>OY856186.1:2717328-4070245 GCA_963693315.1 Diogma glabrata | reverse complement strand
TACTAACGTGATATAACGTTGTTGGGTTTGGCTCGATAGGGTACAGAATAATCAAAATGAATATGCTATGTTGTTTATGAGTAGAAATATCACCGTCGTGCGGCAACTAATGACAATTTAAGAAATTAAAATATTGTTCAATTAAATCTTTTAAGAATACGAAACCAAAAGCAGAACAAGTTTATACTTAAGATACGCTACAGTGATCTTATAACCGGAAGCTTCTGACCACTTTTTTTATGTTCACATATTAATATACAAAACGGAAACTGTAGAGTTTTAAAAACAATGAAAAGTAGTCTTATTATTTCTTATTATTATTTCTATTATTTTTGTTTTAATACTTTACGTCTAATGTCACTGGTTTTAAATTTTCTTTTATAAAAAAATTTCTTGTCGAAACAGAAATTAAATGTAATGATTTCATGCGTTTTAATTCTGAAAGGCTCCATATATCGTAAATCGTAATACCAATTTCACTATTTTTAGAACTCACTTGCAAGGTCAATGAGCAAAAAACAAATAGGACAAAAACTGTTTTCTTAAATTAAATTTATACATCAAATTAGTGTTGCCTTTTTAGTTTTCTTTAACTAAACTTGTTTCGCTATTTTGCCAACAAATAAAAGTGGTGAAAATGGCTTATTCATATAACCCATCATACATAATACATAGTCAATATCCATGGTTCTGGAGATCCGTTTGTTTTCGTTACTCCAAACTCTTTAATTTTTCTTTACCGTGGTGTGGTCAGATTTGCTAAAGAAAACAACGAATCGCACATAAATCGTATGTTAATATTTTATTTAGCTAAAAGGTTTTTGACCTATTTATGTTTTACCTCGATTTCATATTACAATTAACGTTTGTTAATTTTTTATATTAACTTTTTATTTTATTTGTTTTAATCATTGAATATTTTAGTTTCAATTTATTATTTGATCTCCATAAAACGTTTTATAATTTTGTTTGTTTAGCTGTTAAATGACAGAATAACTATAATTTGCAAACTATTGTCGTGGAGGCAACTGAAATGTCACTCTCCGTGAATTCGATTTCTTGTCCACTGCGTCAGTCATGTAAGCAGGTTTTAGTCGGTCAATTGAAATATTTTGGTTCTTACCATTTATTTCAATGTTGTAACTCTTTCGGAAACGCCTAATAACTTTAAATGAACCCTCATAAGGTGGTGATAAGCTAGGTTTTACCTTATCCACCTTGACGGACACGTAATCGCATTCCAAAAGATCTGTTGGAATGTAAATATTAGTTTCAGGTTCCTTTCGGAATTAAGGATTGCATCCGTTGCCAGAGATGTTCAACCAGATCTGCTGGTTCTACTGGGTGCGCATCCTCGGGATGTATAAATAGTTCCCCTGGGACCTTTAGGCTTTGTTCATAGACAAGATCCGCAGGAGTACATCCAAGAACAGATTTGATCGAAGACCGAATGCCTAACATGACGATTGGGAGTGTATCACTCCAATTGATAGTATTACCATAAGCTTTTAGTGAAGATTTGAGCTGTCTATGGAATCGTTCTACCATTCTATTGGCTTTAGGATTGTAAGCCGTTGTCCTGATTTTATGAGAACCCATGAGTAACATAAGTTCTTGAAATAACTTCGATTCAAAATTCGCCCCGCGATCAGAAGTTATATTTAACGTCACGCCAAGTCGTGAAATGTGATTAGTTAAGAAAGCTTTAGCAGTAGATTCAGCTGTTCCATGCACCAAAGGTATTCCTTCCAGCCATCAAGTAAAGCGATCGATAGTTATCATAATATACCGATATCCATGAGATGGAGATAAAGGACCTACCAAATCGATGTGAATATGCTCGAATCTGGCCGACGGTACAGATACCGAATTCTGAATGAGTGTGTCGTTGAATCTTGCATCTTTGACACGATCGACATCTCTTAGACCAGAATCCAACATCAACACTCATTGAAGGCCAGAAATAACGTTTAGAGAGCAACTTCCGGGATGCTCTTATACCGGGGTAGGACAGACTGTAGTGACTCAAAAGTAGATTTTCTAAGAGATTTTGGTAAATACGGACGGAAAATGTTGGTCGATGTCTCACACCAGATCGGTTTACTGTTATGTTTAGTGGAGATAAGTTCTAATTTCCACTTAGAAATCAACGACTTGTGGAGTTGAAATGAGATGTTGGAGTTCTGGATCGGATTCTTGAAGTAGGATGAGCTTTTCTTCATCTAATCCAGTAAAATTGATTGACATTTCCTCTGTGCGTGATAATGTATCTGCCACGACATTGTCTGTGCCAGTCATGTGTTGAATATCAATCGTAAACTGGGAAATGCAATCGAGATGCCGAGCCTGACGAGGACTTTTCTCAGTCTTTGAAGCGATTGATGTTACTAGAGGTTTGTGGTCACTGAACACTGTGAACAAACGACCTTCTAGAAAGTAACGAAAATGTTTTATAGCTTTATAAATTGCCAATAATTCGCGATCAAATGTTGAATATTTTTGCTCTGCAGATGAGAGCTTACTGAAAAAGAAACTTAAAGGTTGCCCAAACCTCAATTGTTGAATTGTTAGAGTACTGCTCCTAGTGTAGTACTTGAAGCATCCGCCTTAATACAAAAACTTGCTGTTTGTGACGGATGAGCCAAGAGTGTGGAGCTTACTAGTGCCAGTTTAACTTTGTCAATGCTGATTTTTTCTTACTCTTGGCTAGTTTAGCGAGATAACCATGTAGGGGGGAAATAATTTCGGCTAGATGAGGTATGCATCTATGGTAATATTATAATGAACCATACCCACGACACGAATCTTTGAATTTGACGAACAGAAGTTGGCTGTGGAAAATCTTTTATTACCATGATTCTATCTTTGGATGGTTTAATACCATATTTTGTGATTTCATGACTTAAGAAATCAAGAGAAGGAACTCCAAATACGCAACTAGAGAATTTGATTTTAATATTAAAATCAGTTAGCCTATTGAAAAGTATATGGAAATATTTTTGGGGTTCCTGTGTAGAATTGCTTGCCACCAATAATATGTCATCGATATACACAAAAACAAAATCTAGTCCTTTGATTACTTCATCGATGAAACGTTGGAAAGTTTGAGCTGCGTTTCTCAAACCGTAAGGCATTCTCATGAATTCAAAGAGACCAAAAGTAACCGTTATAGCAGTTTTGTAAATATCTTCCGCAGAGACTGGTATCTAGTGATACGAACGGATCAGATCGATTTTAGAAAATATAGTGCATCCATGAAGATGCATTGAAAAATCTTGTATATGTGGTATGCGGTACCGATCAGGAATGGTAACATTAGTCAAACATCGATAATCGATAATCGATGTTGTTTTGGCAGCTGCCAAATTGCGATCGGCGTTCATCGAAAGAAATTGTAAGTTGTTCGACCATTTTCTCTAAATTGTTGTGGCTTTGTGGTGTATAAAAGTTCCCTGTAGATGTCGAGGGTGCTAAAACTCTATCAACATTGGAGTTATTTAAGTTACCACAAGAAAGGCTAGAGAGCATGCTAACAGCTTCCCATACTCTGTATGGGAAGCTGTTAGCATGCCCTCTGCCCATACACTGACGTGACGGTCTTAATGTCGTCATCTCTAATTGAAACTACAACTGATTTAACATTTGCTGGGAGACGGGCCACCCAAAGTTCTTTAAAAAGGATGGGGTTGGCTGCTGTGGAATCGCCAGCTATTTGTAATATTTTTACACTGGTCGTAGAACGCTGATGATTTCTGGTTCCCCACAGTTTCGAATAGTTTTTGAATTTTTTCCTGCTCCGATTGCGCTAGTCGACTGAGAATTTCAGTTTTCAGGGTTGTATATCGATTAGCAGTTGGCAGTTTTATCGAAAGGGGACGGATCGCCAAAAGTACCTTTGGCTTTAGGGCTGCTAAGACTGCTGCGAATTGTTGTTTGTCCTCTGTGATGTCCCTGGAAGCAAACAAGGCTTCTACCTGCCACCTTTTTAGAACTATAGTCCAGGATCAGTGTCCAAGAAATTTTGTTTCTTCAGAAAATCCAAACATACCTTCGAATTGAAAAAAGTCAATTTATTTCGTTGGTTACTTGAATTCAATTGCTCACAAAAAACCCCTAAAATGTTTTATCCGGACTTCAAGTCGTGCGATTCGTGTCATTCTAAATAATTTGATTAACTTTAAAGATTACATAAAACATTTTTTGGGACAGAAAAGTTCACTAAAGCATCGTTTTCTTGACTTTAAATACTTCCAAAATTACTTTTTAATCGACCCATACAATCAAATTTTAAATTCTAAATTTTTCAAACAAAAATATTACTTTAAAAAACCGAAACACAAGTTTTCGTTACCATCCTCACATGTAAACAACAGTCTGGACATCAAACAAAACAGGACACAAAGTAATTAATTGATCTTTACGAACACAACAAATCAACCATTCTAAGAAATTTTAAATTTTCAACACATTCAACAAAAAATCGTCCTTTTTGTTAAGATTTTAAAATTTTCTTTCAATCGGTTACATTCCATTTAAAAAACAACAAAAAATTCCTCGAGTTGATCCCTTTTCCATTATCATTTCCTTAATTTTGTCCGTTAGAAATCTTAGATTTTTTTTTTCACTCTGCCTACGCATGGTTGTATTGATGCAATCCTATTTTCTTATACATAATGATTTTAGTTATGTTTTCTTTTCAGTTTTTTAGGCTACATTCCTTTTCTCCTTTTTTTTTTGTTTCTTGTCGTGGGAATATAAATTTTAAAATTTGTTTCATTTAAGATTTCTATGTTTCAGTTTGATTTTTTTATGTTTATTAAAGAGGCACTAAAGGAAAAAAAATCTTAAGTAGAATTTTATAGAAAAAAAAGGACGAAGGTGGATGGGATATGATTCGATGAAAATACATAACACAAAAAAATTTTTAATGCTTCAAATTTTATTCAATTGTTCTTGGTTCTTTTTAAGGAAATCAAAAATAATATAGTAAGAAAAAAAATTAAATGAAATCAAAAGGGATCAGATCTTCGTACGTAGTTTTATTATTATTATTATTTTATTGTTAGAGAAAAAGGATCAGTTTAGATGAAATTATTTATCAAAATTATAAGTTTTGATTTCTTTGTTGCGTAGATGGATTCTAAGAAAGAAAATTATAATAAAATTATATGAATATTCGTTTGGACACCATTATGAAATTGAATAACTTCGGGTTTCTATTATTAAAATAAGGTAGTGGCAATTAACAAGCAAGCATGTCAGCATAGTAGAATGTAGAATTGGCTGAAAAGTTGGGAAGAAGATAACATATAACAATCTCGACGAAAAGTATAAGACTTCAAACTCTGTTTGTTACTGCAGTTATTTAGCTTGGTTCTCTAGTTTGGTGCGGTCCCTTCGTGCTCGGCAATATCCGGGTCAATGCCATTTTTACTTTACTCCACATCTCGCTAACAACTTTGGGTTAATCATATCTGAGGAAAATACAGTCTAGTAGTATCAATTAGCCTACCCAGATATCCAAAACTATGTTACGAGAATAATTTTTGGAAATCTTCTAGTACTATGCTCTCCATCTTCTTTCTCCTAGTGATAAACTCAGTTTTTGTTTTGTGTTTTTGTAGGTGCAGACTGTACTGAGAAAAGCCATTGTGAATTTGTCTTACAGCTGTTGCAGATTTTTGCGTTATTTTCACGGCAAGGTATATACTCAGATTTATTCTAAAGCTCCTAGCAATATGCTTGTTCTATCACATTTCAGTTAGATTCTTGGCCTTATCCCTATCTCTTATTCAACTTCTTCGCTTCGAAGTTTTTGGTTGGTTCAACTTTCTTTCGGATCCAAAAAAACACCGATGTAAATCTAATTCACTTAGTTTCGTATCTCAGTAGCCAACTGATGGTTTCGTATGCGTTGAAACTTGGAACTTTTTTAACGTTTTGTTACCGGGTCAAAAAATGTGATGTGATGGCGCACTCTGCAGGCCTAGTTTGACGTTTTTTTGATTTCCTGCAGTACCGCATGACCAGGCTTCATATAAGCAGCTGCTTTTACTTTTACTTACCACTTTTAACCGTGTTTAACTTGCTAACACACTTGCAGCATCTATTTTGAATATGATGATATATCCACTTAGTGCCTTAGCAGTTGCTTGACCTTCCGACAAGAGAGCAGTTTTCGTGGTTGCATAATTTCTCTTCAAGTTGATTACCCTGCATTTTTCGATTGCGTGAATTTCAACCTTAAAGAAGCTAAACAGTTTTTCATTTTGATTATCGATTCAAATGTCCATACTTCAATTTTAAAACCATCCATGTACCACTTGATTACGTCATCTCTCAAATTAGTTATGATGTAATCACATTGAACTCAGTACTCACTATTGCTCTATTCCTTAATATTGAATTTGAACTACTTAACCATTCCCTCCATAGGAAACTCAAAGCCAGCATGTTTTGCTTGAAAATCTTTCGATTTTAGTAATCGAAGATCTTCTATTCATGCGTGCTTCAGCTTCAGCGAAGTCCTCAATACGTGATGGCTGGTTCCGGTATCTTGGTACGCATCCACCTTTTTTTAATTATTTAGGTGCACATTAACCTTGTTTTACTGTTGTATGAAAAAAAAATGCTGTAATATTGATAGCTTCCACGAACCAATTTTGTTGCCATAACGGCTTCTATAAGGATCAATTTGGCCAACAGTTGACGTTAATAATTCATAGTTTGCCCAGGGGTCCTATTATTTTTCTTTCCCAATATTTCTTCCAAACATACCTACCCTCTATATGCCACCCTTCCGGGGGTCCACATACAAAAGTTAAAAAATTGAATTTTTGTCTAAATTCATCGTGACTGCCCCAAAGTGAACCCTAGATGGGTAAAATGTAAGACCAGGTCCTAACGTTTTTTCTTTCCCAACATTTCCCCCAACACATCTACCCTATATCTGCGGGTTCCCATACAAAAAGTGAAAAAATCAAAAAAAAAAGTTAAAATAATTCATAGCTCCCCGGACTGACCCTTAGAGGGGTCAAATGTATGAATAGGTAATATTGTGAAATAATCAAACTCAAATTAATATTCGAATATATAGTTTATGAATTTCAGATCCAAGTGAAAATGGCATCATCTTCTTTAGATAAAGTTGTTTTGCGATCGAAAACCCAAATGTATCCGATTGCAAATCAATTACCCAAGCATGCAATTCAGGTTTCGAAATTGCCATCAAACAAACAAGTGTATCGAAGTATGGCAACCTCCAAAAGTGTATTATTAGTCGCCAACGCAGTGTCAATTTTTTGGCGTCAGTCTGCAATCCTCTTCAAAACCGGTCCAACATTCAAACGGTTTGCGAACTGAATGGTTTATTTGATTTTTTTTATTCATCGTTTTTTGCGACGCCAAAGCCTGGTTCCGAATCCGATCGAGCTAAGGAGGCTACGAAATCAATCGCTGAGTATGCTGCCGTTGACAAAGAATTGTCAAATAATGTTTGTCCAAATTCGTTGAACGCGTTGAACATACGTGGTATCTTTCGGACGAGGCCATTGCGCTCGCGTTTTTTATTCCACAGTGGCCACTGAAATTAAGATCAAAACGGTAAAAGCCTTCCGCGTCGCTTCTGATGAAGAAAGCGAAGAAGAAGACGGATCATCAGCCGGATGATCATCAGACGGATCGCTTCGGCTTGTCACAAGATTTCTTGAATTATCCTTCAGTCATTTGGGATGACCTCGACGACTATATAGAAGCTCTCAAAATTGTCAAGAAATTGCAAGTGGTCAACGATATGACTGAGAGAGGCGTGAGGATGGTGCAAGACTACAACGAGGGTCTCTGCCGGAATGAAGACGACTTTAAAGTCTTCCTATTCCTTCCGCAATTTGCCCAACAAGTGACAAAAACAAACTTATCTAATCTTATTTTCCTATATACGGTATATCTTGCTTTACTTTATGCTTACTTGCCTTACTTTACTGCTTTACTTTAACCGCCTCGGCGAGTGAAAATAACTAAATAGTAGTTTTTATATAGGTGAAATCCCACTTTTAGGTGTTTTTGTAGGGGAACCTCCAGAAGAGTGGTAGATAGGGAGTAGGTGTGGTGGGGGGAAATTTTGGAAAGGAAAAAATATTAGGACCTGATAATACGTTTGACCCATCTAGGGTTCACTTTGGGGCAGTCACAGCGAATTTAGACAAAAAATTAATTTTTAACTTATGTAGGGGGATCCCCGGAAGGGTGGCATATAGAGGGTTTGGAAGAAATATTGGGAAGGAAAAATAATAGGACCTGTTCATACATTTGACCCCTCTAAGGGGAGCTATGAATTATTTTTGCCCATAGGGGCTGTTATGCCAGCTGCCCCCCCTCCTCCCTTCATTTTTTTGCCTTAGGATTGTTTGGCAATCCCTTTTTTAAAATAAAATCTGCTGTGTAGTAGGAATTCAATATGTGTCATAACAACACTTAACAACTTGTAAGGTTCTTCCAGACCATAAGTACATTTGTTGCTTTGCTCACAACAGTCTTTGTGTGGTTTCTCTCGAGAAATATTCGCTACAACAACAGCTATATAACCATCGTTTAAGCTCTTATAGCAAGTCAAAGTAATATCAAGATTAAATCGAATAAGAAGGTTTACAATTAAAAAACTGACTTCGCTAATGAAACTTAATTTATTGCATCATCTTGTAAGTAATAGATTTAATTCTTAATGAAAACAATTAAAAAACTAATTCCGTGGAATTTTCTGTTTATTATAATAATATAAAGAAAAACTGTTTATGAACAATTACGCACTCTACTTGAAATTAAAATAACTTAAATAAAATTATTTAACACTGTTTATAGTCTATAGTATTATGTCATATCCCACCTACATGTTTCCACTATTAAAAATTACTAACTGAATAATTATCAGTCAAAATCATAATAAATTAAATGTACTTAGTTTGTGGTACATATATGCTCGAAAATTAGAAAAAGAAGACAGAGTAGGAAATCTTATTATTTTTTTTATTAAGAAATCAACAAATTTCAAAAGATCTGATTTAAGAGGTGTGGGAAATTTTTTATTTTTTTACTGTTTTATTAGTTTTGCTCAGATGATGTCATAATTTTTGCCATATATGCAAAACTATTTATATTTCTTCCGGAAATAATAGAATTATTTAAATATTTATTAAGTTTTACATAAGATAAAAAGCAAGAGAGAAGAAAAAATTATTGTATTGCAGTTGATTATTATATAAATTAGCATGTTGGCCTTGTAATTTAGAACGATAATAACAGTTGATTTGTTTCCTTAATTTTCAGATATTTATTTTTCAGTTTATTGTATTTGTGTTGTACTTTGAGATATCTAATGAGAGTAGTTTCTATTAATTTTTACTTAAGATTATCACTGCGTGGTAGGTTGGTTTTTAAATATAGACTTTTTCCATTAGGAGTATGCCTTCAAATCAGCCCTCATAGATTTTGCTCAACTGATTTTGTTGCTCTATACAATATCCTTTTTTCCCTTCTCGCTTTTACTTCCACTTGAGAGGTGGTGAACGTGGTCGATTATATTTATATTTATCATGGCAGAGATCCCAATTCACATCATGTGATCTTTGTGACCTTTATAACCTAAAAAAAAGGAGTTGTGCTTGTTTGGATAAATTTAAATTTAATTTATTTTTGATGAATTATTTATTATATGCAATATCATTACCACCAATAATGAAAAAATCCCAAAATTCTTACATCGTTTTAGGTCCAACAGGAAAGCAATTTCGTTTTAAAAAAGGAAAATAATTCTACGAAAATATTTCTTGATTATTCATTTTGATATTTTTGCTTTGTTATATTGGGAAGAATATTTGTATAGTAAGCAAACAAGTTAATATTTTAGCTATTTAGGAGTTCTGTTGACAAGTTGATCTGGTTAAAATAAATTAAATTAAATTTTATTTAATTTCAAACCAGCAATAAAATTTTAAAACCGTAAAAAACTTTTAAACATAGAACTATGACCAACCACCTTTTTGACACTATAATATGTTTACCAAAACAATAAACCAAGGTGTTAAATTCTTTGTAAATTTTTTTGCACTGGTGTTAAAGACAACAATTAATCATCTAATTTCAAAATATTTTTGTTTTTTATGGATTTCTAAGAACGCTTAAGACTCAAAACAAACAAAGTAAACAATTAATTCTGCATTTCAAACATATTATTATTCCAACCTGCTATTAATGAAAACAAACATGGAAATACCAATTTGTTTACATCACAATAAAAAGCCGAATATAATAAAATATTTATTCGATTAAATTTAAATCTTACAATATCATCGAGTTTCTTATTCTATTTCTTTTTGTATTCTATTTCTTTGTCCACGACAAGAGATTTTATTTTATTTTATTGCATATAAATACCAAAACAGTTTATTCAGGCCATTTTTCTCTCACAGTATTTAAACGAATAATTAACATAAAATAAAAGAAGTTCTTTGCCGGAAGAGGATGACCATCATCATCTTCATAATTATTATCATAATAATCGAACATGATCACTCAGAAATTTATAATCACTTAAAACTATTTATTCTTTTGAAATTCAATAATATTTGTTTATTATAAGATAAATAAATAAAATTTTAAGACCATGATAATGGATCGTTTTTTTTTATTTTAAAGCAAGCTACAGACCTACAATCAAATTGACAATCAATCGAAAACGAAAATAAACGAAATAATAATTTAGAGGATTTTTACATTAAAATTTTATTGCGTTTATTTTCGTTTTCGATTGATTGTCAATTTGATTGTAGGTCTGTAGTTTGCTTAAGATTACTTTTGAATTATTTTGAATAGTGATAAATATTTTTTAAGATGGATAAAAATAATGAAAATAAGACGGAATATATGAAACAACTTTAACTACGGTTGGAGCTGGTGACGAAATTTGCGTTCGATTTGACTGAAAAAACAAAAACAGTTAAATTCAGTTTTTCAGTTATATCAGTTGCTTCAGTCAAATCGAACATGGTTCACGGCTTATGGGCAATATTTGCAAGAGTAACTTAATCAATTATCGTCCATATAGTTATTCCCTTCATAAAGTTGAGTTATAGAGTAAATTTATTCTTGTATGTTGTCATATACGTTTTATACTAGAAAGGAAAGTTATGCCTGTTTTAGATGTGATAGTTAAAAGTGCGTCAATAAATAAAATGTTTTTGTTGGAATATCAGAAACAATTATTAATTCAACTGTGACTGAAAGTTTGAGAATATACGTACTTAAGTCCTTGCTATTGACATACGAGTTAACGTGAGGTATCACATGCCATTGGTAATAGAAGTAAGGTATCACCAGCCATTTATTATTAGTGAGTGAGTTTCTAAGAAATGAGTGTTTGTAATGGAGACTGGAATCAATAGGAAGAAATCGGGGGGACTGCGCGCCTTGAGATTTTACATGCTAGCTACTGAAAGTCTTGTGGATCCGAACAAATGAACAGAAGAGACTCTGACGACCCTAGCCGCGAAGAAGCCAAGGCCGTCACATCCACACCAATACTATACTTTAGTTATATGAACAATATCATCAAATAAATGACTGACTCACCCCATGATTATAGAAGATCGCACTTTTTTGTCTTAACCCATCGTCCTGCTTAATACAACGGCTTAATATATATTGTTTTGTTGTACCCCAAATCTGTACGGGCGAGTGTTGAACGGCAATCATAAAACATCGAATTGATCCAGTAGATTGTTGACAAAAATAGTTATATAAATATTTGATCAAATAAATTGCTGCGTCACACCGTTTGGTCGATTGTTGATATAATTTGTAAAATATATTTTTTCCCAACTCTAATCACACAAACTCGAAATTAAACCCCTCATAAAATACTTTTCACTTGTAACAATAAAAAAACTACAATTAAATCAATTTAAATAAACAAAACATTGAAGGAAACAGATAAATACCTTTGTAGCATCCCAATTTACTTCCACTGTATTCCAACCTTAGAATTTCTTCGTCGTCTTAGTAACACCGCCATTACTGCAATTTTAATTCACAATATCGAAACGGAATTGAATAGTTATTCGATATGATTCTAATAACAACACAAACACATAATCATTTAATTATTATTATTCTATAAAGAAGAAAAAAATTCACTGATATCCTCTAGAAGTTTTCTTTTTTTATATTAAAAAAACTGATGATGATGTCGATGAAATAAACAAAATTAACGTTGATCGATTTTTTTTTGTTCTTTTGCGTTACTGAACGATGACACGTCGTACAATTCACAATGATAAAAAAATCATAAATGCGCATTCTATAATTTGTTTATTGTACTAATAATTATTGTTCTATTAACTAATAGTTATCTAAAATTATAATGAATTTAAAAAAATCTGATTCTAATCTAAAAAACAATAATTAATAATATTTTATTATAAACTTCAAAACGTTTCTTTTTTCGGTATTCCCGAGACTGCCTTTTTTTAGTAACGAATACAAACAAATATAATTTTTTTCTAATTCCTTTTTTTTAATTTGAATTGTACTAAAATTCGACTATAAATTTCACTAATAATTAAATATGTAATTTTTTCCCTTGATTAAAATTATCAACACCATATAATTGAACAAAAATTTTTTTCTCTAATTGAAACTATCAATTTCACTAAATTATTCTTATTTGATTTAATTACACTAAAACATTTTGCTAAGTAAAATATCAATAAAAACTAATAAATTTAAACTAAATACATTTTAGCTACTTAAACGAATTACAAACAAATGGATTATCCCAAAATATATTTCATATTTAAGCAAAAAAATGTTTAATCAATTTGAGAGTAATCACTGATTTCGTACCAAAAATGTACATCTTATTTTTACATATATAGTTTATTTTTGCTTTTCCCGTCACAAACTTCAAATCTTTGTATTGCCGTATATAAATCATCGGATCACTAATTTCAACTTTCACTCTCTTGTGAAACGAACTATGGCATATAGAAAATAAAATCGAAGTGGGGCGTGGCATGCATAATTTGTCTACCTTTACCGTCCTAAGAACAAACCTTTCCACGCATGAACTTACCGTTCCTAAGTATACAGCGTCGTAACACCTTCATAAAACTTTTCATGTTGATTTTAATCATTGAGGGAGAAATTGAGTCAGCTGATCACGACATATGCCACTAGCTTGGGATTATTGGCAATCTCGCTTTAGTTTTGTTTCTGCAAATTGAAATATTGGTATATGCCTTATTGTCATGTTTTTCAACATTCCTTCGAATTTGCCTTACTCTCAATTTGATAAACGGAATTCCCAAATCACTTTCTGGATTTGATCGCTTAGGAGTAAACAAAAACACCAGTAAATTAAGTATATTCGACAGCCGCTATTGTTCCACAATAACAGGAAAACAAGACAGGAAACAATATTCCTAACTAGAATATTCTTCCAATAGCTTCAGAAACTCCAACGGTTGGCTGTAGAAATTTTCAGTATAAACCCAGCGACCAAAATAATATACAAGATATTTCTATTAAATAACACTTATAATTTTATTCACAATTAAAATAAAACTTTTCTTCTATTTACACGGTTTTATGTTTACGATACAGCATTTTGTTTACAATTAATTTCTTTTAACGTAATCACATTCCATTTAAACTATGAACACTATCGCAGTCTAATTTAAATTATACCTTTACACTATCGCAGTCATTACATTATTTAAAACTAATACTCATTTCACAAAAAAAATTCTTTGATTTCTCAACTATTCTAGGTAAATCCAAAAGGTCTATACAAAGAAAACTCGAGGAATTTATTTAACGTTTTTGCTTTGTCGCTGTTTCTTGGAAACGATGTGACGTTGATTTTTGTTGTTCTTGTATTCCTTCTTTTGCAGATCATCACGTCGTATTTTTCGAAAAGATGGATCGCTGAATTTGTTAGTCTCAACCTAGGCTCTTGAAGCTGGATTAAGATTTGTGACAAATGTAGTGTGACTATGGACTGCAATGTGTGTTACAGTTGAGATGCAGCATCACCATTTAAATTTGATATTTAATTGTAAACAAACAATTACCTAAAGCTTTCTACGTGCACCAGCCTGATTTTTTTTGTTTGTAGACAAACAAATCCAAGGATTTTTTTACCTGAGCCAAAATTGTCTGAGCTGTTGAAGAGTTTTTTGTTGATGATCTAAAACTGAAATAGAATAATGTCACTTTATTGTGACTAATTATATCTGCAAATCAATGTAAAGTAAATGTGTTCAATGTGTTTCAATGCAAATGTGTTTCTATATAATTTGTTTACTCATATGCAAATTTTTACACTGATTTGCATAAAAATTATTGAATGTGAAATATAAAATCCAATTTTATCTAATTAATGAAAAATATTAGTATTATGATTATAATTTAATTAAGGAAAAGAAAACTTACCCAAAATGATATTCCTATTGTCATTTTTTTTAATATAAACAAACTTTGACGTTTGTAGAAATGACTTATGGTGGACCGAGATTTGATCTCGATAGTCTCTTCAGAGTTGAAAGGTCATTTTTTGGGTGTGACGCGAATATTTGTTTGTTTTGGTTATCTTATAGTTAATTTTACGCAGTAAAGTAGCCTCAATTCCATATAATGTCAGCTTTAAAAAATACAAATGCAAATGAGCGTCCGGGAGTTTGTTCGATATGCCAGGCGAAATTTGCGACATCACGAACAGTAGTCACCACCCCCTGTCAACATCTGTTTCATGAGGACTGTGCTTTAAGTTGGTTAGGAAATAATAGGACGTGTCCAAACTACCAACAACGAGTACGACGGCTTGATTTAAGAATAGTTCGAAACCCAACAGGTGCAGTTTCCAAACCAAATACACGTCACAAACTGCAAACCATCGTATAAATTTAGGACGAAGAGCAGATACAAATAACATCGCTCAAATCTCAACTTCGTTGAATGTTTCAGATAACCCACTTTTGAGTCAAATAACATCAGCCACCATCAAGTAAGTACTGAAGACCAGTTCCATAGAACCTTGAAAGAAATGATGCAAGCAGATGATAACATGATGATACCAAATAACCGGTTGACGTCTTCAACACGCCAAAGACCAAATTTTGCAACTCTTTCTACTCCACCCAGTCGAGCTCTACAGTCTCATCAAACGTCAATGATTCCAAATCCGGTGTCTTGGAGGAACCATACTAATAACGATAGAAATGCCAAAATTATCAGCGGTTGGGGTGTATTCTTCAATGCAAAATCCGACAAGCTTAGTATTGAAGAGTTCATCAGAGAGGCAGAGCAGAGAGAATAGAATTCGGTAATCAAGACACCGATGACGAATTGATCGACAAAATTCGAATATGAAAACAAAAGACTACCGAGACGTTCGATAGTTTCTATTCTGATATACTAAGGCTGAGTGATAAACTCAGAATACCATTAGCAGATACAGTGTTGTTGAACATCCTGCTCAACAAAGTAAAAATAGAAATCAAGAAGAACTATTCTAGAAGAACTACTGTACGTCCAGGTGCTATTGGTCGACTATCTTCGAGAGCTGTGAAGAAGACGTGAAAAATTGTGGGCATCAATATCAACACAACCGCGGGGACTCTCGCGACCAGTTATTTTGGAACTGTAAGAAGTCGGGTCATGGTTTCAGTCTTCTAGACCCTTGAGACTCTTCTCCTTTGGATGTGTCAAGGACGACACCTACCTGTTTAAGTGTGATCATTGCGCTTTAAACATGAAAGGGATCGTGGTCAAATAAGACTCACGCGCCCAGAACAATTTCCAACCCAGTGGGACTCGGTAAGATCACCAAGTCCGTCATCTGACGTTACAGACAAAGTTGCCACATGCAGAGCAGGAGATTTCATGGGTCAGGTACACTACAAAACAGAAGAATCAATTAAACCGACTCAAATAATGAACCATGATCCGGCCTTGCAGCCTCCAAGGACATGCAATTAAACTACCACACCAGCGTCTTCAGGAATTCCTGGCAGCAAAAAACCTTTAGGTATCGAAACCTTGAAACATGCTTCAACTTATAGGTAGTCATCGTCGTATTCGTTCGCCGAATAGGTTAAAAAAATATAGGAGAATTCGTCGGTCTATGAAAACTTTATTTTTATCTTCTTTAGTTGTTACTACAAGTCAAGAATGATCCAGGTCCTTACGCTGAGGTTGAAATTTTAGGTATTAATCACCTATTCGATAGCGGCGCTTCAATAAGTGCCATTGGTAGTACCTACCTATTCTAAAAACACCTGAACTTCTCACCTTATCGAACGAACACATGAACACGGCAGATGGGAAAGGTCAGCCTATCCATGGGTATTTTTGCACGAACGTGTCGTTCAACGGAATTACAAAAAGCATTGACTTGATGATGGTTCCATCCCTTGCCCAAAATTTATACTTGGGTATCGACTTCTTCCAACTTTTCAATTTATATCCACCAGCACTACAACGGTTTACGATAGGGATTAACCAACCTTCATTATCCAGTCTGACAACAGTTGATCAACAACGGTTGGAAGATACCATCCAACTCCTGCCGTCTTTTAGCAAACAAGATTACTGTGGTGGTCATAGATTAATTTGTATTGCCACAAATCTAAACCAATTGTCTATAATATTGATGCCTCTTGTACTATTGCATATATTGTTTCCTGAATCTAACCAAACCCCAGTCTTTATTGCTTATAGGTATTGATTATTCAGTTTAGTAAATACTTGCATCTGATTCCACTTAAAATATACAAATCTAAATAATGTCTTCAGATATGGTTTTACAGTAAAGCACAGACAATTTCTGAATAAATCACTTCTAACCCACGTTTAATTGCTGAGCACCGCACTCGATATTAATTTCAAATTAATCTAACACAAAATCAAACAAAAAATCCAATGAAAATAGAACAGGAAACTGTTTTCATTTTACTCAAATGTTTCCGTTTTCTGTTGATGAAAACAGAAAGATCAAAAAAGAAATTTTCATGGAAAACAGGAAGGAAACTGGTGAGAGATAAATTTTACCCTTTAAACATTAAATGACGGTTATTTTTTGATTACAGTAGTATAAAATTCATAATGGAAATATAGTGGTTAGTGGATGGATATATATGTGTATCGGAAGACAACATTTTATGTTTGTTCATTTCGTTTTCCTGAAAAATCTCTCAACTGTGCCTTTGATTTTGATGTAATATTCCTTTATTACATTTTTTATATTATAAAGAAAGCGTTCGGCCGAATCAATGCAATTTAGAAAATAATATTATTTGTATGTATATGTTGATGAGGTTTTATGATGATTTTTACAATGGAAATGGATGGACGGATGGATGGATGAGAATTGATTTGGTTCGTTTCACTTTAAAGTTTCTTAATTTTTAAAATTATTGAAGATTATATTTGTCTTCCGGTTTGTAGAATAAAAAAAGAAAATTGTATGTGAATTTTATTTGTTTTAAATTTTAAGTTATTTGATTTAAAGGCGTGTTCGTTCATTTGAATAAGTCTAGGTGTAACTGAGATTTGTTTTTAAGGAAACGTAATTTCATTTGATTGTTGTATAATATTTGATTGTCGGACAATTCTAGGCTTGACTGATCGTTGAAGGGAAACAATAAGTTAGCATATGATGTATATTGTTGAAGTTTGTTATCACAGTTGTATTAAGTTTGGACAACTATCCCTTATTAGGCAGTAGTTTTATATAAATCCCACGCATGGTGAGACCAACAACCAATTTCTTGATTCAATTATTTTTATAGTTTACAATGAACACAAAACTGGCTTAACTGTGAACTGCTTTACAGAAACAAGGACAAATTCACTACAACAGATAGTTTTCTAATTTTGTTATTAGATTTTCCACCAAAAGTGTGGTGTTACTACTGAAATTAAAATAAATAGTCTTTCATAAACAAAAAAAGTTAATGTTTATTTAACAATTAAAAATAACTTCCTGAAACTCTACTGTTAAAACCAATATAAATGCACTACTAACCTACATCTATCTTACAATTTATTTCCATAAAAAAAAATAATTTCATAACTTTAAAGTTCCATCGGTAAGAAATAAAATCCCACCATAACTCAATGTTCAAGCAACCAAATACTTCCTTCTTCGTACGAATTATTATTACTCAATACAACACAGTTGTATTTTTGTTTTTCTTTTCATAAATTTTCCTCTCACTTTAAAATTCTGATCTCATTTTCTTTCAAATGTTATCCATTATATTTCAATATGTTAAATTTAATTGATTAAATTTAATAATTTTTCATCTTCATTTTCGTCATCATCGTTAGAGAACGTAAAAACCATAAATTGATTAAGTTTAAAGGTGAGCTGATATTACCAATATTCATGTCTTACGGTAAGGGTAATTTTTTTTTCTAGTACAATCGTGATTACATTTAAGGAAAAGATACTACGTTAATTTGAATTTTTTTTTCTTTACTTAATTTCCTACATTTGTCTGTCTGTCAACTGCAAATAAGTTATTGAAGATTATGTAACGTTACCTGCAAATAAATTACTTATTTAACAATTTTCATATTGTTACGTAGAATTTTTCTAATTGTTACATAGTTGAAAATTATCAAAACCTTTGCACGATATTAAAAATATTTTTTAACAGTGTGGTCCATAATTAACTAAATCTGAATTTTTTCATCTATTTTCCCTACCACAAATAAAAACTTATATATACAGATTACAATGATATGTATATGATTTCATGATTCATTTGGTTCCTTCCTATACTAGTTTAAATAAGGCTTTTTAAAGTGACGAAGTTTTGATTGAGCGTGAAACTCTATCAGGACCAATAAATCGAAATTTGATTCTTTGATTCTTAAACAGAGTAAATTTTTTACATGTTCCAGTTCGGTCTTGGATGTGGTTCATCACCAAATATTACCATATGGTTCAAGAAGCGCAGACCTTTAGCTACATAAAAGCAATATTTTCTGCATAGTCAAAAAATTGACTAAACTTGTTACAGATTGAGTGTTTCTCCTTATCGAACACCAGATGTTATTTCAAAAGGATAAGAAACTGCAATATTGTGAGATTGGTCTGAGATATTAAGACATTTAAGCGTCTCATGGATGACACTAAAATATACTTGCTTGAAATCCATCGACCGTCAAATTTTCTGCCCACGATGTTTTCAAATCATTTATTAACTTCTAATAATAAACAATTACTATACCATAAATCTCAATGTATTTTCTGACAAATCGACGAAAAACAAAATACAGTCACACAAAAATCAATTTTATATACCAACGATAAAAAAGTAGCACCAAAATATCGAACAGTAATAAGACAGAAATAAAACTTTCTCCTTTCACGTAATCTTTCCGTGTTTGAGGCAAAATATTAAAAAAAAAAAATTGAGAACTCAAAGTCGTAATGTTGGTATTACATATTGTGTGTTCTTTTGTTTTTGTTAATATTTTTTTTCTTCAAGTTGTTACTTAATCGTTATAGGCATAATAGTTAAAGAGTGAATGAGGTTATGAATATTTTTAATTTATTTGTTCGTTTCAGCAATTTCTGATTGCGTTTTTTGTATGATTTCAAAATAAATAGAAAAATATTTTAGTAAATATAATAGTTGAAAGATTGATAGAGAAGTGAAAATAGATGATATTTGAAGATTTTTGGGTTAGAGTTATATATCGGTTACACCAATCCAAATTAACAGATGTTCTTCAGAATTCCTCAAAAGATTTCATGCCCTGGTCGACAAATGATCATTAATTCAGTATGTAGAAAATAAATGATATTTGTTGTAGCGTCCCATGCAATCGTGGATAATACTTGAAATCAAATGAATTAGTCTTGGAGACATCACATCCTATATAAAATCGAGTGATTGTCCGTATTCAATCGGTCGCTAACCTCAAATTTCATGGTATATGATTTCTAATAGATTTAATTTTGTTAAACCATAATTTTACTTGAATGTGTTATAGGGTTTACAATATGTGTCACAACAACACATAAATACCTTTTAAGACGTAGGTCCCACAACAACTTGTGCTCTCAGGTGGATTGGATTCCGGCAAACTATTCTATTTGTATATGCAGTTCGGACAATGAAGTCTCTGCCAGTATGACAGCGCGGAATCTCGATCGTTTGACGGATTGCGCTAGTCGATTGCCGAGGGAGACGGGGGTAAGAATAAGTTTGAGGCACGATGCTGCTGATTTCATCTGAGCACTGTTGATGACGATATTTTTAAAAAACAACAAGGTCAGCAACAGTGCGACGATGTTGTAGGGGATCAAGTTATGATGTCAAATCTCGATCACCCAAAATTCGTATAGCCCGCTTTTGAACAGAGTTTAAGAGGGCCAAGATGGAAACAGAAGAAGCACCCCAAACTTGACAACAGTACTCCATACTGGGACGAATATGGGACTTATAAACATGGAGCAATTGGTATAGCGTGAAAATTTTTTTGCATCTATTTAAGAGTTTTCTAGACGCGCTTTTTGCCATCGTCAGTACATGATCGTTTCAGAGTAGGTCATTTGAAACTGTGACACCCAATAAACGAATGCTTTTACATTTACCTAGTGGTTCGTCACACATACTGAATAAAATATCTTTGGGAACGCGGTCTTTGATCTGGAAACAATCAACAGCTGTGTTTTGGTAGAGTTGAAAATGACCCGGTTTTCGTTCGCGCATTTCACCTTTTGAAAGAAGGGGCTCGAACATTGCAGAGTACTATCATCTGCAAAACTATTTATTGGGTTGCTGGTAATTTTCAGCAATTCGTTGATGTAAATCAAAAATAGGGTTGGGGACAATACTGAGCCTTGAGGTACACCAGCGTTAATTAGTTTGGACTCAGACTGTGTACTACAGTAATAAAGAAAAGAAAAGCTAATCTCCACAGGGACCTCCAGGACTGTGGTCCGAAAAGTTCCATTGTTTTTTAAATCCGTTGTGTCAACATAAATAGAAACTTTACTTTGAAGAATTTTTTTGTGATCGCTTCAATAATTGTCTTAAGAATACTATCCGCGAGTATTTGTTTTGAAATGACCAATAAATAAACAGATTTGGTGAATTGTGTGTAAGTAGAGTGAATTCTGTGAAGAGTCAATTGAGCAAAGTTAGTTTGTAAAATGATTTAAGTACATATTGCTGATCCGCCCTTTGCCAACGAGAAAGATTCTTACATTAACTTATATTAATGGAACAACGGTACTTAAAACTGATATAATTAATTTCTTTATAATACCGTTGTACGACCATCACAAATCTTCCCTTAAATATAAACTATCATCTTCCTAATCGAGTTGGTAATCAACAATATCTTATTTTCGTTTAAGGTTTTAGAATTAAAATTTTATGTTTCCTTAAAAATAATCATTAAAACCGACCTTTTCCTTTTAATTTTTTTTTTATTTTCAATAATTTTTGTAAATAAAATAAATAAATTGAAAAGTCTTAATGGTGGTCTTAAATTTCAAATATATAAACAAATAAAATTCTTCAAAGACATATTTTGTTTTATTTATCTCCTCCCTCGCATCTCTACATATTATTTGGTCTTGTCACACATAAATATTTTGAGGGATTTAAGATGGTTTTTTTTTTTGTTGTTGTAAGGTTTCAATCTCATATTTCTTTACAAAAAAAGAAAAAAAATTAAATCAAATGTGCTATAACGACCAACAAAAAAGATTTTTTTTGAAGATCATTTATTATATAAGATGATCATCTTATGATGAATA
This sequence comes from Diogma glabrata, assembly GCA_963693315.1. NCBI lineage: Eukaryota > Metazoa > Arthropoda > Insecta > Diptera > Cylindrotomidae > Diogma > Diogma glabrata. Next base: position 4,048,410 of record OY856186.1, on the reverse strand, counting down.
AAAAAAAATACGAATAGAAAAAATATATTATGATTATTACCTTTACTTACGGAAATTTTATCACGCAATTTGAGCATTTAATTCAGAGAAACTATGAAACGATTCTTTGTAAAATTTGAATTCTGATGAGGAAAGGAAGAAAATAAATTAATTTTTTTTTCTTACATATTTAATGTGTTAATGCGTGTGTCATTTGTAAACGTTTGTTGGGTTCTTTGTTTATACAAATTTATATACATTAGAGCAGAATTTCAAAAGAAATTGATAAAAAAAACATATCAAAACAAGAAGTGATTGAACTGAGAAAGAGTTTTTTTGATTGGAAATTTGTTCTTATGGTAAAAACTAAAGACAATTGATTGTTTTGATAAATATTCTGGACTTTCCCTAATAAATATTCGAACGTGAGGTTACGATTAGAATTTTTAAATATAGTTGATAAATCAATTGTTTATACGTGATAGGCGACAATTTTTGAAAATTAAAAATTGTTTGAAACACGATTTTATTGTTAATCAAAATAAAACAATCCTGATGGTTGCGCTTATAATGTCGCTTCCTCCCATTGACAGATCACAGAATCTCCATCTGCAGTAAACTACTACTCTGTAGAGTACAGTACGGATGAACCACCGAAAACTATATCTTTCCTATGGCTAATACTTAAGATCTTTGGCATTATTACATTTATAATATTTTAAAAAAAAATGTTATGTTTTATCCTCAAGGACACAGGTCTAAAATCAAAACCGATTTACTAGGAACTTGAGCTTCCAAATCCCGTAAAATGTTTCATTTCTAAATATTGGACAATATTTGTCGCCAAAGTTTTCACCAAGATTTCGCTCTTTCGCCCTGGTAAGCACCTGATATAAATTACTCGAACGACTAATATATGTTTTTCTGAAAGTAAGTTCATTTTTTTCATGAAAAAGAAAGATGATTTTCTTATAGTGATAAAATATTTTATTCAACTATACATTGTCCACTCTGTTCCAATACCTTTTGTCATCTTTCTGAAAGTATCATGGTTCCATGCTCAAAAAACTTCAAATCTTTACTATCAAATAACTGATCCAGGTAATTTTTGATCTCCTCATTTGAAGTAAAGGAGACAAATAATAATCAGAAGTTTCAAGATCTGGAGAATATGGTATGGTGGGTGTAGCAGTACATCCCATCCAAGCTGCAACAGATTTTAACGAGTTAACGAACTTGTACGAGGTCTTACGTTATCTTGGTGGAACACAACACCTTTTCTATCGATCAATTCTGACCATTTCTGTTTAAGTGAATCATTTAGTTTGTCCTACTAAGGACTGTACACTTCAGAATAGATCGTGTTATTCTTTGGGAGAAGTCAAAAATCACTTTTTTGATGAGTATCGTCTTTCGAGCCGCTTTATCTGTTTTACTCCATGATTTTTGATTTTTCTTTCATTTAACATTGTTGTAGACAGCCCATTTCTCATCTCTAATGATGATGCGCTTCAAAAATGAGCCATTTTCTTGACGTTTGAGAAGCAAATCACAGACGTCAACGCGATGACACAAATTTCTATCTGTCTAATTTCTCCATCTTCCAACACGTGGTGCATCTTCAACATCAAAATTGTTGGTTCGAAATTTTATAGCCACTGTTAACAGTGCGCTCTCAGGGTCAGTCAGATTCATGGCATTTCCATTAATTCAAATTAGCACCTGAAGTACCTGTGCATTTCCCCTCGGTAGAACCTTTCTTTAAACTCCACCTAGAGAATACGTAAAAGAAATTAAAAACGAGAATCAAAATACCGCACAAACTAGCCAGTGTGATATAGGGTGCTACTCCTATAACTGCTCTAGTGTACTCTAGAGTGCTTAGTACGGAGTACCAGTCTAAATGAATAGCATATGCACCTAAAATGTTGGTCGCCAGTTTGCGATGCGCACACGATGCGCACAATAAGTCTTACTATCAGGTCCACTGCCCCTTACCTTGGCTCTTTGTGCTCAGCAATGTTCCTCCACCTGCACTCAACAACATCACTTTACATTAACATAAAGGCCATGGTGGCCATTTCATCTATCAACTAAAATCAAGAAACTCTTCCCATCATACAAAACTGCCAGCAATCTACTAGCTTCTGATTTTAATATATTGAATGCCTAGGAGGATTGAATGTTGTTATTGAATGCCTAGCCGACCCCACTCCCAGTTAAAGAAGCAAACTCTATCAAGTGCCAACGGTCTACGGGGCGGATGAGCGAATAGAGGAGGGCAATCTCTTGTCCTGAAAATGGGAAACTGTTTTCAAAGGCGGACGAACCAGTTTAACTGGAGAACGGCATGGGGATGCAGAAGGCAACAAGAAACCACTACATTAAAGATCTATATGGATATCACTAGTAACAGCAACTCATGATGGATGCTACGAATGTTAAAAAACTCCGGACGTAAAATAGCCCCCCATTTGGATATCCGGGAGGGGACTACACAAGAAGCTTTTATAACTCAATCGAAATTAAAGAACAAAGGGATGGAACATGGGATGTCAACACCTTACTACAAGCAGGAAAACTCGAGAATCTTAAAATGGAAATGGATATACAAAAACTAAGTATCTCAGAAATGAGATGGCCGGGCACCGGTGACTTATGGTACAGATACAAAAAAATTAAGTTTTCTTTTGTTTTGCAGGGCTGCCTTGTGAGGCCTTTAAGAAAATCCTTTTTTTACCGAGTCAAGTAGGGTATTATATGAGAGGACTCCAGTATTCCTTACAAGTATATTTTGGAATTTTGCACTCCACTATTTTTTGAATAATCTTGAATAATGTCGTTTTTTACGATTTTTAACCTCGTAAGCTCTGAACCAAATTGATCGAAAATTTTTAAAAGTATTTGACAGTATGTAAATATAGGAAAGTGTCAAATACATATAATTATATTTATTAAGGGGTTGGGAATGAGAAAGGGTAAAAGTATCATTTAAAACCTGGTCAAGTGGGATGTCATTTGAAAGAGCACTTGATTTTAAAAACCCTCCCCCTTGCGTTTCGAGCTTAATTGATAGAAAATATTGAACAAAATAACATAGACAGGCACTTTGATAACCTCTGAACGAAAACTGTGTCGAAGTGTCACATAGTTATATTTCGGTGTTTTGAGGGGTGAGATTGGGAAAGGGCGAAAAAACATTTTTTGGTGAAATACGTTAGATCTCTACTATACCGAAGATCTCTAGAGGTGATGCATAGCCTGTTTAATTCCTAACTTTTTGAATGCCACAGTTTTCCCTGATAAATAAATTTGTGCATGAAACATTTAGTTGAGCAAAATTTAGTAAAACTCATTCGATTACAAAAACAAAACAAACTAGTCCAAATTTATATTATGTATTAATAAAAACTGATTTCATTGTCACATAAATAATTTTTTTTTTTTAATTTCATCATCGTGAATATAACCATTATCATAAACCAAAACAAAACAATGAGAAAACGGAAAAGTTTACGGTTTTTCTTACGGGAACAATGATAACATATTTGGTAAATTCAATGTTTCTTCTTTTGTGCACGTTGCATTCATTTTTTTTGCATCTCGTAAAACTATAACAAAACAATTATGTATTGTGAAAAACTTGTATTTTACTGTTGATGGATGGAATGGATGATGTTGACGAAATACATTTTATACAGTAATTTACGCAAGATAAAGAAAAACAAAAAATAAAATTCTCACATTGCCTCACACTATATGAAATAAATGATCAAACGGTTTTTGTTCTATTCTTTTTTAACGCAATACACGAAACTGTATACTTATGGTTCATGATTGACATTTTTGATATTTTTAAAATTATTTTTCTTATTGATGTGATAGTAAATGATTTGTTACAGAACTCATGTTATTTTTTTAGTAAAATTAAATCTTTGTATAATATGATTGTTTTTTAAATGTGTAAGCTGCGCCAATTTCAATCATGAAACCGGAACAATCACATCACTAATATTTGTTTATCATTTTCGACAAAACTTAAATATTTTAATATTTGAATACATAAATCAAAAAACGTGTCATGAATTTTTGATTATATTTTTATTATTTCTCATGAAAATATTAAACAATTGATAATATAAGTAAAATTAAACAAATCGCGTATTGTTGATTAAAATTCGATTGACAAGCTAATAAAAATGTTGATAAGTGAAGAAAAGACCAAAAATATCAGAATTTATAAGAAAAATAAAAAACAGTTTATTATTATATCTATAACTGTAATGAATACTAATTACGATTGATTGGTAGATTTTTGTTTTTTTTTGATGAAACATAATAATTTTGGACAATGGATGAAGCTTTTCATGTGATCACGGCTTTACCGTAAGGGAAAAACTGAAGGAAAAAAGTTTATAACTAATATTTTAAATCAGGAATTATGAAGCGATCTTATGAAACTTAAGCCGCAATTAGACTATTGCAGAACACTGCAATATTTCTGTAATAGTCGTGCAATGGTAGTGTGTAAATATTCATTACAGAAAAGTTTGGCAATGAACTCATTGCAAAACATTGCAATGAGTCAATGCAATGTTTTGCAATGAGTTCTTGCCAAACTTTTCTGCAATGAATATTTTACAATATTTCATTGCAGAAATATTGCAGAATTCTGCAATAGTCTAATTGCGGCTTTAGATTAAAATTTTATTTTGATAAGAAACTATTTAGTTTTTCTGTATAGCGGAAGGTCGACCAAACAACTGTTGTTTTTCCCACTTTGCGTATTGAGCTTAAAATTAAATAATTTCAAGTACTAAAGCCGCAATTAGACTATTGCAGAACTCTGCCAAACTTTTCTGCAATGAATATTTTACACACTCCCATTGCAGAAATATTGCAGAGTTCTGCAATAGTCTAATTGCGGCTTTAGACTGAATATAACAATATATGGTGTGAAATTTATGAAATTTTTTTGCTATCCATACAATTGTCGATCGATCTAGTTTCGAACCCAATAAGAATACTTTTAATCAGGGTTTTGTACTCCAACCGAACCCTGAACCTGCTCTGGAGCAAAATTTTTTTTAATTTATGTGAACCCGAACCCGAATCCAATCAAAAACGCGGTTCAGGTTCAATTTTTAATATAGGAAATTTAGGAAGTTTGCGTAAGAAATTTCATATTTCGCAGAATTTTTTTTGTTTCAAACAAGATTATTTTGGTTATTATTTGTTTCAGTAGAGGATAGTGAATAGTGAGAATTAAATGAAATTTATTTTATAAATATACATAAATACGTTTTTTTTTTTAAGAATATCGGACTACTCCGTTATCAGTTCTTTTTCTTAACTATAACAATTTTAATAAAATTACTTAATAAAAAAGTATATATTTTCTATTCTATTTTATTATTATGTATTATTTATTATGTGGTCGTATAACTTATTTGTTTTTGTATTTATCTTCTCATTTAGCAAGTTAATATCATTTTTGTGTTTGCATATGTGTAATTCTATTCTATCCATGTCACTCCCCTTTTGAATTTTGTGGATGATTTTCAGATTGTGGTTGATGTCAGTTTAATTGTGTTTTTCATTTTTGAAGTGTTGAGCAAAGTGTGATTTGGGATTGATCTTATTTACTTCACTTATACGTTTGGTAAATCTTATTTTGAAGGACCGCCCCGTTTGGCCTATGTAAAATTTCTGGCAATTGTTACATGTTAATTTTTTAACACCTGTTTCACTATTTTGCGTTTTTCCGGTTTTTATTATATTTCTTAGTTTATTGCGGGTTTTAAATGCAGGTACGTATCCGAATTGCTTAAAAGTTTTTTGTATGATTATTCTGTATATTGTTTTACTGTAGTTAATGTAAATATATTATTAGACCAATTTTGGTTTATAAGCGTTCCCTTTTTTTGGTAGTTTATCTAGTCGGTTAGCCCTGATGAGTATGGATAAACTTTTTAATATTAAAAGTATTCTTATTGGGTTCGAAACTAGATCGATCGACAATTGTATAGATAGCAAAAAAATTTCATAAATTGCACACCATATATTGTTAGATTCAGTCTTATTATTCATGATGGGATAACTTCCATCGGAGCGATGTTATATCACAAATAATTCATTGAATTAACTTCAAGCACTGTTAATCGATTTCCATAAAACTTGGTATTTAAGCTTTTCGTGCGGTTTCCAATTGTTCTACATATCTACTTTTCTTCCTGTAAAATATTTCACAAAAATGTATGTCAGTTTTGACACTCCAGCATTCGTCCATGAGATATTTCTTTTGTGGTGGCATTTATTTGAAACTTCAAACTTTGAAGTAATTTTTTCTGGAGAGACGTTGCCATAAACGTGAATTAAGACCCAAAAAAAGTCGCCGATTGGGGTGACCGAAACCGGGTCAATTTCAACTTTACCAAAACACAGCTATTGATTGTTTCCAGATCAAAGACCGCGTTCCCCAAAGATATTTTATTCAGTATGTGTGATGAACCAATAGGGGAATGTAAAAACATTCGTTTATTGGGTTTCACAGTTTCAAATGACCTACTCTGGAACGATAATGTAATGGCGATGGAAAAAAAGCGCGTCTAAAAAACTTGGCCTTCTAAATAGATGCAAAAAAATTTTCACTCCATACCAATTGCTCCATGTTTATAAGTCCCATATTCATTGCTTTATTGTACTGTTGTCAAGTTTGGGGTGCTGCTTCTGTTTCCATCTTGGCCCTCTTGGACTCTGTTCAAAATCGGGCTATACGATTTGTGGGTGATCGAGAGTTGACATCAAAACGTGATTCCCTCCAACATCGTCGCACTGTTGCTGACCTTGTTGTTTTTTTACAAATATCGTCATCAAAAGTGCTCAGATGAAATCAGCAGCATCATGCCTCAAACTTATTCTTACCCCCGTTTCACTCAGCAATCGGCTAGCGCAATCCGTCAAACGATCGAGATCCCGCGCTGCCATACTGGCAGATCGCAGAAAGACTTTTTTGTCCGAACTGCATATACAAAAGGAATAGTTTGCCGGAATCCAATCCACCTGAGAGCGAAAGTTGTTTTAGGACCTACGTCTTAAAAGGTATTTATGTGTTGTTGTGACACATATTGTAAACCCTATAACACAATACTTTAAAAAAAAAAATGTTTGATGCCTATAAAATCAATCTTGTCCTGAGGAGGGTTAGGCCTGATTTTTATCTAAGAGGCTTTCTGCCACCATCAGTACTTACATTCCTGATGTAAGGCTGACTTCACATTCCTGATGTAAGGCTTTCTACCTTCATTACTGTTGGGTTTACTGTTCTGAAATGTAGAAAATTGTATAATTTTTGTTTTTTTTTTAAATTTTATCACCATTATTAAGCGAATAACGTTATAATAATTATTATTAGTGACACTCCTATTACAAACATCTCGTCAATACGTTTCTATATTCAAAATTCATCTACAATTATTTATTTCACAATTCAATTATGTATTTTGAATTTTATACATTTATATTGTGTAACTAAAAACCTTTCAGCAAACCTACTTAAGCCACTAATTTTCTTCGAAATATTGACCCACATAAATTCCTCTTCGATAAAATCATTACAAATATTTAAAATTTCCAAACACTAATAGAAATTTTTTTCAAATCCCAATTCTCTAGCTTGAGGGTGCATACCCAGAATTGACTAATGACAAATCCTACAAAAATAGTTAATTAACTAAAAATAAAAAAGTGAAAATAAATATTAATTTAAATAAATTGATCAATATTTTAATCACTTATTTCTGTTAACGTTTCCGTAACACATATACAAAAACATTAAAATAATTATTTTTGTTTTACTTTCTCCATACTAACTTTTAGGTTTTGCATAATTTGTCATTTTTTTTTTAAATTGTTATGTTGAAGGCTTGAAGTATTTAGTCATTTGTCCCTTCATAATGATAATTGTCATATATATTATATTTCATAAAAAACACCAATAATTGTTTTGTGTTGACTTGCTTATCATGTCTTCAATTGAACAGGTGATTATTTATTTCATCGCACGATTATTAATAATTTTGATGAAGAAGGTCGCGGAATAAGATGAGTTTATTAAAAATTTATAAAAAAAACAGAAATTGTAACGGCAAAGCTGTAATTACTTGCGTCACAGTTGTTGGTTTCAAGATGTTTTGAAACAGAATTAAGTTTTTTTTCGTTCGATCATATTATTGTTAAAAAAATGGAAGGAAAGGGTGATATTAAGAAAATGGTTGGTGGGGTTGTTCTATTGCGGCTAATTTCCATGACAACTTCATGCTTAAATCTCTTCCGGTTATACTTATTAACAAATGTTTCTATGGCCAACTCATTAGTTTTTTAAATAATATTTTTACGGCCCGCCTTCTGCCTTCATTTGTTTGATGAATTACGACAAGGTGATTTAATAAATGTCGTAAGTTGGTTCGATTTTTATTTCATATATTTGTTTTTGTGTTGATTAATTTTTTACAAAATAATAAAAAACAATGATAGAATTTGTAGGTGGGACTGGATTGGATAAATTCTCAGATACACCCAAGAAAACTTCTCGTGTATATGGTGCCCAATTCTAAGCTGTTTTCAGTTTTAAAAAATTCTCCGTCCGAGTTCCATCTGCTAATTGTTCTCCAGCACGTGATGTGAATATTTGGCAGATTTATCGCCATAGACTCGAACGAATACTTTCTATCATTTATAATAAACCGAAAAGGTTGGTTAAGGTATTCTTTAAAAACCACTTTTTTTAATTTTCTCAATCTTACTTCGAAAAACAAGTTATCTTGGTGGAAATGCATATATATCCTACATACTCAAGTAAACCCAGATCAATTTCCTAGATTGTTGACCATTTTAATTTAGGATTTTGATAACATGAAAAATTATCTTATCAAATTTTGCTTATAGCACGATCAATTAACAAAATCATACAATTAATTCCGTGCTTTGGTCATATATAAAAAAATTGTATCTGAGCTATGTATCAGTTGTTTGTGTTATTAATTTTTTTTATCTTGACAGGAAAGTCTGTTTAATTATTGTTCCAAAAATAAAGTAGATAAACTCAAATAATGTAAAAAAAAAATTGCATGATAATGTTGGTTGTTGTAATTAAATGATAATCATGATAACGAGAAGATTTGGCATTATTTTTGTTAGTTAAATTCATCAAAAAAGGATATCTTTTGCAAATCGAATATCAAAATACAACAAACAATTCCGTTAACGTTAACAACGAAAATGACTATACCAATTCTACTTTACTTCTCTTGGCAGGAAACAAAAATTAAACTAAATGCAGGTCCTGTTGACAATATTTGTAATCCTTGTGATCACCCTGTTGGGATAAGTCAGACAATTATAATCAAAGTTTGGGGTGAAAACTAAAAATGTAAAGTAAACATCAATGAATAAAGAAAGTAGTCAAACGCAAACCGTTATCCAAACAATTACACTTTTTTTATTTCTTAGTCATACCGGACATATTCAATACTTTTACACAAAATCAAATTACAAAATCCAAAAATATTCTGAACAACAACAAAAACTCTTAAAATAACATAAAAATTTTCAATTTCCTTTTTTTTTCTTTGAATTTTTTTCTTATTTTTAAATTTATTTTTCCGATCACTTTCTATTTTCAATACCTCTGTCTGGCTTATATAGCATGTGTACATTAGTAGATGTTTTCCTAAACGCTAATCTGACGAAATTATTATAAAATTAAAAAGAAAAATTAACAAAAAAAAATTTAAATACATTTTCATAATTTAGAAAATTTTCTTTACATTTTTCTTTTTGTTTTAAATTTATTTTTTTTTCTGTGTTTTTAATTTTTGCTCTATGCATACATATAACACAAACAAACCAATTTCTCTTGGATATATTTAGGTCATAACATCTGTAAAATTTCACGAGAAAAGAAAAATTTTGTTTTCCGACTTTAGAAAAATAAATATTAAATGTAAGAAAATTAAAAAAAATTAGAATTGTTTATGTTACGCGAAGATAATAGGCACCTGTGTGAGAAAAATACCAAAAATAATTCAAATGATATTTAATACCGATCCAGGGGTTGTAGAGTGGTAAAATAAGATCGAACGATCGAGATTCTAACAATCGAAACTCTTGAAATTTTAACTTCAATTTGACATACAAATAATAACCAATCATAAACATATAACACGTTCAAAAATATAATATAAGCACCAATGTACATAGAAGAAACATAAAAAATATCAGGAATAGAAAATCCTTTAGGGAGTTTCAGGTTACATAAAAGAACTTGTTAATTTTATTCCTTGGTTTATCATTTTGGGTCTTTAATGTAATAAAATAAATATTGTAATAGACATAAAAACAAAAATGTGACAATCAAAACACATGTCATGAAAAGAATTTCTATTGATGGTTTCATTTTGGGTATTCAAATCTTAATGTGAATACATATTTATGACAGTGAACTGGAATAATAACAAATAGTTTTGAAAATTTATATAAACTTTGCTAGATTTTTCTGGATGGAATTTAAGAAATGTAAATATTTTTGTGTTAAATTTTCATGGTTGCCAAAGCAATCGTTCAACCTTTAGTTTAAAAGTTTAATCTGACAAGCGCAGACATTTCTAAACTGAAATAGGACCGAGATTTAATTTTCTAAAAAATTACTCTTTAACCAGGACAAATAAGGTATTCACTAATAGAGAAATTATATTTAATTTCTGATAGGTGCCCGTTGTGAAATGCCCTACTAAGACTTGTTTGAAAAAAAAATGAAATTTATCTATGTATCTCTTAAATTCACAATAAGTTATAATAATAATTGCTTATTAGTAAGGAGGCTTGTTTTTTTTTAACTGATCCAAAATTTTAGGTATTTTTCTCTTCGCCTACTGCTCCCATGAACTCCCTCACTTGCAGCTAATAACAGTTTATCGACTAAAGCGACTATATGACACACTCTGGTTTGCTAGATCAGATGCATGTAAAAGCTTAACTGAAAATTGGAATACTATCCTATCATCAGAGCACTGGAGTATATTGAAAAAGATGTAACTGCAAAACGGTCGGACTCGACAATAGCAGACACGTTTTGGTCGGACAAGCTTACCCTCGTGTTCTAAAACAAATTTCCAACCCCCACAGTTACAAAAAAAATGTGGTAGAAAATTTATAAGATCGCGGGCAATCGGCATTTTCCGGAGCTTGCCGATCAAAAAAACGGCCGATTTGAGGAAGATGGCAGAACAAAAGTTTTTGGACTCGTCAAAGACAGGCGCCTCACGAAGTATAAAATATGTGGTAATCATCACATGAAATCGGCGCCGGCCCATGGACTATTGGTTTTTGTTTCTTCTAATATATTTTTTTTATTTTTAGATATAAATATATAATGTATGCAACCATTCTTAGAATTTTTAATTTCGTATTTTTGGGGAAATTACGGAAATATACAATAAATCTCTATTCGCAGCTGAAAATAAATATTGGGCTCTATATGCAAAAAATTATGTTATAAAATATTTATAGGTATGTTTGTGAATGTACTCAAAATTTATGTTCAAACATGATTTATGCCTTACTTACGGTACTAATTCAGTTTAAATTGAAACAGCACCGAGAACTCAATTTAAACAATTTCTGTAATAGCATCGAGATTTCAACTTTCGGCACTAATTGATTTCAAACTGAATTAGCACATAGATATTCAAATTTAAATTTTTTTAAGATAACGCCGAGGTTTTTGATTCTCGGCACTATGTCAGTGTAATGAAATTGAGAATTTCATCTTTGCGCTATTACAGTTTCAATTGAATTAGTGCTGAGACTCCATACAAAATGTTCTCGGCGCTATGACACTATTTTTCTCGACGTTATTACAGTCGGAACTAAGTCAGCACACCGTTCCATGTACCCCAAAAACTAATAAAATGAATGAATTGAATGAATAAAGCCGTTTAGCATCGTTTCACTGTAGGGGTTTAAAATCTTAAAGAAAAACAATTGCCGAAAGAGTTATCCCGGCATTTGATAAGCCGAACTATTAGAAACAGTACATAAACCTTATATATACGGTGACCATCCGTCCTGTATTTTACAGGACTGTCCTGTTTTTTGCCATGCTGTCCCTTGAGATTTTTTTGCAAATACAGGACAGTACAATGTCCCCTATTTCTTAATTTGATATGCTAATGTCCTCTTTTTTTGCATAAACTTTACAGGAATATGCATTTAAAATAATAATTTCTCTAGATTTCCCAAAAATTTGTCTTAATTTGTCTAAAGTTTTCAACGTTTTAGGTCCTAACTATTCTCAAACAGCAAAAACAAATGTTTGTCTGTCTGCCGACCAGCCATTACAACCGATAAACACTAGAAAGCTACTTTAGCGAGCAAAAAAGTTGGGTACTTCTTTGAAAAAAATAAAATAAAATTTAGTATTTAATCTTAGTATTCTAGTCAAGAAGACGTGTGTTATTAGTCCCTGGGCCCACGCCGATTTCATTTGATGATTACAAATTTTATACTTCGTGAGGCACTAGTCCTTGACGAGTTCGAAAACTTTTGTTCTGCCATTTTCCTCAAATCGGCAGATTTTTCGTTCGGCAAGCTTCGAAAAATGTCGATTTCCCGCGATATTGTAAATTTGCTATCACATTTTTTTTAACTGCTTTAGATCACGAGGGTAATGTGTCTGCCATTGTCGAGTCCGACAACTGACATTTTGGTATATTTTGGCTATTGGACTAGACAAAAGCAGACAAATTTTTGTCGGACAAGGTTACCCTCATTAAATTTATAAGAGCTCGGGCAATCGGCATTTTGTCGGAGCTTGCCGAACAAAAAAGCGGCTGAATCGAAAAATGGCAGAACAAAAGTTTTCGGACTCGTCAAGGACAGGCGCCTCACAAAGTATAAAATATGTCGTAATCACCACATGAAATCGGCGTAGGCCCATGGACTATATTAGATTCATTTAATTTTTATAATATTAATAATAATAAATAACTTATATAATTGTTTTTTTTAACACACTTTTATTTGAGGTAGGTAGCAGAGGGCCGTTATTTTTTTAGCATAAAATTCTAGTTAATTTATGTCCTGTATTTTCCTTTCCAAAAAATGGTCACCGTACTTATATACCAAGTTTGAACAAAAATTTGAATTGCTTAAAAGAGCTGTGCCTAGGGATTGCAATCCCGGGATTTTTTGCATTTCCTAGCTGTGGTCTATGGTCTATTTAAGAAAATCTTTTTTTTAACTGAGTCAAATAGGGTATGAAAGGACGCTAACCTCAGGCTTCTTTTAAAATGTATTTCAGAATTTTTCGTAGCGTAGCTTTTTTCCGATAAATTTAAGAGCTGTGCCCATGTTGATGGTCTTGGAAATCCCCGAACCGGCAATGGACAGCTAATTTAACAAAAAATGTATATAAAAGATTGAAAAATAGAGCGCTGTGTGTTTATATTTTTACGGGACTAAGAGATCAAGCTGATCAGTAGGTGTCTTCAGTATAAAATCACAAAATTAATTTATTGTAATTAAAAAGATTATTCTGTCATTAAACAACCATTTTATTCACAGATAACCAAATTATTTTGGTCCTTCGAGCCGGATAAATTTATGTCTTTGTCCTGAAAATAACATCTCAAAACCCAAATTCAAAGATTTTGTCATCATTCACTAATACAAAAATCTTTGCTTGGCCTGATTCATCGATTGTTTTTCATTGGTTATCCAGACACGTTGAAACTTTAAATTGTATATTTCTATTTGCAGATACAGGTGTTTCTTTAGTTTTGTGTGTGTTGTCTGTATGCGTTTTTGAGTTCGAATAAACATGCTAAACATGAATTTCACCGTCGAAGATATGTAACACAAACACCTATACATGCAATCATACCATGTTTGTTTTTTACACCAAAATTTTAGAAAACTAACAAGAGTTGATTTTTTTGAACAGCAAACAAAAAAAATTACATTCTCATTGTAGGTGTTTAATTGTAATAACATAAAGGAAACACAAAATATTTTTAACAATTATAAAATCACATATTTTATATGTATACAGCACAGCGCCTTTCTTTTTAAAAATTCTTACTTTAGTTCTACCTGGTGTGTCTTTTTATATATTCGTTCATATATACAATACGTTGGCATTCGATGACCTGTAATTTGAGAGATTAAATTATATATTCCTCCATCACCATTCACAATTCAATCATATATCAGAAGCACGTTTTTAGCGTTTTTATTTTATTTATTTATTTATTCAAAAAATTGTTATGATATTTATGAAACTTTTTTTGTTGTTGTTTTGTGTTGTGTGTGCTCTGTGAATAGAAGAACAGGTTAAGTTTTTTTGTCTTATTTTTATATTTCTTAAATTTCGACTGAAACACTGAGTTTTGTCGGCAACACGAATTTCATTAGTGTTCTTGAGTGGGATATATATTTTATAAAAGTTAAGTAAATATTATTTCGTATTTAGCAACCAAGACAAGAATTTTAGAGACATCCATCCACTCCACTTTTTAAGAAAAAAACACATATTGTATAATTTTATTCAAATCCGGATTAGAAGTATGTATATAGCTTCGTATTGTTGGTAAAATGCACAGGTGTCGTTATTAATGGTTTTATTGAGTAAACTCGTCTTTATGCTTGTACAATAGTTTATTATAATAAATCAGACAGATTTATTACACAATTATTCTATTGAATTTAAATAAAATTGCAATACGATATTCCACTTAGGTTTATTATAATAAATAATTCGTTTTGATAAACATCTTAAACATAGAACGTAAATGCGGGTGCAGTGTATAAAAGAACAAAACATCAATTATATTTTTTAAGTCGTACATTCTCTATGATAAAAAATTTACGTTGTCAAATGAGTGTAGAAGTAGAAGATTTTTGACAAGTTCTTCTACACTCACTTTTCTTCAATTTCTATATCGAGAAGCGCTGGAGATTTCGAACAACTTCTTTCTCGGCATTGCCAACAAATATGTTATTCCTTTGATTCGAGTCATCAAGATTTTATTTTCTCTACCACAGTCAAATAATTTTTCCTATCTCATGCACAAAATATGCTATTTCATACCTGTATATACCACTAATAAATATATGTTATATCCTACACATGAATCGAAAAATTTTTGGAAACTAATAAATTTGACACGAAGCAAGATGTTTTACGAACTGTTTCGAGAATCAGACTGGAGTTTGATTCAAATAGCCTAATCTCAAACAAAGCTACTTCGATACCAGGTAGCTTCTAAGTTTAATTTTACCATAGGTTGTCATACAGGACTCTGACTTGCTTGAGTACCATTTATCGTGTGTAAACTTGTGCATCTAATTAAAGCCTCGGAATATAAATGCTTACAATTCGCACAATTTTCACCAAGTGCCAAGGTAAGATTGATGATGGATTGCTCTCAGACTATCACAAGCACTTAAGATCAAGACGGTTTCCAGTGGATAGATGTCAAATGGTTCCGTGCATAAAATGCAGTTTAAAGAGATGTACTTCAAACCATGGTGTATCGTCCAAGATGAAGATATCGAAAATCTAGTCAACCGGTTCGAGGTAGTACTACCCTTAAGATAGGCAAGCATTTATTCATGGTAAAATCCTGGTCGTAAACTAGGTTAAAGTTTGCTCCCTAGGAGTACTGGGCAGGCAGTCCTAAGCATTGCTAGATAAAAAGAGGACCGGGATAATCAGGGCTATAGTTCTCGATACCCATAAATTGCATTAAGAAAGCAAGCGGGACTGATGCTCCTTACGAAATCTGTATATTGAACGTAAATTTATGGCCAAACTCTTTGGTTAAAATATATTTTTTCTATTTTCAAAATGGCTATGATGTTTTCTTGTAAAGGAATGTTTGAAAAATAATATTATTTTAATTGAGGATTAGGAGAACACCAATGACACATATATAATGAAAAAATATGTTTTGTATTTTTTTTTTGTATTATTCAAGAAGAACAACTTTTAACAAAAAAATAAATGAAATGTTTATTATATTCTCGATTTCGTTTTACGTTGTAAAACAAAGATGTAATCATGTAAGAAATAACATACAAAAGAGCATCGTTCAAGAAGGGTTAATGGTTTTCGTATTGTACAAGTGGCAGATTATGTTTATTACTTATGTTATTCAAAACAAACCTTTAATGGCAATTATTTAGGGTGTTGATTGAATGTTAAGGATATTACGGTGCAGCATTTTATTCATATTTTTTACTCTTGGTACTTTGAAAGGAAGTTGCTAACTGATAAATTCGAAATAGTTAGGTCTTAAAAGGTTTTTATGTGTTGTTGTGACACATATTGTAATTTCTACAACACAGGACACTTTATTAAAAAAAACGTTTCAAACGATTATACAATAATTGGATCATTAGTTTAGAAAACAATACCCTATATTCCATCCAACCTTATCCAAAGTTTTCCAATTTCACCCAATCCTTTCTAATCCTACCAAAGTTTAAAATAAAGCGAATGTCAAGTTCGCTCTCAAAATCAAAGTAATCAATCAACCCTAAAATTTATTAGTTTCATCTTTTCATTAATTTTTATTCAAAACCAAAGGCCCTAGCCTAAAGGCCCTACATATCATACTATTTTTTTAATTAAAAGAAATCTTATGACAACTGATTGAAATATACTGACTGACTGATCTTTGTTTTCTTTATAATGGATATGTGGTTCTTTCTTTACAACATATCTTTATTTCTAGTTTTTCACGCTCAATATGTCATACATTATGAAAATTAGAAAACATAACTAAAAAAAATTAATTTCTTTCATCGGACTTTTGTAAAATGTAAATGAATTGTTCTCAAGGGAAGAAAGTTTTTTTTAAGAGGGTGGCTTTTTTATTAAGATATCATATTTTTTTTGTTGGGTTTGTTTAACAAATCAAAAAAGTGTTATCGTTTGTAAACCAAAAGATTTTAACATAATACACATAATAGAAATATATATATATATATATATATATATATATATATATATATATATATATATATATATATATATATATATATATATATATATATATATATATATATATATATATATATATATATATATATATATATATATATATATATATATCAGTGTTGCAAAACGTTACTCGTAACGTAACACAAAAACGAAATAACGAAATGTTATAGCGTTATTAGTAATAATTACGTTCATAACGTTTTAAAAATTAAACTACGTTACAATAACGTAAAACGTAACGATAACGTCAATATTTTATTTCGTTTTTCGGGTGACTTTTTTTATAATTATGTATATGAAAATCAAAACGCAAAAACCGGTTGAATAAAATCCAACTTATCTGTTTTTTATCAATTTTTGCGGACGATTAAACTACAGATTTTGGTAGTTCTAAAATTTTGTACAATTTTAAGTTTATTTTAAATAATTTCAAGTCTGTAGTAGCCGTTTCTGCATCACAGGTGTTTTGAATAATTTTAAGAAAGAATATTTTTATGCTGGCCGAGAAATCAATCTGAAGATCTACTAGGTCATTCAATAAGTCCGTAGGATGACACATAGATGGCGTTACTAGAATTTTTTCCATATGATTTTTATTTAGTACTAACCTTCAAACGATACGTGTATAAATTTGACAGCAATCTGACTATTTATTCGTGAGTTATAGCATTTTGCGTGAAGCAACTTTTGTTTTTGTAAAAAAATGGAAAAAAGTGAATTTCGAATTTTAATAAAGCATTGCCTTTTGATGAAAAAAAATACAGTGGAAACCAAACAATGGCTTGATAAACATTATCCAAACTCTGCTCCATCGAGACAAATGGTAGAGAAGTGGATGGCTGAATTTAAATGTGGTCGTACCAGCACAAAAGATGCAGAGCGCAGTGGACGCCCAAATGAGGCTGTTATTCCAGAAAACATAAAAAAAATCCACAAATTGGTTATGAACGATCGCAAATTGAAGGTGCACGAAATAGCTGACATTGTAAAGGTAGCAGATGGTAGTGTTTTTACCATTTTACATGAACATTTGGGTATGCGAAAGCTCTGTGCAAATTGGGTGCCGCGTGAGCTCACAGTCGACCAAAAACAACAACGAATCGATGCTTCGGAGGAGTCTTTGGCACTGTTAAACCGCAATAAAAGGGAATTCTACCATAGATATGTGACAATGGATGAGACATGGCTTCACAATTACACACCAGAATCCAAAAGACAGTCAGCTGAGTGGACAGCAGTCGACGAACCGAATCCAAAGCGAGCAAAGACGCAACAGTCGGCCGGTAAGGTGATGGCGTCTGTATTTTGGGATACGAACGGAATAATATTCATCGACTATCTCCAAAAAGGAACCACCATCAACAGCGAGTATTACTGTGAACTTTTGGATCGATTGAAGGCTGAAATCGCAAAGAAACGGCCACATTTGCAAAAGAAAAAAGTGTTGTTTCACCAAGATAATGCACCGTGTGACAGATCGATGAAAACGATGGCAAAATTGAATGAATTGGGCTTTGAATTGCTTACCCACCCACCATATTCTCCAGATTTAGCCCCCAGCGACTTTTTCCTGTTTTCAGATCTCAAGAGAATGCTTGCTGGAAAGAAATTTAAGTCCAATGATGAAGTAATCGCTGAAACTGAGGCCTATTTTGACGAGAAAGAGAAATCGTACTATAAAAGTGGTATAGAAAAGTTGGAAAATCGCTATACTCGTTGTATCGCCCTCGAAGGCAACTATGTTGAATAAAAAAATCGAGTTTTGTCAAAATGTTGTTTTTTTCTTACTTATCCTATGGACTTATTGAACGACCTGTTATTAAAAGCAACTCTAATAGTTATAAACAAACTATCAGATTTGTGAAAACTCCTGAAAAGTTTGCTTAGCTTTGATAAAAATTAATTATGTTTAATTTGAAATGATTTCAAAATATTCGTCGGAGTGACGTGAATAATACATTGTATAATACTTTAATTTTAATTACGTCAGTTACATATCTACGCCCGTTGATGATCTCCACGAGATCGAAACTATAGTAGTGTGAATTATAAAAAATATATATACTTAAAAATTTTAAAATTATTGTTTTTTATATATAACAATAGTGAATAATAAAAGGTGTCGTAATTAAAATTAAAGAATTTGAAATGAGTCAAATTTTTTTTAATATATTTAATTATTTAGTTTAAAAATTAATAATTTTATAATTGTTCATCAGAGATTTTCGATTTTTGTACATTTAAGTATAATGATATAGTTACGTTATTTTAAAATTAAATGTAATGTTTAAAACTAATCTTTTAAACATTACATTTAATTTTAAAATAACGTAATTATAACGTTATAACATAATAAAATATAATATTTTTCTGTTTCATAACGAAATAACGTACCGAAAAAATAAATATACTGTTATAAAAACGAAATATATATATATATATATATATATATATATATATATATATATATATATATATATATATATATATATATATATATATATATATATATATATATATATATATATATATATATATATATATATATATATATATATATATATATATATATATATATATATATATATATATATATATATATATATATATATATATATATATATATATATATATATATATATATATATATATATATATATATATATATATATATATATATATATATATATATATATATATATATATATATATATATATATATATATATATATATATATATATATATATATATATATATATATATATATATATATATATATATATTTATTATATTAAAATATCAAATAAGATATGATTCAAGTTCTTGTTTTGATATATAAACACAAAAACGAAATTTTTATTATTTTTAGAAAATACAAAAACAAAAAATAATTTTATTGATATTATTTCGCGTTTTTTATTTTCAACTTCCGACTTGATTAATTTAACCTTGAAGAAATTGCTTAAAATTTATAAGATTTTTTTATTTGCAAAAGTTGTTTAATTTTTATTACACTCTCTTCGACTTGAGTTGAGATGTTTATGTATTTCATGTATGTATTATATATACATTTTTGCGGAAGATTAATTTAAGAAAAATAATAAATAAAAAAAAAATAACGATTTGTGGTGAATAGTTGCAAATATATGCTTGGTTGTTTTGTGTTAAATAGAATGTCCTCTAAGTAACTAATTTAAGCTGATTACAGCGGAAGAAAATACAAAGGAAGTTGTTTAAAAAATGGTTTAATAGTTTTTTTTATTATTATTGTTTATGTTTCCGATTTTGTTTACAATAAATTGGCTGTGTTTGTTTTTTTTGTTATTTTTTTTTGATTACCTAACAAAATTTTTGTGAGCTATCGACATTGATCTGAGATTGTTTTCTATCTAATACAAAAAAACAGTTATTATATCAACTTCAAGTTTTTAGTAATACGTGGTCACTTGATAGTTACGAAAAAATTTTCCATACTTAAACATAACTGAAAACTTGGAAATAAAAATTATAGAAAAACATGTTGCACCATAATTAGACAATTTAATTGTTTTTTTGTTGTAGCAATGAGTGGTTACTTGTGAAAGCTAATACCATTTTGTTAAACTTTTGAAAGGTCTATTTGTAACATGTCCATCACCAATGAAATGATTTTACACAGTTTTCGTGACAATAACTAACATTGGAGGGCAGAATAAAATCTTGCTTTTAGTACTACACATCAATTGTTACGATCGGAAACTGAACTCTCTCTTGAATTAATGCTGTCCATTTGTTTTGTTTCTTTTTCAGTAAGAGATGTCTTATATACACTTTTGATGCCAGATAATTGCTTTTCTTACTAAGAAACAGCTAAGAGTAAATAGCCAAAGGCAGCAAGCGCAACAGTCCTGATTTTCCATTCTCTGTTACGCGTCGTACACTGCCTGCATACGGAGATGGTTTAAATTTTAATAGCGATATTGTGGTATCAAAGTTAAACAAAATAACCGGTTTTTAATCGAATTTTGAATATCTACACAAATTTGAAAGTGATGTAAATCGGTCAAACGAATCATGTTTCGCATCCAACGGATTGTAATTAACGTTACAACTATACCTTGGTTCTGAGCACATTCAAGTTTGTTTTTTGTAGTGTAAAAAATAATCAAAACTAGAAACCATTTTCCATATCCCTTTGTGTTCTACTAATGGATCAAGACAAGTTATATGCTCAGCTGAGTATAAATACTGAGACGGTTTCGAATTAACACAATTTGTTTATGGTTAATAAAATTATCCGAAAGTAGAATAACGTTTTCGTCATCAAACCAAACCGAATCATGTTTCCTGTTCAGCCTGTTGGAGTCAAATTTTTCAAATTTTCAACAGAAATTTATTCCCTGAAATAGAGCAAATAACCAACTATCGGTACTATCGGTCCCATCCAAAGTCTACGAGCATTGTATTAATACACACATTTCAAAATTTTTGGAAGTACACCCGAAAAAATAATCGTGGTAGATCCGACAAAATTGCAGGTAAATTCGAATAAAATGACATTGTTTTGGCTCCGACGTGTTATTTAGCTAAATCGAGTGTATCGCTACTTTTAATACAAAAGTACAAAAGCACAAAACTTTAACTGTCAAATGAATAAACTTAATGTTATTTCTACTGTCAATGCTGTTGTTATAAGCATCTAGAATATCAAGCATACTACTCTTTTGTAGAATTAACTGCAGTACTTTTGATATGATTATTAAAGTCAACAAAAATGTACTCAATTCAAGTATTTTATATATTAATTTAAAATTCAAAATCAAAAGTAGCTTTCGAATACAGCATTTTCGTAATTTTGTTAATTTAAGGGCAATTTCCTCAATTTTATATGCAATTTTTTACTTTGTTATATCGATGTACCTCTGTCGATTTAAAATATTGATTTTTTTTTGGTGTAAATCGTTTAATAGCCCACAGCCAATACGGTTTTTGAAACAAAAGATCACCTACCGATCTATTAATCGATGTAGCGCATTGTTAGAACAGCATACTTGATAAAGGTGGTGAAAAATACGTTATCGCTTTACACATCTCCAAGGCATTCGATCGGGTCTGGCGGCATGCTTATTCAACAAGCTCGTTGCGTATGGTTTTTTTCCCAATGTTGTGCAGTTGATTCAAAATTTTCTATCCAACCGATATAATTCGGTCTCCTTAGACGGATGTTCATTTGAGTCTAAACTCTTTAACGCTGGTGTGCCTCAAGGCTCATTATTGTTCCCAACCCTATTATTGATTTATATCAACGAACTGTTGAAAATCACCAGCAACCCAATAAATAAATAGTTTTGCAAGTGATAGCACTCTGCACAAGTCGTTCGAGCCCCTTCCTTCCAAAGGTAAAATGCACGAACGTATTAATCCCACCCGGAGAGACGCTGCCATAAACGTGAATAAAGACCTAAAACAAGTCGCCATAATGGGGTGACCAAAACTTGGTCAGTCAAAAGACCGAGTCCCCCAAAGATATTTGTGGCGACTCATCGGCATTCACAGCCACCGAAACAAAATACACAACACCCTATAAAAACAAAGGCATATACAAGGAAAAATAAACTAGTGGGATGTGGGTGTGACCATAAGGGCCACGCCAGGCACTTCCCGTAAGATTAAAAACATACTAGTTACTGGATA
This sequence comes from Diogma glabrata, assembly GCA_963693315.1. Classification (NCBI taxonomy): domain Eukaryota; kingdom Metazoa; phylum Arthropoda; class Insecta; order Diptera; family Cylindrotomidae; genus Diogma; species Diogma glabrata. The sequence goes on along the minus strand of OY856186.1, from coordinate 4,025,692 downwards.
AGGTATACTAAAATAGCAAACATAAAAAAAATTATACAATTAACTGCATTGTCCAAAAATATGTTTTACAGAACATAAATACAAATAAAAACGAAAAATTACAAAACAAATATGTATCAAATCAAATTTGAAAAAGTCAACAAAAAGTGAAAATTAGGGGTTTTAAAGCCTAAAATACGCATAATTAAGATTTATTTACTAAACGACACATCAATTGTAATAATTTAAATAGAATTTGAATGTGTGTGTGTAATCATATTTAAATTTAATAACATACTAACACTCAGACTGCAAACTAAAATAAGTTGTCTAGACCGATTCAGAAGGGATTGAAAGGTGGAGATATCATTAAAATGTCAATATAAAAAATGATCTGCAACATAACAGTCAACAACCTAACCTAACTAATAATCAGTAAGATAAAAGGTCAGCATTTGTTTGATGAACACCGACCACTATATACAAGACACCTCAAAAGCAAATTTGTTCTGTATTTCTTCTATGTTAACTGAAACATTTAACCAAAGATTCGTCAATGGCTGTTGTTGTGATATATTTAAAAGAGTAAGATAAGGATAAGATTTAGATTTTTGGAAACCACTAAAACAATTATGAACCGATTTCGTTAGAAAAGGACTGGGCTGTAAGTTACGCCCCAAGATACATCGATTGTGACCATTGTCCATCCGTTGAAATCGGATCATCCGTTGTTGAGAAAGCATTAGACAAATTTTTGTCCACATACGACAATACACACGCACATACACACACATACATACTGCCAGCTAAAAATAGTCCAAACAGCTTCAGGAAGTCATGAAACGTAAAGATATCATAAAAGAATTTTTATGTATTTCGAAATCGACCCATAAACAAAAATTCCCATCAGGAAGTTAATAAAATAAATCAAATAAAATTTATTAATTATAATCAATTTGTATTCCTAAATTTAAGTAAAATTATAATACATGTTTTTGTTGTAAATAAAATTAAATGGATTATGAGATCAAAACTTGACCAGCGCACGCGCAATAAATCGCGTAAATATAACTCTTTTTTTACAAATATCGCAATCAACAGTGCTCAGATGAAATCAGCAGCATCATGCCTCAAACTTATTCTTACCCCCGTTTCACTCGGCAATCGGCTAGGGCAAGCAGTCAAACTGCCAAGATCCCGCGCTGTCAAACTGGCAGATCGCAGAAAGACTTTTTTGTCCGAACTGCATACAAATGGAATAGCTTTCCGGAATCCATAGTCTCAGGTGGTTTCAATCCGCAGAGGTTTAAAAAAAGCGTTCCTCAACACCTTAGAGCGCAAGTTGTTGTGGTACCTAGGTATTAAAAGGTATTTATGTGTTGTGACACATATTGTAAACCCTATCACACAACACTTTTTATTTAAAAAAAAATGATATAGAAAGTTTTAGTTAGTTAGTTAGTTTTATCAATCAAATCACATTAAAAAGAATTATGCAAACTTTAAAAAGACGGTTTTGCAATTTTACATTGGTTCAGCCGGTCCTGGATATATCATATTGGTTTTTAATGCCAAACCTAATATTCACAACTAAAAAAAAATAGGCTATAAAAACTTAAGACTAATTTACTACTTTGTTATTCAAACTGAGTGACTTCAGTTTTGTTCAAATCTCCCTCCAGCAGTCAGAATTCATTCGACGCTTACCGCAGCGACAAAACAAGTACAAAAGACGTCCACTTAAAAATAATCCCCAAAAATCAACAGTCGATCTCCCTTGCGGACTGCGGTTGATTTTTTGTTTATTACTAACCTTAATAGAAAATGACAATTAATTTTGTTTTCGTTCTATATATAGTAAAATTGGTTAATTAATGTTTTTTCCCTTCAGCTTAATAAAAACAATTGAAATATATTTAAAATTAAAATGATTAAACTTCCGTCTTCTATAATTTTGTTTATTTCAAAATTCCTTCACTTTCGTTTAAAATAAATAAAACTAAATAAATTAAATGAATCGTTCTAATTAAATAAGATTTTCGTTTAATTTTTGTGTTTTTTTTTTGTCTTACTTGTTCACCCAAAGAAAAAAAACAATATATGTATTATAATTTATGAATAAATATAAAATTATGTAGTTGTGATAAAATAAAACTAATTTTTTTATAAATCATTTTAAATTAAAAAATTTATTAAAAAAAAAATTGAAATTGAAACAAACAGATGGACAGAAATATAAACAACATATAAGACTATGTAAGACAAAAAATAAATAATCGAATAAAAAAACATATTATAAGCGATGATGAAAAGAACAAAATATTATAATAAGAAATAATAAAAGAATAAATAAAACTTGTCGCGTTCTCAATTTATTTGTTTTTTTTTAGTTCTCTTTAGTTTTGTCAAATCAGCTAAAATTGATTTGAATTAAAATAAAATAAAAACGAGATGTTTAATTTTAGAATTTTTTGTTTAATTTTATTAGATATATTCGATATCATAAGAGCTATTATATGGAAATCTTAAGTTATTTGCGGCAATAAACTTCGTTTCGATTCCTGGAACTTCCTCCTCCAGCGAGGACAAGGTCTGGGATCTGCGATATCAGGAATTGCAGACCCCACACGTACAGCTGCTGAATTCCTTGCAGCACAAACCGTCTTCTCGACCCTTCCCTCGTAGTCGGAGTAGATCCAGAGATCGAAAGGACTACAACAATTTTCGGCAGAATCGCCCTAACCAATCTTTCCCTCGTTCCAAGTCGCGCACCCAAATGTTCGATGGTATAGGTTATTATCATCACACTTTCGGGGATAACGCACGCAAATGCGACTCCGATTGCAAATTCCATCACCCAAATTCTCCATCTCCAAAAAACTCTTAAGCTCATCATATGATGCGGCGTGTGATGATAGGTTCTCCAAACTACGTCTTCTGATATTTGATATTGATATCAACTCCCGTCGACAACTCTTGGTTGACAAAGACGCTGAAGTGTCAGTTCTCCCTGCAACAACAGAGGAAAAACTCTCGAAGAAATCAGCTTTCACTCTCTACACTGCTAACACTACTCCCGTTAGTACCTATGGTAACAAAACGCTAACTCTAAACATTGGTCTCAGACGTGTATTCTGTCAGGCCTTTGTTATCGCCAATGTTACCATTCCTATTCTTGGAGCTGATTTCTTGAACAGGTATGGTCTCCTAGTGGACGTTAGAAATCAACGCCTCGTCGATCCACTAACATCCTTGTTCACTCTCACCAAAATCTCCACTTCACCAATGCTCTCACTAACAACCATCAATATTGATACGGTTGATATCCAAATTCGAGATATACTTAACGATTTTAAGGGTATCACTACTCTCTATGACCTGGCTAAGACGGCCAAACACGACGTGACTCACGTTATTGAGACTCCCGGTCCTCCTGTCGCATGTAAGGACCGACGATTAGCTCCTGACAAACTGGCCATCGCAAAGGCGGAATTTGATTTAATGTTATCTCAAGGCATTTGCCGACGGTCTGATAGTCCTTGGTCCTCTCCACCTCGTCAGAAAGAAGAACGGCGAGTGGAGACCTTGCGGTGACTGCCGCTCTCTTAACAACGTAACTACTCCTGATAAATATCCGATTCCTCATATTCAGGATTTTTCGCATCAACTACATGGATGCAAATATTTCTCCAAAATTGTTCTCGTCCGTGCATATCATCAAATTCGTATGGATGAGCGCGATATTGCAAAAACTGCCATTTCTACTCCGTTCGGACTCTTCGAATTCGTTCGAATGACTTTTGGGTTACAAAACGCTGCGCAATCCTTCCAACGTTTTATGCATTCCCTTCTCCGAACCCTAAATTTCTGTTTCATCTACATTGATGACCTCCTTATTGCTTCTGAAACCTTTGAGTAACATCTCAAACATCTAAGGACAGCTTTCCAGCGTCTTTCTGACGCTGGTCTCATAATCAACGTTGATAAATGCAACTTTGCTAAAACCAACGTTGACTTTCTCAGATATTCGATTGATTCGACTGGAATCAAACCAACTCTTGAACGTGTCAATGCTATTAATCGTTACGAACAGCCCGAACCAGTAATGCAACTCCGCCGTTTCCTCGGAATGATAAACTTCTACCGCAGAGTCATTCCTCACGCTGGTGGCAATCAAGCCATCCTCAATGATTTTCTTAAAGGTTCCAAAAAGAATGATAAACGTGTCATTCAATGGTCTAAAGATGCCATTCAAGCCTTCGATCTTTGCAAGCGGCAGTGAGGTAACTACTCTTTCTCACCCCTCACACTCTGCCCAACTTGCTGTAATGGTCGACGCTTCCGACAAGGCACATAGCGCCGTTGTCCAACAAAAAATTAACGAGTGTTGGCTTGGCAACCACTTAGTTTCTTTTCTGTACGACTTAACGAGTCACAACAGAAATACAGTGCTTATGATCGCGAACTCCTTGCAGCTTACTCTGCAATTAAACATTTTCGGTATCTCCTTGAAGGTAGAACCTTCAATATCTTCACCGATCATAAGCCTCTCATATATGCTTTGTCGCAGAACCCTGCCAAAGCAAGTCCTCGCAAGTTCCGACACTTAGATTTTATCAGTCAATTCACAACTGATACTCGTCACATCTCCGGAATTGATAACATAGCTGCCGGCACACTTTCTCGTGTTGATCAAATATCACTTCCAGAAAATATTAACTACGACGAAATTGCTGAAGCTCAGTTCAATGACTAGTAGACACTAGTCCCACACTTCAATTCCGATCCTTTACAGTATCGTTTGGCAATTCTAGTGCCAAAAGTATTTTATGTGATACCTCCTCTGGTAATCCACGGTCATTTATTCCAAAGTAATTTCGCCAATCTGTTTTCGATAGTCGCCACAATTTATCTCACCCAGGAGTCCACAGTTCAACTCCTAACTAAAAAAAGTTATTTGGCCATCCATTAAGAACGATGTACGACTAATGGCTCAGAACTGCATGGCTTGCCAAAAGGCAAAATTCTCTTGCTATACTCAATCACCTTTGGGTAATTATCCTTCCACTTCTCAGAGATTTTCCGAGATACATATAGACATTATTGGTCCACTTCCTACCAATAAGGACAAACGCTATTGTGTCACAATTATTGACCGCTATACTCGATTGCCTGAAGCCATACCTATCTCGGATATCAGAGCTAGCAAGTTAGCATCAGCTCACTACTCCAATTGGATTGCTCGTTTAGGAGTACCTTCAGTAATCGTCACTGATCAGGGCTCCCAATTTGTATCAAATCTCTTCAACGAGTTGTCGAAACTAATCGGTTTCGAGCGCAAACGAACTACAAGTTATAATTCTAAATGTAACGGCCTCATCGAACGTTGGCACCGAATTTTAAAATCCGCGATAATGCCTTACAACAGAACGAACTGGACGCGTGTATTACCGTCAATACTCGGCTTACGAACCACTTTCCGTGAAGACTTCCAATCTTCATCGTCAGAGCTCGTCTACGATACTAACATTCGTCTTCCTGGTGAATTCTTTAGCGAGAATTCCACTTCCGCTCCTCAATCTGACTTCGTTTCTCAATTGAAACAATATTTCAACCACCTTCGTCCCTCTATTGCGTCAAGACACACTTCTCCTAACGTTTTCGTCTCCAAAGTTCTCGAGTCTTATTCGCATGTCTTCTTACGTACGGACCTAGTACGTAAATCTCTACAACCTCCATACGAAGGTTCCTTTCAAGTCATCAGTCGCGATGATTAAAATTTCGTCATTGACCGTAAAGGTCACATGCGAGTTTCCATCGAACTAACATTGTGTCTCTTCTACCTCTGAAGATGCGATGAAAAACGACGCTAAAGCGACTGTATCAACTAAGAAGGTTAGATTCAATCTCATTCCATTTGATAGGCGGTCCAGAAGAGTCTCTTTAAGCCTATCATAAGGGTTAACCGTATCTGGTTAGAGCATAATGTCTCTAACCAGCGTAGCAAGAGTCGATGTTATTGCACCAAGTATATAACCGTACTTGGCTTGCTGGGAGCTATTGTTGCCCAGGCTGATTTGGTCCTCAAGCATGATAAACCAAAGTTCTGGTTTATCAGACCAAAGGGAGGGACTTTTGTGGTAATGGCGTTAATTTGGGGGCGGATTCTGAAGGAAGTATGTCAACCAAACTTGCTGGTGGCGGTTTTGAAGTGGAGGGTATAGATGGAGGAGCAGATGTTTGATGGAGTTGCATTCTGACAAATGCAGCTTCCATCCGGTCATCTAACATCTTATCAAGCTGTTCTTGCGTTACCGTGACGGTCTGAATAGCTTGTCCCTGTTCAAGTTCGTTTGGAAGAAGGGGTGTGTCACTCGCAGATAACACCGGGAATTGCATCCGAAACAAAAACGCCTAGTTATGACGGCAACTAGGTAAAGAAGTGTTGCGGCGATTAACACTTCAATTGCGTATTGGTTGGCAATCACTAACCCGCAAATTCCAACCAACAACGTCGTAATAACAATAAAAACTTCCCTAAACACGCGCATTTTAATAGAGAAAAAAATATATATGTACAACAAACAAAATGAATCTCGGCAAAAATAGGAAAAAAGAGTTACCTCACTTTTGAAATTGTCGGTTGTCCTGGCGATGAGCTATATTGATGTTGCAGGTGATGTATTTTCCTCTCTTGAATCTATTTCCCAACTTCTAAATTGAGTTCGTCTACTTTTTGAAAATACTTGATAGTTTGATAGTGTCTCATGAGGTGTTGAGAATTGATGTTAAAAAGAAACACTTCGTGAAAGTATTTTAGTGTGTTTCACGTATTCTACGTTTGTTGAAGAAATCCTTATACCGATTAGAACAATAGAGTATATAGATAATATTTAGATTTTTAATGTCTATAATGATCCATCAACCATTTCAATCTTTAATGATAAACCTTCCGAAACCATAATTGAACTGTTACAGAATATTGTACTTCTTGAACTTGCCAGGCTACTTAATTAATAGTAGACAACATTTATTTTTTATACATTTACTATAATTATTTAATTATCTATTTAAAAGATAACTATAATTTTAATTTAAACTAATTATTTTGCTACTGACATAATATGATTAAATGACCAATTTATATAAACTTAAAAGCAAAAATCGTTTGGCAATACAATTAACATGGAGAGAAAAAATTATTATTGATTTTTTTTTAAACGCCAGAAAAAGCGTGGCTAACTGTCTTAAAATTATTATTAGAGAACTTTCAAAATTGCCACTCTGAAGTAAATGACAATTATTTTGTCCGGCAGCCCTTCTATCCCTTCCAACCGAAACAATTTTATTTGTTTAAAGCTTATCCACAATTATTTTAAGATAAATATATGTAACGCAATACGGTGAGTAGGTGCAACTGGAGTTTATCGCCACAGATCTGTCTGTGTTAAGTTCTAACTTTCAAGTCGTTTAAAAGTAATACTAGAGAATTTGGTCTCTCCTCTAGAAATACACTAGAATTTGGTTAATAAATTAACAAACAATTCCTCGCATAAAGGGATCAACTTATATTGATTTTTATTTTTTTTTACTTTTGATCTACGGGTATAACAACCCCGCGTACTTCAGTTCCTGCTTTTGACACAAGTTAAGGTAAGCTATCACATACCACTGACAATAGCAGTAAGATATCACTAGCCAAGGTGATATCTTAGAGGTACTAGTGGATGAACTGTATTCAGTCAACGGTAACATCCTCAATCTTAACTGTGGTATATTCCTTGATGATGGTACGATGTTGCTTGCTCGAAGAAATGAATCTTCAAATAATTTTAAATCTGGGTTTTAACCATTAAAGACCATAGTGCAGCACATGATAAAGGAATATGCCACTACCTAGATTATTGGCAAATCCATTTTAGTTTTGTTTCTGCAAGTTTTAAAACAAATTTGCTTTTTATCTTTTATTTTTTTTTTATTTTCTCTTTCCTATCATGAAATATTGGCCGATGTTATATTTTACTTCTGATATGGTTTATTGTTTAGTAATCCATTCTTTAACAAAGAATATAAAACACAAAACAATTTGCGTCCAACAACACCGTAGAACGCATGTTGTCGTGGGACCTAGGTCTTGAAGGATTTTTATGTGTTGAGACACATATTATAATACCTGCTACACAACACATTTTATTAAAAAAAATTTTATTGCAAATAAAAGGTGTAAAATATAAATTACAAAAAATACTATCCTACAGTAGTTACTGTACATCAATTTACTTCCTTCTCCTCGATTTTTTTTATTTTTTTTATCTAAAGAAATAAAATTAAAATGAAATTCGCTTAGGCTAGTGAACTTATTTACTTGTTTCTGTTTTTAAAATAAATTCTTTTCTTTTATTAAAATAAAAATAAATCAAATAAGAATAAAAAAAAATTGATAATTTAACAGACATAAAGACAAATTTATATGTCGTTGCTGGTTGTTGCGTTTTGTTGGAAAATATAATATTCACTATTTTTGTATGATAGAATTGAAATAACAAAAAAACCGAATGAGGAATTACATATATCAAAAAAGGTTAAAAGTTCAATTTGTTTTATCATAATTATCTTAATTGATGAAATACATGAGCATGAATATGTGCGTAATGTATCATCGTTGGGTTTTGAGCTATAATTAATTTTTATTAATTTTTATGTTTTCACTTTAGTTGTTTCGTAGTCAACGATCTCAACTTACATAACAAACCATGAAAGTGAATCAAAAAAAAATTAATTTCCCAAATTTATTTTTTTATGTCTGGAAAATTTTTACAAAAACAAATTATCTGACATATTTTACAATAAAAATTTTCACTTGACATCATTCATAAAATAAATTATGACCACATGCAAAATACAAAATTAACCTCAAATTTTTTTAATATATAATCAGATACTTGAAAGAAAAACAAAATCGTTAAAAGCAAGATCATGTTATCCTATAATCATTCAACCAAAAATTTAAAATAAAATCTGAAAAATTTAACCATTAAAACAGGGATCTCTGAATTGATATTTTAATTTTTTTTATGGGTTTTGGGTTGAAACCTTATAATCTCCTAAAAAAGTATTCCCTTAATTGCGTTTTTGATTTATTTATTTTTTTTACTTCAATATTCTAATGGCTTTTTAAGGAAACTGTGAATTGGTGTTGTTGAAACTTATAATAATAGCAAAATTGCTTGAGCAGAAAATAAAACTATGTAATGATATCAGAAATCGAGTGAACTGTGAAGGGATCAGTTTAGTTGATTTTTAATATTTTTGTTAAATTTTGATCCACTGGTGTGACAAGTCTCTGCTATTGACATACGAGCTGATGTGAGATATCACATAATACTAATAATAGCAGTGAGATATTACTAGCCAAAGTGATATCTTAGAGCTGCTGACAAGGAACTCTATACAGTCAATACTCAATCTTATAGCTATGTAGTATTCCTTAGTGTCAAGGCACTATTTCTTGTTCGACCACCATATAGATTAGATTAGATTAGATTAAATTCGGTGGTAATATGTAGTACTGCGACCAAAATCATCTATTGTACACCACCCTGCTACTCCCTGGTGAATACCCAGTCAGAGCACCTCCTCCAATCCAGCCTCCCTTAGGAATTTTAGGATATGGAGAGGGTTAAGTTTATGGAGGTCATGCCCCTTAATATTATGCTCTCCCAGATGCAACCTTCTCGTGTAAATCAAGGCTCCACAATCTTTGAGAAGATGGGCTGGGTTCTCTTCTTCCAATAGACAGAATCTACATTCGTCCCTCGGCTCAATCCCAATGTTTTAAGGTGTTTTCTTAGTTTACAGTGACCTGTAAGAACCCATGTCAGCATTCGCAGGTTGTTCCTATTCATCCTAGAGTACATTAGTGATCTCGTTTGATTAAACTGTCCAATCAACTCCTTGGACTGCCTTAAGCTCGCGGTGTTGTTCCAGGTTTTGGAACATTCCATCATAATTACTTCCCTAATCCTTTCGTGGATGGTTTTCGTCCCCAATCCACAAAAGGATTCCGGACCGACAAAAGATGTTAAAGCACCTCGCCTTGCCAATTTGTCGGCTTCTTCATTACCAGCGATCCCCGAATGATCAGGTATCCCGTAAACTGTAACTTTGTTCATTAAGTAACTTTGTCTCCAACAATTTTGGATGTGATGGTGTATAAGCTAAACGCATTAACTGCTGCTTGGTTGTCCGATAAGATAGCAATTCTCTTGTTTTTATATTTTCTTCCCAAGCTGAAGTCTGCGCACCTTTCAATAGCACATATTTTGACTTGGAAGACGCTTGGGCAGGTGCCCATGGGCTCAAAGTATTTGATCTTTAGTCCAAATACTCCTGCACCCACCCAGCCTCGATCTTTGAACCATCCGCGTACCATTTGATTACATCATTACTCAGATGATACGTAGTGGATTCACTGCTCCACTCCGCTTTTTTGCACAACTGCGACGCATATTTCCTTCCGAAGTTGAACTGCTTTATCATTCCGTCTTTAGGAAACTCAAGCAAGGAATTCTCCATAGAAAGACTTTCGCAATATTTAAGCTCGATGATTTTTCCCTTTCCCATACCCTGTATGCTGAATCTCAGTATGGTTTCTCTTCCTACGCTCTTAACCTGCAAGTAGAGTAGAATAAGTCCTAACAACATCTCCATTGAAGCGGTAGGACATGTTCTCATTGCGCCCGTGATGCAGATACAAGCCAGCCTCTGCAGTTCTTCCAAGTTTGTCTTCCCAGCTTTAAGTTGGGCTCTTTTGTTCCATGCGACTGCTCCGTAAGTGATGGCTGGTCTCAGGGAGCTGCAACCCCATGTTTTACCAGCAAGATTTTTGCATACCATCAGAGCTCTTACGGCTTTGCTTACCACCGTTTCCATGTGGTTTTTCCACAGGAGTTTGCTATCGAGAATTACTCCCAGATATTTAATATCCTATGCAGATTCAATTAAGAAGCTCTTCAATATGATTGGCTTCATACTGAGTTTTCTTTTCTTTGTGAATGGGACTACCTGTAGTTTTACTCAGATTGAATTTTAGTCCCACAGATGTGCTCCAGGTGTCTACCAGATTCAGTCACCTCTGTACAATATCACAGAGCGTTTCTGCGAACTTCCCTCTGGCGATAATGACAATGTCATCCGCGTACCCAAGACATTTAATGTCCTGGCTACTTAAAACAATTAGAATTTCATCCAACGCCAGACTCCACATGAAGGGCGAGACCTCACCTTGCGGACAGCCCCTAGTTTTGCCAAGGCTGATTTTACAACCACCAGCCTTCCAGCATCTCACACATCCCTTCACCAGCCACCAGAATCTCACATATCCAGTCAGTTGTGGTGCTGTCAACCTTTTTACCGCTTAGAACCTTCTTCACCACTCCATGCGAGGTGTTATCAAAAACTCCTTCAACGTCCAAAAAGGCACAGATAACAACTTCTTTGTTGTCCATTGCCTCCTCTAATTCTTTTGTCAACCTGAACAGTGCGGTTTTCGTTAATCTGTCTGTTCTGTACGTATGTTGACTATCTTGCAAAGGCGATCTCACCAAGATATTGGTCCGTATGTGGTTGTCGATCACCTTTTCCATCGTTTTTAACATGAAAGATGTTCTTAACTACGGTAATAGCTACTTCTGCCCCCTCTGCAGGAGAGCTGGAACTAGTCCGTCCACTCCTGGTGATTTGTATGGCTGGAAAGTGCCTATGGCCCACTTGATACGGTCCTCCGTAAACAGTGAGGCAGCCAGCTGGGCTTGGTCTTTCACTTTTTTTCTTACTCGCGCTTTCTGCACACACGCGTATACCTCCCGGAAAATGTGTTTCTAGAAGAAGAGCAGCTCTCTGTTGCTCATCCTCCGTATGCGTTCCATCCGGCCTTCTCAGCGAAGTTTTAATCTCTACACCCTCCTTGGCCAAAGCTTTATGCAGCCTGGCCGCTACAGGCGTTGCCGATATATTATCACAGGAGATTCTGAAGCTGCCCCTCTTTGCCCAGTTTTCGGTTACTCTTCCCAGTTTTCGGTTACTCTTCCCAGTTTTCGGTTTGTTTTGCTCTATAAAAGAGCTTCCGTACTTCTGTTCTTAATTTTGACCCCTCCTTGCTCCACCAAAATGCGTCCTTCTGCTCTTTTACCTTAGTATTTGGGCAGCTGGTTTCGAACGCCTTGATGATTCTCAGGTTTACCTCTGCTACAGCTTTTTCCAGAGCGGGATAGTGTTTTCCTCTAACCGTTACTAGCTGCAGACCTTCTTTTAGATTCTCCTCAAATTGATCCCACTATGTGTTCCTGGGGTTCCGAAACGGGGGTAATTCCTCTTTCGTACTTTCCAGATCAAACAAAATCATTCTATGATCCGAAAATGGGGGTTCATTTGGCAGTCTCCAATTCGTTATGAACTGTCCTACATTGGCACTTTCTACCGTTAAACCTAACACTTCCTGTCTTTCCCTTGTGACAAAGGTGGTGTGTTCCCGACGTTAAACACGCTTTGGTTTTCTTTAACTAAAAATTCTAACAGAAACTCACCTCTTTGGTTTGTATCCGTACTTCCCCATGTTTCGCTGTGAGCATTTACATCACACCCGATTATGAGAGACCACTTCTTCTTGTTGCACCATTCCACCAGCCCCTGTACCTCTGTAGGCGGTATCAGTACCCCGTCCCCTGCACAGTATGCTGATGCTACCACTAACTGATGGCGAATGCCTCCTAGTTTTATGGTAGTTGATATGGCCACCATTCACCAAGTCCCTGGTAAGAAAATCTGAAAGGCAAATATAATTAATGATTTTTCTAATCATAATGCACGCTCTAGGAGAGTTTGCATTAGTATCCCATACTAGTTTTGCCTCGCTGTTTGCAAGACCCCTTACGCTGTTTTGTGGATCCAGGGTTCCTATATCAGTGTGAGCCCTAGCTGTTTCTTAGTGAATTTTCTGGCAACAACAGCTGACGCTGGCATGGCGTGGTGGACATTCACTTGGGCCACGCGCAATCTTCCTGCCTGCCACCTCGAGTTTGTCGGAGAGGGGCGTACCTGCCCCTACGTTCATCAACAACCTCTCCTCCTCCACGGCTCCTACGTCTTCAATACCACAGTAATCCTCTGCAGAAGCATCCTCCTCCTCTTCCACAACCATATTTGCCACCTCACTGGGTGTCGTTAGGGTTGCGACTTCCTCTCTCGGCTGTGGTGATATCTGAGGTACTTCCCCGAGATGCCACCAGCCCCCTTTTCCCCCTTATTTTCTGCTGTTGCCCTTCTAGGCCCATGGACAAAGACTTTGCCAAACCGGTAGTTGATGGTATTCCCTACCCACGATAAGGCGGTCTTTGCCCTGTCGTCAATTGGTGCCGTCAGGAGTTGGCCTGTGCCCTCATCCTTCCTGACAGCATCCAATCCTTAACAAATAAGCTGGCGTTTTGCCCCTCTAGCAGAGCACTAGCACTCTTTGGGAGAAAGACGGTAATCTTGTGAGGAATTGGAATGTCATCCCCTATTTTAGTCACAAGTTTATGTTTACCGACTTCCACTTTCAATAAAACAGAGACGAGCTATTTTACCGTCTGCTCGTCGTCGCACTCTACCACCACATAACCTGGTTTGAAGTGGATACCCCCAAACCCAATCCTGTGATCAGCACATCCTACCGCTAGTTGGTTCACTATCCCTGCTTCGATTAACCCCAGCTCCTCCGCACTAAGCATCGTATAGGGATAATTCACATCCAGAATAGCCACCTTGCTTGCTTTACCCAAGTAACAAATTTTGTTTACAAACTTATTACAGTACATTTACTCTGTAATCGTAAAGTTACAGTGGTAACTGTACCGTAAACGTTCAGTAAGTGTTTCGTATACATTTTGGGGAATAATTTTGGCTTTTACTGAACGTTTACGGATATCAATTTGCGTAAGAATTATGTATGATTACAAACACGTTCGTAGTGTTACAGAAAGCAAAATGTATGCGATTTTAATCACTACGGATTAATTACAAAAAAGATACAATCTCATACTTTAATACGAAGTTTTAGATGATATTTTGTAAACAAAAAATATAAATAAATATACAAATACAATAATATATTTTATGTTTATGAAATGCAAATATTATATTTTGGCATAACTAATTTTGTATAGTTGGATGTCAAAATTTACAAACGAATAATAAAATTTCGATTAAATTTTGGAAATACTTTTAAATTAATAATGCGCCATAAAAATAATAAATTATTAAATATAATTTTAAAAAAAATTTTATATGTCAATTTATTTTAGAGGGATAAAATTATATAAAATTTATTTTATTATTTTCATAAATTTAAGTTTTTCTAAAATACTTATAACATAAGTTATAAAACCCAATAAAGTTTTATTAAATGTATTTTGTTATTTTTTTTAAATACAGTCAAATATTAATATTGCATAAAAATGGCTGAATTTTCAATTGTAAGCTTTCAAATACAAGGTAGCCCTATGTAGATATACAGAGAGTGCACAGAATATATACATTTACATTTTATTTACATTTACACGTCCATATTTAAAATGTTAACATGTTAACGTAATGTAAACGCTATGTGTTTGATCTGTAAACATAATCATACAATTACAACTTCCAACTCAAAGAGTTTACATGTATAAATTATGTAAACGTTTGGTATTAGCCTCGTTGTTGTGCATTTACATTTACACCTTCCTTTTACAAATATTTACTTGTATATGTTTTGTAAAAGCTTTGTATAAATCCTTTTACAACTTTTGACGTTTGTGAAATAAACAAAAGTGACATTTATTTTTTATTTGGTACAAGCAATCCTCATGCACTTAACTTTGGTATATGTCCAAATTTTTTTTTACATAAACGGGGGGTGGGAGACTATGTACATTTGAACCTACACAATTATTTATATTTACATATGTTAATAAATTAGTCAATGTAATCCTGGCATTGCGATTCGGCCAGATCTAAATATAATAAGTTTAAATGTATCTTGTAATTATCTTACGAAATTTTGCCTCATAGTGTTCTAAGCTTGGCATTGTTGGACTACAATAAAATGCAAATGGTCTCCGACCAAAATTCTTTTTGCTATTAAAAATGGGAAGGCCATCAATGTTAAAGGTAACTGAAATATTAATTAAGTGATCCAAATTCGAAAACTTCAACCAACGTATTAGCTCATAATACCAAAGCTTTCCACTACCCGTCAAAATAATATTTATATTTTGAAGTGTTTTCAATAATTTTCGGGGATCCTTTGGTTATAAATTAAATCCACGAAACTTTAAAATCACAAGTGACTCTTAAATTAATTATGACTTAAGATTCGATTAACTAATGCCCAATATATTGAGTCGTCTATCACTGAAAGTTAGATATAAATTTCTTTATCATCGCACGATGGAAACAGACATCTTTTATTAAACAAAAAATTTTGACTTAAGAAAACTGTATAAATTATGTGACAGTATAAATACATTCCTAATGTAAATGTCCCGTAAATATACGGTAAGTATATAAGTTCTCAATAAAATAAAGTTTTGTAATTAATCTGTAAATGTAAAAATACATTTACATGGCCAACGTTTATAGACCGGGAGGCAGCGTTGCAAATGAAAAAGTCATTTGATGCCGGTTGATTTTTATTTATTTTAATTAATTAACTCCAGCTGATGATAAATTTGGCGGTCAGCTGCTAAAGTAGTGGGGGGTGTGGTTGTGGGAGACTTTTAAACTGGTAAAAAAAACGAATTCCAAAAGTAATTTGATGCCACTTCAAAATTTGTATGATGCATGTTTACACCATAACAATTGAAAAAAAAGTCGTCAGCTGATTGGCGGATGGGGGATTATACGTCAGCTCCTCGTATACATCAGTATACAAATGCAATATAGTCAAGACCTTTCTGCATAGGATCTTGATGAAACTTTGGCAAATGATCCAGGTTCACTTGAAAATGGAAAATCTGAATTAATTTTAAATTTGGACAAAATGGCGGGGGGTCTCCCGAACACTTCTAAGTTTAAATCTTCAATAACTTCTAATCCCGACTTATGATCTTATGGAAACTTGGTATATAAATTTTTAATACTGTTTCTAATATTTTTGCATACTAACTTCCGGTTTAACACTTCCGGTTAAAAAGTTTTTTTTCCAGGTATTTATCCCTACTGTAGCCTACAATTACCGATCGATTTTCATGAAACGTTGGTAAACGCTTTCAAGTAACATGAAAAACATTTTGTTAGCTTTGGGAGTACATTGGATAAAGGGTTGGGGGGCCCACCATACAACAGATGGTTTTTTCCACAATGTTTTTATGTTTGTTGGGAGCATAAAACATTCGTTCGGGAATGAATTTTGACGACACTTTGCAAAAAGATGCAAATATGTATGGCAAGAAACTGATTAGTTTTTGAGCGATAGTGAACCAAGTTGTGAGGGGTCAAACAAACACCTGTTTTTTTAAAGCTTAATAACATCTGCCTGATAATCGAATTGGATGAAACTTGGTATATAAACATTTGGTACGGTTCACAAAAGTTCTGCATCCCAACTTCCGGTTTTTCATTTCCGGTAAAAATGTTTGGTACTCCCAGCAAACATTGCAAAAATGGTGACACAATAAGCAGGTGTTTGGGAGGCCCTCCATCACTTATCTCAATATTGTCCAAAAACTAATCAGTTTTTTGTCATTTAAGTCTCCATATTTTTTCAAAGTGTCACTAAAATTGATTAATGAATGAAGTCTGTATGCTCCCAACAAACTTTAAAAACCAAGTGCGAAAATTCAGCAGTTGTATGGTAGACCCCCCCGCCACTTTGATCAATGTGTCTCAAAAGATGATAACTATTTTTCACTAATTGAAACTTTTTCCATAAGTTTCATCATAATCACTTCATTATTGTATGCACTGAAAAAACTTCAAAAAATTACAAACCAAAATTTTTTACCGGAAATGAAAAGCCGGAAGTTGGGATGCAGAACTGTTGTGAACCGTACCAAATGTTTATGTACCAAGTTTCATCCAATTCGATTATCAGGTGCAGATGTTATTAAGCTTTAAAAAGAACAGGTATTTGGGGGACCCCCACCACTTTGTTCACTATCGCTAAAAAACTAATCAGTTTCTTGCCATACATATTTGCATCTTTTTCCAAAGTGTCGTCAAAATTCATTCCCGAACGAATGTTTTATGCTCCCAACAAACATAAAAAACATTGTGGAAAAAACCATCTGTTGTATGGTGGACCCCCCAACCCTTTATCCAATTTACTCCAAAAGCTAACAAAATGTTTTTCATGTTACTTGAAAGCGTTTACCAACGTTTCATGAAAATCGATCGGTAATTGTAGGCTACAGTA
This sequence comes from Diogma glabrata, assembly GCA_963693315.1. Taxonomy (NCBI): domain Eukaryota; kingdom Metazoa; phylum Arthropoda; class Insecta; order Diptera; family Cylindrotomidae; genus Diogma; species Diogma glabrata. Next base: position 4,008,282 of record OY856186.1, on the reverse strand, counting down.
GGGATAAATACCTGGAAAAAAAACTTTTTAACCGGAACTGTCAAACCGGAAGTTGGTACGCAGAAATATTGGAAACACTACTAAAAATTTATTTACCAAGTTTCCATAAGATCATAAGTCGGGATTAGAAGTTATTGAAGATTTAAACTTAGAGGTGTTCGGGAGACCCCCCGCCATTTTGTCCAAATTTAAAATTAATTCAGATTTTCCATTTTCAAGTAATCCTGGATCATTTGCCAAAGTTTCATCAAGATCCTATGCAGAAAGGTCTTGACTATATTGCATTTTTATACTGATGTATACGAGGAGCTGACGTATAATCCCCCATCCGCCAATCAGCTGACGACTTTTTTTTGAATTGCTATGGTGTAAACATGCATCATACAAATTTTGAAGCGGCATCAAATTACTTTTGGAATTCGTTTTTTTTACCAGTTTAAAAGTCTCCCACAACCACACCCCCCGCAAGTCTGACGGCTGACGCATATTTTCTACATCACATATAATTAATCTATCTATAAAAATTAAATTCAATCGGCATCAAATCACTAACCAAAATGCAACGCTGCCTCCCGGTCTATTAGTATATTTACAATGTAGCTATAAGCTCTCGTAGACTTTACACAATGTAGTCATTTTGTAGAAGTAATAATACAGTTACATAGTACATAATCAGAAACGTTACATTCGAAGCTATAAGTTTACTACTACACTGTAGCTTTACTGTGTACAATCAGAAACAATATTTTGTAGAAGTATAAATACCGCAACCTATTTTGAGTACAGTATGTGTTCCGTAAATAAAACAACAAAAGTTTGTGACTATAATATATACAAAATGTTACTTGGGTAATAACACCAGCAAAGCTGGTGCTTGGATTGAGATGGTGTTGCTCTCTGTTCTGATGGGTGGCTATTCTGGGTTTCTTTGGTGCATTGTCCTGTGGTGTCGTGGACTCTCTCTCCCGCTTCACGTTTTCTGCTCCGACGGTTGGGGCCTTCCCTTTCCGTTCCAGAGCCCTTCCTTTGAGTCCTCCGGAGAGATTCTCTCCGCGAGGAACCTTAGGTACCACCTGGTACCAGCTCCACTGAGCCCTCGCCTCTGTGGATGGTCCAGCTCTCCAGGCTGACCTAAAGGTGGTAGAGGTGGACTTCTATGCGGTCTACTCTTACCAACTCTAATTGGCACAGTGCCACATTCTGCTGGTACGGAATCTCTACTGCTCCCGGCCACAGCAGTACCACTTGCCGCCGGTAGAGTCCCATCGTCAGCAGGGCGAGGAAACTCGCTCCCCCGCCTGCCACATGTACCCTCTCCTCTCGTCAACGCGGTGACAACCCACCTTTTATGTTTGTATGTGTTTTTCTTATTATTACATTTCATTTTGTTCCCACGAGAATCGAGAGAAAGAAAGTCAACCAAGTCAGAGCTCTGTTAACTTGGCAAGGCAAAATATACCTGGAGGTTGCTCGGTATCCAGGTGGCTCCGTTCGCGACTGAGCTATTTGAATGGGCCCCCACCCTAGACGATCATCGCCATGGCACGAATCGTATTACACCTTGAGCCAGCCCATTTACTAATCATTTAGCCGCTCCACACCTGGATCATTAACACACGGGCAAGGAAAGAACACGTAGACCCGGAGGCGATAGCATTATGGAGCAACCACCATATAGCTCTATATGTAGGTTTTAATCATTGAAAAAACAGCGCACACATGATTATTGGCAACTGGATTATTATCTACGCCATTTTAGTTATATTCCTGAATATTTTTACATTTCTTTGTTATTTATTATTATTATAGAATTTATTGTTTTGATATCTATTCTTTAAAAAAATGGAAAAAATTGCAAATCTTCAAAATCAACTTCTCAAAACATTTGCTATTGTGGGATGGTTAATTTTTGGTTTGGTAATTAGTAATAATTATTTTGGATTTCTGTAGTTTGTTTAAATTTCCAACCATTAAACACGGCAGTTGAAATCATTAACCAAATCACTTCAAAATTACACAATGAAGTATCTGACACACAAACTACACAAATTTTTAATTTAATATCGTCGTTGTGTGGGGACGGCCCACACCTCGATGATTTCCTTATAAGTCGGGCTTTCGCTGCCTATACGCCGAAAAATTTCACACTTATTGAATTTAAACGCCACCTACACTGACATACTTTCAAACTCTTATTTGGGGAACAAATTGTATATTTAAACTGTCTGCAATGATTCCATTCCAGTCACCGACCCCGATCATAATAGGGCATGCCTGACTAAAATGTTAGTCGGAACCTTCTTAGCCATCGTGGGGTATTAGAAGCGGAGAAACTGACAATTGCTTTGATTTCGTTGACCATACATGAATCTCAAGTATTCTATTCCAAGCAAAGCAGTTACAAATTACGGTTATTTGTAAGTCAAACTCCAACTCCAAACATACTGAGTTTTTAGTATAGTATACGCCACTGTAAAATTCCACTTAATAATTATAAAATATCACAAAATATTTCTTACTTAATTATTTGATCATCAATCATCACTAATCATTGGGTCTCTTCAAATCTATAATAGTAACAATTCTTTTCTCTATATAAATTTTTAAAAAATTTCTTTCGTTCAAATTTTCTAATAAATAAGCCAGAAAATTTAAAAACAAAAAAAATATAAATCTTAAAATACTTCGACTCACTCCGTATATACTATTAACTACACAATCTTAAGACAGTAAAACAAATTTTTAATGACTTTAAAAATTAAATAATAAAAAAAATTAGAAGAACAAAACACAAAAGCGAAAACTTATAGCGTATAAAATAGTTTAAGATAATTTAAGATGAAGACGATGGATAAAATGAATAGATAGATGACTTGGAAATCAACATTAGAATTAAAAGATAATGAACTTTAGAATGATTTTTTTATGATGTTTGTTTAAATGTATGTATTAGAAATAATTAAAGGTTATATTACGCAATAATGTTAATTTTCAACTGAATTAATTTATTATACTATATTAAAAATTTACTTTAACGTATAAGGATGCGCCATCATACTTTTTATCAAAATAACTATGAAAACTAAAATGTGTTACTTTAAAAATCAACGAAAACATAAAACATAATGTTCACATTGTGATTTCTGATAAGCATTAATTTTAAATTAAAGTGAAACCAATTGATTTCTGTTGGACGTTGTGTTAGATCAGCATGAGTTGATCAGCAGAAAACAATGTATATACAATACATTTACAACAATGAACATGAACTTAATGATATTCTAATTAAACAAATAGATGATACACTTAAAAAATTATTGCTACATTTAATAGTTAATATGGGTTGACAGATGATGTAAAAATTAGCACAATGGCACATTCATACGATACACAATTTTACACAAATTGATACAATCCAAAAATTGTAAAACACCCATATGGTGATAGGTATAGACTATAGTATAGTGAAACAGAACACTTATATCTATTAAAATCTTTGGTTTTTTCTCTATGTCTGAGTCTGAGTTTGAGTCTGAGTCTAAGTTCGAGTGTGAGTCTCATTATCAGTTTCAAACTCAGACTCAAAGTTAAACTAAACCTAAGTCTCAATCTCACTTTCCGTCTCTGTCTCTGTCTAAGTGTCAGTTTCAGTCTTACTAGTTTCAGTCTCAGTCTTTGTTTCAGTGTTAGTCATAGTTTCAGTCTAAATTTAAATCTGAGGCTCACTTGTATTTCGTAGTTCAAAAGGAAGAGTTAATTTTTTAAAACATTTTGTGGTTTTTTCTTCATAGCCTATTCTTTTCTTGGGGAAATGATGCCTATGGCGAAGAAAGGGGACCGGTCGATTTTGGAAATTTATGTGTCAAAAGTTTATTTAACGAGCTCAGATATAAAACTTGAACACTTCTTTAATGCTGCTATGCATTCATTACAAGCTAATCAGTTTTTATTAGGAATTGAAATTTTTAAAGTGATATCCATCAAAAGTGGGGTTTTACCGATAGGCGGAAAATTGTTTATCTAATAGATGTAACCACTGCTCAAAATTCAAAGTTGCACTAAGAATTTAAAAAAGCAAACTTCTTAAGTCTTTTTAAGTAGATTTCATATAAAAGACTACCAATTGCAATGTGCGTCAAATCAGAATTTCGGAAAAATGTTGGTGCCAAACGGCTATATATTGTACGGAATTTGCCGCAACTCTCACAGTCGCATTTTTCGAACTGCACCAAAAATATTCTCTGGGTATGTTGCAGCAAATAATTTCTCGGATAAGTGTACTGATCATATCCGGGTACTGATTAAGCGGCTAGAGCCTAAAACTTAAAAGGTCGAATATTTAAGGTGTTATAACGGCCGTTTGAATCATAATATTTAAATAAATATTGAATATTTGAACTAACCCCAGAGGTTCCAATTTTATAAACGTTATACTAAAGTTCTACAAAGTTGTCTTAATCCACACGATGCCAAAAAGACTTCTATTAATTCTCTTCCTTATTTTCGTTTCGTTTTTCCGATCGCTGTTAACCATTTAACCAACTCGACCAGCGACGAGATATGTTCTTATGAATTTAAATAAAATATTTTCGTTGGAAATTTGGAAATGTTTTCGATGTATAAGTATATATCAACTACACCTGGTTTCCTAATATTTTCACAAAAAAATTCATGACAAAAACATTGGTAGATATTTGTAGTGTTTTTGGGATACAAATTGTTTCGTAATTTTTGATTATAAATTATTTGTGGTTATACAGAAACTGATGTGCGCAGAAGGAGTTAATAAGTTAAATCTGCCATTAGTTCCACATACAATTCCTGAACAGGGCTTCCAAGTATGGGACTTCGTTCCATGGTCGTGGTAGTCAATATTTTTATCCTTTATTATAATAGAACTTATTTAATTTTTCAATCTCCACTTGTACCTATTATTTGGTTCATTTGTATGTACTTACCAACTTTGTATTACGACTTTGACTGGTGGTGTCGTGCTAAGATCCGGTGTTTCTCAACTGGGGGATTTTTTTTTCGAGACATGACAGGTAAACCGATCATTTAATACTGCTGTCCTACAAGCCCTTCGCTTCTAAGGTCAAGAATATATGTGCATGTGATAGTCTTTAAAAAAATGCTTTACTTTCTTCAATATCTTCGTTTTTTATTTTATATATATATTTTTTTATGTACATGCAGCTTGCTGTCAGATTGAGTATCTCGTGCATTCTTTTCAGTCAATTCGTCTGTTTCTCTTGATATTTAGGAGTTTGTTCTTCTCAATTAACTTACAAATAGTGTTTTCTTGTCAATACTATTTTCATTTATTCGAGCTTTGCAACGACCAAAACGACCAAAATAGTCGTCACAATGATCATACATTAATTTCTTATTAACAAACAATTTAGGATTCATTTTTTATATTGTTACGTTTTTCTAACCTTACTTTGTATTGGCTTTACTCTCAATTCGATAATTCCCAATCTCCTTTTGAGTTCGATCACTGATTAGTAAGCAAACACACCCTTTAATTGTTCCACAGCAACAGGAAACAATACAGCAAACAATATTCCTAACTAGAATATTCCTTCAACAGTTTCAGAAACTCCCACGGTTTATTGTAGAAATTTCCAGTAACACAACGTATTTTCAACGTTGAACGTATACACAAAATATTTCTACTCAATAACTCTTACAACTTTATTTTCAAACACTAATTTTAAATATCACTTTTATAATTGTCACTTTACCGTCACACGTTTAAAATAAAACTAATTCATTCTACAAGAGGTAAACTGCTAATATACGATTCTGCATAGTTTTCGACCATTCGAGGTCACTCTTTAGAAACCTTGAGAAAACACTGGAATATTCGATTATTTTACGTTTGATTCATAAAGTAAATTTATGTTGACGTTCTAAGTTGACGTTGACGTTCTGAACCCAAGTTCTAAGAAATACAACAACAACACTGTTCATTTCATTAATTTGTTGTTGTGTATTGTTGTGATTTGATTTGTCTGGAAGTGATTGTAATCGTCTGGATTTTTCTATAATCGTAACAATATATTATCTGTCTGACTGTGACGTTCCACTGTAAACCCATATTTTAGTCTTCCATGTTAAAATCTCGGTATAATAAACGATTTCGGATATTATAACAGTGGTGATATTATAATTGTTTTTGAATCTACATAGGATGTTCCTTTGCTCTTTGGGGGATTTGATATGTTATAATACTATAACTGATTTTAATCAAATTAATAAAAACTGTCCCAAAATTACATAGATCAAGTAGTTTTGGTTAATATATTTTACTTGATTCATAAAATTTGCATGTTCTATTTAACTTTTTTATTAAACGAATCTGATACATCCGATTCTAATTGTACAAATCTGTCTGGCCAAGAAATCTACCTATTTTTAGCGGATATCCTACCGCTTAGAATTTGTTTTCATTAGTGCACAGTGTTGACCGAAAGCATTTGTTTTTGTTTGTATTAATAATTTAATAATTAATAATTTACTAATACTTTTATTGATAAGAGTATGTTTACTAGTGTTTGATAATACATACACAAAAAATGATTTTTCTAAATAAGTAATAATATGATAGAGCTAGATATTAATCACGTGATTTTCTTGATTTATTAAACGTATTCAGGAATTTTGATGGGATCCGAAATTTATTGTTGTGATATTTTTGGTTTGTCTGTCGCAGGAGACAGATTCAGAATCAGAGCCAGAGTGTGTCACAGTAGAGTCAGTATCAGAGATTGAGTCAGAGTCATGGTCCGAATCTGAGTTTGGGTCTAAGTCAGAATTAAGTCAAAGCCAGAGTTTGAGTCAGTCAGAGTCAAGGTCAGGGTCAGAGTCTGAATCTTAGTCGGAATCGAGTTCAGACTCGAACTCAGTATCAGAGTAAGAGTGAGGGGCAGATTCAGATTCGAAGTCAGAGACAGAGTGAGAGTCTAAGTTACAGTCGGAATCTGAATTTGCGTTCGCTTAAAAAACACATAATGTATTTATGTCTCTGTGTACTTTACAATGTCCTCACAGGATAATCTTTAAAATCACAGCTAATCTTTTCTTAGCCGAAACGACTTGTCTTATTCTCAAGAAACAGTGAATTCTCAAAAAAATTGTGCTTTCATTTCATTATCAAATCCCTACTTGTGGAAACAGTGCCTCTGGCGTTGAAACCAGGCTATCTATTTTTGGGAATGTGATTTTCGAATTAAAATTTCCTTAGATTTGAGCTTTGATCTTTAAATGAAAACATTTTGACTAATCAATATATTTAATGCTAAACCCTAAAAGATGCACAAAAATTTAAAAAAAAACAACCTTAATTCTGTTTGTTGTCCTTCGTGCATGGTTTCATCTATGATATTGGTCGAAAGTATTTGTTTTTATATGTGTTAATTTTTAATTCAATATGTGTAGTTAATTCAAATGATATTCGATGTTTGAATTCACAACTGAAGACAATGACTTGCACATACCACCTTTGAATTAATAAAACTACTCAATTTTGAAATAGAAAGCAGCTCGATGAACGATGTTATTCTTGTGTATAAGATTTGCCATCATTCTCCATTTTTTATAAGTGTACATAATTCCGGGTAACTTTACTTCCTCAATTATCATGTTCCTCACCCTATATATATTCTAAAATATAAAACAACTAATCTTCTTATTTGTTTTGTTTTAACGATTAAGAAAAATCTTACCGCCGGTATGGGACATGTTTCTGGAAAGTTTGAAACTGCAACCAGACGTTCGTAGAATAATTTATCTGTATGAATAAAAGTACAAATATCTTTATATCTCACGGAAAATATCTTACGATATTCATTGCCAGAATATGCTTCAAGATCAAGTACGACTGAAAACTGATTCGTCAGCGGTTGTTTTACTGTAGTGTTTAAGTTCAATATATATGTTGTACGATTGAAACGAGTTACATGTCCATCAATATCATCGAATGCTTCCCCAGTGTTATTTACAACTTCATATCTATCCAAAACAACGTCTCCTTTAACCTAGAAATGAGATTTAAAAGAAATTATAAATAAACTTACTTCGGTCTTAGAATTGTAAACTCAAAACCGAACCCCATCAGTGAAGTAAACTTGACAGCCAAGTGAAATCAATGTTATAATGATATTGATGTTCATGATTGAAATTTTTCTATCCTTTTAATTTAATTGCTATATAATCGACTTATATTTATGTAACCTATAACCGGAAACTTTTACACGATATTAGATTATCAACAATAGTTCAGAAATTATTTAGAATGAAATAATTTTAATTATAACATGAGTTATGTTATGTATTAGATTAGTTTTTTACCCGATTGAGTTTTGTACAAAAGTGGGTTGAAATGTCGTGAGAATTTCAATAAACTGATTTATTTTATTTGTTCGTGGTGCATAGTATGGTTTTCACGATGTGCTGTTCTTACTGACATTGAACAACAATTTTTTTTACACCAACTAATTCTATCCTATTCGAGTTTAGCCAAGGAGATATTTGTTAGTGCTCAAATAGAGTCCTGATCAGGTGTACCCTACTTCGATTGGAACCTGAAAATGAGTGTAACGCTTTTGCCCAATCCCACTCTAATTGGGATAGTCGGATCACTAATCAAGTTCGCCGTATAAAATTCAATAGGGCAATCACTAGCAAGGTATTTTGTATCAAGAGGTTCTGATCAAATTTCCTAACTCGGGGTCAAATACGAAAAACAAGGGTAACCCTAAAAGAATATTCTAACTCAGACCTGGAACAGGCTTACATCAGATTTCCCTAATTATATATAATATATTTTAATTTTTTTTTTTTTATACCTAATCAAATTTATTTATTGTTAATAATTGTTTTTTTTTTAAATAAAAATTACATACTTAGAAAGGGCCCTACAGTTGTTTGTAACTTCTGAGAGGAGTACCCTACTTGTAATTTATTATGTATAATTAAATAAATAAATAAATAAATAAATAAATAAATAAATAAATAAATAAATAAATAAATAATAGGGCTTAGGGTTTTCTGGCCCTGATCACACCGACTGTATTCAGGTTTTTCCTAACTAATTTCTGCCCACTCGAGCAAGTAACTACACAGTTACAATAAATATAATTTTCCCATATCCAAAATATGTTTAATAAAATTGTATATGTTATTTTGATATGTTAATGTAAACATCCAAAATCTTCTTTGTTAAAATTATCAACTTAATTTGTTTTGTCGTAACGACAAGATTTTCTATATATGAAATAGAGATTCTTTGAAACAAAAACTAAAAAATTTAGATCTCACAAAATAAGATTAAATTTTAGTTCACTTACTGGTGGGAGAGGAGAGGACACAGTTACAATAACTTTTACAATAAATACAATATTACATTACATTACAATAAATTTTCCTTTGATCCTAACCAGTTCAAATTTTGGTAAAATTTTTTACACCGCAAAATCTATCTCCACATCAATACGACATCATACAGCTGTTAATATATTAATAAATGCAGAGTGATTTTACCGCACAAAAATAAAAAGGATTGCAGATACCTTCAAGGATCATCACACTCATCAAACCAATTTAAGTAGTTGGGCTATTATTTTGAAAACGTACATCGAAAAAATCGACTAATTTGTAAAAATCTGAAATTTTGATATATATTTCGTATTGACGAAAAAAAAATATTATTTCTGGATGTTTGTTTTGAGTACTCTGAACTAAATCGGCGTTATGCGCGGTTGAATTTTTGAGACTTTTTTACGTAGTTTTGGTAATGGTCGCCACGATAGTTGTTAATAGGTGCCACAAATTTCATGCGATTTACGTATATTTTTGCAAGCAAAAAGAAAAATAGTTGAATAATCGAAATTTTTAAGTTGAAAATTAATAATGTTTCTCTTTTCCTCTAGGAGGCGCGTTAAACCTTGGTTTACTTCAAAGCTCATATCTCAAAAATCGTCCTTTTTTGGTTTTCACAAATTTTGAAGTAAACAGATGCAGCTACGAAATAACTAAAAAAGTGATAGATTCCATATCGATTTTTTTATACGATTTTTTAATGTTTAGGATTTGAAAAATGCACATGTGTTTTTTTATCAAGTTAATTATTCTTTACTAAATGTGAATCTAATACATTGAAAATTTTATATTTTAACAGCCGCACTGAATTTGAAACATTCTGTGCATTACTATTTAAAAAAAACAGGTTATTGAGAATAAGAATTGGAGATCCCAACGATCGAATATTTTGATATACTTTCAAAATCTTAACACTAGCATAAGAATAAGACTATTGCAAATAAATATTTTTTTCTTTAAAAATCATAATTTAATGAAACAATATTAATATTATAAATAAAAAATTAATTTATATTTTTTTTTACATTTAAATTGAAATATTTCTTATTATCGGATAAGGAAAACATTTTTTAGCAGTTACCGTACAACATGAAAAAAACTCAAAAACATGAAATATAAGAACAAAAAATTGTAAAGCAAATTTATTTAATTAAATTTTATATTTTATTTTGATATGTTAACATAAGCATCCAAATGAAAAATTACCGATTTATTCCGTATAAAAATTATTGACACCTTCCAAAATTTCTGTGTTAAAACTATCGCAGGAATTTGTTTTGTCGCAGCGACATAATTTGTCATATAATAGTGATTCTATGTACCAAAAAATTAAAAATTTAAATCTCACAGAATTAGATTAAATTTCAGTTCACTTACTGGTGGTAGGGGACACACATCACTCGGTGGTAAATTTGATGCTTTGACGACATCTTCATAAGTAAGTATATCTGATTGAACTAATTTACAGTAAGAGTCATATTTAGCCGCTCCAATTTTTCGATACTCGTTACCACTTTTGGCAAAACCTTCAACTCGAACTTGAACATCATTTCCAATTGGATCAAATATATCCACTGCTCCATTAACAACTAATGTTGAACGGTTAAAATGCGTGACCTTTATTTCTACATTATCGATAACTTTTTTATCTTGATCAACCACTTCCAGGTGGTCGAGTATAATATCTGCTGCCTTAAAATAGAAATGATTAAATTAATATTTTGTTTATAGCTATTAATTTCAAAGCTAACATAGCTGTTAATTTGAACAATCACTGCTGCTATTATAGCCAAACTTAGCTGATATTTCTTGCTCATTATAGTATAGTCTGATACTGCCCGTGTCGTTGCGTGTTTATTTATAGAAATAATAGGCTTAACACAATTGTAAATAATGATCATCGATAGATGATCAAAAATGGATATAAACATATTTTTAATTACAATAATTAATAAAAAATATGTACACGCAAACGCAAATTAAATTGTATTAAGAGACGCTGATTTTAAATTAAATTAGAAATTTCTGAAAACAATATTTGAAATTTGCTGATTGCATTTACTGGCGTGCTAAGCACAGGGGTGGGTGGTAACTTAATTTTTTGCCAAAAATGAGTTATGAATCTAAGATGATATAATAACAGTCGATGGATATTTTTATCATATTATTTAAATATTAAATTCATATTATTTAAAACATTTTTTTTATTCAAAGTTAAGCATGTTTAGTGGTAATTCTAATAAATTATGAATTAACGTCTCTGAATATCTGAAGATACCATGCCAACTAGGGATTAGGATTATATTTAAATAAATTAAGTTTCTTTAAGAAACTTATTAACGTTAACTTTAAAATTTTGAGGATTATAGCTATCGGGGAATACCCAAGCGGGCAAGTCATTCCAAAGGTGAGAGACTCTATTGAAAAAATCACGTTAAAAGGCGTCAGTTCTACACTTTTTTATTTGAACCGTAAATGGATGGGCCACAACAATTGCTCTGGTGGAACGCGATACGTTTGCCGGTTCTGGTAGAATTGATTTTATCTCTGCGGAAGCTCGTTCATCCATAATGTACTTGTAGAAAATTGTCAGATCAGCAACATTTCGTCTGTGCTGCAAAGAATCAAGCTCATTAGTAAGATTTGAGTTTAACAGCTCTGCGCTGAACAGAATCAAGGCACTTTAAACTACTATAATAAGATCCACGCCATATGTGAGTACAGTACTACGTTAGTTAAAGTTAAGAATATGAGAATTAAGTTAAAATTTAATTCTCATATTCTTAAGTTAAAAATATGAGAATTCCATTTGAGATTATTTTCAACTTCTACTCCTAAAAGTCTTACAGATTCTTTCTCAACAAGATTTTTAGAGTCAAACTTTAATGGACATATTTTATTTCTAAAACGAAAGCGTAGAACGTATGTTCAGTATAAATCGAGAACTATATGTATTTTATCTTACCGAAAAAAATTTCTCTGATTTGACGTCAAATAAGAATTTCCATTTTTTTATTAAAGTTAAAATTATGTATCATTAAAAACACAAATTTACATAAAACTAACTGAAATAAAATTTTTAAATGTCAAATAGTCATTCTATGAAAATTGAAAATCGATTAGAAGTCACTCACTTTTTGATTTCGAATCGCAAAACATAGAATTTTGAGTTCGAATAAATGAGTGATTCTCTTTGAGTCCGATTTTTTTAACAGTCATATGACCGCGTCACCTCATCAAGAAGATAGAATTGACCCCCAGGTGTCTGGTCGGTCTTTCCAGAAAGGAGGAACTTTAATTGAAATAGGGTTAATTTGTATTGCCTCTTGAAATTTGGGTTCCGAAGAACAAAACGGGAAAATATTCTGAAGTCTTTGCACATAGGTTGCAGATGTGCCTTGAGCTTCATTAAATTCGGCTATAAAGGCTCTAGCACGCTCATTCGCTAGAGTTATGAGCTCTTCTTCCGTTAAGGAATATTTTTGAGGTGCATCAGCGTCGTCTGAATGATCCATGGCCAATGTAAAAGGAACTTGCAACCGGTTTTCCTCAACCTAAAAGCTACGGCAACTAGATAGTAAAGAAGTGTGCCGAAAAAAATATTCGAAATAAAATATTTAAAGTACTATAAATCGACAGTAGCCCGAAGCAAAAAAAAAATTTCCTTAAACATATTTATAAAATTAAAAATATTTAAGCAAAATGAAACAAACAATCAACTACTTTAAATTTCGTAAAACAAAAAAAAAGTAAATTAAACAATAAATTTAATACTTGAATCCTTGTAAACATGTTCCTTGTCGGATGGTCACCAATTTATAGCTGCTAGAATAGTTCCAATATATATTATTAATATCCAATATGTAGCCTGTGGTATGTGATTGTAGTGTTCAGTATTTTACTGTAGTGATATTTCAGTGTTCACTCAGATTCAATTGTTGCTTCCGTCTTATCTTGACATTGATCAAAAACGATGATACTTTAAATTCTAATTTACGTATTTCCTCTGCAGATAATTTTGAATCAAAAACAACATAGTAAGTAAACTAACTTTTAATATTTTGTTCCATTGTATTATTATTATATTATTGGCATGTATCTTACAAACACTAGATTTAAGACTTTATATTTTGCAAAATAACTTTTTGAAATTGAATTAAAAGCATATTCAGGGAATTAAACAGCTTGATGTGAGGCATGTATTAATCTCGCTAGAATTGACAACTACTTTTTTATTGTACGTTGACCATCGAATAAATCAATTTTTTTATCTTCTTGTTTTTAATTTAATTAACTCCAAATTACAATTTAAAGATAACATAAAGTTAATTATTTTTGTCTAAACAGCCGTATATAACTTTTTATATAAATCTTATAGTTTTATGTTTTCCAACGCATTTATGGATTTTTTTAAAAAATAAATCAAAAGCAAGGAAGGTGAGATTGGAAAATAAAAATTTGTTAAAATATTTTATCAGTGTTCGCCACACATATTACAACTTACAAGTGATAAACGGATAATAGTACTTTATTGCCTAAGTGTTCTATAAAGTAATTTGTTCTCGAGCAAAAGTTTACAATGCTAGCGAGGTACGAGCAATGGTTACATTGCCTCTATTTATGGAAAAAGTTACCAATATTACGTTCGACCTTAAAATATCCATCACTGTGAAAAACAACGACTTTATTCTTGCTGAAAATTAATGACACTTTCCAAAACTCATGCGATTGTACGATTGCTGGAACTGGATTTATCACTACCACAAAGTTTGAAACAATGTAGTGATCCTAAAACAAAATGAGATTAATAAAAATGTTAATGAATAAAATTATATACAATTTTACCTACCGGGGGAAGAGGGCATACATCTTGTGCTGGAAAATTCGATGCTTTTCGAAGATGCACATACGCTTCTGAAAATGTTTCAACAAACTCACAATATGTCTTATAGTTTACTGTAAATAATTTTTTATATTCGTTCCCATGTTTTGCGGCAAGACCAAGTTGAACTTGAGTATCATTTCCTAAAGGCATATAAATATCAACCTCTCCATTTGCAGTGATTGTTGAACGGTTGAAATGTTTGGCTACCATAACAGGATTATCAAAAACTGTTTTATCAACTTTGGCTATTGCGAAGTGATCAAGAACCAAATTTTCACCCTAAAAATTAACCCAATTGGACATATATTTGAATATAATTAAAATTTAAAAAACTAACCAAGCTGTATACTGCCACAATTTTTGCAATTAAACAAACCAAAAACAACTGTTCCATTTCGATCATTTTACGTTAATAATCTTATTTAGCTCTTTAGTAAAGCCGTATTGTATTGTAATATCCGGTAAATAAATAATTTTATACAAATTTAAAATCAATGTAAAGCAATCAAATCGAATAAATAATTGTTATGTTAGATAACAATCCACACGACAGTTATTTCGCTAACGCAAATCGGTGGTAAAACAAATTATTATTTATTATGTAAATAACTTAAACGATCAAGCATTTTTTTAACTGTCCGATATGGGAAGTTCTTGTTTTTGGATCGATTTTTGAAATCGAAATTGTTATGATCTCTTTACGTTTCAAGACTTCCTGAAGTTGTTTAAGCTATTTGTAGCTAGGAGTCTGTATGTGCGTGTATATGTGTGTGTATCATTGTATCAGGTCGAAAATTTGCCCAACGCTTTCTCGACAACGGATGGCTTGATTTAAATGAAAACAATCGATGTATCTTGGCGCAACTTAGAGCCCAGTCCTTTTCTATCAAGTCTTTTCTATCCTCTCAAATAATACAATGTAATTGACTCCAGTTTCTAATCAGCTGCCCCCTTCCGTCTCACTAGGCAAACGCTCTATGGAACAGGTTTAAATGTGAACAAAAATCAGCGGGTCCAGACGGTATACCAGCCATCGTACTTAGAAACTGCCATCAAACTTTAGCTAAACCATTATGTAGACTATTCCACCTTTCTATGATAACATGCACTTTTCCATCATCCTGGAAAACCGCCATTGTCCACCCAATTCCAAAAAAAGGAAATAAGACCGATCCTCCCAACTATAGGTCGATTGCTATAGTTTCCATACTCTCTAAAGTAATGGAGTTAAAAACAACAAATTTTCATCTAATGAACTACTTACTACACGACTGCAATTTGCATGTCAGATGACAACTAAAGGACATCAATATCCTTAAATGACAATCCGGGACGAATTCAATACATTTAAATTTCAAGCTTGTCTTTACACACATAAACGTGACAATCCGGACTTTTTACCATACATTGATGATTCCCCATTTAACAACTCTCTATCGACTCACATGCTCAGTCTAGAAGTAGCTTCCAAACTTTCTTTTGCAGACCATATTTACTCAACGGCCAAAAACGCACCTAAATGTTAAGGTTATCTAAGAAGAAGTAAATTCTACGTTACTCCTTCTGAATTATTGATTATATACAAAGCTTTTGTAAGACCCCATGTGGAATATAATTGCCATGTATGGGCAAGGGTAGCAAAAACTCATTTAGTAGCATTATATAGAATTCAATGCAGGGCATGCAAGATAATTGATGATATTAACTTAACAACTGGATTCCCCTCGATCATAGCCGCAATATAGGAGTCCGCTATGTATTTTATAAATACTATTATGGTAAGTGTTCAACTGAGATGAAAGCGGTAATGCCTCCACAACGCCATGTTCTCGTGCACTACTCGTCTATCAATAAACTCTCATGAGCACTCACTTGAACCATTTTTTAGCCGAACTGAACAATATGTCTCGTCTTTTTTCCCACGATTGACCTCTTCATGGAATTCTCTAAAATCCACTGTGTTTCCGCCTAGTTACGAGCTTCAAAAATTTAAGCTTAACATTAAGAAACTAACTCTTTACTATCCCCTTGCATTTCGTGCTCCTTCACTTTCCACTCCTCTCTTCCAAAATGTTGTATTTGAATTAAATATTAAATTTTTTACTGTGCATTATGGATACATGTTATCTAAACAAAAACAATATAAAAAAATAACACTTTGTTATAACAATCAATTTTGTTGAAGCTTTTAATACTGTAGTGGAGTAGAATAATGAAGTGGTATGGGATAAAATATCTTTATTGGTTTATATCCGCCTGCTATCTAAATAAAATAAACCCAGACAACCACTTGATGTATGTGCGTGAAAGAATGTATTAGATTCGAATAAGCCTCCAGTTACTCTTCAAAACTTTAGCCATCCTCCAGTTAACTAATTCACACACTGCTAATTACAACAAATAACAACAACTTCAAATTGTTATCTACACTCTATAGAGATACATTTTATATTACAACTTAAACTGTCGATGACGTTTGATTCATATCAGTTATAAATTTTTTTTTTCAATAATATTAATCAGAATTTCAATCAAACTACCTTAAACAAGAGATTAATTATTTGATTATCGTTACACAAACACAACTTGTTCATATCCGCAATTAATTTAACTATCACAAAAAAAATTTAATTTGTTTTAAAATGAATCAACGAAATTTTGACATTATGTCGTTAATGTGTTATTTTATAATCTTATCTGTTAAATGCAAAAAAAAAGTTTTAATCATTATAATTATCATTAATTTAAAAATGAGTCGAAGAACAATTGAAAATTATTTGACGCGTTTAGAAAATTTTGATAAGGTAAAAATGTGAAAAAATTGAAAAAGACAGAATTAACGGCCAATAGGGCAATAACAAAATATAATTTTTGTCAAAAGTAGTGATAAGAATAGAGGTGATATGATATGAGTATTGAGTACTTATACAGAGCTTAAAACGCTCCTTATATCATTCCTATACTCCATTCTTTCAGAGCGAGTAACTTAGAAAAAATTTAACACTCCCAAATACAGGAGCGAAAATAATAAAATATCATTCTTACTCCTACTAAAGGTACTAAGTTTTTTTGCAAATGAGATGATAGAAAATAAAAATAAAATCCAAAGGAGTGAAATCAAAAAACTAAAAATTTTGCTCTTCGAGGAAGAACGATATTGACATGATAAACATTTTAATTTATGAATACTATTTAAAGAAGTGAAATTAGTGCTCGAATAAAATAAAACTGTAAACTCTGTATTTATATCACTTTCGAGATAAGTGTCAAATTCCCGAGGCAAATGTTACAACTGACCAAACAAAAAGAACCAAGAACAAACAAAAAGAACAAAAGAATAAGTTATTGTGAACAAATGAACAAATTACTCTGAAATTCTTTGTTTTTTATTTTTATTACAAACTTTCTTATTCTTAATTTATTTTGTTTTTATTCCGAACGCATAATTTTTGTGACGGGTAAACCGGGTACGGGTAACCAAAATTACCAATTAAATCTCACCAGAATGAGTATTCTCTTAGACATAATTCATAACTTAAGTAAATTTTTAAGTATGTATTTCAAAGTTCAATCAAAGCCCCCCACAATTTTAATATACAAATCTTTTATACATCCCTACATGGAATATTGTTCTCACATAACGGGTGGAGCATACTTATGTAGTTTGAAGTATCTTGATTTTGTGCAGCGTAGAGCATTTTAATTGATTGGTAACTCAAATCCTAATAACGACCTTAATTCCTTGCAGCATAGAAGAAATGTTGCTGATTTGACGATTTTCTACAAATATATCATGGATAAACGGGTTTCTGGAGAGATCAAATCGATTTTACCTAAGGCTGCAAACCTGTCGAGTCATACCAGAGCATCGGTAGCAGGCCAGTAGCCCATAAACCGTAAAAGTTACGGCTCAAAGAATTAGATGTAGAACTGTAGCCTTCCAGCGCGACTATTTCAACAGAGTCTTTCATCTCTGGAATTTGATACATTCGTGGGTTTTCCCTGATAATTTCAATCATCAAAAGTTCAAAGTCGGCGTTCATAAATTTCTCAAAGAAACTTTATTCTCAATTGATCCTAATTCCGTAGGTGGCATTGTACCTTCGGATATTCAAAGACGTTAATAAATAATTAATTATATTAACACTAAACATGCCTAATTTTCAATAAAACAAGCCCTTTTGTTGGCCTTTGATTGGCCAAACACTGACCCTTGAATGGTAAAAAGTAATTGTTTCTTGTTATTGGGCCATTACTGAAACCATAAATCGGGCGATCTACGGTTTATAGAATATTTCCAATACACTTTACTTTAAATGGCAACGCAATGGCCTGTTAATGGTTAACATTAATTGGTTATTGTTTTTGGGTCAGTACTGCAACCATGCATTTGCTGATCTATGTCATTGGGTTAATATTCACTAGAGTAATATCCATTTTAGAAATATATAGTTTAAAAAAGTTCACCTATAGTTAAGCTATGGCTTCTCGGCTGAAGGACTATGACAATATTGATAAGGTTTGAATTTGTTTTTATTAGACATTTTTATTTTTATTTAATTATTTTGTATTTAATTTATTTAAATTTACATATAATAGTTTATGCTTTTTTATTGGCCCAGTTATGGTTGCCAGTACTCGGCCATTATTGTAATACTGGTCATCATTATTGGTCCGTTATTGGGCTAGCTGTACAACCTTGTATGGGCCATTGCTTATGTTTTTTCTCAATGGATGGCAGCCATTTATTGTCCGAAGTTATCATCCAGCAAACATATAATAATGGCTCAGTCATGGTTGCCAGCTTACTCGCCCATTCTTGCATTACTGGTCGTCAGTAATTTTTTTTTTTAATTTACAAAACATAGCATACGTATACATCATCCAATTACATGCTAGTATTAGTATATACACAGTATATAAAGCTAATAAAAGAAATCGAAAGAAATTAAAGTTAATAAATTGAAACAAATAATAAAAATATGAAGGGGTTGAAATCTCACAGCTCTGAGATATCAATACTTCGGTCTGGCTTAAGGATTTTTATATAGTTTTCGGCAAAAAACTTTTATGGGGACATGGTTTTTAGTTTTGGGCAGCGATGTATATCAAACATAACTTTTTGTTCAAGTACATGTATTTTTTTTATCTCTATTTAGATATGTATTACAAAACTAACACGAAACATCAATACGTTGTTGGAAAATTATAACAGATCATATATTAACATAATTTAGTGAAAAGATGATACACTCAGCAAATTACTCAAAACCTCTCCATTTAGCGATTCGAGAAAATATTTCAAAATCCCCGTTTTACTCCCACTTTTACTCGTCAATCGGTTTGTGCGGGCGGTCGGACTGTCGAGACTACTCACTGTCATAGTAATAGAATGCAAAGGGATTTCTTTGTGCGTACATCGTACACATGGAATGCTTTGCCCGAATCAATAGTCTCGAGTGCCTTCAATCCACAAAGATTTAAAAAAAAGCGTCCACCTATACCTCAAGACGCATGTTGTTGTGGGACCTATGTCTTAAAAGGTATCTTTGTGTTGTTGTGACACATTTTGTAATTCCTACTACACAACACTTCTTATTAAAAAAAAAAAAAAATCACAAATTCATATTTCTTTCAAAATTCCAAAAATATTGTAAAAATTAAATAAAATCAAAAATTCAAACTTTTTTCAAACAAAACTCTAAAAATATTTCAAAAATTATTACAAAATCAAATATTAAAACTTTTTCAAAAACTCTAAAAATATTGCATAAATTATAACAAAATCAAAAATTGAAACTTTTTCCAATGTTATAAAAATTATAATATAATCAAAAATTTTAAATGTTTTCAAAATTCTAAAAATATTCCGAAAATTCTTACAAAATCAAAAATTGAAACTTTTTTCAAAATTTTAAAATTATATATAAAAGAATTTTATTTTTAATTACATTTAAGTCATAAAAACAGCTACATTTTTTTTCCAAAAAATTGACTAAAAAATAAATGAAATCTTTTTTTGGCACACTTGACATTATCTTTTTGACAAACTTATAATGCCATAATTCTCTATAATAATAATAAAATTTCATGTCATACAAATTATTAATTTTATTTTTTTCCAAAAAATTGGATAGAAAAATAAATAAAAATCTTTATTTTGACACACTTGACAACATTTTTTTGACAAACTTATAATGCCATAATTCTCAATAATAATAATAAAATTTCATTTCAAACAAATAATTTTTCCAAAAAATTGGGTATAAAAATAAATAAAAATCTTTGTATACTGTCTTGTATTCTCTTTCGTTCCTCTTATTTGTATTAGAAAAATAGAGATAAATGAAAACAAAGAAAATACCAAGCTTTAGACCTTTAATTGCTTATTATTTTATTTCTTTTGCATATATTTCGAGGTTTTTGTGACCTCCTCTTCAGTGCACTATTACAGGATGTGAGAATGAAAGATAAAATTATACAAAAATGTTAAAATTAAAGTAATATGAACTTACATAGATATTAAGCAAAATTTCAATTTTTTAGCATTTTAGTTTTTCTACATAAATCAACTCCATTAAGTTTCGTTTTTTCCGATAAAAATATAAAATTGTATGCAAACAAACATTTAAATAAATTAAATTATATAAACACATTAAAAAATTTAAAAGTTAAAAAATTATTGAAAAATTATTAAAAATTTTACGGACAAATAAATTAAATTAAAAATGTTTTGTCATTTACTAAAAATTATCTAAAGTACGTATCAAATATTTTATTTTAATTGGTCAATGAACTAAATAAAATTGCAAAACAAGACCATATTAATCCCGCCGTTTTTTCTTGTCTGTACATAACGAATCCGTTATCAGCTGTTCTTATGTATATGTATGTTCTTGTCATTGTTATTTGTTTTATGTCAAAATATATTATTATGACTAAACAAACTGGTACGTTAGTTTGATTTTCAGAGGTTTTGTTTTTTCTTTATTGTTGATGGTTTTGTTATTCTAATTAATTTAACTGCAATTTTTGGTTATTGTTTCTTCTGTTTTAAGTGATTTAAGATATGAGTGAAGGCAGGATTTAGTATCTCAAAATCCGACTTGAGATTTACTGTGTTTTGTTTGTGTTGGTGAATAGAGATTGACTCCAGTGTTAAACGTTTTTCCCAATGTTTTTCCTTCGTTAATATTTTGGTGTCATCATAATTGAACCGGTGTCCTGTTTGTTTGCTGTGGTGGAAAGCAGCAGTATTGTTAGTTTTTGTTTTGTTTGTTGAGACATCATTGATATGTTGTTTTAGTCGACTACCTAGTTTTTGTCCCGTTTGGCCAATGTAGACCCCTGCACAGTTGTTGCAGTTTATTGCATAAACCACACCGTGTTGTTCCATGGTGTTGACTTTGTCATAGGGCTTGCTTGTTGTTTTTCCTACAGTTGTATATGGTTTGAAAGCTACTTTTATATTGTCATTGGATGAAAATAAATGGCTGAGTTTTTCAGAAAGGTTTTTTGTGTATATCATTCCTTTGTAATTAATTCGGGTGCTGTGATCCTTAGTGTTGTTTTTGTCCTGTTTGTGGTATTGTTTTAATAACTGGTTTATTAATTTCTTGGGGTAGCCATTCATTGCTAGGATGCTGTGTATTTTATCTAGAGTTTCGTGCTTGTAGTCTTCGGATGTGATTGTTAACATTCTGGATATTAACCCATAAGCCATACTATTTTTTTGGTGTCGTGGGTGTTCAGATTGATAGTTTATTAATCTATTTTTTGATGTTGGTTTTTGGTAATAGCTTATTGTTATTTTGTTGTTGCTGTTTCTGTGTATTATCATATCCAGATATGGAATCTCATTATTGTTTTCCATTTCATATGTGAATTGGATTGATTTATTTTCGTTGTTTAGTATCCTGTAAAAGTTCTCCATCTCTTCATTTGGTATTATAGCCAAAGTGTCATCTACGTATTTTACAAGAAGAGTGGGTGTAAAGCCAGCATTATGTAAGGCAGAATCTAATAGATCTGTTATTACAAAATCAGCTAGTATACCGGATACAGAACCACCTATTGTGAGACCATATTTCTGTTTATAGTATCTGTTGTTGAATTTTACGTAGTTGCTTTCCACTACGCAAAGACTTATCATTTTGTTAAATACATTTTCTGGTATTGGTGTTATTTGTTCTATGAGTGGCCATCTTTTGTGTATGGATTGGTATACTTAAAATCTTTATTTTGACACACTTGACAAAATTTTTTTGACAAACTTATAATGCAATAATCTAGTTTTTGATCTCACATACCAATCCCTACCATCAAGATTTCTCCAAATTCAATGTTCCTACTCGTAATCACTTAAAATGAACGTTTTTTAAGCCAAAAATATGAAAATTTGCTGTTTTTGACACACTTAATGATTTTTTTGACACACTTCCGGTACAGTTATCGAACACAGCGTCCTTTCGGACCTGTCCCTTGAGTATACATATTTTTAGAAAAAAAAATTTTGGAATCCCTCCAGCGGTTTTCCCTGCAGCGTAGGTAATGACGGCGGCCGGACGGACGGCCGGCCGGCAGACAGACATACATTGTTTTTCTTTTGCTTTTTTAGAATCAGTAGGTCCTAAAACGTCGAGAAATGCCAAAAAAGTGGGGGTAAGAATTTCACTTTTGGCTCATGAATGCAATACTTAGATCTTTCAGACCGAAGTAATTGAAAAAAAAAGTTAGAAACATTACTAAAATTTAAAATTAAACCTAAAGTAAAAATTAAAGCTTAATATTGAGTAATATTACTGCGCCAATTGTACAACCTTGTATGGGGGCTCTGAAAGCTAGAATCAAGTCCCACAAAAAAAATTGAACCTATAAACTTTTTCACTCAATTTTTTTTTTCAACATAATTCACTGTCGATACGAACGATTTTCATTTATTTTAAATTTCTTAATCGTTTTTTAAAATAGAAAAAGAATTTAGTTTGTTGAATATTTTTATATTTTCGTTTGGTGGATAGATGTGAAGAAAACGAGAAAAATATTTAGAATACCGGATATAAAAAAATAAATTTTACTTTGTATCTAATTCAAAGAAATAAACATTTTTAAATTTGTTTGTTCAGATATTAGTTGCTGTTGTTGTGAAAAGATATGTCGTTTTTATTGTTTTTAATGTAGACCCCACAAATTTAGTTTCTTTCAAAATTCAAACCAACTACCATAAACCCTGAAACTTACATTGTACAATCACATTTTCATTTGTAACCATTAACTCCAATTCCTTGATTTTTTTTTTGTTTTATATATTATTATTGTCACCCACTTACGTATTTCGCATTCCCGACAAATTGTTGTCAACAACAATTATCATGTTGTTGATTTTCCATTACAAACTCATTTTCGTTCTATATTAAAACAAAAAATTTATAACGAAAATCAAAAAAAAATTTTTTTAAATTTCGTGTTATAGTTTTTTTTACAAAACAATAAAATAAGAAAATTATAAGATAAAAATAATTTTGAAAAGAAAAAAGTGTTAATAAAATGTTTTATTTTGTCTGGTATACTTTTTGGTATGTAAGATGAAGATGATCATCATATTTGTTGATCACGATCATGATGATGATGACGATGATGCTGATGCGCAAAGATACATATCATAAATATTATGTTATTTTTATTTTCTGTTTGTTGTCACACAAACAAATAATAAAATATATTTAAACGAAAATAGAAAGGAAAATTGTTTTTTCACTTATTTAAATGAGGAAATAAATATGAAAATTATTTTTAGATTTATGTGGCATAAAGAATACTTGTTTATTGCAAATCATTTTCTTAAAAAAAAATGTTGAACTTTATGATTTTTCGTCTAGGTCAAATGAATGGTGAACAGTCAATTGCATTTCTACGAAAATGCCCATTAGGAACCGCTATCAGAAGTATATAGCGTATTGTAAGGGATGCTGATCAAATAATTTTTCACTTGATCATGCAAAGATTCCGAAATCATAGATGCCTTAAAATTAATCCAATTAATGTATATATGTGTTCTTTAGATTACAAAACGGCTTGATATGACCATTTGTCTTGAAAAACTGAACAAAACACAAGAAGATACAAGAAAATGTATTAATTATGTACTTTAAGTACAAACCATTCACTTATAAAAAAGAATGAGAGAGAGAGAGAAAGAGAAAGAGAGAGTGCGAGAAAGAGCGAGAGAGAAAGAGAGAGCGCGAGAAAGAGCGAGAGAGAGAGAGAGAGGGAGAGGGAGAACGAGAGAAAGATGTAGAGAGAAAAAGAGATGTAAAGAGAGAGAAACACAAAGAAAGAGAGAAAGAAAGAGAAAAGAGAAAGAGAGAGATAGAGAGGGAACAAGCATATCCCTGACCTTGAGGGTTGGTTAATGGAGCAGCATCCATTTTTCTACCTTTTCTGTATATCACTAGAAACCTATTGATCACTATGCTATGAGCCCTTGTCTAGAAGACCCACTATGTCAGTTGTTGCAACAAATACTTCGGATCATTCATTAACATTATTATTGTAATTAATATGAAATAGTTTACAACATTGTCTATTCTGCACACACATTTCTTCTACAATTTTACATTCAAAATCTTATTTCACAGCATAACCTACAAATTAAATCAATCAAACAAAATGATTTTCATTTCCATAGACATAAAAAAAATCGTCTAAAAAATTTTAAATTATGTTTGTCTGTTGTCCTAATTTTTTATTTAATTCATAAGAAATATATAATTATGTTATATAATTAATAAACTTTGTTTTCTTCTCTTTCCCGTTCTTTATAGTTTATGAATATATTCATATTTAGTTTTACATAAATAATAACATAATCAAACAAAATGTCAATTCAATCGTTCGTTAATGATGTAAGGTAGAGGAAAAAAAAACAACAAATAGTTTCTGTAATATTTGTTCGTATCGGTTTTAGCTGTTTCAAAATTAGTTAACGATTTTTTGTAGGAAATATACAAAAGTACTTGAACAACGTTTTACTTCCTTATTTTGTGGTTATGAAATTATATCATTTCACGTAGAAGCAAATTATATCTGTTGTATAAAAACTACTAACGAAAAATATCGAATATGTGTCATTGCCTGCCTACTACAATTTTTAATATTTTATTATAATGCATCATTAATTAAATTAAATAGAAACTACAACTACAATTATATGTGTGAATCATTAAGTAATGTAACTTATTGTAAGTAAAAATATGAAGTTAAAGTAATTAATGGAATAAATAAAAACAATATTATGTTAGAGTATTAAACGATCTCACGATCTTTTGCATTGTTTTTTTTTCTTTATGCACATTAAATTGTTTCTTA
Organism: Diogma glabrata; assembly: GCA_963693315.1. Taxonomy (NCBI): domain Eukaryota; kingdom Metazoa; phylum Arthropoda; class Insecta; order Diptera; family Cylindrotomidae; genus Diogma; species Diogma glabrata. Next base: position 3,982,646 of record OY856186.1, on the reverse strand, counting down.
ACAATATGAATATTGAAGAAGCATATTGACACTGTTATGAAATAGTTTAACTGAATTTATAGTTATCAGAATATAAGTGAAAGCTTTGTAAAAATATATATACTTTGTGGAAATGATAGGTCAGGTATTGGGGAGAAACCACATGGAAGCGGTGGTAAGCAAAGCCGTAAGAGCTCGGATGGTATGCAAAAATCCTGCGGGTAAAACATGGGGGTGCAGCCCGGGTATCGTAAGGTGGATGTATACCATGATAGTGAGACCAGCTATCACTTACGGAGCAGTCGCATGGAACAAAAGAGCCCAACTTTAAGCTGGGAAGACAAAGTTGGAAAAGGTGCATAGGCTGGTTTGCATCTGTATCACGGGCGCAATGAGAACATGTCCTACTGCATCAATGGAGACGCTGTTAGTACTTGTTCCACTCCACTTGCAGGTTAAGAGCGTAGGAAGGGAAACTATACTGAGATTCAGCATGCAGGGTATGGGAAAAGGAAAAATCATCGAGTCTAAATATCGAGAAATTCTTTCAAAAGAGAATCCTTTGCTTGAGTTTGCTAAAGACGGAATGATTAAGCAGTTCAACTTCGATACAATTTACATCGTAAATGTGCAAAAAAAAATGAGTGGAGCAGTGAATCCACTTCGTACCATCTGAGTAATGATTTAATCAAATGGTACGCCGATGGTTCAAACACCGAGGCAGGGGTGGGTGCAGGAGTATTTGAACCAAATATCAAATACTTTGAGCCCATGGGTACCTGCCCAAGCGTCTTCCAAGCTGAAATATGTGCTATCGAAAGGTGCGTAAACGCAGCTTAGGAAGGAAATATAATAACAATAGAATTGCCATCTTGTCGGATAGTCAAGCAGCAGTTAATGCGTTAAGCTCATTCACCATCACATTCAAATTGGTTGGAGACTGTGTGAGCAATAGGGTGGCTCTTAGGTTACTCTAGAATTTTTTTTTCATTGTACAGTTTGCGGCACCCCCCATTTTATGTCAATACCCATAAAAATATTATTTGTAAAATTTGAAATCAATCGTTCAATTCTAAGGCGTGCCTCCGGCTACTTAAAGTTGAGAGGTTTTGTTCTGAGCCTAGAAAAACAAATTTAAATTTTTTGTACGACACGGTTTGGTGACAAAAGCCATTTACGAAAGGATAAGAGAAGTAATTATGATAGAATGGTCCAAAACCTAGAACAACACCACGGGCTTAAGGCAGTCCAAGGATTTGATTGGACAGTTAACTAAACGAGAACAGTAATGTGCTACAGGATGAATAGGAACAACCTGAGAATACTGACAGGGGTTCTTACAGGACACTGTAAACTAAGAAAACACCTTAAGAGCATTGGGGTGGAGCCGAGGGACGAGGGTAGATTCTGTCTATTGGAAGAAGATACCCCACCCCATCTTCTAAAATAATGTGGAGCGTTGATCTACACGAGAAGGTTGCATCTGGGGAAGAATAACATTGAGGGGCATGACCTGCATAAACTTAACCCTCTCCATATCCTGAAATTCCTAAGGGAGGCTGGATTGGAGGAGGTGCTCTAACTGGGTATTCACCAGTGAGCAGTAGGCTGGGGTACAATAGATCATTTTGGTCGCAGTACAACATATCACCACCGAATTTAATCTAATCTAATCAGGTATTGGGGAAGGTTTGTGGAACCATTTTACAATGGTTCTTTAGTTCCTATTAAAATTTAAAAAAATCGTTTTCCTACCACCATTTCTCCTTTTGAACCCATCAAATTCTTATTGTGACTATAATTGATCATCATAAAACGAATTATTATTGTCAGACTTTGAGTGTTTTAGAAATGAATTATTATTTTTCTTGTAAATAAATTGGCTTCTTATATCTTTGTGTTTTTCTTCTTATTTTTAAAGACGGAAATACCACACTTCGAATTTTTATTAAAACAAATAAAAATAAAAACTATTTTTGTGATTAATATGACAAAAAAAAACAACAAAAATTTCAAATAAGTTAGTCGTGGACTCTATACATAATAATTATAATGAATCATATTAATTTTATGTATATGTTATGATATAATTTTGTTGAAGTTATTAAAGAAATCATAACAATTTAGAATATTGTTGATATATTTTTATGTTTAATTAAATAAATTTAAAAACAAAAATGAAATTAATATCAGTTAACAAAATAAACAAATATTTATTGTAAATTGTTTTCGTATTTAATTTTTATTTTCTGTAGAATTTTATTTCGCAGTCAAAATATAGTCGAGACATTTTGAATATACAGATTTACGAAATGTAAATATGACGAATGACATTTTTAAAAATAAAATGAATTTGTTAATTTAGGATGGATACGAGATTGGTTTGATAAGTAGGCATTAATTTTATGGATCTTTTTCTCTATATTTTGCGTTTACATGTAGAGGGGATTATCCTATACCACAAAGATCTTGCATGGTGGCATAACGCCAACGTTGTCTAATATGTACCTCTTCGACGAATTCTAATTAGTTGTCGTTGAGGCACTTTTTTATCATTCATTGTAATGGACACCTTTTAACGTGATCAAGCCTGATCTGGATCATAAATTGTTCGTATGAAGTTTGACTCGAATATCGATAGAACTTTACAATCGGTGGCAATCAGGGTTAATCTTAAAGTGTAAGTTTACACAACCTCAAGCACCAAATTGAATAATAACTCCGTTAGCGTTACCTCAGTTACACCGTTATAGCAGGAGTTTTGATTTGTTTCATCATTATTTGTTCAACTATTTTATATTTATTATTGTATTAGAAATCGGTCTTGCGATTTTTCTTCTAAAATACTATTCATAAACTTATGTCATTAATTCTTTCTGATATTAATATCATTGCTGAAGTGCAAATACGTCTAGAAAAACAAAGTTGAGAGACTTAAACCTTCGCCCTGGAGTGACAAGTAACATTTTTAATAACAATATTCAATAACAAAATACCGCATTTAATAAAACCGCTTTTCCTTGAATTCTAGGGAAGCGCTGCTTCCCTAACATTAAAATTAAGTGAATTATAACAATTCACTTAATTTTAAAATCAATCTTTGTTTTTTAATTTTGGCTTTGTAAAATATTATTCCAAAAAAAAAATGGATAACGATAATTAAACAATAAATCCTATCACATATAAAATATGAGATAGGCCAAATATTCATGAAAGGATTGAAAAAATAAAATAAAAGCTAAAAATCAAATTTGTTTTAAAAATTTTCACGAATCAAACTAGTATGGGTTTGCCAATAAGGCAGCTAACGGCATATTCCTTGATCCAAGTGACGATCTGTTTTCCTCAATAATTAAAGCCCAGATATAAGTGTTATATAGAGGCCCGTTTTTCGAGAAAGCAATATCGTGCCATCATCAAGGCATATTTCACAGCTTAGATTGAGGGTTCTACCGTAGACTGAATACAGTTCATCCTCCAGTACCCCTAGGATATCGCCTTGGCTAGTGATATCTTACTGCTATTGGCAGTGCAGTGGTATGTGATATTTCACGTTAACTCGTTGTCAATAGCAGGGACTGGAGTGTGCTAGATGAGTTTTGAAAAGATTTTGCAATAATTTTTGGAATACTTTTAGAATTTTGGAAAAAGTTTGAATTTTTGATTTTGTTATAACTTTTTGGAATATATTTAGAATTTGATTTTTCGTGTTAGTATTGTAATATACTTCTAAGGAGGGATAAAATACTTATGCTTTTAAAACGAATTTTTTGTTAAATATACATCGCTGCCCAAAACTGTAAACAATGTCGTCATAAAAGTTTTTTGCCGAAAACTGTATAAAAATCCTTAGCCCAAACCGAAGTCTTGATATCTCAGACCCTTGAGATCTCAGCCCCTTCTACTTCATACTTATCAATAAAGTTTTCGAGAAAACTTGAAATGCGGTGAAGTGGGGATACCCCCGATCCCTGAGATCACCTGGTCATTTGTATGTCTTGCTTATTACACATATTATTGTCTATTGACTACACAAGTTATTTTGACTGAAACGTAGGACTTTTCACGAGTAGAATAGATACCTACGGTATCTATTTATCCAAGGGTTATTTTTCAAATTTTAAATATAACGGTTTGAATCGGACTCTAAATTAAAAAAAGATCTCTAAAGAACAATTATTAAATTTTAGTCATTTTAACTTCTAGAACAAACACAAAATAAATTATTAATCTAACATGCAAATTAAACTAACAGTGAAAAGGATTAAAATTCATTTAAGTGTATCACCGTATACACGAATCACTCTAGTGAGAGAAAGTTGCCAATTATCAATGGGAATCCCTGGCAAACTGGTATCACTATGCAAAATTACAGTTCAGAATTCTCAATGCTGTGTACGAATGTAAAGAATGTAGATCTGTGTAGAGAATGAAATATCAAAGTTCTTTCAAAGTTCGTTGATTTTGTCATCATCGGCCATACTGAAGTGATGAATGTTTCAATAGAGGCTGAGAAAAAGATTTGTTGTGCGACAATGAACGAATTGAGGGAGTTGAATCTTTTAAATATTTGGGATCGATGCTTGACTCAAACAACATCGAATAGATAGATATAAAAACTCGAATCGCTTAGACCGGTTGTGATGTATGGGTCGCAAACGTGAATCCTTACACAAAATGACGAATCACATTTATCTGTATTTCAGCGTAAGGTCCTACGCTATATCTTTGGTCCATTTAAGACAGACGATGGAGAGTACAGAACCCGATATAACTTTGAGATCAGAGATCTACTTGAGGGTCCTGATATAATAGGTTGTATCCAACAGGATTGCTTGGTTGGGACATTTTCTACGAGCCGATTCACAGTCTGGAATGATTAAAAAATGTACTTAAGTACAACAGGGAGTGGTCGACCGCAAGGTAGACCATGACTACAATGGGAGATGGAGGTAATGAACAAACCTAAAAAAATCGGCTGCCATGGTAATTATGCCACTGCTACGAGTGACCGTGGTGAATATTCAAAGCGGATTAGCCTGGCAACGCTCCTACATGGAGCATGAACGTCGCAAAAAAAAACAACAAAACCGTTTCAAATTTGACCATTAAAAGCGTGTCGTTATTCAACATCGACTCAGTTTAGTGGAATCTAAGATTATCACGACAGTTAGTCTGGCCATTGAGAACCTTTTTCCAACGAATCTACCAGTTAGAGCTACACTAGGCATTCATCACCACGTTGTTAAAGAACAATTACAAAAACTGCCCACCGACATTACCGCCTCCTACAACAATACCAGAACAATTGAGTGAAAGCTATTAAAATCATAAAATTACAGCATCACCGACATAATATCCTATTTAAATCAATCACTCACTGCCTCAAATGAAACAACAATCCAAAACTATTCGAACAGATTTTTTGTGATCTCGAATTTGATTGAATAAACATAAAAATTAAAATCCACCAAATCCATCTTTCAACTTTTTTAATTTCATTATTATTATGTTGGCATAAAACCTATAAAATCCGGTTGATTGGAGCAAGCAAAATATATAATACAATACAGCACACAGTGCAATATAAAACTATTATGTCATCAAAAATTATATATGTTTTTTTATTATTATAAAATACAAATCTAACTTATGCAACATATTTATAAGAAAACATGGTGTGAATTTAAGAGAAGAAAAATAGAAGAAAAAGGTAAGAAATTCGTAAATAAAAGATATGCTTCTTTCTTCGTTCTTTTCAATATGGAAAAATCAGATATAATTTTTGTGTTGTAACGTGAACCAGTTCATTTATTTTATTATATATAAATTGAGAACTTCTGGAAATTCATTACATTATTGTTTCGAATAATATTATGTCAGTCACTTGTTATGTCAACCAAAACAAAATAAAAATTATGTTCAACTGTCGTCGTCCGGAAATTTTTTGCTTGAGATTTTATTATGTAATAAAGTTTAAGAATTGAATAAAGCTTGAAGGAATTTTTTTTGTATGTAGGAAGACTGAATTATATAATTAAATGTTTCAATATTTATTTGGAAAGTAGTTTTAATATTCATAAAAAGTTTGTAGTTAAACATAACTTTTACGTGAAATATTCTAGTTTCATTGAAAATGTAAATCCGGCGTTGTAATTTCATAAGTTTACTGTCAGTCAATTTATATTCTGTTTAATATTTGTTAATAAATTGTATTTAATTATATTACCAACCCAGATTACAATTAAAACGGTAGGAAATATAAATATTGGTCTTTTTTTTAATTTGAAATTCCCCAAAAATTATTTTTGTATATTATTATTTTAACGAAAATATTGCAATATTATTTATTCTTCCGATAACATACTTCCACTTTCTGATTAGATACTTCCAAGTATTTACATTTATGTCATAAAAAATTTTGTTTGCTTATTTTATAATAGTCGCGTGATTAGATAACACAAAAAAAAAATGTTTCATATTAATTTTAATTATAAATTTATTATTTTTGTTTTAAAATTTTATGGGATTTTACGTCGAAGATCAAATTCTAATTATGTCTGAACTGAACTTTGTTTTGACTGAAAAGTGACAATACATTACAACATAAAGAAGTTATTAGTTTTGAACAAAAATTAAAATCTATTCGATCATTTATATTTCAAGTTTATGAAACCGGATATGCGAAAAATAGATAGTAACTAGTTTATTTGTAAATACGTAAATATTAAAATATTAAAATTAAAACGATAAGATAAAGAAAAATTTAATAATCGTTATGAAAGCTTGTGATCCACAGTTATGAAAATTAGATAATTTTTTTGAAAATAATTGTTTTGGTATTTCTAATGCGTGGCAAGTTTTTACAACGTGTGTGTTGATGGCTAATTTGACGATAGACGGTTTTTATTTTCAATCAAATAACAATTTGAATATTTTTATTAAAAACAATTTCAAAAGAACTTGCAGCTACTCTTACCAAAATTTTCCCCAAATCCTTATAAATCTGGTATTTTCCCTTCGTGCTTGAAGTTGGAGAATGTTCAGCCCGTCCCGAAAAAGGAACAAAATGTGATATTTCTAATTATAGAGCAATACGGTCTTACGTAATCCTATCAAAAATATACGAACATTATATTATTAAACACATATGAAATTTTTTGGAAGAAATCCATTTAATACCTGACGGGACTGCCATTACGGTTTTAGAAGCAAGATCAACAACCTATCTATTAAACTATGTAACCCATCTTTGGAACAACATACTTGAAAAAGGTGATGAAACGAATGTTATCGCATTAGAAATCTTTGCATTTGATCGAATTTGTCATGCCAACCTGATAAACAAGCTCATTGCGTACGAATTTTACCCCCGAAGTCGTAAAACTGGTACAACATTTTCTCACTGACCGATACATTTCGTTAATTGAAACCATTTTCTGATGTATCTTTGCTTGCTGAACACGAACATAACCTTACTGTTTTAAACTAAGCTTCAATTTAGGCGATAAACAAATTTTTTTCGACTGATAGAATTTTGGACACTGCCTTGATCAGTTTGACGTGGAACGTCACTTTGTATACTCCCCCTGTATTGGGGAATTGAGGTTTTCTAATTATTTACCAAATCAAGTATGGCTCTGGTTAAAAATAGATTTATGAACGTTATAAAATCAAAAATAGCCTGAGAAATAGGTAAAATGTGCATAATGGTACATTATGTAAAACGCATATTGGACGATAAAAAAAGCTTGTATTAAAAAAATAAATACTTGTCCCATAGGGTTTAAGCCTGAACCTCAAACTACACAATATGGAGTATAATTTCAGCTATGTCTCAAACTTATTGACTCATGACTTTTGGAGTAATTGACCTTGAACTTTGACCATGTTTTGTAAAACTATTCAACTTTGAGACCGTTTAACTACTAAAACCAAGAGTAACCTATGCTGTTTTAAATTTTTCTAAGTACTTTCATTTATATGTTGTGTAATTAATCCAATAGTTATTGCTGTGGGTCACTTATGGGCTAAGCAGATATTTAGTCAGATAACTAGATAACGAAAACAACATTTTCGCTTGACCTTGACTTAAATCCATGAGTGAGCCAAATTATTTATGCCAACATGCACCTAGTATCAAGCAGAACTCATATTTAAAAAAATTTCAAAGGAGATTTATGGTTTTATGAAGTGTTTAATTATTAAAATAAATTTATTAATATAATCCCTGGGCCCACGCCGATTTCATGTGATGATTACCACATATTTTATACTTCGTGAGACGTCTGTTCTTGACGAATCCGAAAAGTTTTGTTCTGCCATTTTCTTCAAATCGGCCGATTTTTCGTTCGGAAAGCTCCGAAAAATTGCCGAATGCTCGCGATCTTGTAAATTTGCTACCACATTTTTTTTTTTAACTGGGGGTTGGAAATTTGTTTTAGAACACGAGGGTAAGCTTGTCCGACCAAAATGTATCTGCTATTGTCGAGTCCGACAACTAACATTTTGTTATGTTTGGGTTGTCGGACTAGACAATAGCAGATAAATTTTTGTTGGACAAAGTTACCCTTGTGTTCTAAAACAAATTTCCAACCTCCATAGTTAAAAAAAATTACAAGATCCCGGGCAATCGGCATTTTTCGGAGCTTGCCGAACGAAAAAGCGGCTGAATCGAGAAACATGGCAGAAAAAAGTTTTCGGTTTCGTCAAGGACAGGCGCCTCACGAAGTATAAAATATGTGGTAATCATCACATGAAATCGACGTGACCCAGGGACTATAATGATCAGATAATTTATACAATTTAGACGTGATCTTAAACTTTGACCTCTATTCAAGGCCAAACGCGCCAGATGTAAGAGGTGGTCTGTATCTTCACTTTTTATTATCACCGTGTTACTACAGGCTTTGGAACTGTAGCCTTTCAGCGTGATTTTTTTAATCGAATATCACACTCTTGGAATTCCTTGCCGGCGTGGGTTTTTCCTGATAAATTTAACCCTCAAAATTGTAAAATCAACGTTCATAAATTCCTAAAGGAAACATAATTCCTAGTTGGCATGGTATCGAAACGCCAATCCTAGTTGGCATGGTGTCTGCGGATATTCAGAGACGTTAATTTATAACTCGTTATTATTAACACTAAACATGCCTAACTACCAATAAAAAAAAACTCTGGAGCGATCATGTAATGGCGATGGCAAAAAGCGCATCTACAAAACTCGGCCTCCTAAATAGATGCAAAAAATTTCACTCCATACTAATTGCTCCATGTTTATAAGTCCTATATTCGTCCCTGTATGGAGTACTGTTGCCAAGTTTGGGGTGCTGCTTCTGTTTCCATATTGGCCCTCTTGGACTCTGTTCAAAAGCGGGCGATACGAATTGTGGGTGATCGAGCTTTGACATCAAAACTTGATTCCCTACAACATCGTCGCACTGTTGTCGACCTCGTTGTTTTTTACGAATATCGTCATCAACAGTGCTCAGATGAAATCAGCAGCATCATGCCTCAAACTTATTCTTACCCCCGTTCCACTCGGCAATCGGCTACCGCAACCAGTCAAACGATCGAGATCCCGCGCTGTCATACTGGCAGATCGCAGAAAGACTTCGTTATCCGAACTGCATACAAATGGAATACTTTAGCGGAATCCATAGTCTCAGTTGGCTTCAATCCGTAGAGGTTTAAAAAAAGCGTTTTCAAACACCTTAGAACGAAAGTTGTTGTGGGACCTAGGTCTTAAAAGGTATTTATGTGTTGTTGTGACTTGTGATACATATTCTAACCCCTATAACACAACACTTTTTATTTACAAAAATCAATTCAATTGTATAAATTCTTTTATCCACGACTACTAAAGAATATATGCTTTCCATGCGTATGTCTTCCATTTTAATTGTATTCATTCCACAACTAGTGAATTTGATTAAAATTCTTTAACAGTTCTATAGTTTATTAAATATTCCCCTAACAAATTAAACAACAAACTTGTTTGATTGTTCGCTATCTTTGATGTATTTATTTCAATATGGCGATACAAATTTTTGCATGAAAACTGGAAATTAAACGAAATATTTTACAGTCGTGGATAAAATAGCATCTTGTATTCGCTTAGGATGATGGCAATTCTTCACTCGGATGATTCCCTTCAGTCGCTACGCTCGTTTCGGGAAACTTCATCCTCGTGAAGAATTGCCTTCATTCCAAGCTCATACAGGAATCTACTATTTTCTATGCGAAAAATCAATTCACTAGTGAAAAAGAATAACAAATTATAGTTGCTATGGTTTTTCAAATAATTTTACAAAGTATTTTAAACAACGTAACCATGAAAAAATAGAATATGAATTTTGAATGTTTTGTTGTCGATTTCTAATTTTATAATTTAGAGTAAATATCGATTATATGTATTATATCATAGAAAAAATTGCATTTCCTACGCGAGATAAAAACGTTTTTCGTTTGAACATTTCGTTCGTAAAGGTATCAACTATCACACCCCCATACACTTTTGTCCAACTTTAAAAAAATTACGCTAAAGTCTAAACACGTCAATCGATTTGTATTCCGCATGGAGGGATCAGTTTTTATTGTTTTTTAATTTTTTTTTAATTTTGATCTACGGGTGTGACAACCCCGCGTACTCCAGTCCCTGCTATTGACATACGAGTTAACGTGAGATATCACATACCACTGGCAATAGCAGTGAGATATCACTAGCCAAGGTGACATCTAAGGGGTGGTGGCGGATGAACTGTATTCAGACAACGGCAGCACCCTCAATCTTAGCTGTGAAATAATCCTTGATGATGAGACGCTATTGCTTCCTTAAAGAAACGAGTCCTTCATATAACTATGTGAGGGCTTTAATCTTTAAGAAAGACGGTGCGTCACAGGATCAAGGAATATGCAACCGGCTGGATTATTGGCAACTACATTTTTGTTTTGTTTCAGCAAATTTTTGTAAAAATTTGCCATTTACTTTTTAATTTACTTTTATTTTCTCTATTCTATCATAAAATATTGGCCTATGTCATATTTTATCAGTGATAGGATTTTTTGTGTAGTTATCCATTCTTTAACAAAAAATATAAAAAAACAAAAAAGAAAGATTTACGTCCATCAACACCTTTGTACGTATATCCCACAACAATATACCTTGGTCTTAAAATGTTTTTATGTGTTATTGTGACACATATTGTAATTCCTACTACACAACACATTTTATTAAAAAAAAAAATATTAATATATGACATAGACCAAAGTTACATGATAGGAAAAAGCAAATTTGTTTTAAAATATTTGCAGGAACAAAACTAAAATTTAATGACCAATAACCCAGCTAGTGGTGTATTCCTTGGTCATGTGACGCACTGTCTTAAACAAAAATTGCAGAACTGCAGAACCATGTTTAATCAAAATCAATTATCAGAAGCTGATGATATTGAAATTTTACAAATAAACAGGTGCTCGTGAGAGGCCCTTTACCATTTATCTCAAAATCGTCCAAAAACTAATCAGTTCTTTGTCATTCAAATCTCCATCTTTTGTCCAAGTTTCATCAAAATTGATTAATGAACGAAGTGCTGAGTACTGCCTCACAACAAACTTTAAAAACAAAGTGGTAAAAGTCAGAAGTTGTATGGTAGGCCCACCGTCACTTTGGTCGATGTTCCCCAAAAAGAGATCATTATCTTTCCACACTAATTGAAACCCTTTTCATAAGTTTCATCATAATCATTTCATTATTATGGGATAAAGTGTGGATAAAGTCACTAAAAAAATGCAAGAAAAGGGAAGAATAATATTACTGGAAGTGAAAAACCGTAAGCTACGATATGGGACTGTTGGGGACTATACTGAATACTTTTGTACCAAGTTTAATTCAAATCAATTATCAAGTACAGATCGGGAGAAACCAGAACCTCACCACTTTGTTCACTATCGGTCATACACTAATCAGTTACTTGGCATACATATTTGCATCTTTTGTCAAAGTGTCATAAAAATTAATTCACGAACCATTGTTGTATGGTCTCAACAAACATAAAACACATAGTGAAAATCACCTGTTGGTTGTTGTATCTATGTTGGACCCTACCTTTCGAACAATGTAGAATAAAAGTTAATAAAATTTTCTCAATGATTGAAAACTTTTACGAACGTTTTATGAAAATCAATTTGTAATTGTCAACTACAATAGGGATAAACACCTCAAATAAATTCACAAAAATACTTTTTAAACCGGCAGTTGCTAGTTGCTATGCAGAAATATTGGAAACAGTACTAAAACCTTATACAGGGTGTTTCATAATATATGCGCAAAAATATGAAACTTTTTTTCATATTTTTGGACGAGCTATCACATCCTGAAGTCCTGCGCATATATTATGAAACACCCTGTATACTCAGTCCCAATAAGATTAAAGTCAGGATTGGAAGTAATTCAAGACTTAAATAAACGGGTGTTCGGGAAACCCCTTTCACCATTTTGTCCAATTGTGAAATTATTTCAGATCTTCCATTTGTAGGTACTGCGAAATTACTCCTTCCAACAGTAATACCTCAAATTTTTCGAACTATACTTTACAGTTTACAACAATAAATGACGTAACAATATTTTAACTCTTTCATCTTTATTTTAACCCCAATTTTAAACAAAAACTTAACTTACACATTAAAAAATTAAATACACACATCCAAATCATAAATGGAAATAACAAAAGAAAGAAACGAAGAAGAAATAAAAAAAAAGTTTGTTTTAGCGGACACGTTTCCACTTGCCGCACGTCGTTCGTTCCGCATTTTCGTAAAACTTTTTTTTTTTTCACAAAATATACGTTTTTAAGTTAGTAGTCGATGGATTGTCGTCGGCGTGCGACGAAGTTTATTATTTAAACAAGAGGATTTTCAAAGAAAAATAAATATATAATTTATTATTTTCTATAAAAACAAAATAAAAATCCAATTCAATTTGTAGGGATTTTAACTGAACTTTTTTTTCGTTGTTTATTGATATAATTTCGAGTGAAAAAAGTGAATTTGTGAATAAAAAAAAAATAATTTATACTTACCCATCGAAGTGCACTTGAATTAAACTTATTTAATTAAATTAAAAAATTTATTTATAATTAAATGTATCTGTTTTAAAGATATAACAAATATAAGTGATTCATTTTAATTTTATTTGTTCGATGAAACAGTATTTTAATGATATAATTTTATTTGGTTCAGTGAGATTGTGAAAGAATAAAAAATATTAATAAGGAAATATAAAAAGTTATATGAAAATTAATTCATGTGTACTGAATAAATAAATACCTTAAAAAAGATGTTTTATAAATTTTACAGTTATTTGTGATTGATTTTATAATAAATTTTGGTCCCATCTTTATTTTTTTGACACTCGTGCTTTCAAATATTTTGTGGATTAAATCACATCTGTACTGTAATTATTACAATCGAGAGAGACAATTATCAAGAAAAGTGCATAGAGATTATAGTAACATTACTGTTTTAAACTATTATTAATAAGGTAAATAAATATTTGTTTATAAAAGATAGAAATTATATTCATTTCCGCATTGATCTAGAAAAACAATTTTATAGTAACTCTATAACGAATAATAAATAAAATAAAAACGAAGAAATGATTTGTATGTCTACAGTATGGTGAAGAAAATTTGGTTTCAAAATACTTCTGGTTGGTTGGTTAAGAAACGGATAAAAAAAAGTACGGATATGCAATAATAATAATATATTGTGCAACGGGAGGAAGTGCAGTTAGTGTGGGAAACTCTAAAAACGCTATGTTATACCCTTTCACTGAAACCTTTTTTTTGTGCCGTATATGAAAATTCCAATCAAATTTGTTTTTATGCGATTCATGTATTTTTTTATACGTTTTCTTTTATGCGATATCTATCTACCGCACAAAAACCGGTTTCAGTGTAATGGGATTTAACTTAGCGCATGCCTACTGTTTAGTCAAATTTTTAAATCCCTCTAGCTCAGTGGTCGGGGAACTTTTTAAGCCATATACCCAAAATTATTTTTGTGTACGTCGATATTACCCCACATTCTAAAAAGCCAAAAAGCGAGGTACATTTATAGTCACCAGGCCCACACCGTTTTCATTTGATGATTACCACATATTTTATACTTCGTAGGCACCTGTCCTTGACGACTCCGACAGCTTTTTTATCTGCCGCTTTTTTGTTCGACAAACTACCACAATTTTGTTTTTTGTTAATGGAAGGTGGAAGGTGGAAATTTATTTTAGAGAACGAGGGTCGTCCTTGTCCGACGTAAATTTGTCTGCTATGTTCGAGTCCGACAACCCAAATATTCCAAAATGTAACTTTTCGGAATCGACAAAAGCAGAAAATTTTTTGTTGGACAAGGGCACCCTCGTTTTCTAAAATAAACTTCCACCTCCCATTAATACAACGTTTCGGAGTTTGCCGAACAAAAAAGCAGCCGATATTGAGCAAAATCGCAGATAAAAAAGTTGTCAAACTCGTCAAAAACAGGTGCCTCACGAAGTGTAAAATATGTGGCAATCATCAAATGAAAGAGGTAAGGGCCTGCTGACTGTTAAATTTATTTATAGTTCATTGAATTTATTGAAATTTGCATGAAAACTCTATATTCAAAGTTTATCAGTACGTAAAAATAGTAAACAAAATCATTCCAAACCCCAACAGGTTTTGTAGATATAATGTTGTTTTAACTTAGAAAATTGGGGCTTTTTGAAGCAAGGGAAATTTAGGAAATTTAGTTGAAAACAGTCGTCGGCGTTAAGTCGATTTTTGTTTTTCATTTTTATGTTCATTATAAAGTGGAAAGTCCTGTTTTGCAAAGATATGTCGCTGTAAATGGCAGCCTTTTTATTGCCTCTTCATGTGCAATTTTGAAAGTCTTTGCAGCTCTGACATCCCAAAAAAAAAGTCTGCTTTGTTCTCAAATCGTATGCGAAATGCGAGCGTCAATATTACATCGCAGTTCAAGAAGCGCTTGTGCCAAGCCTTGAGGCTCATCTGATATATTAGATACTTTACATTTGAAAGGATCAATAATCAAACTGACAGTATCCTTAATCTGGAAAGCAATCAGAGAATCACTATCTGAGATTGGTAAGATGCCTATCAACTGTATCCTTGACATCATTAAGAGCAATAGTGTCACAATCTTCCAAATACAAAACTGACTGCTCTCCGTTTTCAATACAGAAGCTTTGTGCCAAATACTGAGATCTTTTCTCCAGCTGAAATGATATCAATATTTTTTCTTTGAAATTCTTTGTTCAATACATTTATATGCTCAAAAATGTCGGTTAAATATGTGAGATATGTAACTCATAAAGGTTTGTTAAACTTATCTGCAAGTATATGCTTTTGATCACCAATAAACATTTCAAGCTCAGTATTGAGAACCCAAACCATTTCACTTCTGTATAATAAAGTAGGACAATATATTCAGCTTAACTCTCCTGACATAATTCACGAAATAGTCGCGTATTTAGTGCATTTCTTTTAACAGCATTAGCAATTTTGATGGTGGTTTCCTGTGTAGGTTCTAAATGTTTTACAAGAAGTGCATGGTGATGGATCATACAATGATTAACTTCAATTTTTGGATTGTTTTTCAATTCAAAAAGGCCGAAACCCCATTAAGATGACCCAACGTGGCTGCAGCTCCATAAACTAACACGGTAACGCAATTTGCCCACTTTAAATTAATGTTTTCTATATTAAAATATTCATTATCCTTCTTATACACACCAATTCCACAAGATCTCAGCTAGAGAGGAGATCAAAATAACAACTCCTCTTCAATTGCATGTGCACGTTTGTAGCGAAAATACACCATCAGCTGTGAATTCCTACTGTCATCTGCAGTCCCGTTAAGATGAAAAGCAAAATGTCTAGCCCGTTTTATGTTAGATAAAACCTGTTCCTGCACATTTTCTGTCAAGATAGAAATTCTTCCTTTTACAATTCTTGCAGCCAAGGGCACTGAATCTTGTTTATTCCCCTTTTTCTAACCACACATAATCTCAGCCATTTTCACAGCTGCTGGTTCAATAAAATCCTCACAAATAGTATACGATTTCTTGTTTCGGGCAATCAACCAGGCTTCTTTAACGCTGGCCTTTGGTGCTGAAAGTTAATCACATTACACATTAATTTCGGAATCGTTGACGTAAAATCTTAATTAAATATAATTTTTCAGTTTTTATAATTGGATATGAAATTTTGAATTTTAATAGAAATAGAAAATTTTTAAAATGTCCTTATTACCCCCACTAATTTCTTTTTTACCCCATTTAGGGTAATTTACCCCGGTTCCCGACCGCTGCTCTAGCTCGTTAGCCAGACTTCAAATTGTAAATACATTTTGTATCTGAATCAAGGACATGCAGATAATCAAATATTTCTAAAATCGGAAACATCAATATTTTTAACCTGTCCACCTGTCCAGAAGTTTTTTTTTATATTTCACAGTAAGATCTTAAAATAATTGTCCAGATTGTATTTCATCCAGATTGTATTTTCGGTTTCTCAAAAATTCAGTATTTTAGGCTGCTAATTGAACTGTAACGACAAATTTAATCGAAGTAGTCTAACGGTCACTTGACTTCGTTCATTTCTTTCACGCAGAGTCAAAACCACTAATATTCATAGCCCTCTTGATTGAGGACATATGCAAAAAACAATAAACAGTGCCATATGCAAAATCATGGATTAGTGTTTTTGATTAAATTTTTTTAAATATTTTGTATATGGAGTTTTGGGGCGTTAAATATTTTTTATATTGAGTTTTTATTTCAAAATATCACTATAAGTTCACGATTTTTTCTGTAGTAAAAGAACAGTGGGCTTACAATATCGGAGATTTTGCACAGATGACATCTTGTGCGGATAAGAAATTTTCGGTCTAATGTTGTCATATTGTTATAGTATTTCCCTACTTTCCCTAACCATGAATATATGATAAGATGTACCCGCGCTATTGTTTTGCGCTTTTTTCAATACCAGTTTCACATATGATGCAACAAAAATATTATTTATTTGCTGTCGTTGAAACCACATCTCGCACGTGGTTTCTCCTCCATCAAAATTGTTGATGTATTTAAGCTTTTTAAATCTTTGTGAATTGAAGCAAACCATTCCATTTATTCGGATAAAATCCCTCTGCATTCTGCCCTTAGAAGCGTGTTAGATCTCGACTGTTTGGCAGTTTGCACTAACCGGCTCCGGTGATACGGAGAAACAATGTGTTTGAGACATGTTGTATCCATCCACTTACGTCTACTCAGAATCAAAATTTCTATAGCACGCATTTGAAGAGAGTATAGACGAACCAGGATGAAAATAAATTCATTTATCTTAACCTGACAGCAATACTCCATACAGTAGTTGAATGGTGTGAAAAATTGTTTGCATCTTTTTGAGGAGCTCTAGTTTTCTAGACATACTCTTTGGAAGTTATTGAAAGTTGGGTCGCCCAATAAACGAATCCTCTCATATTCACCTATTTGTTTGTCACACTAATTGAAATCTCTTTAGGAAACTCAGTTTTCGAATTACTCTTAAGGTCCTCGTTAAGCTTTATGGTAGCATCTTTCTAGAATTTATTCATTTGCTCATTTAACCGTTTTAACATTCAACTGGATGTTCGGATTATTTTTTTCGCTTTTAGTCATTCGCTTTTTTTTTATATGTAAGCCAAATGGACTAAATAGAAGCCTCCAAAAACTTTCCTGCAGCTCTATAATATACGGTTTTATTTGATGAAAAAGTGAAAAGTTCTAATGCTCGCATTGGCTAATAATCTTGAAAGTAAAACAGCCAAGACAAAAGATTTAACAACAAAACAACACCAAATGACATAAATTTCTTGATACAAAAAATTCATTTTCTACTCGCATTACGGGCTTTTATCTAAGTTGAACCAAAGGCAATGTTTAAATTTGGTTAACCAAATAAATGAAACAATTAAATTCTGTAGTTGAATTTAAACAAGCAAAATTGACTCATATTAAAAAATAAAAACTGAAAAACGGCGTTAGACCTACAAGGAGAGTTAAGGCATTGTTTTTTTCAGCATTGAAGCCCATCACTTAACTCAATACAGCTTTGAAATTTGAATATAACCAGGTACCATAATGAGCGTTTTTGTATTATTATTCTATACATTCAGAAATCACACATTCTGAACAATTTATTGGAAAAGTGGTATCCGAGGGGAAATTTTTTAGAACTAACTGAATCTTTTGTATGCGTCTTAGTTGATTGTCGAATAATCAAAACATTGAATTTTAAGTTTTTTAATCGTAGACCAAGCATCTGGAAAAATTTACTGTAAAATGTAGCCAAAACAAGTATATAGATAAAGTGCTACAAAGACAGCTGGGGATTGAATCGAATTTGGATGGGTGACACTGACACCCAACTGTTCTTTGTATTTCAAAAACATAACCTAGAATTTCAAAATCCAGGAGTGTTAGAGATCATGAAATGTTTTTGTGACGGAAAAACTCCTGCAAACCTAGCTACAATGCTGCCCATTGAATGTTCCCCTTATATGTGTCAGACAAATTCTTAATACTTCACCCTTAAAGGAATAAAAGAAAATCGTTTTGTTAATGAAAAGTTGATTTGATAAAATAATTATGTACTAACAAATTTAGAAATCTTTCCAGATTTTTGTCACCATACATTTTTTATGTATGTAGTATGTACATAATTTATCATATTGTTTCTCCGTATTTTATGGATCTTTCGGGTGTTATTTATATTTTATCTTAAGCTCTATTTTATAATGTCATCACATCCTCCAATTTTTTACTTAGAACTACATCGTTTGACAATGTTCATAGTTGGAGAGGGACGGAGAAAGGGGTTCACCTCATATATCCTAAACATCGCCGGAACGCTTAAGCAGTCTGATCAATATTGAAACTGCATTAAAATGTTAGTCAATGGAGTAGGTTGCGGCAGTACTGCTAGGTATAAAATTCGTAATCGATATTCGATTCATAAACTATAACAGTTGGTCTTATGGTCTTATAATACTGTAAATTAATTTAAATATGTTCAAGATTTATTTCATAAAGCTATTTCTGTTCCCACTATTATTATAATTTTTTTTTTTAATTTCGCAATTTGAAATATTTGTTTTAATTTTTTAAATCAAATGAAATTCACATATGTCCACAAAAAAAAATATGTAATACTATAACAAAAAAAAAATTAAGTAAGAAATTAATATTTTACATAAGTTCATTGGCATTTTTATAAAGGGTGGTCGATAATTGATTAGCTGAATTAATTATTCCGTTTAAGTTTATTAAAGTCACCATTTTGAAAACAAAAAAGTGCTGCCACTTGCCAATCGATATTCCCTAAAAATATAAATATTAAACCTATTTTCAATTAATAGTTAATTATCGGTTGTTTTAAGATTAACAAGTGGATTTTGAAGTTGTGGGATGAAACCGTAAAAGATTTAAGTCCTTTTTTTTTTTCGTTAAATTATAATCTTTTCCTTTTTTTTTGTTCTGTTTGAAAATATTAAAATCAAAATTCTTGGTAGAAAATAAAATTATATTACTGTAAAACTGAGATAAACTAAAAGAAAACTTCCGTTAAATAGATATTTAATTTGTTCTAGGGGTTGGAGTTATTACTTCACGCAAAAAAGAAATGGAAAGGAAAAAAGATTAATTTAAGTTTTTATTGTTTAGTGATCATAAAGTAATTGAGCTAAGAAAGGTTAGTAAGTGGGTGTAATGTTTTTTTGTTGTTTTATTTAGTGAAAAGGTGAGGTGTGCTAGATTACCGTTGCATAAAAATGGTGGTTTGATATTTTAATTTTTCTGTTTTACAACACATTTTCTTTTGTAATTTCTAGCTAGGCTTAGTGTTTTCGGTAATTATCTGTTTTTAGTCTAAGTCTAAAATAATCTTAAGAGTGCTCAAACCAAAATGTGTAAAAAACGGAGGATGTCAAATGAATGCTTATTCTTTGCTTATTGTTGCAGTCAGGTACATTTTGTCGTTTAAAATTATGTTTAATGTCATTCTCTCTGCAAATCCAGTTGATTTACTGGATTCCAAAATGCATACCTTTAATACAAAGATTAGAACTAAGGCCAACTAATTTTTTTTTAAATTTTGTTGCAAATTTTTCAGCTTCTCAGGTCCTCCTTTTACCGTGGTAAACAAAGAAACGCTCAAATTTTCTGTTAAGCCGAATAAAAATATATAAGCTGAGTCTACTCACATATGAATACCAAAACTGATAAACCTGGAATTTCGTGTCAATAATTTCCCGAAGAAACGAAAAACATGAATCCAATCCGGCTTGTTTGCTCTAGTTGGAAGCTAACTTTGGGTTTGCCATTGTTTTGTAATATTTATTTTTGGCTTTCATATTTAGATAGCAAAATTAGGTGTGAATTAAAATTCTTAGTTTGAATTAAGTGAATAATAGTGGGAACTCGTTTACAACCACGTTTGCTCTGGTTGCGGCTCTAAATTTTGAATGACGTCTGTTTAATACAAGGAGTGAAACTTTTGCTACTTCGAGCATATTTGCTCTTTTTGACTTAGATTTTGTTGTGACGATTTCAGAAATGGCTAGAAATAGTCATATTTAATCGAATTTAAAACTGAAATATGTATTGAATTTTTCTTCCACACAGCTTGTTGCCTTAGGTCGAAAAACTACCTAGATTTAAAAATTGATTTTTACAAACATTTTGACTTGACATTTCGCATATGGGTAGAAAAATTTATAACCGCTATGATTGCCTTTTCCTTCGAATGAAAAACGTAAAAGTGTAAAACTTATCAAATTTTAAATAAAATCAATAATTGATAATTGATATTAATAAATTATTGTTAATATAATCCACAAAACGATATTACTTTTTGTATGTATAATGTATATATTTTATTACGCGTTTCGTGAATAATCACTAATCTTCGGATTACAAAAATATACTGAAATATATAAATATATCAGAATTGGTCTTTAAATTTTGAATTACATTTTTTGTTCGTTGCCGCATTTGCCACTAAATACAATCGTAATTTGTTTAAAGCCATTCTGATTCGCCTTCTGTTACTAAATTCTAATCACTGAAACGAATGAATAATTCGTTTGACGATTTGTAAATAAATTTGTATTGTAATTACGTTTTGAAAATTGCGTTTTAAATCGTCAAATTGATATTTTCAACTGAAGTATTTGACTATCGCAACTAATATTCTATATTTTGGTTGTTGTATATTGTTTATTATTTTTTGTAATTATTGTGAGAAGTTATCATAGTTATCGTGAACTTGTTGTTTCAGTATTATGTACACTGCCCTGCAAAAGTCATTGACCGCCCTAAGTTTTAGCATTTTAGTGTGATAATTAAGGAAAGAAAATTGTTTTTTATTAGTTGAAATGCATTGTTTTATTAATATTTAAGTAGAAAGAAGAGGAAAAACTTTGCTATAATTGAAAACTGGTATCCAAGATATTATCACCGGGCGCTTTAATAACCGCGCGACAAAGTCTTGACATTCTATTTAATAATTTGGCCAACTTTGATGGCCCGATTTTATTCTACGCTTCTTGTAGCTTCAACCACATATCATTCTTTGATGTTGGTCAACTTTTTCGCGCACAACGATCAATCTCTTCCCAAAAAAGCTCTATTGAATTCAGATCCAGAGTCTGTGGAGGCCACTCCATTATATATAGTTTTCGTCTTCGAAATTTGATCTTTACACAAAGATTGTAATCTTGTTAAAAAACAAAACCTGTACCGATAATTCGAAGATTGACGAATTGATTTCGTTCTAAAGTATTATGGTATCGCCCTTCAACTCTATGGAGATCTCCAGTCGTGTTACTTCCAAAGTATCTCCAAGATCCTATCTCATGCTTAACTGAGGTTACTACACCCTCTTTAAGAATTTTTCGCGACGAACAGCGGCGAACATAAACTCTACGTTTTCAGCCAAATATTTCAGATTTTAATTTATCGGTCAATAAAACTTTTGTCCAGTTATTTATAAACCAATTCAAATGCATTTGTGCAAAAATATGTTTTTATTTTACTTATTTTGTTCACGAAAAAGTGATTTACGGACAACAAATTTCGCCTAAAGACCTGTCGCGTGTAACCGACGCGTCACTGTGGTTTTCATATCGTTCTGCAAAAGAAAATTTTCCTCAGTGAATTTGACGTTTCAAATGACATATGCTTAAAAAATTTCAAAATTATATTTTCGATGATATTTCATAAACAAAACCTAGGAATCTTGATGTAGAAAAAATAGTTCCACTGTAAATATACATATTTCAGATTGAATTATACAATCGACGAAATTAATCAACAATCGCCCTTAAGCGAATCTTCCGGATATAAAAAAATATATATATATAAGAATATAAATAAAGAATTATTCAAATGTCGTGATCATAAGATCGTTGTTTTTTTCTCTTTTTTCAATTATTATTCAAAATGGTGGCATTTTATAAAAGAAAGAATATTAAGTTGGTTAACCTTGAAGTGTCAGTAACCTTTCCTAAATATTCAAACAAATAACAAAAATTTAACACGATCATATGATGATGATGATCATCATCATCATTATTTTTTATAGTCACAAATAATAAAAACAAAAAATGGTAGGAGATACTTTTTTTTAATAGCTAAGAAAAAATTCTTAATGTTGACTTTCTTTTTGATTCACTTCGTCATTCAAATATTTAAATTTGTATAACGGTTTTGGTGGGGGATAGCTAATCAAAAAAAATGTGTATATATATATTTCAAGACTTTAAATTAAATTAATTTTTTGCCAATCCATCAACCAGTTATAGAAACCAAAACATCCCAGTGTCTTATTTTTTGTCCAGGTTTCTTTTTATTTTTTATTTCTTGCTGCATTATCCCTCTTGAGAGTTTACAATGAGAAGACAAAAGAATTTTATAACTATTTTTTTTTATAAAGGATGAAAAGGATCACAAATAACGAAAAAAACTTTTTTTTTGTTAAAGAATAAAGTAATAAAAATCTTAACAAAATCCCACCTTTAGAATTTTGAATGAATTTATTACAATTACATTGTAGTGTGTAGAGAGGAATTAAATTTTTTGTTATTCTCAAGATAATAACTAAGAAGAAAAAGGATGATATTAAATGTTTTGTTCTTAGGTTTTCGTTTTTTAATTGTTTTACAATTAAGAGTTCGACAGGCTATAAGGCGCTACAGCAATCAGAACTCAAGTAATTTATGTTTTGGTTTTAGTGCAGGTAAAAAAATTTCAAAGAAAATTGATTTTAATTTTAATGTAGATTGGGATGTGCTAAATCTGTCAAATATGCCGACTTGACAAAAATTCTAAGAATAAATGTAAAATCTAAAAAATTTTTTTGACCAACTAGAAACGGACACCGACCGACTATAAAAGAATACACAAAAAAAATCACATGTGTATGCCTATTATGTCGCTCTATATGAAACAAAAAATGATGTTTACCTAGAAGTCGTATTTAAAAAAAAACACATTGTTGCCAAATTTAATTGTGAACCTGACACCCTGATTATGGATTTAAAATCGAACATACGATATAAATGGTTTAGTTAAATAATATGGATGTCCCTATGGCAAAAATTGTTGTACTATAAATTTTAAAGTTCATCAATGTTTCTTAAATCAAACTAGGGTGACATCCTTTGAAGTATAGGAAATAGAAAGATAAGGGATGTTGTTTTAAAGGGTCATATAATGTTATCCAATACATAAAAATAGGGAGAGATCAGTTTTTTTAGTGTACGAAATATCATAACAGGTGTTTGTTAAAATCAAAACCATTTGTTGGATAAGGTTTCCTTGAATTGCACCATAGTTTGTGATTATAAGGAAGAGGAATAATGTAATAAAATATATAATTTATTTTAACTTATCTTTTGAATTGGTGACCCTTATTTAGTTTTAAAGGAAATATGTAAAGAGGGAAAGCAAGTGTTTTAATAGATAAAAGGATCTATGGTTGGGAGATTATTGCTAAAAGAAGAGATTATCCGTTCTAGCTCATGCGGTGGAAAAAATATTTATTATATACTATTGAATTTAGGTTAAACCAAAATAGGAGACTCAGATACTTGGCACCTTTCAGGTTACGACACGGGTAATTTGTTTTTCATGTTTTGCTAGTACTACTTTTCAATATTTGTAATTATTTCGGGTTTTACGAAGCTCTTTACTTTTTTGGTCATTTCTCCGAGCAAGTAATATCGTGACATTACCAAAGAATACACCATAATTAAGGTGACTAGCTATCATCTTGATTTGTGATATCCCACTATTATTCTTAGTAGTATGTGATATCTCACATTAACTCGTATTCTAATCACCAATGGCAGGTACTGTTGTATACGCGGGTTGACGGTTGTCACACCAGTAAATAAAAATTAACAGACAATTTACAAATCGTCAAACACTGCAAATACTTATTGAGAATTATATTTATAAATCTAACTGCCTTGCCACAAGTTCCACATTTGAATTTTTTTGTGGCGGGTCTGCTAAAAGTCATTTTCACTGAAGCGGGCCCTATAAAGTCCTTTTTACTGTCTAAATACAATTTTAAATACAAAAAAAAAGAAAAAAAAAACTTAATAACGGCGAAAACTTTAAAATTTCTATATTAAGTCTATAAGGGTTTTTTAAATAGAAAACTAACTAATTAATTCTAAAACTAATGATAATAGCTTCACTAATTTTTTTGTTATAAATCTGAAGTTGATAAATCTCCAGTCACAAAAAGTGTAACATTATTTCCTTATAAAACAATATACTTTTGTTCGATCTAACAATTATCGGTAACAAAAAATAAGTACTCGCATTGAAATTCATCCCATCTGATTTAATTTCACGACATTTGCTTTTATTTATAGTAAAACATTTCACAATTTTTTTTTGAAATTTTTTGCATGCTATCTTATCACTAAACTTATCAAGTTGATTCATAACACTTATCGTATGTATGCCTTTAACTTTTTTTTAATAAAAAAGTTATGTGTAATAGGAATTTTGTGTTTTTTTAATAAAAAGTGTTGTGTAATAGGCATTACAATTTGTGTCACAACAACACATAGATACCTTTTAAGACCTAGGTTCCACAACAACATGTGTTCTGAGGTGTTGATGGACGCATTTTTTTAAATGTTTGTGGATTGAACGCCCCAGAGGCTATTGATTCGGGCAAAGCATTCCATTTGTACGATGTAGGTACAAAGAAGTGCCTTTGCATTTTATCGCTATGATATGACTGTGAGCGATTTCAACAGTTTGACTGTTTGCAATACTTTGCATAAACCGATTGACGGCAAAAATTTTACGTTTGAGGGCTGATGGATCTGATTTGGTACGAGCCCTGCTGGTGAAAATATTTATAAAAACAACATGTGTGCGGCAAAGTTTTAAAAACATTCAAATTAACAGGGCAACGTTTCCTAAATTATGGAAAATTATTTAAACTACACCTTTTATAGCGGTTCCTAGTTTTAGCAGTCATCTTGAAATGAATCTCTTCGCCCTTGTAATAAACCAAATGTATATCAGTTATATTTCTATCACCAGTTATTTTTATTGTTTAATATAAGTATGTACAATCTATTTTTTTTTGTTAAATTCCCCAAATGATTCATTACGTTTTTTTTGCAATTAAGTTTTGTTAATTTTTTAATATAAAATACGGAAATGCCACTCTCTTTTTATTCTTCCTATAATCACATTTGTATTAAAAAAATTTATACAGATATTGTTATCAGTAAAACATTTATTTATTTAGTTTTATTTATTTCGCTCAACTGTAATGAGAGTGTGTTATACTGATAAGAAATTTAAATATTTGACAATAAGAAAAAAAAATAATAATATAAAACAAATTAAATATTAATGTTTCAGTTCCTGTTCCTTGTTTAAATTTGTTCCTTGTAGTAATCTCTTTTATTAATGTGAAATTTGCAAAAATTTAAAATTTTTATAGGAACATTATAGTAACATATCATTTTCGATTTCTATTATCATCATTACATGTTATAATAAAAATATTTCGGGTTTTATTACAAATTTGGGAATTTTTTTTAATTATTTAATCTAATCAATTTTGTTAAATAATTTGTGTTTGTTGATATCAGTACCTATAATTAGTGATTTATGAGCTTTGTTTGATTTGATTTTTTTTTTCAATTATTTATCTGGGTTTATTTTTAGAATTTACTTAAATCTAAAAAATTCGGATTGAAAATGCGGGGTCTTTCTTTCGGATGGTCAGTCCTTGGGGCTCCGTTATAGCAAGCATATTCGTACCTTTGTGTGTCGTATCTTTTTAGTTATATTCCATGCTTCTTACTAGTTCAAGATGGACGGCAAGATTCTGACCTAGAACAAACGGGTGACCTAACGGGAGACGTCGAGAAATGCTTGCACACTTGTCGAAACTTGTCGATACAAATACTTGTCAACAAAAAATTGTAAACATCGTCGACACCAATTTTTATTAAATACATTTTATTTTCTTAACGAACATTGAACTATCGGTACTGTATATGGAAATAGCGTTTTTGAAAAGGTCGTAAAAAGATGTGTAAAAAATAACGTTTTATAAGTCAATTAAACAATGTTTTTAAAAATGTACTAAAAACCCGGAGAAATAGTCCTAGCTCCTAGCTCCGTACCGTCAAACCCGAAGTCTTAGGAGTAAAAAATGCGTGTGAATAACCCCATGAATACTGAAGACCAACCAATGTCAATTCCATGTCTTTTTTCCAAAACATGTTCTTACATTCAATTCACAATCATCCTCTACACTTTTGTTCGGCCCCCATCTATTTAATTTTTTTTCTAATACACAATATAGTAAAACAACCAACACTCTCATAATTAAAAATACAAAAAACTGTTATATTTTTATTTGCTTAATTTTTTTCAAAGTGTGCCAGTTACAATCTTACTACACAAAAATTTAATACAAATGCCACAAAAAACTAATCTAAAAAAAATTAACTTTACAAACTTAATTTTAACATTTAATTAGTTAAACAATTTAATTTTCTCTTTAATTATACTGTTCATCGCACCAAAATTTATTATTTCTCCATATCTCTCAATAAAAAATGCAGGTCAACCCATTTCAATACATCATCTCAATAAACAGTTTCCCTACAACAACGTAAATTTGAAGAACCGTATTACATCTACATGTAATACTATGACTAAGCTTTACAAAAAAAAAAATGTTCATCATTTATGTAAACAGAAATTTGTATTATCAAGCAACAAGTCAATTAACGACGCAACAAGCCAATTAACTAAAAAACTTTTATGTTAGTTGATTGAAATTTATTTTAATTTAAAGGCCGCATTCGAAACAAGTTAGCAAGTTATTAGAGATTTCCTTTAAATACGAATATGTACACTCTTGTTTTTAGAGTGAAATTCAAAATAATCCGTAATCAAAATATGGTTCCATTTAAGTTATGCTTTTATGAAATACATGAATGAAAACCACTTTTTGCTTTAATTTTTTGTACATTTTGTACAGTCAGCTATTAAGGTTTAAGTTTAAGATATTCTTTCAAAAAGCAGAAAGGACAGAGCGAAAATGGTAAAACTTTTGACTTTGAATTTCTGACAAAAGTTTTAATAGTGCCATCAACTCTTTAAATAGTACCAAATCTTATATCCTTCTTATTATGGTCGATCAAGAAAAGTCACTTTGCTCGCAAAACGCTGTGCTTTGAACTTGACTATTTTGGCAACTCTACGAAATCTAGAAAACCGCTGGACGGATTTGAAAATTTTTTTTTTCTAAAAATAGGTTTACTCAATAGAAAGAGCCGAACGGACAATGTGTTCGATAACTGTACCGGAAGTGTGTCAAAAAATCGTCAAGTGTGTCAAAACAAGGAAATTTGTATATTTAAAAAACTTTCATTTTAAGTGATTACGAGTAGGAACATTGAACTTGGAAAAATCTTGATGGTCGGGATTGGTATGTGAGACCAAAATCTAGATTATTGCGTTATAAGTTTGTCCAAAAAATGTTGTCAAGTGTATCAAAAGATAGATTTTTATTTATTTTTTTACCCAATTTTTTGCAAAAAAATAAAATTAATTATTTGTTTGAAATGAAATTTTATTATTATTATTGAGAATTATGGCATTATAAGTTTGTCAAAAAATAATGTCAAGTGTCAAATTATTTCATTTATTTTTTTAGCCAATTTTTTGGAAAAAAAAAATGTTTGTATTTTTGATTTTGTAATAATTTTTACAATATTTTTAGAATTTTGGAATAATTTTTGATTTTATAAGAATTTTTGAATATTTTTAAAATTTTGAAAAATTTTAAATTTTTTATTTTATTATAGTTTTTGGAATTTTGAAAAAAGTTTTTCAAAAAGAATAGTTCAATTTTTGATTTTATAATAACTTTTGGAATATTTTTAGAATTTTGAAAAAAGTTTGATTTTATTTAATTTTTACAATATTTTTGGAATTTTGAAAGAAATATGAATTTGTGATTTTGTAATATTTTCTCGAAACGCTAAATGGGAGGTTTTTGAGTAGTTTGCTGATTCTATCATCGTTTCACTAAATTATGTTAATTTATGATCTGTTATAATTTTCCGGCAACGTATTGATGTTTCGTGTTAGTTTTGTAATAAATTTCTAAACAGAGATAAAAAAATACATGTACTTTAACAAAGAGTTTTATGTTTGATATACATCGCTGCCCAAAACTAAAAGCCACGTCCTCAAAAAAGTTTTTACCGAAAACTATATCAAAATCCTTAACCCAGACCGAAGTTTTGATATCTCAGAGCCTTGAGATTTCAGTCCCTCCATATTTTTACATTAGGAGCTCATTAGTTTGAAATAATAATAACCTAAACCAGCTATTATCTTCTATTTGCACTAACAAAATTTATTATCTAGAAAAAAATTTAAATTGTAAATTTTATGTTTGTTCTCTAGATAAGATCATAAAGATATCGTAATCGTTATAATAAAACTTAAACCTTGTAACTTCATCAAAATTAACACTCCATCAAATTCATATAAATGAACTTCAAATGATTTAGTGTTGTTTTGTTTCTACAAAGCTTACCCAAGTACTTGTTTAAAGTATTTATATTTTGTATAAAAAAAATGCAATTGCTACTGCTACGGCTTCCGTATTCGTCACATGATTTATTTATAAATATTTAATCAGTGGAATAATACGAAAAAAAAAATTAAAATGGCAACTAAAATAATACAAAACCCACGATTACAATATAATCAATGAAACGATATAGAATTATATTTAGATATATATGATTTCGGTTTATCTAATCCTGCGCAATTATAATAAATCGACAAAACAATGCTTCCAAAGAATTTATTTCTTGTGTTTTTTGTTTTTCTTTGCAACTATAAATACAAGACAACAATAAATAGTTTTAATAAAACACGGAAGTAAATAAAATTGTAATTTATTTTTTTTTCCTTATTTATTCTATAAAAAAAAATGATATTTAAATTATATTTTGTTGTTGTTATATATTTACGAAAAGGAAAAGAACACATAATATTGACAAGGCTAAAAGGAACTTAATCTTAGAACTGTAACAATAAATTATTGGGAATATTTTTTTTGTTGTTCAACTAATTGAATTATTATAGCTTTAATAGTTTGAATAATTTTTTTGTTGTTTATATTTATTGAAAATTAATTGATTAGGTTGAAATACGTAATATATTTGTTGCTGTAGTAATTATATACTTAGAAGAAAGAAATTTCCGGTTTTTCTTCTTTTTTAATTTTATAAATAAAAATTGTGTATAAAGTGCAGGGTGGAGCACAAAAAACATCATGGGTTGAATTAGTTATAACTTTCAAATGTATATACTGTCGCCGCTATATACTGTCCACCAAAACATAATTTAAAAAAAATGATTACTCCAAACTCGTCAAATAACTAGGCAGTATATTTATCATTGGTAGAGATTTTAAGGGTTGCGAAGGGTTGTCATCAGATAGATCACTCTCCTGTTATAATGACAGTTAGTGAAAATATAATCAAGTGGACATATGCACCTAAACAAGTAGGTAAAAACACTAATTGGAATGTTTTTCGTGAGAGAAAATAGATCTAAAAGTACCAATTAGAAACCCAGAACAGCTAGAAATAGTGCTAGAAAGGCTGATTGAAGCTGTATATTTTGCAGCAACAACAAGTATTCCAGCAGCGCATCCTAATCGTAATCGAACCGCAAACGGAATTAAGAGAATGGATAAAATCAAAGTGCAAGGCACGTAAAATTTGGCATACAAGTCGATCTCCAGAACCCAAAACTATTCTAAATAATCTGTGCATACAAGCACAGACAGCTTTTAAAGAATCAAAAAATGAATCAATTAACAGATATCTTTCAAGTCTTTCTGGTGATAAAAGCAATGAGTGCTCACTCTGGAAAGCAACAAAGGGACTCAAAAGACCAGTAGCGCAGATCCCTCCGATTAAAAAAGATGATGAAACATAGGCCAGAAGTGCCCAAGAAAAACCAGATCTATTTGCAGAATTACTAGAGGGCACCTTCAAGCAACTTGGTCGTCTGACAGAAGACGAAAATATAACGAAAGCGAACAAAACTGATTCACAAGAAGTATCATATGTAAAATTACATGAACGTAAAGAAGAAATACGTACTAGTTTTGTTCCAAAAAAGCCCCCAAAAAGCCCTCTATATCGATAGAAAGTCAACCTAACACGAAAATAGTTGCTACAACTGTTCATTTTTTTTTATTTAAATTTATTTTACAAACCAATCGGCTTTTGCATTTACTACTTCAAAAGATTAACTTTTAGACGAAAAAATACCAATGGTAGGTATTTGACGTATGAGTAAAAACCCCAGTAATTTCGAGAATTTTTGTCTCGATTAAAATTTAACAAAATAACCAAACCACTTAAAATTCAGTCGAAATGCATATTCACCTTATAATCCAATTCTAATAACTCCTAAAACACCTCCAGAAATTCTAAGAAACTCACAAACATCATATACATATATTATCATAAAATTATATTAAAAATTGTTGTCACGAATGTGTTAGAAATTTATTAAACAAATATAATATTAACACAAACAAAATTTGTTATAAATAAAACAATATTATAATAGGCATTACATACGTAGTCGTTGATTTTTTTCGCAGACGCAATTAACAATTCAATGTCATTGTCAATGATTGTATTATGTAGATTTCACTAAAATCATCATCATAAACAAAATAATTATAGCCAGTCAAGTATCATTATTTTTATATTTCATCTAAAATGGTCAAGATAATCTTGTTTAATAAAAAGAAATGTTTAAATTATTTAGTATCACATTCAAGTGCTAATTATTATTTATTTATTTCTTATTTCCAAATCTTATTTCTTCCGAGAAATGGATTTTTTCTTATTTTTGTATGCATATGTATATTTATGAGACGAGCGAAATGGGTGGATCATACAAATAGTAATTAAAGTTATTACTTGTGAGTGTCGTAAATCACTTATCACCTCATCATCGTGTGTGGATACAATGCAAAATAAACTCAAGAATAACAAAATACTTAATAAATAAAAAATAATATGATAAATGAAACGAAATAGCACAGGAAAAAAATAAGAAGTCAGACAGTTTGCCGAGGTCAAATTGCAAATAACGTATTTCCGCTTTTTTATTTTTGTATAATTTACTACAGTATTACTCGTCTATTATGGTTATTATTTTCTTGTTAAGATTTTATAAAACTTTTTTATGGTAAAAATTACTAACTGTAGTTTTTCAATAAAAAATCATTTAAAATTGTGTTTTGATTGTTTAACTGTATAAAAATTTAATTTCGTCAACTTATCATGGAAGATCTTTACTAGAGTCTTTTGCCCATTATTGGCAAGTATTTTCTTTTCAAAACTAAAGATATCGCCAATACATATTACAAATGTTTACTTCGTTCGAATTTCAATTCCAGATTGGTGTCTACGTGTTGTTTTTGTTTGTTCAATCGTAAATAATTTGTTTCTTTTAATTTTCGTGTTGGCTACTTTAATTATCTTTCCAAAGTTTTTGTACTGTGTTCTATTTTACATTTTGTCTTCTGTTGTATATGCAGTTATATGTTCGTTTTTTTTATCGAATATAATTGTTTTCGCGATCCCACCGCTATCACCAATTTTCCAAAATCGTTACTTTTTGAAAACATTATATTGAAGGTTTAATCGGTAGATTTGACTTATCCATTAATCTCTTTCAGGTACCTTCCTAATCAGGTACCACTCTGCGAATTTCAAATTTAGCCTATGGATGTAATAGGCAATCCAAAAATACTAGCTTCACATATTTAAAAAGGCGTAGATCTTCCGTCAGATCGCATGTTATTATGAAACCTAGGTTTTAAAAGGCATCTATGTGTTTTGTGACACTTAGTGTAATTCCTTTTATGTATCTGCAAAAGTTCTCCAAAAATGTTTTACTGAAAATTGTCGTTACTAAACACTAAAATTCTTTATAAAAAAACGCCTTTTTGCTTGAGAAATCTTGTTTAGTAGTTTTTCAATAAATGACAGATTTTTAGAAAAAAATAACATCTATTTTTGGGGTTTTCTAGACAGTACTATTGTGTGAATTCGTGTAATATTTCTATTATAGTCAACATTCTAAATCACGAGTGTATAGTCCAGGGTTGAAATAAACCCGTTTTTTAAAACCCGCCCGGTGGGTTTTTTAGGTGAGCTTTATTGGTTTTTTTACTCATAAAGGTTAAAATTCAATTACAAAATTGGGATTTTTTTATGAGTGCTCAGCTCACCTACCACACATGATCAATCTTTTATACAAAGATCCCGACTAGCATTGTGTAAGGGCTCAGATTTGTCCCGGATACCGCTTTCCCTACCACTGATAGGGTACGGATCAGGCACCCTGAACAGGTCCCGATCAGTAATGTTACTCCTCAAACTATCCAAACCGGATCAGACAGCCCTACTAGAACCGGATCAGTTCAAATGAAACTCCATACCATATGTGAGGATTAAAGCATTTGAATTGAGTTCAAAGCATCACAAAATGGTTTCTTTGAAGATTTGCTGTCCTAATCAAACTCTTTTTGTATTTGGATTATATCGCTCACCAAACTACCCTGAGAACACACATTTTTTTCAAGACTTGTCTGATAAGATAGATAGGTTAAATGACTACACAACTGCTAAATTCGTTGTACTTGGTGACTTTAATGTGCAAACAAAGAATGGCTTAAGCACAGTTCGAAAACGGATGAACTTGGTAAACAAGCAGAATTATTTTCGTTGTACCATAACTACACGATTATAATTGACCAGCCAACAAAAGTTCCAGATATTCTAGGTCAAAAAAGAAATCTTGATTTATTTTTAATAAACGACTCGACTATAGTGCAATTCAAAATCACAGAGCCTCTAGGAGGATCTGATCACAATTTGATTTCTACTACACTAAATATTGAAACGCCCAAGCTATTTAAAGCCAATCCTAGACGTGTTTGGAGCTACAAAAATGCGGATTGGCAAGGCAAAAAAAAATACCATAAATGGTATCCATGATAAGATACCAAGATACCATAAATGGTATCCATGGAAACAAACTTGCTTAGTTGAACAAGATCCAAATCAGGCTGCTGTGATTTTTTCTGATGTAATACTGGCAGGAATGCGTAAATTTATACCAAATAGTCTGATTATCCCGAGAGTAGATCCTTGGTTCACCAAAAAATGCATAGAGGCAATTAAACAAAAAACAATTGCGTTTCGCAATTACATTAAAACAAGCAGTACAAAAACCTTGCGATTATAAAACTGCCACGAACATATGCCGGTTATTGATAAACAAAGAAAAAAATCGCTATAGTTAAAAAAAAGCAGCGAAATTTGCCGAGCATCCTACGGGCTCTCGACAGTTTTTTAAAGCAGTTAAAGCAGCGCAAATAATTTCACTCAATCGTCACTACCACCTTTAATTCTCAATGATGTACCCTTAATAAACCCAAAAGAAAAGGCTGATCTTCTTGGGAAACTTTTTTCTGAAAACTCAACTTTAACTGCGCCTAATTTCCTGCCAAAACCAATCCCTCAGGTACCGTACAAAATGTAGCGTATCATCTTTCGCAAGAATGTAATACGTAAGATACTTTTGCAAATAAATTCCAATAAATCATCAGGTCCTGATAATATCCCTCCCATCATACAGAAAACTTTAGCTAGAGAGCTAGCACCAATTCTCACAAAAATCTCTACTATCTATCGTACAAGAAAGGTGTATTTCCAGACATTTGGAAGTTTGCTAGCGTTTAGCCTGTATCAAAAAAAGGAAAAAAGAATGTTTGAATGTTATTTTGTCCTTTTCTAATTTAATAAATTCTAAAAAATAGCGTTTTTGCACGATCAGGCGATTTTGCATGTTTTTTTTTCCTTTATCTCCATTTAGGAGCATAGGGCGTCTACTAGACTGGACCATCTGACTCTGTTGGGGGCAATCGCTTTCAATTCACCCCATGTCTTGCCAATTTGTTTTGCTTCAGCTAGCACCGTTTTTTTTTCCACGTCATGGGTGGTCTTCCAACTATCCTTTTTCCTTGTGGATTCCACTCTAGGGATATCTTCAGCTGGTTTCCTCTGTTTCCTTTGTTTTATCTCGGTCTCAATGTCTAACTGCTCTGTCTACCGTAGAAGTTCCTGGTTACTGATGGTGTTCGACCAGAAGCATTTGATCAGTCTTCTCAGGCATTTGTTCACAAACACCTGTAGTTGATTTGTGATCTTTCTTGTATGTTTCCACGTTTCACACCCATACAACAGTACTGACTTGACACATGCATTGAACATTCGTAGCTTTGTCTTTCTTGACAGGACGGATGCATTCCAGATCTTGTGAAGCATATTGAACGTATTTCTGGCTTTGTTAATACGCTGACTGATATCTTCTTCAGTCCCGCCTGTTTTTGCTACAGTACAACCAAGGTACACAAATTTGTCAACTTCGTCCACTTGTGTATTGTTGATGGTAATTGGTGTTATCGTTTTGGTGTTCAATCTCATAGCCTTTGTTTTTCTGGTGTTAATGTTGAAAACGACTTCATGTGCAAGGGCTGATAGCTTCTGTATTTTCTGCTGCATGTCAGTATGTGTGTGTGTAAGTAATTCTATTTCCAGCATCCTGATACATTTCTTTGATTAGATCAACAATTTTCTTCGGGACACTCATTTCACAAAGTGTCTTCCATATCGCGCTTCTGTTGATTGAATCGAAGGCGCGTTTAAAGTCCACGAAGAGGAGATACAATGGTGAATTCCATTCGTTTGATTGCTCTATGATGATACGGATTGTGTTGATATGATCGGTACAGCTTCTTTCTGGTCTAAAGCCGGCTTGTTCATTTCTTAGTTTCATGTTAATTGATGGAGATATTCTTTCGAGAATGATCATCACCTGTCTTTGGGATTGTTATGGTTGTTAAACCTTCTTTCCATTTGGTTGGTATTTTACCCTTTGTTCCATACATCAGCTAATAGTGGTGTTAGAGTTTCTGCTGTTGTGTTTACATCTGCTTTGAGTAATTCTGCTGATATATTATCTGTTCCAGCAGATTTGTTATTCTTGAGATCTGCTGGATAAGGTATACTGGCATACTGTGGGCGAGATATTCCTGCTTCAATGTGTTACAATCATATTTCCATATTTTTTCTGATGAAGTTCCCAAGCGGTCACCCGTTTAAGTTGTGATACTTCCCAGTGTTGCTTAACTTCCTTGTAAGTGATGTTGTTGACTTATCCACTTCTCCATCTCGCCCACGATTTTGCATTTTTACTGATTCGTAAATAAGCATAGTAAGTTTCGTTTTCACAGGTCGGTAAGTAATTACTTACCGATCATGCAGGCGGTAAGTAATTGCTTACCGGTAAGGGAGACCCGCGGTGTGAATAAAAACGATTTTTATTTAAATAATTATGTAGGGCCATTTACTAGCTTCGCAACTTTAAATAATATTCTTTTAAAAATATTGCAATTAAAAGGTTTAAAAGCAATTTATTTTGAAAAAATATTTTATGAAAGTTAGTTGTGCAACAAAAAAACCTATAGAATTATGATAAAACGCAGAGCTTACTATTTTGAAATGAAATTTTCTTTCAACCTTTAACACTAAAATAGTATATTTTTCTACAAGAGATGAAAACATTGTTTTTTTCGTGAGTATACATTTGTTCACGAGACACGCTAGCGTCGAGTGAGACATGTTTACGAACGAAAAACGTTTTTATCTCTCGTAGGAAATGCAATTTTTTCTATGATACTAATATATTATCGATATTTACTATAAATTATAAAGTTATAAATCGACAACAAAACATTCAAAATTCATATTCTATTTTTTCGCGGTTACGTTGTTTAAAATACTTTGTAAAATTATATGAAAAACCATAGCAACTATAATTTGTTATTTTTTTACACTAGTGAGTTTACTTTACGCATAGAAAAATGAATTTTATTTACAACTATTAACAACTATTATTTTCAATGGTGTAGTTTAGAAAGAATTCACCGAATTAAAACTTTCAATTAAACAAGCGTGCATACAAGCGCTAATCATGAGCTACAAGGAATTGTTCCAATCGGTGGCAGTATTTTGGCATTTGTGGAAAATCAGACAATAGTATATCGTCAAGCCCGAAGTGATGAAGATAAGGTGAAATGATTTCGTCAATTTTGCTCGTTAAATTAATGGTGAGGTAACACGAATGGTTAGATAACACAGTTCCGATTACCTTGATTGTCAAAAAAAGACATTTTATAATCAACTAACTGATATTTTCCAACTCCTGAAATCAGTTCGAGGTGGGAGGAGCTAGCTAGATCATGTCAAAAAAAATCTCAACTTCGAGAAAAATCATATACAAATAAAATACAACTTTTCTCCGCTTTCAACTTTCCGATTTGATTATGCAGTGTTTTGCGGTTCTTTCATAAAGATCAAACCATGGTCCAACTATCCGTTTACTAAACACAAATGCCAAACCTTGAGTTCAAAACGAAGAGTCTCTCATCCTTATAAAAATATTGCGC
This sequence comes from Diogma glabrata, assembly GCA_963693315.1. NCBI lineage: Eukaryota > Metazoa > Arthropoda > Insecta > Diptera > Cylindrotomidae > Diogma > Diogma glabrata. The sequence goes on along the minus strand of OY856186.1, from coordinate 3,945,447 downwards.
GAATGCCTTAAACGCCCGAAGGATTGTAGCGGGTGCATTCTGGACGGTCATTTTAAAGGCAAGTGACTGACATGCCGACCCAAACGTGAAAATTTGTGACGGTTTACGATTAGGTTGTCAGGTTTAAGCATTTCGACGAGCTGCTGTCTGTGAGCGCTTGATGCTGCTACAGATCTAATGTGAAGGTACAAGGGCGTGAGTAGGAGAAGGATCTCTATTACTGATATTGGTGAGGTGTGGTTCTAAAAGCATCTGTGGCACAGAGGCACATAAGTCTGTATTTTTGTAAGCACTGTCTGAGCAGATATTTGGTTTGTTTTCGGCCAACAAAAGCTGCTGTATGGGTGTTATTATATTTTGATGCAACCAAAGTATTGTGTTGGGCTTAACACTCAGGTTTTTCCAAGAAAACCTTGTTTCCTTTGTCCGAGATATATTTTGGGTATGAGTTTCAAACGAGATTGTTGTTCCTTCAATACCTGTATCCGTTCTGTGATAAAATCAAGAGGATCAACAAACAACCCCGCTTTGATGCACTAACTCCAAGGCTGCCTGGGCTCGTTCACCGACAGAAGAGTCATGTTTACCTCTTACCATAGCTGCTATATCGTCGGCTTTAATTAAAATGGTGAAACCAAAATGTTTCGGGTTATTTAGAAGATCATCCAGCCAAAATAACGGAGAGACTACGCCACCCTGGGGATATCCACCAGAACTCAGAAGCTCTAAGAGTTACCAATGTATGTCCACAGTGGCCATTTCATAGTAATGTGTTGATGATCCACAGTGGCCATTTCAGTAACATCCTGAAAATGGACACCATCAAAGGCCCGTGTGTGTACGTACATAAATGTGCAAGCAAGTGTCGCCTTTTCTTTCAGTGTGCTCTTAATCTCTTTTTCGATTTTATGCAATACCCTTTCCGTAGATTTTCTGGTTTGGTGCGCATGCTGGTACGAGTTGAGAGGGTTTTGCTTAAGGAATGCATGCCGAATGTAATATTCAACTCGTTTTCCATCGCTTTTAGAAAAGACTTATTGGTCTGTATGATTTGTCTTCGTTCGATTTCTTTCCTGGCTTAGGTATGAATACTACTCTAGGTTCTCCTCATTTGTAAGGAATGTACGCCAGACTGAAACTGGGTATAAACAGACGCTCAATGTATGGGAAAATGGCAACCAGACCTTTTTGCAAGAAGATCGGCAATGATTGCCGAAGTAATTTTTGGAGTAGAGCTTGCAGCTGGTAGACTGTCCCTTTTTAATCGTCTGAGTTCTTTGTTGTAGTTACTAAAAGCCGATTGGTACTCCTCCGTCCAGTTGTTTTTCATTTTCGCTCTATTAAAGAGCTTAAGAACTTTTTTCCTAATCCTCCAAGTTGTCGTTCTACCAAGGCACATCACTGGTTCTTTTAGACTTGGTAATTGGAAAGTTTCGGTTGAATGCTTCAGTGATTAACATCGTGCAGGTGGTTTGCTGCAAAATCGAGCTCCATGGTGGAGTTAATCCCTGCCACACACTACTACATTATTCCGAAGATACACTTTGAAGATACCAAACATTCTTCCTGGGGTTGCGAAAGTGAAGAGTATTCTTTTAGTTTTTTGCTCTTTACCCATGGTTCATGGATGAACGCAGTATCGTGAAATCTTGTTAAATTAGCTAACGTAATTGTTAACCTGTGCAGGTTAATTTGAATACACCTTAGCTAGGATTTTTTTTTCAAACGGCTATGTTGGTCAGCGAGAACCTTTGGTAAGCCATGATTTTTGCGTGGCGCCGTTTTAGTTCCCATGAACGGAACAGTTCGGACTTTCGGGGGAGGATTGGTGTGGGGGTGAGTTTGTGTGTTTGGCACGTGCGACTTTATTTTTAACAGACAATTTGTTAAATCTATTAATTCGACGTATACGTCAAGCCGCCTCGGTCAGAGATGTTTTACCTTTTAGCAAATCGTTTTCATTCGAGCAATGTTTTCTATCATTTCGCTTCAAATTTTTCATCGAATTATTTATTTTAGTATTTTGTCCGTACTCAAAGATCACTTACACCAATCTGCATACACAAATTAGATACAACCGCAATGATATATACGTAACAAAAATCACGTAACTGATTTCATTTATCGTCTGGTGATCGCCAATACAATAAAACTAACACCATTTTGTTCTACAACCAGGAAATATTCCAATCTTTTTTCCTATGGAACATTAATTCATTTCACCGTAATTTAATCAACCTTGATTCAAATGTTATTTCATTTATTTCCTTTTAAATAATAACACAACAAAATACATTATTTTTACAACACCCTGTAGTGTTTTTTATTTGTTTAAACATTTTTTCTTTATCCATCATCATCCTCCTCCATCCCGCATTTAATGTGACTTTTGTATATTTGTGTTTCTTCTCTTGTTTTTTATTATTCATCTTACATTTTTTTCTTCTTATTTTTCTACAGTTTCCGTTCAAACCGGTTTCAATTCTCTCTAAAATACAATATTCTTTGTAAATATAAATCTATAAAAATATATATATATATATTTTTATTTATAATCAGAGGAGTATTTGGTTAATATAAATTAAATCAAATAGAAATAAGAAAAATTTCTTAATTATTAAAATTGTTTTATTGTCAATAATCGTCAAAATAAAACAAAGAAATTGTTTTTCTTATAACAAGTGTACAAAGGTTGTGTCGTGATGGATATTATGTAAACAGAAACACCATCTAATTTATAATTATTATACTTATTGGAATCTTGATACTTCTCTGACCAGAACCAGAATAGAAAACAAAAATGATAAGATGAAGAAGAAATTTATTTGGATTTTACGTTAATACTTTAACATATGACGTAAAACAGTTAAAGAGTAACTTCCTTTTTGAAATTTTTTTGTAAACGGGTGAGGCTATGGTATAAAGTTAGAAAAAAATCTCATTAAATCTGTTTTTTTTTTGGTGAATATATTCAAATATTTCGTTTCTTTTAAAAAGAATTTGGTTGATGATAATTTTTTTTCTTAGGTAAATTATAAAATTAATTTGAACACCTGTTGATTGAGTAACATTTTTTTGTGATATTTTTTTTATTATTTAAAACAGTCATTTATCTCTGAGATTTTGAAATTCTCAATTGGGAATGGTTGATTGATTTTGGGTTTTGTTCGATGTAGGGTGATGGTGTAAAATTAAGATACCGAGACGGTAACATGCTTTTTGCTCGGTGGATCAAGCCGGACGATCAAGCAGGACCACGAACCATTAAAGCAAACAAAGTCTCAGTTCAAATAGCTGACACAACCAAATATCTTGGTGTCGACTTGGACAAGCGGCTCGGTGTTTAAAATAACATTATCCGAATATGTGATAAATAAACGTTTCTCAAGGTTTCACAAAGGTACCATATGAATAGTGAAGAAATTAATTATTGGTCCCGTTAGATTCTGATCACTTATAAGTTATAACTACTTATCACTTATTATTTGCGACACGGCAATTAGCATATAAAACAATATAAATATTTTAATTAGCAAATATATTTAATTTCGAATTAGAAAATACAACAATTAAACTTCTCATTTATCGAGAGCTAAAGAATTAATAATAATTATTATTTGTATTACAAATATATAGATTATTCTATGATCACAATAAAAGGTGGTAAATATTATATTAAGGTTCATTTCTTGTTTTCGTGTTTAATTTAAAGTTGGTGTAGCAAATATGTACCCCACATCACTCCCCTTGCAGTAATTAATTTGTGTTAAAAAAATCTATCTTTTTGGTGAGAATTGGTTTCATCTTCGTTTCCCTGTTTTGTAAAGAATCAGCCATATAGGCTGGTTTAAGTCTACAGAAATGGATACACTTTTACCTTTTATATCCAACACGAAATACTTCCGAAGTCTTTTCACTACTTTGTATGGTCCCTCTTATGGTGGAGTTAAACCAGTTTTAACTTTGTCTACTCCTACGAAAACATAACCTGTATGATGTAAGTCCTTTGGAATGGAAATGTGTTTTCGAGGGAGACTTCGAGAATTTCGGGATATAACGTTGCGCATCGATTGTCTTAGACGATCTACCAGTGAAATTAGATCTATCGATTGCACAGAGGATGGGTGTATTAGTAATTATCCAGGGACCTTTAGTGATTGTCCGTAGACAAGATCGGGTGGAGTACATCCGAAGTCAGTTTTGACCGATGTTCTTATTTCATGGAGTATTAGTGGAAGCTCAGAGCTCTAGTGCAGGGTGTTTCTCTAGCATACGACTTTTAAAGTACGATGGAATCTTTCCACCATACCGTTTGCCTGTGGCTGATACGTCATTGTTCGTATTCTGTGTGAACCCAACAAATTGTTAAGCTCTTGAAACAGGTTACTTTCAAATTGACCGCCTTGATCGGTCGTTATCTCGCTCGGTACACCAAATCAGGATATATCCTGGTCGATGAATGCATTTACCACTGTTGCTGTCTTCATGTTTACCAAAGGAATGGCTTCCGGCCATCGCGTAAATCTGTCGATTATTGTTAAGACATATGTAAAATTATTTGACCTTGTTAATGGTCCGACTAGATCCATATGTATGTGGTCGAACCCGGAAGGTAGATTAAAACGTCCTGTTTCGGAGTATGTGTGTCTTGAAACTTTAGACTTCTGGCAGGCGAGACAAGCTTTGGACCCATAACTAGTGAGATGTTCATATTTGGTCAGAAATATTTCGCTGAATCTAATCTTCAAGATGCACGTATTTCAGGATGTGACAATCCATGAAGCATATCGAATGCTTTCGAACAAAGATCGGTTGGTAGATGCGGACGGTTAGTGCCAGTTGAGGTTTCACACCATATATTTAAATCAGATGCAGGATCTTTTATCAATTTGAATTTAATTTTACTTGAACTTGCCTTGTTATTTCTTAAAACTTTAAGATCTCCATCGTTTTCCTGTATCGAGACGAGTTTTTCCATATCAAGTGCTGTATGGACTATCGGTACTATTTCTTGTTCGTAAGTCCTAGATAAATTATCAGCTACTACGTTACTTGTTTCTTTTATATATCGTATATCCGATGTAAACTGCGATATATAGTCTAATTGGCGAGACTGTCGCGGACTTCTTTCGCTTTTTGATTTCATGGCTGTAGTAGGAGGTTTGTGGTCTGTAAAAGTGCGAAAACTCTGCCATCCACAAAATACCCAAAATGTTTTACAACCTTAAGGGTCGTATTGGAAGCATCTGTCGTGATTTTAAACTCCATGTTCTAGTAGATGGGCGAGTAGACAAACTTGGTTGTTTTGTATACATCAACTGCAGCAACCGGTATTTGATGGTAAGCACGTTTACAACCGTTAAGGTTTAATGAAAAATTGTGTATATGTGGTAGAGGGCATCTATCTGAAACAGTTACTTTATTCAATCTACGGTAATTACCACACGATCACCAATCATTACTGTCACGCTTAGGAACCAAATGCAATAGTGAAGAAATGGATGACGATGATTGTCCCTTGTCTCCATAACCCAAGTGAGATCATGTATTCAAATTCGGTTTTAGCGATCTTATGTTTTTCTGGAGCTAATCGTCGCGGACTTGAAAAAGGTAACTGTCCTTCAGTAACAATTCTATGAACAACACCATGTTTGATTAGTGTATCGAAACTGGGTTGTTGTGTTAAATTTGGAAATTCCTTAAGGAGATCACCGTATAATCCATTTATTGTAAATAAACGAGTTGCAGTTGTTGAATCTTCTATATCCATAGCGTTGGCTTTCAAAGTAGTAGTGGAATTAAACAATCTTTTATTTGTAAAATCTACCAGAATTTCGTAAGAAAATCTGCGCCTATTATTGGTTTGTTCACTGATGCTAATACAAATGGATGATTAAAATCCCGTCTTATACTTGAATCTATAATACTGAGCAATCAATTTGAAATTTGTGTTCATACATTTTATGAAAAGGCGACGTGTAGTAGTTTGTCGCGTGGACTTTGGGGTGGTTTAGTTTGCCGAATGGCCTTTTTGTTGTATAGATTTCGATTTTTCACTAAAATTCCAAAATCTACCAGCACATTTTCTTGCGTTTGCACCAAATCGGCGGTGGTAGAAACAGAGTTTGGTCGAACGATCACGTGATAGCGTTCTTGATCACGATCGATTTCCAAAGCGACCCCTAGAATAGCTGCGAGATCTGCTGTCTCTGCGTTGAAAATTGTTTAATTGTTTCCTTAGTTCACCAATTTCATTTGCTAAAGTATTTAAAGTGATGGTATTTAAATCTTCCTGAATTTCACTAACTGTGGCAGTCCTAGAGAATGAAGGCATTGGAATCCCCATATTTTATCGGCTAATTGGGTTAATTTAGCCATTGGTTCGGCTTCTTGTACTATTAAGATTCCACTTAAATGTTCGGGTAATCTTTGTAGCCACAGCTTTTATTTAATTCTCAGTTACAGCACCAGAAGATCCTGCTAACTGTTGTATAATTTTCGAAAGAACGCGGATGTTGTTAAGTCACCTATGGCAGTTGTACCTATTAATGTTTCCAAACGTTGGGCTTCCGATAAACCCAAACGTTTAATCACTTCCGATTTAAGTGTGTCAAAGTTATTTGAATCTGCTGGTTTTTGTATGATGTCCGACACGGTTCAGATAATGCTTACTGGTAGTGCTGCTGTTGCTGGCAGATATTTTTTTCGATCAGATGCCACACCTCTCTCTTGCCGTGAACATTGATTGATTCTATTTGTACGAATCATAACGAAAGCATTTCATACCAAAAATCACCGCCGTTACGAGATGTTGGGTTTCTAATAGTTTGTGAAAGATTTTGTAAAACAGTTAACCAATTGACTGTTCATCTTCTTAGACAACTTTAGCCACGTTATGTTAAGTCAAGTAGCCTTGGCTCTAATTTCGATCACAATGTTTGTTAATTGATAGAAGAACGTTAAGGTCAAGTATTTGAGGAGTACGGTACGATCTAAGGCTATTGTAAAAACTGTAATTCAAGGCAGACATTGTGACGTATTGGCGTTCGTCAGTACACCCATTGATTACAAATGGACTTTTTCCTGACGTATATTGATTTCCTCCTTTGGTGAGAATCATTGTCCATTTTAATATAACTTTTGCAATGACAAAAAAATAATATTAAATAACAAATGACAAATTTTCGAATGCACATTCTTAAATGTAAATATCAAAGCAGAAAAACAAGATCATCCTCTAGAAGTTCAGAAGAAATTTTTTTCAAATAAAATCAATTTCCGCTAAAACCAGAACGGCCGGATATCATTTATTTATCAACGTTTTTTACTTTATTATAAAATAAAAACTTAATCTTCCCATGCCCTTCTTTAAAGCTATCAACTTGAAACAAAAACGAAAAAAACTTTCAATACATTAAGATGTAGTTATGAGATTCAAGCGGTATTATTTTTTTTTGTATTTACATTTTTCGTTCATCTCAGATTGAATGTTCTGTTGAGGAAAAGAATAAGTAAGAAAATTAAATATCCGTTTATAGTAATATTATATTATGTTAGTAAATATAAGAAAAATAAATTAACGATATTTGTAAGCTAGTTATTTTTTTTTCTTCAGAATATAGCGGAATATGAACGTTACATGTTTTTGAAAAAAAACTAATTAATATTTTTTTTATATATTTTCAGATTTCAAAATAATTTGATATAAAGGAAAGAAAATACTCAAATGAAACTTCTACCGATACCCTTACCACCATTAGGTGCCCCGCCACCCATAGGCCTATGGAATTCAGAAATATTATGGCGATATCCACCTGCTCCTTCGTCACCATTAAACGATTTAAAAAATCAAATGCCACCACAATTATCGACCGATCCACGATTATGGAATCGTGATGATGTATTAATATTTTTACGTTGGTGTGAACGTGAATTTGATTTACCAAAATTTGAAATGGAATTATTTCAAATGAACGGTAAAGCGTTGTGCCTTTTAACAAAAAATGATTTAGCGGAAAGAATACCGGGTGCTGGAGATTTATTACATAATGTTATACAAATGTTGGTGAGAGAATCACAATCATTACATAGACATTTGCCTAACAGTCCTGTTACACCAACAAGTCGTTATCCATTATCACCGCATAGTCATCCACCTACACCTAATTGGAGTGCGTTAGCACCGCCGGAAAGTCCATTTCATCAAGCTCACATACAACATTTTATGGCACAAAATTCAGTTACGTTAAGTCCTGCGCCTTCAATGGATTCACAAGCAAGTAGTCCACCCCGGCAGCCAGATGTAGTACAAACAGTTTTCACAAAAACAGAAACAAGGTAAGCAATTCGGAGATTAAAAATTGATTTAAATTATTTTCATTAAATAACATTTTATTTTTTGTATAGTTCTAGCAGTAATCAATCAGATTCAGATGAAGACAGCTATACAGATAATAATAATTCAAATAACCATAATAATATAAATAATCATCATCATAATAATAACACAACCAAAGTAATAACTCAACAACAACAGCAACAATTACAATTAATAGGATCACAAAATAGTCCACCATTAACACCAATTACAAAAGATCCACCATCACATAATAGTAATAGTAATAATAATAGTTTGCAACATCAAATAACAAATGTTGTGAATTCATGGCATAATCAAAGTAATGAAAAAATTCAATCACCTGCAACGCCATTAACACCAAATCCTTTTATGCCAGTGAAAAATGAATTTTTTTCTGATCAACCAGAACCAAATACAAGTAAGTTTATATAATAACGTTTATGTAATTTAAAAAATGAGTTGTCATTAATCAATTAAATTTTAATGAATATTTATATTTATTTTAACAAGATGGTCGATTATTATGGGATTTCTTGCAACAATTATTAAATGATCCAGCACAAAGATACAGTAATCATATTGCATGGAAATGTCGTGATACAGGTGTATTTAAAATTGTTGATCCAGCTGGTTTGGCAAAGCTATGGGGAATCCAAAAAAATCATTTATCAATGAATTATGATAAAATGTCACGAGCTTTAAGATATTATTATCGTGTGAATATATTAAGAAAAGTACAAGGAGAACGACATTGTTATCAGTAAGTTAAAAAGAAAACAAATATCGATTAACTCAATCAAATATTAATATATTTTTTTTTTATTGTAGATTTTTAAGAAATCCATCAGAATTAAAAAATATTAAAAATATATCATTATTAAGACAAACAACACCATCATCAACAAATAATAATAGTAATAATAATACTCAATCACAACAACAGCAGCAGCAACAACAACAACAACAACATTTAACAAATCAACATCAACCGCCACCAAATTCACCAATGATGATTTTAACAAATAGTATTCATCATCATCATATAAGTAATTCACCAATTGCCACAATGGCACAACAATCACAACATTTTAATTTCCCGCCACAACCAAATCATTTACAAATGCAACAGCATCAAAGTAATATGAATAATAATAGTAAATTAATGTCAAATAATTCCTCACCACCAGCATTTATTAAAATTGAACCTAAACTTGAAATAAATGATGATATGATGCCAACCGATTTAAGTATATCATCGAATGATCGAAGATATACGTTAAGTAGTGCGGGTGAATCTTATCCGTAAGTAAAATGTAAATTGTTTTTTTTTTTCTATTATGTAGATATTGTTGTGATTAGAATATTATATTTATTATTAAGTTTTTATATTCAAAATGTAGGACTGTTAGGACAATGTTGTTGTTTTTTATGAAAATGTCGAAAGTCTAATTTACCCTTTTGCTAGACATGTAAACTATTACCGGACTTCCCTTAAAATTACTTAATTAAATTTAAAAACTCACATTAGTTTGAACTCTGTATGTTAAATTACGTTACATCAATTCATCCGCTACGCCACTTTAACCTCACGACCTCTCTTTTGTTTTTCACATTGTTTAAAGTCTTCAATTAATACATATCGTCAGTTTTCTACCATCACGCAGAAGCTTACAACTTTCACCCATTGTTCGTAGTTGATTAGTATAAAGTATTCAATCGCATATTTTCTACGTAACTTCTGATTGGGGTCGAAAAACCTTGTTACGTCTCTTTTTCTGCTTTATTAGAGATGTTACATTCTTGTCTACTTGAACATGGTGTCCATCATCCGATATTCAGCCCAATTTGTCAAACTTGAACATGGTGTCCCAAACCGATATTCAGCCCAATTTGGCGCATATTCAGCCCAATTTGGCGCATATTCAGCCCAATTTGTCAAACATCAGATAATTTTTATGGAATTTCCTGACCTAATTGTTAACCCAGAAACTATATGATGTATAATTTGTTTTGTGTTGTGTGGACATTTCTTATTCTCTGTTCCTACAATGTTCGCCCGTCGCAATGAGATGGGAGTCATTTACTTGCCTTAATGTGTAAGATCTCCTGGCGGCGATAACTTCGTACACCACATGCGTCGTATTTTTAGGTATTTTTTCGGTAAAGGTTCATTCTTTTGGCAGATGTTTTAGCTCTCATCATGTCTTGCCAATTTTTTTCGCTTCATTTAGCACAATTTTCTCTCAACTCATGATTGATCAACCTACCTTTCTTTTACCGTAAGGATTTCACTCTAGAGAGATCCTTGTTTGTAACATCTTCGGCTGATTTTTTCAGTTTGTGTTCTATCCATTTACATTTATTTGCCTGTTCTGTTTGTCGAATTTCTGTTTGACGCACGTATTCCAGATCTTATAGAGCATTTTGAATCTTCTTTATCGCTGTTTTTAAGACGATATTTGGGATGCCGTCTAGACCGGGCGTGATATTAACGGATAATCTGAGCAACGCGTTTAGGACCTCTTCGGTGGGGACAGCCGAAATTGAATTATCGTCAATTTGCAGCTCACGAGGTAGGGAGAAGTGACCATGGTGTGGAAAAAGGCCGGACACAATTTCAGCCATTATATCTGGGCACAGTTTAGTAAGCACAATTTTGTACGCACTTCCCCATGGGTTATTCTGAACTTCATCTATAAGACACTGGAATGATCTGCTCTTGCTATTAGCAATTGCTTTCCACAATTTTTTCCGTTTTTCGCGAAAATCGTTTTGGAACTGCTCATAGTGCTCATGATTTCTCCTTCGTGTACATTTCCTCCGGAGTTTCTGCTGTGTGTCTATGTGTGAGCATCAAATATCATCTTTTTGTGCTCCATTGGACGCCATTAGGACTTGTATCATCAAGTTTTCGCATGAGATTGTCTTGTACTATGAGGAATAGTAGCGGGGATAGTACACAACCTTGTCTTACTCCTAGGTGGTTGTTGTATTGATTTGTTGTCTTTTTATTGAATTCTGTTTCATTCTGGTATGTTTCTCTGATTAAATCAATTATTGCTATTTTGGCGAAGTAATTTCCAGATACCGTCTCTGAGAGTGGAATCAAATTCACGTTCGAAGTCCACGAAGAGGAGATACAGTGGTGAGTTCCATTCGTTTGTTTGTTCTATGATGATACGAATTGTGTTGATATTATTAGTACCTGGATGGTCCAGGCTTAGACCTGGTCTAAAACCAGCTTGTTCATAACTTAACTTGCTATTACTTCTAGGTGACATTCTTTCGAAAATGATCATTGCTAATAGTTTCATTGTGGTATTAAATAGGGATATCTAAACCCTCTTTCCATAGTGTTGGTATTTTTTCGTTGTTTCATGTGTCTGCTAATACTGGTGTTAGAATTTTAGCTGTTAATAGCTGCATCTGTTTTGAATATGCCGTTGGTACATGCTGCTTTATTTTTCAGTTTCTGTTTGACAATAAAAAACTACTGTCTGTCAAACTATTTCTTTCGAAGTCCACAATTAAAAACTAAAACATAAAAGTGAAAATCTTGTTTTTCTACTTTTAGATTAATTCGTAATTCAAATGGATTAACTACAATAACCCGTGTAACACAACAACAACCACAGACCGATAGTAACGATTTACCTCCATCTACCATGGATATAGGGATCATTCAAAATGATAATTCAAATATAAATACCAATAGTAATCAAACTAAGAATATAATTGGAGATGACCATACAATGTTGCCAACAGATTTAAGAAAAGAATAAAATTTTAAAAACAAAAAAAAAAATAATTAAAACTTAGATTAATTTTATTAAAAATTCTACAACGACAATCAAAGTGTGAAAAATTGTTTATTTAATTTTAATTAGTGATAATTAGTTTTTTTAATTATGAATATAATTAACTATAATAAATAAATAATGTGCCAATTTTTTCTTTTATTTGTATTATTATTAATATAATTTTTTTGTTATTAATTTTAATTTATAAATAAAATATATAGATATATATATTTAGAAAAGAAAAACAATAAGACAAATATTAATTTAAATTATAAAAACAAGAGCTATTATTAATTAATTATCATTTAAGATATTATAAATTTAAATTTTATAAATAAACGAATTGTAAAAAAAAAAACAAAAATGGATGAATTGAAAAATTAATTATGAAATATTTCGAGTTTTTGTTTTTCATTTAATATAATGTTTTTAATTTTTCTATCAAATACAATGAAATAGAGTTAATTAAATTTTGAAATTAAAAAAAAAAGACTGAAATTTAAAAAGAAAATTATATCAAATTTTTATATTAAAACAATATATTCAATTCATCCAATAATAATTATAATACAATGTGATTAATTTTATATGAAAAAAAAAAATAAATAAATAATTAAATAAATAAACAAAAATTTCATGTTGCATCCAGAAAATACAAGCTTTATATAGTTATGGCGTTAGTTTGAAGTAATCGTTTGATTATTAATCGATTGCTATCACTTTCAAAACTAACGACTCGAATTAATTTTAAAATTTTTGGTTGTAATATGAAAAATATATTGTTTTTATTATACATATTTATATATAAAAAAAACTTTTATTTTAAAGAAAAAAACAAACAAATTTAAAATTATATAACAAAAAAAAATAATGAATATTTAATATTGGCTTCCAAATTTTTTTAAATCAAATTAAAGAAAAAGAAAAACAAAATATTTTTTATATAAAAATATAAATTTAATTTAATAAAAACGTTTTTATTGTAAAAAGAATTTTACAATTGAATAAATTGATTTTTGCTTTTTTCGTGTTTCTTTTTCTAAAAGTGATATTTTTTATACATAAATATATATAAATAATAAAACAAAAAAATTATTAATGATCCAACGAAATAAGTTAAATAAATTTATTGAAATAGAAAAAAAAAATAAAAATATCTTTTATTATTATTTAGTTTTAACTTAAAATGTTAAATAATAAAATTTAAAATAACGAAAAAAAATTTAGGTAAATTATTAATTTTTAAGAGATCGTTTTGTTTATTATAATAAAATTTTTAAAGATGGATTAGTGTTTTTATCTGAAATATTCTGGAATATCAAAACAATAATCATCAAATTGAGGTTGTCATGCAACTTGCATGTTACGTCAATATTTAGTGAACCACTAACAATAAGAATTTCGCTGGTGTGTTCATTATTTGTGATAAAAATTCGATAAAATAAACAAAAAATCAAGCTGTGGCAATTTATGTGATCAAATTAATCAAAATAAAACGATTACTACTTAAAATACATCGGTCATGGTCGACAACACTCAAGCAACTGCAACTTAACCATTCATAATTATCCTTTCAATCGTTCTTATCATTCTAGAACTTCCTTTGAGGCCCTTATTATACGGTTTTCTCAAAGGAATACTCACTACCTCTCTGTACTTTTTGCCTTTCACTTGACTTTTATTCTCATATTCACACTCCCATTTATGCCAGATCATTTGCTGAAACATCCTCTCAACACAATGGCTTGCTCATTCATGCTTCCCCTTTTTGCTAACATATCGGCCATTTCAGTCTCAGATTTAATTTAATTATATTTGTTTCATACAAATTTACTTTTTTCTTTTTATTACAGAACCGACCGAGACAAGATTTAAATCTATCATGGAAACTCAAGACCAGCTTGCATCATCTTACAATCATTTTCATATACAATAACTTATTACTTATAATATTATCTAAATTTAGAAAACCTTATATTTAATGATTAAATATAAATTAATAAAAAAATTATAATTGTTTTATTTATACTGTGGTAAATTTGTTACAAAATAATTTATATCTGAATCTTGTGAAACGCTGAAATATTATTTTTTAATTTAAAAAAAAACTTAGTTAATTTAAGTATGACTTTTTAATCTTTCTTAAAAACAACGTCGTGGAGTAGTGGATGTGATATTGGTCTTACAATGTGAGGTCCGAGGTTCGATTACTCGTCTGGACAATTTTTTTTTTAATAAATTGAACAAGGTGTAATGAAATTTAATTCAAATAAATGTGTTCGAGTAAAAAATATAATATAAATATGACATTTAGGGGATATATTCAAATATTATTTCAACTTAACAATATCTTTGGTAATGTTTGAGGAACATCCAACATTAGTTTAACAAATGAGTTGGTGGCGTAGTGGTTATGATGCCGACTTGGAAGAGTGGGGGTGAAGGATCGATCCCGGTCAAAGTCAAGAAGTTTTTTCTTCAAAAATGTTAAAGTTTTTTAATTTATTTAGAAAAATTAAGAAAATTGAAAATTAAACTGGAAAATTTGAAGAAAAAATGAAGAAAATTAAAATAATAAAAATGTTCGATTTATTTCTATTATTTTTCCGTATATTAGACCCCTAAATACGCTTCCGATTGAATCAGCGGTTTAGGAGTTATAAGAAACTTCCAATAAAACAAAAACTGTTTGAGCTATTCAACTCAAACTTGCTGTGTGTACTCCAGTCCATCAGAGCTATCATTTTAATAAGTTTCAGTCCAATTGAATAAGCGGTTTAGAAGTTGTTTATAACTCCTAAACCGCTGATTCAATCGGACTGAAACTTACTAAAATGATGGCTCTGGTGGATTGGAGTACGCACAGCAAGTTTGAGTTGAATAGCTCGAACAGTTTTTGGTTTATTAGAATTTGTTTATAACTCCTAAACCGCTGATTCAATTGGACTGAAACTTACTAAAATGATAGCTCTGGTGGATTGGAGTACACATAGCAAGTTTGAGTTGAATAGCTCAAACAGTTTTTGTTTTATTCGAATTTTTTTATAACTCCTAAACCGCTGATTCAATCGGACTGAAACTTACTAAAATGATAGCTCTGGTGGATTGGAGTACGCACAGCAAATTTGAGTTGAATAGCTCAAACAGTTTTTGTTTTATTCGAATTTTTTTATAACTCCTAAACCGCTGATTCAATCGGACTGAAACTTACTAAAATGATAGCTCTGGTGGATTGGAGTACGCACAGCAAATTTGAGTTGAATAGCTCAAACAGTTTTTGTTTTATTCGAATTTGTTTATAACTCCTAAACCGCTGATTCAATTGGACTGAAACTTACTAAAATGATAGCTCTGGTGGATTGGAGTACACATAGCAAGTTTGAGTTGAATAGCTCAAACAGTTTTTGTTTTATTCGAATTTTTTTATAACTCCTAAACCGCTGATTCAATCGGACTGAAACTTACTAAAATGATAGCTCTGGTGGATTGGAGTACGCACAGCAAATTTGAGTTGAATAGCTCAAACAGTTTTTGTTTTATTCGAATTTGTTTATAACTCCTAAACCGCTGATTCAATTGGACTGAAACTTACTAAAATGATAGCTCTGGTGGATTGGAGTACACACAGCGAGTTTGAGTTAAATAGCTCAAACCGTTTTTGTTTTATTCGCGTTTAAAAATTTTCGAAAATTTTTTTCTGGAAAAAAAAAATTCATGTAACAGGCAAACAAAAACCAGAAGATGTATTATAAATCGGAAATTGGTTCTGAACCCGGATCAAATATATGGTGTCCCGGATAAAATAAATTAATCCGGGACACCGGATAAATTAGAAATTGTGGCTCGGGTATATTAAATGAAAAATTTTTAGTACTTTTAGGAAGCGTATTTAGGGGTCTAAAATACGCGAAAATTAAAGAAATAAATAGAAACTGTTTTTTATTTTAATTTTTTTCAATTTTTTCCAAATTTTCCAATTTTATTTCCAATTTTCTTAAGTTTTCTAAATAAATTTAAAAACTTTAACATTTTAGTTAAGAAAAAACTTTAGACTTTACCGGGGATCGAACCCGGCACCAAATATTCCAAAGCCGACAACGTCACTACTACTCCATCAAGTCATATATGTTTACTATGTTGGATGTTCCTCATACATTACCCAAGATATTTTTACTTTGAAATAATATTATATATCCCCTAAATGTCATACTTACATTATATTTCATTAACATTACTCATTATATTTCATTAACATTACTCAATTAATTAAAAAAAAAAACTTGCTGACGCGTGTATTCGAACCCCGGACTTTCGATCCACAACCGATATCACATCCAATGCTCCACGAGTTCACTTTAAGTACTCATAGTAAAAAGTTGCACCTAACTAGGATTTTTTTAAATTAAAAAAAAATATTTCTACGTCTCACCAAATTAAAATATAAATTGTTTTGTTACAAATTTACCACAATATAAATGAAACAATTATAATTTTTTTATAAATTAAAATATTTAATCATTAAATACAAAGTTTTCTAAATTTATATAATATAAATAATAAGTTATTGTTGATAAAAATGATTGTAAGATGATGAAGCTGGTCTTGAGTTTCCATGATATGTTTTAATCTTGTCTCTCGGTTCTGTAATAAATAGACAAAAATAAATTAGTATAATTAAATTAAATCTATTTTGCTTGATTTCTAAACGCACCAGTTGAAATAATAATATTTTTACATATCGTTACGAGTTACGTAAAGTCAAATTTTTTTCCTAACTCAATTTATTAATCGTTTATTATAATTAAATTTTTTTTGGTAAACATTATATTTTCTATTGGTGGTTTAAAAGTCTGAAAAGGAGGATTAGTTTTATGGATTTTTTACTCCAGAAATCGAAGAATTTTCATACAAAAGTTGAATTTCTCCAACGTCTTAGATTTATTTGCATTTTTAATGTTCAAAGATCTGAAAGGTAGCACAATTGGTTGGAACTTTTAACGTGTACGTATTCGTGATTGTGTTTTACTTCCTTCCAATAAATTCAATATTAAGTCTTGGATCGTTGATTGGGATAGGAAAAATTTTACACAAAAAGTTTTGCTTTACATTAAATTGTAATATTTAATTATATAAAACATAACAAAAATAGCAATATTTAAGCCGACACAGTGGGGCCTGTTTTGTTCTAACATTTATTATCAAATTATAAAATTATTACTTCATCAAAAATTATAGAAACAAAATCAGGAGAAATTAATAATGAGCGTGTCGATTCGGATCTTCAGAAACGAAAAACGAGATTTGGTTCACAAAAAAATGCTGAAACGGCAAAAAGTCATGGAACAAAAAATGTTGTATCTGTCACAAAAAATAACGAAATATCTAAACCAAAAGAAGGTAACAAACATGAATATTTATTGTTGTATTGAATATGTTTGTCCACGTGTACTTCGTCGTCGCTTATTAAGTATCCCGTTATATATTTATCACATATAATTGTAAAATTTTAGAAGCGAAAAAGAAGCCAGACAGAAAAATTAAAGAATTAAATCTCCAGAAAACGGAAACATCGGGAATACAAAATGGTGTCGATCAGACCAAAGAACTAGTTAGAACCAATCATGGAATAGAAGTTGTTGTATCGACCACAAAAAACCATAAAATATTGGAAAAATGCGAAGGTAGTTTACGAAGAATTATATTGTTATGTTGTGTATGTTCAGTTATAGTTGGTAGAGGGTTTCGCATACATATGTTTGAGATTTTAGTGCCATTAGAGAAAAGGCTTATACAGCACCAGGTTTTCTTAATTTTTGTTCTTACAAACTTTACTAAAAAGAAACTGCAAATCAGAATAACAATTGTCATCGAGCATTTTCGTAACCACGAATGTAGTTATGTTAATATTTTATGCAATAAGTTAATTGTTAATAACTATTTGTTTTGTTTTTGTCCATTTTGTTCGTTGTTCTTATAAAATTATTAATTAACGAAATTCCTAATTTTAGAAAGTTTGAAAATAAACATTAAAGCTGTCGATCTATATGAAAATGAAACAGCAGACAGATCACAGAAAAGTACCCTGCAAATTAATGAACCGATGAAAAGAAGTTGTGGAACAATAAGTGTTGTATCTACCAGTAAAAGCATTAAAGCAACTAGAAAAGGTAACTTGTGAGCATTTATTGTTTTGTTGGAATTTGTGCTTGTTTGGTTATCGTGATCAATTTTTAAACCGATCTTTTACCAGCTTTTAAGATTTAGTTGCAATCAAGTTAACACAATTACTTTTCACACTAAAAAAATCATTTAATCTCTCTTTTTATTCCATTGTTCATTTATACATACATATGTGTCTTTGCTTCGCATTAATTTTTAAACTGTTTAACTTATAAATAGCTTCAAATTAGAAAAGATTTTAATTTTCAGCGTCACCTACCATACACTTGTAGTTGATATATATTGACTATCGGATAACTGGGTTCCTCACAAAATTCAAAATCAATTCATTCAAAATTCATTCATTTCAGAAAAAAACGATAATAAACCAACTGAACTACTTGATCCAAACCTCCTCCAAACGGACACACAAAATGGCACTACGCACATTATTACAGTAGATCATTCAAATATAGAAATCGAACTTGGAAATGAAGCTAAAACTAAGAATGTCGAGAATGCAAAAATACTGCAACGAACAAATGTTAATATTGAACGTGGCGGTAAAAAACAAAAACTAGAAAAACCGATTATGTTGAATCAAATCGATACAAATTACAGTAACATAAATTTAGAGTTAGAAAATAAAAATCACAATTTAAAAATTTCAAGTTGGAATGTCGCAGGCATTCGAGCTTAGGAGAAAAAAGGTGGTTTGGAGTTCCTTGAACACGAAAATCCGGATATATTATGTTTGCAGGTAAATAGATTTAACATGGAATAATATTTTTAAATAATTTATTTTTGTGTAAAGGAAACAAAATGTTTAGAAGATGATATGCCAACTGTCGGAATAACCGGATATCTCCCATATTATTTGTGTAAAACATCAGGATAAGCAGGTGTTGCAATATATTCGAAAAAAATGCCAATGAGTGTACTCTATGGCATTGGGAATGATGTGTTTGATGCTGATGGTCGTGTGTTAACAGCAGAATATGAAAAATTTTACTTAGTTTGTGCATATGTTCCAAATTCCGGAAGAGGACTAGTTAATTTAAGTAGGTGCATGGAATGGGATAAACTATTTTTGGAGTTCTTAGATAAATTAGATAAAAAGAAACCCGTTATATTATGTGGAGACTTAAATGTTTCACATTTAGAAATTGGTAAGCTTTATTTATCTTTACGTTTGACGGATGTTGTCATACGTCTTTTTATTTCAGATTTAGCAAATCCAAAAACAAATCGTAAAAATGCTGGATTTACGCAAGAGGGGCGTGATGGAATGTCACGTTTACTGTTTGACAAATATGTCGACACATTTCGTTATTTTTATCCAGATAAAATAGGATGTTATACTTTCTGGACGTATATGGGTGGTGCCAGAAAAAAAAATGTCGGATGGCGTCTTGATTATTTTATTGTATCAAAAACATTGCTAAATAAGGTCGTGGATAATGTTATTAGATCTCAAATTTTTGGAAGTGACCATTGTCCGATTACATTGTTTTTAAATATTTAAATTATTGTTTGTTGTTATTGTTATATAAATGCTCGTTAAAAAGAATCATCGAGCTATGAATAAATTTTTTTTAAATTAGGCGAAATTGTTTCTGTCGAAGCGAAGTCGAGGATCTCACGTGACATCTTATTTACATATTTGATATTGGTCGCTGCTCAATGGTCTTAATCAATTTTCGAAAGGATAAAATGCGGACTCATGACGTTTTGGCTTAGATTTACTAACGGCAAATGCTTACAGATAACCCCTTACCTGTTTTTTAGCATAATTGGTAAGCGGGTTTAGCCACAGCACCAACTTTCGTTTCGTATGTAAAATTTTTGGTTTTTAATTTATGGTCTGTTGAAGGTGGCAAACCTGGTATTTTGACTAATTTCGCTTAAATGGACATCTAGAGATTCCCGCCAGCATGTTTTTTCAATTTTTTTTTAAACAAAAATTTTGCAAAATAACCATGTATTAACCCCTTACCTGTTTTTTAGCGCAAAAAAAAAGTTGTCGCAAATCTTGAGGAGTGGCATATAAACTGAAAGGTGGGCCCAAAACATTCCCCATACCCAAGTTATAGCATAATTGGTAAGCGGGTTTAGCCACAGCACCAACTTTCGTTTCGTATGTAAAATTTTTGGTTTTTAATTTGTGGCCTGTTGAAGGTAGCAAACCTGGTATTTTGACTAATTTCGCTTAAATGGACATCTAGAGATTCCCGCCAGCATGTTTTTTCAATTTCTTTTTAAACAAAAATTTTGCAAAATAACCATGTATTAACCCCTTACCTGTTTTTTAGGGTGAAAGTGGACAAATGTAATTTTATGAATTTTCGAATGAGACCGCCGAGTGTTTAGAATTGAATGATAGAATTCAAATGTAAATATAGTTAAATAATTATTTGAGTATTTGGGTGGTGGGACTGGATATGCAATGAAAGGATTTACTCACAGAAATTGTGAAATTGTGTATGGCGATATATCTATAATTATTTTCGCAAGTTGTGAAAGTCGAGTGTGGAGGTCTGATCTGATCCCAGTCGAGAGACGAGAGATCGGTAGATACTCGTACCTTCCGAAACTCTGTAGCCTTGTCAACATTAGTCTTCATTTTCACTATCTCTCGTACTGTGATCAACTCCACCACATACCACACTCGACTTTCACAACTGGCGAAAACAATTATAGATCTATCGCTATACACAATTCAATTTCTGTGAGTAAAGCCATATTGCATAACAGTCCCACCATTCTCAATTCTAACCAACACTCTGCGGTTTCATTACGTTTGTCACTCTTACCTAAGGTTTAAGTTGTTCAGCTTTCGTAGCTCTCGTACAACATGATTTACATGTTGCCTATAGACTATAGTTCTAAATTTTCGCTTCACTAAAATTAAAAGTTGGCCTTATAACTATTTCCTTTCACTAATTATTTCTAATTCACTTTCTAATCCATTTCTTTGGAAACCAAGTCAAGGACTTCACGGAAACACATAATCCCACATAACTACATAACTAAATCAAAAATAGCGTAACAATCTTTCTGAGCCTGTTATTCCCTATTCGGTACCTGTAACTCAACGAATTTCTTTCACACAATTTTATTTCTCATACGCGTGCGCATTCGTTAAAAATTCAGATCACGAACCTACCTAATTTTGACCAACCTAATTTTGAGTTAGTGAATTATAATAATTTTAAATCTGAATTATAATAATTTTAAATCTAATTAAAAATAAAAACAAGTTTACCAACAAGTTTTATGTTAAAGTATACACGTGACTGCATACACATAAAATAACAAGAATTTTGAAAAAGAGTGTGTGTGCATTCGTTTGATATTATAAAATAAAAGTACCGTATTTTCAATTAACGATAAAACTTGATTTAAGTAAAATAAATTGAAGTTTAGACTTTAGAGGTACTGACTGCAGTTTGGTTTTTTATTTTGTTTAAAAAATAAATCAAAATTTTAATAATAATTAATTTTTTATAAATAGTTTAAACTAACTATATATTACTTTTATTATAAGTTTATTATTTTATTTTTCAGACCAGCGAAAGAAAAAAATTTCATCGATTGGAAAATTGTGGCCGACTCATCTTTCAATTTACTGATGTTATAAATATGGAGGATCTATAGCAGATGATAAATGGTGTAAATCAGAATAATAGCAGCCGAAAAATTCATTGTTCACAAACCTGTAAGAAGGAATGTTAGAAACAAAACTGTCGCACCAAAAAAACACTGAAGTTCTGGCTCAAATAGAAGGTAACTAAGAATTTTATGATGTGATATATACACCTATTTTCAAGCGAAACTACTGTTGGTTTTTTGTAAATAAAATGGTACTGAATGATTCGATTTTAAATCGGTTTTCAGTTTTAAATAGCTGAATATTGGTGGAGTATTTTGATATATAATTTGTTTTTTTATTTTAACTAAATCATTAAAAAAAATTAATTTGAAGTTTGATATAAGTTTTTTAATAGAAAAAAATCCAAAAAAAATCAGAAAATAATAGTTTTTATTTGTATATGATAAATAATTGACTAAATTGTTTAAAAATATTTGATAATTTGATTAATTCAATAAGTTTAATTAATATAATATAAAGTTAATATCGGATGTAACCGCCTTGTGCTGATAGCTCTCAGCTATTTAAAACTGAAAACCGATTTAAGATCGGATCATCCAGTAACATTTTATTTACAAAAAACCAACAGTAGTTTCGTTTGAAAATAAGTGTATATATTTTGTATGAAATACCCCATATTTATGTTTTGCATTTCATTCTATGTCAAGTTTTTAACGGATGAAATCAGTGTATAGGAGACAACGTACCCCACTTAAAGTCTAAATATTGCTTTAATTTTTCCCTGTTACATGACTCTTTGTTAACTTCACGCTAGATCTTCTCATGGTTATCTTTTTTGTTTTGCCTGAATTTTCTTCCTGCATCATAAAATTCTTCATTAGCATCTGTTCTACATCTCACAAATATTTCTAAGTATCGGTTCCTTTGTGTCATTATTATGTTCAATTATTTTGTCAACCCGAGCTACCCTATTCATCGAATTAAATCAACAAATAAAACAGGGAATTTTCTATATGTTATAAATTTTATTCGTTCAAAATATTTCCTCCTACTTGTTCTTGTTTCACAATAATAATTATTTCACTTATAATAAATTTTATTAACCTAAGATGTCTAAAATTAATTTAAAACTTCTTTTATCGCTGTTAATACTAACATATTCTCTAGAATTGAAAACTAACATATTCTCTTTTTCATTTCCAGTTATTCGACAGTATGGATTACAACTTTATCAAAAAATATACATAAACAAACAATCAGCCATGAAGCAATCTTTGAATGACTAGTGAATCCAGTTTCTGATACCGACGACATCATTGAATGAGACTGGATGGATGAATGATCTTCACTAAAAAATATGATTTTTGTATTATTTATTTTATTTATTTTTTAATAAACATTTTGTTACTTATTTGTAACATTTTCCTAAAGCCAATTGATTTTTCATTGTAATTTTATCATGACTGTCCTCTGCTCTACAACTGAACTTTGTATTTTTTGATCTGAATTCGATGTCTAGATCGAATGACCAAAAATCGTAGCCGACGGCAAATTTCAACCACAACATTTTACGTAAGGCATCAGGAACTTCCAACGACATACAAATATATAACTTGGTGGTGTAGTGGTTAAGGTATCGGACTGTGGAACGAAAGTTCCAGGGTTCGATGTCTGGTCAAGCCAATTTTTTTTTTTAATTTTCTGTGGGTAATACATCTTTCAGTTGTTGTTTGCCTGTTACTTCGATTTCTGCTTATATAGTAGATAGAAAATTGAGAAAACCTTAAAATGCAAATAAAATGAAAACGACTAAAGCTATTGAACTAAAACTTGCTGTGGAGGTATTAACACAACATTAGCTTTTATTTAAGCCATATATAAAGGGAATCGAAGAGATGGAAAATCAGGTTTCTAACTCCTGAACCGCTGATTCAATTGGGCTGAAACTTGATAAAATGATAGCTCTGGTGGACCGGAGTATACACACCAAGTTTGAGTCGAATAGCTCCAACAGTTTTTGTTTTATTCGCGTTTGAAAATTTTCATACAAAAATTTTCGAAAAAATGGAAAAAAAAAAAATCGTGTAACAGGCAAACAAAAACCAGAAGATGTATTATAAATCGGAAATTGGTTCTGAACCCGGATCAAATAAATTGTGCCCCGGATAAAAATTAATCCGGGACGCCGGATAAATTCGAAATTGTCCCGGATAAATTAAATGAAATTTTTAATACTTTTAGGAAGGGTAATTAGGGGTCTAATATATGAAAAAATAACAGAAATTTTTATTATTTTATTTTTCTTCATTTTTGTTTCAAATTTTCAAGTGTATTTTTTAATTTTCTTAATTTTTCTAAATATATTGAAAAACATTAACAATTTTGAAGAAAAAAACTTTTAACTTTGGCCGGGATCGAACCCGAACCTAATATACCGTCGTCCGCATCGCATCCACTACTCCACCAACTCATTTGTAGTATTAAAGTTGGATGTTCCTCAAACATTACCAAAGATATTTTTAAGTTGAAATAATATTTGAATATATCCCCTAAATGTCATATTTATATTATATTTTACTTGGGACATATAATTGAATTAAATTTCATTAAACCTTGTCCAATTTATTAAAAAAAAAAAATTGCGTAGACGAGTAATCGAACCATGGACCTTCATGTTGTAAGACCAACATCACATCCACTGCTCCACGAGCTCACTATAAGTACACATATTAAGTACGATGCAAATTATTTCGTAATAAATTAAATAATTATACTTTTTTAATAAATTAAATTATTTGATTATTGAACATAGAGTTAAGTTAATAAGATTTTATATATAAATAAACTAAAATATTTAAATGAAAGCTTTGTTGAGGGAGACAATTATACAAGAAAATGTTTCATTTATGTGGCATCGAAACCCGTGAACTTTTGATCCACAGTCCTACACCTTAACTACTACACCACCAAAATACATATTTGTTAGTCGTTAAAAGTTCCTCATACCTTACCTAAAATGTTTTTGGTTGAAATAATTGTCTTTTTGCTAATTCGGCTAGGATTTTTAGTAAGTAAAATTTATTTAAATTAAAATAATAATAGCAATGTGTGAATATAAGAGGTTACGTTAGGGAAAGTTAGTTATTAAGAGCGAGCATTTACAAGCAGTTTTAATTAATTATAATTTCGTTTTCAATGTCATTCGAAAGAATTGATTTTTTTAAAATCATTTTGAACTGATCTAGAAATCGAATTAAGATCAAAATACAGAGTTGCAGAGGACAGTCATGATAAAATTACAATGCAAAATCAACAGACTATAGGAAAGTATTACAAATAGGTAATAAAATGTTTATTAAAAATAAATAAGCGTCATCATATTCATGGTTACCGTCGACTGCTTTTCGTAAAATTCACGAAAATATGCTAAGACGTGTCTCCGAATTATATTCAATGATGTCTTCGGTATCAGAAAATGGATTCAACTATATAGTCGATTGCATGATATTCCAAATTTAATTTTTAATTTAAATTTGCTCCCAACTTTTTAGAAACTCCAATTCATGGCTGATTGTTATCATAACGTTGTTTATGTATAATTTTTGATAAAGTTGTACATACGAAACGAAAGTTGGTGCTGTGGCTAAACCCGCTTACCAATTATGCTATAACTTGGGTATGGGGAATGTTTTGGACCCACCTTTCAGTTTATATGCCACTCCTCAAGATTTGCGACAACCTTTTTTTTGCGCTAAAAAACAGGTAAGGGGTTAATACATGGTTATTTTGCAAAATTTTTGTTTAAAAAAAAATTGAAAAAACATGCTGGTGGGAATCTCTAGATGTCCATTTAAGCGAAATTGGTCAAAATACCAGGTTTGCTACCTTCAACAGGCCACAAATTAAAAACCAAAAATTTTACATACGAAACGAAAGTTGGTGCTGTGGCTAAACCCGCTTACCAATTATGCTATAACTTGAGTACGGAGAATGTTTTGGACCCATCTTTCAGTTTATATGCCACTCCTAGACGTGAGTTAAATTGACTTAAAAGTTGTTTTAACTTAACAAAGATTTTATTTAATTAAAAAATTTTATTTCAACGTTTCAAAAAAGTTAATCTTACCTAACGAACTATTATTATCACAAAATGAAATTATTAACACAATTTTCGTATATTATATTTTTTTATTATTTCATCTTTTTTCTTAATTATTTAATTTCAGATTATGTTTGTTTAAAATATTTATATTTTAATCTTTGTGGGTCTTTTTGTTATAAGAAAATCGATTATATAATTTATTTGGATAAATACAAATATTTATGGTAAATTTCCTATATCATAATTATTTAAAAAAAAAAAACAAATATTCAGTAGAATGTGTCCGAAATGTAAATATATTTTAAAGTAAATTTTAACGCTTATAACAAATGTCCAAATTTAACTCCAAAAAATATTTACTTTATAAACGGAGTTCAGACACAAGCTTTAACGAAATTTAACAACAAAAAAACTATATGTTATACAAAAAAAATTATCTAGAATTAATATATTATATACTAATAGTTTAAAAAAAAAATTAATTCAATGTAAATGGCTATATATTATTAATCTAAATTATTAAATAAAATTATATAAAATAATCTCATTTTTCGGAGAGTACGTCAATAAAATAATTAAATGAAAAGTGATAAGTTTTGTGATAAAATAGAAATGCGAATTAATTTATGTTTGATTACATTACAATAATCTATTAATTCAATTGAGCAAGATTTTTATAAATCATGAGTTAAAAAAAAACGATACTATAATTAATATAATTTTTAAAAGGACGGATGTTTAATGGAGCAATAATTTTCAAGCTAAATATTTTTCCGCATGGTTTGAAATTCAAATTATTTTAATCTATTAAATAAATATCTGGAAGACATAACCGTAAATAATTTTTATTTTGTGTTTAGCCGTTAATTCACATTTCTATTTTATATGAGATGAGTTAGAAACATTTTTGTTTTATATTTATTATAAGACCGAACTAAAAGTCACAAGTATTGAACGCACACTGGAATTAATGACTTTTGTTGAACCCTTAACAATTTTCAAAATGCACAGGATCGTTTAAATTAATTAGTAAAGTTTATAATTAACTTACTTAGTTTAAAGTAAGAAACAATTACGGTGACAAATCATTGTACTTATTATATATAAATAACGATAAATTTCAAATAATTTAAGAACATTCATGTGACAAATTCAATAAAAAAAAAACATAAGTAAAAATGGTGTACTGAAATAGTGTTACACAAAAAACAATTAAAACTTACATTAAATGTAAATATTAGATATAAATATTCATATTTTACCAAAAAAAAATTTAAATTTAAAACTTATTTTTTTACAATTATTAAATTTATATTTTAATCACATGTATAAAAAATTAACGGATTTATTTTGTATTTTTTTTTAATTTTGTAACACAACGACGAACATTTATTTTTTTTTTGTTTTAATTCAAAAATAAAATTATATAAATCAGCCTTTTAAATTGTTTTTTTCTTTCTTTTTAATATTGAATTTATTATTAACATATAATTTTATATTGTTTAAAATTATAATTTATTTTATGTATGATATAAATTGCAGAGCTATAGCACTGCTATGATGGTAGGTTAATATAAAAAATGGTATTGCGAAGGAGAATTAAAATTTGACGTTTGTGAGCAAAATCGGAGGAAATCGTTTTTCCGAATGAATGATAAACAAATATTCATTATTTTAATAACTTTTTTAATTGACTAATTTTTATTTATTAAAATACGCGTTTATCATTGAATCAACAATTATGAAATATAATTTAAAAATATTTATAAACGTTAAGATCTTTTTACTATGGTCGCGTTCGATTGGACTGAAGTAAGCAAATTATCTGAAAAAAAATGTATGCAATTGTTGTTTTTTTCTCAGTAAATTCAGTTATTTCAGATGAATCGAAAGCACCTTATAACCTAACAAATAAAATAATACAATTACTCTTGTGGTGCTCCAGCATAGTAGTATGGCGGTGGTCTTTCATATTCTGGATCTGGTGGTGCAATTGGAGGACTTTGATACCGTGGTGGACCTCCTTCCCAATGCCTAAAATTAAATTAAATAGTTTGTTGTAATTATTTACACTAAGAAAAGGTTATATAATAAGAATAGTTAAGCGAACAGAAAATGTTTGAACGTGTTGGAAATATTTATAAATATGTTCATGGTGTACGTCTCCCCCAAGAAATAAATTTGTATGTTCTAATTTCAAAAATTTTACGAGATTTTATCAATGATTTTGAAATTAGACTGTAAAAGGGTAGATTTTTATTGAAATTGTAATGACTTTATCGGCTTATATGTAGCAGATGAAAACTCGGTTTTATTAAGTATTTAGTTATCTAGCTATGTATTTACTTTCGACACTTTTTAACCATAGTTGCTCTTGGACAGTTCCACAACTGGCAATCTTAAATGTGAAATTCTAACAATAAAATTTAGAAAAAACTTTCGTTTCCCTATAATTTCGTAAAACACGTGAAATCAGCAAAAAACATGCAATTTTGGATATGAGGTTTTAATTTTGTATATTTAGGTATTAGAATTCATTGACATCAATAAAAAAAAAAATTTCTGCGTTTTTAGTTTTTTTTTCCCTGTCTTAAGATACAGGGTGATGAAAAATCAAAAAATTGCTCGACCCTGGTGTATTGAAATGGCTCTACAGTCAAAACTACTGAACTGATTTTAATGTTAGATAATGTCGTATAGTGACAGAATGCAAAGGGATTTCTTTGTTTGCAAAACGAAATCAACTAGCTGATAGATACGCCAATTTAAAAACAATTCCTGGAACACGAGGATATCACTCATTCATTCCTACAAATGATGGATCAATCTTAGCTAGACGTTATTCTAACTTTACGGAATTTAGTAATGTAAAATTAAATAAATGATGAAAAATATGTAAAATATTTATTTTGAGTTAAAATTAAAAATTTATTATAAAAACTTATATGTAAATCCAAAAAATACACCACGGTCGAGCAATTTCTTGATTTTTCAACACCCTGTATCTTAAGACAGGGTTTAAAATAAAACTAAAAACACAGAAAATTTTTTTTTATTGATGGCAACGAATTTCAATACCTAAATATACAAAATCAAAACCTCATTTCAAGACCTTGCTGATTTCACGTATTTTTCACCAAATGTATTTGAAAATTTACAAAAAAAATTCAACGCGCCCTAATCTCTTTATATGAAAAATTTCGCTCAAATTCCATATAAATTTTTATTGGTTTGGGTTTGCTCGTGGAGTTGGTGGTTGGATTTAGGAAGAAAATAGTTAGTGTTTTTGTATTGAAATTATTTATGTTTAATGTTATCTGAAGATACGATCCCAACTAGGGTTAGGATCCTGAATTACAATTTCTTTAGAAATTTATGAACATACAGGCTTTTTTGTTACTCTCGAAGTTGTAGCAGGCACATGCTGAATAATTGTTTTCAATGCTCAATGATTAAAGTTCAGATTTAAGATTGAGACTGCCACCGTTGACTGAATACAGATCATCAGCCAACACCATTAAGATATCACATTGGCTGATGATATCTCACATTTATTGCCAGTGGTATATAATATCTCACGTAAAACTCATATGCCATTAGAAGGAACTGTGGCACGCGGGATTGTCACACCCGCAAATAAAAAATGAAAAAATTTACAAATCAATAAAAACTGATCCCACCATCTGGGCATAAAGAAATTAAAAATGATGGAGATCTAAAGTCGATCAAATCTTTTTTTAAAATAAAAGTGTTTACCAAACCAATTCTTTTATTTAGTATTTCAACGATAATAAGTTGTATTCTAATGTTCTTTGTTCAGTGTTTTGAATGACTAGCAAAAGATGTAGTATGGAAATTTATCATATTATGTAGTGATGAGTTTATGATGTGATGTTAAAAAATTATACATATAGATGTTACATCAAACCCTTATTAATTTTATAGTCGACAACACTTAATAGATATTGAAGCTTACGATAATGACTATCAACGCAATGTCAGTTGAATTTATATTTATAAATGAAAAGATGACATTAAAAAACAAAAACACAAACAAAATTTTAAAAAAAATTATAAAAACCTTAAAATTTGAAATTTAAAAAAAATATGTGTTAGTGAATTAACCCCATTAAAAAAATAATATTAGTAATAGCCATCGTTTCGTTTGTCTCTATATTGCATAAGTGAACGTGGTAATTCATGAGCAATTCTATGATTTGTAGGGGATGGAGGTTGTGGTGTTAAAGTTTTATTAACATTATTATTTGTCGTCTTATTTCCAATATAATAAATAGTTTCTCTATAAATAATTATTATTTAAATAAATTTAATAAAAAAATAGTAAAATAAATTAACAAAAATTTTACTTACTTTGGTGCCATATCATTGTACCTAGCTTCACGGGATGGACCACTTGATCCATTAAGTGGACCATCACAAGCTATCGGTACATGTTGTGTTGGATATGATTCACAACATTCTCTATGTTCTCTGGAATTACGACGACGGTCATATTTTTTTCGTCGTTTTTGTTTTGGTCCACTTTTTAAAATTAAAAATAAAAGAAAATATTTATGGGTTATAGCGATAAGTTTAGAATGCGTTCGGTGATTGTTATTAGTTTTTGTGTTATTTGATGAAGAACAAAGACAACAAAAGTATTAAATGTTTCGGTTGCTATTGAATTGAATTGTTGTTAGTTGGTGATCTTATATGTTGTATTAACAGTTTTTTGTTTCTACTATTTCCTAAATGTAAACGGAAAATAAAGTTACGAGATTAGATTTTTAATAAAATAAATCGATAAGAAGAAGAATTATTAATAGACGACAAATATTATGAAAATGCATTTTGAAACCGAATAAAAATTAAAAGCAATTTTCATTAAATGTAAACGAAATAATTATATTTCTATGAACTATACATAAAATTTGTCGATTTGAAACAAATACAAAATTCATGCATCTTCGTTTTTGGACATCATTTTAAATTTGTCTAGATCACAAAAGTTTGTTCGTTCTTATAGAATTGAAGATTACTGCTACCGATCCCAATAATAAGTAGTTCCGTGCATGAATTTCCATTTTTTCTTTCTAAAAGTAAAAACAGAATCTTGATCAAAGTATTGATTTTTGCATTAAGCGGCACAGATTACGCATCAGGCATTTTATAATGTAAATTTAGAGATATGTTGGTTAGCTACGTGTGTGTTTTCTCTGCAAGCGATTAGGCTACATACTACACTATAACATATTAGTTTTTTTACGGTTTGTATCGTACAGAAATAGATGTGAAAATTTTTGTCAAAGGACAGGTGGTACCAGCATGTGATCAGAGGAGATATAATAAATAAGTGCTTCAAATATCATCGAGACCACGTGAGATCTTATGTGGGATCTACCTAGGTCCTAAAAGGCATCTATTTGTTGCCGTGACACTGTAATTCCTGTCACACAATTTACAAAAAAGAATGTCAGAATCTATATTGGAACGTTTAACGTGTTTAAAAAAATTTAAAGAAAAAATGTTTTAATCTTAGAGATCTAGAGAAACAGAGTCTTACCAGACAGTCTAAATAACAAAATTCTCCAAATTTTATTAATTAAAAAAGAATTTGTTAAAATTGCTCAAATTACAAATTTATAGTATTTGCACTAAGATAAAATTAACGGCGATCTCAAACAAACATCGAAATAGATTAGATGCTTAGGAGTAATCCTTGATAATAAACTAACCTGGAACTCTCACCTGAAATATATCTCGGACAAATCAAACAAAGTTTTCTTTACTTGCAGAAAGTTGTCTTGGAAAACTTGGAATCTTAGATCAAAAATGATTTTTTGGTTGCACCAAAGCAATATACAACAAACTCTAACATATGCAACTTTAGTTTGGTGGACTGAAACTCGTCAAATAACTGCTCAAAATATATTTAGAAAAATACAAAGTCTGGTGTGGCTTAGCGCCACAGGTACGTTCAAAACCAGCAATGGAGTCAGCAATGGAGATTTTTCTAAAGCTTTATTTATTGCACCTGCGCGCAAAATCTGTAGTGGTGTTGAGCGCTCATATACTGCAGCTTACATAAGGGTTTAAGCCCGCTAATATAATCGGACCCCTTTAAATCCTTGCTGTATTACAAACTGAACTGCACACGTACCATATTTCGGATTGTATGCCAAAAAATAGATTTAGAGAGACACTTTGATGTCAAAATATTGGCCAGAGACGGTATTGAAAGCGATATATGGTCAATACCACATAACGCAAGCATCTGGTAGACAGATGGTTTTAGAACCAATGTGGGCACAGGAACAGGAGTATTTGGCCGTAGAATAAAACGAACGGTTCCTTTGGCACTAAAAATATTTCAAGTAGAAAACTTTGCAGTTGCGCTCTTCTGTATTACAGAACCATGATTCGGAATAGCAAGGAATTGAATCGGAACCATGATTCGGAATAGCGAAAAGTCCGCTTAAAAGCACAATCTAAATACACATTCTTAAATTATGGAGAAACGGCGAGGAACTAGTACACTCTAAGGAGTTTCTATGTAATATTTCAAACGCGCAAACGATGAAACACATCATCTACAACTGTCCTGAACTTTTGAATCCGTCAGATATCCGATATTTTAATTCTTTTTGAAATCCGTCAGATCATGAAAGGTGCGTGGAGCCAGAACCAGACCAGGAAACAGGTAGAGAATGTGAGGAACCGTTTCATCCGCCACCTCGTCATTGCAGTTTCGACAGTAGTCATGGGAGAGGACACCCAGTCTGATCAGCCGCTAGTACGTCCCAGATCTTTCTGATATAATACCAACCTACCATCTTAAATTTGTGTGCGTATACGCTTTCTTTTGTAGTAGCAGTTTGTATAAAGCAAGATGTATTCTCAAACGTGCCATGCTTGGTGACACAAGGCAAGAAGTCGGTTGCCAAGCGAGATCCTCGTCGTTCAAGTTCCCCATTATATCGAAATACCCTGGCACCTCGTTCATAAATATCAAGCCGTTTGGGCTACTTTCGACGTTGTGAGGCTCGACTGTAGAGCCCTACAGGGCTGTCCCAACAACTCTCCCAACGTTGATTGTAGAGCCCTTAGAACCCCGAACCCCTCTAGAACCTTGGTAACTGACCGTAAAGATTCTGATATCCCTTACAGATATTACACTATACTTCAAATAATCTTTGGTCGCTTTTATAGCTGCATGTTCAGTCTGAAAGACACTACAGTAATCAGGCAGGCCCAAACATAGGTTTAAGTTTAATTCTTTGCATAACACTCCACAGTCGACTTTCCTATTCATTTTCGACCCCTTGGAATTTAATAATTAGCCTATTAAATTCCCGAGGGAACATTCCTACTTATTCGAATTAAAGAGTGACTTATATAACTGAACCTCCACATTCCGGTCAACTTCAGCCTAACTACCGTGCTTGTAACTATCTATTTGTCTATGTTGTTGATAGAATTAAGAAAAAATAGAATTTTTAGTGCTAGCGAAGATCTGCTACGTATAGATGTAGATCTGTACAATAATGCAGTTCTCTGAACTTTTACCAGGTGTTTTCATTTTATTTAGAGCCGACCACCAAACCGTAACCCCATACAGTAGAGTTGGTCAAACTATCGAACTGTACCAGTAGACAATGTGGGACTAGAAACCCTATTTTCGTACTAGTAAAGCTATCATAATCTTTCGAAAATGTTGGGTTTCTAGCTTAGTTTGTAGTTCAAAATCAGCTTCTTGTCTGTAACACTCAGGCTGACTCTGTTGAGAGTTGGAGGGTAAAATTCAGGAGGTTTGTGCTTCGTAGAGAAGAGAACCAGTGCCGATTTTTTGGTTTTATGGTCAACGGTCACCCTAAAACCAAGCTCTCTTGGGTTTCATTCAAGGTTAACAGATCATTAAAAACCAAGTTCCAAAAACAGGGTAACAGTACTCTACTTTGCGACGTGCCTCTTCTCAAAAACCTGGCGAGTAGAGTACTGACCGAGACAGACTCTCACAACCCTGCCCCTAAGAAACAGATTAATCTAACTGACCAGTGACTCCTCCACTCTCAAATTCACAAACGAGTGGGTGGTCACCACAAGAATAACGTTGTTGAAGAAAGATCTTAATATTGTAGAAAGTAACCAAAGAATATTTATAGTAGCTCAGAAATTTTTCAATTGAACGTATGAGAGAGTGGAAGGCTGTTTCCATAGAAATACCCTTGCAAAACGCATGTTGAGATGCTGACAACATTGTAGACGATTGACCCTTTCAAAAAAACGTTTATCAATTTTTTCAGTATTTTCAGGATATAAGACGACAGACTAATGGACCTAAGGTGTTTTGGATTACAATGAGATCGCTGTCCACTTTAGGTTCAAAGATTACATATTGGCATAATAAGATCAATGGTGTTTTGAATATACGTAAAGATGACACCAACCGGTCCTGAAAATTTTAAAATTATTAACAGCTCGCAAGATTTGACCAGTGATGATTTTTTCGGGAAAGTCCTGACTTCTCCTGTTTCCATGTGGAAACATAGTCAAAGGACTCTAAGGGCAGTCCAGAAAAGGGCTTTGGAAATGGCTAAAGGCTCCGTGCAGAGAGCGCTCCACTGCCCATCCCATCATTGGAGATAAATCGGAACGGTGGCCCAATTTGATCGTATTTTGTAAAAAAAATTAAAAAAATCAATATTTATAAATCCAAGCTTCATTTTACGATCATCTTAAACTATACCATCTAAACAGTACCATCTAAACAATACCATGTATCTTGGAATGTGTTATGCTCATAAAGCACTGATAGATCCGTGTTATGCTCTGTATTTTCGTCTTTTCCATCTTCATTCCCATCTGATTCGGACGCTTTCATAATTTCATCTATGATCCAATGTTTGGGTCCTTCTTTTAGGGTAATGTTTATAAATGCAAGTTTATACCGTGGATCTAAGATAGTCGCAATAACATACAATTTATTTGATTTTACGTCTTGACACCTGGCTTGTAAATTGCAATGAGTTAAGCAGGTCTCTTTTCATGGTAACTACGAAATCATCATTTTTATTTACATTAAGGAATTACTCCAAAGCTGCCAAATTAGAAATCACCATTGATAAAGTAGCTTCTTCTGAACTGGCTGCGACAGTTACGTTAAAAAACTATTCTAGTAAGAAACAACGTTTTCAATTAATTTACAGTTGCTTGCGGCTACAAATGGTATATTGTGATCCGAAGAATAGTGCGAAATGGCCCGTTTTTGCTCTAATAATCTCTTTAACATATGATAGGTTAAATTCCATCGAGTTGACACATCTTGAACCAGCTTGTGTTGAGGAAGAGAAAGATTTACAGAAAGAATTTACAGAATTCTCGGTTTGTTTGTAAAAGAGAATTGAATTAAATACCCGGACCGGGTATTATGAAATATAAACCGGGTACCCATTACCCGGCTTACTGGATTTTTAGGATCCGGTGCATCACTATTTCTATTAACAGTTGGAAGAACGAAATAAAACAAGTCTACGTCAACACAAATTATGTTTGGTACAGATAAAATCAGCTAACTATTTTCATTAAAAGCCTAAACTCGTATTACAGAATACAATCAGCAACAGCACCGACGACAAAATGGCTAACAAAACAACTAGGGTAAGCATAATAGACCTTCAGGTCGCACAATAAATGATAAAATTAAATATTATTTTTATTTTCATTGAGAAAATAAGTAAGCAATGTATTTTCATAACAACCAAATAAATTTTTTGATCATAAATAAAAATTACCGACAGTTATATCTAAATCACTCCAAATGAAATCGACATCTAGAAAATAGACAACCCTTTTATTTCACAGAATTTACTGCCTACAACATTAACGACTTGTACAACGTTAACGACGCGTACAACTCGTCACATCTAAATCACATGTTTTTGTGATTCGTTCGTGTTTTATTTGCAATCACATTGCCCGTCTGTTGTCCTTCACCTCCAACATTTTATGGAAGAAACATAAATTCCAGGTTAAAAATATTTAGCGTAGTATGCAGGGAAATTTAATATTGAACGTGGATTTCACAACAGAAATGTACAACGAAACGTTGGTGACGATTGAAGATTTGTGCTTAGAAATCAGTTAAAAATCAACTAGGAATTTTATCGTTCAGTT
The DNA here is from genome assembly GCA_963693315.1 of Diogma glabrata. NCBI lineage: Eukaryota > Metazoa > Arthropoda > Insecta > Diptera > Cylindrotomidae > Diogma > Diogma glabrata. The sequence goes on along the minus strand of OY856186.1, from coordinate 3,909,241 downwards.
GTTAACAAAATGACAACACTTAAGATCTTTTTTCGTATGTGCAATCAAATATTCTTAATCTAGCGCTTGAGAAAAATGGAATTCCTAGATACATCAGAAAGAACTGGTAAATAATTAGATTAGAAAGGATTGGACAGGTTGCACGAGGCAGAATTTGTCCTGCACGCAGACTCTACGGTTCATAGTACCGTGTCCGAGTTTGGTCTCAAAAGAACTATTCCACAAACCTTTCCGTAAGCTTAATGAAATCTAAAACCAACTGTATTGGCGACAGTTTAATTGTGGCAGCCTCTGCAGTTACAGAACCAAAAATACTTGCTCTGACACTAGAAAAGGCTGGGCATACACACAAAAAGTGCTCCGAGTCCTCCTCCTCTTCAAGACAACATCCACACACAGGACTTTCACTAAGTCTCATGGTAAAAATGTGTTTATTTAGATGTCCATGTCCTGTAAGGACACCGACCATAGTGCTGAAAGTTTTCCTCTTCAGACTTAAAAGAAAAGTGACATTTTTTTCTGAAATGCTGATCTTACTTTGTGTGCCTGTTGATGACGCATTCCACAAGGTCTGCATCTTGAGGTCGGCATCAACCTTTAATAGTGACAAGGCCAACGTTTTGGATAACCCTAAGGCGGGTTCTGGACCTGAATATTTCATGCCCGCTCCAGCCCTTGCAAGTTCATCAGTTTTTATGTTGCCCGGCATGCCACTATGACCTGGTACCCAGCGCAGTGTGATGTTGTTGTATTGCGCTATCCTACAAAAATTTTTCCTACACTCGTTGAAGAGTTTGGAAGAAGTTTCCGGGTTAACCAGTGCCTTGATAGATGTTTCTCTATCCCAACAGATGCAGATCCTCCTCCCTTGCAGATACAGACGAGTTATTACACGCGTGCATTCATTGATATCATACACCTCCGTTTGAAGAACTGTACAAAATCGTCCAAGCGGAAATTTCTTGTTACTTATCCTGCATTTCCATTCAACAGTGAGCCATCTGTAGAGAAAACATAAATCTCGCTGGAGGACCATTCGGACTAAGATGCTTCACATTCCTCTCTAAAAGAGTTGAAGTAGAACAAGAACTGGTAAAGATCCTAAATAAATTATTTCCAGCCAATTTCATCACAGAATGCTCTTGCATCTTCCGTTATAGCGACATTGATACCAGGAGGAAGAACTGCTAATTCCGGTTGAAAAACCGTTCCCAATATTCAAACCAATCATGAGAATCACGGACGAGATATTCTTAGAACCAAGAACAAACACATCGACAAACTGAACAATATTTTTAATTTTTGAATTCACTTAATCTGCCGGAGATGCCTATCGGAATATACTGTAGTTAAAAATCAGCGCAGCCACTCAGGTTTAAGACAAGTTGATTTTATCTATAGTCTTTAATTTAGCCTTGGAATGTGTGCCATTAAAATAAACTACCGTCTAGCAAACATATCTTGTCAATAAAGTCAGTACAAACGATCGGTTGGGCTGATAATATTATCATCCTCGGCCGAAGTGAAGCGGTAATGCGTGAGACTTTTAAGTCGCTTCAGAGTAGGGGTAGTCAAATTGGCTTACTGTAAATAATCTGATAAATAAATAATTGGGACCAAAGCTTCACTTAAACAACAGCACATTTATAGACATAAAAGCTAGAATCGCAACAGATAATCGAACTTTCTACTCAATTAATCCTCTGCTTGCGACATTTATTCCTACCAGCATATTTTTTGAAAAATTTTTTGCAAAATATGCAAGTTTGCCCATCCTATTTTTAATCCAGAAAAATTAGAAATCGCAAATATTGGCGAGTGACGAATAAACAGAAAGGTGGGACCAAAACATCTACCGTGCTGAATTCTAACAGACACAAGTTTGTCCTACCTGCACCCACTTTCTCGTTCCGTCAGAACAAAGGTAACGGTCTATCCATTCAGGGTTTATATGGGTTAGTGAACTTATTGTTCAACTGAGTTTCTCTGTTCTCATGTTTGGAATTCCTTACACTCGTGAGTTTTCACTGCTAATTTTAATAACCGATTTAATGTCCACAATCTCTTCAGAGGAATATAATCAATGATTTCAAACCACAGTTAGCACGGTATCTTATGATATTAAGAGATTTATTATAATTAATTACTATAAAAAACTGTCTCAAATTTGACCATACAAATCCATAAGAGGACGAAAAAACAACTTATAACAATGAGTAATAATTAATACGTAATCAAATGATGACTGAGTTTTCTAAAATATTGTTTCGTTTAGATATTGAAATATCGTTTGGGAACTCGATCTTCGAACTGAAAACAATAAATAGCCGTCTTGTTGAGGAGTTTAAACTGCGCTGATTTTGGCATTTATGACATCGTCCTAGGCTGGGATTTCGTGCAGTGTAACCCTTGGAGATTGCAACCGAATGACCTAAGCAGAGTACGATCATTTGCAAAAATGTTTATTGACTTACCGATTATCTTCCACAGTTCGTTGATGTAAATCAACAAATGTAGAGGACAAAACAGAGTTTATTTATAGAGAGGGCTGAACATGATTTGCAGAAAATTTTGGTTAAAATAGCCGAAGGTTTTTAATTACTAGGCGGAATGTTGATCAATCCGAAAGGTTTTGTTGACATATAAGTTATTTTATATTAGCCCCTGTATACTGGATTAGGAGTTTCATTCGCCAGCATTTCTAGGATATCACCTTGGCAAGTGATATCTCACTGCTATTTTTAGTGGTATGTGATAACTCACGCTAACTCGTATGTCAATAACAGGGACTGGAGTACGCGGAGATCTCACACCCGTAGATCATAAATTAAAAAATTTACAAATCAACAAAAACTGATTCCTCCATGTGGGATGATGAATTAGCATGATACTCATGCTAATTCAAAAAAAAACTCGACAAAAAACCGAAAAAAATCCTAAACCCATGTTTTTGAAATTTCAAATTTGATGTTCATTTGATTTTAGTCAGTAAGTTTTTCTCTAAATCAGACTACTGATTGACTGGAAAAATTTAATAATTTTGCCAAAATCGAAGTTCGCATTTTGAAAAGAAATAATATAAGAAATAGAGACTTATAAAATATAAACGACACATACAAACAAGATTCGATACCTCGATCAACAAACATATAAGTATCAATTTATTGTGCTAAATCATAAGCGATAAACAAATATAAAATAGTTATATATAACGAACAGTACTAACTAATACGAAAGAGTTCTTGAACTAACTAATTTTGAAGAGTTGACTAAATTTACTGTTTTATTGTGTGTTTTTATTTGCGAGTTTATGAACTTAATAACAAATTGTCCAACTTTGGTTTCATTTAAAACTCAGAAATCATGTTTTTGTAACTGATGGCATCAATGAAGGTATTACAAACTTTAATAACAATCACCATTTTTTTATATCAAAACAACAAAGCAAACGAAACATTTAACTCTCAAAATGCTGTAAAAATCCCAAACGTTATATAATTATTTTTAGTTATTTAAATTATTTGTACACGAGACAACACAAATTAAAAATAACAACAACATTATATAAAAGGATTTATAAGGATTTAAAAACAAAAGAAAAATACACTTACTTAGCCATAGGATAAACATCACGATCGTTGTATGCATCATACAAATATTCTCTGCAAAATAATTTTAGAAAAATAAAAGCTGAGCGTTTTTGGTATTGAGGAAAAAAAACATAACTCATTCACAGATCCACCCAGTTGCCAAAATGGTGGTAACAATTCAAATAAAAGCATGCAAATAGTATTAAGGTTTTAATTTGTTAACATACATATTTCTTTTATTAATTAATTTTGTTTTTTTTTTAAATTTAATTATTAGTTTTTTGAATTGGGTGCATTTTAATTATCTTACCTTAATTAATATAAATATATATATTTACAAATAATTTTTTCTTTACTGATTGACACTGGAAAATACGACTAAAATGAATGGACCCGAATGAAAGTTAAAAAAAAACGAATGATTATGCTGTTGACGTCATGTTACTTAATATGAGTCGGTCGGTTTCAACCACTAGCATTTAATTGAATATTTTTTTTTTTATTCAAAGTTAGGCATGTTTAAAGAATATGCAATGTATAAAGCTTATGAAGAGATTTTGGTGATATACATTACCGAAAATATTATTGTTAGAATTGATGGTCAAATTCTTGTAGATATCCAGCTGAGTAGACACTATCAGTGTAATTATATAATAAATTATGCAAGGTTAATATTAGTATTAAAAAAAGCTAGGAACTACAAGAGCTCTGGATACGAGGCACACTTCAGAAAATTATTAGTTAACAGACGATACTGATTACGTTCCATAGTTTGCAATCGATTTTGAGGACTTTATCAGAATGCCACAGGAAATTTGACCTGTTGGTAGCAACTATCACTTCAGATATGCTTCGCTATATGACCGACCTCCAATAAGGCATAAATCAATCCGATAGTTTACCATAAATAGAAAGCGCATACGGACATGGGCAAGACCTTTCTAAGGACTTGTGCGGCTTCACTTCTCTCCCAGCTATTTAAACAAGAATGCGAAGCAATCTTACTGGACTAGGCTGCTACGGTAACAACACCGTCTGAATGGTATAATATGAGCAATCCTTAATCGATTGCTTTTAAAGTTTACGTTCAGTATCTATCGTTTTGGAAGACTCATTGCATCGAGACCCTAGCCTAGACCCCCTTTTACTCACACCTTTGCCATACTTAATACTAGTAAGTGCAGAAGAATCAAACAGCGAAGATTTAGTATCTTTCGAGGCACTCTAAAAATGTATACTAAATAAAATATTTTCCACTAACAGAATCATATGAACAATTAAATCGCGCGAAGCATAAAAATTACCGGAAGGTAAAATCTTCGGTGTTCTAGCAAAACGGTTTAAGAACCGTTCTCCGAGTCTGTTTGAAGAAAGTTTTTTTCGTGTACAATTTTCTGGTATGGAAAAACGCGATTTCTACAATCAAACCTGGAAAGAATGCATACAAAACCAAAAAATTCAAAAAATAAGTTCAAAAACCTTTCTATTGATTATCAAAATGCTAGAGTCAAGGAAATACAGCCACTCTAGGAACTCATGGTTGACTGCGGCATCACGAGACTATTTCCCACTGAAGGAAGGAAAAGGTATTTTGTCTATTGTGCAGATAGTTCCGGAAGATATTCTAACTATCTGCTTACACCTAGGCCTGAACCTGAATAGTAACTTTAATGTAATTAACACTTGAAATACATCCAGAGGTAAATAAACAAAGCTTTCTTTGATTCCAGAAAACTTTTTGGAAAAATTTCACACTATAATTGACTGAATAGAATAATAATCTAGCACTCAAGGAGTTATAGTTGGGGTTCTTATCAAAATATACTCAAAATATCAAAAATGTTTCTATCAAAACTTCATGAGTAGTCAAGTGTCAAGATAAATTGTCAAGATTTTCATACTAGGCGATTTTCAACAAACTTCGTTCTTCAACTAGTCACAAAAATGATAACATCATAAGTCACTGTAAAATTCACTTCTCCAAGTTAACAACACGAAAAATGAATTAAACAACAAAATGATGAAATGAATGAATACAAAATTGACCGGAAGCAAATAATGAAGATTGACTACATAGTTAATACATCCTCCATAAGTCAAAGCTTTAAAATAAACCCAACTCTCTGCCCTTAAACTAAAACTCAACGCTCTGAAAATCTTGCACGTACTTAAGAGTCAACGACACAGCTAGCCAAAATCCGAAAAGCATGACTAGAATCCAAAATATAATTTTAAGTTTTTTTCTTCAGGTAAATACCGTAAATATGCCACCCCTGTTTATAGAACCAAAACAATTTTAACCAAAACGATTTAAAAAGACGTCCTCGTTATGAAAATTTAAAAGCTTATTAAGAATATTTTCATACGACCATTTAATTTTACATTTTACCATCTTGGTATGATAGAACATAATTTTCACATGTTTTTGTGATAAGATAAAAAATACGAACAGTTTCAGTTATCAAAAAAAGCTCTTCTTTGACTCTAGAAATAAATACCAGAAGTTCTTTAAAGGGAATCAAAAGTGAAAATGTCAGTCAAGAAGTGTAAAGAAAGTGCGAACCAATATAAAAATATGAACAATCGGTCAACTAATAATAATTTTGTCCATACAAAATGAAGCGCATTTTCAACACAAAGAAGTTAATTTTGATCACGTTTCTGAAGAAGATTGAGACACATTTCAAATGATTAGCTTATTTCTTACAAAACGACAAATATATTCCGGTACCTCCATAATTTTTCTCTATTTGTTTTGATACTACCTGACGTCTGAACAGCAATCACATTACGAAAAAAAAAATTAAAAATATTTCCGTTACATTTAAAAATTAATTTAACTTTAAAAACAATTACAAACAAAACATCAAAACATCTACCAAAAACTAAGCACAAATAAACTGAAGATACTCCCGTCCCTAGAAACCATTTTGATATTCAGTCAACAATAAATAAGAAAACATATAAAACATTATTAAAATGAGATTCACTTTTATTGACTTTCAACATTAAGTAATAACAACGGACAGAACGAAAAAAAAATAAACATAATTACATCTTAAACTATAATAAAAAATAAAAACAAAAACAGAAAAAATAATACATCAAAGTTCCATCATGTTGTGTCAGTGTGACTTAAGTAAATAACCAAAGAACAGAATATATCACTAAGAAAATAAGTCTCATTTCGTGTTAAAATCGATTTGTGTGTCTATCAATGTCTTCCTATATCTACTACGATCAAACAAAACATTAAAATTTTATAACCATATTTGTGCAAATAATTAACAAGCAATTATTATTAAAATGTACGCTACTTACGCTTCAACGATTGGTCCTGGATATGGATCCGATTTTTGATAAAGAGTTGACAGTTTTGCACTTATTATAATTACAATTAAAAATAATAAAATACACCATCCAATACCGGCCCAGAAACCATTCTACAATAAATAAATAAAATTATTGTAACAAGTTTTATAAACAAAAATCTAGTTTTATACTAACCAATGGATCCACCACACGATTACAACCTGCAACAAGCAACGATTTATACACCGTTGAAATTGGTGCGCAATATCCTAACTCATTTTTAAACGCATTCGTTAAAAATGCCAAATAATTTTTAATCTCATCTGTAAATCCAGATAAAAGTTCTCTTGTGATTTCCTGAACAGCTGTTGTACTTTTGTTTGCAATAAAGCCTTCAGCGAATTCAATTTCTTTTATCAACTCGCTCATAGCTTCTTCAAAATTTCGTGAATTAAATTTTAATTTTGTTTCAAAATTAGATGCTAATTTTAACATTTCTTGAGAATCTTCAAGCATTTTATCGATTAATGTTTCCTAGAAAATTCAATAGAAAATGATTAAAATACTGTTCCGACGATATTGGTAACAAATCAACCAGTTACTAATAGAATGATACCTGGTAGGATTGGTTAAGTTTTGCTAGTAATAATGGCGATATAGTATATTAATGAAACCAAAGTTGATGTCGAAACGGTATTGGTATATCTTTGTTGTAAGACTGGAAAGTTTAGTCACGAAATAAGGGTCATAAGGGTTACAAGTAGAGTTCTTATTTCTGGATACTTCCAGTGCTAATCTTGTTACACTGCAGTTTCGGGTTCAAAGGATATTTGTCAAAACTAGTTTTGTAGATAGATTTAACCTAGTTATACCGGTTGGTATTAGGCAGGATGCCCATATTTGCCGAAACCACATTTACAACCGTTTTTAACGAATTTTAATGATATCCGTCAAATGCTTAACAAAAACATACATCTAATACACCCACAATAGATCTTTAGGATTATGACGTGGGTACAAAATTCTGATACAGAAATTATTAAAATTGTTTCTTTTTAAAAAACTTACTTGTAGTTTAACCAGGACACTGGATTGATGTTGTAATTTATTAATGATATCATTAAATTTCGGGCGGGTCAGCTTACTAGCAGTTTCATTTAATTTTGTTGCAATTTTAAGAACATCATGTTGTGTAACATTAACAGCAAACTATAAAATTTAAAAAAACAAATCAATAAAATAAAATTTCTATGAATCCGTTTTATTTTATTTACATTATCAAAAAACTTTTCAGCACTAAATCCAGCTAATGTTGAACTGCCCAAACTCCTTATTAAATTTTCAACCTCTGGTGTCAATATTTTAACATCTTTATTCACATTAATTCCATTGATAAAATTTTCTAAAGTTTGTGTTACATTATATGTTTCTGTATAATTTGAAATATCGTCCAAATGATGAAGTCTTAAAACATTATAAATTGTTTTATTCTGATGACAATTATGAATTACGTGTGACATTCGTAACGGTTGAACACTTGTACTTTCTTTAGAGCTTTTAGAGTTGCTAGAATATTTTGAAAGTACTGTATTGTTTTGATAGATAAATTTATTAAGATCGACAAAATTATCTGTGTAGTTTACAATAAGATTACTTGTCTCTGGATATCTGGAAGCAAGAAACAAAAAAAATTCGTAATCTACATTAAAAAAATTTTAAAATTAGTTTTTCTTACGACAGTGGTTCACAAACTCCTCGTCTTAAAACGAATCCTCCAAGGAATAATGCAAAACACACGATTGTCAACACAGATATTGTTAGGAATATGAATGCCACCGCTCTGTAAATGAGACAAATGAATTTAAGAATAAAAGATGCTTGCAAATAAGCTAAATGAACTTACAGCATTAAACAAGTACTTCCAGCTCCTTTATTACAACAATCATCACCATATCCAGTTGGACGACGACCACATATTCCACACAGAAGTCCAAGTATTAAACATAGGACAATTAATAGTAATAATATACAAACTCCCATTGCACCCCAGAAACTGTACACGGAATATTGTTCTATATATTCATCAGCTTTATCGAAATACTTATTTGAATTTTGATCAATTAATTTTGTTGCTTCGTCCAAAACTTTTGATATATCGTTAGATAGCTGCTTCAGTGATTTCCCAACATCTTCTATTGAAAGTTGAATTTTTCCAATATTTAAATTTATTTCGGTTATTAATTTATTTCTAACATCACTTATAACTCCTTCACTTTGTGATATTGTCATCATCAAGTCACCGTTGATAAAATCTCTGACATCTTTAAGTACGTTTATTATCATTTCATCTGGAAGCTGTATATAGGGAAACAAATTCGATTAAACATTGAAATGTATCTTCACAAAATCAGGGAACACCATTTTCATAGTCATTAAAAAATTTCAATTCGATTATGTTAATGGAAATAAGTTGGATAGTAAAATAATTTATGATTCATTGGACAAGCCAATGTGGATCAATTACAATAAATCTTACACATCGCGGATGGTTCCATATTGATCCAATTTTGCTTTTAGAGGTAGAAAACCAGAATATTAAGGATGTCAGCTTCACAACGCAATGGTCAATCCGAAAATTTTATAGATGCTCAGATGGCTTCAATTTAAATTTGCATTAAAGGGAGAAAAAATATACGAAAGTAAAATAACTATTGCATATCTACTACGCTAAAGTGAGGCAAATTTCAAGTTACAAGATTGGTATAAGTCCAATGCCTAGAACTATTCAGGATTGTCTATTGAAGTCCAGAAAATCTATCTAGCCAAATCTTTAAATCCAACGGATTACGCTATTTCAAACGCTGTGAAGTACAATAATAAATGTAGATGTAAGTTTGCTTTTTAAGAAAGAGGCATGATCCAAAACCTTAACAAATTCTTCATGTTCACTTACATAACATCAATCCGACTCCGAAAAAATACAATAATCGCATGCTTCACCCAAATCGAATTATGTTCCAAATTCGGCGAATTTCGTTAAATTTTCGAAACGATTAGCATAGATCCAAAATTACTTTTTGAGTTAAAGAAATTTCAAAAATCTGAACGTATTTTGACCCGTATTTTGAATTCTTTATAAAGTTTTGTCAAATCGAACAGGAGATCTTTGTCTGACGGGTTAAGACAAATTTTACAATTTGCTCTTTGATCTAGAGCAGATATACAAAATCAAAACATAGGTGAACCCCAACGAAAACGCCGCATAAAACAGATTTTACAAAGGTGCCGATGTCTGTCCGGATTGTTTGTTTTTTTGGGTCTACGCAAATTTTCTTATTCGAGAAAATTCAAGAAAATATATCCAAAACTAAATAAAAATGTGTATGTCAAATTCACGAACCTATGATCAATCTGACTCGTGTTGCAAGTTACGTAGGACGAATTGTGATAAATTTTACAAATTCCTAGGTATTGCCTGATCCGTTAAAGGTTGCGTTTTAGCTAGAGAAAATATTTAAATCTAGGAAAAAATTTCGCATGTCTAGTAGTTCTGGCCAACATAACTCGAGTCACATATAATGGCTTTCGATAAAATTTTCAACTATGTTTGGTAATAGATAGTACATAATGAAAACCCAAAACTAATGAACGCTAACTTTTACAAACGGTTAAACAATTGATCGATTAAAAATTTCTTTTCTAAGCTTAGAAATCTTGACAATTCTGATCATGTTCCAATGAAGCATTCTGCTTTTGCTTACTATACCACTTTGGTATTATTTTGAATTTTATATCAAATTTTTTGATCCATTACGTTCGGAGTTAAGGAAGTGGGATGGAATACGTCAAAATACATTTTCGATGAAGAGAAGAATCCTAAATGCAAATAAAAATTTGCAATCATCTCTAAAAAATATCAAACTTCATGTGGCTTATACAAATGAACTCCTTGTCATTCGTCTGGATCAACGAAAACTTTAACTTCAAAACTTCAAAGAGGTCACTGAAGTTTGCGATACTTATTCCATAGTTAGTCATATACGATAGACTTTTTCAGATTAGTATGTCGATCGGAGCATCGTTAAAAAATTCATTAAAAATTTTAGATGTTAAGGGAGAGCTGTCCCACGAATTGACCTTATGGAATTTCATGACGCCAAGTACTTTTTATACCTTAAGTCACAAATAAACTAGCAAAGACTCAATAAATCTTAACTTTAATCAATCTTTTCATGTCTCTGGAATAATATAACCCTAAGTCCGAATTTGAAACAATAAAGGTTCGTAGGTGGTTCCACGTTGAATTCTTTAAATCACACAGCGAAGTTTTACAGTATTTAATTTACATACAACCTTGATAAAATAAATGGACTCCTTTCGACATGAAAAAAATATCGTCAATTTGGGGTTTCACAGCGGCACTACATTTAGTTTTGTTAATTGATTTGAATTTATAAAATAAAAATTCGTGCTCTTAAGCGTAGAGCATTTATTATTTTATTTAAAAATTAGAGCATTTAATTTAAATTAGAGCATTTATTTATTTTATTTAAAAATCGTTACACAAACCATCGGAAGATTGATTCTTGATGACAGCCGGCCACGGGACCAACATTTTGTTTTAATAAAATGTGTTGTGTAATAGGAGCTTCAATATGTGTCGCATGTGTTTAAAACCTAGATCCCACAACAACAGTCATTTCGAGTTGTTGACGCAACATTTTTTTGTTCTGTTTTTTTTTTTAAAGAATAACTAAACAATAAATCCTATCACTTAATAAAATATGACATAAACCAATATTTCATAACAAGATGGAGGAAATAAAATAAACTAAGATGTGAAGAACGACTTAAAATGCTAATAATGTAATTGCTCATTACATACAATTCCCTGATCATGTAACCACTTTCTTCCTAAATGGTTAAAGAAAATGATTTCTCAATGAGCACCCCAACACTAAGAGTGAGGGTGCTACCTTAGACTAATAAAGTTCATCCGCCAGAATAAAGTCCATCCACCCAATCACGTTAACTCATATGCGAATAGCATAATTTAGTTCAATTTAAATTTAATCCCAACGGCATCGTTGTCTCTATATCGTGCCGGAGTCATATCGTTTAGTGTATAAACCCCATATGTTCAAAATACATAAAAAGGAATTCCAACCACGTTCGACGACCATAACATAAAATTATTGTACGAATACATGGAGCAATTTAAAAGGAACGAGAAATATATTACTAAGTTTTTTCATGGCAATGAGTTTATGAATACGAAAATTGTGATTGGATTGATGAAATTTTATAACATAAATTTTATTGCGAGCACTTTTTGTGAAAGAAAAAAGAAAATGTTAGTAATTTAAAAACTATTTAAATACTTGCACAAATGGCATTATGATTTGAAATGCTACTTTAGTACAGCAAGAATGGAAATACAAGAATTGAACAACAGACAAACGTCAAACGTTGTTCAATTAATAAAAATCATTTATTACTATATTTGCAGCAATTTAGAGCTCCTTGCGGCGTGGTACTTGTTGAGTTTAAACTGACATGAAACCGAGTTAGCAGTACTCAACTTCAACAATTTCGGATATGTTGAATTTTCAATTTTTCGGACATAACGTTGAAATTTTCGATTCTAGATGCCAGTGTGAAAAAGGGGGAGAGGTGGGTGGTTCTTTTAAACAACAGTTTATTTGAAACTTCAAAAATAGTTTGTTTGTTAAATTGAATTTGGTTGAAACTTCGTATATAAGGTTTTGTAATGATTGTTCATACCAACTGCCGGTTCATCACTTCCAATTAAAATTTTCGGTAGTTTTTTTTAAGGTCTTCAGACAACAGTCAACAACCAGCAGTTATGAAGCAATTTTGATGAAACTTTGGTAAAACGTTTCACTAAACCTGAGAAAGAACTAATTATCTTTAGGGGTGGGTTGCACAAGAGATGTGGGTCTACAATATAACTGGTGATTTTTCACTTTCTTTCGAACTGAGCATTTTTTTAGGTGTTTTTAATAAACAAAGTACGGCTGGTCTATCAAATATCCTTCATACTTCATTCAGTACTTTTGTGGAGATTTTTTGTCCGACATAAAGTGAAATTCGTTCAGTGTAAAGTATGGAAGACCTGTGGATAGCAAATTCTGTAATTTAAAACAAATTTAAAAGAACTAACATAGGGATCTGATCCTACAGTGAACTTAATAAGCCAAATGATTTTCAGATATTTAAAAAAGGAATTTTATTTTTCTTCAAAGTAAAAAAAGTTTTTATGAAATAAAGCAGCACTAAAATTCGAGAGATTTAAAATTTGCAACAAATAAAATCAATGAATTCTTCATTCAAATCAAAACACCTAACATACCTTTGGATAATATCTATCTAACATCTGTTAGCATGAAAATAAATTTATACGGTGATTTATTAACTGAACAAAAATTATTTATCAACAAAAGAAAAAAATCCTACCTTATTATAATCAATCCCATCAAAAACATCCAGATGAACGATATCATATTTTTGTATAAATTCTGTACATTCTGGAGCGGCACAAGCTGCCAATGATACTAAAAGTTCACGTTTCACAGCACGAAAACCATCATCCAACTGTGAAGCTCGTACACGTATTAAATTCGTTAGTTGTAGTAATCTCTCTAAATCAGTCTGAAATTGTGGCAGGGATTGAACAAATCGATTAAATTGTATCAAAGATATCCCCTTCGACATATTATCAAATCTATACACAATTGTTGTTGATGTATCCGCTAATATCTCATTTAAATTATACGATAATTCGTTGTAATTATTTACTAAAAGATGATTCATTTCATTTGATGTTTTGTTTAAATATGTTGTTGTATCTTTGGTTCCAATTTTTGCGGCTACTGTGAAATTATCAACTCCCTGATGAAAATATGCATTTGTTACAAATGATGCAACGACACCAAATATTAACGCTGATGTAAGGATGATTAGGAATAAACCCCAACATCCACGACGACACCCATCCCCTTTTTTATCAAATGGTTGGGTTCGTCCACCACACGACCCAGCACATCGACAACAACAAAATATTAATCCAATTAATGGCATAAGAACTACTATTAGAACTGATATTACTGTAATTAATATAAGTCCCCAATACATAGCCGCTATTCCACCCCATTCTGAGTTTTTGAATCTAGGTCCAGCCTTTATTGATTCCTCAGTGACTATGATATAATCTAAAAAGAAACAAAAACATAACCATTAGTTTTAAAATAATCCAGGTTATCCTAAACAGATAAATAAACAAGAAAGGTGAATCAAACTGATTCGAATGAGAAATCAGAAAGCAACCCACGTGATTGTTTAGATCATTGAATTGTTTCATTTCCTATTTATTTATTTTTACATTTATTGGTTACTTGACAGAATAATTTTATTATGGTGTTTGTTGGTTTAACTATAACCGGTAGACATTAAATTGTTTTTAAAATAAATAATATAATTTTTCACAACTAAAAAAATATATAAACAAAACGGATTGGATTTTATTTCTTATAAATGTCACTGTTGTTATAAAATAACTTATATTACCACACTTCAGTAACTATGTTTATAAGATTTTTGTTTATATATTATTTTTTATGACTAATCGTTTATTTTCCTTATTGAAATTATTGGCGAAGTAAACGTTACTTATTTTAAGCATACATAGAATAAATGAAACTTTTTTAGTGAAAGTTAGCGAATTGCTTACGTTTAGTAAACATTCTTAGAGAAATAAACATTTTAAAGTAAATAACACCTGCATGTTATGTAGCACAAGTTGGAAGCGGTGATGAAATTAGTAGCGAATACATATGTGGGTAATATTTATTTACATATTTTATAACCATAGATGACTCGAATGTAAAATGTTAAATATTTGCAGCAACACTATTGAAGCAATTTTGGTTGACCTCAAAAGGTTTTTCAAGATTAGTTCACGGGTCCCAAATAACGATAATTACCTCATAACGATCTCTGTATGCTAGAACAAAATATGCAATAAAAACTATCCTCAAAGAGGTTACAGTGGTAACTTTAAAGTCCCTTTATACAGGATCATTATCCTTTTTCAAAGGAGTAAAACTCAATTCACGGTTCATGACGGTTTATGAGAACATGTTTCGGTGTGTTTGTCACAATAGAAAATGGTTTTGCGATGAAGGTGTACTCCAGTCATGATATCAAATACTGTCATCCTTCAAATAATTAGAAGTATCGGTCCCAGGGTAATAATAATTTCTATGATAAAGTTAATTTAAATGTATACAAATTGCAAGTGAAAATAGTTTTGAAAGTCCTTACATAGTCTTAATGAGTTCTAGCATAAACAATAAGCCATCTGCGCAATGGGTTTGAGAGAATCAATATAATTTGTAGCAATCGAGAGCGTTCCGAGTCAACTGCTCTTCTAAACGGTTACTGACCTTTAAAGCATTATGTTCTAAAAAGTTAAGCTTTTTAAAATACAACTTGAGGAACTAGTGTAGCTAACAAACCGTTTATTTAATTTGCTTTAGTCATATTGTTTTTATCAAAAATTAAAACCCCAAAAATTTTGAGTGTGTGGCTATTAATCACAAAAAAATTTATAATTAAATGATTAAACAAATTGCCCAATCTTACTTAACGATAACGTTTTTATAGAAAGATACTCTCCACTTCAACCAAAAAAATATTTGTTGTAACGTTTTTTTGTGTTATGATTAAGAATTTTTGATTGAGTCATACATTTTTCCAAAAGCCAAAAAAATAATTCGTTTTTAAATGCCAGGAAATTGTTAGGTATGCGTGCTGATAGGTCTACGTGGTTAGTGGTTAGCATAATTGGTGGAAGAACATCTGGTTCAAGTGATTTGGATGTCTTCGTGAACTTTATTGGTCTCACGACATCATCGTGAATTAAACTTATGGTTTCTTCTTACGGTGTCCCAAACACTTGTGTTTCGGGGAGAACCGTTCTTTAGGATTTTCCAAAACGGTCGAGCTCAAAGCAAAGTGTTCCACGTACAATGTAACTTTTATTGCTGGGTCAGTGACGATTAAATCACCGTCAAAAATAGTAGGAATATAATATTTGGTAGCAAATTTTAAAGAATTTGTGTCGATTTTTGAGAAGTATAATATTGTTCCTCGGAATATCTGGCATAGATGTGAGATAAGCGTTCTAGAAGAAAACTTTTACCACCACTATTACGTGGAGTGAAAATTTGGTTTTTTTAATTTGCAACAGGCCCTGCGATGCAGCAAATATTTCTGTCAGCCGTCCATTAGTATCGTCGATTGTCGTTTCAGAAAATTCTAGCCACGATTTGTTGTGGACTTCACAATCAGAGTATTTTGCTCTAATTACATAAAGAACATCAGTTAGGAGATTAAAAAAACTGGGATTATGTTTGTTTGGGGACCGCTATAAAGTTATTGTGAAAATGAAGTTTCAGGTAGATAAACATTAGTACTACTGTTTTGCAGCCATCACCATGTAGTTAATTTGGAAAGCGGTTATATGCTCTTATGAATGTATTAATATATAATCCCAGCAAGCACATAGTAGCAGAATTCAGTAGCACGATAGTAGCATAACAGTAACATATCGGTAGCTTGCAATTTTAGTAGCATAATAGTCACACAATAGTTGCACCAGAGCCGGGACGAGGTTTAATTACGCCCTAGGCACGAATAAGGTTTGACCCCACTACCCACCTCTCCCTTCTATACAGACTTGGCTTCTTTTAAACACTATTTAAAACGATGTTCAAAACAAATTGTTTCTTTTTAAACAAAAATTGTTTTTTTAAATAAAGCAATTTTACTTATTTGCTTTTTAATAGAACTGTTGCATAATGTGGTATTTTATCGTTTTTAATACATTTACACTTTACACGCCATTAAAAGTGTTGGCGGATCTGGTATTCGATTACCGACAAACGCAATTCGTTTAATTTCTAAATAAAAAAGTTTCAAATATGTGTCGTTACTGTGAATCAAAACAAACATCCTAATTCTGAAAAGGAAATTATAGAGATTTGTAAAATTAGGTTACATATTTCATCTGATTGACTTGACATAATGTTTTCCATTACATTAATTTTTTAATTAAAAGTGTTGTGTTAAAGAATTTACAATATGTGTCACAAAAATATATAGATACCTTTTAAGACGTAGGTTCTGAGATGTTGACGAACGCTTTCTTTAAACTTTTGGGGATTAGACGCCCCCGAGACTATTAAGTCCGGCAAAGCATTCCGTTTGTATGATGTATGGACAAAGAAATCCCTTTGAATTCTGTCACTATGACAGTGAGTGACCTCAATAGTTTGACTGTTTGCACAAACCGATTGACGTGTAAAACAGGAAAAAGAATATGATGGATCCGATTTCAAATATTAACATTTTTACCAGATACTTAACATGGACTTGATAAAAAAGGGAGCAAACCTTTATCAAATTTTAAAACCAGTCGCAAATGCTTGGGAAGCAAATGAACGCAGTCTGACCCAGTAAGTAATTTGACAACAGTTACGACATGATTTGGATTTTTGGTCATTTTGGCAGCCTTGCGAATAAGTACGAATTTGGAAACAGTTACAACATGATTTGGATTTATTTGGCCTTGTTATTTTAAAACTAAATGTAATCCTAAAACTATATTTAAAAACTATTCGGGATTTTTGTGAGCAATTAAACTCAAGCAACTAAGGAAGTAATTTAAATTTTTGAATTGAAAGGTATGGTTGGAGATATAACAGAAAAAACTCTGTTTTTATTTTTACGTGTTTCGGTTGGGATTCGAACTCGCAACCTCATCAGTGCCAGAGTGAGTTCAAATTCTTTGACAAGCACGCTACGCTATTCACTTCGCCACAAATGCGATGATATTTTGAAGTTAAGACTTAATCATCACTCTATTTACTTAAGTTGAAATCTCAATTCTCAATTGTCATTCGACTCCTATTTTTCGGAAATATTTTAACATTATTTTTGGTATTTTTCCATTAAATTTCTAGACAGCAATATTGCGTGAATTCATAGGATGTGTACTATTTCTATATTATAGGCAACATTTTAAGTCACGAGTGTATAGTCATTATTGATTGCTTCCAATCAATGTGAAATGAATGAGCGACACTTGGTCAATTATTTCAAATATTGGCTTGCATATTTTGGGGACAACATTTTGGGGCATTTTAATTATTCGGGATTTTTGTAAGCAGTTAAACTCAAGTAACTCAGGAAGTAATTTGAATTTTTCAATTCTAAGGTATGGTTGGAAATATCTCAGAAAAAAACGCTGTTTTTTTGACGTGTTTAGGTTGGGATTTGAACTCGTAACCTCATCATTGCCAGATTGAGTTCAAATCAAAAATTTACAAAATGCTTAATATTTTCTCACACATATCAAAAAATTTTAGAGCTACCAAAATCTTTTGTCAAAGCGTGCACATAAATTTAAAAAGAGCAGATGAGTCGGATTTTATATAACCGATATTTGCAAAATGGGTCATTCGGGACTCAGGTTATACATAGGTCACAAATTTCTGATCATAATTAAAATTTCTTAAGTTTATGTTAGCCAATAAAGACAAACATGTCATTAGATTGAGGGATAAATTATTCTTTGATATCTTGCTTAGGACAAATATTTGAGAATATTCAAGAAATCTAGAGAATCTTAAAAAAGATTCTTAACAACCGTCGCAAAATCTTGAGAATCTTACCGAATCTCTTGAGAATTTTCAAAAATCTTGAGTACATTTGGACATACAGAGTTTCTTCAGATAATCAAGGTAATCATGAAAATCTTGTTAATATGAAGAGAACCTTGGAAATCTTTGGAGAATAATCTTACAATACTTAGGATACCTACCATTACCATTTTAATTTAAAACAACAAAAAACGAATCTTCATAGCGTAAAATATATTAAAACAAAAAATGTGTTCACAATTTCTGCGTCCTTTAAATAAAACGCCCTATGCGAGCGCCTAGTTTGCCTACCCCTTGTACCGGGACTGGGTAACACAATGGTAATTTTCTCGTATCGGTAGCAGAAGTAGTCGCACAATGGTAGCATAGTGTTGTGCGGTCGTGTGAAAAAATTTGGAGTAGCATAACCGGTAGCAGAAAAATAGAATAATGGTAAAAAATAATGGCAGCACAAGACAGTAGAACAACAGTTGCTTTTCGGTAGGCTAACAACGGTCGCACAGCAGAGTACCACTTCAATTGCATATCTGTAGATCAACAACGGTCGCACAATAGAGTGGCATATGAGTTGCATATCAGCAGAATAACGACGATCGCACAACAGAATAGCACATCAGTCGGAAATCGATAAAACAATAAAGTCCTTGTAACCTCATTCGCCTGTTGTGTGTGAGTGTTTTAGCACAGAAAATCGTAAACCTTTAAGCTTTAGCGTCATTTTGAAATATAAAACTCTATGGCCGTGGCCCATTTCTCAAAAATGCCGATGAAATTGAAATTTTGACGTTTCGCGCTGAAATATAATTTTTTGTTTTATTTCCTTCCACAAAAATTAAATTTCGAAAATATAATGTTTGGAAAACAAATATTATTTGAATTTCAACACAATCTGTCAAAATTTACTCAAGTAGGATAGCAGAGTAAATTGAAATTGTTTAGTCGATTTGCAGATTCAATTTCAATTTCATCGAGAAATGGGCCATAGCCTATACAAAAACTTTTAACAAATTTAATCAAAACTACTAATCCACCTTTTTGCATATGGCAAGGTTCATTTTTTTCCATAAATTGCGTAACTGAAAAAAACTTGTATTTCGAAAACTCTAAATAATTGTTATTTCTTTGTTACTATAGTTAGATTAAAATTATAATTATAAGTCACTAGAGCTGAATGTATTCAATTGAATAGAATGAAAATTTATTTGAAAAGCGAAAGATCCGTAACAAATGTTTTATCTGTTTTGTTGAAATGCTGTAAAATGTTTGTTATGAATTTTTATGTTATTTAAAAAAAATAATAAAAGAACAATAAAAAGTAAATAGTGTCTGGTCTGGGAATTGAACCCTCGACCGTTTTCAAATTTAAATACATGCTTTGATGTACTAAATAATTTGATATAAATTTTCATATGTAATTGATTATATGCCAATAAATTAATTGTACGCGTCATCTTTTCATAAAATCAATGTCTTTTCATTTTCCTAAACTTAAGCATCAACATAATATTCATAAATAAATTGTTGTAAATAATCATTTTAGATAGACGAATGGTTAAAGTTGCTTGCTGGGATGTATGTACATTGCTGAAGTTTAAAAGCTGATTCAAACCTATATGTGGCATTCGGTGTTACGCCAAAGAGATAGATTTCAGAAAATTTTGTATTTGTAAGATATTGTATCTGTAAGTTATCAAGCTTGGAATGATGTTGCACAACGTCACGGTTAGCGTTCAATCCACAATAATTGTGAATTTGCATGTTAAATTTTTTGTCTAATATTTTTTTTTTTAAATAAAATGTGGTTTATAGAACGCATTAAAATATGTGTCAACACAACACATAACAAATTTGGAACAAAACTAAAATGGAGTTGACAAAAATCTAGCTAGTGGCACATTTATTAATCATGTCACGCACTGTCTCCCTCAATGATTAAAGACCGGATAATATGAGTTATATGAAGGCCCGTTTCTTCGAGCAAGTAATAGTGTGCCATAATTAAGGAATATTGCAGGGCTAAAACTGAGGGTGCTACCGTTAACTGAATACAGGTCCGCCAGCACCTCTAAGATACCGCTTTGGGTAGTGATATCAAAATGATATTACCGGTGGTATGTGATATTTCGCGGTTACTCAGAGGTTGGTACGCTAGCCTAGTTTTAACTCACTAGATCCCTCCTTCGTGGCGCACTGAAGACGCATTGGATTAGGTATGCTGATAAGGGAGCATCGGCTACACCCGCTCCCGCTAGACATGAAAAGGGGTTTAGAGTATACAATAACGGACAAGTGTCCGCTTTAGCTCAGATACCTCGAGTAAGCTAAAGCCATACCACAGTGACCCATGAGGATTTTATCAAACTAATTTGGAAATCAAACCAAATAATTATCATTTGAAAATTAGTTAAGAACCAATAAATTTACCATTCGTATTTAGAATCGTTATCATATCATTGCGATATGGAGTATAACGATATCAAAATTGAACAAGTTTGCTTATAATAGAAATCTCGTTTATCGATGCCTAAATTTTAACAAACAAAATTATTTCCGGTAACTTGAACACATTCATGAAAAATACTTTAATTAACACTTTTATTAATCGAAACACAAAATCACAAAACTTACCATCTGGTATTAATTTCTGTTCCACAATTAAACTTAAGATATAATTAATTGCATCATATAATGGTGACATTCCTTTCGATGAATATGACGTTGAACTGTAATATGTTGCATTTTGTCGCCATTCTGTAAAATTTGTTATTTCTATATCTAATAATGGTTCTTGGGCTACTGATGCATATCCAAATGTAAATAATATTACGACTAGTCCAAATTTATATCTCATTTTTTCTTAACTATATTTTTTGTGTCTCTTCTAAGGATGTTGAAAAATAACTGTAGAATATTTGCTTTCCTAAAAAAGATACAAAAAATATAACTTTTTTATTAGACAGCTTTAATAAAATTCATTATTACTACTAAAAGTTTAAGGTTGATTTAATTATTCGCATTGTTTTTGCTCATAGCTGATATGTTATCTGTTTTTTTTTTAATTATTGAGGCATACTTGCATAGATAATTTTCAAACGTATTGCGATTATTATCTTTCGAAGAGCTTTAGTTCTTTTGATATAAAAAACTATAGATTTTTTGTGAGTATTCGAATGAGAGGTATTTTAGTTTGCATCAACAATGTTTATAATTACACTTATTGTGTTAACATGCGCTAACTTAAATGTTATCAGTTTGCTAATTATTTTCTTATTTATTCATAAGAATTTTGTTTTATTACTCTAAAGTATATAGAGGAAAGAATGTAACTGTTAGTTAATAGATTGAACGAGAAGGCAGGTATACACATTAGGCATCTTTGAAATATACAAAGAAAATTTTACTATAAAGCACAGATGGAAGTGTAAGGTAACGATAGCTTTGTGGTTCACCAGTCTCCAGGGACACCAGCGTTAATTAATTTAATCTCAGATGGAAAACCATTTTTGGAGACCGAAATCCAGTTAGTCGAGAGTTTGGTTTTTAAATCTTGGGAGGAAAAATCATTAACTACACTGTTCTAACAAGGAAAACACCAGATTTATAAAATTGGTAAAAAAATATATTTAAAGTGGTGCAACGAAGGGCCTTTTATTATTACTTCCGACATCCTATTATTTATTTCCGACAATTTTGAATGAAACTTGTTTTATATAAATTTACTGAGAACTTGGTTTGGGGAATTTCTTCAGGAGTTTTAAAAACAGTCGACTGTAAGCGAAGCATTCTAGGAACAACTTAGATTCTCCTGATGATGAACGAAATTTCATTTCTCCGACCAAGCAGATAGGAAGCATTAATAAAGTCAGTAGATTGTGACATCTCATCATCTCACTAAAAGAATATTACAACACTTTTGCTAGTTTCTACCATAATCACTTTTGCAATAAACCTTGAACATCGTGTTCATACATTTTGGCTACCTAGCCTAACGGCTAATTGAAAAAAACAATGTGTCGATGCTTCTAAATGTTATTTTAAACATACTTTCACGAAAATGGTTGGAAATTTATTAATTCTATAAATTTTTATGAAAATCCAAAACAGCCGAAACGAAATATCGACGAAGGAATAACGAAAATAAATATCACTTAAAACATATGAAGTATGTCCAATACAATAAATGTTTATCTACATATATGTCAATGAATCATTGAATCAATGAATTGAGAATTTTGCTTACAAAATATAAAATATTTTGTTAACATTAAAACAGTTTTTCACTTGTAGACTTAATAACTTCTCACCTTTAAAATTGAAACTCATTTAAACTAAAGAAAATAAATATAAAAACATATTTCTATATCGTTACACTTTGTTGACGATTATAAACATCGCAAAAATGATATACATTCTTCATTACTAACTATAAAACGTCACATACTTCAGTAAACCTGAAAAACATCGTTAATTGTGGTGATAATTAATTGTTGATAAGCCAATAAAACTATGAATCACATTTCTTTTGTATGATTAGTATATCTAAAAAACTGTAAATTTCCAAACGTAAAAATTGTTATCACTAAAAAACTGTTATTTTTATTTGCAATTAAATAAAATTTAATCATCAATCCATGTCATCTGGTGTCGGAAATAATCATAATTAGTTTTAATTGTACGAACTGATAACATTATTTTGTGTTATAAATAAAAAAATATAAATTTCAAACGAGGCAAACCGATAGGATAAAATATTTTAAAATATGGCGCAGCTTTGCAGAATAATATAACTAGCTTGCACGTTTTTTGGTAAACGCATGTGAGTTATGTTTCTCGTTTTTCATTATTACGAATATATATCGAATGATTATTTCCAACACATGGTTGTTTTCACTTCATGTTTGCCAACCATTACATGTTTTTTAATAAGAACATAATTGTTTCCTTTATTTTTATTTCATTTTCAATTCAACAAGATTGTTAACATTTATTTTGGAAGATAGACAAAATTACAATCCATGAAAATAAAATAAAAATCTTTCCTTGGGTTTGAAAAAAAAAATAAACGTTGCTTTCCTATCTACATATGTATGTATATTATTGAATTTAGATAACTATAATTATTTAGGTAAACGAAGAAAAAGTTTGTTGTATTATTATTAAATTTTGCCAGACTACAAAATTTACGTTTCTTCATTAAACGATATTCAATTCAATAATCTCATAACCAAGCAATGTTCTATAAACATAGAGATAGAGCGTCGTTCACAAAAGCAGTGTTACCATAGACATCATAGGCATATTTAATTTGAAATATATTGGAAACTAATTTTGTATGTACAACAGTAACACTATACATATTAAATTTTTCCAAACATTTATATCTTCGATTTATTACCGCTTAAAAATATCGATCAACCATAACCTTCTTATTAGGTCTGGTCATAGATAAAATTAAATACTCTAAACAAAAAACATATGTTCTACTTAAAAATTATATTACCGTAATATAAACAAAATTATAATAAAATTAAAACTATTCGTTTTAATCGTCTATAGTAAATAAATCGATAAAAAACTAAAAAAATTAGAAAAATGAACTAGTTTAAGTTAACTATTGGTAAGTTATAATAAGTGAACCAAAAGAAAGGGTTCTCAACATTATCCTGTTTCGAAACTTAAATCCATCATTAACGGTTGGTACGATCGTTTATAAATCCTTCAAAAACGCTGTTCCTATACGCAAGAACTTCTGAGAATTGACGAAAAGTAGAATGTTGAAGCAGCAGAGATGTAGAAAAAATTCGTCTATACATCCGTATATCTAAAAACTCAAAATTCAGAATTATAATTGAAGAAAATCGTTGCTTCAAAATTAAGAAAAACGAGCTGGTAGTGAAGTTTAGGATGTCTTTTCATGGGTACGTAATGATTAGACAGCATCTCGACTTCACGAACGGCGGATAAAAAGGATTCATTTGACGTAATTGGTTACTTTTTTTTATGATTGTCAGAGACTTGCCTCCTTAAAGGTACGGCGAAGTTAATGATGGGTCTGCCGATTTTTTGATTGCGATAGTGGTAATGTGTTGTTTTTATCTTCGCCTCATTACCAGCTAGTGATTTTGGAGCATTATTGATATTTGCAACTTCAAGTTCACTTGTTGTGCGAGTTTGAAAAATTGAAAACAAAAAAGGAATGATAAATCGTAAGTTGGGTAGCAACATTTTTTGATTCTTGACAATAATTTATGCTCCAATTCCTGTTATAAATCAGTCATCAGACCATGAAGTTATTTTTGCAAAAATAACGGTATACTTTCATTACTTTGTTTAATAATGCCAGCAAAATAATCGGTCCTTTCTCGAACAATTTCAGAACAAAAATGAGGCGTGAGAACAGACAAACATTTTGGTTGGAAATAATCAAATCGAAAACATTCTATTTTGACTAGAAGTGAACTGACAGAATTGTTTTGGTTGCCAAGAACTTACTGTACGAAGTTTACTTAAAATCGATTATCACAGGTTGAAGTTATTGTGGTGCGGAAGGCGGTTTTAGAGTGGCGCGTTATACAAAAGCCCAACCAATCAAAAATTGAGCGGCAGTAATTCACAAAAAAAATTCAATAACAAGTAAACTGACAATAATACAGCACCTCTGCAATTTCTATCTTCCACAATTCTTGCAGAACGAAGATTAAATTTCGATTCAGCTCCAATCAAACACTTTTTCTTAAGATGAAAAGTCCATTCAAGTTTATAAGTTCAACTATTTTATTCAGATCAACTTGTTTCGACAACCCTAATTTTATTTAACTTGAATTTTCAAAAAAAAAAAAAATAATTTATTTTTGTTTAATTACCGTTACATCAATACACAAAGAAAACTTGTTTATATTATTTTAATTTGATATATTTATATTTTTTATTTTATTTCACACATGTACCGTTTAACTGCATCATCGCGTTCTTTATAAACATAGCCTTGAACCAAAAATAGTAATACAATTCGAAGGTTCAGGTTTAGATACATTTTCTTTAGTTAGGGTGTACGTTTTGTAATTAAATTTACACTATTAAAAATTTTGGAATGTAATCAAACTAAATTATTTTTTAATAGTTATAATGAAGATTCACAGCTACACAGCTTGTTATCAGGAGAAACGGATCTCATTTTTCGATATCTTCAATTTAAAAGCATAACATGTCGAATAGCTAGACTATAGATACAACTCTGTTGGATTCGCCTCTTCCAGTTGATTATTGGTCTTCCCACTCTTCTTGGACGTTGTGGATTAAACAACAAATATATCTTAGAGGAATCTTCAATGAAGAAACATGGGCCTCTGCTGTGTATAGTATCTAAATAGGTCTGTTTGAGATAGAAATTTTGTTTCTAAAGTGTTGTATGATAGATAATACAATATGTGTCACACAACACATAAACAACATTTAAGACTTAGGTCCAAATTAGTACACAATTTTTTTTTTGTTTTTTAAAGAATTTGGATAACTAGGAAATTAAATTAAAATAATTGAGTGTAAACAAATTGTTTTAAAATTTCCAGAAACAAACTTCAATTGGATTACCAATAACCCCAATGGAGTGATAAAAATGCCGTTGATGTTAAACTTATGGTAAAGATCGTTGTTTGTGATACTGACGTGGTTTTCGTATCCTTGTATCTACCATATGATGGTACCCTTCCAATCCAAGATCTTGTTAAAGTAGTGGAATTTTGCAGGAACAAGAACCTACCATTGATCCTGCGGTGCGATGCAAATGCGCATCATGAAATTTGGGGCAGTTCAGACAACAACAGATGAGGAATATATCTCGTTGAGTTTCTTACAGTCTTACAGACCTAGAAATTCAAAATAAGGGAAATACTTTCACAGACAGGCACTTTTAAAGGATCGTTTATCGTGATTGACTGGATCGTTTACCGTTTTAGTTGGCGGGCATATAAATACAGGGCCGGGGTGCTAGAGAAAATGCTTGGAAGAAGTTTTGAGTCAATTGAATTAGTCTGTGGCAGCAAGATTTCACAGAGCACTGCTTACTGCTTATGCCAACAGGGATGTATACGATATCTGTAAAAGAAACAGCGCAACATCTGCTTTGTTCACATTTCTCGGGCAGCAGCTCCATTGCTAAGATAAAGGAACAACTAACTGTAGCTCCAAATAAAGATAGTTGGCTCTGAAGTGGGACATAGATTTATAATATTGGACCTTTAATAATAATATGAAAAATAGAATTTACGCGGGATACAGTTTATCCCCACACGAATCTTGAGATTGGGAATCTCTCACTATTTTTTTCCTGAATTTATTCTAACATTCTAAAGGGGAAAAAATACTTAAACAAAAATTAATATAATTAAAATTCAAAATACCTTAAAATTATTAATTGTTGAAATTAACTGCTATTATTTCACCCAAAACTTCATATATTTTCCTGACATTAGCCTCATTAACTCAATAGATTTCACTTCTGTTATTAATTTGCCAAAACTTCACAGATTCCTGACAATAGCCCAATTAACTTATTGGATTCCACTACTGCTACTAATCCACCAAAACTTTTATAGATTTCTGACAATAGCTCAATTAATTTATTAGATTTCACTACCGCTATTACATCACCAAAAACTTTCATCGTTTTTTCTGCAATGGCTGCCACCAAAATTAATGGGTCCACACCCACGATATAAATCAAGGAAAAAGCAAGACCCCAATTGTGTTGCAAGTAATAAAAAAGGTCACTTCTTTTATTTTCAACTTTTTCCTTTATTCCTTTTATATTATTTTCTTTTATTTTTAATTTAGCTAAAATTTTTAATTTTTAATTGCTACAAAGTTGAACACCGAATGAATATCTATCAGTTGCAAAAATACAACCATGACAGCATTCTTATTTTTATTTCTTGTTTTATTTAATGTTTAAATCACAAAGACAATTCAACATTTCTTTTTTAAAAGCCAAAATGGAATGAATGTTTTTCCAAATTGCAAAATGTGATTTTGCTTTTGACATCTTATGATGTCAAAAACAAAATCGGGCAATACTTGAAATTCAGCAAATGATTAACAACGACGTCTGTTCATTAGTATTGGAAATAAAAATTTAGTACGTTCGTTTGCTTTTTATAGTATATTCAAAATTTAACTAGCAGTTAAGTTTTAGAAAATTTTAAAATTATTATTAAGGTAAAAATGAACGGAAACTAATGAAATGCATTTTTATTGAATTGAAAACGAAGATGAATTTGGTTTTATTATTGTTTTGCGATTATTGCGATCGTTACACCATGAATTCAAGGTAGAAACCAAGATTTTTACTCTTGAAATCACAAAAACGTCGCCATCCCCTCCATGACAGAAAACCACCGAACTACTTCCACTTATTAAACTGTATCTGGGATCGAGATACCCACAGTCACTGGCGTCAAGACCGATGACCGGTTCCAACACTCATGAAGTCCTTAAGAACTTCACTGAGTATTGAGACCGACCATCCATCCGAACGTCAGCACCACGGACACCCCGATACAACCAGTAAGTATGACCTGAAGATGTGAACCCCAGAGACGACAATCAGCCAGAGGAACAACCCTACCTAACGAAAAGACATCATTCCCTGATGTCTTTCGCGTGATGGACTCCAAGATTCTTACCGCTCATATCTGTGCACTCGTAGAGTACATTTCCAATCTTAGTCTTAATCATTGCAGGTAAGAACTTTGGAGCCAATTTTGCCGAGAACTTTTTGGTAGCGTCACTCAAATGATGTTGCCGTACAAACACCCGTTGTTGTGGTTGAAAAGTCCGTAATTTAGATCGCAGGTTGTACTGATGTTGCGATTTCTTAAAAGCTGCTTTTAAATTTTCCTGAACACGGTTCCTAAGCAGAGTCAAATGATCAGAGCGTTTTAATTCCTCACCAGCATCTTCACCAAGCTGGTGTAGTGATCTCAACAATTGGTAAGTATTCCCATCCGAAACTGGATGTTGACCAAATAATAAATAGTACGGTGAGTACTTGGTAGCTGAATGTACTGCAGCCCGCAGTGCATATGCGATTTCACCAATTTGTGAGTCCCACTTGGTATGTTGACCTTTAAGGAACGCTCGAATTGCTGCTAAAACTGACCTATTGACCCGCTCTGACGCGTTACTTTGAGGACTATAAACACCGGTCCTAATGTGTTTAATGCTGAAATCTGACAAAAGACTTTGAAAGTTCCTACTAGTGAACTGTTTGCCATTGTCACTGTGCAGAAACTCTGGTACCCCATATGTAAGAAACACTTCATTCCTTAGAAAAGCATTCACCTTCGGTGAAGTTGCATTTCTAAGTGGTTTCAGTAGTACAAACTTCGTAGCATGATCCAGAACTATCAATAACACCGTATTCCCAAGTGTAGAACGAGGGTACGGTCCCAAAAAATCTATATAGACTCTCTGCCATGGACGTGCTGTTTCGAATTGATATTGCATCGGAGGACGCAATATCTGATTCGTGGCTTTTGTTTGTTTACATGTGTCGCAGGACACAACATAGTTGTGTACCTGCGACGCCATGCCCGGCCAATAATAAAGACGTCGAAGTAATTCTAAAGTCTTTTTAACACCTCCATGAGCAGCAGTACTATCATCATGATGTTTCTGAATCATGTTTGAAGTCATCGGTTTTGGTACCCAGAGTTTCCACACAGGAACATCGTTGGGTATTGCATCAGATCTTGGCTCAATACGTATGTATAGCTTATCATCCACGACTTTAACAGATGGAAAGTCCTTAGGAGATGATTGAACTTTAGCTATCATATCCGTATATTCTTTGTGCCGATAACCTTCATTGTCGATTTTAATGTCGTTAATGTGATGTGTTAATGCTTCCGTCAATTCTTCGTGTGTATCGTCATAAAGACGAGATAGAGCATCAGGGACTATATTTTGGGTACCTTTTTGGTGGACAATGGTAAAATCCATATGTTGGAGTTTTAGGCTCCACCTAGCCAGACGGCCACTCAAGTCCTTCTGTGACATAAGCCACTTCAGACTTGAGTGATCAGTCACAATTGTAAATCGGTGACCTTCAACATAGCCCCTGAATTTCTTCACACTCAGAATTGCCGCAAGACATTCCAACTCAGAAACCGAATAATTTCTCTGAGCTCTATTTAATTTCTTCGACATGAAGGCTATCGGACACTCTTGTCCGTCCTCGTCGATCTGATACAGTACACTACCTATCCCTGTCAGACTCGCATCGCATCTAATAAAGAACTCTTTATTATAATCAGGGTTAATTAATACTGGTGCTGTAGTCAGCAATCGTTTTAAATTTTCGAAAGCAGCTTGAGCTTCTAATGTCCATTTCAATTTTCCCGAACTCTTTTTTAATAAATCTGTAATTGGTGATACCACGCTTGCATAATTTGGTATGAAACGTTGGTACCAACCAGCCATTCCTAATAAACGTCGTATCTGTTTTACTGTAGATGGAGCTGGATACTCAGCTACAGCTCTTACCTTGTCAGGGTCTGTTCGAAGACCATCTTCACCAACCAAAAATCCTAAGTATTTCACCTCTCTCAGAACAAATTTACTTTTCTTGAGGTTTATTGTTAACCCAGCCGCTCTTAACAATGAAGAGACTTTGGACAGCAATTCCATATGTTCCTGGAACGTGGAAGAGACTACCAATAGATCATCTAAATAAACAAAGACATTTTCGTGATATTGATGTGGTATCACTTTGTGCATTAGCCGACACATTGTCTGGGGAGCATTGCACAATCCAAAGGGCATAACCCGGAATTGATACAATGGACGACCAGGCACTGTGAAGGCTGTCTTGTCTCTAGATGCTTCTGCCAGAGGAATCTGCCAGAAAGCATCTTTGAGATCAATACTGGAAATGTACTTTGTGCTATTTAGACGACCTAGTAAGCCATCAATCAAGGGAAGTGGGTAAGCGTCCTTTTTAGTTAGTGAATTGACACGACGGCTATCAATACATAATCTGTTTTTACCAGATTCTTTTTGTACCAAAACCACTGGCGAGCACCAAGAACTATTACTCTCTTCGATCACGCCCATTTGAAGCATTCGGTCGAGTTCGGCATAAACCTTTAGTTGAACAGCCGGCGATGTGGGATAGTGCCTCTGTTTAACAGGTGCACTATCACCAACATCGATGACATGTTCAACCAAAGAAGTCTTTCCGAGCCCAGACACTTCAAATGACGGGAAAGAATCCTTGATCATATCCAGTTCATGTTGCTGATCAGTGGTGAGGTTATGTGTATTAAAAGTTTGTAGCTCTGTGCGAGTCAGTTCACTAACAAATGAAGGAACAATACCAAATTTCTCCCAGAAATCTATGCCCAGGTAGAGCTCTTCTCGTAATCCAGGGACTATATGGAACCGCATTGGTTTAGTGGAGCCATTCACAGTTATTGGAATTTCGATGTAACCCAAAATTTTATTTGCAGTACCATCTGCCGTACGAATGCACGAAGTGTACTTACGGTAAGTTGTACCTGATGATTCCAATAATTCCAAGGAATTTCTTCCAAGTATTGTGATTGACGCTCCACTATCCAATAATCCTGAAATATGTTTGTCCAAAATCTTAATTGCCAATCGCGGCCGAGGATCCTTTGTTTCTGAAAGGATAGATGAAACACAAGCTTTGCGAAATAATTTCCTCATCCTCCAATATCTAATGTTACGTTCAAGACGTCTAAAATATGTTCGATGTAATGATGGGAAATTAAATGTACTGGGTGATTTTATTCTGGTTTCTTCGGTGGTAGATCGTCTTGTGTTCCTACATCTCTCGTCGCTTTCTTCGGGCTCATTGGCTGTTGAACCGAGGGTACCATCCCCGAAGCATGTACTCTCGGACGGAAGTTTACCGACGGGTGACAATAAGAACAATTTGCATAAATTACGTCAGGTTTGTTGCACTTCCAGCAATACAGTTTTATTCTGTTTTTAGAACAATCAGGAGCTCGATGTCCATTTACCCCGCATCTAAAACAGACAATTGGTTGTCTGGACATTGATGGACCAGGTTGATTAGTATTACCAGATGATATCGCAGGTCGTTGCAGAATTCTTCTAGGTTGTGTATCCACAGCTTCAATATATCCATCTTGTTCTGGATCTATTTCTGATTCATAGTCGTCCATTTGCTGTAGTTCGCTAATCCTTAAGTTTGACATTCTGGTTGGGACTGGTGTAGACCACAAACGTTCGAACTTCTGACACAATGTCCGAAGCTCGTCCATAGTTGTGATTGTTGCTGCAAGTGTAGCGTTTTTCAGTTCTACACTCAGTCCTTCCCTAGCGATTTCTAATAATTCAGCTGCAGCAAATGGTCGAACTAATCTCCGATTTAACGAACCCACTTCAACTAAATACTCATAAACGCTCTCTTTGACTTTCTGTTTACGGTTCAAAAGAACACGTAATACCGCTTTATCATCGGTGAGCGTACCGAAGGTGCGTAGGAGTCCTTCCCTAAGCACTGAGTAGGTCACTTCCTCATATTCATGAGTCAAATTCAAATAATATCTATCGGCAGCTGCCTTGAGGTACCGTGGAACGATCGACCTCAGGTCGTCCCAGGACACACGGTCCCTCCTTGCAGCCGCCTCCACTCGATGAATAAACTCATGAACATCAGGGGAGTGACCATCCCCTGTGAAGTTCGGAACCCAATTTGAGTCATAACGACTCAAATTGTTCCTACGTACCTCTCGGTATGCTCCCGGTGACAATGCTGGAGCCACGACACGAGATACCTGAGGAAGTGGGTTGTATGGTGGTGGTGCTGTTAATGGAGCTTGTGGATAATTTGTTTGAAATTGTTGCAACTGCTCCTGTGGTATCGGTTGATAATTCAGAGGCTGCTGTACCAATGCCGGATTGATGTATATTTGTTCAGCTTGGAACGATGAACCCAGTTGTGGTAATGCGAAGTCCTCCGCTCTTAAACCTGATTGTTGAAAACACGATGGTGGTAATTGTTCTGCCCGTCTTTGTTGTTGTTGATACCCACGATTTAAACTGTGTATCGTATTAGTTATTGGCTGTACTGGTATTGGAGTGGATCTCTCCTCTGGCTGAAACGCAGGCGATTCGGATGGTACAGATGATCCTCCTGGTTTACTCTGCATAACTGGACGTGTCGACAACGATCTTATTATATCCCAAGCGCGTGACAATTGGGAGATAGCGTAGGTGCGGGCTTCTTGCAAATCATCGCGAGAACCCAACCTATTCATCCTCCCTGTATAGTGCAACACACGATTAGCCAGACCATCTAAGAATGGCTGATTAATCGGTGGCTGAAGTCTACGTATCTGATTCACAATTAGTTGTGCTGCCTGCACCACCATTTGAGACTCAGCTACCAAATCTCTCGCGTGAGATACAGTTAATGGAACTGAACCTTGTACCGCGTGGTTTCGAAGTTCCTCTGCCCAGTTGACCCCTCTGAAATCCACACCTCGAACCAGACATTCAATTTGCAGTTCGCTGGGTTCCAATCCATAAAATGGATGGTCAATGTCTATTTGACTTGACATTTTGATGGTAAAATTTATAGAATCCAGAATTCACAATAACAAATAACAATAATAAAACCAATCTCAATAAAAAAAAAAATGTAGCTAGTATGCTGTAAAAGTGAAAACAATAAAAAGCGCAAAACGACAAAAAAACCAACGAACGCCCCAAAAAAAAACAGAAAATTTTTGTAAAAAAACAAACTTCGTAAAGGAACCAAGGGAAAGACCGTCGTAGTTAATCCTTGCTGAATCTGTACAAAAATTCCTAAGATATTGTATATGTAAAAATATAATTTATTTATTTTAATTTCAGATATGCTGAAATTTCAGAATTAATTATATACCTAAAATTATTTATTGACGACACACCCCTATGGAAAAAACATTTATTTATTTTAAAATTTGAAAAAAATATTTAAAGATGCTTATTTATTGGGTGGTCCTCTTAACTCAAAATATTTATTTAATTTTTTAAAAAAAATAATAGATATTTATTTATATCTTGATGTTTTGCTTAATTATCAAAATTTATTTTATTTAGCTACCTAAAATTAACTTAAATTAAAAAAATTATTTATTTAATAAAAAATATTTATTTAGTTTTTTGAAAAATTTGTTTGATTTATTTTATTTTTTTATTTAATAATATAAGAGATTCCCAAAATCAAGATTCGTCTGGAGACAATTTAAAAAGTAAGTATGGTTACAATATCCATTTTGTTCAAATTTGAATTCCCGCGTTCGCGAGCCCACTTCAACAATGCATGTGAGAACCTACTGGAAAAGCCCCTAACGACCAGATTCTACAGAACAGATTCTCCCCAACCTAATAAAACAATCACAACTGTCACGATTAGACACTAGGTCCATTTCTACTGACCCAGTTGTGCTTGTTTAACCTACAAATAAATTACAACTAAACCTAATGCGAAAGTTGTAGAACGCTCCCGAGCACCAGACTTCAAATCTTAAACTCTATGAAAAATTGTTCTATTGTAAAAGCTAAGTGGAAAAATGGAAAAATATGAATTTGTATGAGGTGAAGCCTCTGATCCTGAAAGCAAAAGTATAATTGGTTCTTCTCTTCATTACACCGAAGAAGCCTCTGAGCAAAGAATGGTACTACTGGTTTGCACCTAAGTACAAACACAGCAACACCACTCCTCGTCCCTGAGAACTTCCTCGCCGAATGAAGAGAAGAAACCAATGTTCTTCGATCGCATAACCCCGGTGGCCATAGGCGATCTAAGAACGACATCAATGTTAAAGAGTGAAGCTCTATGGATGGCTTTTTAGGCCTACCGCTGGGAAAAGTGAATCAATAAAC
Organism: Diogma glabrata; assembly: GCA_963693315.1. Lineage (NCBI taxonomy): Eukaryota > Metazoa > Arthropoda > Insecta > Diptera > Cylindrotomidae > Diogma > Diogma glabrata. Next base: position 3,874,677 of record OY856186.1, on the reverse strand, counting down.
CTAAATACTATATAACTTATCCATAATCTAAATAATTTCTTATTTAAAAATGCTAAATCGAAACATGAAATACATAATATGTGTTAATAAAGTTTTACATGAAATTAATTAAATTTAATCTTCAGACTAAATAATAAATTGGTAATTTAAAAAAAAAATTACAATTATTTTAAATTCAAAACTAAGCTTACTAATTTTAAGTTATTACCTCTAATATATTTGTTCAGGTCAAATTTTTCGCTTTACTTATTGTATTCAAAACAAACAACAAAAATAAATGTTAGCTAAAAATAATTATTTCTATATTTATCTTATTTTTTTAAATTAATCGCAATAAAAAAAATAATTTTAAAAATGGTAACTAAAATGGACTCATACGAGATATGTATACGTACGTCAGCGGATCAATATGATGACAAATGTGAAGATATTGATCTGGATCCGGCTCACTCTATAAAGCTAATGGGAATTAATTATTTTCAATTATACTTCTATAAACACAGCCCAATAATACTTTGAAAGTAGTGACGAAAGATTTCAACTTATACAAAATTGTTGAAAAACTGTTTGGTCAATGTTAACTTTTATTACGTTAATAACATCCTAAAACTCATAAAAACACGACTTAACCACAAAAAATTCTTTCGCCAAACGAATTGTGTTGCAATAGGAAACCTACCCAGATTTTCAGGTTTGACACAAATCATCCTGTATATATATATGAGATACACAAAATAATTCATGTACAAATCATAAAATCTAATAAGGCGTACTGCAATAGAAGTCGTTTTGGCCAAAAATGAACATTATATTAGCCAAAATAAAAATATTTCAACATTTCCGTACAAGTTCAAAAGTTTATAGAACTGTAATGAGACATGTTCTATTGACATCCATTCTATAGTGTGAATAATACATAAATCAATACCTCGAAATTGTAACTCACATTAAACCAATGACGAATATGGGGATCGCGTATGAGTGCATTGAAAAAAGCCAGCTAAACACTTACTAAATCTAACCATAATCAAAAAAAACATACAATTAATTTCATATATAAATTAATTGCATCATCCAAAAATATGTACAATATATAAACAATTATATGTACAATATGTACATGGTAGCATAAAAAAATTTCAAAAAAAACTGCTTCCCCAAAACGGTTTTCTTTTTTCCAAATAAAAAAAACAATTAGTATTACTAAAAGCAAATGACAGCACAAAAAACAATCTCCAAAAAAAATTGCTGTCCCAAAACGGTTTTTTTCAAAATTAAAAAAAAATTAGTCTTAACTAATTATACAGTGAGGGACAGGGGCCTCCTGTGGACCAGTCCACTCCTCTTCCTGTCGCGTGGTCGGTGAGATGAGGACCTCCTCAACCAGCTCCTCCGTTTGAGTACTCTTGGTCGAGGAAGCTCCCAGCTCCACGACCAAGCGACTCTCCTTCTCCTTCTTCCTCCTCTCCTTCCTCTTCAAGTGAGAGCTCCTATTCTTGGCGATCCTCCTTCTCTCTCTCCAGCCCACATTTACTTCCTCAGTCACTTCATCCATCTCATCCGCTTCCTCATTCACTCCATTCAACTCCTCATTCACTATCTCACAAATCAAATCATCCAGAAACTCATCATATTTTTCTTCGTAAATATCATCCATCAATTCCAAAAATATTTTATGTTTTACTTCATCCAGAATCACATTTATCATTCCATCCACTACATTCCTCGCCTCAACCATTCTCTCTTTTCTCTCCTCATTCGCTCTCCCATCCACCTCATTCATCCAGGGCTCAAACCCACCTGGCCGACACCTCCTTAACAACCCCTGACCCCTCATAATTGTATACATATTCTTAAAAAAGTTAAAAAAAAATTCCAATCTAACCACAAAAAAAACCCAATACTGGTTATCCAAAAACTTACAAAGAGAAACGCGGAATTCTTTAAATTTTTGAAAATATAAATTTAGAGTACTTATGATAAATATACACATGAACACCTTAGAAACTAAACCTTTATTTTTTCCCTCTAGCTTTTTAACAAAATTTAGCCAAATAAACCGACGCGAAAAAATAAACTATATATAGATATTAATTAATCTGAATTGGAATAATCAATTAATATATAAATATATAAATATAATAATATAAGATGTTCCACAAAAAAAAGTTTTTTCAAAAAAAACCGGCTTGCCAACGCCCAACCTGGAAAATATTTTCCCACCAAATTATTTATATATATATCTAAAAAAAAATACAAGAAATATAACTGTAATTAAGCTAACGGGTCCCTGTTTCGGCGCCAGTTTTTATATTGTCCCTGTTTCGGCGCCACTTTATAATATTGGACCTTTAATAATAATATGAAAAATAGAATTTACGCGGGATACAGTTTATCCCCACACGAATCTTGAGATTGGGAATCTCTCACTATTTTTTTCCTGAATTTATTCTAACATTCTAAAGGGGAAAAAATACTTAAACAAAAATTAATATAATTAAAATTCAAAATACCTTAAAATTATTAATTGTTGAAATTAACTGCTATTATTTCACCCAAAACTTCATATATTTTCCTGACATTAGCCTCATTAACTCAATAGATTTCACTTCTGTTATTAATTTGCCAAAACTTCACAGATTCCTGACAATAGCCCAATTAACTTATTGGATTCCACTACTGCTACTAATCCACCAAAACTTTTATAGATTTCTGACAATAGCTCAATTAATTTATTAGATTTCACTACCGCTATTACATCACCAAAAACTTTCATCGTTTTTTCTGCAATGGCTGCCACCAAAATTAATGGGTCCACACCCACGATATAAATCAAGGAAAAAGCAAGACCCCAATTGTGTTGCAAGTAATAAAAAAGGTCACTTCTTTTATTTTCAACTTTTTCCTTTATTCCTTTTATATTATTTTCTTTTATTTTTAATTTAGCTAAAATTTTTAATTTTTAATTGCTACAAAGTTGAACACCGAATGAATATCTATCAGTTGCAAAAATACAACCATGACAGCATTCTTATTTTTATTTCTTGTTTTATTTAATGTTTAAATCACAAAGACAATTCAACATTTCTTTTTTAAAAGCCAAAATGGAATGAATGTTTTTCCAAATTGCAAAATGTGATTTTGCTTTTGACATCTTATGATGTCAAAAACAAAATCGGGCAATACTTGAAATTCAGCAAATGATTAACAACGACGTCTGTTCATTAGTATTGGAAATAAAAATTTAGTACGTTCGTTTGCTTTTTATAGTATATTCAAAATTTAACTAGCAGTTAAGTTTTAGAAAATTTTAAAATTATTATTAAGGTAAAAATGAACGGAAACTAATGAAATGCATTTTTATTGAATTGAAAACGAAGATGAATTTGGTTTTATTATTGTTTTGCGATTATTGCGATCGTTACAGATTCCTTCAACCTCTTCAAATCTTCTGGTCATGATGGAATCTATCCATGCATGCTGCAGAATAATGTGGACAACCTAATTAATCATTGAGAAATAGAAGTATAAGACATGTCTAGTATATGGCTATGTCCAAAGTCGTGGTGGAAAAATAGAGTTATATTGTACAATGACGCCGTCATTACGGTCAATAAGCATCAACTCCTTTGTCCTCAAAACTCTGGCACGACTTGCTGAACGTTATATAAGGAACACCGCCTTACTACAGTTTCAACTAAGTACCAATCAGCATGAATACCAGATTGAAAAATCAGTAGAAACAGCTGCGCATCATTTGGTTACTAAAATTGAAAGAGCACTTGATGGAATTCGCTTTGGGTGTTTTTAAATATAGAAGGCACTTTTGACAGTACCACCCTCGAATCAATCAGGACTGCGGCATCGCTACATGGAATTAGGAGCACGATCTCAAATTGGATTGTGTCTACACAGGCAATACAACCGGTCAGACTCAGTCAAACGAGGTTGTCCATAGGGAGGTGTTCTCTCACCTCTCCTATGCACTTTGATAGTTGATAGCCTTCTCAAAAGACTGAAACAATCGGGACCCTATTCCCAGGGCTACGCTGATGATATTGTCATACTGTTGGGATAGACCTTTGGTCCAGGAATATTAGGGGTTTCACCTCGGAATGAGAGATAGTCAGCTATAAACTTGTATAAACCATTATTTTGGCACCCTAAATCTTGTCTCAAAACCTACTTACCGTAGGGTGTCCGCGACTACAGATATTCCAAGGTCGATTTTTTACAATCGAAAAATCGATTTTTTACACATTTATTGCAAATATCTCGTTTCCTATGGGCTTTATCCTATTTGTATGTATTATAAATATTGTAGAGAATCCAATTTTCTACAACTTTTGTTTAAACATATTTTTATAAATTGAACCATTTTCGAGATAGAGGGCAGAGCGCACGCAGATTTTAACTATTTAGAGTATCATTCGAGATCAACCTGTAGTCCCGATTCAAAACATGCTGTATAAAGTTTATAAATTATTGATAAATATGTAATTTTAAATAATTTGCATTTTTTATTAACTATTACGTTATAATTAATATTTTTTTTCAATAATTCAGTATCTATTCATTTAATAACACTTACATACTCGTGTAATTATACAGTTATTAAGGGAAATACTTCAATTATTTTTTAATTCTAATCTGATTTATACTAATTACTTCCTAACTAAATAAAAAGAAAAGAATTAAATTTTTAATTAATGTTTTTGTTGAAAAATACATACATTTATGAACGTTGAAATTTAAAAAATTGAATAGTAATAATAAGAACTACAAGTTCTAATTTCAATTTTCTTCTTCTTCTTCATAATTGTCTTCCAGTCGCTGTAAAATTTCAAATTCCTCTATGTTCTCTTGTCTTCAACGTCATTTGTCTGTTCTTCCAGGATTTCGGGATCAAAAGAACCGTCTTCATTGATATCACTCTGATATGGTGAAGCATTAAGACAAGCTTGCCCATTACAATTGCCATGAGCTAAAGAGCACTGCAACCCTGCTTTCCTGCATCCACATTGCGAATCACAACCATTCTTGAAGCCGCAGAATATTGTGTTAAACAATTCCTTCGGAGCTGGTGGATTCATTGTCATAACAGGTTCCAGGAATTTATCACGCATTATCCAACCCTAATTCTGGGGTTCTAAATCATGCCCTAATCAAGTCTGAACTTGATAATGAACACGGTTGAAGTGTTGGTGAGCTGCTGCAATCGTTGGTGGAAGATTTGATAACTGCACAGGCTTATGCAGTTTTGTTAACTTGATGAACTGTACATAGCGAAGACGATCGATACAGTCTTCAGATTTTGGAACATTATAGATTGCCAACAAAGTTCGCCCTCCATTCTTAAATAATGATTGAATCGGGCAGTTTTCTTCTTCAAATGCTGTTGCAAGCCGCATCATCTCTGGACTGTTTTGTTGTGGTATTAACAGCTTGTAATTTTTCAATAAGCATATGTATTAATTAGCTTTTTTTTTATTATTTCGATTTGATATAAATTTCTCTTGGGTAATAGGTACAACCATGGTTTCGCCGAAACAAACTTCGTATGTTTTTGAAAGAGCAGCAGTTTTTCTCAGCTGATCCATTGCTTTTATGTTTTTTTTATAGTCTGAATATCCATCAAATACAAAAACAATTTCCTCTTCTTTAAAAAATTTTCAATGAAAAGTCCACTTCTACACTTTTCACCACATGGACGAAGGAGGTAAATTCAACACTAAGCATCTGCATAGACAACATACTTATTCCTACAGTGAAAAAACCGAGACTGCTGGGTGTAACATTCGACCCACTGCTTAAATTCAATGCTCATGCACAACTAATAAACTCAAGTTTGAAAAACAGGAACAACGCATTGAAAGCACTAGCGGGTAGTTCATGGGGCAAAGATAAAGATACCATCTTAACAACGTACAAAGCAATAGGAAGACCAATTATAAATTATGCTGCACCCATATGTTGCCAACACTCACTGGAATAAGCTACAAACAACACAAAATGCTGCCTTGCGAACCGCAACCGGATGTCACCTGATGGCCCACCGTGATCACTTACACGAGGAAAGTAACATATTGCCGGTCCGTGAACATAATGAAATGCTAACCAAACAATATCTATTGGCCTGTCACAAGGAGCAACATCCTTGCAATGACACCTTAACTATGATAGAATCACCCAGAGACATAAGGAAGACAGCAAGATGTTTTCTGCAAGATATCAGAGATAGCCAGGTTACTGGTAACATCGACGAATCTACATATAGAACTGGCTTAAAAACACTCCGCAACAAAACGGTCGAAAATGCAATAAAGAACTATATTCCAAATCGTGTTCTAAAAAAAAGTCACCAAAAGTCGCTGCCGAAGAGGTCCAATTGCCCCGTAGCACTAGATCCATCGTAGCTCAACTTAGATCCGGTTGGTCACGCATTCTAAACAACTACATGAGTAGAATTGATTCTGAAATTATTGACAAGTGTCCCGCATGTGAGAGCACGCCACACGATGTAGACCACCTATTTAATTGTCCTGAACATATAACCAACTTGACGAAGGAAGATTTGTGGTACCGCCCAAGGGCAGTAGCAGAGTTCCTGAACCTGGACATGGAGCCGGAGGATTAGCACCAAAACTGTCGCTACAACAACAACAACATAACTATCCGTCAGCTAGCTCCCCTTAGATGTCGCTTTGACTAGCGATATCTCACTGCTATTTTCAGTGGTATGTGATATTTTACGTTAGACTTAGTTCGTATGTCAATAGCAGGGAGTGGAGTACGCAGATTGTCACACCCGTAAATCAAAATTTAAAAAAATTGATACAACCAGGAATTTGAAAGTATGTATCTCAGCCTGATTTTAACTTGATTGCATCGAAAACAAAGGTCTCGCCTATGGCAACTCTTAAACCATCATCGTACACTGGTTTTCTGAATATCCAAGATGTTGGAAAACTTATTTAGCCAACCAAACATCTGAGTTTTGGTATTCTAGCACAACGAAATCGGGGTCATGTGAGATCTGTCGACGATCTAGCTGATTATGCTCAAAGAAAAATTTTGCCGAGTGAACTACCTGTTTCCTCCAACAATAGTGGTTTGGTGAAGTGAAGTTAGAGAAGTAAATAAGAATTTGCATATGCCTTCAGCTGTCTGTATTGAATTTTTTTCGCTAAGTTCTATGACTGCAATATTAAGCGGAGTTTATACGTCAAGCACTTTTTGAAATAAAAGTATTCCCCTTAAAATATTGAAATTTCTTAGTTTCGAAGTTTGAAAAAGAAATGAAGGGATGGAAAACCATTATATTTTGGGAGATAAAAAATATTCGAATATTCGCGTATAAATATTCGAATAACGAATACTTAAAATATACCCAAATTAATCGGATATTCGAATACTCGAATATTCGGATTTGAATGCTCTAATGGCCATTAAGGAAGATATTTCATATACTCCTGTCACAACTCACCTTAAGTCAACTGGTATGGTCTGAATAATTTGGATTACGGCCTACAAATTGAACATTCAAACCACCCACTGTCAAATTGTGTGTTCTACCATTAGATGATTGTGAAATCTATTTGTTAATCGATAGGAGAATTGCACAGTGTTTGCACCGTTCCCGCACACATATGTTAATCGGTATTTCAATAAAAATCGAACACGCTATATACAAATTAATTTAGTAATTTACATACCACTAAAATAATTTGGAGGTCATGTAGAGCACAGAAACAAAAAATTTCAAAGCAGCATCATGTTATAACGTCGCCGATACAATTCGTATATTTCTAATTCTAATTTACGACCGTACTATACAAATATGTTAATTTATTTGTTTATGTTATCTTTGTATTTTACCCATATGTGCCACTTGACTGCATTCATAAAAATACAACAAAAATACTGAAATACATTATATACAATAGTTTATTTGTTAATGTAATGATATTCTAAATTTATGCTTCTCCCATAGGCCATATGATATTGAACTCCCATTCTATCTCCCTGAAGCTAAAGAGTTTAACTGTATGCTTCTATATTTGCATTTCCAGTCATTAAATGTAATAAAACAAATTGGGATTAAATAAAAAGGTCAAATTCAAATGAATAACGTAGTTATAGAATTGTATTCATAAAAACACTTGTAAGATAACATAATGTAAAAAAATTCATATCTAACCATTTCCTGTGTTAATTTTCTTAAAGTCTGAAACCATTTTCCTTACTTTTTCTTGATTATTAAATAAATTTGATTTGGTTTTAGATAAAAACTAATCGTACAAATTAATTATTTCAGGTATGATGAGGTCATTAAAACTATTAAATTAAAAAAAACCCAAATGACTTTGATTTCGTAGCATATGCATAACTTACAGTCATTAAAAGTGATTTAACGGGTATTAACATACATAGTTGGTTTGTTGTTTTTTTTTAAAGTAGTCTGATAAGGCTTTTTCTTTATGAGCAACAGTTAAAGACTAAGTATAGACTTTAATTCTAGTACAAACTCAAATATCCAAATAAATCAAAATCATTACGAGATAATAACATAATGTTAAATAATTTAATTTGCCTTAGTGAGATATATGAACAGCTATTATTCAATTCTCACTCAGCTGTGTCTGTGTTATAACTTTATAATAAAATAGTTTTGCGAAGATAAAATATTCATAAGTATGCAGTCACCTTTCACTTTTATGTTTTGACTATAGATTTATAAATACGATATTCGTAATAATCAAATATAATTTAACTAGCTCGTTATTGCAGTTGAATCATGGTAGTGGTTTCTTTAAGAATCTTAATAACCCATCCATTTCCTTTACATTACATACAAATATTTTCCATTATTATTTGATCTAATACGATTTATAACTATAACTTATAAGTAGGTTCTTTCCATATTAGTTACAACTAGTAAGGTAAATAAATACTGACATACAAAACTTAAACTAAGAGTAAAGAAAACATAATTTTACTAAGATGTAGAACAAAACTTATTGATGAAAAAATTAAGCCGGAAACCTATCTTATTCACTTTTTATTCCATTACATAAAAAATATTAATGAAATGTTAAAGTTGGTGACCCCAATCAAAGAAACACCTTTACTGTTTCCGTGTTGAACTTAAAATAATCTTTTAAAATCATGGAAAACAAGATCTTAAGAGGAGACCTTAAAAAAATTTTTAAATTTTAAATAAAATTTTTCGTAATATATATGAAACTAGTTGTTTTTACAAATGTTATAAATGAATTACATTTTTAATTGAAAATAATATATAAACATTTTAACATTAATTAATTATATTCATGACAAAAAATTTAATTACCGCATAAAATACTTTCTTAAGATAGGCAATTTTATATTATTATATTGCAGTAAACTTAAACTTGACGCAATTAAATCCCTCTCATTGTTTTTACACATCACTGTAATTATTTATTTATTACATATGAATATTTGTTCTCGGTATGATGTCATAGTTTGTTTTTAATTACCTTGCATTTATTTTTGAAATATTTATGTATGTTATTTTATTAACCTGTTTTAAACATGATTTAACCTAACGGTAAATTCTTCAACAATAATAAAATTACGATTTTTTTTACATTTATATTTCTTGGAGGGTTGGTCGTTTTTTAACAGGGTGAAATTGAAAAGATATTTTGTAACTTTGTTGCTTTTGGTTTAGTTCATCACTTTTAGTGGTTATAGCTTTAATACAGAAGACGCATGGAGGATCAGTTTTTGATGATTTGTACTTTTTTATAGATTTGGATCTAAGAGTATTAATGTGAGATATCACATAACACTTAGATATCACTAAACAAGGTGATATCTTAAAAGCACCTGGTTCGTGAAATCTATTCGGTCAACGGTAGCACTAACTATTTGAGATATGGCAATTTTTTGATGATGGCAAGTTATTGCTTGCTCGAGGAAATAAGTCTTCAAATAACCCAGTGGGTTTTTATCACAGTTTTCAGCACGGGGAAGACAGTGTGTCACATGATCAGTTGAAACTAAACACTCTTTACCCACTTCTGCAGGACACAAAATAAGCAAATCGGAACATATTGTGAGACGAGTAGGAAAAACAAAATAATTCTTTAACGTATAAAATATTCTAGATTTTATTTGAATGCATATTTCTTATATACTAAAGCCAACGTTTATGTATATTAAACTGGTTTAGAATTTTTAATTCACTAGATTTGAATAAGTTTTGAATTATAAGGAATATTTTTGCGAGCACTGAAACTAAAGTAATTAAGGAAACCATTGGAATTTTTTTTTTCAATTCGAAAGTATATTTTGGATTTTTCTCTTTTTCTCTTATACTGTTTCAGTTGGGATTCAAACCTTTATCTCATCAGTACCATGATTCTAACCCTTTGGCAGACACGATATTCAACTATCTCACCGTGGCGATAATATTTCAAAGTTGAAATTTCATCAATTTTTATCTACTTAAGTTGAGTTTTTCAATCATCGTTGGATATTTCTGTTTTCTGTTATTCAATTTTCAATTCTAGTGTATTTCTTAGTCTGATTTTAACTCTACGAACACATTTGGCATATAAGATATTGAAAACGACAAACAAAAATATGTTTGCATTATGCACACGGTTACACACAAACTATATGCATTTAGTTTTAAAAGGTTGTGAATATCTAAGTTCAAGTAACGGTTAAAATAATGTTGATAATTCGAAATCATTTTTGTGTTTCGTTTATTCAACAAACTCGCACATAGTGCGAACTGAGATCAAGATATTTAATACAAACGCTCATCCTATCGAGATCGACATTTGATGTTTGAAATAAATATAGACAAGTCAGAAACGCATAATGGGTTTTTGCCAACTTTTCAGTTTTATGTTTCAACCAAGATTTACTACATACGAAAATTTATACATAGTTAATTTTAAACGAAAGTTACGATATACGGCTGAAATATTTACCTATGAGATAAATTTTGTGGAAAATAAAATAATTCAGAGTTAAATTTGCAGCAATAACAGCAGAAGTTCTAACACCACTATTAGGATGATGTATGGAACAACAGTAAAATAGCAAATAAATGGAAATAGGGTTTAACCATAACAATACCAAGGAAAGGTGATTAAGAGAATGTAAAAACTAGAGAGGCATATCCTTACTTAATGCCAAAATAAAATTATTAGCAATGATCATTCTTGAAAGAATATCTCCATCAATTAACAAAAAAGTAAGAAATGAACAAGCTGGCTTTAGACTAGGTAGAAGCCCATATTAACACATGTTCTATCATATCATGATAGAACAATCAAACGAATGGAATTCACCACTGTATCTCCTTTTTGTGGCCTACGATCGCGCTTTCGACCCAATTAACAGAACCGTGATATGGAAAGCATTTTGTGAAATGGGCATCCCGAAGAAAATAAATGATCTAATCAAGGAAATATATCAGGCTACTGAAAACAGAATACAAAAGACAGCAAAGTGGTAAATACTACAAACACCAAGGAGTGAGACAAGGCTGTGTGCCATCCCACGTTACTATTCCTAATAGTACCAGAGTGTTATGCGAAAGCTTGACGGTACATGTCCAAATGGCATCCAATGGAACACAACAAGACGACTTAATGATCTATAAACTACGCAGACGACATCTGTCTGCTTACACATAGTAGACACATAGACATGTGACAAAAAATAGAAGAATAATTAACCCATGCACTTGAATTTGGTCTCAAAATAAGCATCAAAAAAACCAAGGTCATGAGATTGAACACCAATGTAAGTACACCGATCATCATCAACAATACTCAAGTCGAGGATACCGATAAATTTGTGTGCCTTGGTTGTACAGTCGCAAAAACAGGCGAGACCGAAGAAGATATCAATCAGCGCATTAACAAGGCTAGAAATACATTCAATATTCTCCATAAGATCTGTAATGTGTCGGTCTTGTCGAAGAAAAACGAAGCTACGAATGTTTAATGCAATGTGTAAGTCAGTACTGCTGTATGAATGTGAAACATGGAAGAATGCACAAAAGATTGCAAACCAACTACAGGTGTTTGTGAACAAATGCTTAAAACGATTGATCAAATGCTTCTGGTCTAATACAATCAGTAACGAAGAACTTCTACCAAAAACAAACAAGATTCCGATATAAGAAGAAGGAAATGAAGATGAATAAGACACACACTGAGAAAACCACCCGAAGATGTTACGAGAATGTGCCTAGAGTTGAATCTACAAGGCAAAAGAAGGGTTAGAAGAGCAGCAAAGAGTTGGAAGAACAAGGTACTAGTACAAGCGAAACAAATTGGCAAGACATGGAGAGAGTTAAAAGCGATTGCCCCAAACAGAGTTAGATGCTCCAGTTTAGTAGACTCCCTATGCTCCTAAAATGGAGATAAAGGTAAAAATATGTCAGAATTAACTTAGATTGAAAATATTATGAAGCAAAATTTTCATATTTTAGCCTAGTTAAGAAGTTATATCTTCTTTATAGCAGGAATAACTAAGCTGTAACATATAAATTATGACATAGGCCAATACTTCATGATAGGATAGAAAAAATAAAAATAAAGGGTAAAAAGCAAATTTGTTTTGAAAATTTGCAGGAGCAAAACAAAAAATGTGGTTGACAATAATTCAGCTAGTGGCATATTCCTTGATCATGCGATGTACTTCCTTCCTCAATTATAAAAATCCATACATAAAGTTGTATGAAGGCTCGATTCTTCGAGTAAGCAATAACGTGGCATCATCAAGGAATAATCCATAGCTAAGATAGAGGGTGCTACCGTGGATTGAAGAGTTCATCCGCCAGCACCTCATAGATATCACCTTGGTTCACTGCTATTGTTGCAGTGGTATGTGATATCTCACGTTAGCAGTGAAGGTAATAGCAGGGACTAGAGTATGCGGGGTTGTCACACCCGTACATTAAATATAAAAAAAATTTACAAATAAAAAAATTGAGCCCTCCAAGCGGGAAAAGTTATTTTAGTATCACTTTTTACTCCGAAGACTTTATGGTTCGAAGGTATTCGTTTTCCGAGCTTCGGAGCTAGGACTATTTCCCCTAATGTCCGTCTGCCCGCCGTTTTATTAGAACGTTTAAGGGAAAACTAAAACTTAGTTATTTCAGTCTTCATCAAACAGTCAATCCAGTAAATAAGCTGGAAAATACTGTACCATCTGGAAAAATAGTGGAACAGCACCGATTTTAAAAACTTTTTTATTTAGAAACATTCTTTAGAAACATTCATCAGCACCTCTGCATTACTTCGAAAAATGAGAAAATTCTCCTATCCCAAAGCGCCTCAAATAACTGCAGTGATAAAGAAATTGTGAAAATTTACGGAAATCGTCTCTTGGGGGTGTTCGAGATTGCTAATCACGAATCCGAATTTCAATAGCAAATGAGGTGATTCCAAAAATTATTTTTTCGCATAGGACGTCTTTCGGGGGTTTTCAAGACGATGACTACGAATCCGAGGTGCAATTAAAAAAATTTAAACAACCAATGCGATGAGCGAATTCCAATAAAAATTTCCCTTTTTCTGTTGTCGATATTTGATTGATTTGTAAACTCAAGAATTAATTTTCAAGTATAGGATGCTTGCCGTGTAAAAATCTAAATTAATTTTATGAAATTCCTTCATCTGTTTAACTTCCTCTACAGTCGGTATAACCTAGTTCTTACTTATGAATACATACTTGCTACTACTTCTATACTTTTCCATAGTATGCGTTTTTCTTCGATATCGTGGTCTCATATGTATCTCACATCGCTGGTAACGTTTTCCGAGAACATTTGAAAAGAGTTTACTATCAAGTGCACTGTTGGATAGGATTATTAGCAAATTCAGATTACGACAGGACCGCAACATTAATTTCAACTGATTGGGGTTGGAAATTAATACCGCCCGTTTCAAAAAGTATTATGAATGCAATAATATGTGAATGTCAAACTGGATGTGGGACAGCTTGTTGTTGCAAAAAGAATTGGGTATACTGCTCACAAACTTGTAAATTTTGTTATGGAACCAACTGCAATAATTGGAAATGCTGACATTACGGCGGTTGAACTGATTTGCCTATAGCTGAAATTTAATTGAACAAGAAGAAAGTTACTATGAAGAAGGACCCACCAATCCTACATCGGCAATTCTCGCATACGACTCAGATTAGGATTGATGTCAATTATATTTATAAATTATAAGCTCACATCATTAAGCGATTGAATTTTTTTAATTCGATTTATGATCAGCGACCCCAAAAACTCCAGAGAGACGATTTCCGATGCGAAATATTAATTTTTGGTATCACTACCACTTCTTGGGGTGGTTTTGAGGGTTTGAAACCACCTTCACTTAGAACCACAACGATGTCCGAGGTGAAATTTGAAATGACTCAAAACAAATTATCACTGTTACTATTTGAAATACTTTGGCAGGGGAGAAACTCCTCGGATTTTCTCATTTTCTCGAGGCAATGCAGGGGTTGGTACTGATGAATGTTCCTAAAGGTCTAAGGATTCTAGGAAAAGAAGAGCTATTCTGTTTGGAGAGCTGAGCTGAAAAGAGCTGTTTGGAGCTGCTTCACCATTTTTATAGATTTTCGACTTTCTAGATTAATGGCAATTCCATTTTGTTACTGCAACTTATTTATGCGTCATTACTCATTAGTAATGTAATAATAATAAACAAAAAAGAATTTTTTAATTTTTGTTAAAGTATATTAATTAAATTTTTTTTATTTATTTATTCTTTTTAGTCATTGAATATTTTAGCATCAGTTTACTCGATATTTGATCTATATTTAATTGTTTAAGTAGCTTAAAAAATAAACAGGGTTTTATATTCTATGGGTATGTCTGACTGTTTTAGTTTGTTCTTCCAATCCTTATTAGCACATTTGATAACTAAGGGTCAGCTTGATGTACACAGTACACACTACACCCACCGAATTTCATCGCCTATAGTAAAGCTGATTAAGGCGTGAAAATTACATGTAAACAGTTCTACAAAAAAGAAATTAGGGAAAAGAGAATATAGCCGACCACAAAAACATCGGATACCATCAGCAGTATTGGTTGCTATTACGAGTGACCATGATGAAGCAAAAACTTTCATCTGACTGCACGCCATGTTAGAAAACGCAATAATACTTCGAAGAAAACGGTGGGATTAGTTTTTAGAGTTGTCGGAAGGACTGATAATAAAACAATGAATCTAAAAATAGGAGTGAAAGCCTAATTTGTATTAGGGCAACCCCGTTTTATTGTCATTTCAGCGGCGAGCTGTATTTTATAAATTTTAGCAACTGTGATCTTATCAGCAATGATTGATTTAAATGGTTGAAATTGATAACATAAAAAAAGTGTGTAAAAGCATAAATCTTACTTGTTTCTGATCTCTTTCGTGTAACAAAAATTGATTTCCATGCGGGAGAACTTTTTTCATTCTCCGCTTAGTAAAAAACTAATTCACATCAAATTATTTTCTGTTTTGAAATTTTTTCTATTTTAAAATCCTTACATCCTTTGTATTTTTTTCAATAAACAAACAAAAAATTATTAAAAAACATCTGCTTTTAACACAGACATGTGTAGATGACATCACATGAAATTATGATGAACTCAAACTAAAGAATTCATTTTATTACTTGATTTGTCATAATCAAAAAAGTTTATAACAATTTAATGACTGTAGTCTAATTTATAACTCATTTTATGAGTAGTACAGAAAAGATTTACTATTTCAACCGAAACGATCCGGTGATGTAGAGTGTAGACTATACCTTTACATTAATCGTAATATCTCAACAATTTTACAATCTTAAATTTTTTCCCATAACTAATTAATTAAAAAAAACAATGTAATTGCTGTTGTGAAATTAATTAAACGAAAAATTACTTTGCGCAACAAGTTCATTCATATTATATCTCATAGAAAATAGACCAAATATATACAATTAATTATTAATAACATAATTCTTAAATATTACTTAATCAAATTAAAACATGATGACGATAAAGTGCCGGTTTACTCTTTTTATTAAATAAAAATGTAATAATTATTGTATGGGTAAAACAACGTCACAGTCATATATGTTGTTTGTTTATATAAAGGAAAACCACATGTACATATAATGTAATGCACTGACTTCATAGTTTTATTGGCTTCTTTATGTATTTTCTGATAAATATTGAATTACTGATAATTGTAAGTTGTAACTTGCTATTTTGTGATTAATTCTTTTATTGATTTTATATTATTTGATGGAATTCAATTTATGTATGAAAAAGATTACAAAGATAAGAATTTTAGTTTGCATGGTTTTATGAAAAAGGAAATTTATTGGAATTAAAGCCTTAAAACATTTATATTTTTGTGGCACCAGATATTAACGTAATCCGATTTCTAAAAAACCCCCGAGTAAAATTTACCACTACAACACTTCTCCTGTAGAAATATATAACAAAAGACCGAGTGAAATCGTATATGATCGCAACCGAAGCACAATCGAGTCAAATTTTTCTTCTTCTAAGAAATTGAAATGATCTGCTAAAATATTTCTGTAAGGGAATAAGCAGTATAAGATTCCAGTATTTAAATCTATACGGAAGTTATTTCTGAAAAAGAAACCGAGACGGAACCGAGATTAGTCACCTTAGCGATTATAAGCGCCTCCAGAACTATGAGTTGTGATCGCCATTTCCTACTGTTTTTTCAATTAATGCATAGGACAATGTACAATGAATAAATTTTAATGAATTTATTTTGAATTATTTTTTTTAGGCTAGTATAAAAAAATTTAAGCGGTGATAAACCAAGAATTTCCTCCTATCGCAATAATTTTTTTTAATTGTGATGTGAATGGGAAGGAATGTTGAAAATGTATCAGAGTACGCGCTCTAATCAAATTAAATTACCTTGCGCCCAAGTCCCATCAAACAAACCTAGTAGGGCTACCTTGAGCGTCTATACTAGATCGCTTAAAATTATTGCTTTTGGTTCAGTAGTTGCAGGTGCAGGTGCTATAGGGCGAAGTCTGAGAATAAAACGTTTAAGGAGTTGACCAGAAATTGGTTTTGCCGAAGAAAAGAATGTGATGGCAAACATGAACATTACCTTTTTCGATGTATGAACATACAGTGGATGGACCCATTTTATGAACTCATGTTGAGTACGACTTCGTCATACACCATGTTTATGATGCGACTACTGAAAAGTCACCATCATAGTGATCTTAACGAGGACCTTTTTAAAAACTTTCATTTTGCTCAGGAATATGGGGACTTATGCTAGAGTGGATAACCTATGGTACAAAACTAGAAAAAAATAAATAAACATTAGCATCATCTGGGACTATAACCGTTAATAATAATTATATACGACTGTTGTCAACCTCTGTGGATGTGCAGCGAAGAATATTCTTTTTGCAACAGAATTATTTTCCATTATCATAAAATTGATCAAGACTTAAAAATAAGACAAAATGTATTCACAATTTTAACATGAAGATTAAATATATTAAGGTATTTGAGCACGAAAAATATGGGTTGAATTTTCCATGTTTATTCTTTGATTATAACAAGTTAGATATGACATAATGGGGTTATTAATCCAATCTTAAATATCAAATTTTTTGCATGCAAGAGATTAAGGTTAATTTGACGTTTTTTAGTGATTAAAGTTTTCTTTGTTGAAAATGTAATGGATTTTCGTTTTTTAATGTAAAAGTAGCCAGATCGACTCCATATAATACGTCTGTTTGTTACTACGGTCAACGATGCAAAAACGAGACACAGAAATAAAACTAGTGGGCTGAGATATGACCTTAGGAGTCACGTCAAGAACTTCCCGTTTAATTAAAAAACAAAAATTGAATTTATATATAGCCATAAATAAATAAAATATTGATTTCTGGCAAATGGGTAGCATATTGTCTTACTTCGAACTGCCCTTACTCTCAATTCCATTAACGTAATTCCCAAGTCACCTAAGTTTACCGAAAAACTAATTTGCTTTAGTTTCTATAAGTCGTAATAATAATCTTGGACAAGCAAGCACATTGGGCAGCTCTGAAACAACAAATTTTAAAATATCTTTGTGGAACTTCGAACGATATACGAAAGATAGTTAAGATATGATTGCTTTTAGCGATGAAGACAGACCAAAGTATTGATGTGAAAAATCATTTTGCAAGACAACTTGTTGAGGGTTTTAAAATAATGTTGGAAGATATAAAGGTGTACAGATGAAATGGTAGCCGATATACTAATAACAGCTGCCTTTAATACTAAATCTGAATTCTGTTAATCAAAGATGGAGTTATGAAGTATTAATAAATTCTAGTGAAGGTATTATTTAATAATTTATATTTGAATTGTTAACACTGTTGCTTGTGTCAAAATACAGTCTTCTACTTAACCTGTTTTTACAAAACTGCCTTTTTTTGCTCAGTAATATTTTAACTATTTCACCAGGAACAAGATGATGTCTTTTTATTGCCTTGATGGTTGTTCAGGACTAATCAATATAACATTTTCGTTCTCCCTATGAGTGGAAATTTCTGTAGAATTTTTTTTAACCAGAATGTGATGAGTAATCACTACCAACATTGGGGTCTATTCAGCAAAATCTTCTATCGAAAGTTTCTGTTATTCTTTTATTTTTTGTATGAAATTTTATAACGGGAAAATAAAATTTCATGTAAAAAATAAAAGATTAGCAGAAATTTTCGATAGATTTTACTGAATAGGCCCCATTGTCTTGCTTGAACTTTATGTACACTTACATTCGGCAGATATAAAAAAGTCGACCGAAGGAGACTAACACTTCCATTACTCTAATTGAGTTAATCCATTTCATTAGAAGTCTTAATATGGATACCCGATTATTACGACATCATCGATGAGTGTATCCATCTAGAGTCCCACTCATCAATATATTTCATGCAAGTTTTATAAAATATCCTCCCAATTAAAATTGATTTCTTGCATTACCTTGTGACGCAAAATGATTTCAAAACAAAAAATCTACACAACTTAAATTAGAGCAAGACCTTGGCAGAATTTCCCACAAATTCGACATTTTTTGTTTGGTATTTTGCCCATAGATGTAAAAATTATTATCTTTTGTTTCTATATGTAACAGCTTTCATTTTCATAAAAATTATGAATCTTTGTTGTCTGAAAACAAGAAACTCTATTATTTCAGGGAATGCTTGCTAAATAACATCCAAATTATAGTTTAAAGAAACAGTTTTATTAAATTAACCGGAAATTGTGGTCTTTTAATTATTTATAATTTTATTTGGTTCTTATAAATTAACAAGCGTCCCACTTGTCAACACATATATTCTCAGAATTTCTTTAACAAAATTATATTTTTATATGAAAGACCCACAGCTAAATAAGTAAATACAATGTCAATTTATGTTGTATTTAAAAAAAAATCACGAACCAGAGAGAATAAAAAAAAGAAATAACCAACTTAAATAGGTCATAGACTTATTTTCATAGAAGAATAGTTTGTGAAATTAAAATTCTTATTGGAAAAAAATAATAATTACACAAATTAAAAAAAATATATTTACCTTTTCCACTAAAAACAAATAGAAAGAATTAAATTCAAATAGACACAAATATTATTAATTAAAATTAATATAAAAACTAAGTTTAACACAGAAACTTCTTAAATCATAACTTTATCTATATTTAATTTATATTCCTTTTAAGAATATCTAAATAACTATAAACAATTTATATATAGATTTTTATTTGTCAAAATCACGTAGAGTCGACATTTGTATTTTTTTTTTCACACCAATTATACGAATGTAACAATTTCTTTTTTCTATTTTATGCACACATAACTATATCACATGAAAATTAATTAAAATTTGTTTTTATATTCTAAATTTTTGTTCATTATTTTATTGAATAATTTCAGAAATAAAATTAAATATTTTACGAGTTGAAAATATAAAGCCCCGACTTTTCATTTTACTTCATTCAATCAACTAACTAACCGATTGGTCTGTTCTTGTTTTTCTTTTTTCGCTATTGACGACTGGTAAAGTGATAACAGCGCACCCTCTTAGCAAAATTTAAAAACTCTAAAATAAGATCAAAATTCAAACGAAAAGTAGGTAAAATATTAAAATTTTTATTTTTATTTGTTTTCGATAAATAATTTAAAAATATAAGTATAAAAGATTTAAATTGAAGTAACAATTTAAATTTTTTAGGTTTTCTTCTCGAGTCTGCCAATATATGCAACATTTTAAAACTTTTGCTAAGAACTGCACACAATCGGTAAAATAATTTTTAGCACATCTTGAGGAGATATTAAATAATATAGCGAATGTTGAATTGAGTACCTATGCAGACTTGGTGTATGGGTGGCACAACTTCATTTTTCGCTGTTAGTGGGATAAATATTTCCAAAGCCATCTTCTGTCCTACTGGACGTATCAATTGATAAACTAGAAAATCAAATATAAGTACATACAAGATTTACAACTATACATTAAGTAAAATTCAAAATTGTACATACTTGTTAATTATATTTAACCTAAGTTTTCTTGCCTTTAGCTTCCTCGTCATTATGCTTGATTGTGGTAAATTTTCTGGTACGCCAAAATAGCGACCCAAATATTTCGCTTTTAAACAATTATTTTCTATTTAGCTTTTAAAATCATAAATTTTCGATAATATTATAATAGATAATAGTGTTGTAACTTACATTTGAATAAATAAATACACCAATTGTAGCACAAATTTTAGAAATATTAAATTCAATGCGGTTTAAATATTTTTTTAGTAAAAGTATATGTTATTTGACAAATGTTTACAATTTGATGTTACTAATGAGCTTAACATAAAATCCGCTAAAGCACATGGTGTATGATCGTCAATATTTTTTATTTTATTTGTGATTAGTTTTTAGTTTATATAAAAGATGGAGTTGCGTATTTGTAGTGAATGTAAAACTTTTTTAATTAAAAAGTTATGGAAATTTGATTGGGGCTCACTCAAAACTGATTTTGAAATTTGAATTCCAGACGTCTAAATTAACGGCTTGTGTGTTCAAAATGGGACAAGGTTGTGCTATTCTATCTAATTTTATTATCTATCAACTTTATTGTTATCAATATAAGTTAATCCTTCTTAATATTTCTTTAATTTTCATTGTTATCAATTATTACGAATCAGTCGATCATACGTTAAAACTTAAATCCTATTATCTTTACAACCAAAATCCAATTGGTATAAAAGAAAAGTTATGAAATAAATTGACTTAGTTTTAGTCAAAATATTGAATCAACATGAAATTCATAATTTGTTTATTGGCATTAAGTGCTGTAACTGTTGCACTTGATACCAAATCCATTAGGCCAATATGGCAAATGCCAGAATTCAGAGATCAACATCCTGAACTTTTAAGAAAATACGAATCAAACAATCAAGATATTTCAAATTTTATTGTTGGTGGTGAATTAGCTGAGGTTAATCAATTTCCATATTCGGTAAGTGTTTTGAATATTTTCTAGGAGTATTTGAGCAAATTTGTTTTTTTTAAATCAGGTTGGTATAATTGTACATATGGCTTCTGGAAACGCTTGGTGTTCCGGTTCAGTTATATCCGATCAATACATTTTAACAGCTGCTCATTGTACTACAAATATTCCATCTGTCATTGTGCTTGTGAGAGCTCATAATATTTCAAATCCATTAGAACCAGGACAGCAAAGAATTTTTACAGAAGATATAACCACACATCCAAATTACATTAGTGCACAGGGATTAAACGATATTTCTTTAATTAGATTGCCAACTCCCCTAGTTTTTACAGAAACATTTCGTCCAATAAGATTACCAAATCGTCGACAAGAAAGTACTACGTTTGCAAATCAGTTAGGTACAGTTGTTGGTTGGGGTACAATATCTGATTCCTCTAGTTCAATTCAATCTGTACCATCGTTTACAAGGAATCCAATCATAACAAATTTTATATGTCAATTGAATTTATTGGTTACCATTGAAGATACTCATCTTTGTATGTCTGGAGCAGAAGGACGTAATCCATGTGCGGTAAGTTAAAATTCTATTTTTGATTATTTCTTGACTACATTTTAGTAACTATTTCAGGGCGATTCAGGAGCTCCATTAACAATTACTGAAGCTGATGGGACTACATGTCAAGTTGGTTTATACTCATTTGGCTCAATTACCGGATGTGAACGCGGTCGTCCATCTGTATTTACCCGAATTACAAGTTACTTTGATTGGATTGAAAATAATTCTAATGTAAAAATTCGAAGTGGATGGGATTAAATTAAATGCATTCATTTGAAAATAAAACATATAATTATATTTTGACTTAGTTTTTATTGGAGGCCTTAGAGGCATGCGTAGCTAAGGGAGTGTTTGACTGATAGCATGACTCATTGAATACCTCACCCATTTTTATCAAACCTTACAGCAGAAGAGAACTCTGTTGTGACGCACCTACTATTCCCTATTGTTTGAAAGTATCAAATTTATGAAAAGGGAAACAAATTGTTTATCTACACATTCTAAGACACATGTCGGGTGAAGACGAACATCAGTTTTGCTCTAGATGAAGCTACCAAAGGCAAATATTGCCATTGTCCTATCCATCTGAGTAAGAATTCGAGATAAATAAGCTTACTTCAAAGACTTCCATCAAAAGAACGATTGGCTATCACTTGTTGTGTTGATAAAACATCAACTCCGGGAAGCAAAAAACATTAATCAGAAGAACGAACATTGATTTATCAATTATTACTCAAATTTGAAAATCGTAGACGCATATTTCTGACCTACTATTTATGATCAACGATTTATTTTAAAATCTTATTATTTAACCTATTCTACGATTTATTAAGGTTTATCCAAAATCAGACGAAGTAAATAAAAACATTATTTTCCTTCGAAGCAGAACATTTTTTTTAACAAAAATTATTTATATGAACAACTTTTAGTTAAAATTAAGTAATTAATCCCGTCCACTCCGAATAACAACATTAGAATTAGCTTCAATCCAATCGAAAAAGCTTGTAATTCGTGTATACACAGAAGGACGTGAACGTTGGCATCCAAGAGGTGAATTAAATGAGAATAAACCAACTTGTGTTGTAACACCATCAGCTTCAGTGATTGTTATTGAAGCCCCTGAATCTCCCTGAAATATTTTAGAATACATTCTATAATAATAATATGTGAAAAGCTTCGATTTTAACTAACCACACATGGATTACGTCCGTTTTCACCAGACATACAAATATGTATATCATAAATGGTAACAAATAAATTAAGGGCGCAAAAATTGTTGGATAAGAGTATATTCCGTGCAAAGGAAGGTACATCTTGAATTGAGCTAGAGGTATCAGATGTAGTACCCCAACCGACAACTGTACCGAATTGATTAGCAAACGTAACATTTGCTTGAAGACGACTCGGTAAACGTATTGGAAAAAATGTGTCTGTAAAAATTAGAGGTGGCACTTTAATTAAAGCAATATCGTTTAATCCAATGTCACCGTCAAAATCAGCATGCGTTATTATATTCTCAGATACAATTCTTTGTTGTCCTGATTCTAAAGGATTTGATATATTAAATGCATTTACAATCACTATGACAGATGACGTATTTGTAGTACAATGAGCTGCTGTTAAAATGAATTGATCGGATATAACTGTACCGGAACACCAAGCATTTTCCTCGTCTAGATGTGTAATTATACCAGCCTGAAAGAATAAACAAAATTATACTTAAAAATATAAAATATTTAACTTTTTCACCGCATATCGAAATTGATTATATCCAGCGATTTCACCACCAACGATATAATTTGAAATATCTGAATCAATGGAATTATATTTTTTCACTATTTCTGGATGTTCATTTCTAAATTCTGTCACTGGCGATAATGGTTTAACTGATTTAATATCAAGTGTAACAGTTACTGAAACTAATGACAATAAACCAATTATGAATTTCATTTCAACTAATTATTTATTACTAAGTTAAATTTTGTCACAAAATTTTTTTTATAACTATCGTATTTGGTTGTTATTTGATAATAATTGAACCTTAACTTATAACCGAAAATTTCGTAGCTAACGATAACAATAAATTTATAAATTATTTATTATTATCAGTTATCATCAATCAACACAAAATCATGAATAATCCAGAAACTATTAATACTTTTATTTTACAGTGTATTTTTAAATTTTCAGTTTGGCAACAAAACACAAAACGTCCGACCGGCACGATGTCTGCAAGAAAAAGGTAGTTTTCTTGATCAGACAGATATGCATACAAGTAATTAGATGTATCAAATTAGTTAAAATCAAAAAATTAAGTAGGAACGAAATTATCCAACAAATTTCACAAAACACATTAAATACATTAACCGAAACTAGTTTATGCAATTTCAGAACAGTTTTGTTTAATTTGGTTAAAATTAGTCATAACATATTAAATCTACCAAAGATCAAATGAACTACGTCACAACTATACAATTATACCATCACACATAATTTATAATCAAACATTATCAAACAATTTTAATTTCAAATCATATCTTTGTTGTTGTATATTTTGTTCTTATTTAATCTTTTTTCAAACGGTTTACTTAGTGAAAAAAATACAAACAAAAGAGAATTTGATAATTTTCCTACATGGTATTAAATGGCTTGAGATTTTTCTTGCAGTGGGTTTATTATAACCCTTATAAAATTGGAACCCTTTGGGTTAGAAAACTGAAATTTTCTGAGGCTATAGTTTAAAAAGTTAAGATGAATTTAACTAACATAAACTCAATGACGACAAAGTTTATTAAATTTTGAAAACAGCTGATTTTTTAGGAACCTGGAATGCCAAGGTTGTCATTTGGACAAAAATGATAGAAATATGTTCAAATATTCAATATTTATACATTTTATTAAAAAATTATGATTCAAACGGAAGTTAAAGTGCCCTAGATTATTCGACTTTTTAGGTTCTAGCGGCTTAGTCGGTACCCGAAAATGGCCAGTTCACGAACTTGTCCAAGAGATTATTTGCCGGAACATACACAACTTTTTTTTCATTTTGATTTTCCGTCTCCGCTTATCATATATACATAGTCATTTGGCACCAACATTTTTCCGAAATTCCGAGATGAAGCACATTGCAATATGTAGATTTTTATATAAAATTTAGGTAGTGATCTTATATCCACACAAATTCCACAACTTGCATAAATTGCTGATCTCATATTAATTGCGGCAAGTGTTGCGTGCACAATTGCTGTTCTTAAAATCATAATTTGTGTAATTTGTGCAACACAAATTACACAAAAAATTTTCTTGTGGCAGATTAAAATTATTTGTGCAAGTTTGTTTTGACATATGTCAAATGGGTTATGTAAGGTTATGTAAACAAAAACAAATTAAAATTGGTGCTTTATATCGTTAATTTATTTATAATTAAGAGCTGATATAATTTTCTTAACATTTTCGATATATTTTATTTAAGTTAGTCTGAAATTAACTTAAATTTAGTTAATTTTTGTGCATATACAATGTTTCAAATTTAATTTGAAGTTTGCTTGCACAAATGCTGTTCTTATAACCCTTCCACAAATTGCACAAATTTTAAAATTGACAGACACAAATTGTGTTTTGCCTTGCACAAATTGTGTAAGTTGTGTGGATATAAGATCACAAGGATACTTAAAGAGATGTTTACTTCTAAATAAAGGTGTTATTATTAGTTCCCGTTTATATCACAGCTATGCGTCAAAACATTTTAATTCAGAGTTAAATCATAAGTGTGTAGTTTGAGTAATTAATTGTATGAAAACGTCCACCAATGTATACTTACGATAATTTGTATCATTTGTTCAACGGTAAGTAAATAATTTTATTATGTATTAAAAAACATTGTTATTATTTATACATCTTCGATTCTTTATAAAATTACCTTTATTTGTTAGTAGTACGGTTATTATATTGTAATATTCGCCTAAATTTATGCTTCTCACTAGATTTCGTTTTGTTTCAAATAGATGGATTCATTTTCGATTCATGTTATTTATAGTTTAATCATAGGCGATATTTATGTTAGTAACTTATTTTTTGTTGGTAGTTGATTTGTTTGATTTGGTTTCAATGAGCATTCCAAATTAGTCTTAGCTTAGTTCAATTTTCGCAAAACGATCATGGCTTGTAAACAATCTCATTACTCGTTTTATACGAGCGTCGTATATGTTGAAAGCCGGCGGAGGATTGAAGGGAATGTTTCTGAATTTAAAGCACATTACATGCTTGATTCATGTATTGAATCAAGTATGCGAGTTTATCTAGGACAAATAGGAAGGCGTTAATAGATAGATCACCAGCATGAAAGCCGTACTTGCCGTGACATCTGTAATTTGCGGTTTCCATCAAATGAAATTAAAATTCTTTGAAATAATTGGTTGATTGCCGCATTCTATTATGCAGTAGTCTGCCATCATTAAATTTACGCTGGCCTTAAACAGTCAGAATTCCGAAGCAGCTACCAAATTAAAGAAGACAAAAACTATACATCGCTCCATGAAGTTCGTCAATATATTTTTGTGACCGAAACGTTTGGAAAAATATAAAATGACAGTACCGGAACAATTGGCAATTTCGACATCCATTAAAAATAAACTAAGCGGGGATAGATTGGAAAAGCTGAAAAATTTTGGAAAAAAATTCCGATATAAATTTGTTTGAAAAGATGTCAGTCGATCAAATAATAAAGTATGACCAATGATATTAGTTCAAGTAGAGCGCTCGTTCTCCACGTATAAATATAGTTTATCTGATAGGCGTCGATCGATGAGCGAACCAATTGTAGGTTCGTACCAATTGTAGGCAAATATCTAAATTTGATTTCGAAAAGCCGCCCAATTTGAATTTGTATTAATGTAGTTAGGCTGTCAGATATTGACACAAGGGTAAATTGCTTTACAAAAAGAATTTTGCTCTAGTAAAATAATTAGTTGACTAATTTGTTGTGCAATTTATTGTGTTGTGCAATGTATCATCGAATTGGGACGCGAATTGGATTTGATGAGATATCGTTGATGTTCGGTACTCCATTTTGACAATACACATCATTCGACATTGATATTTCGTTTTCTCCTAGTGTGCGGTATTGCGAGCTCTGTATTATTTGTTTGTATAGATATGCCGCCTTACCTGTAATCTTCCCTGACACTTTAGCAAAACATAAACTTAACAAAAATATGTTTATAGACAAACTAAATCTTTTTTTAATTTTAAATACTGACATATTGATACATCTTCACTTACAACCTAAACTTCGAAAGTAAAATACTGAAAACATAAATGAATTACAACCTCCACAACCTCCTCCTCAAAAACAAGTTTCTTCCTTTTAAAAACGTGAAGATTTAGTTCTAAAATCTGCATTTAATAATGCTAAGGCTCTATGACATGTGAAGGCGAAACTAGAGGAACGAGATGCTTACTCAAACTTATTAATTCCAAACTGAAATGATTTTCACCTATCGTAAGCACTACATTCGCTTTAGCCCCACGTAATTCTTATTCTTTTGAGCCCATAACCATTCGAAAATGCTCAATAAGATCAAGAAAACTTGTTACTAAACCCGTTAATTCAGACGTTGAGTTTCACATGCCAACTTAAGAAGTTTATGCATATAGTTTCCATCGCACACCAGTTAAGGTGATCTTAAACAGACTAACTGATGCATTTGGTCTTCCTTCATAAACCGTTATTTATCAGAGTCTTAATTAAGTAATGCTGTTGTACTCAAAAGTCATTTGTATACCCATTCTAAGTTTGATTAATATCAACAAACTGTTGAGCGTCACCAGCAACCCAGACGATAGTTGGTCAAATAATTGTTCTAAAATTAGCTAACAGAGAAAATAATTTAAAACAAAAACTATGTAAAAACGAAACAAGATTACATATAATAAATTAATTTTCGTTTCTTGCATGTTGTAATGGTCTTTTTTTCGCAAAATCCAGACGATTAATTTTCAACAAAAACATTGAAACTGATATGCTAAACATTCCAGATTATTCACGCCATTTAATATCTTTTATCTGGATATCATGCATGTGGATTACTTATCAGCACTTTGTGTTGTTCGAATCCCAACTTCCCAAATTTGAGAAAAGTATAGCTTCAGCTCTCGTAAACCAACAATACCAATTGCTTCATTAATCACTTTGTATTTACAAGAACAGAAATGATAACTAGTTCAATGAAATTTAATATTACGTTTTAAATTAAAATTTCAAGTTTATTTTCACATCTAAAACTTTAAAACTTTATTATTTATAGTCACAAAAATGAACTTTTTATTTATATTTTAAGTTATCATATTTTTCCATTGATTTAAAATACATAATCCTCAAGTGTTGGTTATAATCTTCATAATAATATCTGATCAAATAATTTGATCGCTTATATACAGATCGACCTACCTGCCATCTCCTATCCTTTAACCATTGCAATTATTTCAATAAACATTAAGAGAAAATATCTCTTCTTCCGACAACTGTTTTTTTTTATAACCAGGTTCTACATAACAAAAAACATTTTGTATTAATTTACATTAAATGACACAACAAAACAATCAATGAAACAAATTAATTAATTGGAGAATTAATTAATTAGAGAATTTTTTTAAACACGTTTACCTTGTTTTAGAGTCAAATAAACCTGCCGTTACAAGAGTTCTTCAACACACCCCTCGCTAAATCCGTCTGCAAAACAAGATCCCAGTACGGTTTGCGCAGGCTCTTCGTAAGACAATCTGCAAGCTGATGTTTGCCTACAATACTAATTATAGTTCCCCCTTCTTCTTCCAAACACAACCTCGTAGGTAATGATATTTTACGTCGATATGTTTGGATCTGGATTCTTAGCGATAAAAATACAACCAGCGTATGTATATGTTTCCGTATGTGTTGAAGAGATAACCACTTATAGACTTCCGATCCACTACATCATGAGCCCAATCAGAATCCACAAGTCCAACCAAAACCTCTTCTTTTGACATCTTGTAGACCATTGTCATACCAAATGCGATTTCAGATATCTTAGGACTCTCTTCAAATAAGGCCGATGTTCATCAGAAGGGTTTTACTTAAAATCTGCTAAGATAACCAACAGCATAAGATAAGTCCGGACGAGTAGCTACTGTTAAATACATCAAACTACCCAAAACCTTTCGAAATGGTTTTGATGTCTTTTCTCCAGAATTCTTTACAAGTTTCACCTTAGGCTCCATAGGAATATCAACAGCGTTACAACCGGACATTTCGAATCTCTCCAAAATCTTCAAGGCGTAATCTTTTTGATCCAAACTCAAAACATTATTTATTTTGTCATGAGCTATATTGTTTCCCATAAACGTTTTCACCTCTCCTAAGTCCTTCATTTGAAACTCAGATGACCAAGCTTCCTTCAAGCAACTGATTTCTTCATCTTTGTCTCCACAAATCAGCATATCATCTACATATACAAGACTAAGTAGACTATCTTTCCTCCTTCGGTCTTGTAGTAAAGACAATAATCAGCCGAAGATTGTTTGTAACCAACACTAGTGATGAACTCGTTGAAAGGGGTGTTCCAACATCTTGGACTCTGCTTCAGGCCATACATAGAACGATTCAGTTTCGGCACATATTCTTCAGGAACTTTGACACCATCAGAAACATTTGGAAACACTTCTTCTTTGATGTAGCCATGCAGAAACGCTGTTTTGACGTCCATTTGGTAAAACGTGAACTTCTTTTGTACTCCTATAGTCAACAAAACTCCTATAGTAGGAAGTCTTGCGACTGGTGAATCAACCTCTGCGTAGTCAACGTCTTCCCTTTGCATGAATCTTTCGCCACAAGCCTCGCCTTGAACTTGGTGTCTGCTCCAGTCCTCATAGTGAATACCCGGCAAGTTCCAATGAGTTTAGCTTTCAATGGCTTCTCTACAACTGACCAAGTATTGTTAAGTTCAATTGAGTTGATTTCATCCGTCACAGCCATTTTCCGCTTATGTCTCTGTAATTTACAGGAATAGCGTAGCACACGTTATAAGCAGCACCAATGTAGCCGCTTTCAGCTTCAGCGTAATGAACATCATCCCGATACCTTGCAGGAATTTTTCGGTTTCTTTTTGGATATCGATTCTCATTGCTTTCAGAAGAATTCTCAGTTGGTTGGAATGAAACATATTTAGAATTTTCTTCAGAACTATGAAACTCCTCTTCCACATCGACAGGATCTGACCTACTCATGGAAACAAACATCCTTAGTGATGACATCTTTAGAACTACAGCTATCCAATCGTCATCACAATCAATCTTGCAAGTATACCTCTTCTTCTCATCGAAAGTTACGTCTCTTGAATTAACGATCTTGTTCACAGCTCTATACCAAAGCTTGTAACCGTTCTTCTCGTAACCTACCATCACACACTCTTAAGAATTTTCATCGAACTTCTTTCTCTGACATTTCGGAACGTGGACAAAAGCTCTACATCCAAAGATACGAAACTTTTCAAGATTAGGCTTAGAACCATACCACTTTTCGTATTGGGTCATACCTTCCACTGATGAAGTTGGGCTACGATTTGTCAAATAAGTAGCTGTCAAGATTGCTTAATTCCAAAAACCTTTAGGCAATTCAGATTCCGTCAACATTGTCTTCGCCTTGTCAAGAAGAGTTCTATTCATACGTTCTGAAACGCCATTCAACTCAGGAGTAAAGAGGGTTATATATTCCAAAACAATGCCTTCTTCTTGACAAAAAACCTTGAAATCGTTGGACTTGTACTCTCGACCGTTATCGCACCAAAGTCTTGCTATCTTCACAGAATGATGCGCCTCTGTCATAGCCTTGTATAGACGGAAACAGGAAAAAACTTGGGATTTGCTTTTCAGAAGATAAGTCGTCACCATATGAGTAAAGTCATCTATGAACGTAGCGAAGTACCAGGATCCATCATGAGCAATAACATTCGACGGTTCACAAACATCAAAATGGATTAATTCAAGCGGTCTTGAAGCTCAAACTTTGGAATTCTTGAAACTCATTCTTGTTGGTTTCGAAATCTCACATCAGTCACAGAAATCTAGTTCTTCCGAAAGATTCGGAAAGACCATCCATTCCATTTGACATGACGGTGAGTTTGCAGACGTTCTTCATACTCAGGTGTCCGATCCGACGATTACAAAAATCGTCCTTCGTTAAATAATATGGTTTTTTAAACTTTGAATTGATTTTTTAAAATTTTTTTTGACTCAATTTTGCGATCTTACTTAATTTCGATCAGAGATAGCACCGAACCCCCCCTTAACGCGCCCCGCCCCCCCCCGCGCCTCCGCGCGCGTCCGCGGCGCAGGGGACGCGGAAAACGCGGGGGACGCGTGGGGGGGGGCGCGTTGAGGGGGGGTTCGGTGCTATCTCTGATCGAAATTGTGTAAGATCGCAAAATTGAGTCAAAAAAAAATCTAAAAAATCAATTCAAAGTTTAAAAAACCAAAGGGGGGACCAAGGTAAAATTGAAAGTTTGATCCTTTATAACTTTTGACTCCCTCATTTCCGCAAATTTTTTTTTTCATAATTAGGATGCAGAGCACCTAATCTTTCTATTTATCTGAAAAAAAAACGCAAATCTATTTGGAGGGATAAACTAGGATAATGCCAATTTTTTTTTTTAAATTTTAATTGTTACATAAAGCTCTGGTATCGACAACAGATTCACTGAATATTCCGTAAAAAAATTAATCTCATTTTTAATAACAAAAAGGGTATAACATAGCGTTTTTAGAGTTTCCCACTCTAACTACACTTCCCCCGCTTTATGTCCTTTTGCACCGCACTTAAAGCACTTAATGAATCGCCTGCTCTTCGTTTTTTGAGAGTTGAGAGCAACAGCAATGTCCTCTTGACCGGAACCCATCCTTTTACAAACCCTCTTATTTCAGCCTCCAACAAAGCACTCTTTTCACGTTCTAACGTAAGCTCATCCTCAGGCATTAGCTTCAGAGCTGTCACCACATGCATATACAAAGGCGACATTGCCATCAGCAAATCCACAATGACTTCTGTTTCATTGACATTGCCACCAGCAGCCTTGTATGCTCATAAACCAGATTCAAATTCCGTGAAATAGGTGGCCAAGAAACAGGTGGGTTTCTTCCTTGCACTGTATGGTCATCAACTTCTTCTTTAAATAAATCTTCGTCCCAATAGATTTTCTCTCGAACAAGCTATTTAAACCAGCCATCATGTCGAATGCTGTTTGCTTGTCCCTGACATACCCCACATGCGAATCTGCTGATGCTCTAATTATGAAATTCCTTCAACGTTTCAACGTTTTTGAGAACGACGACCTTCAACGTTTTTGAGTAAACCCTTCTCTCTTAAAAGAGCCATTAATTGAAACTTCCATACTGAATAATCGCCGCCGCAGAACTGAAGCATACAACTGTTATGTCCTTCCATAGCGAACTCTGGGCCCATAACTTATTGAGTTATCCAGTCCAGAGAAATAATCGGTTGAATACAATGAATTTATTTATAGTTGTTTAACCATGAACAGTTTTACAAAGAATGAAAAAACAAATAATATTAAATTAAAATATATGACATTCTCCAAAGGGCTCTTTGATTATAAGTTTAGAGTTCTTCAGCATATTGTTGGAGGATCTAACTCTTAAAAGAAAGAAATATGTTCTTATGTGTGGTTGTTTTTCAACAACTTTTCAAACTGTTCAAATTTCTGTTCGTTTCGAACGATCACATCTCTTGCGATAACAAACTTTATTTTAAAAAAATTCCTAAAATCCCAACAAACAGTTACAAATTCGAGTATTGCTCCGGCCGATTTTTCAATTGAATAAAAGTATTCTATTGTTCCCGAATATAAAAAAAACGAACGAATATCGTTAAGCGAATGAATGATATAATATAATATTTGTTCTGTCAAATAAATATTAAATTCACATGAATGAAAAGAATATCATCGTAAGGTTGTGAAATTTTCTTTTATAAGTGCATTTACTGCACATGTTATGTTAAGATTTGAGATAAACTGATAATTTATTTAAAAATGTAAATAAACGAAATATAATTAAAGTATTTTTAAAATTTAGTGTTTTAGTTGTCATTAAAATAGAACTAGTTGAGTTTTTCTATAACATAGTTTTGTATGACAGTGAAGGTAATTTGTTTTGTTATATTTTTGTGGAAATAAAATTTTTACGTAATGGTCATAATTTAATAAAAAAAATAATTGTGTCTAAAACAAATTATATTCTAATTTTGTTAATTTCGTATAATAAAACTTATGTGACGTGGTGTCTGGGTTTGTTTTGAAAAAAATATTTATTACCGTATAATATGATCTTTAACATAAGCCGATGACCCTTGGAGCATGGGCAAATTTTAACTTAAATTCTATTCAATTGTTGCGTTTTGTTGTTAGTTTTGCTGACTTAATTGTTATGATGTAATTGATTGTTACCATAACTAATATTTTCATTGAAAGTTAATTAAATTTAATTGAAAAGAAAAAAATCGAAAAAACGATTCGCAAAAATTCGTTGGTTTTATTTTTTATGTGAAACTAATTTACAACAAATTGTATATCTAACGGATGAAATTTAGTTTGCCGGATTAAATATTCATGTAGAAGATATATCTTCTACGTGAAAATGAGGACTCATCTATTTTATAAAAACATCATTTAAATGTACATATATTGATTATTCGGTATTATTTTAAATTATTTAGGGTAATAGCACGAATCATTGAAATTTTTTATGATACGTTTTTAATGTTACGAATTAAATTAATTGGGAAAACTGGCATATCACACCGCAAAATGAAATCACGTGTTACGTAAAATAAGAAGTTTTAGAAAACAAATTTAATTTGATGATAGAACAATTGTTTGAAAGACATTTTTTTTAATTTTCTACATCCACATGCAAATAAATGCTTTCCAGCTAATTTAGCAGAATATCGCGCGCTACTGACAACAGTTTTAATAGTAAAAGTACCGTTCTTGGCAATTTTGGTGTTATAAAATGGTATAGGGAATGTAACAGTTCAATGTGTATCGCAAACCTGATAAGCCTGGATCTAAGTTCTGACTACAGCTCGGGATGAGTAATAAACCCAAAGTAAGGCATGTGGAATCAGACAGTCTATAGATACATGTATGTGTACATACAAGTTCTATTAATTCTACCCAAATCAACAACGATAATCAAAGTGGTCAACAAAATAAATGTAATATGGCTTTGCTATGGTTTATTTTAATTATATTTTTAAATAATCGTAGAATTTTATCTATGTAATTTGATGCTTTTCTTGTTATTCAAAGAACTACTTACTCTATTTTATGATATTGTGCTCTAAGCTATATATATTATTGTTGTAATTAATCTGCCGTGTTTTACAAATTTGTTTATTTTCTAGCATTTACTCTTATCGCGGTTATTAATATTAAATAATTTTAGAAATAAAATGATTTACTCAAAGCTTCGACATTATAGTTAATTCTATTTGCCAATTTTTATAAGTGTATAAAAGACAGTATGGTTTTATTATCAAAAATATCATTAAAAAGAATTATTCAAAACAGTAAAAGCGTATAATTTTGCCTTTTGATATTAAAAACACGAATTGGCTACAATTGCTAGAAATGTTAGCAATAACTACGAAGATTTGGCAAAAACAACCAAAAGAAGATGCAGTAAATTGAACAGAAATAGTAGAAACAACTATCGATTAAGAATATCAAGATGTTGTAAAGACAAAAACTACCCCATGATATGTATAAGATGGTCGCATTAAATCAGATTGACCCTTCAGATTGACCTTTGAAACGGACCTTGGCAAATCTTTAAAGCAACTAAATCCCACATTTTATTAGTTGTTGTCGAAAGTGTTGTACGATATCATTTCGGTGGGTTTGAAAATTATCGGATCCGTTTGAAGAGAAACTACCTACTTTTAAATTGTTTTTATACCACCATTATAGACCTTTAGATGACATGAAAACATAACGTTATCAGTATCTGAACAAAATTATATTTTAAATAAAACAAATTTACATAACCGAGATAATAATTTCAATCCAAAACAAAGTTGAAATTGACAGAATAAAACGTTTTCTTAAACAATGGGAATTAGATTCAAATCTTTCAAAACAATAATTTGTTGACGTTCCTCCAAAGTAAACAAACAAATAAACTGTTAATTTAAAAATTTGATTTGAACAACTTCATGGATTAATAAAAGTTGGAATTGTTGTTATCAATTGAAATACATATACATTCTGTTTTTTAATTACAACATTTCGTTTTCAGTAGTAATTAATCAGCAAATATAATAGAATAAACATTTACTTACTTGTTTGGTTAAAGTATGCTGATCGTAGTAATAACACAATAATAACAACAGTTGATAGTTCATTGAATTACTTGAAATACCTTTCACACATTTTGCTGTCATAAACATAAATATGATAATGTGCTGATGGCCGGTGTTGATTCCAAACAAAGTTCTAAAAAAGTTAACTGCAGCCAACCCTGAATCCGAGTATTCGAATTGTTAGATTAATGTATTTAAATGTTTATTACAACTGTTTTTCGGATGTGTGCGAGCAATATAAAACACTTGGATTTTTGTCTTGAATGATGCAATGATATTTGTTAAACCGTTGTTGCTCAACAGTTTTTGGGTTTATAAGTTTTAAAAATGTCAATTTTCGCCCGAATTTAATCTTACAAAACACCTTAACTGTATATCATTATTCACTTCTTCTTCTTCTCCAGGTGCCATGTCCTAGAACGTTGGTGACTAGAATTTCCAATTTTACTTTATTTGCTGCAATAATTATTAAATTTTGTAACCATGAGTTCTTTCGTCTGCCTTAATTTCAGGTCTCGTGATATCAACACTTTTTTAATTTTCATAAATTTGCTTCGTGCTTGTTCTATTCCGCATCTGCCTGTTCTATTCTGCAACGTACATGCTCATCCCCATATTGTTGCTGTGTAAACTATAACCGTATCTAACAATGTCTGCTGGTCTTTCATGCTTGTTACTATCAATACTGTATCATTAGTATCATACAGTATCATACCACTCTTTACAATCAGTCCAGAACCAATCTGCTCCAGGATCGATCATTAATAATATGCTAGTGCACAACCCTGTCTTACGCCTTTCAATATTTGTTTGTTATCTTTTGTTTCATATTCTACCGGGACTGCAGTAGTTTGATTCCAATATAAGTTTGTTCTAATTTTTAACAATATTTCGTATAAAAATAAAATTTTTAAAAATATTTCGTGTCTTACCCTGTCAAATGCTTTCTTATAATAAATGAAACAGGCATACAAATTTACATTCATATCCCGGCATTTTTGAGTAAGAATTTGTATACTGAATAGTGTCTCGCGTGTTCGAAACCTTTTTGAACGCAAATTGTGCCATTACCCTTACCCATCTTTTCTTCACACTTCGCATATATTCTTTTATGTATGATCTTTAAGAATAATTTAAGAACATGACTCATTAGACTAATTACTCTACGATCGCTACATGTTTTTGTTCTTGATTTCTTAGGTATTGTCAGTGGCGTACGCAAGGGAGGGTTGCTGTGGGTTCGTTTTAAATCAGGGTTTATCAAATTTCCTATCACTGTCTTTTTTTTTAAATTTTTCTGTCAATCAACGTCGAAACGTAGGCAGGAGGGGACCAACTTTCAGTTGCACTTTTTTGACAATGATTCAAAAACTGTGCGCCGTAACATTTTAAAAAAAATTACAATGTTTCTTAAATTAAGTGCTCTTTCCACTTGTTAGGGTCAAAAAAGATTTGTTTCACCTTTTCCAATCTCACACCCTCAAAATCTCACCCCCTCAGTAAAATAATTAAGTGCACTTCGCTATAGTTTTCGTTCGGGGTTTATCAAACTTCCTTTTTCTGTGAATTTTTTCAAATTTTTCTGTCAATTAAGCTCGAAACCCAAGAGGTGGGACCAACTTTTTGTTGCACTTGTTTGACAATAATTCAAAAACTGTGCATTGCAAAATTCTAAAAATAGTTACAATGTTTCTTGAATTAAGTGTTCGTTCATATGTTTTCCCCCTTCTCATTTCCAACGCTTAATAAATACGATTATGAGTATTTTTCACTTCGCTATATTTTTCGTTTAAAAGATCTTTTTCTATATTGCCTAAGACTTTTGAAGTTTTTTTTATTAAATAGTTTCGGAACTAAGTGGGGAAAGAAAACATGAATAAACGCTATTATTCAATTTAATCAAAAAACTGTACAGTAAAAAATTATAAAATACATTTTTAAGGGATACTGAATTCAAGCCCTTTCATGTTGTTGTTGTAGCGACGTGTTTGGTGCTAATCCTCCGGCTCCATGTCCAGGTTCAGGAACTCTGATACTGCCCTTGGGCGGTACCACAAATCTTCCTTCGTCAAGTTGGTTATGTTTATATTTTTAGGACAGTTAAATTGGTGTCTACATCATGTGGCGTGCCCTCACATGCGGGACACTTGTCAATAATTTCAGGATCAACTCTGCTCATGTAGTTGTTTAGAATGCGTGACCAACCGGATCTTAGTTGAGCTAGGATGGATCTGGTGCTACGGGTTAGTTGGGCCTCTTCGGCAGCAACTTTTGGTGGCTTTCGGGCTTTCGTGGTGGATATAGTTCCTTATATATTGTATTTTCAACTGTTTTGGTGTGGAGTGTTTTTAAGCCAGTTCTATATGTAGATTCGTCGATGTTACCAGTAACCTGACAATCTCTGACATCTTGCAGAAAGCATCTTGTTGTCTTCCTTATGTCTCTGGGTGGTTCTATTGTAGTTAAGGTGTCATTGCAAGGATGTTGCTCTTTGTGACAGGCCAATAGATATTGTTTGGCTAGCATTTCATTATGTTCACGGACGGGCAATATGTTACTTTCCTCGTGCAGGTGATCACGGTGTGCCATCAGATGACATCCGGTTGCGGTTCTCAAGGCAGCATTTTGTGTTGTTTGTAGCTTATTCCAGTGAGTGTTGGCAACTTGAGGGGTCCATATGGGTGCAGCATAATTTATAATAGGTCTTCCTATTGCTTTGTACGTTGTTAAAATCGTGTTTTTATCTTTACACCATGAACTGCCCGCTAGTGCTTTCAATGCGTTATTCCTGTTTTTCAATCTTGAGTTTATTTGTTTTGCATGAGCATTGAATTTAAGCAGTGGGTCGAATGTTACACCCAACAGTCTCGGATTTTTTACTGTAGGAATAAGTATGTTGTCTATGCAGATGCTTAGTGTTGAATTTACCTCCTTCGTCCATATGGTGAAAAGTGTAGAAGTGGACTTTTCAGTGGAAAGTTTCAGTTTTCTGGCCTTGAACCAATCATTCAGAGTATTAAGGTATGTATTCAGGATATTTGTCAGTTGTTGCAGGTTATTTCCTGTTGCAAGCACTGTGCAGTCGTCTGCATATGACGTGATAGTTATTCCTTCTGGTGGGGTAGGCAAACTGCTTAGGTAGAGATTGAATAATGACGGTGAGAGAACTCCGCCTTGAGGAACACCTTGTCTTAGCACTCTCATGTTGAACTTGCAGTTACGGAACTCACCATATGTTTGGCGACCTCTGAGGTAATTGCGCAATCAGCGCTTCATTAAACCTGGCAAGTTAGTACTGAAGATGTCATCCAATAGAGCAGCGTGCGACACTGTGTCGAATGCTTTTAACAGGTCAAGTGCGACTAAAATTGTTCTAGCACATGGTTGTTTTTGATTCAGACCATCACTGATCTGGTTTTATATTCTGTGTAGCGCGGTGGTTGTACTGTGTGCTCGCCGGAAGGCATATTGGTGTGGCGCCAAATTACAGGATCTTGTCAGCTGAGGGAGCAGAAGTGCTTCGATAAGTTTTGCGACCGATGAAAGAATGGATATTGGTCTGTAGGGTCCTTTTTTTCTTCAGGTTTTCCTGGCTTCAAAATGGGGCTGATTCTGGCCGTTTTCCAGATATTTGGTATCTGAAGAGTATTTAAAGATGTGTTAAGTGTAGTAGTGAGGAAGTTCAAACTTTTGGGTCCGATGTGTTTGAGCATGATGGCTGAGATGCCGTCGGGTCCTATAGCTTTTGATGGCTTAATTTTCCTTAGTGCATTCTCCACCTCTTCTACGGAAAATATAATATCCTCCAAGTTGTCAGTGTTAAGTTTGCGCATGTGTCTTAACACTGATCTGATCTCTTTCTCGTGTTTACGCTGCTTTTCTGTAAACTGAATGTTAAATTTGTTTGCGCATTTCCTGTGGTTATCAATGGGGATATCGTCGAAGGAGATCATGCAATTATTTTGTGGTTGTCGAGGATGAGTTAGGCCCTTAATGACCTTCCAAAGACTTTTACTAGTACCCAGGTTTGATTCTCTCACTAACACTCGCCATTTGTTTCTTTTATGGTCCGTGACCAATTTGTTAATTTGCTTGTTCAGGTCCGGAATTATGTTGACGGCTGGATCTGCTTTACGGATGTCATCTCTTTGGTTAGAAAGCACACACGCTTCATGTGGAAAGTTTGGTTTTATTTTTTGGATTCTGCCAGCTGGTATGTAGCGAGCTCTAGCCTTATTAAAAATTTCTCTGAATTGTTTTTCCCCAGAGAGGGCGTCAAGTGGTAAAATTTGCTTACTGAATTCAATCTCGGTAAAGGAGATATCTGGAGAAGAGTATGAGTTGTTTGTTACCCTTGTCGGTTGTGGTTCGTTGAGGACTCCAAAATTGGAGCCGTCAATTTATTATAATTCCTTGTTGTTCTAGGTGTTTGTCAGTTTCTGGTACTGCAGGTAGTGTGGTTGTACGGTAAATAACGCTTTTGTGAATGATAAAGGCAAGACCACCACCTTTGTCTTTACCTCTATCCAGCCTTATAATTTTATAATCACAGATACTATCACTA
This sequence comes from Diogma glabrata, assembly GCA_963693315.1. Taxonomy (NCBI): domain Eukaryota; kingdom Metazoa; phylum Arthropoda; class Insecta; order Diptera; family Cylindrotomidae; genus Diogma; species Diogma glabrata. The sequence goes on along the minus strand of OY856186.1, from coordinate 3,834,582 downwards.
ATCTTAGATCTAACATTTAATTTTGTTTCTTGGAGAAACATGACTAGAATATTGTTATTGCACATATAGTTTATTATATTGTCGATATAATTCGTGAGACCGTTGCAATTTAGTTGCTGCATAATTTTTACATCACTCGGAGTTTCCGGTAGCGTGTTCATACAAACGAAATTGACAAACAAATTTATATTTAAAAATAAATATACATTCTTAAAAATATTCTATATATTTTTGTTTATCATTAATTTATAAAATTAAGCCGTTTTTAAGTGAATATAGATAAAAAGTTTATCTTCCAACTGGTCCGAGTTTGTACGAAATTATCTAGAAAGCTTTGAAAGTTCTGCTTGTCCAAATTGTTGTAATTTTTTAAGGAGATCGCCGAGTATTGTTCAAATATTTTAATCCAAATGATCGTTAAAATGATGTTAATCTTCTCGACTGAAATTTCTCTTAACCAACTATCGGGTTTTATGCATTCTATTTTTACCAAGTCTACATGCCTACATGTGATTATGAGAACGAGGCGGCGCATAGCTTTTGTGAGAAAATTGATGAAATCCTGAAGGAAGAAGGAAAAGGCTGTTGGCATGTAGTGATAGGAGACTGGAATTCCAGTGCAGGAGCAGAAGGAGTAGTATAGGAAAAATTGGATTAACATCGTAAAGTGATGAGTTTGAGTTTTGTAAAGAAGAAAAGTTAATAGTTATGTCAACACGTGGTTTAAAAACCATAAAAGACATATGGATTCCACTAAGTGATATTTATATATAGTAAATTGATTTTATAATGACTAATGACCGATATAGAAATAATGAGAAAAAGGTCTATCCTTACCTTGAGCTTGCATAGACATACACAGTGATCATGTGTTACTAATTCCAGAGCTAGAATTAAAAATAAGCAAAATAAAGAAAGGAGCAAAGATCAAGATGTGGAATCTGGAGAAACTGAAGTCTCTGGATGCTGAGCAAATGGGTTTGGAAACAGACAGAACAAGAGAATAGTGGTTCAGGAGCGAGTGTAAAGGAATCGAAGAATTGGTGGTATGGCGGTATGAAAAAACAGCAGAATGTATACTATTCTTTATAAAGAATTAGAGAGCAAGGAAGGGGTAGTATTAAAAGAAAAAAAATTAAACCCTGGAAAGATGGAGAGTACATGAAGTAAGGATAAAAATAAAAACGAAGGATAAACCAAAGATTCAGTATATGAAGTATATGAAAAAAGAAAAGAAAACGATGGAAGAGATCGTGGCCGAGTAACAGTTTGACTTTAGAACGGAAATTGCTACAAAGGAAGCACTCGGTCCGTCGTGGAGAGCTATACAAAAAGGACAAGGAAGTAAACTTATGTAGACTTGGAAAAAGTTTTCGGCTGTTCTTTGTGGAAGAAACTAATGATCATTTTTAAATGAAAAGGAGTTGACTGAAGAGAAAGGAGACTAATCAGCAGGTTGTGTATGAACCAGATAGGAGTTTAGGGGTTGGTACAAGCAGAACTGATTGGTTTGAATTGGAAAAATGTGTAAAACAAGAATGCTACACAGAGATCACAGACGCTTCATTAAAGCAAGGATTGCTATGTCAAAGCAAACCTTTCCAGCAAAAAGGATGTTGTTGATAAGTAAATTAGATATGACTGTAAAAAAAATGGTAAAGTGTTTTGTATTTTCTTGTACCGTTGCGAAACGTGGATCCTGTCAAAAAAACAAATTAACAAAATAGGAAGTTTCGGAATGTGAATATGCCATATGGAGAAGAATACTAAAAATTAGATGGATTGACAAAGTTTTGAGAACAGTGGGAGAAAAACGTTGTCGGGCAAGGACAATTCAGGAAAGGAAAAGAAATTGGATTGGTCACGTGCGGAAAAGACCATCTTTCTTAAGAGTTGTTTTGGAAGGGTTCGTGAAACTGAAGAGAGGAAAACGAAAGTGGAAAATGATTGACAGTGTCAAGTTAGCTTATGGTGGATACGGGAAGATGAAAGAAGGGGCACATGAAAGAGATTATTGTGGGGAACCAGGGGACACCAGGAACCTCCGCAAGCAGATAAGCGATGACGATGATGATAAATTAGTTGGTGACTTTGACTTTCCTGCTACGCTTATGATATGTATTTATACTACACCAAAATTTTTGAGAAATTTGGCGATAAAACCTATTGCAATTAGTATCTACCTACCTACTTACTAATACTACCTAAAATGTAAAATTAGAACTATTAAAAATGAGTTTGTACTTAAAAATGAGTATCTCCTTTGAGATTCATATTAAGTTGAGATATTATTGAATTATTATCAATTTTAATCAGAATTATTTAAGCTGATTTGCTCTGTAGGTTGTATTTGTTGTATCAACTATAAAGAATAACAAAAAAAAAAAATTTATGATTATGTACTGGAACGTAATATTTTTTAAAGCAACAAGCACTTACCTTAGATGTTGTCTCTGATACGTAAACCATGATGGGTAATACCCCAAATCCATTAAAGTTACAAGTAACAGTTATTGAATAGGCACCCATATTTTCAAAAAACACCCAATCACCAATTTCTAGCTCTGGTAATAATACATCGTTTGGTATTTGATCGAGACCATCACACGTTGGTCCCCATAGTAGAGTGTTGTATAACTTAGTTTTTTTGAATTTCTTCAATGACTGCACCGGAGATATTTGTTTTGAATATGTTATCCTACTAAATGATCCATATATTCCGTCACATATAGTATACATAAATTTACGAACTCTGCCTTCTGTAGTGTGTAAAACTTTTTTCGAATGAATGCATGATGCTAATGTGAATGCTGTTGTAATGAAAAATCTTCCTGGTTCAGCAACAACTCTTAATCTATCTATATCCGAAAAATAACATTTTAATGAGTTATGAATAATCTGTACCATATCGTTAAATAACCCATCACTAGCTTCATCTCCTGGAAAACCACCACCAATATCCAGTAATGATAAATTAAACCCAACTTCTTTTGCTATATCAAATAATTGACGTGACGAACCAATGGCACGACGGTATGATAGTGCTTCTGTACAACCTGTACCAACATGAAATGTAACACCAACCAAATTCATTCCCTCTTTTTTAGCCATTTGAATTAAACGTTTACCATCAACTATCGGATCACACCCAAATTTGTTACCTAATTTTCGAAATGCTGTTTTAGCTTCAGATCGAAACCGTAACAATAGTTTTGCGTTTGGATGATGTTCTTTTATTTTTAACAATTCACTTTCACAATCAAACGCCAACAACTCTACACCGTGTAAACGTGCAGTTTTTATTTGAGAGATTATTTTTGTTGGATTTGCAAATATAATGTGCTCAGAAGGAACATTTATATTTTTAAGCTTAAGTATTTCATTGATTGAAGCGCAATCAAAACCAATTCCAAGAGATCCCAAAAGTTTTAATACAACATCATGATCATTGCATTTAACAGCTGAAAAAATTATTAAACGATTAGTCAAAACACTTCCATTAAATATTTATGCAGCTTACCATAATATGGCATAATATATGGCATCTTTTTTAACCATAACTGATATCGTTTAATTATTGCATCTAGATTACAAACGTAAAATATTTCTTCAGCACGTTTGATGTTTACTAAGTCCGCAACTATTTCTTTGATATCGACATTGACGTTATTTGAGATAATTATGTCATTTTCTTTTTGGTGGTTGATTGTGAAAACATTTATCACCTTTTCTAAGTTCATTAATTGAACACTCATTGTTCTAGTTTTCCCTGTGACTGAACTAATAAAACGAAAATAAAAAAGTTTTTTCAGTTTTAAGCGGATGTGAAACGGTAGAAGTAATTCTTGAGAAGTCAATGACTACAAACCTTGGAAGTGAGATTGCCTTTGAAAACGCTGTGAATTCTAACAAAGGGTCAGATCTGTTCACTTAGTTCTGGTGTGTTTCCTGAAAATAGGTAATCTTCTTATATTGTGCCAATTTTTAAGAGCGGTATTAAATCTGATGTATCGAATTATAGAGGAATTGTCATTCTATCAGCAATTCCTAAATTACTGGAATCCATGGTTGTAAACAAATTGTGCGATGAAGTGAGACATATTATAAGTCCTTATCAGCACGGTTTTGTTCGTGGAAAATCAACAGTTACAAACTTGGCTGAATTTACTTCTTTCTTAAGAATGATTTTGGCTGATGGCAAACAAATTGATACTGTCTATACAGATTTTGCCAAAGCATTTGATCGTGTTGATCATGAATTATTACTTTTCCAGCTTCATAAATACGAAATTAGGAGACAAATTTATAACTGGTTGAAATCTTATTTGACAGGTAGATCTCAACAAGTGAAAGTTTTGTGTAATCTTTCAATTTCTATTGATGTATCATCTGGAGTACCTCAGGGCAGTTATTTAGATCCACTGTTATTTCTTTTATTTATTAATGACTTGACTTTTCTTTTAAATGGAGTTAGATGTAATCTTTATGCAGACGACCTTATAACTTTCTAAAGTTATTGAAAATACCCATGATACCTTTGGTCTACAAAAAAACATTGACATAGTTGTTAAATGGTGCAATGAAAATGGTATGTCTTTAAATGTGAAGAAAAGTTCTATTCAATAACTTTGATGAATCGACTTAGACACCTTAAAAACTTTTTTAATTTTTTCCAAATATGTTCGGTTTCTATGAAACCTTCCTCAGGGAAATATTTATTTCTATTACGAATAGAAATAAATATTTCCCTGAGGAAGGTTTCATAGAAACTGAAAATATTTGGAAAAAATTAAAAAAGTTTTTAAAGTGTCTAATTCGATTCATCAAAATTATTGAAACAACACTTTAAGTAGTTCATAAACAATCTTCATATTAAAAAGTTCTATTATATCCTTTTCTAAGAAAAAAGTTACTTCTCTTTCAGATTATTTTATCATTGGTGAACTGATTCCAAGAACGTCATTAGTCTTGGTGTACTTTTAGATATACAAAAGTCACATTTGCGCAACATCTTGATAAGATTTGCTCTAGGGGACGTTCTTTACTTAGTAGGCGAGTCAAAATTAACAGTATTATAAGTAGAAAGAAAAAGATTATTGTAAGTGAACAGTTAAAAGTAATATTTTGAACACTTGTAATATAATTATAAGTGGTGAATTATTGTTAGTACAAGAAGAATTAAGGGGAATAGAAGTAGAAGAAGTATTTTTATAACAAAATCTTGAACGAATAAAATTATAACGTTTAGAAAATTCATTGTGTTTTAATTTCCTTAACGTTTCTTAGCCGAGTCACAATTATTTAGTTCGATCACTAAATCAGGAAATTAAAACACAATGGATTTTCTAAACGTTATAATTTTATTCGTTCAAGATTTTATTATAAAAAAATATTTCTCCTAGTACTATTCCCCTTAATTCTTCTTGTACTAACAATAATTCACCAATTATAATTCTATTACAATTGTTCAAAATATCACTTTTAACTGTTCACTTACAATAATCTTTTTCTTTCTACTTATAACACTGTTAATTTTGACTCGCCTATATCACTGCAAAATTTTATACTTTTTCTATCCCTGACAATTTTATACTGTTCTTATCCTCTAACAACACCTCTTATATATACTACATGAAATAGCTTCGATATCTCTACAATATTCTACATAGAACACACCCTTTTTTCCTTCCTTTATCAACATAAACATAATAACACGATCTTCAAATATTGACACATAGGTGTGAGATCTATTCTTTTCAGTTTGTTTGGTCAGGTAAATTTCTCTAATATATTACGTTTACTTTCTTATAAGATAAACAAAAACTTCCTATTACGTGTTTACATTGGTTAAGTTTTTATCTCTTATATTTCTTTTGTGGAACTATTTTCTCTAAAGAGTATTTTCTCGAAAGATGTTCTATTGTGTTGTATTCCATAATCGTCACAATATGCTATAAAACCGTTTAGGTATATAGATATGCTTGTTACCATATTCAGTTTTAGCTTTTGTTCTGTCAGCAATATCCATTCATTCGTCATACAATATTTTACCTAACTCTTACCCGTTTTCTAAAATAGGCCATATAAAAATTTTATAAATTGAATAAAATGAAAAATTACACTGTAAAAAAATTTCGATATTTTTTTTTAAATAAAAAATTAAATTAAATTTAAAGCTGTTGTGACTTGTGGTGCTTTCGAAAATTGTTGTTACAATTCGGGAATAACTTTAATATTTATTACCAAATTTCAACAAATTGTAATAATTTTCGAAAGCATGTTGCCATCTTTAATTTTAATTTTATTTTTTACTTTAAAAAAATCGAAATTTTACGTTTGAGGAAGTGATTCACAGATGAATTTTTGATGAATACTAAAAAATTTAAGTAATCTTTTCAAATAAATCAAAACTAATTTATGAGAACAAAAAGAACTTCATTTTCAATCAATCAACAACATTTCGCCTACATGTTGTTTTTTTTTTAAATTTGTATTCCAGTTATCACAATCACTCTAATGGTGAGATTGGAGATAATAATTCTTGTAATCATATAATTAATCGAAAACCATATGTCAATGCCTATACAATATATTATATTTTTCCATTCAACTAATTTGATAAGAAATTAAATTTAAGCTTGTATTTGGCTATATGAATTAAATACATTAACTTCAAAATACGATTATAGACCTCATAAGAACCTTTTTTTAGTTAAAAAAATATGGGCTTCAATAATCAAAGGCTGAACTGAATTGTGAACTGTTTTTCAAAAAATTAACCTGGAAAAAATTAAAGTCTGGAAACTTAGTATTACAAACTTTACATGCGTTCCTTTGGAATAAAATATGCTGCTCAACTCAGCTTTTGTGTAGATCACCAATTTAACACCGAAAATTTGAAAATATTTCAAATATAGCAACACAATTTAATATTATTAAAAACAATTATTTTGGGTTGATATTTAGATCTGACTGGTCCATTTTATTATTAAAAATATCAAAACAAGTTTATATACCAATCTACATAAAATCGAAAAATAAACTGCTTTTCAACTACACAACTTGTTCGAGGTAGAGTAGATCAAAGAAAATTTGTGCACGTTTTTTGATCTTCAATGGAACGCGCCTTTTGATTCGTTTAACAAACATATAACGTGTTGGCCAATTAATTCGCCAATCAAGATGAAAATTTTTGTAAAAACTAAATTGCATACAGTTGATAGTCATTGAATACAATTGTAAACAGTAATGCTCCTAGAAAAAAGTAACACTCATCTTTTTTAAGTCCTATCTATAGACCTGTTAGGCTATTTTGACTATAATTTTGTTCTAGTTCACTAGAGCTAGAGGCTTCGTAAGATAACAAAGCAGGATAAAGAAGGAAGGAAGAAGAGGAAGACGGAGTCACAGGATATCTGCTAATTTCGTTTTATTTCTAAACTGTAGAATGTAGATAACCGTGAGAAAATTAAATTTTGTTCGAGTTGTTTATCGTTTTTCGTTATTTAAGGCTGAAGAGGAGCCGCATGGCATCCTTTAGTCCAAATTAAATTGTATAATAAAACTTTATTTCAATAAAAATTCCGACAAATAATTTTGTAAAATCATGTTTGATATGAAAATAAAAAACCGAAAGACATGACTTTCGGTTTTTTATATTCATATAAATCTTGATTTTACAAAATTATTTGACGGAATTTTTATTAAAATAAAGTTTAGTCCAGCTCCATAAAAATTTATATGTGCAATACTCTTAATTTAAAATAAATATATAAATTTTTAAAAAGTATGATAAGAAGATATTTAATCCGAAAAACTCACCGAACCCGTTTTATATTACTACTAATTATTTCTTTATTTTTAATAATTTTTAAGTTGTGTTTAATTTCAAAGTTCTTACAATTTCACACATTTCAGAAAATTTGTTTTAGAACAATCACAGCACAATTTTTTTTTAAATTATGACCAATATAATTATTTATTTTTGATTTCAGGACAAAACAAAAATATAAACCTCAAACGAACAGCTCAAGATATTACTTAACTTTACAGAGTAAAAGAATTCACTAAATACTTAAATTAAAATTTTAGTTTTTTGTATTATATCATTTATATCTTTTTCATTGCAATTCGATAAGATTGTTTTAATTCAAAATAAAAGAAAACTTGAATGCAATGACTCAAAATATAAAACAGTCTGAGCCGAGTGTTCCTTTGGCATTGACATCTAATCTTTTTAATACACAAAGGTAAAAAACAGTTTTATTACTTATTTGGTTTTATAATTATCTGTTTTGTGATGTCATTTTATTATATTATTAAAACATTGGTGTATATTATGTTTGATTCGTTTTATCTTTTCTACAATTAAAGGTTAATTCGTTAAAACAAAACAATACGCACTTGAATATGAAAATGTGATTATACTGAACAGGTCGGGATTATATTTAATTTAATCTTTTCACTGTTTAAAGCAATATCGATATCGATTAAAGATTAAATGTTTATTATTTTAAAAAAAATTAAAAAATTTGTTGAAGTTAAGGAATGATAAAATTAATATAGCCCATATAAAGCCTCGTTGACACTAAGATTGTTTACAAGCTGCTAGTTGGCGAGTTTAAAAGCTGGCGAGTAGATTGTAAAGTAGGCAACCAATCAACTTTTTCGCTAGATCTGCTAGTTAGATTGTAAACATGATTACACTAGGCGAGTTTACAAGCTGCTAGGAAACTCGCTGGATAGTAGATTGTAAACTATCTTTGTGTCAACGAGACTTAAGAGTAGAATTTTTTGCTCGTCAGCAATATTTTAGCAAATATAAAACTTTTTTTATTGTATCGTTTTTTTTATCTTTATCAAAGGAAGTACGAGAATGATAAGAATGATTGAAAGGATACGATTGAATAATGGCAGTTGGACGGATTGCTTGCACAAACGTTATCTGAATAAAAATAATCTGATTTTAGTGTGCCCAAAGTACGATCAGATCAGATCGCAATTCAATAACCTCTTGAGTGGAATCTTAAAACTGGATAGAATGGGGTATTGTGTTGTTGCGATTGAGTGAAAAACTTTCGGTTAATGCATGGCAAGGTGTAATTTGTTTATTTATTTAAAACGATTCATTTACATATAAATAAAACCAAATATCTTCTCAAAGTATACATGTAAGATGCCTTAGATCTTTTAATAGAATACTCGCTACGTACATTTAGCCTATTTTTAATTTTAATCTACAATTGAAAATTCAATAACCAAATTTTAAATACAATCAAAATCGTTAATCGTAGACAATGTGTTCAATTTGGCTCCTCTAAACTGATGAGTTTGTGGCTACTCAGGAGTTCCAAAAGCTAGTCACCTAAATAACAAAGAATTGTCGTAAGATAGCACGTTTTTAGATCGAGGTGTGCTATTTAACAGAAATTTATTATTTTCTGATCATATTGATAGAATCGTCGCTAAGGCTAACAGTATGTTGGGATTCATTATCAGGAATTCCATAAATTTTCAAGATCCATACACGCTCGGTGCTCATTTTTGTTCTCTCATCAGGTCTTAACTTGAATACACAACTATTATATGGTTTCCCCATTACTCCTTACACTCAAGCAGAATTGAGAGCATTTAGAGTTTAGAGTTTAAGTTTTTGAAGTAGGCTCTTCGTAGGCTACCGCGTGACAACAGTATACCATTTTTCAAGTTGCCTAGAGAGTGAGTCTTGAAAATAAAAGAAGCAAGTCAGCTGCAATTTCTGCTCCTTTATATACAGTCTGATCCTTTATATATAATCTCTTTTGCGGTTTTAATCTTTTCTGGGGCTTATTCGAGTTCAATTTATCCAGGAATGTGTGTACTGTAGTAGTAGCACAACCTCTAAAAAAGTTTTTATTTTTATTTTTTGCAGTTGGTTCGGTTTTGGTTTCATAACAAATTTTTTATTATGGTTTTCGGTTTGGTTCGGTTTCTTGATATTTCAGAACTTGGGTTTGGTTTAAAGACTATAATTTTTTGGTTTTGGGTTTGGTTCGGTTTTGGTTTAGATTCAGGACATTTTTATTCTTAACTAATTCTCTATATTCAAATAAAAACAGCTTTATTCCACTAATAAGTCGTATTAAAAAAACCGTTTTTGACGTTTTTGTGGATTTCATTAAATTCGAAAAAATAATGTAGTAGTTTCAAAAGAAATGAGTAGATTTTTCGAATTTATGTAGGTACTAAACCAAATTTTTTATACTATAAAACCGAACCGTGATTCGTGAACCAAACAGAAAAACATAGGTTTATGGTTCGGTTCACCTATTATTTAAAAACTGGTTTGGTTTTGGTTTGGTTCAATCAAATCATTTTGAAAATGGTTTGGTTCGGCAAAATTTCGTTGGTTCAGTCATCAGTGGTTCTGGTTTGGTTCAAACGAACCGGTTTACATCTCTGCTTTATATAATTCCGTTTATTTTTTTTTCTAATTTTTTTGAAACTATGCCCGCTAAGTTTTCTATTTTTGCTATTTCTTTTTAATTTGTTAGTATTTATTGACTCGATAGTTGATTGCTATTTTCTTTGGTTTTTTGTTTCTGTTGTTTTTAAATTTGTTTGAATTTGTTAATTCATTTTAGTTTTTGGTAATCATTTGTCATATAAGACTATGGATGTTATTAAATAAATAAATACAAGTGAATAAAACAATGAGATTTCTAAAAAAAATTACTACTATAATGATACAACATAAAATATAAAAATTAACCTAATAGAACACATTAAAATATAAAATACTATTTCAAAAAATTCACTAAAATATGTTCAGGGCTTCAACGTAAGCTAGACATTATCTAGTAAAACGAGGTAGCGATCTCAGTGATCTGATAGAGCACCGCAGTTTGTTCCAAATAATGGAAACACCATAAATAAACAAACTTCTTCTTTGGTGACAGTTTAACAGAGGTACATTAAGGATTGACATCCGTTGCGAGCTTCCAAATGGAAATTTTACAAGGAAATAGAGAGGGTAACTAGTAATTATTTTAAATATTTGACACGCAACGCGACAGCATAAGGTGTCACATGGTCTCTAAAACCAAGATTGAATATATACCTAAGGCATGAATTGATTATGACACGAAGCTTATCCTTAGGTATACAGTCGGATTGATCGAATATTACATCACCATAGAAGCAGAGAGGAACAATTAATGATTTGACAAGCTGTAGTTTAGTATCCTCTGTGGAGTAAACTGGCTAGTGAGCTTCAAGGTATAAAGCTTGTGGTAGATGTTGCCACACAGGCGAGTAATATGGTCAAACCAGGCCAGAGCATTATTAAATATTACCCCAAGATTTCGTTCAGTTCTAACAAACTCCAGATTGTTGTCGGGAAATAGATCAGAAAGAGTGAAGTTAACTTTGCTACACCGACTGATTAAAAGAACCTTCGTTTTCTTGCTATTAAGTTACAATCCATTCCTTGAACTCCAAAGCGACAGCATACTCAAATCGCTGTTAATCGCTGTTCGCGTGCCCATTATAGATTAGAAAATAGTTTCCGAACGACAATTTTTCGTTTTCAAGTTGCGCCTTCTTCTTCAGAGCGATGACATTTATATTGTTACGATTTTACATAAACGCAATGAAATACAAAACATAATTGTATTCAACCTCAATTTTCGATATAAATACAATACAATTTCAAAAATAAAATGAAGGTCACATGCGTTTCTTAGAACAAGGGTCAAAACATGAAATAAAATATATCGAAAATAATTACGTAGATTTCTTTGTAAAGAATAGATTTTCCTAGAATATGGGTGAAATTAGGTAGACTTGTATATAAGGAATTCCTCTTGCAAAATTAAAATTAGTTTTAAATTAGAATGCGTGCGATGATGTAAAGTTATAATTTAAATGACTGCGATAGTGTTAATGGTTCAAGTGGAACGTGAAATTAATTGCAAACGAAACTCTGTATGATGCATTTAAAACCGTGTAAATAGAAGAAGTTATTTTTAAATTAATTTTTGTACATAAAGTTTTAAGTGTTATTTAATTTTAATTTTAATTTAATTTTGTATTTTGTGTATTATTTTGGACTCTGTGTTCATACTGGAAATTTCTAAAATCAACCGTTGGAGTTTCTCAAGCTTACTGAATATTCCCTTCTGTATTGTTTTCCTGTTGTTGTTGAACAATAACTGTGTTGAATACTTAATAAAACCTGGTGTGTTTGTTTACTAATCAGTGATCAGAAGAAGATTGGGAATTGCGTTTATCGAATTGAGAGTAATGCCAATTCGAAGGAGGTCAGAAAAACGAACAATATTACACCTTTTCATCTGTTTCAAAGCAACAGTCTTATAATTTCGAGTAATCTAACTTTCGGGCTCCGTTGTCTATAATCCGACGCTTATCTTATGCTTAGCATGTCATAAGTAAAGATTTGCTCCTAATACTTAGCATACTGACCCGCTGAACTGGTCATCTCTTCTAGAGAAGAATGAGAGGGAACTTGGTCCGAATGGTCCTCCAGCGAGATTTATGTTTTCTATATAGATGGCTCACTGTTGAATGGAAATGCAGGCGTGTACCTGCAAGCAGATAATGTCATAAGAAGCTTCCGCTTGGGCAGTTTTAAACTGTTCTTCAAGCGGAGGTGTATGCTATCAATGAATGCACGCATGTAATAACTTCTCTGCGTCTGCAAGGAAAAAAATCTGTATCTGTTCGGATAGCTAAACAGCTATCAAAGCACTGGTAAACCCGGCGACAACTTCCAAACTCTTCAATGAGTGTAGGAAAAATCTTTGTAAGATAGCGCAAAACAACAATATGACTTTGCTGTGTGTTCTAGGTCATAGTGGCATTCCGGGAAACATAAAAGCGGATGAACTTGCAAGGGCTGGAGTGAGCATGAAATACTCAGGTCCAGAACCCGCCTTAGGGTTATCCAAAACGTTTGCCTTGTCATTACTAAAGGTGGATGCCAACCTCAAGATGAAGGCCTTGTGGAATGCGTCATCGACAGGCAGACAAAGTAAGATGTTTTTTAGCATTTCAGATAAAAATGTTAATTTTATTTTAAGTCTGTAGAGAAAAACTCTCAGCACTGTGGTCGGTGTCCTTACAGGACATGGACATCTAAATAATCACCTTTTTACCATGGAAATTAGTGAAAGTCCTGTGTGTGGGTGTTGTCTTGAAGAGAAGGAGGGCTCGCAGCACTTTTTGTGTCTATGTCCAGCCTTTTCTATTGTCAGAGCTTGGTTTTTTGGGTCTGAAACTGTAGAGGGTGGCGCAATCAAACTGTCGCCAATACAGTTGGTTTTAGATTTCATTAAACTTACAGAAAGGTTCGTGGAATAGTTGTTATGAGACCAAACTCGGTCACGGCGCTATGGACCGTAGAGTCTGCGTGCCAGGACCAGTTCTGTCTGGTACAACCTGCCCAACCCTTTCTAATCTAATCTAATCTCTAGCATACTATACCAAATTCCCTGAGAGTTACTGCCAGGAGATATATAAAGCATTCCGCATCAAAAATTAGGTAACACTTTCAGCGCATGAATAGAGCAAACATTCTGAGCTGTTTCCTGTCACCTGAACCATATTTACATTTTTAATTTCGCATATAAAATACCTTTATCTGGATCACGTTACACGTAACCCATAAATTTAATTTTTGTAAATTTGTTTTGTGTTGTTTGTGTTCATAATTGTAATTTGTGATGTAACTGTAATGTATAATCTAATTTATGTTTATGCCATCGTAACAATATATACATTTTCTTATCCATGTTTAAATACTAATATCACTCATTCTAATTTCAGATATCAACTAAAACGTTCTGATTCAACAGAAAACACAACACTTTTACAATCCAAAATGAAATTCAGTATAACTAGTTGTAAAACAGTAATAAACAGTCGAAATCTCTTAGTCGATATATATGCAATACTATTTGGAATCGGATCATGGATAGGTGTTAATGGAACATATCTACAACTTCCACTATTTGTTGCTACTGCACCTGAGGGATGGAATCTACCATCGTTTTTAGTAGTAATTATACAATTAGGAAATTTAGGTCCTATAATTTATACAACAATACAAAAAATCTTTCCAAATCGTGTAAGCGATTCATACATGATCTATTGTGTTTTAACAATTGGTACAGTAGCTGCAATCTTCACATCATTTTTTTATAATAAAACAATGTATGTATTTGGTGCAGAAAGAAGTCTACCTTTATTTATATGCGCTTTCTTTTTCGCACTTGTTGGATGTACAAGTTCTGTATTATTTATGCCATACATGGGTAGATTTCGTCAAATTTATCTCATAACGTATTTAGTTGGTGAAGGATTAAGTGGATTTTTACCAAGTATTGTAGCATTAATACAAGGAGTTGGAGGAAATGCTGAATGTATTTTAAAAAACACTACTGAAGGTGTAAAATATGAACAGTATTCATCACCAGCGCGTTTCGGGTCGAGCGGATTTTATATTTTTATTTTTATAATGTTTATATGCAGTACGATCGCTTTTACATTATTGGATCAATTAAAAATGAGTAAAAACGAGCATGCAGCTGTGGAAATAAAACATGGGAACAATTATAACTATGATACTGATAAAAATGGAGTTGCAGACGAAAAAACAAAGAAAATTTCTCCAAAAGCTCATATGTATTTGTTAATTTCTATGGGTCTCGTTTGTACTTTTAGTAATGGAGTTTTTCCTAGTATACAATCTTATTCATGTTTGCCTTATGGAAATTTAGCTTATCATTTAATGGTTACATTAAGCTCAATTGCAAATCCGATAGCATGTTTCTTAGCAGTATTTTTGCATCATACGTCGATTAAATTACTATCGCTTTTAGGTTTTCTTGCGATAATTATTGCTATGTATACTATGGCTACAGCATTATTGAGTCCAGCACCACCGTTAGTAGGGACAATATTTGGTGGAATTTTAGTTGTAAGTAAAAAATAAACAAAAAAAAGTTTTTGCGCTACAAAATCTACTTCAAACGATTTTCTTTATAAATAAATTGAATTTTTTTTTTTTTATTTTTAGGTTGTTACATGGATCATCTTAGTCGGTCTTATTAGTTACATCAAACTTGTTATTACCTCTATTCTACGGTTTCAAGGAGGTAATTCATTAGTATGGGTTGGCTATGTATCACAAATGGGTTCTTTTACAGGTTCTGTCATTACATTTGGTCTTGTGAATTATACAAAATTATTTGTCTCATACGATCCGTGCGCAATGTAACTGCACACTAAAAATTTATAGATTGAAAAAGGTATAATTCGGGTAATTAATAGTAAGCATATAGAAATTTTCGTGATATATTTATTTTAAAAATTTATTAGTTATTAGAGTTTTTATACTAGCTGATTATAAATGGTGAATAACAACTTAATAATTTACATATTTATGCAAATTATCATTTTATAATTTTTAAAAATATTTAAAGATAATAAATATTTTAAAATAAGTAAATAAAAGTAAACAGTTTTTAAATTATTGTTTGAAAAAAATTACGTTACATCAAAACCTGTAGTTGGACTACCATAAAAGAAACTATTATATGGAATTAGGAGATATTTAAAACCTATGAAAAAGACTAAAGATAGCAAAGATGGGATTGTCTTTACTAGAAAATCGAGGCCTACATTATAGGATAATAAAACAAGGTTACACAGGTGTGCTCAGGCTCGGTTGTGTTCTTCTGCGCAATTAAATTGTTGTCTATGTATTTATGCTACAACTAAGGCAGGCAACTGCCATAGATTCTCCATAAATATCTCAACGGATCAGCTGACGATAGCACAACCAGCAGATGAATGTCCTGACCGAATACTTTTGTTTAGTTACAGAGCCGCTTTAAAAAGAACGCTCCAGTCCTTTGTAAAATAACTAGATTATCGCATGTTGATTGTTCGACTTCTACAACCTTCTAGTACGTGAACCAATGGATTACATAACCCACATAAGAAATATGTCGCAAATCAGTTTGTCAAGCTCAAAACTTGTTCATGATCATTGTAACTATTGTTCTTTTTTTAAGCGTTTAAATACTAACGTTACCGATTGGAAATGGTTTTAGAACCATTTCCATGATTTTTCAAGGGTTTTGTTCCTATCCAAATTCTTTCTCCCGTATAACAATCGTTCGTTCATGTAGTTACTCAAGCTATTAGGTCTAGGATCATCCAAGTCTTCACCAAGCTATCCCAAAAGCTACCCAATAATGCGATAGCATTAATCCAGATATTCGTATTATAGGATAACACGAATTCAAATAGTGATACAACGAGATGAATGGATATAACTATAATAGCACACTAAAATTCCACTGACGGATGTATAAACCTCCTTCCTTCCTTTCGTTCCTTCTATTCCTCTTCCTTTCCCTACCCTCTACCTTTTCTGTGTCTGTTCTTTTTCTCGACTATCCGCGATCTTCATACCGTAAGTATAGAACTGTTTAGTCTAACCTTCTCTCTAGACTGCTACTCTCTAATCATCAATTCTCTTTTTTCTTTTTTTTTCTGAAAGCAGGTATCTCTCGCAGCCTTGCTGGTTTTGTTTTAACAGTCTGCTTACTGCAGCTCCCAGCTTTGATAATAGCTGTCAGCATAGCACTGTTTTTTTTGCCACTGTACAATGTCATGGGCCAGTGGCCTTTTTGTAGTCATTTATATTCTGTATCCTCCGGTGCTCTGCTGGCTGCTGCTGTCAATTTCATTTTTACTTCTTACCTTTCTTCATACAAATAACTTATTGGCTAGTCTTAAAATAAACAGTTCTTCTGTACATCTATATGGGCCAATGGCCTTTTTTGTAATTATTTTTGTGAATGAATTGAATTAAATAAATAATTAAAAAAAAAAAAACCTCTCATAAAGATTACTTAAAGTGTTATATTCTAAGTAAATCGGGTTACTTAATACTACATACGCCTGTATGTATAACCAGTTGTTTAATTTTATTTTACCTAACTGAAATTTAAAATATTTGTAATTTTATCGCATGATGGCCAATTCACAATAGTGAACATAAACCTCTATTTTCACAATCAATTCATTCCATTTAAAATCTAAGTTCATTTGTTAAAACAATATTTTGTATTGGTATGCGTGTGTTCTTGGTTCAATCAATTCAACAATCAACGACAACGTCATAAAACAAGTTTTTTAGTTCATTCTTTAAAGTCGTCGAGAATGGAGCGTTTTGAGAATTTTAATGTGAATATTAATTAAATTTTTATTTCTTTAAGTGGAATTTTAATTATTTATATATGTTACAATATAATAAAAATATTTATATAAAAAGTGAAATATAGTTAAAATATCTAAGTGAATAAATAGTGTTAATATAAAAATAACCTTGATTTGATATACATAGAGATACAATATATATAAAAAGAGATTAACGATAAACAAAGTAAGTAAAAAATCTTAAAGATAGATAATAAATCTTATCTATCAAAAAACAAATTATTCAATATTTATTTTATTTTAGTAATTTTAGAATATTCATTTTATTTTATTATTATAATTGATTTTGGAAAACACATATTATTTTTTTTACTTGTGATGAGAAGTTTTTTTTTAAATAAGATGACGACGATGACATCAAAATCCAATGAGATTTTCTTAATTTTGTGGTTGTTTACAATGCATCGTTTATATAATTTTTTTTTATTCGTAAATCGTGATCTAAATAATAATTTTTTTTCTTGCTGGTAATTCAATGGAATATATTGTTTTTGTTTTGGACATGTATTGTGGTTTTTAAGATGAAAGATAAATAAATAAATGCATTTTTTGGTTATACTATTAACTTTAAAAAGATGGAGATACAAAAAGGTGTGCAAAATTAAAAAAGTTGGATTGTATTTAGTGGTTGTTGTTTTTATGTGAAAATGGATGTTGGGTACAAATGAGATGGTGTTGTTTTGACCTTGACTCTGAAGCTACAAAAAACAACTTTTTGGTTGATTTTTTTATCATTGCAAAATATTGTGTATTGCGTTGAAACTTTTGAGGTTCTACCTTCTTCCACAGCTATTCCCGCGACTAATGGATTGCCTCAACTTTATTGTAATTTGTAAATAATTAAATCAGTCTTAATCCCACGCAACTTCTTAATCTAGTTTGGAATCTTAAATTTTGTTTTCATACATTTTCAACAAAATTATAGAACAAAGAAAGATAAATCAGATGAGGGCAATAAACTGCACCAAAGTAGAATATGGAAATTACATGCTGAATCTATCATAATGAGGAGACCCCTGATTTTGAAATCAATTCAGAAAATATTTAATCATATAATACAATTCCCTGTATGAATCTACCATGATAGTGAAAAATGTTCCAAATTTAAGAAAGTTAAGTCAAATATTCCAAACTTCTTTGGATCCGTCCACAATTTTGCTCACCATTGTAGTTTTATCAATTCATTCAGATTTATTAATTGAGGTTTATTTGCAGACCCGGGTATAAAGGGTTATTGAAAAATTTCCAAAAAAGCTTGAAAAACGATTTAAAAGTCTGACCGGCACGGAACCCGGGACCTCGAATTTGTTGACTAAAAGAATAGGTATAACTCATCAGCCAAAAATAAAATCGATATGTACTGTTGACCAATTTCTGTACGCTACACACCAAGATAAACTTAATAAAAAGAAGCTTTGTACGTTCCAATTGTGGAGAAGTAAACATAGAAACAAAATCAAATTTGCCCTTTGTTCTATTAACATGCAAGTATAAAAATAACACAATGTAATTAAGTCAACAAAATGCTGACCTGATAAAACTCTTCTCCCCTTATTCAAACATCAACATGAAAAATAAAAATATTTTGTTTATCTTTGTCATTTAGATCCCATGAATGGATTTCAACTTCTGTGGAATCAGCTATAATGATTCTTAGACCATCACAAGTTGGATTCAATTATCACGTATTATTGAGTTATACAGTCCAGAGAAAGAATCGGTTAAATACAATGAATTTATTTATTATTTGTTTAGTCATGAACAATTTTACAAAGAATGAAAAAACAAATAATATTAATTTAAAATATAACATTCTCCAAAGGGCTCTTTAATTATAAGTTTTATAGAGTTCTTCAATACTCCCTATCGCTAAACCCATCTGCATAGCAAGATCCCAATACGGTTTCCGGCGCAGGCTCTTCGTAAAACAATCTGCAAACTGATGTTTACTTACAATACTAATTATAGTTCCACTTGCTTCCACACACAATCTCGAAGGTAATGATATTTTACGTCGATATGTTTGGATCTTTTTGTCTCTGGATTCTTAGCGAAATCAAAAACACAACCAGCATTATCTTCGTACATCTTCGTTGGTAGAAGTGGATTGATGTGCATGTCTTTGAGAATCTTACTTAGCCAAATCCCTTCTGTACCCGCCATAGCTGCTGCCACATATTCAGCTTCCGTGGTAGAGGTAGCCACCAAGCCCTGCTTTTTGCTAGCTCACAAAACCGTGTTTTCGTAGATTCTGAAGAGATAATCACTTGTAGACTTCCGATCCACTACATCATGAGCCCAATCAGAATCCACAAATCCAACCCAAGACTCTTCTCTTCTCTCTCAAGGACTCTCTTCAAATAAGGCCAATGCTCGTCAGAAGCGTTTACTTGAAATCTGCTAAGATAACCAACAGCATAAGATAAGTCCGGACGAGTAGCTACTGTTAAATACATCAAACTACCCAAGACCTCTCGAAATGGTTTTGATGTCTTCTATCCAGAATTCTTTACAAGTTTCACCTTGGTCTCCATAAGGAATACCAACAGCGTTACAACCGGACATTTCTAATTTCTCCAAAATCTTCAAGGCGTAATCTTTTTGATCCAAACTCAAAACATGATTTATTTTGTCATGAGTTATATTGATTCCCATAAACGTGTTCACGTGTTCAAGTCCTAAGTCTTTCATTTGAAACTCAGATGACAAAGCTCCCTTCAAGTAACTGATTTTTTCATCTTTGTCTCCACAAATCAGCATATAATCTACATACAAGACTAAGTAGACTATCTTTCCCCCTTCAGTCTTGTTGTAAATACAATAATCAGACGAAGAAAGGTTGTAACCAACACTAGTGATGAACTCGTTGAAACGGGTGTTCCAACATCTTGGACTCTGCTTCAGGCCATATAAGGAACGATTCAGTTTCAGCACACATCCTTCAGGAACTTTGAAACCATCAGGAACTGCGTAGTCAACGTCTTCCCTTTGCATGAATCCTTTCACCACAAGCCTCACCTTGAACTTGGTGTCTGCAGCAGTCTTCATAGTGAATAACCAGCGAGTTCCAATGAGTTTAGCTTTCAATGGCTTCTCTACAACTGATCAAGTGTTGTTCAGTTCAATTGTGTTGATTTCATCCGTCACAGCAATTCTGCAGTCATTTCGTTTACATTGCCGCTTATGTCTTTGTAATTTACAGGAATATCGTGGCACACGTTATAAGCAGCACCAATGTAGTCGCTTTCAACTTCAGCGTAATAAACATCATCCCGATACCTTATAGGAATTTTGCGATTTTTTTTTAACCTACCATCACACACTCATAAGAATTTTCATCGAACTTCTTCCTTTGGCATTTCGGAATGTGGACAAAAGCTCTACATCCAAAGATACGAAGCTTTTCAAAATTGGGCTTAGAACTATACCACTTTTCATAATTGGTCGTACCTTCCACTGATGAAGTTGGGTTACGGTTTGTCAAGTAAGTAGCTGTGAAAATTACTTCGTTCCAAAAACCTTTAGGCAATTCAGATTCCGTCAGCATTGTCTTCGTCTTGTCAAGAAGAGTTCTATTCTGAAACGCCATTCAACTCAGGAGTAAAGGGAGTTGTATACTGCAAAACAATGTCTTCTTCAAAACCTTGAAATCCTTGGACTTGTACGCTCCACCGATATCGCACCGAAGTCTTGCTATCTTCACAGAATGGTGCGCCTCTGCCATAGCGTTGTATAGACGAAAACAGGAAAAAACTTGAGATTTGCTTTTCAGAAAATAAGTCGCCACCATATGAGTAAAGTCATGTATGAACGTAGCGAAGTACCAGGATCCATAATGAGCAAAACCAATAACATTCGACAGTCCACAAACATCGGAATGGATTAACTCAAGCGGTCTTGAAGCTTGAACTCTGGAATTCTTGAAACTCATTCTTGTTTGTTTCTAAATCACACAGGCATCTAGTTCTTCGGAAAGATTACCATCCATTCCATTTGACATGACAGCGAGTTTGCAGACGTTCTTCATACACACTACTCAGGTGTCCGAGACGACGATGCCACAAATCGTTTTTCATTAAATGGTTAGATGACAAATTAGCAAAACTTTTCTTGACATTTGTGAAGTCAATCCAGTAAAGACCTCCTTTCATTTCACCTTGACCAATAACTTTGCCATTCATGTAGATGTTAACAGAACCATTTTTGAATACAATTTTACCACCACGTCGGTCAATTTGACTAACTGATATTAAACTGTGTCTTGATTTCGGTGCCACCAAAACATTGTTGAGAGTACCTTCAACTTCCTTTCCACCAACCAACGTAGATATTGCCAACTGTCCAACCCGTACAGCATCCATATATTCTCCCTTTTAGCAAGTCCAATCTTGTAAGTATTCGCCTCAACCTCATTTGGCATAAGACTAACATCATTCATCGGTCAGTGCAACCGGAGTCGATGAGGCAGCTCAATTTGTTTCCATACTATTTACTAGTATATGTTTCCATACTATTTACTATAGCTGCAATCATCCGCAGCGTTAGATTCGTTTCCTTGTTTTTTAGGACACACATTAGCTTTATGTCCTTTTGCACCGCACTTAAAGCACTTGATGAATCGCATGCTCTTCGTTTTTTGAGAGATGAGAGCAACAGCAATGTTCTCTTGACCAGAACTCATCGTTTTACAAACCTTCTTTACTTCAGCCTCCATCAAAGCACTCTTTGCACGTTCCAACGTCAGCTCATCCTCAGGCATTAGCTTCAGAGCTGTCATCACATGTATATACGAAGACGGCATTGCCATCAGCAAATCCACAATGACTTCTGTTTCATCGATAATGCCACCAGCAGCCTTGTATGCTCTTAAACCAGTTTCAAGCTCCTTGAAATAGGTGGCCAACGGGGCTTCTTCATTGCACTGAATGGTCATTAACTTCTTCTTTAAATAGATCTTCGTCTCTCGAACACGCTGTTTAAACCAGCTATCATATCGAATGCTGTTTGCTTGTCCCTGACATAGTTCACATGCCAATCTGCAAATGCTCTAATTATGAAATTCATCGCCTTCGCATCTTTAGTATCCCAATTACCATCCATTCTTCCGCAGGAGGGGTCAATTTTGATCGATTATGATCAATGTTGATCAGGGTCTGACTACCTCGCGTACTCCAGTCCCTGCCATTGACATATGAGTTAGCGTGAGATATCACATACCACTGGCAATGGCAGGAGATATCATTAGCCAAGATGATATCTCAGGGTGATGGCGGACCAACTTTAATTAGTCAACTGCAGCACTCCTAGTCTTAGCTCCGTTCCGTAGTAGTGCCGCTCATTCGCTCTTCCGAGGAATCAGACCAACATATAATTATGCGTTGGCTTTGTGCCTTGATTAAGATGGTGAGCGGTGCGTCTGGGGTGCGCTGCATCAGCTGGATTATTGGCAATTAGTTTTGTTTTGTTTTCTGCAAATTTCTCACAATTTGTTTTTCACTTATTATTTTGATATTATTTCTTCATCTTATCATGAAATATTGGCATATATCGTTTTATTGTATGATAAGATTTTTTGCTTAGTTATCCATTCTTTAATAAAACATAAAAAAATAAACATTTTGATACATATATGGTAGCACAACAGAAAGGATATAAGTCTGCAAGTGGTAAAGCAAATATGGGCAATCCACCCGCATCATCTTGAGCACGACAAACCGTTCTGAAAATTTTCTCTATAGAATCGCTTAATTCCAAATATAGGCTTGAATCAGCTTTCAAACTCCATCAAGGCGTATGCGCATTCATTCATGAGAGTGTTGCGTATACACGCTTCCCAAATTTTGAACTACACGGTGATGGCTTCAATACAATGGTTTTAAAGTGTATTTGTCATTACTTTGTGTAAATTCATAGGGAATATTTCGATTATAGTCAATCAGTTAAAGTGTTTCCATATACTTATCAGCATTTTTGTTTGTATTTCTGTTTTCCTAAAACCAATAACTTCGTTTTCGTATAATAAAGATATACGATCACGATAAAATCACATATTGCCTATATTACATATATTATACATATAGAGTAATAATTGATAGGATATACTGACCATGTATGCATGAAGGTCAAGTTTAGTATCCCTTATTAAAGTAGAAAATTTATTGATTTTGTATTAGTCTTGTTGTTGTTTCCAACATTTTTTGTGGTCGTTTAATGTTTGTCGAGCTACAGGATAACGATGTTAAAGATAATAAAGATAATAATTTTATTGAAGTGACAAACTGTGAAATTGTTTAAACCTAATTATTCTTTTAAAAAAGTAAGTCTTTCTAATATCGATTAATTGTTACAAATCGGATTATGAAAATTCAAATGTTTAACAGATTGGTGCAAATATTTAGAAGGAATGAAAATTTACTCTTATTATTCTCCGCCATTGCAGTTTTTGTGTCCTAATTATTGTTTACTAAAAATCAATTATTATAGTATATATCAGCATATTTTTATGCCACATGTAGTTTTTATATGTCATCGCGTGATGAGACATTAATATATAATTTTAGGTTCTTTTGTTTTTCAAACTAATTTCAAACGAATGTAATTTAACTCTTTTGTTAAAATTCAGCAAGTATATCATTTGGCGGAAAATGAAAAATGTAATCGGTGGATGACATTTTATAGTTATTTATGTATCAAGGGCATTATAAGGATGTTAATTACCGAGGGAAACGTTTACTACCCGAGGGCCTTTGGCGGTTAGGTTAGTAACTTTCACAAGGTAATTGACATCTAATAATTCACGTGATACATAAATAATTTTATTTTTTACTACTTACCTAAAACATTTATTAAACTAAAACATTTATTTTTATCAAGTATTTGATAGCATGATTTTGCGTTTTAATTGATCAAGTTAATTATTTTTTACTTCAAATTGTATTATAGTTCCCTTGGGAATTTAAAATGTCATTATTATTTCGGTAACTAAGGTCTAAACGACTCATAATAAATCAGTAAAACATAAAATTATTTATGTAATTGCTGGGATTTCTCCAATTTCGGATATCTGGAGATCAATTTGTTTTCTCAGTTTTTCCCATTTTCTAATGTTTATATTCCTCTTGAATACTTTTTGTGTAATAGAGGGTACTACTTACTTGTTGTCGTTGTGTATATTACCGTTACTGATTTTGATTTTTTTAATTCTGCGGGCTCGCTTATACTATTAATATACACATTTTTTAATTTCGACATTTTATTTTTTTTATGAATAGTTTATTTCAGATTACGTTCATATTTTGATTTTGCTATTGTACAGAATTGCTATTGTGTTTGTTCCAACAATATATTGTATAATAATATGTTTTAATAGGCCGAAATTAAAATATATGTTTGTTGTGGTACTGTAACAAAATTCTTAATACATATATCATGATGTAAATAAACTGTTTTTTAGGATTTCAATTATGGTTTACTACGGGAGAACTAATCATTACAAACCACTCCAAATAAAGGAGCAAGCAAGGCCAGAGTCAACAAAAAGGATGCAGCAGGTGTAGAATTTTTTGCTCTAGATTCATTTAGCGGAAACTTTCCAACGAGTTTCGATGTTTTTTCTCAGACAAAATGCAGCGACCAAAGAAAATAATGCAAATGTGTTTACGTTTCATACGCATGCATAATAAAGAGTAAGTAGGAAGTAGTTCGCTGACCATAAACAATTTATTTTATACAATGCCAAACTATGTGTTAATGATGGTGTTACTTTGATCACATTTATCTGGATTCTGGATGGTCGTTAGAAACTCAAAATTATCATCCTATAAAATACAAAAACGGTTATAAACTACACATAATGTAAGTAACAGTATTCAAAACTTACCTATGGATATAAAGAAATCCTTTTAAGAGCATATAGTCTTTCTTGGATGTAGTCAATGTTTGTTTGGTTGAGGCACTATTGGTAAAGTATGTTGAAGCGTCTGATATGACTATCAATCCAGTATACTGTGGCTCTAAATAGAAATACTGAGTTCGATCCTATCTGTTTACCTAGCACACCAAGGCATAGAAAGTGCAAAAAGCGTTGTTCGCAGTGCTCCACAAGTAAACTGGCAGTCTATTCTTTTTAATTTTCAAAACGATTTTAGGTTGGCTTTCCTAGAATGTGCCCTGACTGACAGTTCTTTTCTATATTAACTCTATTAGTAGTATGCGTTGATGTTCCTTCTTTCCTCTTGAACTGTGTTGCTAGATCCTTTTTGGCAGTCAAACTAACAATGGCGACGCTTTGGGCGGTCCTCAAAAAAATTTATATTCTTTAAGATAAGAGTAGTTTTTAGACTGGAAGTTGGTATCGTCGGCTTTAACGAGATAGTCCGGTATTAGTGGTTTGAGCTCTGAGCCTAAAGAATTTTTCTGAGCCTATAGAAGCTTACATGGATTTTCCTCCCGATTTTTTTTTATTAATTAGTTAGACATGTTTAGCACACTAAATATGAAATATTCATTATTCAGACTCTTTGAATATCCGAAGATACCTTGTCAACTATAAAGGAAGGAGATGAGGAAAATGGAAGGAAAGAGGATATAGGGACAACTATACTAATTGTTTTAAATGACGATATACATTTTCTTTAAATGCCTGAGGGGAAAATTCATCGGGAAATACTGAGGAATACATTGAGTTCCACAGTTTGGCCACTCTATTAAAATAGTCGTTCTGGAAGGACACAGTTCTACAATGAGGTATTTGTACAACAAATGGATGAGATAACTCGGCAGCTCTTGTTTGACGATTATACTGCGCACATGGTGGAAGGATATTGTGAATTTCCTTAGAGGAGAATTCGCTAAAGTTATAGTAGATTGACAATTCATTCATTTTGTTGGCTAGTCGTATTTCTTTCTTAGCCTCTTATGTGATTTCTGGTCCCATTCTTGGTTTTCACTTAAGTATTTGACTGTGTTACCTACCCGACTAGTATTTTATTTAGCATGCCCTTTTATGATCCCCGCCATATCAGAATAAAATAAGGGAAGGGGTCCCTATCTATCTCATCCCTAGTAGTAAATGCCGGATCAGAATGAATTAAGGCAAGCCTTTGTAAGATATTCCCATCCACATCAGATATGATTTGCCAATTAAGGTATGTCCCATTTGTCCTGGTCTGAGCCCTATTTTATTTGAATTTCATTTGGTTAAAATTCACTAGAGTTATATCCATTTTATATAACAGAGTTTGAAAAATTCACATACATATATGTACTTTAGATATTTGTTCTCAGCTGAAAGACTATGATAATAGCAACTTCGCTATATGACTACACATAAGTTAGTATAAAGTTAGAATATTTTTATAAACTAATTTATTGCACATTATGTAATGCGTATTATGCATGTTAGTTGGAGTAAGTGCTCTATATGAACTGATCCAGTCCTGTTTCGGTTGTAATTTGGCTACCTGATTCGACCTGGATAGTTTTATGTGTTACATTCTTGATCAGGTGCCTATCAGTGGTAGTGAAAGCCATATTCGGACATATCTGATCTCTTACATAAATCTGCTCCAAGAAGGCCTAGGCTTCCTGCCATCCCTGCGAAGTAGTACATTGAACAATTTAGTACAGCTGTTGTATTTGACACTACCGAAAATGACTGTTCCTAGTTTAGAGTTGTAATGTCAGAACATCATCTTAGATATGCGACGGTAAAAATATCTTTCGTAGTATTGTGATGGGGGTGATATCATACATCCTAATAGATCATAAAAAGCTGATATGAAATAAAGAAAGGAAATTTGTGGAATCACAAAGGCTAGAGATGAATCTGGTACTTGGACACTTGAGCGCATCCAATCCACTTATTCCAAATTTACTCATAGTATATACAAAACGTAACAAAAAAATATTGCGACGCATAAATTATTAATATAACCGTTATCGTTGTTTACTTAACTTGATAAAAGTGGGTTACCTGAATTTATGACATTTTTACTTTCTTAAATTCCACTTCCATGTTTATTCATTTTCAACAAAAACAAAAATCGAAAAAACTTACTCAAACGTTGAGAAACTGCACAAACGGTTGATGATTGTTTTTGGTGAGGTGAAATTGAAGTCGTATATTGTCGACTTGGAATTCATCCGCAACTTTGTATGATTTCGTAAGTGCATCTAAGTGCAATTTTTTTTTGTTATCTTTGAAAAGTATAACTAATTTTTTTCTGAGAAAACATAATATCTTGACGGAAAATGAAAAAAAAAAAGTATTAACTCAATTGTGATGAATCATAAATTAAACGATCTGTGCTAACTTTTTTATTTAATTATTTTTTTATATTTGTTGAAAAGTTTAATTGATAAGTTTGTTATTTTTGATAAAGGTATGTTTCAGTTTTTGGTGTATAACAAAAAAAAATTTTTTGTTTAATCTTTCTATCTGATGAGCAATTTGTTATTTCTTATGATAAATTGTTTTTCTTAATCATATTGCTTTTTGTAAGAAATTAATTTTTTTTACCACATGTGAATAGATATTTGTCTTGCTCAGATTACATATTCTATTTAGCAAAATATAAAAATTAAGTAATTTTTTTGAAAGGTTTTTTTGTACAGTTTTTTGTGAAGCACGTGGTGTGTGTTATTATTATTTTTACAGTATCAAGTTGGGCTGGTATACATACCATCATGCCTCAAGTAAATTGATTGTTTCTTATTTATTTGTACCACATGTACCACTTTTCAATTAGTCGGATCCGTTGGAACTGGTAACCCTTGGGCATAACTAATACAAATTATTTTTTCTTCACCACAATTTACTTACCCCAAACTTTATTTTCGATGAAAACGTAAGAGAAACTTGGACAGAGAGTTGAAACTTCGTATATAAAGCTATCAATAAGTCTGCATACTAATTTCCAAATCTCATTTCCATTTTCCGGTAATAAAAAAATAATATAATACAGTTATGCAATTTCGATGAAACTGTGTTAACAGATTTTGGTCCATAATGGGAAAGAACTGGCTAGTTTTTCGAGTGCAATGACCAAGTAATGGGGGTCACCTTGCTGCTTATTTTGCTACTTTTCGTTTTTATGTTTGTTGGTATACTACAGACTTGTTTTATTAAATTAATTTTGATCAAACAGAAGCTGTAGATTTTAAATTTTAATAACAAGTAAATGATTAGTTTTTGAATAAAATTGGAGAAAGTAGTGAGGAGCATTCAGCGAACCTGTTTATTTGGAACTTAGATAATTTAAAGTTCTGTTTATCGATTTTAAAAACTTGGTACCTAAGCTGTTAGTACGGTACCCTTTGTTAATGTTATTAATCTATTTTTTCTGTAAATTTAATGTAAGGTATAGACTAAATGGTAAGGAACTGTTTAGTTTTGCGAATTTGGCTAAAATGGTGCAACATGAACTCTATCGGTACGAAAAACAGCTGATTAGATTCCAAACATTATCAAACAAAGCTGTGGCGCTATTCCAAACTCTTGTTTGTTTTAAACTTAAGATAGGTTAGTACGGCGGCAATGGTCGTGGATGCTTTTATAAAACGGCGGTATCATCTACCAATCCCCATGAAACAACTAACCTGTTTTGGCAGTTTTAAGGGACTGACTACTTTTCTGTAACTTTAACTTTTTCAGGTTACTCAGGTATAACTATCTCCAGTCAGATAACACACTTTGTAACCAGAAATATATGTTTCTAAATTTTTATGTTAACAACAGCTAGTTTTATAAATTATAACTTTGACAGCGTGTTTGATCAGACTTAAATGTTCATCCTGTTCGTTCATATTTTATTAATATGTGTTCGTTCCGCAATTTGTGGTATATTTTAAGATCAACAGTTGTCGATTTGAATATTGTTCGGGTTATTAGAACTCATTCAAGGCTGATGCATGCGTGACCTTATTGCGATACGCTCTCTTCCTCTTTCTTCTCTATGCTTACCGCACGCGTAAAATGTGTAAAATTTGAATGCTACGTACAACCTCTTGGATGTGCGAAAAGTAAATTAAATATAATAAATAAAACTTTAGAAAATATAACAATCAAAAGTTTAAAAACGCAAAATATAACGACCATGGCTAAGTTTTGGTTGAAATAATTGTCATCTATTGTTAACAATATAATTTTAATTTTATAAAGTTGACATTATCAGTGCTTCGCTAGTTTTATTCAATTTCCTTCATGCTATGTTTGGTTCCCCTTTTCATACATAATCTTTGCATTTCTATGTCAAAATCTCTTATTCAACCGAATATATTTGGTTTGAGATAAAAATGATTTTATTTAAGAAATTTTTATTTGTCTTTAAAAAATAATTGTAGTCGAAATTTGTTTGAAAACTGTTTTATATAATAGATCATATGGTTAACGACCTTGGTTGTTTGTGGTGTAATATTTTTTATGTAATCTTTAAAAATGACGTAAGTTTTAATTTTTGTTATTTTTTTCAGACATATTTTGGTGATGGATACATACTGCTTTTATTGCATTCAATAATTTAAAGGTATTTGATTAATTGCTAATCGCATATGTTGATCGTTTTTTTAATATTTTGCAAGCATTGTCGACTGTAAAAATACAAATCTTAACATGACGATATTTCTTCTCTCTACTGATTTTTAGTATAGACACAAAGCATAATTCACAAATGATGCAACCGGAACTTTTAATTAAATTTGTTTTCAACAATTTCATGAAATATCAGAGTAATATAAATGCAACGTCTAGATATTCGTCTTCTGAGACTCGATGATGATAAGAAAATATGAACACTTACATTTATGTTGTTTTTGTTATAATAGTCATAATTTCTATAAAACAAAGATAAAATTTGTTCTACGAATTATTATTTTTATTTCCCACAATTTTAAATTGTGTGAAGTAACTAATGCAATCTATCGAGAAAACAAAACATCTTACATACCCCAAATTTTGTTTTGGACAATTCTCTATCTAAATAGCCAATAAAAATTTTGGTGTACGTCTGTCTGTGTGTGGGTGGGTGGGTGACATTCCTGCATAGGATCTTGATGAAACTTTGGCAAATGATCCAGGTTCACTTGAAAATGGAAGATCTGGATTCATTTCGAATTTGGACAAAATGGCGGGGGTCTCCCGAACACCTCTAAGTTTAAATCTAAAATAACTCCCAATCCTTTATGGATTAGAAGTTATTTTATGATCTTATTAGGATTATGATCTTATGGAAACTTGGAATATAAGGTTTTAGTACTATTTCCAATATTTCTGCATAACAACCTCCGGTTTGTCACTTCTGGTTAAAAAGTTTTTTTTCCAGGTGTTTAGCCCTGCTGTAGCCTACAATTACCGATCGATTTTCATGAAACGCTGGAAAAAGCTTTCAAGTAACATGAAAAAGATTTTATCAGATTTTGGAGTACATTTGATAAAGGGTTGGAGGGTCCACCATGAGCCCTACTATACAACAGGTGGTTTTTTCCACCATGTTTTTTATGTTTGTTGGGAGCATACCACATTCGTTCGTGAATGAATTTTGATGACACTTTGGAAAAGGATGCAAATATGTATGGCAAGGATCTGATTAGTTTTTGAGCGATAGTGAACAAAGTGGTGGGGGGTCCCCCGAGCACCTGTTTTTTTTAAAGCTCAATAACATCTGTACCTGATAATCGAATTGGAGTTCTGCATCCCAACTTCCGGTAAAATTATTTATTCGCAATTGTTGGAATTTTTTTCAGTGTGTAAATGCACACTACAGCCAACAATAATGAAGTGATTGTGTTGAGTTTTACAAAAAAGGTTTCAATTAGCTTGAGAAGATAATTATCATCTTTTAGAACACATTGATCAAAGTGGCGAGGCGTCTGCCGTACAACTGCCGAGCACCTGTTTTTTTGAAATTTCAATAGCACCTGTACCTGATAATCGAATTAGATGAAACTTGTTACATAAGCATTTGGTACGGTTCACAACAGTTCTACATCCCAACTTCCGGTTTATCACTTCCGGTAAATCACTTCCGGTAAACAAATTTTTTTACTTTTTCTCGTACAATAGAATTTATGTTTTTTTGGGATACTAATGCTTTCTTTAATATTTTTATGATTAGAACTACGCGAAATCTATAACATTGGTTAGCCTTTAATTAAAGTATTTGATGGATCTTAGCTCATTGTATATCCAGAAAACTATATTTCCAGAGCTGTGGTGAAGTCAGCCTTTGCATCAGCGTCGGAATATTTTTTAAATAAAGTTTTTAATGAATTAGTTACAGCTAGCGATTCCAAATTTGAAAATTAATACATAATTGCTTTGTGCGAATTCACAAATATTTGACAGAACAAAGTTTTTGGTGAAGATGAAATCTATGAAACAAAATTTTGACATAAGATGAAAAACTTTTTAATTTTTATGTTTGCTGTTAATAAATATATAAAATATATATACATATATATTAATATAAATATTACTTTGGCACTTAAAAAAACTTCTGTAATAAATTGTCGTTCCTTCTGAAATAATTTGTTATGCCTACTGTCACAATTTGATGATGCTAAAAAGCTATCCCAAATTTTAACGTTTCGTTATGTTGAATATAAATTCCAAAAGACAAAATTTTGACAATGAATAGTGGTCACATGTCATTATTTGGTCAATTCGCACAAAAACAAGAATTTACTGGAATTAAGCAACGATAAACGTGTAACCTCTTTCTACATTTCCTATATTCAATGCTTGTAGGACGCAACTTCCTATCAAATGATAGTCATACAAGAAATGCAAATTATTTTGATTAACCTTCAATTCGCTTTTTTGAAAAGCAATAAACTATAAAAATAATAACAAAACTGTTATCCCTATACAGAAATAGATATCAATTTATTCTGTTTACCGACTAGAAACATTAACTTAATTCGCTTCAATTTCCTGCGTTTGTGTTATAAAATGTAATTTTATTAGTAGACCAATATTTATGCAATATCAATTAAAGTATTGTTATCAAACGTTATATATCTCCACATGATTTTTTTACTGGTTTTAACTTTGGTTTAGATCTGCGTAGACCAACAGTAAGATTTTTGATTTCAATTAAAATCAATTGCTTCAATTTAATTATAGTGCAAATAAGCAGATTTTATTTTACAATAAATAATATTTTGCGTTGTTTAATCTACTGGTTTATATTTTGAAAATCACTATGAATGTAAAATGTTTGTAGCACGAACGCAGTTACATACAAATTTAAGTTTCTTCTTTGCATTCAAATTCTAAAAATTGTAATCCAAGCACACCTAGTTATACTCTAGTTTGGCTCTGTCATCGTTTATGATGATCAGACTTTGAATTTATTGAGACTGAAAACAAATAGTTGATAGTTATTCAATATCGTCAGAAATTTATTGCTTCCTTCTCGTACAGATCGTGACCAATATCAAAGTTTCATCACAATCTTCACAAAATCAAAAATGTAATGCTAGAAGATTTTATTTTGATATATAAAAGCGAGATTTAATTTATATCGAAAGTGATAAGCCGGAAGTGGATTGAAAGAATTAAGAAACCTTTTCTTTCTTGTTTCAAACTTATATACCAAGTTTTATCAAAATTGTTTACCAAATGTTTAAATTTTCTAATAAACAGATGCTTAAACTACGATTCTCACCACTTTGAATAGCGCAAAAAATTGGTTAGTTTTAACAATATGGAATATCAGGACTTGAAACTTAAAATAGAATTCGGTTTCATGATTTTGAAAATAAACGCTTAATAGATTGAATCCTTTGGAGATGTCTAAAGCGATGACATATATTTCACCACCTTTACCAAATATGTTCAAAGAATGAAGTCAGGGTTGCATTGATTTAAATCATTTGATTCAGATTGATCATTTCATTTGATTGAGATTTAAATCAAATTGACTTTTTAAAAAAAATCATTGATTTAAATCAATTGAAGAAACTTCTAAAACTTTTAAGCAAATTAAAAAAAACAATGTGGTAGAAATTTCAATATGTTTCACAACAGCATAATATGCTTGCACCCTGCCCTTAAAAGGTTTCTATTTTATAGAAACCTTTTAAGTGCAAGGTCCCATAATAACACGCGTGCTAAGATGATGATGGACGCAACTTTTTTTTGTTTTTTTAAGTTTTTCTTAAAGAATTAGTAACTAAACAATAAAACATGTCACATAATAAAATATGACATGCCAATATTTCATGAAAGGACAAAGAAAAGAAAAAGGGTAAAAATCCAGTAAGGCAGTAAGTGGTATTGGCATAGTCCATGATCATTTGACGCGCTCCCTTCCTTAAAAATAAACGAATAGATATAGAGTTCTATATAAGCTCGTTTTTTTCGAGCAAGCAATACCGTGCCATCTTGAAGGAATCTTCCATAACTAACATTGAGAAAACTACCGTTGATTGAATAAAGTTCAACCACCAGCCCTCCTAGGATATCACCTTAATTAGTGATATCTCACTTCTATGCACAGAGGTATGTAATAGATCACGTTAACTCTTATGTCAATAGCAGGCACAGGAGTACTTGAGGTTGTACGTCCGTAGACCAAGAATAAAAAAATTTACAAATCAACAAAAGCTGATCCCTCCATGTGGGATTTAGAAAATTTGGAAAAATTCAAAATAAATCAAAAATTTAATTTAATACAAAAATATTTTTAATACCGCATTTACAGCGACATAGCAAATTAGTAGATAGTATATTATAATTTGCATTTTGTCATATTTAATATGAGTTTGCAACGTAGATTGCAATTTGAATCGTAAGTATTTGAATCGTTTGTAATTGTAGTAAGCCATAGATATCAAATTAGTTGCAAGCTTTTAAAATAAAAAGTGTTTACAGCACAGATTTAAATTACATCTACTAATTTGCTATGTCACTGTAAATGCAGTATAAATCTGCTATCATGGCTCTCAAAATCGTTAACTCTCAGACCTCAGTGTTCTTTGATTTTTCTTCAAACTTTAAAGAACTCAGGGAAGGGTTGTCGAAATGCGAGATGCGCTCACCATTCATGACGGATGACATCACTCTAAACTCTAAAGCAGCAACAAAGTATATCAGTTTGGCAACGGCGATTTTCATGTCGCTAGAACAGTAAACATCTAGTAACTAAAAACTGTTACTTTACTTTTATCTTTCCTTGCCTCTCAAAAGAATACATACCAAACATAATGATTTATATAAATTAGCTAGGACCACTGCTTCAAAAGAGTGAATATAGGACCATATCTTCAAAAATTATACAAATTTAAGTAAATTTGTTTAAAAATCAAAAAATCCGATTTAAATCGGGGTTTTTTGATTTTTTAAAAGAAACCAGATTTTTATGCAACCCTCAATGAAGTACATTGTATTGTATAACTATTGCTACTATTCTGCTCCTCTTTTAATGAATGAATGTAAGACGATTTGGTTTCATTTTAACATCTGTATTAATATCGACCCTTAAAAAAATACCCAATATTCCACCCTTTTGATTGCCGCATGCTCGGCTCAAAGATGTGTTCTGAGTATCATCTAGTACAAATATTTCAAGTAAAAATTCGCCTAAGGTACTTCATCAGTGCATGGTGCACTCTAAAATAACGTTATCTGATATTTGTATGATGTGAAACCTCATACAAGGGCCGTTGTTATGGATTGTAGTATCTAGTTTCCTGAAGCGTTTTTTGTCTTGCATTTATATGTTACAAAGGCTATGATATACAGACTACTTTTGCAGTCTCAGATCGGAGTCCCTTTTTTTGTTATATCTTCTCTTTAACAAATTCACCTCGCACTTTTGAGATAAATTAAATCATTGGCTCCATACTTTAGTATTCATTTCGCGGTATGGCGG
This sequence comes from Diogma glabrata, assembly GCA_963693315.1. Classification (NCBI taxonomy): domain Eukaryota; kingdom Metazoa; phylum Arthropoda; class Insecta; order Diptera; family Cylindrotomidae; genus Diogma; species Diogma glabrata. The sequence continues at coordinate 3,799,420 of OY856186.1, read as the reverse complement.
TTTTACATGCTTTTTGAGACATACATGCTTTGTAAGCTATACATGTCATCATATCTCATAACCGTTTCATAGTCTTTTTCTAAATGAGAATCTAGTTTTTCGAACGAGATAGCACTGTAATCACTGAAAATCCAGCTTTGATAGAATTTTTAGTTTTCTATACTGTTTGTTAGACCTGATATTAACAAAAGGTTCACCATTGTGTTCGGATTCTTGAGTTCTTTTATGAGAAAGCCTTACAATTTTTATGACTCGTTCTTAGCAAAAGCCCGAGATCCGAGCAAAAGTGTATAATCAACGAGATTTATTATCAGACCTCGTCACAGAGAATTACGTAGGTCGAGAGTTCTGCTTTGATGTCATCACATCTTTTGCCAGAATGAAAAGTGGATGACCAATGCATTTGTTTATTAGAAGTTTGGGCTACTCCGGTTTCCTTTTTTAGTTCGTCAACTTTCTTTTAACAATCTTGTTGTTCTCTAGCTTCATCAGCATGTTCAGGTAAAGCTTCAGTAACAGCAGCCCGAATCAAAATATTTTCTTGCATTGTTACGGAAGCGTTATAACTTAAAGTAGCATTTAACAAAAATATACGTATGACAACAGATAACGATTTGTTATCAATTAACATAAGCAAAAATATACTTTGCAAATATACCTCTAAATTGCAAATTAGTTATCTTTGTTTTTTTAGTCATTATTCACCTACATATTTTCCTTAAAAGTATCTTTCTTTGTTACTTACAATTTTCTTAACTATATAAACGATTGAATGTTTAATCTTCATTATGAATATTTGTCTGACCATTATCTTAACCAGTAAGCATTTAAAATTTACTTTACCTTTCTAAATCCAAAGAAATTAGAAATTTTGTATGAAATATTAAAACAGGTAAACTTATTTGTATAAATAATAGACTGAATAAAATATTGCAATGAAATTGAAATTGAAACCATTATGGTTGTTTCTTTGTTTCTAAAGTTTAATGCACATTCAGTACGATAACTGGAACATATAATGTTAGTGGAAAAGTATGTATAGTTGTATTTAAGGAAATATATACAGTATAAGAAATCGTATAAGTAGTGTTTTGTTGATCAAATTAAAATTTAGTCATACTACTTGGATCAAATTTACTGTACATTCGGCTTACATACTTAAGTATTTGTTTTAAAATATATAGTTCTAATCATATAATTGATAATTACATATAAAATTCTATGATTCAATTTGAACTTAGAGCAAAATACGAGAACTGTCTTTGTTTTTCTATGGTTAAGTTAGACTATTAACTTTAATACCAATAAAATATTGCATGTAGTGCAAAATAACATTGAAATAGAAATAATTACAATACTTATCAATTTCTTTTGTTTTTTTTATATTCAAAGACTTGACTCGTATATGTTGAGGTCATTTTGTCTATAAATTTTTTTTTATTCAGATGTTGTTTTCCAGTTTCATATAGAACTAGCAAAGTTTATTTTTATATGCGGGATCACAGCTTTTATCCACTTATGAAAACCTTCTCCCAACCAATTACTGATCCCATTTTGAACTTGAACTACTTTCAATTGAAGTTTGAACTTCATTTACTCACGTTCACTCTCATACATAAGTTGTTCAGATTTAAAATAACCTGCCAACAAGATTGAATGGAGTTGGTAAAAGTTTACAACCGTCTTGTAACATTGAAGGTGCTATACCGTTAGCTGAATGAAGTTCATTCACAAGTACCCCTAAGATATATACCTATAAGGGTGACAAGTGTTATCCCACTGCTATACTGCCAGTGGTATATAATCTCATTACCAGTGGTATATGACCAAAGATAAAAAACTTACAAATCAACAAAACAGTATAACAGGATTTCGTGTTTTCATCCATTAATTCAAATATGACAATCTCGTAATTGGAATTGCGGGATCATAAAAATGGGTTGGTATCCCAGAATTGCAATCCCTAATGTGTACGATGTCTTTGAATAATCATATAAACACTTCTGATTTACTTTCTTTCTCGAGACTTCGTCGATTTGCCACAAGCCACAAGCATAGCAAATACTAAAGCGATAAGGTGGTTATTCATTTATATAGATACAATTTATTTTGAATACTCAACATAATTTTGTTTTTAAAACACTAAAGTTATAAAAGTACATATATAAATTTCGACGTTAACAAATATGAAATTACTAAATTTTAAAAGATATTCGTAAATTTGCTTATACAACACAAATGTAATATAGTTTGTAATTTGTATACCACAACAACGACACCATAGAATTGGATAAAATAGTTGACAGCAAAACAAACAAAAATTATCGTAACGTGTAAGAAACTTTGAAATTAAATTCCAATGAAATATACTAACGGTCTTTGTGTAATATAATATACAATTATTGTTTATATGTTGTTTGTTTAATGATATTTGATCCGCGTATTAAGTCATCCTATAGTAATTCAAAAATATTCAAACTTTTTACTTCTTTTGTTTCGTTCGATTTTACACAAGAACTTTATGGGCAACCATATCTGTTTTACGGCCCATGTTAAACAAAGTAAAAGAACCTTTCGTTTTTGTTCACATGATCAAGGAATACACGTACTCGATTATACACATACTCGAGTTCCTGCCGTGTATAGCTAGTTAAAAAACTTTATCAGTGATACTGTTCCACATAGATACACAAATTAATTTAACTGCACTATACAGTTTGAAGAGACATTCCATATTGATTACAATCCAAAGAAGGTGCATCCCAGCCTTGGTAACGCTGCCGGCAATCTAGCTTATACCAGTACCATATCTCTTCTGGTAGGAAGCTCTTTACGCAGGTTGACATGCTCGGCCTCGGGACTTCATTCGGGTGACACATTTTACAAAACAGACTACTGTAAACGGTTCCACATGTCTTACTGCCTCCGACGATGTCAATAAATCTTCAAGCAACAGCCTCTATTCCAATCCTCAATGTAAAGTTGCGGTTTAACATTAATGATTTCTCATAGTACCAGAGAAAGTCGATTAGGTCACACTTTTGACTTCCGTTTTTCCTGTTTACCACCCGTCAGTGGGACCTGACTGGATCACTTGGAGACCGGCTGATAACTTAAATCCTCAAAATTTTAAAAACCAACGTTTACCAATTCCTGTTTTTCAATAATAATTTCTCTGCATGTTTGTTGGTATTATTTGCGTAGTCTAGATCATTGAGTTGTTTGCTGGCTACCAATTGGATGCTTATTGACTTGTATTGTCGCTTTCGACTTTCGACTACCTATCTTAGGATCACTTTGCCGATTTCCTTCTACTTCTGACAGTTTCTGCAAAAATGAGGTAAACAAGAACTTTTTGCCTTCTTTCCTAAAATACAGTTTCTAGTATTGTAGCTGCAGCTAAGCTGAAAACTTTGAGTTTCTTAATTTGCAATGAGCAATGTTCAGTCTAGTCTACCAAGAAAGTTTTCGTTAAATTCGTTAAATACGACACTTTGACTCATTTGCATGGAAGGATCAGTTTTTGTGGATTTGTAAATTTTTTTAAATTTTTGATCGATGAAGTGATAAGTCAGGGTACTCTAGTCCCTGTTATTGGTATATATGTAAACGTGAGATATCACATACCACATACCGTAGTGATATATTACTAGCCAAGGTAATATCTTAGGGGTGCTGGCGGATGAACTCTATTTAGTCAACGGTATCTCCCTCAATTTATTTAGCTGAATGTATGAGAATTAATCATTAAGGATCTCAGTGCGTCATATGATCAACGAACATGCCAATGGCAGGATTACTAGCAACCCCATTTTAGTTTTTGTTCATGTTGTGACACATATAGTAATTCCTACTATACTACGCAACACATTTTATTTAAAAAAGTTCAATATATGTACCGTCAAAGTATTTTTCGTGAGCTAGTCCACCACATATAAATGCAAATATGTTTTTGTTGCCATGATAAACCGGGGTTGTTGTATGATCTGTTTCCAATATTTAAATCAAATAAACAAATTTCAAGTGATATTAGACATTGATCCTCAAAAAAAGTTAGTAGAAAAAATGAGAACAAATTTATTATGAAATCTGACGATGTGCCGGACGGACTCACGTATTCTGATGACATGAAATAAAATGGACTTCCATGTTTAAATTCGATGATAATTTTAAACATTAATATCTAGATGCATAATAATTTAATTTTAATTTTCTTTATTAATGTGAGAAACCATATCATTGCGAATATGTTATTATCTCTTATTATTTCTTTGTTTTAAAATATTTAAAGGGATTACATTTAAGATTAACATCATCACTTTATTAATAAAAATACAGAATTGTCATTTCAGCAGTTTATTTGTTCAGTGTTTCAGGCTTTGTTTATCTATTTACATTTCAATATTTATTTATTTATTTAAAAGTAAATATTTGGTTATGTATGATAGCGAACAGTTTCTGTTTGTTCGAATGTTTTTATAGAAATAAAAAATAATAGATGATTCAAAAATGTTAAATATTTTGATATTTTTTTTTCTAATAATTTAATTGTCTGTATGTTTTGCCATTTGAAAAGACTGTTGTTCAGAATAGATTTATATATTGCATAGGATAACAATTATTTGTAAAAATTTTTTACAAATCGTCGTGTTCCATATGTCCTATTTTGTTTTGTTTATAAAATAAATTGCAATGATCAACTTATTAAACTCAATTAGAATCTCAGACCCCGAGGTATCAAGACTTCAACGGACTGTGTTTGTGATAAAACGAGTGTTGTTTTTATCAGCATAGTCCGGGTAAGAAAAAGCTAAGGTGCCAAGCCCGCGCCACAGCTTTTGGGGTTTAGACCTGGTTTAACATTTTTAAATGGTCCAACCTTGGACCAACTTTTGACTGATGTCCTGGGGCCGCTTCGGTCAACTCTGGCAAATAAGACTTGGGCCAGGTCTACCAAACCAATTTTTTCCCCAGACCTTTAAATATGTGGAAAGACTAACATATACAAAAAAAAGATAAACATAACAAGATAAACATAACAAAAAATTCCTTATTCTTTCAAAAAGACTGAAATTCTTCTTTCCAAAAACTGCTTCGAAATTTACAATCGGTTAAAAAAATTGGGCTAGCAATTGTGGAGCAGGAAAATGCATAAAAAAACTGTTTTTCTCCAACCGAACAAAAAGTTGGACTTTTTGATTGGGTATATTTTACAAAAAATATGTCATTTGTGTATTGCATCTAGTTGTCATGGTAGCAGTCCCAAAAACTATCATTTCTTGTCCTATAGGTCTACAAATAAACAAATCTATATCGTCGGCTTATAGTGTAAACCTGCTAACAGCATGATAAGTAAATTATCAGGAGAGACAAAAAACATTTTTAAAATAAAAAAAGCTTTTACATTTCCGAACATTTATTTGTATTCCTGTACAATATTAATTAATAAAAGAAAGGTTATTTAATTCAGTATTTATTTTTTACAACCACTTTGTGACTTAACGGGTTTTTCTAGTCAAATTCAATTTTTCTACTCCCTTCACAGTAAATTATAAATTACATCACATTATCCATGACATGTAAACTGATTTTTTCTACTCCTATCACAGTAAATTATAAATTACATTACACTATCCATGACATGTAAATTGATTATTTCAAAAAGTGCGCGGTAATTGCGCGGAAAAGTGCGCGGATTTTCAAGTCGTAGAAAAAGTATATAACAAACCTCGAGCTGGAAACCATTTTCCATGCTCGTGAAGGTACTGCACTCGCCGCTACGCGTCTCGTGCGCAATATTTTCACTCGCATGTAAAATGCTATTTACAGCGCTAGGTATGTAATATACTAATTTTAATATAGAACTTAGCAGGTTTTTCGTAAACAAAAATTATTAAAATTATTATTATTGGGATATTTTTTTGAAAACGTACATCGATAAAATCGACTATTTTTAAGAAATCTGAAATTTTGATACATTGTTGGTATTGACTAAGGAAAAAAAATAATTGCTGGATTTTTTTGAGTACTCTGAATCGCAGTTATGCGCGTGTGAATTTTTGAGGCTTTTTACGATGTTTTGTTATTAGTCCAGTAACTTTGTCGCCTGAAAGTATGGGGTAGTATTCGTACGGTAGTTCTGATTTTTTGCAGACTTGTTTATGATGTTGGCCTAATGAATAATCCAAGTTTGTGACCTCGAGCGCCGAACGCAACTTTGTCAAAAATGGAAAAAACCGCGAAAAAATCGTAATTTTTTCAAATTTTGGCGGTTATAACACTAAAGGACTGGTTTTTGAAAAACCTTAAGACTTTTTTAAAGTAGACTATAATACGTAGTAAAATATGATACTAGAATTGTCTATGTAAACCCAATAGTTTCCGAGATTAAGCCTTTCAAAGTTTATCATTTTTTTAACTTCGTAATTTTTTGCAATATTTTAGGCGTCACTCGAAAATTCATTCAGAACGACAGAATTGCAAAAAATTGCGAAGTTCGAAAAAAATGATAAACTTCGAAAGACTTAATCTCGGAAACTATTTGATTTACAGAGACAATTCTAGTTTTTTTTTTTTAATTCAATGTTAGGCATGTTTAGTGTTAACCAATATAGATCAACGTCTCTGAATATCAGAAGATATCATGCTAACTAGGGAACTAGAGGCTCGAAAGCATTATTCAAATTTCTTTGAGGAATTTATTAACGTTGATCTTAAAGTTTTGAGGATTAAAATTATCAGGAAAGACCCACGCCGGTAAGACATTCTAGAGATAAGAAACTCTGTTAAAAAAATCTCGTTGAAAAGCGACAGTTCTACACCTTGTCACTTGAACCGTAAAAGGATGGGCTGCTATTGATGGTGCAACGTGCGAAGTTTGCTGGTTCAGGCAAAATCGATTTGATCCCCGCAGACGCCCGTTCATCCATAATATACTTGTAAAATACCGTCAAATCAGCGACGTCTCTTCTATGTTGCAAGGAATCAAGCTCGTTAGTAAGAGACATGTTGAGAATGATATGATATATGATAATATAATATTTAATAAAATATTATATGACATATAATATTTTTTTCATTTGACGAATGTTATGTAATATTTTTTTGTATATTTTTTAAATATATTTCCTTTTTTGAAAATGGCAAAGGAATTTTGCCGAAACGTCAAAAAACAAATTAATTAAAATAATTAATGTGTTTTATTTTAAAAAATAGGCTCGATACCCATTACAATTATATTCAAATAATGAATATAAGCCTACAAAATAATAAAATAAATTAAAATTAATTTTTTTTATTTAATTATGATCCAAGGACCAAGACTCATAATTATATATTAAAAGAAACTGCTCGCTATTAAAAACCTTACGACAACGACCCAAAAATCCTAATTTTTGAACAGCGTTCTTAGCTAGGTTAAAAATATGAGAATTCCATTATCATAGTATTATATTGTAGTATTATTATTATAGTATCGTAATGTAGCAAATTTAGTCTACTTTAAAAACGTTCTAAAAAAGGTTTTTCAAAAACTAGTCCTTTAGGGTTATAATCGCCAAAATTTGAAAAAATAACGATTTTTTCGCGTTTTTTTCGATTTTTGAAAAAGTTGCGTTCGGCGCTCGAGGACACAAACTTGGATTATTCATTAGGCCAACATCATAAACTAGTCTGCAAAAAATCAGAACTATCGCATACTTGACGCATACTGTGATGTATAAAGTTATTGGACTATATGGTGTTGAATGTTTTGCTTATTTTTTTTTTTTTTTTAATAAAATGTGTTGTGTAATAGGGTTTAGAATATGTGTCACAACAACACATAATTACCTTTTAAGACCTAGGACTAGACCTGGGTCCCACAACAACTGGCGTTCTAAGGTGTAGATTAACGTTTTTTTTTAAACATCTGTGAGTTGAAGCCACCTGAGACTAAGTGTTCCGGCAAACTATACCATTTGTACGCAGTTCGGACGAAGGAGTCTCTCTGCGATCTGTCAGTATGACAGCGCGGGATCTTTACCGTTTCACCGGTTGCGGCAGCCGATTGTCGAGTGGAGCGGGGGTAAGAATAAGTTTGAGGCATGATGCCGCTGATTTCATCTGAGCACTGTTGATGACGATATTTGTAAAAAACAACGAGGTCAGCAACAGTGTGACGGACGATGTTGTAGGGAATCAAGTTTTGATGTCAAAGTTCGATCACCCACAATTCGTATAGCTCGCTTTTGAACAGAGTCCAAGAGGGCCAAGATGGAAACAGAGGCAGCACCCCAAACTTGACAGCAGTACTCCATACAGGGATGAATATAGGACTTATAAACAAGGAGCAATTGGTATGGAGTGAAAAATTTTTTGCGGAGGCCGAGTTTTTTGGACGCGCTTTTTGCCATCGCCATTACATGATCGTTCCAGAGAAGGTCATTTGAAACTGTGACACCCAATAAACGAATGTTTTTACATTCACCTATTGGTTCATCACACATACTAAATAAAATTTCTTTGGGGAACTCGGCCTTTAATCTGGAAACAATTAACAGCTGTGTTTTGGTAGAGTTGAAATTGACAAGGTTTTGGTCACCCCAGTCGGCGACTTTATTCAGGTCTTTGTTCACGTTTATGGCAGCGTCTCTCCGGGCAGGATTAATTCGTTCGTGCATTTTACCTTTTGAAGAAAGGGGCTCGAACGACTTGTGCAAAATACTATCATCTGCAAAACTATTTATTGGATTGCTGGTGATTTTCAACAATTCGTTGATATAAATCAAAAATAGGGTTGGGGACAATACTGAGCCTTGGGGTACACCAGCGTTAATTAGTTAAGACTCAGAAGAAAATCCGTTTAAGGTTACCGAAATGTATCGGTTGGATAGAAAATTTTGAATCAGCTTCACAACATTGGGATGAAAACCGTACGCAACGAGCTTGTTGATTAAGTTGGCATGCCAGACTCAATCGAATGCATTGGAGATGTCTAAAGCGATAACGTATGTTTCACCACCTTTATCAAGTATGCTGTTCCAACAATGCGCTACATAGTTTAATAGATCGGTAGTTGATCTTTTGTTTCGAAAACCGTATTGGCTGTCGGATATTAAATGATTTTCTTCCAGAAATTTTGAAATATGTGTATTAATATAATGCTCGTAGACTTTGGATAGGACCGATAGTAAAGCTATTGGCCTATAATTTGAAATATCGGATTTTGGTCCCTTTTTGGAGACGGGCTGGATATTTGCCAACTTCCAGCACGAGGGAAATATAAATTTCATGCGATTTGTCTGCTTGACGAGGACGAAAAGCTGCATATTTTCTGTACGAAGCACAAGGTTGAAAACTGCAGTCCTCATCAGTGATCGTAAATCTCCTTGTTGCTAAATTCTTTGTAATCCGTAAAGTGACGATAATATATTTATTTATATCTCAACATTTTCTACGTCCTTCACCGTCAACGAGAGAAGCTCGTCACACCGGAAAGCACTAAAAATTCCAAAAATTGTAATCACTTTATATAACAATAGTCATCAGGAGCTTCAACAAGAAATTTTTCTTCTTGCTCTTTTGTTAAAACCCTTGCCTTCTTGGCACGTAACGTTTATTTTTTCTAGAAAAAGGCAATTACCTTATGAAATCTATAAATGTTAAGTTAAAATATCACTTTTTTGATAACGTCTGTAATAGGAAAACAAACCTGCTAACTTTAGCATTTTCTTTAATCTCCAGGCAGTTTTTTAACATGGACCATTTCCACCACAAAGAATTGGGGCTAAATTTTTCTGATAGTTTGTGGAGATACACCAAAAGAACGTCTTCCGTTACACCAGTTACATTATTGTTTTTTCTGCCAATTTTTAAATTCTTCATATTCCCGTTCATATCTTGCTAAAGACTTTGCTGGCAGTAAACTGGAAGTCACGTTTATAGCTTGCTTTTTGATTTCTTCTGGCATGTTCATTTGAGAAAAAATCTTGACGAAAATAAACAATTTGAACAAACGACGCGTTGTCGTAGTAATTGTACTTCTAAGTTTTCTGAGTTTTGAGCAAAAATTTGGAAGAAAACAGAATTCGATCATTTTTAATTTTATTCGACTTTTATTTAGGTGTTTACAATTTAGTAACAAAAAAAATATTATACAAGAGTACAAGACACGCCAGGTAACTGGTTTTAGTGGCTCAAGGAGGTAACTGACTCGTCTTCGACTCGTCAGTTCCATTCGCCAGTAAAAACCATTTTACCTGGCTTGTAATGTAAAATACTATAGCAGGTTTACACTCTAAAAGTAAGCCGACGATATTAAATATATTTCTTTGCAAAACAAAAATCAAAGTTTGAATAGGAAATTTATTATTATTTGACAAAAAATTGAAATGGTTGCTTGGATTTAGATTGAGATGTAAATAATTAGTATTTTAACCAATTAATGTTTAATGTAATAGTTTATTCCCAAGAAAAACTTTAAAATTCGAGCATGGCATGAGCGAGAATTTTAAAATTGTGAGAAAATCTTTATTGTTTTAATTGAAAAAAAGCAATTTCTGATGAAAAAACCCTTGATGATAAAAAAAACCCATTCCACACATACAATCAATAAATTCAACTAAAAAATATTGCGACGCTGATGCATAGGCTGACTTCACCACAGCTCTGGAAACATAGTGTTCTGGATATATAATGAGCTAATATCCATAAAATACTTTAATTAAAAGCTAACCAATATTATGGACTTCGTAGTTCTAATAATAATAATATTAAAGCAGGCAGTAGTATCCCAACAAACATAAATTCTGTTGTACGAGAAAAAGTAAACAACAATTTTATCGGAAGTGACAAAGCGGAAGTTAGGATGCAGAACTGTTGTAAACCGTACTAAATGTGTATGTACCAAATTTCATCCAACTCGATTATCAGGTACAAAAGCTATTGAGCTTCCAAAATAACAGGTGCTTGGAGGACCCCCTACCACTTTGTTCACTATCGCTAAAAAAACTAATCAGTTCCTTGCCATACATATTTGCATCTTTTTGCAAAGTGTAATCAAAATTACTTAACGAACGAATGTTGTATGCTTCCAACAAACATTGAAACAATAAACAGGTGTTCGGGAGGACCCCACCACTTATCCCAATATTGTCCAAAAACTAGTCAATTCTTTGTCAATAAAGTCTTTATCTTTTTTCAAAGTGCCATTAAAATTTTTTAATGAATGAAATCTGTATGCTCCCAACAAACTTTAAAAACCAAGTGTGAAGTCAGCAGTTGTATGGTAGATCCCCCGCCACTTTGATCAATGTGTCCCAAAAGATGATAATTATCTTCTTACAATAATTGGAACCCTATTCCATAAGTTTCATCATAATCACTTCATTATTGTAGGCTGTAGTATGCATAAAGACACTGAAAAAACTTAAAGTACAAAAAAAATTTTTTTACCGGAAGTGAAAAACCGGAAGTTGGGATGCAGAACTATTTTAAACCGTACTACAAACTCATGTACCAAGTTTCATCCAATTCGCTTATCAGGTACAGAAGTTATAGAGTTTTCAAAAAAACAGGTGCTCCAGGGACCCCCACCACTTTGTCCACTATCGCTCAAAAACTAATCAGTTCTTTGCCATAAATGTTTGCATCTTTTTCCAAAGTGTCATCAAAATTCGTTCACGAACGAATGCTGTGTGCTCCCAACAAACATTGAAAAAAGTGTGACACATTAAACAGGTGTTCGGGAGGACCCCCACCACTTATTCCAATATTATTCAAAAACTAATCAGTTCTTTGTTACTTAAGTCTCCATCTTTTTCCAAAGTGTCATTAAAATAAATTAATGAATGAAGTCTGTATGCTCCCAACAAACTTAAAAAACAAAGTGTGAAAAGTCAGCATTTGTATGGTAGACCCCCACCACTTTGATCAATGTGTCCCAAAACAAGATAATTATCTTTTCACACTAATTGGAACCCTATTCCATAAGTTTTATCATAATCACTTCATTATTGTAGGCTGTAGTGTGCATAAAGACACTGAAAAAACTTCAAAAAAGTACAAACAAAATTTTTTTACCGGAAGTGAAAAACCGGAAGTTGGGATGCAGAACTATTGTAAACCGTACTACATACTCATGTACCAAGTTTCATCCAATTCGCTTTTCCGGTACAGAAGTTATAGAGTTTTCAAAAAAACAGGTGCTCCAGGGACCCCCCACCACTTTGTTCACTATCGCTCAAAAACTGATCAGTTCTTTGTCATACATGTTTGCGTCTTTTTCCAAAGTGTCATCAAAATTCATTCACGAATGAATGTTTTATGCTCCCAACAAACATAAAAACTTTGTGGAAAAAACCACCTGTTGTATGGTGGACCCCCAACCCTTTATCCAATGTGCTCCAAAAGCTGATAAAATCTTTCTCATGTTATTTAAAAACTTTTCGCAACGTTTCATGAAAATCGATCGGTAATTGTAGGCTACAGTAGGGATAAACACCTGAAAAAAAAAACTTTTTAACCGGAAGTGACAAACCGGAAGTTGGTATGCAGAAATATTGGAAACAGTCGGCCTCTCACTACACGTTCCAATTTTGGCCAGACTTACCAGAGTTCAAATTTTGACGATCATTGAGAACCCCGGATCGTATACTATAAATTTCATTCAAATCGCTTAATAGATGTAGGCCATAGAGTGCAGCGTGACATAAACTCATAGGCATATTTGCCAGTGCCATTGTAAGCAATCTTTTTGTAAGCAATCAAACCCATGCACTATCGTCCGTTCCATTGTAAGCAATATTTTCGTAAGCAATCCAACTCATACACTATCGCAAAACTGTGATATAAAATATTAAAGAACTTAGAATTATTATTCACTAGACTGAAATTTTTGAATAGATTTGAATTATTAGGGTTTTTTTAGCAATTAAACTAAGAAAATCATTTGAATTGTTTTCAATTCGAAAATATAGTTGAAATCTTCTCAGAGAAAAGTCTCCACTTTCCTTTTTCGTGTTTCGGACTAGAATTCAAACCTTCCTGAATGATTGGAATGATGATTCGAATCTGTAAGAGCAGACACGAATGGTATTTCGAAGTTGAATATACTTTCGAATTGAAAAGAATTCGAATGCTTTTTTTTAGTTCAATTGCTAAAAAAAAAACAAATAATTCAAATATATGCTAAAATTTCAGTATAGTGAATTATAATTCTAGACAATTACAAAGCTTGCATTTGTAAAGGCGGTGGTAAACCATTTTGATATCTCAGCGAAAATTCCCAAAAATGTATACTATTTCAATATTATATATATAGTCTTTCCCCAGAAATTATTCTTATCATTTGAAAATATATTTTCGATATCAATATCTTTAGGGTCTATGATATGGAAGCTTTTTATATTTATCTATTTCTTCAAAATACGACTACATATATACAACACCAGCAGACAATGTTTTAGTGGCTTTCTAATGTGTATAAAAATGTCTTATCTTTGTTTATATATGAGTTGAATATTTAAAGTGAAAGATGAATCAATGACTTCCAAAACATGGTTTCCAAAATTTCTTAAGTCTAGTTTTATTTACCATTTTTCATGACGTATCTTATCTTTTTTATTTGTTTGTGTTATAAAACAAGTGTAATAATTAATTAACAACAGTGAGTAGATTTTCTAACAAAATTATAAAAGCAAGCTAAAAAGTAAAATTATTAAGGTCTAACCTAGATATTGTACATTACAGACATGTACATATCACACACAAATTTAAAAAAAAAATCGAATTAAGAAATTGGTACCGGAAATTTTTGAAATATTTAGGTAAATGCAAATACGTAAATTCTATTATGTTTACTCAGTTTGAAATACTATTTTTAGTAATATCGAATAAACTTTAGCTAAATAAATAATCCTATATTCTACTCTTAATTATAGACCGATTTATGAGTCAGTCACAAATTATAAAATATTAATACAATTGAAATATTATATTTTGCTTATATAATAGATAGAATTCTTAAATCTTCCTTACAATTTGTATTATAAAAAATATCTTATTTGCATATAATTAACATTTTTAAACGTTCCGTGCTTTTTAATGTTTATGGCCGTAACAGGAAATCGATGACATGTAGTTATGTGTTATACAAGCTGGAGGTATCTGATCAATATTGGTATGTGAGGTAGTTGATTTTTTCGGTAGGAATTTGTGGTAGAAGAAATTCAATTATCCTGTAGCATAATAAAGTCTAGCTCAATTAAGATTCGGTTGGTCACGAGTGGTCACTACTGAACTTAGATATTTATTAGGACGGGTAGCAAAAATTTGTGAAATTTGTTTCTAAATCTCTCTTGTGTTACCGTTTGTTTTCTAGCAACCGAGACGTCTGCACCAATATCGTCTGTGATAGTTGTTCTCAGTGCCGTATCTGGATTTTATCTTGAAAGTAAAATGTCTCTTTTGCAAATAACATAATGTCAATCTCTTGTTACTTTACGCAAATAACTTATTTAATAAGTTTAATAAAAATTAAAAAAACAAAGTTTTTTATAATTTTACTGTTACTCTATATAAATTTCAGATTGTTAGGCCATCTTCTGGAGTACTGAACATTATGCCATCTTCTGGAGTAATGAACTTACGCCAAGTGCCAACGGCAAACAGTGTTAATTATATCTCTATTGCAATTATTTTTGCCATACAGTTCGAAATGTGATAGGAATCCATTTCGTCGTGGAATTTCGAAAGTATGTTAAGGTGCTCGTTTAGATAGAAATTCATTACTGGATCATTTTGGAAATAAGACTTAAAATTTTTTCTAAAATAGCTTTAGCAAGATTTATTCTAGAATTAGATGTATGTTCTGGGTAAGTTTATTATCTGGATCTGTTTCTCGTTAAAGGAAAATAAAAATTTTCAGAAACTTGTATTTGTGTAAGATTTTGTGTCCCATGATTGCGTATAATTCTTAAACGTCTACATACCAGACTATACTATTGTCACCAAACAAACACAGGTTCAGTGTAATTTGTATTTTTGAGTTTCGGCCGCATTTGCTTAAGCTGTTTAGTATTAAAGCATTGACGATATTAATATTTACTATCACTATTTAATTAAAATATTAACATACTTTCTATTCGCTGAAAATGAAATTTAAACTATTTTCAATATAATCAAACACGTTGTGCCTATTAAGTTAACTTAAACAACTTAAGTCTATTGTTACTTACTGTTTTGTGTTCTTTTTTATTGAATTACATTACAAAGTCCAATATAAGTGTTAATGTGAAATAAATGAATTACGGTATTAGTTTAAGTATAAATAATAAACGTAATTTTCTTATGTATTTTTTCTATAAGAATTAACATTTTGTCTGAAGTTTTAATAAAAGTTGTTTAGAATGATGAAATAGATGTTGAAGAATATTATGCGGGTTTTAAAGATGTAATTGATAACATGTTTATTTGGGTACTATATGTTTAACAAATTTATTTATTAACATAACTTACAAGTACAATTTTTAGGAATTTCGTTAAAGATATAAACCGACCAAAATAAATCACAAAAATTTCCTACAAACTTTATTTATTTATCCTATAGTACTTGGGTAGCGAAATCCGAAATTCGACGTCCACGCCGTGCTGCCTGGTTAATGCTGACAGAATTAGGTTGGTGTACCGGAGACAAGCAGGGTAAAAACTGCTTAGTCAATCATGGTACATCATGGCGAATTGGCGCCTTAAAACCAATGCGACTCAAGCGTCTGTTCTCCATGTTAGGGGCGGCTTGAAGCGGGCGTCTGTCTTGGATCAAGCGGCTCGCTATATAAACGTGTCAAAAGTTTGTTTCTGGTAACCTTAAGATGCAGAACGGACCCATTCACGACAATTTGGGTTGGGCCTAAGGTTAACACCCTAACCCCGTAAAAAAAATTATTTGTTAAATTTGGAAATCAGAAAAGAAAAACAGACCCGGACAAAAACAACAGAATTTTACCTGGACGTGAAAAAGGACCAGACTACCGAATCGGAACGTGGAACGTGCGCAGCCTGAGCGCTCCTGATGCTCTTATAAGTCTAGAAACAGAGGCTGAGAGGTATGGGATGGATATCATAGCTCTGCAAGAAATTAGACAGCCAATAATCGGAAAACAAGATTTGGATAGTCACTCTCTATACTGTAGTGGTCATCCTTCTCGAAGAGAATTTGGAACTGGCTTTCTTGTTGGTGCACGCATACAAGAAGCCGTGATGAAATTCATCCCGGTCAGTGAGAGGATTTGCTACCTACGTGTTCGTGGTACATATAACAATATTTCTCTTATTGCCGTGCATGCACCTACTGAAGCTAAGACCGTCGACGAGAAGGATAATTTCTACATAGCACTGGAAGAGGTTATGAAACAAACACCAACACGCGACTTCACTATGGTTCTTGGTGACTTTAATGGGCAGGTTGGAAGAGATATTTCTTATGGAAATGTGGTGGGCCCCAACAGTCTGCATTTGAATTCGAATGATAATGGTGAGAGAATGACTGAGTTTGCATTATCAAATAATTTGAGAATTGCCAGTACTTTCTTTCCGCACCGATCGATTCATAAGCAGACATGGGTCTCACCGAATGGAAACACTCGAAATCAAATTGATCACGTGCTAATTACAGCACGTTTCTTTTCGAGTGTTCTGGATGTGCGATCCTTTAGAGGTGCATACATTGGAAGTGACCACTTTCTTGTATGTGCTAAAATAAGGTTCCACTTCCCAAACCCAAGCATTCCGAAATTCAATCAACGGAAACGATTTAACATCTCATCACTAAAGAATGCAGAAACAGAAGAGAGATATCAAAACCATATTGCCGAAACATTGGAGAAATCAGAAACCATTAATGGAGACGTCGATAAGTCATGGTATTTGCTCAAAGATGCTGTTTTAAGCGCTGCTGAGGGAATACTTGGACGACCACAAAACCACTCCCAGAAGCCATGGATGGATCAAGCATGTCTTGACGCTATTCAATACAAAAGAGATTGCTATCTGAAATGTCTGCAAGGACGCAACACCAGGTCCACGAAGGAGAACTATAAACTGACAAGACAAGCCGTTACAAAGTTATGTAGACGAACGAAGAGAGAATGGTGGAAGAGAAAGTGTGAGGAGATTGAAAGCTTCAATAAGGAACATCAATCGCGTAACTTCTTTCAACAGGTTTAAACCTTAAAGAAGGGCCCTCAAACTAGATCGACTGCTATTCAAAACGAAGATGGGGAGCTACAAGTAGACCTTAAAAATATTTTAGATACTTGGGCCGCTTATTTTGAGAATCTTCTCAACTTAAGTGACCAGAAACAAGTCGGGCGACGAGCAAAGCTTATTCGTACGTCAAAGGTACATGTAGACGAACCCACCAAAGAGGAATTCGATGCGGCGCTGTCAAAATTAAAATGCAATAAAGCACCTGGTATCGACGATATAACATCCGAAATGATTGTACATGGTGGTGAAACTCTATCCTTAAGATTGTTTGAACTTGTTCAAATGATATGGAGGACTGAAGCCATGCCACAGGACTGGAACACAGCTATGCTGATTCCAATCCATAAAAAAGGTAATCGCCTACAATGTGCAAATTACAGAGGAATCGCTCTACTCTGCACAGCATATAAGATCTTTTCTTACATTTTGCTATCCAAAATCAATCCTTTTGCTGAACAACTGTTTGGAGAATATCAGTGTGGCTTCCGGCGGGGCCGAGGTACCACCGATGCACTTTTCTCGATAAGGATGATTTTGGAAAAGTGCCGAGAGTTCAACATACCAGTGCACCAACTCTTCATTGATTTCAGGCAGGCCTACGACTCTCTCGAAAGAGAGACTCTATGGTCTGCTCTGGTGTCAATGGGAATTCCTGGTAAACTGGTATCACTATGCAAAATGACAGTACAGAACTCTCAATGCTGTGTACGAGTAGAGAACGAAATATCAAGGTTTTTTAAAGTCGACTCCGGGTTAAGACAAGGTGATGCTATCTCTCCTATACTTTTTAATTTAGCCTTGGAATATGTGTGCCGTCAAAAGAAACTACCGACTAACAACAATATCTTGTCAATAAACTCAGTACAGATGATTGCATACGCTGATGATGTTGTCATCCTCGGCCGAAGTGAAGCTGTTATGAGTGAGACTTTTAAGTCGCTTGAGAGTGGAGCTAGAAAAATTGGTCTTCCAATTAACTACAATAAAACCAAACATATGAATGTTTCAAGAGAGTCTGAGAAGAAAGATTTGATGTGCGGCGATGAACGAATTGAGGGAGTTGAATCTTTTAAATATTTGGGATCAATGCTTGACTCAAACAACAGCATACTTACAGATATAAAAGCTCGAATCGCTGCAGGTAATCGAACTTTCTACTCAATCAAACCTCTCCTTGGATCTCCGTATGTATCAACTAACACCAGGCTCAAGTTATACAAGACATTGATTAGACCGGTTGTGATGTATGGATCACAAACGTGGACCCTTACACAAAATGACGAATCGCATTTATCTGTATTTGAGCGTAAGATATTACGCTACATTTTTGGTCCACTTAAGACAGACGATGGAGAGTATAGAACCCGATATAACTTTGAGATCAGAGACCTTCTTGAGGGTCCTTATATAATAAGTTGTATCCGTTCTAATAGGATTGCTTGGTTTGGGCATGTTCTACGAGCCGATTCACAGTCTGGAATGATTAGAAAAATGTACGTTAGTACCCCAGGGAGTGGGCGACCGCGAGGTAGACCACGACTACAATGGGAGACTGACGTAATAAACGACCTTAAAAAAATCGGCTGCCATGGTAATTATGTCGCTGTTGCGAATGACCGTGGTGAATATTCGAAGCTGATTAGCCTGGCAACGCTCCTACATGGAGCATGAACGCCGTTTAAAAAAAAAAAAAAAATAGTACTTATAGTATATAGATAAACATACACTCCTTGAAAGCTTTTTCGATTGACTGTATTAAAATATTTAATAAAATACGTAAATTTTTTTACAAGTACAAATTTATTTTTAGTTTTTTTTTTTCAAGTAAAAAATTAAAATTCTATTTTTCTTTGTATTTAATTATTTTTCTTTCAATTTATTTCAGATAAGATCCAAGAAGGAAGTGAAATCAAAATTAACAATAATAAAAACAAAATAATAATAAAATTAAACAAAAATGATATTATCGCTATGAAACAAGAAATTAGTTTTGATAGCAGCTACAATTATTAAGCAATTACAAAATACTCATTCTATAATATCATAATACAATTATAGAAAATTTTCATTTTATCTAAACTCAAGAAAATTTAAGAAATGTGGAAAGATATTATATAAAGTTTATTTAAAAAAAAAATTGTATTTTTATTAATATATTTTTAAGTTAATCGTCGTATCATCATCATTCACTGTGAAAAGAAATGTTGGATATACAAATTTATTTTAAAATCAATTTATTGGTTATATTAGTTGTTTTATTTATATGTGGGAGTATTATTGATGCAAATGCTGGGGCAGCAGAATTAGATGGTCCAAATGTTTGTAAAAAAGTGGAAGAGTAAGTTTGTTTTTGTTATTATTTGACTTATAATTGTATAACGAATTTATTTATTTTTATATTTAGATATTTCGTTGAAGTTGTAACAACGGAAAGTGAAGCGTACCAGGAAAGAGTGAATAAATGGTGTTGGGGTGTACCACCACGTTGTTCAAAATACGCCATTAAATTTAGAACGGTAAATCGAACTCAAACTTTACCAAAAACAAGAGTTGTGAAAAATTGTTGTGATGGTTATGGAAAGAATAAAGCTGGAACACAATGCATACCGATTTGTACAGATGATTGTAAAAATGGAGTTTGTATCGCACCAGAAATTTGTCAATGTGAACATGGATATGGTGGACCGGCATGTGATATAAGTAAGTAGAATTACATTTTAAACTTAAATTTACATTTCTAGTTGTATGTTTTTGAGGTACAATTAGATGTCTGCAAAACTATAAAAGAAAAGATGAAAGAGTCATTTTCCGCCATTCAACTATAGAAAATTAATTGACTAACGTTCATCTTGCAAATTGGGCTACCAACACAGATCAGAAATTATTAAACTCATCGGATGCTCATTTTTAACCTTATAAATGTTCCATGGATCTTGAATTTATTCCAAAATTTCAACACAATCCTATTCCACCAAGAAAATGTCGTCATTTTATATACTAAAATATTTCCTGTTCTATCTTTGGATATTATGATACATTATTAATTTATCATAAATAACTCTTGATGTTGTAGTGACAGTTAAAGTGCTACTCGTGGAACACCGTATTTCAGAGTAAAATCTGCTCATGTAATTTAATGATTGGTTTGCAAAAAAAAATAATTTTTATTTATGCAATAAAACCACAGTCAGACGAGCTGCTGCAGGTACGTGTTTGGATATACCAACTAACTGAATTAACCAAACCATCAAAATTAAACTGGTCTCGTGATCACTATATAATTTTTATGGAAAATGTAACACAAAATTTTAATTGTGTAAAAGACAACGATATGAAAAATTGGTTAAGATGACATAACAACATCGCAATGACAACATTAAAGAAGTATAACTCTAAAACAGATGACGACTTAGAAACATCATTATCAAAGTATAAAATATGATTGTGAATCACGTTGAACACAACAAGTCACATCAAAGGAAATTCAACACCAACCGCACCAGCTCAATCTACCAAACACGAGACCACCAGAATTGATCAAAAATAGGAACAAATTGAGAAACCTTACATCAAACTACTGCCACAAATCCGCTTGAATTGCCATGTATCCGATTGGATACCAAGAAAAATCCCAGCAACCATGGATTAGTGGTGATGATACTAGATAAGAAAATTGAAGAGCGTCGTCAGCTCAAGTGGGTGCAATTCTGTCACCAGAACACAACAGAAATGCATATTTGCCGACGCAAATATGAGAATATATCTAAACAAGTGAAAAAGATTGCAAGGAATGTTCGCAAAAGATACACAGAAAACATTCTCAAGACTGCTATAACAGCAGCAGCTAATAGAAATATACGCACACTACGCCAATGTGTGAGGAAGGTGTTATATCCTAAAAAACTCGGCCTCCTAAATAGATGCAAAAAATTTTTCACTCCATACCAATTGCTCCATGTTTATAAGTCCTATATTCGTCCCTGTATGGAGTACTGCTGTCAAGTTTGGGGTGCTGCTTCTGTTTCCATCTTGGCCCTCTTGGACTCTGTTCAAAAGCGAGCTATACGAATTGTGGGTGATCGAACTTTGACATCAAAACTTGATTCCCTACAACATCGTCGCACTGTTGCTGACCTCGTTGTTTTTTACAAATATCGTCATCAGCAGTGCTCAGATGAAATCAGCGGCATCATGCCTCAAACTTATTCTTACCCCCGTTCCACTCGGCAATCGGCTGCCGCAACCGGTGAAACGGTAAAGATCCCGCGTTGTCATACTGGCAGATCGCAGAGAGACTTCTTTGTCCGAACTGCGTACAAATGGTATAGTTTTCCGGAACACTTAGTCTCAGGTGGCTTCAACCCACAGATGTTTAAAAAAAAACGTTAATCTACACCTTAGAACGCCAGTTGTTGTGGGACCCAAGTCTAGTCCTAGGTCTTAAAAGGTATTTATGTGTTGTTGTGACACATATTCTAAACCCTATTACACAACACATTTTATTAAAAAAAAAAAAAAAATATGGCCAATTTGGTCAATTTGTAATTGCGGTTCAGAATTCTAGAATCGGCTGTATGTAGCTGGTATTGATATCATCTCTTTGTGTAACAAGCACACACAGTTCAAGTGAGAAATTTGGTCTAATATTTTAATTCTTACCTGTTGGCTGCGATTCGATAAAAATCCGATAATGGAGCCATCATCATAACAATGTTAACTTCTAGTGAGTAGGTGTTCAGATGAGAGTCCACTTAGAATGCTGAGCATTCATTCACATTAATTTTCGAGTATAGAATATAAAGGTTCGATGGATGGTTTATAATATGTTGCTTGATGTTGTGGGTGATGGTAATTAGTAGGGTAGTAATATAGTTGTATAAATCAGACAAGTTCCTCATAATTGAATCGAATTTGTTGCAATGGTTTTTATAACACAACAGCACTGCCAAATGTTTAGTATTCTGGTTGTCAAATAATTACAAAACTGACAAATTTGTAAAATATTTGTCACTTGTAACAATACAAAAAATATCTTATTCTCTCTTTTAGATTGTCCACCAGAACGATGGGGTCGTGATTGTAAAAAAATATGCACATGTTTAAATAACGGTACATGTGAAGCATTTACAGGACAATGCCAATGTTCTAAAGGTTATACCGGATCACAATGTGAAGAGATGTGCTCTCCTGAACGTTATGGACAGGTAATTTCTATTAAAACTAAAAATTTATTTCAAGTTTTTAATTTGATACGTTTTTAGAATTGTGCTGAGAGTTGCCGTTGTGCGAATAACGGAACATGTAATCATGTATCTGGTGAGTGTATATGTAGTCCTGGGTTCACTGGTCCATTGTAAGTTTAGTCTTTCATTTCATATATGTATATTTAAAGTTAAATTTAAAATCATTTCTAATTGAAAATCATTTAAGATGTACGGAAAAGTGTCCTGATGGAAAACATGGTGTTGAATGTAAACAAGAATGTCGTTGTCAAAATGGTGGTAAATGTGATCCATCTTCAGGTAAATGTACATGCCCACCAGGTTGGATAGGATCTGTATGTGCAAATCGTTGTCCATCTAAATATTACGGTCAAAATTGTGAATATAAATGTGAATGCTTTAATGGTGCTGATTGTCACCATATTACAGGTGATTGTATATGTAAACCTGGCTTTATTGGGGATAAGGTTAGTCTTTTTTATGATTTCTTTTTCTTTTCTTATTTTGTCTTGCTTACTTTTCTGTTTAAACGTTACTATTATAGTGTATTGATCTATGTCCAAGTCACTCATATGGTATGAACTGTTCAAAATCATGTAAATGTGAAAATAATGCCAAATGTAATTCGACAAACGGCAGCTGTAGCTGTACAAAAGGTTGGCAAGGGATAAATTGTTCGGAAAGAATTTGTCCGATCGATAAATATGGGGAAAATTGTAGTAAATCATGTGAATGTGATATGGAAAATACGGAATTGTAAGAATTATTTATTTATTTTTGTTTTTATTTGTCAAAAAAGGAAAAAAGTTATATTATTTAACACTATTTAGATGTGATCCTTGGAATGGAAAATGTGATTGTAAACCAGGATGGAGTAGTAGTTTATGTAATCGACCATGTCCAATATTATATTATGGCAAAAATTGTCGCTTAGCTTGTTTATGTAAAAATAGTGCTCAGTGTTCGGCAGTAAATGGTATAATTCCTATTAATTTATCTATATATAAAAAACATTTTCAATGAAATCACACTACTTAGGGACGTGCTTCTGTGCTCCTGGATATCTTGGAAGTTATTGTGATGATATATGTCCGGATGGAAAATTTGGACAGGATTGTAATTTAACGTGTAGTTGTTTAAATGAGGCTAGTTGTTCAGCTGAAACGGGTCAATGTTTTTGTAAGCCAGGATGGAAAGGTCAGAGTTGCGATAGACCATGTGAAGAAAATTATTATGGGGAAGCTTGTTCAAAAAAATGTGATTGTTTAAATAAAGGAGCTTGTCATCCTCAAAATGGTAATTTTGATAAAAAATAATAAAAAAATTAAATAAAAGGCTAGCTAGCTTGCTTTTACATTTTTTTCATTTCTTTATACCGTTTTTAAACTAATTCACTGTATATATTCCATATTTTGACTGTGGCAACGATTTAGCTTAATCGATGTTTGTCTAAAAAAACGCTTTTATTTTTATTTAATAACATTTTTTGTATATAAGGTCAATGTACATGTCCTCCTGGATGGACTGGAGTTAAATGTGAATTGAAATGTGAGAATGGATATTTTGGATATAATTGCTCACAAAGTTGTTCTTGTGATTCGATTAACACAGCGGCGTGTGATTCGGCTACTGGAAAATGCATTTGTAAACCGGAATGGGGAGGTAAGTTTGTTTGTTTAATTGATTGTGATCCATATGCAAAACTATTTCTTTATAGGTGTTCGTTGTGAAACGCAATGTCCAAATGGTTTTTATGGAGAAAATTGTGAAAATGAATGTCGCTGTGCGAATAATTCATCATGTGATCCACAAAATGGAAGATGTGTATGCTCAGCCGGATGGACGGGATCGGATTGTAGTGAACCATGTCGTAAAGGATATTTTGGTGTTGGTTGCAATGAAAGATGTCCACATGTTGAATCTTGTATATTATGATTTAAGTTGTATTTTATTTAAATAATCATTTTAATTTGTTTGTAGTAAACATAACATGTGATCATGTAACTGGAAAATATATTTGTACTCCAGGATTTATTGGTTTAACGTGTGAGCATCCGTGTCCAACGGGTACATATGGACCAGATTGTGGTTTAAAATGTGCATGCGAACACGGTGGTGAATGCTCTCATATAACAGGACAATGTCAATGTCCACCTGGGTGGACTGGTGCGAATTGTAATGTATCATGTCCGGATGGTTTTTATGGTCCAAATTGTACCCAGCGTTGCAAATGTTTAAATAATTCAAAATGCCGGAAAAATGATGGACATTGTGTTTGTCATCCTGGTTGGATGGGTGCTAGGTGTGAGGAAAGTATGTGGAGAAACATACACTGTGGCAAAAATATCAAATTTTATTTTCTGTTTATCAATTTCAGTTTGTCCTGAAGGTTTTTATGGATTACATTGCATGGAATCTTGTAACTGTTTGTCAAATCAATTTGTTTGTCATGTTGCACAAGGATGTGTTTGTCGTCAAGGATTTACTGGAAATGCATGTGATATTCCAACCGTATCTGGTAGAATTGCTGATGCACAAATAGGTATCTTTTTTCTTATTGTATTCTCAAAAATTTGAAAATCCTAAATTTATTGTTTTTTTTTATTTAAGAATCAAGTTCAACAAGTGTAACATGGGGAATAGTAGTTGCTCTAATTTTAATGGGTGTAATTCTAGCTGTTGTATTTTATTTCAAACGAAGAGTTGCTAATTTAAAAACAGAAATTGCTCATGTTCAGTATATAGCGGATCCACAATCAAAACCGGATTGCCATCATTTTGATAATCCGGTTTATGCTTTTGCACCGAACGCTAATGATAATACAACGCTTTTAAATAATGCCATTCATAATGATCTAAGAAATGTGAAACCATCGAATTTAGATCGGTATAAACTTGGAGTAATAGATGATGACTCAAGTTGTGGTAGTAGTCGTGCTGGAACATATTCGGTTAATTATAATTCTGATATGAGTCAAAAGAATATGAATGCAGATTTAACAAACCCAAATTTTTATCATTGCATTGAACCAAACAGTGAACATGTTTATGATGAAATAAAACAAAAAGAAGGTTTTAAAGATATAGGTAAGATGAACAACAAATAATTGATTATGAAATTATATTTATAACTTATTTTCGCAATTATTGCTCTCAATCAGCGGAAAAAACTCGAACAAATTATGTAAGTTTTTAATGTAAAAAACAAATACAAAAGCTATTTATGATCGAACGCGTGAAATAATCGATTTATGAAAATATTTAAGAACGACATGAAAGCATGCGACCTTTTGTGGCCATTGCCATACTTTGTCTTTAGTGTGTTCAGTATTCCTCATTTGTTTTTCAAACATTTTCCGGAGCCACTCGTTCCTTTACAGCCACTTATTCACTAAGAGGCATCATTACTGCAGCAATGATAAATAGTTCAACAGTTCTGATATGCTACAGTTTCAAACTAGACCCAAAGACATGAAAAGATATGATGCCGTCTCACGACTTTGGTTTCAATTTAATAGTTGCTAATAGTTGATAATAAATATCCTTGGGCTAACGCTCTTAAATATTTTACTATATTTCGCTCCTTAATATTTCATAAGAACTATTGATGCATAATAGACTATTATAGGTGTGGGCTTACCATTATTTTCATTCACAGAATAAATCTCTTATTAAATTTTATTACAGACTATCTTTCGCTTTAGTGTTATTTAGCCCTTTTTCTTTATTATTAGTTGCCTTTTAAGTTTATGTAAAAGACGTGATAATGTATCAAAATTTTAACAAGGTTTAATGTTGACAAATCAAACGACTCTAAGAATCATGACAATAGAAACAATTAATTTTTAATTTTGTTTTAGACTTAGAATACGATCATCTCGATTATTCTCGTCCTGGTACTTCAATCAAGCAACATTACCATCGTATGAATGATACACCCGAAAAAGATACAAATTTAAAAGAAAATAATATTACAATTAGTAACATTAATAAAGAAAAAAATGAAGATATTTAAATTGATGATTTCAAACTAAAAACGAAAATCTTGCTCAAATCAATAAATACTTCGATTATTGAATTTTATTTTAATATTAAATCATTAAGACAATAATATTAAAAAACAAAAGAAAAAAAATTAAAAAAGCAAATTTTTAAAAGTGTGATTCTAAAAATATAAATTATTTTAATTATATTATAAAAAAAATCGTATATACTAACTTTTTTAAATCACTAATAAATTAAAGGATTTAATAGTGATTTTATTTTAAAAATATA
Source organism: Diogma glabrata (assembly GCA_963693315.1). Taxonomy (NCBI): domain Eukaryota; kingdom Metazoa; phylum Arthropoda; class Insecta; order Diptera; family Cylindrotomidae; genus Diogma; species Diogma glabrata. Next base: position 3,772,679 of record OY856186.1, on the reverse strand, counting down.
TAAGAAAAAAATGTGATACTAAAATTTTATTACGATTTTAACTTTTTTAACTATACTATTTTTATTGTATTATATTATTATGTATTATGAAAAGTAAACCCGTGTTGCTAAATTGTATATTGATGTAATTTTATAATCATGTTGAACTTCAATTTTGGTTCAACGGTGGACATATATGTGCATCAAGAAACTTCAGTTTCAATGGTAAAAAAAAAGATGTGCAGAATTTTCCCTGAAAATACGGTTTCAAATATTCTGTTCAACTATTTTCAAGATGAATTACTGAATGAATTACTAAATATTTCATATATGTATGTAATTTTCAATTTTATTTTATAAAGATAAATTATTGTAAATTGTTATGAAATAGGCAATGCAGCTTATGATATTATGATAATCATATACTTTAATACATTAAACCAATTTTTTTAATAGATGGGGCTAAAATTATTAAACGGATGATAAAACATTCTTTAGTATCATCTAATTTTATAATTTTTCTAATATCTCAAAGGTCTTAGACAACAGTAGTATTTGCCCTCTCGAATGTGCATTTAGATCGTTTTAAGTTATTTTTTCCCAGAACATTTTAAAAACAAAAACTCTCTCAAACCAACGCAAGTTATATAAAAGTGGTACTCGAATTTAGTGATGCACCGGGTCCTAAAAAATCAAAAAGCCGGGTATCGGGTACCCGGTTTATTTTTCATAATACCCGACCGGCTATTTGATTGAATTTAATTCTGATTTACATCTAAACCGATAAATATGTAAATCTTTAGCAATTTAGTTACTATAATGGGTGAAAAGTGGAAAACAATCAGAATATCTATTGTTTTACAATAAAATTAATTTATAAAATAAATTATGAATTAAATTAAAACGAATTTCAAAAATTCCAGTATAACGTGACAAATTTCTAATTTTAATTTAAAAGCTTTAAGCGTTTTAAGTGTTTTAACTAGGATGACCACTTCGCGGGTTTTGACCTAGAGTCTCTGAGTTAAAGGCGTAGTAATATTCCGGGTTTGCCAACAAACTCTCTGGATGAGACGAAATTTTACTTAAATTTTCAAATCTTATAGATAAAGTAAAATCTTGTGGCATAGATGATCTTACTATCTCACGGATTCATAGTTTTGATATAGTTCCTCAACTTCATGTTCTTGGTTTCAAGCATTTCTCCTAAGCTTCGATCGTGCATAACAGCCACCAGTGATAGAAATTTATTAATCAATTCTATCAATGCAGAACCAAAACCAAATATATTCGTTTATAATGGATGTAGCAATATCCTGTTAAGGATAAAGCAACATCCTAAAACTTTCCTATTAAGATAAACCATGAGACAACAAACAAGGACGGCTACTATATACTGTATACTGACGAGTACTGTCTATATCCTATATTAAATACAAATTCTATTAAAATTAATAATATCCTTCCATCATGTGCGCAGTACAATTGCTAAACAAGAACTTCAGAAATGTCCTATCCATTTGCTTTAAAAAATATCCCATTGATAGAACATGTTCGTTCCAAATCGATTATTGTAATAGAGTTTAATTTTACAATTAATTGGCCCTCCCGAAAAGTGCCCTTTCTCGCAGCGTACTCTAAATAACAGCAGGGTGGGAATACAACTAATAATTGTTTCGGGAGAACTGTTCAGCAAGGGTGGTTATCCTAGTTTTAAAATGCGTACTATTTACTGTCTGTGAACTTTATTATCTTCCTAACACGAAACAAATTTCATATTCACCTCAAAACCAAACCCCAGCTATATAATAGTTATTACAGCGAATTACGTTAATTTTTATTTACGATTTTTTTAATTAATTTTATGTTTTTAATTTTATTATTTTATTTTAAAAGAATAAATTACTTCGGTTTGAAAAACTTAAGTATTTAATTTATAAATTTTAGACTTTTGTTATTTTATTTTTACCCGGTATCGAGTAATGGAAAAATTGCCGGGTCCGGGTAAAAACCGGGTATACCAAAATAGTGCCAGGTACCGGGTACTCGGTGCATCTCTACTCGAATTCGTTTCGATCATAAAATATCATCCTACTGAATTTATTCCATACATTTCGCTTATTATTTAACTTAAATTCACAAAGGCAGATATCTCCTTATTTTACAGTATTTTCGCTCAAATCGTATTGATATTTTATTTAAAATAAAAATAAATTTATTATAAAAATTAAAACAATTATAGAAACAAAACAAAAATATCAACAAAAAGTGCAAAAATTATGATAAAATTATAAGATTTTAAGGTTGTATTTTGAGATAAAAATTATTTTTAATTACTATATATATAATAGAATAAAATTTTTAAGAATAGAAAACAAAATTTATTTAAAATATTTTCTTAATAAAAACGTAATAAATTTAATAAAAGATAAATTAAAATTCGTTTACTTGTTTTTACAACCCTAGCAAATTTACACTATGTGTGTGTGTGTATGAAAATATATCGAGAGAAACAAGTTGTTTCATTTTATTTATAATAATTATTTACCGTTTTTAATTGTAATATTCTTTTTCATAAAATGTTTAATATTAATTGGAGCTATGATATCGATATCAAATAAGCGGTGCTACAATAATCACATAAAATTTCTACGCGATAATATAAATTAAATAAAATTGTGCTTTAATTATAAAATATTTGTGTCTAAATATAAATTAAATGTTGTGTATAACAAACAGTGTGTTATAAAACTATTGTGTTGTATTAATATAGTCATTAACATTAGTAAAATTAATATGGTGTCCACCAGGTATGGAATTCTGGCAAGTTAATGCATTTTTTTGGCTAGGAAAGTCGTAATTTCAATTATTTCTCTGGAAAAATTTTATTTTAACAAAAACTTTTTTTATAAAATTTATTTTCACGTATCTTTACTGTTTCCATTCTATTTAAGACTATTTCATTCGTGACTGTTCAAGATTCTGCACCGTAAAGTAACGTTGGCTAAATATAGTATTTTAACATTTTGTTTTTCAGGTTTAATTTTATCTCGGTATTGTAAAACACGCTTGACTTATTTCTGAAACCGTTCTAGCTTGCTCTGTTCTCGATCCTGTTTCGTTGTTGTTGCTGGCTGAATTTTCCATTGTGGTATCTAGATATTTCACTTTTGTGACTTTTTCGATGTTTTGTACCCATGACAAGTTGCACTTGTTAATGAACTTTTTACTGAAAATAAAATATTTTGTCTATTCGCCAAATTCTGTATCATCAGTTGTAGATCAGTAGCCCTTGCTTTCATTAATGCTTATACCAGTATCCATGGTGTTTATAGATACATTAAATACTGCATCAGCGTAAGCGTTGAAAAGACTTGGAGAGAGTTTGCATCTTGTCTTACTCCTCTTTTTATCTCGATGTCTTCTGAAATTCTGTCTGATGTACTTATCACAGCTACTTGTTTCCAATATAAGTTTTCTATTATTTTTATATCTTTGGTGTTGATCCATTTCGGTGCATCTTTGTGTCAGTGTGTTAAGTGCTAATAGAGAACTGTGTTTCGTTGATCGTTGAAATCCAGTTCTGATTTTTTGTAAATTCTTCTGTGTATAATTTTCAAAAACATTTTTAGTACGTGGCTATAATGAGACTCATTAAACGGCAATAATTTTTTTTTGTTTATAAATTAGTTGGACATATTTAGCACACTAAATATGAAATATTCATTATTTAGATTTTTTGAATATCGGCGCTACAGGAAAGAATGAACGAATATGAAAATAGCTAGGTTAGTAGTTTTAAATGGCGATGTACATTTTCTTTAAATATCTGAGAGTCGAATTCATCGCAGGAAGGAAGGATGTTTTGGGACAGTTCGGTAACATTTCTTCGGTTTCGGAGCGAGTCAAGTTGTTCAGTTAACTCATGTTTATCAATCAACCGTATTGCCTTTCTCTGCACAGAGTCTAGACATTTTATTGTAGACTGACAAGCACTACCCCAAACATGACAGCAGTATTCCATACATGGACGAATAAAGAACTTATAAATCAGCAAAATTTGATCAGGGTTGAAAAACTTTTTACATCGACTTAAGAATCCTAATTTTCTAATGAAAACTCCGAGAAGTTTAATCGTTTAACCTCGTGGGAATTCCTCGTGGTTTATCTTAATAGGGAAGTCTTTATGTCGTTCGTTTCTTTTATCTTTATGTCGTTCAATCCGTAACACAATTTGGTTTTGGCTACGCTAAACTCAACAAGATTTGTCTCTCCCTATTGCATTATACGCTCTAGGTCTTCGTTGATAGAATTGATAAACAATTCTTTCAATTTCAATTTATTTTATTCAATCAGACTTAATTTTACAAATTTTCAATGCGTCTGCTATACATACAAAAAAGGAAATTTAGGACTAATTTAAACTTATGTATAATTAATACTTAAAAGGAAATAATAATTCCATAGTCTATATCACATATATATAAATATAGTTTGTTGTTATAATTACAAATTAATAAAGCTAAAATCACAGATTATGACAGAAATTATTTTTAATATAAATAAAAGCTTCAGTTTTAAATTTAGATAGTGTACGAGATTGACGAATATTAAGGGGTAACTTATTCCAAACATTAGAGATTCCATAGACAAATACAGAGCCACTAAACTGCCTCCAGTTGTTATGTGGAACTATGAGGTGCTGAGTGCGGTCAGAATGAGAAAATCTTATTTTACTAAATAAATAATTCGGTGTTTTAAACCTAAGTAAGTTGAAAATAAAAACAGCGATCCGAAAACAGAAATATTGTTTTAACGTACAGCCAAGTATTGATGTTTGGTATTCAGAGACATGATCATATCTTCTTAAGGAATATATGTACCTCAAACATGAGTTGAAGGCCACTAGAAGTCTATGGCTAGAGTCGGTATCTAAATTAAAGATTATCCCATCGCAATAATTAAAATACGGAACTATCAGGCTACGAATCAGTGTCATACGATGGTGTTGCGGGGTTATGTCACGTAATAAATTCAGGCGGTAGAGAACGAAATTAATCTTTCGACAGATCTCCTGTACGTGATCTGACCAAGAGAGTGTAGAATTCATTATCAGGCCGAGGTTTTTGACTGATTTTGTTATTACCAGCTGCGTATTACCAAGCAATAGTGGAGGAAGTTCAATATCAATTCCAGTTTTCGTAATTAAAAGTACCTGAGTCTTCATGGGGTTGAGAAGGAGACCATTCTGAGTTGACCAGTTGTAAATTAGAGACAAGTCACAGTTAATTTTACGGAATATTTCACATATATCAATTAGTTTCCCAGAGATATACATTTGACAGTCATCAGCGTAGAGCAAGTACATCATATATATGATTACTGACGGTAAGTCATTAATAAATAATGAGAAAAGTAGTGGTCCCAGGATCGATCCCTGGGGAACACCCAAATCAATTTTTAGCACTCTAGAACTCCTATTATTAACAGTGACAAATTGTGAACGGTTACAGAGGTATGAAAAAATCATATTAATAGCAGCACTACTAAAGCCATAATATAGATAAAGTTTTTGAATTAATAGGGTAGGGTTAATCAAACCGAAAGCATTTCGAAAATCCAGAAGAATTAGAACAGTGAAAGAGTTAGGTTCATCCATTCCTCTCCCTATATCATCGGTTAGTTTTAGCAATGATGTCGCAGTACAATGTTTTACTCTAAATCCAGATTGGAGGGGATCGAGTAGGTTATTATTTTCAAGATGTGTCGTTAATTGCGAATTTATTAGTTTTTCAAATGCTTTGGATAAAACAGGTAATATGCTTATCGGTCGAAGATCTTTAAGGACAGTGGGTGAGTTAGTTTTGGGAATAGGAACGACTGTGGCGATTTTCCAGTTATCAGGATAGCAGGAAGTTACAATTAAATTATTAAAAAAAATGGTAATGTAAGGGAGAAATAATGGCAGAATTATTTTCAAAAATTTAATGTGGATTCCATCGACACCAACTGCATTGGATGTGATTGAGCATATCGCCAGCAATACTTCATCCTGTGTGACATAGGAGAAACTGAATGAATTATTACGTTCAAGTGAGGTAGACAGGGTTGAATTTGGTAGCGGAATTGTTATCGGAACGGTAGGACTCTCAAAAAAGTGTTTATTCATCTCGTCCACCTCAAATTGATCCAAGAAACTTGTGTCATTATTTCCGGCGAGCAAGCCAGGATCGCGAAATTTCTTCCATTTCTTATTGGGAGACGAATCGACATTACCAAAATAGTAGTTTCGCTTAGCGGAACATACAAGCGAATTCACTGAATTACGCAACCTACGGTATGCAGCGGTATTTACCGAATTTCTATTACAACGCATTTTGCGATACGCAGCGTCTCTCAATCTCATCTGTTTGATTATATGATAGTTAATCCAGGGCGCATATGAATTTCTTTTAAGAATTCGCTTTATGGGGACACAGTCTCTATAGAGATCATAAATTTTACACTCCAACTTTGATAAAACTATGTTTTGATCTAAATCAGTTCCATGAAAACTCCAATTGAGGTTGACAGCGGTTTCAAGAAGACTGTTAATATTTATATTATTTAAATCCTTAATATCAATGAACTCAAGAGGTGGTTTAGGAATTCGATGATTATAAGTAATATAAACTAAATCATGATCTGATATCCATGGTATTTGTGTTTGCCCTGATTTAATGACTCGATTTCTTTCAGAGGAGAACGTAACAAATAAGTCAAAAAGGCGAGGTCCTCTAGTTGCATTAAAAGGAACCGACCAAAGGCCAATAGTATCAAAAAGTAGAGAAAGTGGATTGGGGCAGGTGAGCATGTCAATATTAAAATCACCTGAGACAATAACATGTTTGTACTCAGTTGTTAGAGGTTTATTATTCTCTATCGTTGTTACCTGCTTTTCGAGATCGACTTTTTAGGGTTGCATGAGAAGCATACAATGTATATCGTCAACAAAACTGTGAATTGGATGCACTGTAGAGATAAGCAAATCGTTTATATATAGAAGAAACAAGGTTGGTGAGTGTGCAGAGCCTTGGGGAACACCAGCATTTGTTGTAAAAACATTGGATGTTATGCCATTTAAATTGACATGAAATTGGCGACATGCAATAAAACTACGAATCCATGATACAGTAAGATCATCCATGCCATAAGATTTTAATTTAGTTATAAGATTTCTATGCCACACTTCATCAAAAGCTTTTGAAATGTCCAGAGAAACACCATACTGCATATCATTTACAACTAGTGACACCTCCAAATATTCCATTAGGTTGTAATTAATATATTTTTCAAATATCTTAGCTAAAACCAACAGAATTGCAATTTGTCTATAATTGTTAGGGTCAGACTTATTGCATTTTTTTGGATACGGGTTGAGCACTAGCCAACTTCTAACACTCTGGGAATATTCCGGTTTTGTAAGATAAATAGAAGATTTTGGTTAGAATCGGAGCTAGTTGTCTAGCAAAGTTTTTTAGAATAATTGGTGGAATACCATCGGGGCCAACGGATTTGTGGATATTGAGAGCTAAAAGCATTTTACGTACGATATTACTCTGAAAAATAATTGACTTCATTTTGGTTTTAACTGGAGCTATGAGTATAGGAGAATGAAGAGGTTCAGGTATGTTGAATCGAAAAAATCCGCCTTTTTGAGTCCTACTCACGGGAATATCACTTAATACTAAGGTTCGAATAGATGATCCAGTGAAATTGCGCTGAACTTATTTAACTACCTGTAAGAAATTACGAGAGCCAGATGTGTGAATTTGTTGAATTCAGTGAATTTGTCTGCTTTGCGTTTGACAAACGTGTCTTTGTCTGAATCAATTTTAAATTTACTAAAAATCCTTGCATTTTATAGGCACGGTTTCTGGATTTTTATTGGAGTTATAAGCTTGAAATGCTTTTCGTTTATTCTTCAACGCCTCATCGACATTCCGCGTGAACCAAGGCTCAGTTTTGGGAGCAATTTATCTATTTGGAATAAACCAAGGATCCTGCTGAACCACTCAACTGCAATGTTGCAACTGTCGTAAATGTCGTTGAATATTTTTTATCCATTAATCTAAATAGTTGCTGCCAGTGTATACTTGGACCTCTCTATCGCTGGTTCAATTTCATCCACTAGAAAACTGGGACCTGATAAATCAGCATAGGTATTATTTCTGGAAGCATTAAATATTTCAATGATGTACTCTTTTCATCTGTTTAGTCTTTCTTCTGAATAAACAATCATTTGACCATTTTTATCTTTCAAGATGCTGCCATTTTTTTTGTGCATCCTGAAAGTGTTTTTGCATATGTCTAGCTACTCGTAATCCCTACATTGATTGAACCAGCAGTCTGTTTTAGCTTTTTTTATTTTCGCTTTTATAAGCTTGTTAAGTGTTTTGTAGCGTGCTGCCTTATTATTTTTAGATTTAATCCGTTCATGCATCATGATCATTACTTTATTTGTCATCCAATCTTTTTTCGTAATATTCATTTTGGCGAGATATTTCGCTGTTTAACTCCTTGAGTGGAGTGGTTTTTCGAATAGGTTCCACATTTTGTTGATAGTTTCTTCCCTTTCAACCAACAGTATATGATCTGATTGAATGTCTGCTCGGGCTAAGTTTTGAATACTATGACTGCGTTCCTAAAGTGCTGGTTAGTAATTATCTAGTCGATTTGTTTGTGGATTATTCGACTAGCATTGTCCTTAGGCGACCTCCATGTATAACGTCTTCTTCGTGGCATTTCAAACCATGTATTCATTATGGCTAGATCTTTGTCAATACAGAAGCCTACAAGTCTGCAGCCTCTTGCATTTCTATTGCCAAGCCCAAATTTGCCTACAACTTTATTCACTGCTACTTCGCATACTTTAGCTTTGAAATAACCGAGAATGATTGTGACAACTTCTTTCCTTAGCTGAACTACTAACTCCTCTATTTCGTTATAAAAATCATCACAAATGTTCTCGTCACAGTCGACCGTTGGAGCGTAAACTTGGATTAAATTAACGTGATTGTTTTAACATTTGAGCTGAATCATAAGCACTCAATCACTTTTTGGTATTATGCTTGTATGTTTTTATCAGCTGTTGCGATATTACCCTTCATCACCTTTGTGATTATCATTCGAGTTGTTTGATAATGTTATACTAGCGATAGAATTATTGAGGTGGGATCCCAAAACCTTCCTCGATTTCATTTAGGTAAATATTATATCGCTACAAAATTATTAGTTTTGTTTTTAAAAAAGTTATGGTATTTTCATATTTTTGTTCTGGAAAGTCATTGGATTTTGTTTTGAAATAAAAGGGGACCCCATGATATATCATTAATTTTTGTTAAATACAATAACACCGTCATTGCCTTTGGGATCATTGGTAATATTGCCACTGTTTTCTTCTAGGTTTCTATTTTCTACTAAGCAGATGTCTAACTGTTTTCGTTAACAGCAAATCTAGCATGTGAACGTCAATTCTTTTAAAAATTTTATAACTAAAATAATATAACTAAAAACAATTTAATTAAATGTGTAACATGAATTTTTTATTTTTAAATTGAGCAAAACCTTTGCTTACAAAAATTTAACATTTAAATGATTTTTGTAAATTTTTATTAAAAAAGTTCCAAAAGTGCTATTATTGCAGAAAATTTTATTTTGAAATTTAATGAAATCGAATGAAAGAAAATTCATACCAAAAGACCTTCACACAAATTCAAATAATTTCTCGTTGACCCTTTGATTTCCATTTATAATAAATATTTTAATACAAATAAATAATTAATAACATTAATAGATTAAAAGAATCGAACTTAAATACTTATTTGATTTAAAACTTAACTCATTATTAAAATTATATAGTTTTGGAATGTTACTTAACTAAATAAAGATAAACTTATTAGCTGACACATAGGAAAAGTAACTTAGTAAACTTTTAGATGAAAAACAATTATCTTCAAAGTAAGTTTGCATGATTATTATAAATAATTTGTTCAATGCTCTTTAACGAAACCGCCATCGAGTTTTTTCCTGCCATTATACCATGTCTTTCCATAACATTCCATATTGTTCCCATAAATATAAAAAACAATATCAAGCCACTTAGTAATATTTTGAGCAATAAATAAAATGATTTCAATCCGTATGGTAATGGGGATACATCAATCAAGAAGAATAACAATGATAGAACTCCAAATGCCATTGAAAAATAAATTTTCCGTCCAGAGGCTAATTTGACTAAACTTTCATCGCATATTTTAATACTTTCTTTTAACGCATTTAATTTATCGGTCATTGATGTGTAATTGTTTTCAACATCTTCATCATTTAAATTCATATCAGTCTTATTTAAATCAATTGAATTTCCACCGTTTTGTTTAGATGTGTTAATCAAATTCAGTTCGTTTATTTTTCTTTTATTCAATTCAACTGAATTTAATTTATAGATTTTTATTTTTGAATATACAGCTTCATGATCGGAATAACTAAATTTTTTTCCTGGCACTTTATCTGGAAGTGGATAGTTGTATTCTAATATTTCAGTCTGCAATGTAAATACAAATTTAAATACTAGCTTAATTAAATTATATAGAACTTACCTCATATTTAAACCCAGCTCGATACATAATATAATCGATTCGTTTCCCATATGTAGACTTATTAACGGAATCTAAAGGAGAATAAGAATTTTCAGAACAACCATTTGTTCCCCGATTAACATTTCCTTTGATAAAGGCATCTGTTAATTGAGACGATGTCAATAGAACACGATATGCTAGATCACCTGGTTCAGTATTTAAATCACCAGCTAAAATTTGTAAAATTGAGCTACCTCGTGTATTTTCTATAAATTGAGCTGTATCAAACGCTTGAATTACTCGATGAGCTAAATAATCGTCACTGTTACGATTATATTCAGCATGTAACTATAGAGATAAAAATTGATATTATTTATACTACATATTCTGTTCTTGTTATGCAACATAACTTACATGAGCAGAATACACGTGAATTATTTTTCCATTAACATTAATTTTACACAGCCCAACACCTTTTCCACCAAACCAATCTCCGTGTTGGATTCGATGAACATAGCCATTTACTGACCATTGATGATAAAAAGCGGATATAATTGGATATTTCGAGAAAATACATAATCCAGATCCAATAACACCACTACAAAAAAGGAAATTATTATCATAAAATATTACCGTTTCTTGTTATCTATATACCTATAAAAATAGTAAGAAAATGGAAGTATAACTTCAGTCATCTTCTTCAACAATTGATAATCATTTTCGGACCAAACTTCTTGCAATGAAACGACATCATATTTTCCGGTTGTTAGTTCGGTTCCAATCGCTTGTATTCTTTCCTCACGATTTTTTGAAACATACGGAATTCCCCTGGGATATTAAATTTTAATTGATAAATCAAAGATCAAAAAACAATAATTTTTATAATCTTACCAAACGTTCAGTGTTAATATTTTTAATTCTAATGTCGATAAATCCATTGTTATAAATTAATATTGACAACTATTTCCACTATTATAACAAATTATATTGTAACTCTAAACTCATAGCAATAATTAAAAACGATAAATCTTTGAATATAATTTAATATTGTACATCGAAGGTTACAGTATCATTTCTTTATATTCCAATAAGAAAGAAATTTGGAATTTGCTACAGGTGTAAGTTCTTGACAGATGTGTCATAAACCTCTATGATACCAAAATAAAAGTGTACCAACATAAAAACTCCAATTGTTGTCGAACCGAATTGTCGTTATTTTTTCAGTTAAATCGAACGCAACTCATATTTGACTTTAATCCAATTTATTTTTAAAATACAATAATTTATCTCTATTGTCTTTTGAGAATAAAATTATATAAAAGGAAGGTTTATTACATTTATCCCAAAAAGACGTCAAAAGTTTCAGAATTGTTGGCTATGTGGATTCTTGTGATTTGTTTTAATGTGATGAGCCCTGGAGCAAGGGTGGTGTAACAACAGTAAAAAATTTAGAACAAAAAGCAAATTTCAATTAAAGCACATCCGAAACGGCTGTGAAATGTTCATAGGATGGCAAAAGTTCGCACAGACCTCACCTTATCCTCAGTCGCTATATCACAAGCTCTACTTCATCATGAAAATGTTGTCATTAACAGATTGTTTGAAATCCCTTGTAATGATGATAGAAAACGACAGAAACAGATAGAGTCGTCTTCTATGCGGGTTTTAAATGAGAATTATAATGGCTGGATTACAATAGTTTTTTCCGATAGAAACATATATGTACTTAATTAACAATATATTAATTGGAAAATGTAAAAACGCTACTTCATAGATACCCTTGTGAGAGGTGCAGCGAGCCCATTATAGCATACGCTATTTCATTATTAAAGCGACGATCATTATGATTCATATCATTAATAAAACACTAGATAGCTAAAAACAATTAAGAATGCTAAGTCGGTAGTGAAAAATGAGTGTGATTACGGATAATACAATCCAGCTGTGCACCTTTATTCAAAAAATTATTCTGATAAAGAACCTTCTGAAGATAGATGACAAAAATAGCACGAAAGCTTTTACATTTGTACCAACATTACCATAATTAACTTTTTTTAAATTCCATATTCTTTACAGTTTCATTGATCACAATCAAAAGTTTTTTGTTCATAAATTTTAATTCTGTTCGTAAAAAGTACAAATCATTTGACGATAAAACAAACCGGCAAGAAAATTAATTTGTTTTTTTGTAATGCTAAATTAATTTTAAATTTAGTAAAAATTTCTTAAGTGGTTTTCATAAAACAAGGAGTAATAATAATTTATCAATTATCATTATAAGTAAATAGATTTTTCTAGAAAATAGATATTTGTCTTTTTTTATTAACTTTGATTTTTGTGTAACAAGGAATCGTTGACGTGTATTTTAATTTTATAACTTTTAGTTTTTGAAAAATACTATTTACAGTAAACTAAAAGTAATATTTAAATATAATTTCTTTGGCAATATAATAATTAAATAGTGCATAATATATTTATATTATTAAGGTTTTATTTCAAAAAAATAATAAATTGTTATATCGATTGAACAAAATGGCTGAAAATTTAACATGTGTTACATTTTTGTAATTTGGTGCTAGATTAAAAATTAAATTTATAATTCGATTTATGTTAATATCTAGTGTTCAACGTTATCTTAATTATTCATTGGATTATCTAGTATGAGAGAATTATAATAATCGTGTTAATAGTTGGAAAATACACGTAGTGTATATGGATGACAGTTTTTCTAATTAGAATATCATTCAAACAAATTTCTCAATTTCATTTATGTAAATATTTCATCATTAATCACATTAAATTGGTTAAAATAGGGAGAGTAGAGTAGTACCTAATTGAAATATTGTTGAAACCAAAGAAGTGCATATAGTACACTTAATTGGATTTACGAAATAAATAATTGTAACAAAAACGTAGAAATATTATTGATTTATTTTTAATTATAAAAAACAATTGCTAGGTTTATTGATCAATCGATTTAATTACATTACATATTACTTAAGGGAGGAATTATTTTTATGAATATAAATTTTTTTTCTATAGATTTCAGTTTAGAATCCATTTCAAAATGAGGTGGTTCTACGCCCTATTAATCTTAAGTCTGCTCCTCGTTGGTGCATTTTCAGAAGAAGATGAATTTGATGATGAACCGGAGGTACCAACGGTACGTGTCCTAATTGCTATGAATAAATTTATCTTATCTCGTGTTAATTTAGTTTTTCTTTTTTATAAATTAAACTAATAGATTGTAATCTATAATATAACATTTTCTCATTTTTATTGTTATTTGCTTAAGATTACAGAATCAGAACCGGCACAAGAAGCTGTTAATTATCAAAGCCCGTATGCAGAGCCCGGTCAATTTTATTTCGCTGAACATTTTGATGAATTGAATAATTTTGAAAAGAAATGGGTAAAGTCACAAGCGAAAAAAGAAGATGCTGCTGAAGAAATTGCAAAATACGATGGAGTTTGGGCTGTCGAGGCGCCGAATAAACAACTTTTACGTGGCGATCTTGGATTGGTATTGAAAAGTAAAGCAAAACATGCCGCAATTTCATCTCGATTGATTAAACCTTTTGTTTTTACGGATAAGCCCTTTATAGTACAGTATGAAGTTACGCTACAGGTTTGTCTATTAACATTATGTCAATATTGTTATTTAATTATAATATGTTTATTTAAGGATGGACAAGAATGTGGCGGTGCATACATTAAATTATTATCGTCTGGTAAAGAAACAACCGATCTGAAAAACGTAAATAGAATAAGTAGTTCAATTACAATATTATGATTTTTAACATATTTATTTTTGTTTTAGTTCCACGATAAAACTCCATACACAATAATGTTTGGACCTGATAAATGTGGCAACGATATTAAATTACACTTTATTTTCCGACATGTTAATCCAATAAATGGTACTATAACCGAAAAACATGCTAAAAAACCAAAGTAAATATGTTTTAGTTTTATTCCAGTTATCATTAATATAATTTTTTCTATTACTTAAAGAGAGCGTCTTGAAGAACCATTCAAAGATAAATCACCTCATTTATATCAACTAATTATAAAACCGGATAATACATTTACAGTAAGTGTTGATCATAAAGTTGTAAATGAAGGATCATTATTAGCAGATTTTACACCACCTGTTAACCCACCACGGGAAATTGATGATCCTAATGATAAAAAACCATCCGATTGGGATGAACGGGAAAAAATTCCAGATCCAGATGCTAAAAAACCAGAAGATTGGGATGAGGATGCACCACCACAAATACCAGATTCATCAGCTAGTAAACCAGAAGGTTGGTTGGATGATGAAGAAGATATGATACCAGATCCAAATGCAGAAAAACCAAATGATTGGGATACAGAAATGGATGGCGAATGGGAGGCACCTTTAATTCAAAATCCATTATGTGAAAACGCTGTTGGCTGTGGTTCTTGGAAATCACCTCTTATTCAAAATCCAAATTATAAGGGAAAATGGCGTGCACCATTTTTAGAAAATCCTAATTACCAAGGAAAATGGGCACCAAAGAAAATTCGTAATCCCGATTTCTTTGAAGATTTAAATCCATTTAAAATGACCCCAATTGTAAGCTTGCAATCGAAATTTTATTTTTATATAATAGTTATATAAACTTTGTATTTCTATAGTCCGCAGTCGGAATTGAACTATGGTCTATGTCTAGTGACATATTGTTTGATAATTTTGTTATTACTGATGACGTGATATATGCGAATCAATGGGCAGACCAGACCTATGATTTAAAACGAAAGCAAATTGATAAAGATGCTGTGAGTATTGTTAAAATTTAGTCTTTCGATTCAAGTTTTAATTACTTAAATAATAAATCGATTTTATTATTAGAACACAATTTATGATAAAATTATGAAACATTTAAACTATAAACCAGGATGGTGGGCGGTATACTTTTGTTACTGTCTTGTTCCAATTATAGGTTATGTTTGGTATTTATTATCACGTCGCACAAAGAACAAGGTTTTTTTATTTGATCAGAATTTAGTAAAATTGCTAGATCCTATCAAAATCCCATATGAATCTACTGTTCCTGTAGTTTTGTATGTAGTAAACCCAATGCTTATTTTGAATTTATAGGAAACATTTTTGACCAGATTGTCAACGTTCACAAATGAAAATCCGTGGATGTGGGCCGTATATGTAGTTGTAGTTGGATTACCGCTAGCACTTATTGTATTTTTCATGTCCAATAAGGTAATATTTATAAAAAGAAATTAGATTCCATTCCCTTGCTTTTTAATATTCTAATTTTGTTATGTATATTTTCTTATATGATTTTATTTCATAAACAGGAAAAAATAGGTACTAAAAAAACTGATGATTACACGCCCGATGATAATGAATTAATCAACGAAGATGAAAATAATGATAGTGAGGAAGTTCTAAAAAGTGAAGGAGTAAAGATGAAAAAATCAGATTTAGATGAACCAGTTAATTATAAAAAAACAGATGATAAACATGTTGGAGAAGATTCTGCTGATGATGACGGCGATGAAGATACTCCAGAAGAGTTAGAAAAAAACGTAGAAGACGATGAAGAAATTGAAAACGTTGAAGATAATCAAACAGAAATTAAAGTAAGTAATTCTTTGATTTTAAAATTAATTAAACCGATATTTTGCTAGTTTCACATTATTGTTCAGTAACATTTTTCGGTTGCCTTCGCGAATAATTTGTTCAACAGGCACCCTGTAATTTGATGCCATCTATTCTACTCTAGCAATTATGAATTAACGTTCTATTTTACTAAGTGGAACAACTGAATTTTGATTATTTTTACTATAAATGCCTTTCGGAAGCTATGCCTTCATATTCTATAGTATATAAAAACTGAGCCTTAAAAAATTATATTATCTTGTTTAGATTTGAAAAGTCAAAAAATGTATTGAAATATGTACACTTGTTGCACAAACTTATATTTTTTTTTAACTCGTGTACATTTTCTCTTCTTAAGACATGGGAGTTAAATTGGCTTAACTGGGAGATAAACGCCCGTCGAGTCCTAAGAATACGAAATGTTCATCGATTTTTAACAAATATTTTTTATATTAAATTTCTATTTGTGTAGTAGGAATTTCTATTTGTGATATTACTATTTGTGTAGTACGAATTACAATATTTGCCAAAATAATACATAAAATCCTTTTAAGATCAAGGTCCCACAACAACATACGTTCAAAGGTGTTGATGGACGTAAATCTTTCTTTTTTGTTTTGTTATATTTTTTTATAACAAAAAATTCTATCACTGACAAAATATGACTTAGGCCAATATTTTATGATAGAATAGAGAAAATAAAAGTAAATAGCAAATTTTTACAAAAATTTGCTGAAACAAAACAAAAATGTAGTTGCCAATAATCCAGCCGGTTGCATATTCCTAGATCCTGTGACGCACCGTCTTTTTTGAAGATCCAAGCCCAAACATAGTTATATGGAGGCTCGTTTCTTCAAGGAAACAATAGCGTCCTGTCATCAAGGATTATTTCACAGCTAAGATTGCGGGTGCTACCGTTGACTGAATACAGTTCATCCGCCACCACCCCTAAGATGCCACCTTGACTAGTGATATCTCACCGCTATTGTGGTATTGTGGTATGTGATATCTCACGTTAACTCGTATGCCAATAGCAGGGAGTGGAGTACGCGGGGTTGTCACACCCGTAACACCCGATTGTAAAGTCACTATTGATTGTTCAATGCTAACAAATGACACATTGTCAATTGATTGCCATGTATGTTACCTATCTAGATAACATTAGGGGAATATGAATTCTGGGAGACTTGTGAATGGTTAAGCAAGTATCTATATTTGAATCATTTTACATTTTGCAATTCGAAATCATTTTTCATTTTCTCTTAGTAAAATGTTAGTGAGTTTCCTGCGTTAATTGAACTGACACTTATCAAAGACACAAGGATTTGAACTATGATGTCTAATGAGTGTCATTTCCATCACTGCACGAAATTAACAACAAATCTTCCCAAGTAAACAAAAATTTATTGTGCTCAAGTTTTTTACAAAATGTTGTTGCTAAAAGTGCCCATGGTGAAAGTTTCATTTTCAAATCTGCAACTGCCTCTGCAACTGCCTTACGAAGGTACAACAGATCTCTCTGTCAATTTTGGCTTTTCTGAACATGTAACTAATTAGCTTACATTTTGTAGTGTGTCTTCACATTAGGAGAACTTGTTAATAAATGCAGGGGCAATAGGGCTCCTGTAATGTTTTAAAGTTCGTAACCAACCGGGTCTTAATTGTATATAATGAATCTAGTGCTGCAATGGCTTATGCGTTAACTAGTGAGACAGCATAAACATTTGTCAAACGAGCAATCAAAGTACGGCGTGTAGAAAAAGAGGAAGATAATTGTTACAGATCACAGAGATCAAGAGAATTCAACTGTAGAATCAGATGTTGGGTATGTGATAAGTTTGGTCACATATCTCGATAATGCAGAGAAATCAGAGAGTGTCGAAAAAACTCCTACAATCGTTACAGGCTAGTAATAGGAGAATTACAACTGACACTAAAAATATCGAATACAAACAGCAACTGGAGAACGTGTAGCTATAAAGGGAAGGAAGGTTCCTGATATATGAATAGGAATACGCACTCTCAGTATGAAGTACTTGTGGCAGACATCGTTAATGAAGTAATTCTGGGCATGGACTTCATGAAGTCGATCGATTTCGTAATAGACGCTGGAAATTGAAATAAAATGCAATATTTAAAAATATACTTTTTACTGTTTATTTTTAATTTTATTAATAATAATATAAACTTCCTTATAGTAACAATTTGGATGATCCAAATTGCTACTATAAGGAAGTTTATATTATTATTAATAAAATAAAAAATTAAAAATAAACAGTAAAAAATTTATTTTTAAATATTGCATTTTAATTCAAAAGTGAGAGTGAATATTTGAATAATATGGAAAACCATAATAACACATATATGGAAATTGGAAACTCAAGTATGGTAAAGTGGAGTTAGACCTTCAGATTAATGGTGCAGAATCAACTGGGATGCGAATAATATTGGAACATAGAGACAAGCTCCCACCTAATACTCGTCTGGAGGATTGAGAGGACATTTTAGGTTACCAATGTTGTGGGTTTGGAAGCCAATGAAAATGGTATTGAACAAAAAATTAAATGGAAAACATGAGTGGTGCAAGATAAAAACTTTAGAATACCGATAGAACGTTAAATCTGTCAGATAAAACAAAAACTCTCAAGAAAACAACAATCATCGGCAAACGTTAGAAAATTTTATGAAAAAAGGACAAAATTCATCCATATTTCTAATTATTGTCACGGTAACATCAACAATAAACACGAAAATCTGCTTATAACTAAAATGTTACTTTTTCTGTAGCACAATTTGTTCGTTGACTCTGTATAATCCAGCTTAATTTGATTTCAAATTCCTGTTGCATTCGATAGGCTGATATGTATTTAGAACGATTCCATTGTTGTTTTTACAATTTTGTTTTTTCTTCTAGGAGACTGAAACAAATAGTAAAAATGAATCAACAGAAGGTGCAAGAAAACGCAAACCGAGAAGAGAATAAAAGTTGTTTTTAATTTAATTTTAATATTATAATTTAGAAAATCTTTTTATTTAACATATATATAGAATTTCGATAAAAAAAACCATAGAAATTGTGACTAATATAATAATTTATTAAAATTTAATAAAACCAAAACTCGACCAACACAAAAAAACAATTTAGTTGTTCAATATCTTAAAAAAATCAATACCTAAAATCGAAAAGTGGTAAAAGGAAATAGAATAAAAATTAATATATATATATAATAAATAAAAACAAAAATAGTTTAATAATTAAAGGCCTGGTCCGTTTGTTTGTTTTTAAGATATTAATTTTTTATCGTAATATAATAATGTATTGCTATAATAATATAATGTAATATATATATAGTCGCGACATGTGTCTTTTATAGTCATATTGAAAATTGTATTAATTATTAAAATATATTATTTTGTTTTTCGTCTCAGAGAGATCTCTTTTATGGTATTAATGTATTTTTTAAAAATATCGTATGTAATTTTTAGTTTTTGGTATTAAGTACATATATCGTATATTTTTTGGCTGGTATCTCGAAACTATTAAATTTGATTTTTTAAATATTTGAAAAATAGTGGTTTGGAACACCAATACGCAAACCAATCACAGATTTTTGTTACTACACTTGTAAAATTAAAAAAAAACACAAAAAGTTGTTGTTTTTTTTTAAATAAAGAAATTAAAATATTTAAACAACTTGTTGCTCTTATAATATTTCTTGAAAGATTTACGTTCGTTATGACTATATTTTACTACAAGAAATGTAAACATCGTTCGTTGCCTTCGTCAAAATATTTTTTCAAGTGACGAGCATGAGTGGTCTAGTGGTTAGCAACCTGAACTTGAACTCGGAGGACCCGAGTTCGACTACCATCTAGGTTAAAGTTTTTAAGCAAAGCATTCCAACAGCACACCGGAGTGATAAATCACTGATGTCTTCCTATATTATTGATAAATTGGTAAATTAAGTAAAAAAAACCGCACTCTAAAAATTGAATGAAATGAAATATTAATGCAAGTGAGAGAAATTTGTTTACAAGCCACCATTCCTATATCGAACCTATTCGTCAAAACAAAATATAAACGATATTATATTAGAAAACGACATCATAAAATATCGTAGCAACTACAATTTGTTATTTGAAATGAATGTTTTTGTAGAGAAGAAAAAGTCACTCATTGATTAAGCCGACCGGTATGAACATTTATTTTTCATGCCTATACTATCGTGTAGAAAAAAGTACTATTTTTGCACATAAATGCACCCTGTAATTAAATAAGCAATAAGACCTATTCACAATTAGTGAGTGTACAGTTCAGTGGAATATTGTCATTGGTGGCTGTCAAACAAATCTTTTGTTTTGTTTGTAGTTTCGTTACTATACGAAAAACTGAAATTATTGTTTTAAATATGGATGAAGTTGAGCAACGTGCTGTAATAAAATTTTATGTTAGAAAAGGATTAGAAGCACCAGAAATTCATACCCTCCTTAAAAGTGTGCTAGGAGAAACTGCATCATCACCAGAAACTGTTGCGGAATGGACACACAAATATCAAAATGAACCTGAAGATTCGGAGGAGGAGGAAGCTATGGCTACATCTGGAACGATACCAACAAAATGTATTAAGTATTTATCAATATGTATTAAATTGCTTTACTTAATTTTTGTTTTTACAGGTTTTGTTAACACATATAGTGGGACAAGTATAAAAAAGGAAGAGCACTAAAAAGTGATTAAATTAGTTTTTTTGGAATAACCGTGATTTGAATATTTTTCCATTAAATAAATAGAAACACGATTCAATTCAAACAAAATTATTTTCTTCTGTTGGTGGCAGATTATTTTTCACCCACCCACCCCGTATGTTTCGTTGGAACAAATAATTCGTTCAGTTTAAATTCTATGTAAAAACAAATCGCCTACCTAGCTTTGTATTTAGGAGATCTGCAATGTACTTGAACCCTTGGTTAATTGCAATTACATTAATGATTACTAATTTGATTCAAATTATAAAAAATTTCTCTTTATATTCGGGAGAACGTATGTATTCCAAAATAAAATGTAAACAATTTTTCATTTCGCATGATAATATACGAGCTTCATTGTAAAATTACAAAAGATTTTTATTAAAAACTGATTTCTTTTAAAAATGCTGAATTGAATTGAATATACGTATTTTTAAGAACTTTCTGAATACCTCTACATCAAAACAAACATGAATTCCTCTCCATCACCATCTGTCAAATGGCCGCTTTAAACTTAAAAATGGCAGCGTTGTCATGTTTTTATTTGTAAGCATTTACGTTTTGTTTTTCAAAATAATACAACTTTTACCTGTTTATATTAAAATAATTGTATATTTTAAAAGTGCAAACATAGTTTTAATCCCAGTGTTATTATTTAATGTAAGTACAAATAATGTTGTCATGCGAAATAAACTTAAAAGTCTGGGTACATTTTTCTTCGTTGATACATTCTATTATTTGATATAATCAATACTTATAATATAATATATCATTAATTTTTATTATTTTGTATATAAAAGATTCCAATGTATCAATTCACTTCTTATAGAATTAAACAAATAGGGTGAAGTTTGAATGCATTAATATATGTTCGATATGCGAATAATGGATCCAATTCAGAACCAACATCATCAAATGAGTGAACATATAACTATACCACAAAATCTACACGATGAATTAACAAAACTTAGCAATAGTGGTGTTTTACGAGGACTTGAAAACGCATCACTACATTTTGTTGCCGTTCCAAGAGATCAAGATCTCGTTGATGGGGTAGGTGTATCTAACATGAATCCAAGCTCTGGAAAAATATAAAATTATTCATAATTTGTAGACATATCTAAATACAGGAAATCTGCTAGCTCAGAATAGTATAATAGTTGAACAACATAATCCGAACATCCATCAACATCAATTAATTGAAGGACAATTTTCTATGAATCAATCAAATTTAGTGGAACGATCCGATCAATTCGATCAAAATCAGTATACCAATCAAGGACAAGCATTACATTTACATCAAACAAATGATGGTAATATTATGAATTTTTCAACCGATAATGATCGTAAATTAGCAGCAGCATTTCTACAAATGGTCAATGGCAAAATGTTAAGTAATGATTCACATGCACAACTTGTATTTACCACAAATAAGGTTTGTTGTATGTAAACTCGTTTCAAGAAGGATTTTAATTATGTTGTATTTGTTTTAGGAAATGGCAACATTAACACCAATTACAGGCATGTCAGATAAAATTATCCAAACAAATAATTCACAGCATTATTCTGATGAAATCGAGCATAACGAAAGTTCCCATATTTTAAAACAAAATTCAGTGATGGAAGGGAGTAATACGTATCATCATTCTGATGTTCATAATACAGTATTTCATGTACGTTTTTTTTATGTTCCATTCTAGCGTTTAATCGTTAATCTAAATATCCTGTTTTATTTCAGAATATGCCACCTTTAACACCGATGCCGCTACCACCTCTGACCCCAATTCGTAAAGTTCGACGTCGAAAACTAAGTCCAAAACAAGATACAGAATCCAGACAAATAATTAAACAAGAAAAAGAAAATAATAAATCAAATAACCTAGATATGCATCAACATATTCAATTATACCCTCAACAATCATCCGAATGTATAAACACCGACGGTTTTCCAAAATCAGATCAGGTACTTCAGCAACAATCCTTAACATTAAATTCAAGAAATACGAGATCAACAACAAAACGTAATCTACCTCATAAGAAACGTCTACCTAAAAAATCACCAACATCAAAACTAATTACAAACTCATCAGATTATGAAATCTCTGATGGGAATAATTTAATTATCACACAAACGATTATTCAACCGGAAATAGATAGTTTAAATGTGAATAAATTTTCTTGTGAACTCTGTGGTGCCGATGTGTATGGTCAACTAGAATTTTTTTATCATTTAAAACAACATTATGAGCCTCACAACCCAACAGATACACAATCCAATAATAAAGAAATTGAAAGCAAACAACAATTGCAACATAATTCCGAGAATTTTGTTTCTATAAAAATGGAAACAAAATCAGTAATTGCATCATTAGATGATAAAAATTCAGATACAAAAAATGACATTGATACACAAGAGATAATACTTGAAAATGTACAAGAACCTAACATAACAAGAAATGATGCATTAAGATATAGTTCTGAGATGATGAATCAAGAAAACAAAACTGTTCATTATATTCCAATGGAGTCAAAGATAGGACAAGAAATTGTTCATATGGATATAATCCAACAAGATAAACAACGTTATGGTGAATTCAGTGATTCAGCTGAATTTAGTGACACAGATCAAATGCTTGAAAGTATTCAAAATGTAGTAGATAAAGTTCAAGATGATTCCAGTGATTGGTTTGTTTGTTTAAAGAAAAAATTTAAATGTTTGCTAATAATTTTGCTATTTTGAAAATTTTAGGTATGACGAAGAAGAATTCCAAGCGACAATGTCGTTTAAACAAACCGAGGAAGAAATAATTGACGAGAATACAATGCAGCAATCTGTAAATGAAAATTCTGATTTTAAAACATCAAATCATGAAGATCATTTCGGTTTATACATTAACTCTTCAAACAAAGAGATTTCACAAATAGATAAATCGGATTTAAATTTATCTTCGCCATCAAAACCAATTGAACCTAAACCGATTGTTAAAAAACGAGGACGTAAAAGAAAGGTTGCCGAATTAAATATTATGAATTACAAGAATGATGTTCCAAAGGATGAAAAAAATGGGGAGAAATCATGGAGAAAATGTGAAGCATGTGATAAAACATTTAATTCAAAAAATGCGTATGATTATCACCAATTATGTCATGCTGATGTACGACCATACGAATGTCCTGATTGTAAGAAATGTTTCTATACATCAAGCGCATTAAAGGTTCATACACGTTTGCATACTGGTGTCAAACCATACAAATGTAAAATGTGTGATCGAGCTTTTCGTCAGTGGGGTGATTTAAATTATCATGTTACTTCAATACATTCAGATGAGAAAAAATTCCAATGTGAATTTTGTGGAAAAGATTTTGCCCGAAGATACTCATTGGTTGTACATCGTCGAATACATACAGGTGAACGTAATTATCGTTGCGAATTTTGCGATAAATCATTTCGTGCAAGTTCGTATTTGGTTAATCATCGGCGAATACATACAGGTGAAAAACCGCATGAATGCAATATATGTTGCAAAAAGTTTAGAGTACGAAGTGATATGAAACGTCATATAGTGACACATAGTCGAGTGAAGAAAAACAAAATGGATGCTATTGTTACATATGAGGTAAGAAAGGAATTTCATGTTTATAAAAAATTTATCGGTTAATGGAAAGTTTCTTATCGAAAAATCATTCAATTATATTGAAAAGAAGAATTTACCTAGATGAAGTTTTCAAGACTAATGTTGTTGCTGAGCGACGGGCTCGGTGAAAACCCTACGGCAACTTCATCGGGCCGTGTGCCACCACATGCGGGGCTTTGTCAACAATTTCGGGATCAACTCCACTCATCTAGTTTTTAGGGTCCGAGATCAGTCGGATCTTAGTTGCGCTTGGATGGATATGGTACTGCGTGGTAGTTGGGTCCCTTCGTCAGCGACTTGTGGTGGCTTTCCAATTAGAACTCGATTTGGGGCATTGTTCTTTATTACGTTTTTAACAGTTTTTGTGTGGATTGTTTTTAAGCCAGTTCTGAACAAGACAACAATTCAACAATTATAAAGCGTTCAACATTTTTTAATAGTAGCATTTTTGTTTTTGTTTCAGATAACCGAATTTCCTGAACATGAAAATGGAAAATTGGATATGTCCACCTCATCCAATTCAGATAATATTAGGCCGGAAAATATAACAACTGATTCTAATAATTTAGGAAAAAACGATGATAAATTTGTAATACAATTTAGCGATGGTACTAGTACAAGAACAATAATTCAAATTACAGATAAAGTTAGTAAGGACAAAAAAATAAAACAATCACCTAAAAAATTGCCCAAATTTTCAACCGCCTTACAAACGCAATCGAAAAATGAAACAGTTATTTCAGAAACAAAAACGGAAGAAGGAGAAGATGATTAATAAATTAATTCAATGATTATAAGAGATTAAAACTGTGACTAGATGTTTCATCGGGCAATGAACATCAATTTGATTATATGCGACCGTACATAAAAGAACAACTCAAAACTGAATACTTTTCCTTTAAAATTAGAATATTTATAGGTCTTAGCTTGTATAAACATTTATTTAAATTAGGTGCAATAAAATATTTTGTTAAAAAAAATATATTTGGTTAACATTGATCTTAAACTAACGGTGACCATCAGTTGTTACTCTTAAAACATCAAATAAAGAGTCTTAAATAATCAAACCAAACGATGTTGATCAAATCATCGATGTAGATAACACAAATTTCTAAAACACAAACCGATCCTTAAAAAACAAAACAAGATCATCAAATGCTCACATATATGTATGAAATTTAGTCTGTTTAATTTGTTTATTTACCTTAGGTTTAATGAAATTTAATTCAATTATATGTCCCAAGTAAAATATAATATAAATATGACATTTAGGGGATATAATATTATTTCAAATCAAAGATATCTTGGGTAATGTATGAGGAACATCCAACATATTAATCTATATGACTTGATGGAGTAGTGGTTATGATGACGACTTTGGAAGATCGGGTGAGGGATCGATCCCGGTCAAAGCCAAAAGTTTTTTCTTCAAAAATGTTAAAGTTTTTCAATTTATTTAGAAAAATTAACTGAAAAGTTTGAAACAAAAATGAACAAAATTAAAATAATAAAAACGTTCGATTTATTTCTATTATTTTTCCGTATATTAGATCCTATTAGACCCCTAAATTCGAATAAAACAAAAACTGTTTGAGCTATCCAACTCAAACTTGCTGTGTGTACTCCAATCTACCAGAGCTATCATTTTAGTAAGTTTCGGTCCAATTGAATCAGCGGCTTAGGAGTTATAAACAAATTCGAATAAAACAAAAACGGTTTGAGCTATTCAACTCAAACTTGCTGTGTGTACTCCAATCCACCAGAGCTATCATTTTAGTAAGCTTCGGTCCAATTGAATAAGCGGTTTAGGAGTTATAAACAAATTCGAATAAAACAAAAACTGTTTGAGCTATTCAACTCAAACTTGCTGTGTGTACTCCAATCCACCATAGCTATCGTTTTAGTAAGTTTCGGTCCAATTGAATCAGCGGTTTAGGAGTTATAAACAACTTCTAAACCGCTGATTCAATTGGAGTGAAACTTACTAAAATGATAGCTCTGGTGGACTGGAGTACACACAGCAAATTTGAGTTGAATAGCTCAAACAGTTTTTGTTTTATTCGAATTTTTTTATAACTCCTAAACCGCTGATTCAATTGGACTGAAACTTACTAAAATGATAGCTCTGGTGGATTGGAGTACACATAGCAAGTTTGAGTTGAATAGCTCAAACCGTTTTTGTTTTATTCGAATTTTTTTATAACTCCTAAACCGCTGATTCAATTGGACTGAAACTTACTAAAATGATAGCTCTGGTGGATTGGAGTACACACAGCGAGTTTGAGTTAAATAGCTCAAACCGTTTTTGTTTTATTCGCGTTTAAAAATTTTCGAAAATTTTTTTCTGGAAAAAAAAAATTCATGTAACAGGCAAACAAAAACCAGAAGATGTATTATAAATCGGAAATTGGTTCTGAACCCGGATCAAATATATGGTGTCCCGGATAAAATAAATTAATCCGGGACACCGGATAAATTAGAAATTGTGGCTCGGGTATATTAAATGAAAAATTTTTAGTACTTTTAGGAAGCGTATTTAGGGGTCTAAAATACGCGAAAATTAAAGAAATAAATAGAAACTGTTTTTTATTTTAATTTTCTTCAATTTTTTCCAAATTTTCCAATTTTATTTCCAATTTTCTTAAGTTTTCTAAATAAATTTAAAAACTTTAACATTTTAGTTAAGAAAAAACTTTAGACTCTACCGGGGATCGAACCCGGCACCAAATATTCTAAAGCCGACAACGTCACCACTACTCCATCAAGTCATATATGTTTATCAAGTTGGATGTTCATCATAGATTACCCAAGATATTTTTACTTTGAAATAATATTATATATCCCCTAAATGTCATACTTACATTATATTTCATTAACATTACTCATTATATTTCATTAACATTACTCAATTAATTAAAAAAAAAACTTGCTGACGCGTGTATTCGAACCCCGGACTTTCGATCCACAACCGATATGCTCCACGAGTTCACTTTAAGTACTCATAGTAAAAAGTTGCACCTAACTAGGATTTTTTTAAATTAAAAAAAAATATTTCTACGTCTCACCAAATTAAAATATAAATTGTTTTGTTACAAATTTACCACAATATAAATGAAACAATTATAATTTTTTATAAATTAATAGCTATTTATGTACCTAGGGCGTTATGTAGGTTATTACGCCCGGAAAGCGACTTAATCTAGCCCGAGGGCCTCTGGCCCGAGGGATGGATGTCGCTTGATGGGCGTAATACCCAGTAACGCCAGTGGTGCATACAAGATTTTATGCTTCACTTAATAAGCTAAAAACTAAGAAAGAATTTAATTTGTTAATCTATATTGATATGCAAACAAATACAAATGTATCGTAGTATGCCAAGAAAATAACTATTTTGAAGTTTAAAATAAATATTTGTTGTTTGAACGTTGCTATGTAAACAAATTCTCCTAAATTTTGTAGCGTATGACAAAAACATTGTATGACGTTTAAAATAATTTGATAGTTTTGGAAAACTATATAAACAATTAATAACTAAAATGTTGCTAAACATTTTTAAGCAAATGTCAAAATCTTTTACTAGCTTAAATTCAATAAGAATTATTTACATTGTGTAGACAAAACCACAGTAAAAATAATTTTATTTAGTTTTTTAGGGTCTTAATAGCGGGCGTTATGAATTCATAATGCCCTCTCATAACGCCCCGGTTTTTATGAATGTGTTTATATATTGCGTATCCTAGACATTATAACAACTTTATATCATTGTGAAGCATAAAATATTTAATCATTAAATACAAAGTTTTCTAAATTTATATAATATAAATAATAAGTTATTGTTGATAAAAATGATTGTAAGATGATGAAGCTGGTCTTGAGTTTCCATGATAGGTTTTAATCTTGTCTCTCGGTTCTGTAATAAATAGAAAAAAATAAATTAGTATAATTAAATTAAATCTATTTTGCTTGATTTCTAAACGCACCAGTTGAAATAATAATATTTTTACATATCGTTACGAGTTACGTAAAGTCAAATTTTTTTCCTAACTCAATTTATTAATTGTTTATTATAATTAAATTTTTTTTGGTAAACATTATATTTTCTATTGGTGGTTTAAAAGTCTGAAAAGGAGGATTAGTTTTATGGATTTTTTACTCCAGGAATCGAAGAATTTTCATACAAAAGTTGAATTTCTCCAACGTCTTAGATTTATTTGCATTTTTAATGTTCAAAGATCTGAAAGGTAGCACAATTGGTTGGAACTTTTAACGCGTACGTATTCGTGATTGTGTTTTACTTCCTTCCAATAAATTCAATATTAAGTCTTGGATCGTTGATTGGGACAGGAAAAATTTTACACAAAAAGTTTTGCTTTACATTAAATTGTAATATTTAATTATGTAAAACCTTATAGCAAAAATAGCAATATTTAAGCCGACACAGTGGGGCTTGTTTTGTTCTAACACTTATTATCAAATTATAAAATTATTACTTAAAAGTTATAGAAACAAAATCAGGAGAAATTAATAATGAACGTGTCGATTCGGCTCTTCAGAAACGAAAAACGAGATTTGGTTCACAAAAATATGCTGAAACGGCAAAAAGTCATGGAACAAAAAATGTTGTATCTGTCACAAAAAATAACGAAATATCTAAACCAAAAGAAGGTAACAAACATGAATATTTATTGTTGTATTGAATATGTTTGTCCATGTGTACTTGTCCTCCTTTCCTTGCTTTATGTACTTCGTCGTCGCTTATTAAGTATCCCGTTATATATTTTATGTTTTACTGATTTATTATAAGTTGTTTAGACCTTAGTTACCGACATAATAATGACATTCTTAATTCCCAAGGGAATTATAAGAGGGAGTTATGGATTCATAATAGACCTAGTTTTCATCATAAATTTTTGTTTTGTTTATTTATAAACAACATTATTTACATAAAGCCATAGTAACGAATAACGATAACCCAGCAATACAATTTGAAATGAAAAACAACTAACTTGATCAATTAAAACGAAAAATCATGCTATCAAATACTTGATAAAAATAAATGTTTTAGTTTAATAAATGTTTTAGGTAGTAAAACATAAAATTATTTATGTATCACGTGAATTATTAGATGTCAATTACCTTGTGAAACTTACTAACCCTCGGGCCAGAGGCCCTCGGGTAGTAAACGTTTCCCTCGGTAATTAACATCCTCATAATTCCCTTGATACCTAAATAACTATATCACATATAATTGTAAAATTTTAGAAGCGAAAAAGAAGCCAGACAGAAAAATTAAAGAGTTAAATCTCCAGAAAACGGAAACATCGGGAATATAAAATGGTGTGGATCAGACCAAAGAACTAGTTAGAACCAATCATGGAATAGAAGTTGTTGTATCGACCACAAAAAACCATCAAATATTGGAAAAATGCGAAGGTAGTTTACGAAGAATTTTATTGTTGTGTTGTGTATGTTCAGTTATAGTTGGTAGAGGGTTTCGCATACATATGTTTGAGATTTTAGTGCCATTAGAGAAAAGGCTTATACAGCACCAGGTTTTCTTAATTTTTGTTCTTACAAACTTTACTAAAAAGAAACTGCAAATCAGAATAACAATTGTCATCGAGCATTTTCGTAACCACGAATGTAGTTATGTTAATATTTTATGCAATAAGTTAATTGTTAATAACAATTTGTTTTGTTTTTGTCCATTTTGTTCGTTGTTCTTATAAAATTATTAATTAACGAAATTCCTAATTTTAGAAAGTTTGAAAATAAACATTAAAGCTGTCGATCTATATGAAAATGAAACAGCAGACAGATCACAGAAAAGTACCCAGCAAATTAATGAACCGATGAAAAGAAGTTGTGGAACAATAAGTGTTGTATCTACCAGTAAAAGCATTAAAGCAACTAGAAAAGGTAACTTGTGAGCATTTATTGTTTTGTTGGAATTTGTGCTTGTTTGGTTATCGTGATCAATTTTTAAACCGATCTTTTACCAGCTTTTAAGATTTAGTTGCAATCAAGTTAACACAATTACTTTTCACACTAAAAAAAATCATTTAATCTCTCTTTTTATTCCATTGTTCATTTATACATACATATGTGTCTTTGCTTCGCATTAATTTTTAAACTGTTTAACTTATAAATAGCTTCAAATTAGAAAAGATTTAAATTTTCAGCGTCACCTACCATACACTTGTAGTTGATATATATTGACTATCGGATAACTGGGTTCCTCACAAAATTCAAAATCAATTCATTCAAAATTCATTCATTTCAGAAAAAAACGATAATAAACCAACTGAACTACTTGATCCAAACCTCCTCCAAACGGACACACAAAATGGTACTACGCACATTATTACAGTAGATCATTCAAATATAGAAATCGAACTTGGAAATGAAGCTAAAGCTAAGAATGTCGAGAATGCAAAAATACTGCAACGAACAAATGTTAATATTGAACGTGGCGGTAAAAAACAAAAACTAGAAAAACCGATTATGTTGAATCAAATCGATACAAATTACAGTAACATAAATTTAGAGTTAGAAAATAAAAATCACAATTTAAAAATTTCAAGTTGGAATGTCGCAGGCATTCGAGCTTGGGAGAAAAAAGGTGGTTTGGAGTTCCTTGAACACGAAAATCCGGATATATTATGTTTGCAGGTAAATAGATTTAACATGGAATAATATTTTTAAATAATTTATTTTTGTGTAAAGGAAACAAAATGTTTAGAAGATGATATGCCAACTGTCGGAATAACCGGATATCTCCCATATTATTTGTGTAAAACATCAGGATATGCAGGTGTTGCAATATATTCGAAAAAAATGCCAATGAGTGTACTCTATGGCATTGGGAATGATGTGTTTGATGCTGATGGTCGTGTGTTAACAGCAGAATATGAAAAATTTTACTTAGTTTGTGCATATGTTCCAAATTCCGGAAGAGTTAAGACTAGTTAATTTAAGTAAGCGCATGGAATGGGATAAACTATTTTTGGAGTTCTTAGATAAATTAGATAAAAAGAAACCCGATATATTATGTGGAGACTTAAATGTTTCACATTTAGAAATTGGTAAGCTTTATTTATCTTTACATTTGACGGATGTTGTCATACGTCTTTTTATTTCAGATTTAGCGAATCCAAAAACAAATCGTAAAAATGCTGGATTTACGCAAGAGGAGCGTGATGGAATGTCACGTTTACTGTCTGACAAATATGTCGACACATTTCGTTATTTTTATCCAGATAAAATAGGATGTTATACTTTCTGGACGTATATGGGTGGTGCCAGAAAAAAAAATGTCGGTTGGCGTCTTGATTATTTTATTGTATCAAAAACATTGCTAAATAAGGTCGTGGATAATGTTATTAGATCTCAAATTTTTGGAAGTGACCATTGTCCGATTACATTGTTTTTAAATATTTGAATTATTGTTTGTTGTTATTGTTATATAAATGCTCGTTAAAAAGAATCATCGAGCTATGAATAAATTTTTTTTAAATTAGGCGAAATTGTTTCTGTCGAAGCGAAGTCGAGGATCTCACGTGACATCTTATTTACATATTTGATATTGGTCGCTGCTCAATGGTCTTAATCAATTTTCGGAAGGATAAAATGCGGACTCATGACGTTTTGGCTTAGATTTACTAACGGTAAATGCTTACAGATAACCCCTTACCTGTTTTTTAGCGCAAAAAAAAAGTTGTCGCAAATCTTGAGGAGTGGCATATAAACTGAAAGGTGGGTCCAAAACATTCCCCATACCCAAGTTATAGCATAATTGGTAAGTGGGTTTAGCCACAGCACCAACTTTCGTTTCGTATGTAAAATTTTTGGTTTTTAATTTGTGGCCTGTTGAAGGTAGCAAACCTGGTATTTTGACTAATTTCGCTTAAATGGACATCTAGAGATTCCCGCCAGCATGTTTTTTCAATTTTTTTTTAAACAAAAATTTTGCAAAATAACCATGTATTAACCCCTTACCTGTTTTTTAGCGCAAAAAAAAAGTTGTCGCAAATCTTGAGGAGTGGCATATAAACTGAAAGGTGGGCCCAAAACATTCCCCATACCCAAGTTATAGCATAATTGGTAAGCGGGTTTAGCCACAGCACCAACTTTCGTTTCGTATGTAAAATTTTTGGTTTTTAATTTGTGGCCTGTTGAAGGTAACAAACCTGGTATTTTGACTAATTTCGCTCAAATGGACATCTAGAGATTCCCGCCAGCATGTTTTTTCAATTTTTTTTTAAACAAAAATTTTGCAAAATAACCATGTATTAACCCCTTACCTGTTTTTTAGCGCAAAAAAAAAGTTGTCGCAAATCTTGAGGAGTGGCATATAAACTGAAAGGTGGGCCCAAAACATTCCCCATACCCAAGTTATAGCATAATTGGTAAGCGGGTTTAGCCACAGCACCAACTTTCGTTTCGTATGTAAAATTTTTGGTTTTTAATTTGTGGCCTGTTGAAGGTAACAAACCTGGTATTTTGACTAATTTCGCTCAAATGGACATCTAGAGATTCCCGCCAGCATGTTTTTTCAATTTTTTTTTAAACAAAAATTTTGCAAAATAACCATGTATTAACAACCCCTTACCTGTTTTTTAGGGTGAAAGTGGACAAATGTAATTTTATGAATTTTCGAATGAGACCGCCGAGTGTTTAGAATTGAATGATAGAATTCAAATGTAAATATAGTTAAATAATTATTTGAGTATTTGGGTGGTGGGACTGGATATGCAATGAAAGGCTTTACTCACAGAAATTGTGAAATTGTGTATGGCGATATATCTATAATTATTTTCGCAAGTTGTGAAAGTCGAGTGTGGAGGTCTGATCTGATCCCAGTCGAGAGACGAGAGATCGGTAGATACTCGTACCTTCCGAAACTCTGTAACCTTGTCAACATTAGTCTTCATTTTCACTATCTCTCGTACTGTGATCAACTCCACCACATACCACACTCGACTTTCACAACTGGCGAAAACAATTATAGATCTATCGCTATACACAATTCAATTTCTGTGAGTAAAGCCATATTGCATAACAGTCCCACCATTCTCAATTCTAACCAACACTCTGCGGTTTCATTACGTTTGTCACTCTTACCTAAGGTTTAAGTTGTTCAGCTTTCGTAGCTCTCGTACAACATGATTTACATGTTGTCTATAGACTATAGTTCTAAATTTTCGCTTCACTAAAATTAAAAGTTGGCCTTATAACTATTTCCTTTCACTAATTATTTCTAATTCACTTTCTAATCCATTTCTTTGGAAACCAAGTCAAGGACTTCACGGAAACACATAATCCCACATAACTACATAACTAAATCAAAAATAGCGTAACAATCTTTCTGAGCCTGTTATTCCCTATTCGGTACCTGTAACTCAACGAATTTCTTTCACACAATTTTATTTCTCATACGCGTGCGCATTCGTATCCCCACCAATTAAAAGATCACGAACCTACCTAATTTTGACCAACCTAATTTTGAGTTAGTGAATTATAACAATTTTAAATCTGAATTATAATAATTTTAAATTTAATTAAAAATAAAAACAAGTTTACCAACAAGTTTTATGTTAAAGTATACACGTGACTGCATACACATAAAATAACAAGAATTTTGAAAAAGAGTGTGTGTGCATTCGTTTGATATTATAAAATAAAAGTACCGTATTTTCAATTAACGATAAAACTTGATTTAAGTAAAATAAATTGAAGTTTAGACTTTAGAAGTACTGACTGCAGTTTGGTTTTTTATTTTGTTTAAAAAATAAATCAAAATTTTAATAATAATTAATTTTTTATAAATAGTTTAAACTAACTAAACTAACTATATATTACTTTTATTATAAGTTTATTATTTTATTTTTCAGACCAGCGAAAGAAAAAAATTTCATCGATTGGAAAATTGTGGCCGACTCATCTTTCAATTTACTGATGTTATAAATATGGAGGATCTATAGCAGATGATAAATGGTGTAAATCAGAATAATAGCAGCCGAAAAATTCATTGTTCACAAACCTGTAAGAAGGAATGTTAGAAACAAAACTGTCGCATCAAAAAAAACACTGAAGTTCTGGCTCAAATAGAAGGTAACTAAGAATTTTATGATGTGATATATACACCTATTTTCAAGCGAAACTACTGTTGGTTTTTTGTAAATAAAATGGTACTGAATGATTCGATTTTAAATCGGTTTTCAGTTTTAAATAGCTGAATATGGGGAGTATTTTGATATATAATTTGTTTTTTTATTTTAACTAAATCATTAAAAAAAATTAATTTGAAGTTTGATATAAGTTTTTTAATAGAAAAAAATCCAAAAAAAATCAGAAAATAATAGTTTTTATTTGTATATGATAAATAATTGACTAAATTGTTTAAAAATATTTGATAATTTGATTAATTCAATAAGTTATAGCTATTTAAAACTGAAAACCGATTTAAGATCGCATCCAGTAACATTTTATTTACAAAAAACCAACAGTAGTTTCGCTTGAAAATAGGTGTATATATTTTGTATGAAATACCCCATATTTATGTTTTGCATTTCATTCTATGTCAAGTTTTTAACGGATGAAATCAGTGTATAGGAGACAACGTACCCCACTTAAAGTCTAAATATTGCTTTAATTTTTCCCTGTTACATGACTCTTTGTTAACTTCACGCAAGATCTTCTCATGGTTATCTTTTTTGTTTTGCCTGAATTTTCTTTCTGCATCATAAAATTCTTCATTAGCATCTGTTCTACATCTCACAAATATTTCTAAGTATCGGTTCCTTTGTGTCATTATTATGTTCAATTATTTTGTCAACCCGAGCTACCCTATTCATCGAATTAAATCAACAAATAAAACAGGGAATTTTCTATATGTTATAAATTTTATTCGTTCAAACTATTTCCTCCTACTTGTTCTTGTTTCACAATAATAATTATTTCACTTATAATAAATTTTATTAACCTAAGATGTCTAAAATTAATTTAAAACTTCTTTTATCGCTGTTAATACTAACATATTCTCTAGAATAGAATACTAACATATTCTCTTTTTCATTTCCAGTTATTCGACAGTATGGATTACAACTTTATCAAAAAATATACATAAACAAACAATCAGCCATGAAGCAATCTTTGAATGACTAGTGAATCCAGTTTCTGATACCGAAGACATCATTGAATGAGACTGGATGGATGAATGATCTTCACTAAAAAATATGATTTTTGTATTATTTATTTAATTTATTTTTTAATAAACATTTTGTTACTTATTTGTAACATTTTCCTAAAGCCAATTGATTTTTCATTGTAATTTTATCATGACTGTCCTCTGCTCTACAACTGAACTTTGTATTTTTTGATCTGAATTCGATTTCTAGATCAAATGACCAAAAATCGTAGCCGATTTTAGTCGACTTAGCCGAAGGCAAATTTCAACCACAACATTTTAGGTAAGGCATGAGGAACTTCCAACGACACACTTATATATAACCTGGTGGTGTAGTGGTTAAGGTATCGGACTGTGGAACGAAAGTTCCAGGGTTCGATGTCTGGTCAAGGCAATTTTTTTTTTTTAATTTTCTGTGGGTAATACATCTTTCAGTTGTTGTTTGCCTGTTACTTCGATTTCTGCTTATATAGTAGATAGAAAATTGAGAAAACCTTAAAATGCAAATAAAATGAAAACGACTAAAGCTATTGAACTAAAACTTGCTGTGGAGGTATTAACACAACATTATCTTTTATTTAAGCCATATATAAAGGGAATCGAAGAGGTGGAAAATCAGGTTTCTAACTCCTAAACCGCTGATTCAATTGGGCTGAAACTTGATAAAATGATAGCTCTGGTGGACCGGAGTATACACACCAAGTTTGAGTCGAATAGCTCCAACAGTTTTTGTTTTATTCGCGTTTGAAAATTTTCATACAAAAATTTTCGAAAAAATGGAAAAAAAAAAAATCGTGTAACAGGCAAACAAAAACCAGAAGATGTATTATAAATCGGAAAAAGGTTCTGAACCCGGATCAAATAAATTGTGTCCGGGATAAAATGAATTAACCCAGGGCGCAAAATAAATTAGAAACCCGGTTAAGCCGGTTTGTTTTAGAAAGCGTAAATAGGGGTCTAATATACGAAAAAATGAAAGAAATAAATAGAACATTTTTATTATTTTAATTTTCTTCATTTTTGTTTCAAATTTTCCTGGTTTAATTTTCAATTTTTCTAAATAAATTGAAAAACTTTGAAATTTTTGAAACAAAAACTTTTCGCTTGGACTTGGGATCGAACTCACACCTTAAAATACCAAAGTCGGCATCATAACCACTACTCCACCAACTCATTTGTTTTAGTATTGCTGGATGTTCTTCAAACATTACCAAAGATATTTTTAAGTTGAAATAATATTTAAATATATCCCCAAATGTCATATTTATATTATATTTTTTACTCGAAGATGTAATTGAAGAATTAAATTTCATTAAACCTTACTCAATTAATTAAAAAAAAAAATTGTCATCACGAGTATTCGAACCCCGGACAATCGAATACATGACGCACATCACATCCTATACTCCACAGCTTCATTTGTTATATTGATTAAAAAGTCATACTTAAATTAACTAAGTTTTTTTTTAATTAAAAAATAATATTTCATCGTCTCACAAAATTCAGATGTAAATTATTTTGTAACAAATTTACCACAGATAAAACAATTATAGTTTTTTTTTTAAATTGAAATATTTAATCATTAAATATAAAGTTTTCTAAATTTAAATAATATTATAAATAATAAGTTATTTTAGATGAAAATAATTGTAAGATGATGCAAGCTGGTCTTGAGTTTCCATGATAGGTTTTAATCTTGTCTCTCGGTTCTGTAATAAATAGAAAAAAATAAATTAGTATAATTAAATTAAATCTATTTTGCTTGATTTCTAAACGCACCAGTTGAAATAATAATATTTTTACATATCGTTACGAGTTACGTAAAGTCAAATTTTTTTCCTAACTCAATTTATTAATCGTTTATTATAATTAAATTTTTTTTGGTAAACATTATATTTTCTATTGGTGGTTTAAAAGTCTGAAAAGGAGGATTAGTTTTATGGATTTTTTACTCCAGGAATCGAAGAATTTTCATACAAAAG
The DNA here is from genome assembly GCA_963693315.1 of Diogma glabrata. Classification (NCBI taxonomy): domain Eukaryota; kingdom Metazoa; phylum Arthropoda; class Insecta; order Diptera; family Cylindrotomidae; genus Diogma; species Diogma glabrata. The sequence goes on along the minus strand of OY856186.1, from coordinate 3,734,886 downwards.
TTGAATTTTTCCAACGTCTTAGATTTATTTGCATTTTTAATGTTCAAAGATCTGAAAGGTAGCACAATTGGCTGGAACTTTTAACGCGTACGTATTCGTGATTGTGTTTTACTTCCTTCCAATAAATTCAATATTAAGTCTTGGATCGTTGATTGGGACGGGGAAAATTTTACACAAAAAGTTTTGCTTTACATTAAATTGTAATATTTAATTATATAAAACCTTATAGCAAAAATAGCAATATTTAAGCCGACACAGTGGGGCTTGTTTTGTTCTAACATTTATTATCAAATTATAAAATTATTACTTCATCAAAAGTTATAGAAACAAAATCAGGACGGATGTTAATTGTCATACGTCTTTTTATTTCAGATTTAGCAAATCCAAAAACAAATCGTCAAAATGCTGGATTTACGCAAGAGGAGCGTGATGGAATGTCACGTTTTCTCTCTGACAAATATGTCGACACATTTCGTTATTTTTATCCAGATAAAATAGGATGTTATACTTTCTGGACGTATATGGGTGGTGCCAGAAAAAGAAAATGTCGGATGGTGTCTTGATTATTTTATTGTATCAAAAACATTGCTAAATAAGGTCGTGGATAATGTTATTAGATCTCAAATTTTTTGGAAGTGACCATTGTCCGATTACATTGTTTTTAAATATTTGAATTATTGTTTGTTGTTATTGTTATATAAATGCTCGTTAAAAAGAATCATCGAGCTATGAATAAATTTTTTTTAAATTAGGCGAAATTGTTTCTGTCGAAGCGAAATCGAGGATCTCACGTGACATCTTATTTACATATTTGATATTGGTCGCTGCTCAATGGTCTTAATCAATTTTCGAAAGGATAAAATGCGGACTCATGACGTTTTGGCTTAGATTTACTAACGGCAAATGCTTACAGATAACCCCTTACCTGTTTTTTAGCGCAAAAAAAAAGTTGTCGCAAATCTTGAGGAGTGGCATATAAACTGAAAGGTGGGTCCAAAACATTCCCCATACCCAAGTTATAGCATAATTGGTAAGCGGGTTTAGCCACAGCACCAACTTTCGCTTCGTATGTAAAATTTTTGGTTTTTAATTTATGGTCTGTTGGAGGTGGCAAACCTGGTATTTTGACTAATTTCGCTTAAATGGACAAAAGCGTGACAATATAACAAAATATGACATATGATAGTATGTAAGAAATAATACTAAAACCGGTGAAAACAAAATTTTAAAAAACTTTAAAAATCACTTACCTTTTTCATGTTGTTCCCACGAATTGTCCCATGGACGCAATAAAGGTCACCAACAGGCCTACGTCTATACCTGTTAGAGCTTTTATATACAATAAGGTGCCCAGATGTTGGTACGCTAGCCTAGTTTTAACCCATTAGATCCATTATTTGTGATGGCGCACTGAAGACGTATTGGATTGGGGATGCTGGTAAGGTAGCATCGGCCCGCGACCAGGGCGATTAAGCCAAGGTCCCCGCTCCCGCTAGACATGAAAACGGGTTTACGGTATATAATAACGGACAAGAGAACCGCTATAGCTCGGGTACCTCGGGTAAGCCAGACCCGTATCATAGTGCCAAAACACTGTGATCCCTGAGGTTAAATTAATAATTGATTCCTACATGCGAAATATGAATTTAAAGAATAATATAAAACACAGACTATATCTTACCTTCTGCACATTCCTGATTTCCTCAATTATTTCCTTTTTAATTTTTAATATATAAAACGAAATGATGTTAAATAACAAATAAGTAGTTTATATTTATTTAAATAACACAACAATCTAAACAAAAATATTTATATCAACATCACATGTTTGTATAACACGGCACCCCAATCTACAATAAAAACGTATTTGCAATAAATATAATTTTTTTTTTCATACAATTAGAATAGAATATGGGCTTTCTGTAATTTTTGAATTACTTTTCCTTTAAATGATTATAGTTTATATATATTTTTCTTTATGCTTTTTTTGATATGCTCTACAATTTTTAATATTATGTTTACTGTTATATGTTTAATAAAATATTTTTGTGTTATTTGTATACAAATAGTTTTTTTTTTTTTGCTGATGATTAAAAGAAATTGACATGTTTTCTTAGTGGATCAAATTAAATCTTTTTTCTATATATGCTTGATTAAAGATTCATTTAAAAAAATAAATTAACAAATTATTTGTTTTGAGCCCCAAATTTGCTAATTTATTTTTAAATTGTCTTTTTAACCCAACAATTTATTAAAAGTTATAGCAAGTTTATGTATCTTTAACTCTTAGAGATATTTTTAATTTACTTTAATAATATTTGAACATATAATACAAACACATTTAATTTGATTTTCATATAAAATAGAAACATCTATATAGAAATAGATTGTTAAAGTCTCATAAAAAATCTTAAGATAGACAATATTAGGTTATATAAAATTTGTATAACTTTAACTTTTGAGCTTTAAATAAAATTTATATATAATAATAAAACATTCATTTTTAATTAGCTATTTACATAAGTTTAATGACGACCATAAATAAATATTTATATAACCATTATTAATATATAAATTATAACATGATCATCTATTAATATATTACAAACTAATTTGTTTAGAAATTATTACACATTTACCATTTATTTTTAAGTAGTTTTTTATTTTATCAAATTATATTTTTAAACAAAGCAGTAAAGCTTTATTTTCATTTAAGATAAAGATTTGTTTATATTTATATAGTTTACAGTTTTCATTCTTTTTATATTTTGAAATTTTATTTCGGAGGCAATTTCACACTTATACATTATTTAAATTTATCAATAATTGTTTATTGTCTCAATTAAATTATATATTTTTTTGAAACTATAATTTTAATTAAAAAAATTGACAATACAAATTATAACATTTTCTATTTTTGGAATAAAAATGGAGACATCCACTTTTTGACGAAATCTTCCGCACTCGCGATTTGGCTCAAAATTTTTCTAGATGAATGGAGATCCTAAAAATTGGGATTCTTCAACATTTTAGTCCAATTGAACCCAATTTTAGTTCAGTAGAATACTTTAAAGTTTGAAAAATAACGAGGATTCTTTTGAGGATTATCAAGATAAAAGGTTCTCATGCTTTAATCAACCCATTGATCTCAACTTGGTGACAATTTTTCATTAATCTCTTTATTTTCTGAGAAAAATTATTACGAAGCTCAAATTCTTATTGGGTTTTTAATAAGCTCCAAAAATTTCAAATGGGATATTTGAAGCTATGAATTTTCAAAAAAGCCAGAAAGTCATTCAGTTCGTACAATTGAACTTTCGTAATAATTTTTCTCAGAAAATCATAATTTTTTAGGACCTTCCTTGATATTAAAAATTTTGAGCCAAACCGCAGAGATTAGTGCGGAACAGTTCGTCGAAAAATAATGGATCTGCTCAAAAATAGTTTCGTCGATTTAAAAAATAATAAAATTAATAATAACTTTAAAATAAAAACATTTGTTATTTAAACCGAAGTGATCTAACTTATACTCTTTGTTTAAAATTATTAGATTATAATTACAGGAAGAATTGATTATAGCTCAAATTAGAAAAATGGACAAAATTTGAGTATTTACTATTTATGCATCACAAAAGTTAATTAAAAACTATCACAATATGGTAGTTATAAAGACGATTTATTAATAAAAACTATTTGAAAGGAAAGGAGGCAAAAAACTGAAAATAAACAAAAAGCCTTAAAAGATGCGAAAAACTAATCAAAGGGCTATTTCATGTAGAATCTTTCAAATTAGCATATTTTAAATGATGAAAGTTTCAAACATAGGTATACTATTACAAATTATTTCTATGACAAAATCAAACCTACCTTTTACAAAATAAAAGTTCCCCTTTTCAATTATTTGATACATTTAGGATAAAAATACGAATCACTAATTCTACAGAAAATATCATATAACTTCACTGAAAAAAACCGGAGTACGTAACAGTTAAAAAATTATCACATTGAAACGTACAATTAAACATAAATAGGTATCCTGAAATCAGGTATCGATTTCTTAGGTGAGATTTCTTTAACAGGTGGGAAATTTGAACTTTGTTCAGAACAAATTTGATTACTTCGATAAACTTGTCATACTTTATCATTAAAATTTGAATTTCCAACATTTGTTGGAGTTGTAAACGTTGTTGGATATCTGAAATACCATTAAATAAATATATAATCTTCTTAATAATTCTACTGAAAATGTTACCCAATTGAATTTGTTCCTACACTATTCGACCCACTATGACCATCATCACTAACTCCACTATTATTTAATTGATCCTGCTGTTTCAATTTCTTCGATGATGTAAAAATTTGTGTATTCGTACTTTTATTTAATGGACTTTGTACAGTTGATGATATTGTAAAATAACCACCGGGTTTTGGTTTTAAATGACGATTATTCATTTCCATGTTAACAATTTTCATAAATTCAATTTGAGCAGCGAGTTTCTGAATTTCTTCCTGAAACAAATGGTAAAATGTTTTAAGATTTTGAACAACGTATAAAAAAAACTTTTCAATCTACCTTAAGTTCTTCATTTTCTTGGTATAAATCAGGAGAATCGTCTGGAACCAAACCAATCCCATTTAGTGAAAATGAAGCAGTAATACCCCTAACCTTTGCCCGATTATCCCATTGATCTCCTTGACCTTTCAAAACCCTTACAACTTTTGGTCCAAATACTAATGCAATTGTAACTGAAGTTGAAAGTTGTGTTCGAATAAAACCGAGGAGATATTTTATATCTGGACCAGCTTGCGGAAATATAAATAAACTAAACAAAATCGATTAATATAAAAAAATCAAATTAAAAAACATTTTCTTACTGTATGGCAACCATTAAAAGATTTATAATTGCAATATTATAAATAGCAAACGAAATTAATCTTGCTTCATTATATAAAGATTCAGCATTTCGAACGTTGTAACACACTCGAATTCCCCATGCAAGAAAAAACACTTCCCCTATAGCCAAACTATGATCCCACCAATTATACGAACATTGTTTAAACTTTAATCCATATTGATCTGTTATCTAAAATGATTTTACTCGTTTTAATATGTTACTTTAATTTTAAAAATCAATAAAATAAAGCTTTGTGACGTATGAGTGATAAATACCAACAACTAATTTTTGTACGTAATTTAATTTAATAAAATAATTAGTTAATAACTATTAATGTGTAGGTAAAGTGAAATATCAAAGTTCAGTTTGTCCAGTCTACGATAAAAATTAACAGCAAAACAGATTGTTTATCAGTTAAAGTTTTAAGCTAAAATGAAGTGCATGTTTTTCAGTGCATCACTGAGGGAGATGACATGCTCTCTTACGAAGTATGTATACTATTTTTAAACATCAACCACAATATAATTATAATATTAATAAAAACTAAAATTCAATCATTTAAGGTAAACGAAAATTATAAATTTTAATTTTCGTCATAGTAGGCGGATTTTATATATATGTTTGTTTGGAGTTATCGTAATAGTAGGGGAGCCCAAGCGGGGATTTTGCGAGTTACTCGAGCGCGTCAGAAAATCATATGGGGAGAAACCTTGCACCCTGTAATGTACTCCTACCAAATATGAACCTTTAATGTAGTGGGGTGCGTCGAGGGCAACCCGTCAGATTAGTAAAAAAAAATCAACCGTCAGAAAAACTCAAGCGCGTCAGATTAAGAGAAGTTAAATACATCCAGAAAAGTGTATATTTCAATAATCTGACAATTTGACCGTGACATAAGGAAATAGGCGAGTCACAAAGGTGTAAAAAAAAAACGACACTTTGAAATACTCGAGCGCGATAAACTTTTTTTTAATTTTGAAGGTAATCCTATCAGGATTACGGAAAACATATATTCTGACAGTTTTCATGGGGCGATTCAGGTAAAATCGTCAATAGAAGATGGAGCGTACAGATGCTGAGAGCTGTGTATTCCCCACTCCGCACCTCACTTCTCTCTCACTCTTTCTTTATTTCTTACTCTCTCGCACCGACTCCACTAGAGCGTCTGTTGGCATGACGCCATCTCAGCTGATCACCATAGTGTACACGTTTTTGGTGGCTGCTAGACGCTTTGATTTGTTTGTTGTATTTATAAGTTATTTTGTGAATTTCATGCACTGTTTAAGAATAAATTAAAAACACTCCAAAATCTAGTAATTGTTTGCTCGCTTAATTGCAGGAAAAATCAATTGTCAAATATTTCATATTACATTATTTGTAGTAATCGTAGTTTTCAATCCAAAAGCATTAATATAACTGAGATAATCCTAGTAAAATAAAACAAAATGGTAAATTATGCTTTTTAACAATTAAATTTACTACAATTGTAGATTAAAAATACTGTTTTTGAAAAAAATTACATAGAAATAGAAACGACAAATAATTGTCACTTTAAAATTGTCAGACGAACAGTACCCCTCCATATAATTGTCAGATTATCATCCTGGAGGACGAAGCCATCAAGTTGATCCCCCTGCATAAAAATCTGACGCGCTCGAGTATCTCAAGGTCACATTTTATTTTTACATTTTTCAAAATCAGCCATGACTTTTGGTCACGTTTAAATCGTCAGTCATTTAAATAGGACACTTTTTTGAGTTCACTTTACATAAACCTTGAATATCTGACACGCTCGAAAAACTTTTTTTTTTTTGTTTTTCCACCTCTCTATACGCCCACCTCCCTTTAGTTAATCGTCAGATTTATATGTATCGGTTATCAGAAAGGCAAAGCGCATATATTCTATGAATATCTGACGCGCTCAAGTATTTTTATGTGACTGTTTTTTTTTACATTTTTAAAAATTCTTACATGCTCTCCCCCCCACTAAAATGGAAAACTTGACATAAACTTTTTTCATTTTAGAACGTGAACTTCACAATCCAATAAGTCCCTATGACGCTCTAGTAACTGCAAATTTAGCATCCCGGGCTCCCCTACTATAAATATTTCTATATCAGAGGTGATGAACGCATCGATCACAAACGAGAGCTATACAGGATCGAGTTTAAAGGTCGCTTAAGGCGAAATAGAGAATCTTTATAGACTATTCTTCGGCAGTGGAGAAAGTTGTTCATTTGGCCCACTCGAATGCTCCACCATATTTTATCGATAAAATGAAGAAATGAAACGAAACTGCACAAGCCACTATAAAACCACCGATTAAAATACGCCGCGTAGAGTTGACTAATGACAACAATTAGCAACCTAACCCACGATAGAGTATTAGAAGTGACAGAATTCGATGCTGGTTATGTGGCAAGTTGTTCTTGTTGTAGTATTTTGCAATTGAGTTTTTATTATTTATAAATTAACTAATTTTTACTATATATAATTTATGTGCTCGATCCGATTTCGATTATTACAAATAATCGAAAAATTTTGTAAATTTTTTTTTGACAATTTTTTTGTAAGCTCCTGAGGTTGATGTAATAATCGAAATCTTATCGAGCACATAAATTAAATATAGTAAAAATTAGTTAATTTATTAATAATAAAAACTCAATTGCGAAATACTACAACAAGAATTTTTATTTACATTTATTACATATAGGAAATTAAATGTTTTATGTTGAAAAGTTTTGTTTTATTTTTCAAATAATTCACCCGGTTAAAATAAATTGGTAATGACCATTATGTTAACGTTTTAGATTTTAATTAAAACATAAATATGGGATTTCAAGTTATTATTAGTTAGCCGCAGTAAAAATAAAAAGAATTGTGTGAATTTAAATAAATCAGTGATTTTTAAAGTTAAAACAAAAAACCGGTGTAGTAATAGTTAGTAGATCAATACAAATAAATAAAATTTATAAAGTGAATTATAAGTATCAATTATAAGTGAACTGAGTGTTCAACAATAAATAAAAAATCCATTAGAGAACTGTAAGTTTCATTTGTTATTTAACCAACAAATTGTGATTATGTTCAACATCTCGATCACAACAAAGGGATGGTGACAGCCTTACTGTTAGCGCTAATTTTGATGGAAAAAATTGTTTCATCACATTAGATACGGGAATAACAAATACAATTGTCCGCACAGATATTATAAAAGGCAAAATAAAATCAGCAGCGAGATACAGAAAGCAAATGGCAACTGGGAAAAGTGTAAGTATTAATGGGAAGAAAATAGTCAACATAGAAATTGGGAATACTCACTTTTAACATGAAGTGGTTGTAGCTGATATTGTGGATGAAGCCATCTTGGGAATGAGGTCAAATGGATTCGTTATTGATGCTGGCAAAGGAGTACTCACGTACGGAAATGTTGAGTTGATCCAATTTAATGGTGAAGAATCAAATGGTATTCGTCGAATAATATTAGATCACAGAGAAAGGCTGCCACCCCAATCAGAAACAATTATTAGGAAAAAAGTGGAAGGAGGTTCTGGGTCACCCAGGTTGTGGGTTGTGGAAGTCAAGAAAGAAGATCAAAATCATAAAAAAGTCGTTATAGGAAAAGCCGTAGTTAGATCAGATGCTGACTACAAAATACCATTAAGGGTTTTAAATCTCTCAGACACGCAGAAAACCATTAAGGATGGATCAATGGATCAATCATATGGCAATGTGAAGAGGTAAAAATAATAAAATGCGAACAGAAAACCATCAACAGTTCCGTCAACACAAAACACCAAAAGGCGGAAATAGAACAACTTGTGTTCTATTCAGAAGCGATAGAAGAATATAAGAAAGGAACACGTCCATTACTTGAACGATACAAGTCTGCATTCTGCAGTTCACCTGAAGGAAATGGCAGAACCAACATGGTAAAACATCGTATTGACACTGGAGCAGAAAAGCGGATACGCCAAGCACCAAGGATATTACCATTGGCTAAAAGAGAGGAAGCTGATAAAACGGTAAGGGATATGAAAGAAGCTGGTGTAAGTGAATCTTCAGACTGTACCTGGAGCTTATCTGTGGTGTTAGTTGGTAAGAAAGATGGGAGTTGGAGATTTTGTGTTGACTAGAGGAAACTAAACACAGTTACTAAGAAGGATAGCTACCCATTGCCTACGATTGATGATGCACTGGATACATTATCGGCCTCAAAATTGTTTTTTTTGACATTGGATCTGCAGAGTGGTTGCTGGCAAGTGGAAGTTGCAGAGGAAGATCGGGAAAAAACGGCGTTCAGTGTAGGAAATGGACTATGACAGTTCAATGTCATACCATTTGGGTAATGCAACGCTCCCGCATCTGTCGAGAGATTAATGGAACGATTAAAAAATGGCTTGCATTGGAAAACATGCAGCCTTGTATATCTGGATGACATCATTGTTATGGGCAAAGACTTTGATGATCATTTGAGGAACTTGGCGGAGCTACTGGAAAGGTTGCAAGCAGCTGGTGTAAAGTTAAGCCCCAAAAAGTGTTCACTTTTCAAGGAGAAAGTAAAGTATTTGGGGCACATAGTTACGGAAATTCATATAGATTCTAACAAGTTTGCAGCAGTTATGAATTGGCCGAAACTGAAGAACCTACATGAACTACGAACCATCCTTGGATTGTGCAGACGGGTTGTGCCAGAATTCACCAACGTTGCCAAAAGTTTGCATGAGCTAACCAGAAAAGATAAGGCATTTGAATGGAATGAACCTCAGGAACAAGTATCTGTGGACCTCCGAAGGAGAATATGTACGGCTCAAATTCTGTCCTATCCCATACCTATCGTGCAGTTTATTTTGGATACTGGTGCTAGTAATGAAGGTATAAGAGAAGTCCTGTCGCAGAAAATAGATGGTCAGGAAAAGGTGATAGCTTATTTCTCCAAAATGCTATCCAAGACGGAGCGGAATTATAGCGTAACACGAAAAGAGTCATGAGCTATTATGGAATGCGTCAAACATTTCCATAAATACATATTCAGAAATTTCATCTAAGAACTGATCATGGTGCAATAAGATGCTTACTCCAGTTCAAAAATCCAGAGGGACAAGTGGGATTTGGATCTTGCACCCATCATCGAGTTCAAGGAAAGGGGTTGCAAACCAGAAGGGAAGAAATTACTGATAAAACTCCGACTTTGAAGTTGTACTGGGCGCAATGGGACAGCTTCCATTTAGAGAATCGATGTTTAAAGAGAGTGTGGGAGAGAGAGCTCAGATGGCCAAATAAATCCATCCCTTGCAGTGGTACAAGAAGGGACAATTGGTGATTATCTTGGGATCAATAAGACTCTTGCAAAAATACAACACGGTTTTGCTGGTCAGGGACTCTGCAATCAATTATGGAGTGGAGTCAAAAATGCGATAAATGTGGGACGGTAAAAAGATCCAAATGAAGAAATCATGGAAAAATAAAGCAATACAATGTAGCTGCTCCATTTAACGAATCGTAATGGATGTAACAGGACCATTTCCAACAACTGATAACCAGAAAAAATACGTTCTAGTGATCATGATCTACTTGAGTAAGTACCCGGAAGTGTGTGCGGTACCTAACCAGGAAGCAAACACCATCGCTGAAGCTAAAATTAATAATTGGATAAGCCGCTATGGAGTTCCTATGGAGATCGACACCGATCAGGAACGGAACTTTAAGACTGCTATATTCCAGGAAATTTGCCTGATGCTTGGGATTAACAAAACAATGACGACAGCTTCGCACCCGCTATCAGATGGCATGGTAGAGAGATTCAATATTCAAGCTAAAGTTGATGGCAAACACATTTTTGATGGCAAACACATCAGCAGTTCATGAGACCATTTTCAGAAACGATTTAAGACTACCGGGTGACCTCTTATTGGGAGGAGTACCATCAACATCATTGTCTGTGCAAGAATACGTCAATCAAATTCGGGATAGATTGGAGGAGATTCACAAGTTTGTTACGGAGGATACAACTGGCCAGTGATAAAATGAAAGCCCGATACGATATACGATCTAATAAAAAAGAGTTTTGAAGAATCATAATTAGTATGGCTACACAACCCACAACGGAAACGAGGGTTATCACCAAAACTGCAAGGTGCATGGGAAGGAGCTTATAGCATTATAACCAAGTTGAATGACGTGGTTTATAGAATTAGAAAAGGCTATTGAGGACGTTTGGAAAGGTTGGCCTTATACTAACGAGATTTGGGACGAACAAGTCGAGAGTAGTGCTGCGGTTATAACAAAATCATAAAGAAATATAACATAAAATTATATTCAATTCAACATAAGTGAAGGCAACCTGTACAAAATTACCAAATCAAATTTATAAACATCGTCTTCATTAATGATTATAAGACGCATAGAATGGTAGAATTGTTGATTTTCTTGGAAGGGTCAAAAATATTTTTTTTGGATTTGTTTTCTATAACCCTTTTTTACAGTTAGGAGACAAATAAACATTATTTGTTTTTTTTATGGAACATTACGGATTAAAGATGTTTAGAATAACGATCGATTTTTGTAGATTGAACAATTAAGGTGTTGAAAATTTAATAAAACCTATTGTTTTTGCTTAGTAATCAGTGATCGAATCCAGGAAGAGATTTGAGAATTACGTTTATCGAATTGAGAATAAGACCAATTCGAAGTAAGATTGAAAATCTTAACAATAATAATTATTACTATGCGTGTATAATGTAAATCAACTGTAAATAATTTTAACTATTTTTAAAAGCTTTTTAGTCAGAAAGTCAGAATTGTATTTTAGTTTGTTTATTTAATACGTAATTCGCTACCCATCATTTTTTATTTCTAAAAGTTGTCGGAATTTCAAAATTTTGAAGTTTTGACTATTTGACTTTGGCATTTATTAATAAAAATGTAAGCATAATAAGTCTAAGTATAAGAAATGTAAGTATATTAAGAGAGTTGCGTTTTGACAGTTCAATGAAAATTCCGATTGGGCAAATAAAATACTTCTAGAAATTTTTTTACGATGAATTTAAACAAATTTGTATAAAAACCGCCTACTATGATGAACATTAAAATAGTACATTATGATGCAAGGACGTAAAGCTAAAGATTTTGGACGTATGTGGACTGCACCCACATTAAGTCCAAAATAGCTTACGTTCGTGCATCATATACTATTTTTTATTCGCCACAAGCAAAATATTTTTAAAAAAATTGTTTATTCTAAATAAAAATTATAAATTTGCATAAATTTTGAAATAAAAACATGTTGAACAAGCAACCTTTGTAATTGTATAACTATGACAACAATGATAAACACTGTTTTGATTGGATTATGAAATTTTAAATTTAAGGGTTGCTTTGATAAAAATTTCTATTTTTTATAGAATTTAAACAAACATTTTACTTTTTTGGACGTAAATATGACAACAAAATATGAGGTTAAGAAGTGACACTTTAAGGCCGCAAATCACAGTAATAAAGTAACACTTTAATATGTAGGCGAATAAAATTATAATTTTCGTTCTCTTTAAATGATTTTAGTTTTTAATATCATAATTATATTTCGTATCTCCCTCAGACTTCGTCCTCGGGCTCCAAACACACCTCGGGAGAAAAACATACCCTCCTCTCCCTTGGTGTATCATCTACTATTTTTATTAAAAGTATGATTCTTTTTTTAACTCGTACGCGACATTTGACAAACAAATAGGATTATTTAATATTTGATTATCTTAGGACTTGAAATTGTTTGCAAATGATAATGCTTTTTTACAATAATAGATACAAAAATTATTTTAATGGTTTTGATAATAAAATTAATTGTATTAATGAAATAGAAGAATAAAAATGAAAACTAACTTCACTCACCACTTCAGCTGTTGGAGGAGCTGATAATGTCCATGTTCCTAGGTAAATTAGCATAACCAATAATATTGGAACCATCCATTGTAATAATTGTTTGTCCGTTAATTTTACTTTATGCGCAGATTTGACACGATAGGTTAGTGAGACCCTGTGAACAAAATTCTGAAATTATTATTATATAAAACAGATTTTTTTAAGTGTTTGGTATTAGTAGATCTGAGTAGATAAAAATGCAACAAATAATCAATTGCCAAATTCTGGGAATAGAAGCAGACAAATAAAACTAACGTATTGAACGTATTTTTCGATTAAAGAAATTGAATGCTTTTTGTTCCTTTTTTAGTAGCATGATTTAATTGTAATAACTTCCCGAAATTTAATGAATGATTTTTTTTTTACATAGATATACATACTATTAATGTAAGACCAAAAGGAACTCAATAAAAATAAGGTTCACAAAAAAATACACCAGTCTTTATATGATATCCAACCACAACATTTTGATTTTTCAATTATTATTCTAATTTATCATGTTGTTATTCCTAAAATAAATTTTTGTAACCTTTAGAATTGTATTGTTTCTCAACATCTACTTTAATACCAAAAATAGATGGATAGGTCAAAAGTTCGTTTGAAAATAACCAAGACAAAAAATTGTATTCGATGAGAAATCTACACCTGTATAACAAGAACCAAAGAGGGGTTTATAAAAAGCTTAACGTTTTTAAAATTTTATGTTTTATTTTTCCCTAAACAAACAATTTTATTTTCTAAATTTTTCAATTATTCATTATATATTCATAAAACAATTATTTGTTTTATGCTTCGTAAAATAAGCAACTAACAACACAAATTCTAAGGTAAAGTTTTACTTCCGACTTACCTCCATGTTTTCATAAGTAGAGCTGTGTATGTGACACAAAATCCTAAATGACGTGACCATTTTGTTGCTATGCATGAGTAGGTATCCAAAATAGGAAATATTGCTGCCATCTATATGCCAAAAAAAAAAACAATTAAAAAATTATGTTTTTATATGTATGCATATTGCATATACAAACCTCAAGATACATTAAAGCACAACCGAGTAACGTAATTGTAAGAAATATTGGACTTGCGACCTTAAAAACTTTAATTTTTCTATGCTTAAACATATATCCTGCTAGTACAGTTGTAAACCCCGCACAAAGAACCGAAATTGTTAAAATTGAAATTCGAAATGGCCAATTATATGAAGCTAAACATGGCGCTGGTCCAAGGCAACTGATGCACCCCGGTGCACATTGTAAACATCGAAAAACCTCATCATAATTTCTACTAATATTTTTGTTTAATTCTAGATAAGCAACTTCCATAGTCATTCCTTCAAAACCTTTCGGATACTTAATCGAATAAAAGCCCGGTCTACAAAGGCATTGATACGCACCACGAGCCCAACCATTCATATTTATCACATTATTATTATTATTATTACTAATAAACAGAACAGTGTTTGGAAGATTATTTAATTTAATCGGACGATATTCACAAATCATATTTTCTTTGTGACATTTATTTGAGTCATAAAAAGCTTCAATCTGATTTAACGGATCTTCAATATTGTTTAAGTATTTGTTGTTTCGATAAATACGATAACCTTTGGTTTGTTGTTCGGTTAAGTCACATTGATTTATTTGTAAGTCTGAAACGTCTATATCAATGCTTAGGAAGCCACGCATACTGTAAATAAGAATAATATATAAATATTACATACGTTTGGAAGAAATTTTTAAATAATTTCACCCATGTCGACCGATAGGTGGTATTGCAACACTGTAGGATAATAGCCATCTATTTTGATTACATGAGTAATAAGGGTAAGTCCACCATCCCCGATAGGAAATATTTGGTGGACTTGGTGCAAATTTTGGAGATCGTAACCCAGGCGATGATGCTTCATCTTCAAACCATGGATAATTATTATTTGGTTTCATGCCAACCAATACTCCGTCTTCTTCAACACGATTGGGTCCACCAATTCCACCAATTTGTTTCCCCCACCAAACTGATGTTCCCAATATTCCAGTTGTTATATTTGTCGCAAGAATTCGGGCTGCAATGACATGAGGATCTGATAATAATCCTTTAGCAAGAGCATCTAGTAGTCCTGTAAAAATACAAAACATATTGGAATTTAACGCGGACACTTTGATGGAAGTAATATTTTTATTCTGTTTCAAAAGGACATTTAAACTGGCATATAGACAGAAGCCATTGTTATGCTTTCGAGTTTGTTCAATCAAACATAAAAAAAAACGAATAAATTATTCAAACACTAAATTATTGTCCGCATGGGGGGGGGGGGGGGTATCAGTTTTTTTGATTTGTAAATTTTTATTTTTGATCTACGGGTGTGACAAGCGTACACCAGTACCACCAGTACTACGTTTTTATTATTTTGTAAACTCCTAGAGTTGGGGAAATTTCACCTGTCCTGATTACTACACAAACGATTACATTTATATTCCGAATATAACTTCTTTCACATAATAATCCTATTACTATAAAATATTCGTAACAATAACCAAGAAATACACCCATCCTTATAGAAAATATTGTTTAGATAACACAAATTTTGCCTAAACCTGATACCCATCTTGTAAATTTTTATCTATTCAATTCGTTTATGTTTTAATTAAACAAAATTCATTAAACAAATTTTTAATTTAATAATAAAAAGTTGAAAATATTTGGTAAAATATTAATAAAATAAGTAATGAGTTTAAGCTTTACAAATTTCGTCGTTAACCTTTTTGTTTAACCGAGATATTACGCTAAAAATTTATATTTTCAAAGGATGTATTTTGAAATAACTTTTACGCGAGTTTGCCTGGTTTCGAATTTTTAATTTTATGATGCAGCAAACAGTTTCATAGAATTGCTCATTTGAACTATATTTTTGATTACAACAGAATATTTGAATTTATCAAATTAATTGATTATAAAATAAAAACAAACCTATTAAAAAAATGTCTTCATTTGGAATATATTGATTGAGTTTTATGTGATTCTGCTACAAAGTTTTCATATCCACAAATCGAATTTTTTTTTCAAATATTTTTGGAATTTCAAATATTTTTTGTTCGAAGTTATTTATTAGTTTTTTTTCGTAAAATATAATGTTAATATTACGACAAGGTCGTAAACAAGAGCCATCAATATTTATGAACCTAATGGCAATTTAAAGATAAACAAAGTGGGACAAGAGACGTTATAATTGGATGTAAAATATTTACCATACAAATGACATAATCAAAATTTATTCCTGACTTGTGTTGTGTCTTTCGGAATCCGACCGTTTAGATGTGCTCGTTTATCGTTTTAAAACTTTATTTATTGAATGAAGCCACAACAGACTATTGATTAGGGTAAATCATTCCATTTATACACTGTCCGGACAAAGAAGTTCCTTTGAATTCTCTCACTATGATAGTGTAGGATCTCGATAGTTTAGTTGTTTGCTATAATTGACAGATAGAAGAAAATAATATATTTGAGACATGGTGCATCCGATTTCATTTTATAAAAATAATGAGATCAACAACATTGCTATAATGTTGTAGGGAATCAAGATTTGATGTTAAATTCGTATAGCATACTTTGGAACAGGGTCCAAAAGTCCCAGGATGGAAACAGACGCAGCGCTCCAAACTTGACAACAATACTCCATACAAGAAAAAATACAGGACTAATGTATGTAGAGTAATTGTTACAGAGTTGAATTTCTTTAATCTTTTAAGGAGGCCGAGTTCTAGACATGCTCTTGGCCATCGTCATTATATGATTTTACAAAGTAAGTCCTTGGAAATGGTAAATCGCTGGAAATAATCAATGGTTTTCGATTTGGAAATAATCAATAGCTGTGTTTTGGTGGTATTAAAATTTACCAAATTTTTGTCACCCCAATCGGTGATTTTTTAAGGTCCTCGTTTACATTTATAGTAGGATTTCGCCAACGGGTGAGATTAATTGTTTCAGATATTTTACCTTTGAAAATAGGGGGACGAATAAGCTTTTTTTTTATTAATCATAGTTAGATATGTTTAGCACACTAAATATGAAATATTTATTATTTAGACTCTTTGAATATCCGAAGATAACATGGCAACTAGGAAAGAATGGGGGATGGGAAAAGGGGAAAGCTAGGAATGAGGATATGGAAATAGCTAGGTAAGTTAAATGTCTGAGGAACCAATTCGTCAGGGAAAACTGAGAGGCAATGAGTTTCACATTTTGGTTACTCTATTGAAATAATCGTTCTGAAAGGAAACTGCTCAACAACGGGATTTCTGAACAGTAAATGGGTGGGACATTTCTGAGATTCGTGTTTGTCGGTTGTACTGCACACACGATGGGAGAATGTTTGGCTTTCTTTAAAGGATAAATCATAGAAATTGTATTTATAATAGATTGACAGTTCGGCAACATTTCTTCGGTGTTGGAGTGAATCAAGTTGATCAGTTAACGCATGATTATCAATCAACCGTATTGCCTTTCTCTGCACTGAGTCTAGACATTTTTTTGTTGACTGACAGGCACCTCAACAACAACAACATTCCATACATGGGCGGATAAATGACTTATAAATTAACAAAAGTTTCTCGGAGTTAAAAAACTTCATACATCGGCTCCAGAATCCTAAGTTTTGCGTTGCAGTTTGCAGTTAGACTAAACACATTTTCGTTCCATTTCATATTACTTTCAATGAAAACTCTGAGAAGTTTAATCGATTTAACCTCATGTAATTCTTCGTGGTTTATCATAGTGGGAAAGTCTTTATGTCATCCCAACCGTGAAAGGCGACATAACTTGGTTTTGGCAGGGCTAAACTCAACAAGATTGATCTCTCCCTATTACACTACACGCTCTAGGTCTTCGTTGATAGAATTGATTAACAATTCTCTGTCGTTAGTAGCTGCTACACGAGATCGACTTTTTAGAGATGCAAGAGAGAGAGGCATGCAATGTGCTGTCCTCAGCAAAATTGTGAAATGGATTCACTGTAGAGATAAGTAAATCATTTATATATAAAAGAAACAAGGTTGGTGAAAGTGCAGAGCCTTGGGGAACCCCAGCATTCGTTGTGAAAACATTGGATGCAATGGCATCTAAATGAAATCGGCGTCCTGTAAGAAAATTATGAATCCATGATAGAGTAAGATCATCTACGCCATAAGATGTTAATTTAGTTAAGATTTCTATGCCACACTTTATCAAAAGCCTTTGAAATGTCCAGAGAAACACTGATGGTTTCACCATGGTTCTCCAGAGATTTGCTCCAACTATGTATTACGTAGGGTAACAGATCACCTGTTCCATGACTTCTACGAAAACCATACCATACTGCTTATCTTCAATAATTCGTGACACTTTCAAATATTCCATTAGGTTGTATAGTTAACATATTTTTCATATATCTTAGCTAAACCCGACAGAATTGAAATTGGTCTATAATTGTTGTTGTCTTACTGCTTTTTTTTATATGGCTTGAACACTAGCCAACTTCCAACACTCGGGGTATATTCCGGTTTTGTGAGATAAATAGAAAATTTTGGTTAGAATTGGAGCTAGTTGTCTAGCAAAGTTTTCAGAATAATGGGTGGAATACCATCCGGACCAACGGATTTGTTGATTAAAAGCATTTTACGTATGATATTACTCCGAAAAATAATTGGTTTCATTTTAATTTTCAGCTGGGGGAGAATGAGTGTAGGTAGGAGAATGAAGAGGTTCAGTTATGTTAGAGTTACTTGCGAAAATGCGACTGATCCGCCTCTTCCTTTGAGTCACTCACTGGAATGTCATTTAATCCTAAGGTAATAGATGTTAGAGTGAAATTGCACTGCACTGATTTAACTGCCTGAAAGAAAAAGCGAAAGCCAGATGGATATTCGGCAAAATTTGTTTGCTTTGTCTTTGATAAATGCGTTTTTGTCTGAATCTATTTTGAACTTACTCAAATTTCTTGCTTTTTTGGCAGTAAGGGTTTCTGGAGTTATAGGCCTAAAATGCTTTCTGTTTATTTCTCACCACCTCATCAACATCCCGCGTGAACCAAGGTTCAGTTTTGGGAGTAATTAATCGAATTGGAATAAACCGCCGCATTCCATCTTTTATAAATTCAGTGACTCTTAGTGGTAATGTGTAATTGGATTTGGTGATGTGAATTTTATTGTTGATGATATTAACAGATGGGCCGATGATCATTTGTATGCGTCTGTTTGATTGTTTCATGGCTCGTTTGTCAAAAACAAGTCCAACAAATTGTTGTTATGATTAGTATTATCTGGTATTCTCGTTGGATGCTCTATCATTTGGGTTAAACCGTGAAAGTCTGCCAGTAATAGTTCCGCTTGTCTTCCACGTCGTCGGTGCGGGATGAATATTTCAACCACTCAGTATTTTATATACATTGAAATCGCAAAGAATGACCATTCTTGTTTTGGGGTAGTTTTCGATAATTTTATCAAGATTGGATGATAATTTTTTAAAAAAGGAACACCCTAAGGAGGAGTTCAGGGATCTGTATATTCCTATTATGAACATGGTTTCCTCCACAATAACATCTTCAATACAAGAGAGTTATGGTGCTTAGAGTTCTACTCGTAAGCCTCAATTCTCATACAAGGAAGTGAATCTCGCACAAATACACAAACACCATGTTTGTTATAAAAGGAATGCTCCAATTCATGATGACCGCTGACAATTGTTTCGGTAAAATAAAATATGTCAGGTTTCTTACTTTCAATGCATTGATGAACCTCATTCAAATTGGAATTAAGGCCTCTTATGTTGGTAAAATCGATGCTGATATGTTGCTTAGACAATGTACTATCGTCTGCAAAATTGTTTAGATAGTTAATTTATTTAGACTCAGACAAAAATTAAAACTTTCATTCAACAATCTTCTAAATTGAATCATTCACGTTTCGAGTACACGCTCTCCTTCGAAAATAATCTCAAATATCAAATCGATTTAAATAAAAAAATTAAATTTCTTTTTTTAATTTTTCACCAAACAAAAAATTAATGGTATTTTTTTACAAAAAAAATAAATCGTATTATTTTCATAACAGTTGTTTGTTTATTTATTTGAAACGTGATAAAATTTAAAAATACCTATATCTTTTACGTATCGATCGTTTTTTCTTCCTTTAATTAAACTTTTAACTGAAAAAACCTTGGAAAAACGTTAAAAATGAAATTTTTATGTAATTTCGAAAGGAAACAAGCTCGTTGGGTATGTTTAATTAATAATGGTAATATTACAAAGTTTTGTTATAAAAACAAATTTATTTGATTTATATTTGTCAATGTTGGCTATGAATTATCAAGTTTGAAAGAAAAATATAAAGAAAGGATTTGTTTGTTTGCTGCAGTGGCATATTTTATTTTGCATTTCATCAAATTTTAAGTTGTGGAGGTATATATAGGATTAGTTTCACGTGCTAGTCCCCTCTTGGTCTACAAGTTATTATACGTGTTATTACATAAATGTCTAGCATGGATCCGTTAAAGAAACAATTTGACCCGTATAGAAAATCATTTTGGTTGGGTTCCATTACAAACAGCTCAGTCTAATCTTGATGGGTGTCCTATAAATTTTAAAAGGAGCAGACCTTAACATCCAGCATGCTGAAGTTTGAGCTTAGTCGAATAACCGGTTAAGAATGCCTGAATGTTTAGTGGATATTTTCGTTATACATGAAAAAATGGCGATTGCTTCAGTTTTGTTAATTTATCCCAGTACCCCAACTAGCAAACTTACTTCTCAATTTTAAGTTATACCAGCTTTAGCTTCAATAAGGCTTCGTTAAAGCTCCTAAGTGGAAGCTAGTTATATTTTACTTCTATATAGTTTCGATACAACTTCCACAGAGAAGTTCTCCCCATCCCCGGCATGAAAGGTTCTAAAAAACTTCTATATTTAATATTAGAAGCTTTACCGAAACTTATCTACCCAACACTAAATACAGCTTCCGAAAAAAGGTTATAGAAGTCATAGCTGCCATTAGGATTGTAGTTGTTTCGGTTGTAACTGTTTACAGATCTTATAGAAGCATAGCTGTCATAGTCTAAAAATTGCTTCAATATCTGAAACGAAATATGTCAAACTGACGGAAGCTATTGCTTCTATTATTTCAACTAAATTTAGATGTCGAAAATATAGTATAATTCAGGGGCTTACTTTTTATGGAAAAGGTGTATGGGTTTATACGAAATTGAAATCGTTTCGTTTTTGTCAAAAAAGTAATGTGCATAAGGTGGTTTTTGTTTTTTTATCTATTATTTAGACATATTTTGCACAATATAAAATATTCTTTATTTAGAGTCTTGAAATAGACAAAAAAATCAATCAAAATTATAATCAACTAGACTAGAGAATCAGAATCAAAAATCAACTAGGTGGAATAAAGAAAATTTAAAGATTATTTGGCTAAGTTTTATAAATAATGGTATATGAATTTTGTTTCTGAGAGCCAAAGGAAGAGCTGAGGCGATACAGAGTTTTATAGTTTAGTCACTAAACTATGATTTCTGTTAAAATAATTTACAGGAAATGAATGGGTGTGATATATCGTTGCTTCTTTTGTTATTGTTTTATATTTATATAACATTTTTAAAAATTATCTGCATGCTGCGCATGTTGTTGTGACAGCTATTTGAAATCCAATTACAACATTTTGTATTTAAAAAAAAAAATATTGTTCATTTAAAGGTGTAAGTACGCTAAAAGCTAATGATTTGATTTAAAAAATATAACCTCTTAATGTTGCTATACCTAAAATCTTTGAACTAATAAAACAAATAGAAAAAGCTTTGTCAGCATTCTTTTACGTCCATTAAAAAGACACAAAATCTTTCAAGGACGTAAATCACAGATTATGATTTCATCGTTAAAAACCTCATTGAAGTTACATACCTTTTTCCATAAAAAGTAAGCCCTGAATTATATTATATTTTCTACATCTAAACTATAAAACTAAGTTCTATGGAAGTCTTATAGAAGCCATTATTATTGTAATTACTAGCAGGACTAACGATCGAAGGACCGGGGTCGAAACTTGATGCGACCGTAAACAAAAACTTACATTTAAACACTATATAATAACAGGAATAACAATAATAACGTTAAAAAAGTGTAGATATATAAAAAACATTGTAAGATTTTTATCACATTTTTTAATAGCTTCTACTAGACTTCTAAAGATTGCTTAAAATAAGCTATTAGAAGCACTTAACCGAAGCTATAACTTGTGAAACCATAAATTCTATTCGGCTTGTATAACTGCTTACAAAAGACCTTGCCGAAGTTATTTCCGAAGTCTTTTACAAATTATAGCTTCGTTAAAGGCGGGGAAAATTCTCCAAATGGCCTTTATCGAAACCGCTTAGAAGTTTTAAAAAAACTATTAAGGTTCAAAAGCTAGTTTCGGTAAGACTGTTTAGTGTTTTAAAAGAAGTTAAAATGCTAGTAGGGGTGCTTCCTTTTCGCCAATTTTTCCATTTTTATTGGTACAAAAATAACGATAAAAGCTAGTAAAATAAGCATAGGGGTTTTAATTCCTACGCTTTTGGTAGTGTGAAAAATGAGTTGTCACAAATCTTGGCGAATGACATACAAACTGAAACAGGAGACCATAGTGTGCACATGACCACTTATATGTCACAATCGTCTTATGTTGATTAATTTTGAATAAATTTGATTGAATGAAAGAGGAGACCTAAACATACACTATGCTAAAGTTTGACTTCAATCGAATAACCAAATTACGAATCCCAGCACGTTTTGAAATGGCTCATGAAAAAATGGCTATTGCTTCAGTTTTGTCGTATTAAGTAGTAATCCGCTTAAATTGTCCTCTTAGTCCCAAACTGTCTCTCAACTCTTATATCGCGACAATTAATTTCATTCGGGAGCCACCGCATTTTTATATTACAAGAAATATCATATTGACGAACTAGAACTAAAGGCACCTCTTGTCATATCTCACCAAGCATATTTGACCGATTCACATTATTGTCTAACACTCAGTTTTCTGACGCAGCAAGTATTTGTTAAAATTATATACTAATTACAGACTGATTTATCTGAATTTTATTGAAAAAATAATACTTTCATAATTAATCATTCAACCAACTGAAACCATAAAATTATGCCAAAATAAATTATCATGAACTAATTTTTTCTAGCTTTATTGTTTGATTTATTGTATTATAATAAAATATACACAACCAAATTTCCTGAAAGAAAATGATTGCCGGTCTAATCCAACTACCAACGGAAGTTGATTAATATTTATTATCCTTCATGTTCGTTAACACCATTAACGGAACAAATAAATTAATTTTTATGTGGATTAGTGTTTTGTAATAATTACACTAATCATCAAACCTAACGCCATTTAGTTTAAAAGTTGTCGATGACAAGCAATTGCTTACAATTACTTTTCCAGCGGGTGCTGAAATTTACATAAATAACCGACAATAAATAACCGACAGTTGGTTGTTCATACTAATAAAAATAAATTGATGGAATTATGTTGAACAAAAGCGAGATATAGATCTGAAGAATAAAACAACGAAAGGAATGTTTTACAAAATATTGCTTTATTATGTAGATTTTGGTTAAATGATTTATGTTGTGCGCTGAGGAAAATAATGTGATATATAAAAGTAAGTTAATATTTGAATAAGAAAATTTTGAAATTAGAAATTATGTATGCGTCGTTATTTTGTTATATTCGGTATTTAAGTATTTTATGCTTCTGATAATTTTTTTGACAGCTTACTGTATTATTTTAATGCTGTCACGCATGAATGTTAAACGCTTTGTCAAAAAAGGGATACTTTCAATTTGGAATGATTTATGTTTCGGTTCGGCTCAGATAAAACTATTTAATGGATAATTGGATTTGGATTTTTATATTTATTTTTTTTTGTTATAAAACTCAAAAGTTAAAAGTTACCCTATTCAAAAGGAATTCCTCACGAACAGACAGCTAAAAAATAAAAGACCTTGCAACAAACATAATACAAAACTGTTCTATTAATCATAAGGTGACCAGAAGTCCTCGTTTCGGAAGTAATGTCTTATGGCTGTATGGAATTTCACTTGAGATAAGAAGTTTTTTAAATTTTTATTTGAAATATGGAAACATTATTTGCATCAGTGAATAAAATAAATGTTAATTTGTGAAGAAAAATGAATAAATCAAAATGATTATATTAACTGTCACTGAAATTTGTTTACAGTCGTTAGCCGTGGTATTAGTGCTATTATACAACTGTTGGCATTGGTTACATGGTTACAGTTAACGATTAAATCTGCTTTTCAAATAATTTTTTTTACCATATATGAAAGTACGCTGTTAACAAGAGTTGCTTGTTTTGGACAAAATTTGGGAAAATATGCATGTGGTTAAGCTACCCCTTTTTTATTTTTTAATCCAGAAAAACGAGTAGTCGCAAATCTTGGCGGTTGACATACAAACTGAAAGGTTGGACCAAAACTAGCACCGTGCTGAGGTTCAAGTTTAAACGTGAAACAGGTCTAGGAATAACAGCATATTTTCGTTTTGTATGTAAAATTTGTGACTGTCGCTTTATGGCCAGTTGTACCTGCTGGCCAGTAGCCAGCGTCATATTTTGATTAAATGGATTTCAAGAGCTTCCTGCCAGCATATTTTTTTATTTTTTTTAAGACAAAAATTTGTAAAATATGTAAGGGGATGGATGGCCTATCCTTTTTTAAATCCAGAAAAATAAGTAGTCGTAAATCTTGGCGAGTGCCAATCTAATCTCCATCGATTAATCTCCAATTCACTCAATTTTATAGTCGAGTTTCACTTGAAGACTTAATTGAGTCCATAGAGATGTTTGTGTTTGCCAATTTATCAACCATAATATTAATTGACTATCGGTTAATTGGGAAACCGTTGTGTTGATGTTTGTTAATGTTTCGCTTAAATACACTTTGACCTAGATGGAGTCGAACACAGATCCTCTGAGTATGAGTTCAACGTGCTAACCACAAGGCCACTCAAGTTTTCAATGTAGAATAAATGCAGGTTTTAAATTTTTATTGAAGGATTCAAAGATTTAAAAACGCAGCAAATACCCATTTGTCAGTGGCCGGCAAAATAACTCCAAAAGAAAAAAAGTCTGACAAGTGTGAATAAAATTCGCTCGCCAAGGGTTCCGTGAATGTAAAAGAACACAATATCAAAAATAACTGACATAAAGTTGTGTTGTAAAGTCTTTATATCGCCAGACTATGGACGCATAACAGAATAAATGTTTAGTCGTAGACGTCAATAGTGAATGTCAATCACATCTACATTGATCAAAAATGACAGTAAAAACGGCAGTCTGACAGTTGAACATTTTTTAAGTAACTCAAAAACTGTGCACAGCAAAATTCTAAAAAATTGCAATGTTTCTAAGATTAGGTGCTCTTTCAAATCACACCCCACTCGCTTGGGTCTTACCCTCCCTACAACACCCATCCCCCAAACACACAAAAATATAATTATTTGATGCTTCGCTATAATTTTCGTTCAGAGTTTATCAAACTTTCTAATTCCATCTCTGTGAATTTTTTCAAAGTTTTCTGTCAATTAAGCTTGAAATCCAAGAAGGGGATCAACTTTTTGTGTTACTTTATTTACAATAATTCAAAAACTATGCATTGCAAAATTTTAAAAAAATGACAATTTTCTAAAATCAAATGCTCTTTCAAATAACACCCCACTTGACCTGGTTTTAAATGATGTTCTTACCCCTTCTTATTCCCACCTCTTTAATAAATACAGTTATGAGTATTTGAAACTTTTCTATATTTTTCATTAAATTTTTTTTCTATCATTCCAAATATATTTTAAGATTTTCGATGAAGTAGGGTCGGAGTTAATCGGGGCAATAAAACATAGAGACAACGCCATTTTTCCAAATTATACAAAAAAATGATGATGTGTGAAATTCCAAAATACATTTTTGAGTAATACTGAAGTGAAGCTCTTTCATATGCTACTCTACTCGTTTCGATTAAAAAATGCATTTTCTCAAAGGTTTCACAACATACCTCTGTAAAACAAACGAAAACAACTTTATTTATTTTTTAACCTGTCGTCTTGTGTGGATAGTTTAGTTTTATAAGCACCTCAAGTTTTAGGTACATAGGATAAATGGTTTACGAGATAGTCGAAATAATGCGGAAAACACGTTACTCTCACCAATAGGGTTCTTTATAAAAAACAGAACCCTAAAAAGTAGCATTATGCGTAACTGAAAGAATAAACTACATCCACGAGTCAACATGTTAATAGAACGTGGAAGGCGTTCATATTTTATGAACCACTATTTATAGCTATTATTTATTTTAAATTATGGCTTTTTGTCAATTTAAAAGCTACAAAATAAGATGAATAATATTTTGAACTAAAGTTTACTAAATATGTTCGTTGTGATGTTTTTCTTTTATTGCTCCAAAGCTTTGAAATTGTGATGAAAACTAATTCGATTTGTAAACGTCATAATTATCGATATATGGGCGGAGTTTGCTCTAACTTTTGAATTTATAAATAGTCTTTTATTGTTGTTAGTTAAGCAAAATCACATTTGCTAAACAACTATATGAGCAAAGCTTATTTGGATTATTTTAAAAACAATGCCGTTTTATCAGGTTTGTTAATGATTTATGATAGTGGGATTTTGTAAGACATATTTTCATATGTGGTGGATAAGTGTAGCTGTAAATTTTACTCCTTCCAAAATTTTTAAAATCAACTTACCCTACTTATCAGAAGGGGAAAATCAAGAACCGCGATTAAAGACCAACAAAAGGAAACATGAAGACCAAGTTAAGTCAGCAAATCAATTATAATCAATTATCTAGATCCTATAAGTCAGCAAATCAATTATGTAACATATTATTCACCCTCTAAGGACACAACTAGATAAGCAAATAAATTCTTAAGGCGGTACAAAACTCTCGTGGGTGATTGTACTCATCCGAGTCCCCGTAGTAGGACCATCCTACCATATTTCCGAAATTTGTTCATTGAATGTTTCAACATTGCCTACATTCTTTAAATATGAAGGGAAATCAAAGTCGTGTACACAAAAAAGTCAGGGAATGGACTCAAGCATACTCAAGGTAAATAAAATTGGGTTGCCAAGAATATGTTAGATATTGAAAAGTTTAGATATTGAGTTATATGAAGCGTCAAGGAATAGTCCATAGCTAAGATTGCCGTTACATGAATATGATATTTCACTGCTATTACTAGTGGTATGAAATGTCTCACGTTAACTAATATGTCAATGGTGGGTGGTTGTCACAGTCACACCCGTAGATCAAAAATTTTAATTATTTTTAAATTTAATTTGTATTGCTTTTTTAAATATACATATATGATGTGTTACTTATATAATATTTTGCTCGAAATAGTAACAAATAAATGTGATGGATTAAAAAAAAATTAAACGAAGAGAAGAGGACCAAAATAAATTGAAAATCAATTAAGATAGGAAATTAAATTTTCGTATGAATACGTGCAGAAACTTTACCGAATACGTAGACCAAAAAAATGCTATTTTTAGAAACGGCTTAAAATTTGGCGGAAAAGAGGAGTCTTGTAGATCTTTTATATAAAATGAGTATGTACATTTTCCTCCCCTTAAATTCCTACAACGATCAAATCACTTGAACATAAAAATTATAGAATATATAACATTAAATATAAATAACAATTTGATCAAAACCAAAATTTATCATTTTTGTAACAAAACCATTTCATTTTCTCATTTTTTATTCCATCATTTATACTTTTCTCATATTTGTATCACCATCAACTCATTTAATCGACAAACAAAAGGTTCACCAAAAATAAACAAATCGATTAACAATTAATCCAACCCAACAAACCATAAATAATTATGGTTGTTGGAATTGTATATCTTTTGTTTTTTTTTCTGTTTGCCTCTACAATTAACTTATTCATTCAACAATTTGTTTATTTTCCTTTTGTATTGCTATAAAATTTTTATAATTAAGTTATTTTTATCGAGGGAAAATAGGGGTAGACTAATTATAATTCAATTTTAAAATATATTACGAGGTGTTATTTTGAAAAGTAAAGATTTTGGTTGGCATCTTTTTAAATTTTTACGATGAAAAATATTTACGTAATCAACATCAAATTAAATGAAAAAGTCTAGTTGAACGAAATCGCGTTTCAAAACCACCCTCTAAAAAGTGTTTCGTTTTAACGAAATAAGTATAAAATAAACACATTATCAAATATATATGTATATCTAAATCATTTGTCAATTAGCATACGATAATTATCCCATATTTAATTGACATATTCTTATTTTTTACATTCTACATATATTAGACCCCCATTCATCTTCCCATAACGATAAAGAAAACGGAAAATCCCTTTTTCATTTTCCATTGTTACCGTATTCGTATTCAGATTACAAAAAGCAAACATTGTTTATTGAAAGAATGAATAGAAAACTTTAAAAAGATAACAAAATCAAGGAGAATTGTTCATTAAATAGATCATAATGGGAATGAGTTTAATTAATGATAAGTTTTTATTGGTTTAATTCTAATTAAACGGTAATGGAATTGTCTCTTAAAACGCTCTTGAGTGTAATTAAATAAAATTAATGTTACGAAAATATATTATAGTTACGATGATAACTTTACATTGGTTGTTAATATGTATCCTTCTAGGCCCAAACCATTTAGTGAAAACCGTTTCTATAACGTTGGTAGCCACGTGTTTGTTATATTCGCATTATTAAAATTTATTTCAATATCCTTCGTATGATAAACTTAACTTTATGTTCGTTATTATATATGTTTGTTATCCAAACACTTAAGGAAAATATAAATACGTAAAATAGTCAGTTTTTGTTTTATTTCACATAAAAACCTACTTCTGATTTACTAAGAAACTCTTTTTAACTATTAATAAACTTTCAGAAAAAGGTTTTCATAAAATTATTATTTATTTTTATAAAAAAGATTTCGTTTCTTTGAATTTTTAACAATAACAGTCAAAAAATGTATATCTTCATTTTGTAAAATTTGTCTGTTATATACAAAAAAAAAATTAAAGCTTTTTAATCGAAATACTTTCAAAACTTTTTTATGTGTTTTGAAATGATGAATTATGATAATTCAAAACAAAACATAACATAGCAAATCCTCGTCGCGTTTGGAACTATAAACGCGCTGACTGGGAGGGGCTGAGAAACTTTTATGATGAAACATCTTGGAAAACTATTTGTTGTGTCGATCAAGATCCTAGCACATCGGCAATAAGAATTTCTGAAGTCATAAAAGACGGAATGCGGCGGTTTATTCTAAATCGATTAATTACCCTTAAAACTGAGCCTTAGTTCACGTGGGATGTTGATGAGGCAGTGAGGAATAAACGCAAAGCATTTAAGACGTATAACGCTAATAAAACATCTGAAACCCATAGCGCCTTTAAGAAAGCCAGAAATATTAGTAAATACAAAATAGACTTGGACAAAGACGCGTTTATCCAGAAAAAAGCAAAGAAATTTGCCGTGCACCCATCTGGCTCACGTAGTTTCTTTCAGGCAGTTAAATCAGTCCAGAGAAATTTTACTCGATCCTCTATTCCAACCTTAGTTCTGAATGACATTCCCGTGAGCGACTCGAAAGAGAAGGCGGATCTTTTGGGTCGTATTGTCGCAGAAAACTCAAACATAGTTGAACCCCCCCCTCAATTCTCCTACACTCATTCCCCCAGTTGTAACGAAAATGAAACCAATTATTTTTCGTTGCAATATTGTACGGAAAATGCTTCTTGCTATCAATATCAACAAATCTGCTGGCCCCGACGGCATTCCACCCCTCATCCTTAAAAACTTTGCTAGGCAACTAGCTCCAATTTTAACAAAAATTTTCTATTTATCTTATAAAACCGGAATATTTCCCGATTCTTGGAAGCTGGCCAGCGTTCAACCCATATCAAAGAAAGGCAGTAAGATAGACCCTAACAATTATAGACCAATTGCAATTCTGTCGGTTTTAACTAAAATATTTGAAAAATATGTTAACTACAATTTAATAGAATATTTGGAAATGTCGCGAATTATTGATGATAAACAGTATGGTTTTCGTAGAAGTCATGCAACAGGTGATTTGTTAGCCTACGTATCCCATCTCTGGAACAAATCGCTGGAAAACCATGGTGAGACATTCAGTATTTCACTTGACATTTCTAAAGCATTTGATAAAGTGTGGCATAAAAATCTCATAGCTAAATTAAAATTTTATGGCATAGACCATCTTACTGTCCCATGGATTCATAGTTTTCTTACAGGTCGCCAATTTCATGTTAATTTAGATGGTATGGTATCACACCTAATATTTTCACAACCAATGCTGGGGTTCCCCAAGGTTCTCCACTCTCACCAACCTTGTTTCTTCTATACATTAATGACTTTCTTATTTCCACAGTGCACCCAATCCATAGTTTTGCTGATTATGCTGATGAGCACATTGCATGCATCACATGCATCTCCTAAATTTCGATCTCATACTGCAGTTACCACTGAGAGAGCTATCAGTGGTAACTGCAGTATTCTATATCAACAAAGCTCTGGAGCGTATAATGGAATGGGGTGATCGTAATCTTGTTTCATTTAATCCAACCAAAACCAAACTATGCCGTCTTTCACGAATAGAGCGACATAAAAATTTCCCTATTAAAATAAACCATGAGGAATTGCGGGAGGTTGAATCAGTTAGACCTTGTCTAGACTCTGTACAGAGAAATGCAATACGGTTGATTGGTAATACCAAACTAATGGATCAGCTTGATTTACTCCAGCACAGCAGAAATGTGGTTGAGTTGTCAATCTACTATAACTATAACTTTAGCGAATTCTCCTCTAAGGAAATTCAAAATATCCTTCCATCGTGTGCGCAGTATAATCGACAAACAAGAGCTGCCGAGTTATCCCATCCATTTGTTGTACAAATACCTCGTTGTAGAACTGTATCTTTCCAGAATGACTATTTTAATAGAGTGGCCAAATTGTGGAACTCAATGCCTTCCCCCGTATTTCCCGATGAATTTTCCCCTCAGGCATTTAAAGAAAATTTCCATCATCATTTAAAACAATTAGTATAGTTATCCCTATATCCCCATTCCTTCCATTTTCCTCATATCCTTCCTTTATAGTTGACATGATATCTTCGGATAATCAAAGAGTCTAAATAATGAATATTTCATATTTAGTGTGCTAAACATGTCTAATTAATTAATAAAAAAAAATAACGATTTTCATATTAAAATAACTCAATAACGGTGGTGATTAAATTTGATGGAATAAGCAATTTTAATACATAGTTTTATATTTATACAATTGAAAGTAAATTGCTGCTATACAGAATAGAATATAATGATTCGAGTTGACTAAAAGGGAATGGGGATCTAAATCTTATGCATTGACAGCATTTTAAAATTTATTTTTTACATTCTACGTAAAATAGCCTCATTTCGTGAAAATTTTCTTAGTGAAATAGCCTTATTTCATGCAACATACTTTTTATGGAGACAATTTCTGTAATGCATGACCTGCCTAACACTAGTTTAGTAAAGTTTAGTAAGTAAAATTACAATTATAAACTATCATCTGAGCCTTCATTTTTAAAATTTATGTTGTAAGTATAACGTCAACTTATTATTTTTATTTATTTTACTACAGTTGCTTGCAACTACATATACATATTTGATAATTAAATAAATAAACGAAGTAAAAAAAAATAGATAGATTTTCTAAAAATATATATTCAACTTACCACCATGACGATTAACTCCAACGTCTTGTAACACAACTGCTGCCAAATCTGCTTTTTGTCTTGCACCTTCATACCGTTCTGCATTTAACGAAATTTTTAATGGTCGATAACTTTGTGATGCGCATATTTTTCCCAAATTTCCAGTGGCAATATGAAAAATAGTCTCTAGTGATAATTCAATCGCATCCTAAAATACAAAATGAAAATCACTGCTTCAAATAAAAATGGAACGTCACAACTTACAAGAGTTTAAATAATCAATTCCTTTATTTCAATTTGTTTACATAAATTCGACAAATAAAAAATTGTATATGACATTTTTAAAAGACAAGTGAAAGAGAATCGTTAATCATTTTTCAAAACAATATAGTCTATCATAACTCAACATTGAAAAAAAAACAAAAAACCACATTGACATAAATATACATCATATATATTTACGCTATTCCGACAAAGAACCATCCAAATCTGTTTTTGATTTGTTTACTGTAGGGATAGAAAATTATTCTTACCTTCACAATAATAAATAAAATAAAACCAAAAATAGAAGCCCAAGTAACTAATTTATATTTAAATATGCCATGCATAAGTAAATTGGTACATTAGCATATCTTGTTTTATATCAAGACAGAAAAGTATCAAAACAAGAACGTCCATTAGAACTTTATGTGGAGATAATTTTGCTATGTTGAAGATAGTGAACTTTAAACGAAATTTAAGATTATATTATAAATTGTAACGCATTTCCCTTGTAAACAAATAATAAAGTTGTTAATACGGAAAAAAATTTGTTTTAGAGTAAATCAAAATATGGATATAATAGTCAGCAGGCCTTTCGTTCGGCAAACGCCGAAACATTACGATTGCCCGAGTGACTTCTAAATTTACTACCACAATTTTGTTTTTATTAATGGGGGTGGAAATTTGTTTTAGAAAACGAGGGTAACATTGTACGACATAAATTTGTCTCATATTGTCGAATCCGACAACCCAAACAATATGAGACAAATTTATGTCGGACAATTTTACCCTCGTTTTCTAAAACAAATTTCCACCCCCATTAATAAAAAAACAAAATTGTGGTAGTAAATAAACAAGATCCTCAGACAATCGTAAGGTTCGATGTTTGACTAACGAAAATGCGATCGAATCAAGAAAAATGGCAGATACAAAAGTTGGTGGACTCGTCAAGATCAGGCGCCTCACGAAGTATAAAATATGTGTAATACTCATCAAATAAAACCTGCGAGGGCCTGCTGACTATAAGGTTATTTCTTGTAAACGAATTATATATACATACTAAAATATGTATTGTTATTATTTCAACTCAAAAACTCAACAAAATAAGTGAAATTATCTTACTTCCGCTTTTTTATTGATTTCCGTATCTTTTAAAAAATATTTTCTTTAAGACAGAAACAGAAAAGTAATTATCTCGTTTAATAAGTTTTCAAAGCTCAATACTTCAAATCGTTTTTCTTTTAACAAAGCAAATAATAACTTACCGTAGAAAATTTTTCTACAAAACGACTGCTCGTTTTTATGGGACGATTTGTTTGTGCTGTTGATTCGACGAACAATATCAATGGAATTACTAAATATAAAATTGAATATTTTTTTACAATTCCAGTAGTCCATGTTATGGCAAACCATGGCCACATCAAAATTCCTTGCATTTCGAAGTGTCATGAGTCCTAGAAATAAAGAAAAAATTATCTTTTTTTTAATTAAAGTAAATAAATAGTAATAAATTTATTTTAATTTAACACACAAAACGTTCAGCAAACAAACTCAATTTACAATACTGTTACGATTACAGAAAAATCCAGACGATTACAGTCACTTCAAGAAAAATCAAATCAAAACAAAACAAAACAACAAATTGATAAAATGAATAGTGTTGTTGTTGTATTTCCATTATGGAACTTGGATCAACAATAAATAAAATTGTATGATTTTATGAATCAAATCAGCATAACTTAAAGTAATCAAATATTCTACTATTTTCTCAAGGTTTCTAAAAAGTGACCTCGAATTATCTAGAAATTAAGCAGTTTAGTATATAAGCAATTGCCTCTTGTAGAATAGGAGTTAGTTTCATTTGAACGTATGACGATAAAGTTAAAATTGTAAAAGTGATATTTAAAATTAGTTTTTGTAAATAAAGTTTAAAGTTTTATTAAGTATAGAAATAATTTGTGTATTATTTTAAACATTGTATTACAGGAAATTTCTACAATCAACCGTTGGAGTTTCTATAGCTGTTGAAAGAATACTCTAGTTAGGAATATTGTTTGCTGTACTGTTTTCCTGTTGTTGTGAAACAATTAAGGTGTTGAATACTTAATAAAACCTGGTGTTGTTGCTTACTAATCAGTGATCGAACTCAGAAAGAGATTGGGAATTGCGTTTATCGAATTGTGAGTTAGGCCAATTCGAAAAACTTTGATGTTGTAAGAACTTTAAACTATTTTTTTAAATATGTTTTCAAATAAGATTATAGATAAGCTCATAGAATATAGCCCATTCTGACTTCAATGAATTGGGCTTTTAGATTATAGGAGGTTTTGCTAATATATAAAAGGCAGCGTTAGGGAAAATAAGTTCAATTTTATATTGTCAACGATTCAAACTGTTTTGAATTCACAGTGATACAAGTGAGTTCTAAATTAGCAGTGACACAAGTTAGTCATAATATAAGGTGAATAAAATAATGATAAGATATTATTATAAGTGAAGATTTATTGCGAATACAAGAATAATTAAGAAGAAATATTTTTTAAGATAAAATCTTGAAACGTATAGCAAATTCATTGTTTCATTTCCTGATTTAGTAATCCAACCAAACAGAAATAACTCGGTCAAAAGAAACCTTACAATATAGTGGTGTTGTGTTATGACCAGCATTTAATTATTCTATTACTTTATAAAAGCTTCTCTTTTTATTCATATTAATTTCATAAACAGAAAATTGGTTTAAAGTTTAAACAAATCAGTTGCTTAACTGCCTCCTCTTCTTCTATTTGGTTGTTTCGAAAACTAATAGTTCATCTTGTTATATTTCTAAGTTGTTGTTCTTAGCAAAAAAACGTTTTAAGCATAGTTTTATTATTTATTTTTCTTTAATTTCTCCCCCAAAATAGTGTCTTGTTTATAACCTTAATACCGTTTTTATAACTTCGTTATTCATTTTCGTGCTGTTCAAATTGTATTATATATTGATTGACACTTTGTTTTCATCGCGATATTCATTTTCTCTTATTACTAAGAGAACTGATGCGAATTTTTTGTTTGTTTTTATTATATGTATAGATAAATAGATAGACTTTAATCAAACTGGGTATAGTTGGTCGAAATCAATTTTTGGTTTTTTATGTAAAAAGTTATTTCTATAAATGGAAATTTCTATTCAATTTATATTAGAAGTTTTTTTATTCTGAAAATCGAAATATTTTTTGCTTGATATTTTGGGAGGAGATTACAATCTAAGTATGTCTAATCTCACACAATCTAGTCTATAAGCAAAATTATTTAATATTTTGTTGATTATATGCGATTAAACACAGAAGACAGTTTGAGGTTGTTACGGCTCAACGAATGTAAATTATGGTAGCTAATGCCACCCATTTTCCAAAATTTTTCCAATTTTGTCAAAGCAAACTCATAATAATTAGATTGATTTTTTTGTATGAAATTTTCTTATGATTTTTAGAAGTTTTAGAACGAAGCGATTTCATCTATTTTTAGAAGGAAGCGATTATATCTTGTATAAGTTCGCGAATGGATTAAATCCGACTAGTGGTTAAGAGACTAGAGCCTTAAAAGTCAAATAAACTAAGACGTTATAACAGTCTTTGGGATTAATGGATAACAGCCTTTGGAAATATTGAAAATTTAGAACACTGAAATCTATCGTTTTTACAAAATCTAGACATCTGCAATAAGAGGTTTCTGAGAAATCTTCTCTAACAAAAAACTGAACAACAGCTTGTAGGATTGGATCAACTGTGGATGGGTTCACAATGGCTGTCAATGGAAAGCAAATGTTGGTCCTTGGTGACAACAGATTTACATGCTACAGATGCTACAGATGCTGATTAAGAAAAAAGATCTCCTAAAACAAACGACCGGTTATAGGAAATTGAAGAAGATATTTTATCTGACTTCTCTGAAGCGCTGGTAAGAGAATACTTGGGCGACCACAAAACCACTCCCAGAAGCCATGGATGGATCAAGCATGTCTTGACGCTATTTAATACAAAAGAGATTGCTATCGGAAATGTCTGCAAGAACGCAACACTAGATCTATACGAAAACCACATAACGACGGCTACAGTTCATTTACGTGTAGTAACTACATTTTATAAAAATTGAACAGAAGCTCACAAAACGATTTATTGCGATTCTAAACAAGCTTTTGAAAAATAATTACTATATCAATAAATAAAAACAATAGTTATTTGTTTAACTAGGCAGCAAAGTAGTAGATTGACTGCCGCGGCTGATAGTTCATAGCCGAGCGAGCGAGGCTAGGAATTCAGCCAAGGCAGTCAATCTACCTTGCTGCCGAGTTGAACATATAATTTTTTCTCCGATTAATTACAATGATATGTAATTTAATAATTATTACTTCAAAAATAAAGCAAAATTTTAAAAATGAAATAATAAATCGATTAAAAAAATTTTTTTTTAATCGCAATATCTGTTTATTTCTATGAAGTCTAATTATTTTGCTGCCTAGGCAGCAAAGTACTTGCTTTGCTTCCTAGGCGGGAAAAGTGCCACTTTGCTGACTGAAATAAGTCTGCAAAATTTATATTTGCTGTCTATCGGAGAAAAAATAGTTTTTTTGAGTTATTGATAAAAATTTTTTATTTTCAAGCTTGTTTAGAATCACAATAAATCATTTTCTGAGCTTCTGTTCAAATTTTATAAAATGTAGTTACACGTAAATGAACTGTAGCCGTCGATAAACTTTTGGAAAGTAAAGTTGTTTAAGAATTGATTTACGACGTAAATAAAGAATTGTTAATGTGAAACAAATTAGCTGATTGCGCATAAAAGCTCTTATTAACACGCAGTTTTTTTTGGTGATTGCAGCAGATTTATCATCAATTATTTATTATTATGGTAGCATTATTATCATTAATAATTTATTATTGAAAGCTCAAAGAAGAATACCAAGCCGATTTACATACAGAACATAAAGCAGAGTTTCATATTACAAAAAAATCATTGTGATTTTGATACTAGACTAAAATTGTTTATAAATAACAGGAATTATATAAGAATTGTGATTATTGTTTTCATTAACTAATTTTTTTTTTGTGTGATGGACTGTGGAAAGGGGAATATTCAAAATAAACGGCTCAAATACGTACCAAATTTACAACGTTTTGCTACTCCTGATAAACAAACCTACTCGTATACCATAAATTGTTCAATGTTTAAAATTTACAGATCGGTTGCACGATTTTTATTTCTAGTTATAGCTTTGAACAAAAGCACGTACAATAACAACTTCTATGTGAATTATAAATAGAATCAAATTAGTTGTCAACTTTTTAAAATAAACATTTCCAGGAAATAATCACGCGATTATTTTCAGTTTTTTTATAATGATTGTTAGGAAACAAAATTTTCATTTTATAAATGCCTAAATTTAGCATAATTTTTGAATAAATTTAGCAGAAAATGTAACAACATTAACCAAAAAACGATTATGATAATAACGGAATAAATCAAGCTGACAACAACCTATATAAACACTTTAATTTTCGTACAGACAGAGATATAAATTATTTAGGAGTAACCGTAATAATAGATCTAGATTGGGCGTTCTAAATTAGCTGGTTGTTTGATATTCGTCCAGTTAAAATTTATGAATCCGATTACACAGATATCCACAGCGTTCAAGGAGTTTACACATTACATCACAGCGTAGGATAGCGAAAATCCGAAATTTTACGTCCACACCGTGCTACCTGGGTAACGTTAACAGAATTAGGTTGGTGCAGTTGAGAGGGGCAGAGTAAATACTGCTTATACTCAATGATTCTGCACCATGGCGAGTAATTGGCGCCATAAAACCAATGCAACTCAAGCGTCTGTTCTCCAGGTTGGGGGCGGCTTGGAGCGGGCGTCTGTCTTGGATCAAGCGGCTCATTATATAAACGTGTAAAAAGGTTGTTTCTGGTGACCTTAAGATGCAGAACGAACCCATTCACGAAAATTTGGGTTGGGCGAATGGCTAACACCCCATATCCCTAAAAAATTATGACTTGAATTCTGTACACTGGCCTCGGATTATCTCGGAATCATTTCAAGAACGACCTTAGAAACTGTACCCGGACTACGATTTAAAAATGGGAATCTGGAACGTGCTAAGCCTTAGAAGACCAGGAGATCTATTAAAACTTACAAACCAAATCAACAGCTACACACTAGATATAGTGGCATTACAAGAACTAAGATGGCCAGGGAGTGGAATCCACGAAACAGCAAAGGATACTCTCTACTATTGCGGTCATCAAAACGGAGGAGAATTTGGAGTTGGCTTTCTCATACATCGTTGCGTGAATCAACATGTTATCGAATTTTTCCAATTAATATGCGGATATGCACAATGAGAATCCGCACACAAAAATTTAATGTAAAGATCATCAATGTTTATGCACCTACTGAAGACAAAGCAGATGACATTAAAGACCTGTTCTTTCTAGAACTCGAAGGAGTCATCAATAACATCCCGCGGCACGAACTAAAAATCGTGGTAGGTGACTTCAATGCTCAAATTCGTGTTCGTCGAAGAGGAAGAGCTAGACAACGCTGGCGTGATGACATCATTCAAGACCTTCGTGATATAGGATGTCGAAACTGGGGTCAACTGGTCATGGAACGAGATGATTGGAAGCTGATTGCACAGACGGCAAAATCCCTCCATGGGATGTAAACACCAGAGAGAGAGAGAGTTCAACGAGTTGTGTGAATTCATTCAAAATCGATACTGTGTTTTACTTTTAGGAACTTTAATGATTTGTAGTGTGAGTTTAGGGGCAACAAGAGAAAAAGCAGACGTTTTATTTTAATTAAAATCTCAAACACAAATGATCAATAAAATCGCAATCACTACAAATGTGGTTAAAAAAATAAATTAACGGTTAACATTTATTGAAAAAATGCTAAATCCGCAGTAGAAAAAAATAAAAATTATTTCAACAAAAACATGTTCTATAAACATAACATAAGTATTCAAAATTATTATTTTTGCAATTCCGAATCACAATTCAACGTATTTCGATATTGTCAACAATATCAAAAAATGAGATTTTTCCGCATTGTTTATCTTCATGGAAAATTGTCTCAATACTAAGTTGATAATAGAAATGTTTACTTATATTTTAATATGAATGTTGATTGTAAAAAATTTGGTTGCAGAATAATTTTGTTTAATTGTGTTTTCGGAATTGCAAAAGCCGTTGTGTGCAACTCGTTGCACAAATTGATTTTTTCCGCACTTTTCGTATATTTGTCCAACTCGGCTTCGCCTCGTGTTTACGAAATTACGACGCGTGCGGAAAAAATCAATTTGTGAACGAGTTGCACACAACGGTTTTTGCAATTCCGAAAACACAATTAAACAAAATTATTCTGCAACCAAATTTTTTACAATCAACATTCATATTAAAATATAAGTAAACATTTCTATTATCAACTTAGCATTGAGACAATTTTCTATGAAACAGTCCGGAAAATCTCACTTTTTGATATTGTTGACAATATCGAAATACGTTCAGTTGTGATTCGGAATTGCAAAAAGTACTATTCTCTTATCTAATTGAAATATTGAACAATCCTTTTTGTAATATTTTTCTATTGTTAAGTTTTTCTATTCAATCCCTTGACCGACTCTTTGAAAAACTGAAAAGAAATTTATTTTTTCACATTTTCTTGTTGTTTAGAAAATTCCTAGATATCATCATAAAATAATTTTATGGTAAAAACCAGCTTGTTTCATCTAAAAAAAAAGTATAGAAAAAAGAAATTGTTAAAAGGATAAACGATGACTTTTTTTTTACGATTTAAGGTTCAACGAGCTGAATTTTATTTAATATCAAATATTGTGTTTGTTATAATTTAATGATTACAAAATATGTCTTTTACAATTTTTGGAGATTTAGACAAAAAAAACCTTCATTGAAATGTTATTTACTTCTTTCTATTCAGAACTAGTTGGACATGGTCACGCGTTGCAGTGGCTCAGTCTGGTTAAATATAAGAAATAAAGAAAACAGAACACACGTTTCTAATATATTTAATGCCTGGGGGTAAACAATGTTTTTTGTTGTTCAATTATCTGTGCAGATATAGAGATTGTCTGGTTTGCCGACTATAGAACATGTAACATATAATTGTCCATGTGAGTAACAATCGGTATCTAGATCTAAAGCACATGCTTCTAATGTTTGGCCCTGAGCCTGTTGATGGTGATTGTAAATGCCAATCAAATTTGGAATTGCAATCTTTTAAATTCAAATGGCATATCTGTTGGCATCATAGGTATCCGAGGAATGAGGACATTTTCACTTTTGAAAGGTCCAGCTAAGATTGTTGATTCTACTACGTTGCTCATTGTTTTTTGTTGCTGCGAGGCGCGTACCATTGCAAAGATTTGGCTGGTTGATATTTCGCACCATGATAATTGGTACGCCAATTTTTAATTGCAGTACATGCGGCGGCATCCCTGGATGATCAAGTGAATTAAAAAATTCTGTTGGATAGTTAACCGCTTCATCTGCGTCCAATACAGTGTCTACGGCCTTGTATGTAACTGCCTCGCTTTGAATATAAGACTGATTTATACTGGTAAATTCGTTGGCGTCTTTTTTGGCCACAAATGGCTCGTTTACTCAGCCAATTGAGATTCTAATGATTAGTTTGAATATTGGGAAATGCTTTTTAAA
This sequence comes from Diogma glabrata, assembly GCA_963693315.1. Lineage (NCBI taxonomy): Eukaryota > Metazoa > Arthropoda > Insecta > Diptera > Cylindrotomidae > Diogma > Diogma glabrata. The sequence goes on along the minus strand of OY856186.1, from coordinate 3,694,246 downwards.
CCAATTCCTCTTTTGACGACACTAAATTGCAGAAGTTATGAGGCAATAAAATTCGTCCTGAGGTTAGATCAACCGGCACCTTTCCGTCTGCAATTGATGTGAGAATATCTCAGTTGATTTATCGTTTTGAAGTAGGACATGCATATTTGTAGTTAATTTTAACCTTTTTACGTGTCGCCACAAAGTAAAGTATATCAGGCAAACATTTTCATGCAAACGACGCAAGAGCCAAAGTTATGTCATTTTGTGATCGAATTATTGCTAGAATTAGTCTGATTAGGAATGTTTTATCAGTTCCTCCTGGCGCATCCCAAAAAAAGGTTCCTCCAACCCCGTTATTAACATTTTGCGTTAGTTGATTGTAAATGGCTTTTTGTTCAAACGTTAGCTTTGGAATATTTGAATGCACATACGATAAAAGATCACCCGTGTTGTAATTTTGTTCATGACGAAATTCTACATCGAACGAAGATGCAGCAGCAGATAGATTCTACGAAGGCATTCCTAATTGATTGAGAACTTTGTTCACGATATCTAAGCTCAAATCTTCAATCATTATCATTTCGTTATAAATTTCTGTTGTGAAATCAATGTTTATATCGGCTTTTTCTTTGGATATACGACGTAAAATATCTTCAGACATGTGTGATTTATATTTCTTCCGCATAACTCTGTTGGAGATGAAGGAGAGCAGGCGGTTAATATGTTTGCAAACAAAGCACGAGCTTGATTTGGATGTGACGTATGGCACGCGTCATTAATGCATACATCCCCCCAGTGACGGTCGTTCTCTAATAAATTCAAAACATGACATGTAATAAGAAAAGGTTTATGTGTAACCCCGTTGTCAACACACAATTGCTGAAAAGACGTAGGACGGGCTATCTTTATCAATAACACGTAAAGAAGCATTCATCTTGATTCTGATGCACTGTGTACAGTCTGCCTATCGTAGTTTCTTTGAATAAGCCGAGGAGTCCTTCGACTCACTCTTCTCGTTTAATCTAAGTAAAGTTGCAATCACAATTACTTATTTTGCTGATCCATGTTTATTGGAAGAAATATGTAACAAAATTTTATAGTAAATGAGGATAGAAGAAATTCTTGCTCCAAAGGACAGTCGCCCCTACCGAAAGGAGGGCACGTGGCAACCCTATTGGTTGATAAATTAAATAAAATAATCGGGCTATCACTATACAAAACTAATCGATTAAATTAAGCATGTAGTGAAAGTTGAAACTCGACCATAAATTTGAGTGAAATGAGAATAAAACAAGAGACATTTGCACTCGTTGACAGCTCTTACGTTATGACGCATATACAGTTTTAAAAAAAAGTATATAAAAACCTGCCTGTATTCGAATGCAACGTTATGTCCAAACTTCAAAGGAATCGATCCACTACTTTAGGATACCTATTTTGAACAAACGAACATTTACATTTTTATTTATATAGAAGAAGAAGATAGAAGATAAAGGAAGATAATGATAAAACACAAATAAAAGTTTGCGTTAAGGATTTGATTTATTTGTGTGATATAAATATATGTTTGGACTGTATTAAGGATTTTTCCTAATTATGTCAATATAATTGTTATTTGTTGTACCAAAGATAATTTTTATTGAAACATTTCCAAGGAAAAGAAACACATAAAACTAATAAGAAAATGAACAAATCTAATAATAATATTTTCACCGTTTATCACACCATCTCTTATTGTTTTTCATTATAGTAACATCATAGAATTTCAATAATTAAACTTTAGTAAACACCTTTATAATTCAATTACAGTAAATAAACAGGAACTAACAACTTTTTTGAAGTATATATGAAGCATAGCTATTAGTTTCTTAATTTATTAAAAGCTTTTTATATTCTCTTTGATATTCGTTAGTAGATAAAATTTAATAATAAACGAGTTTAGAATAAAAATGAGAAAAGTTAACATCATAGTATTTCCTTTATAAGAAAATTGACACCAAACTTTTGTTTAGACCGGAAGAATAAAAGGCATATTTCGTTTTTACGAGATTAGGAAGCTTAAAACGTAATCCAAAGGTAATAAGCATCTAGGATTACTATTGTTCTAAAAATAATATCACTCCTATCCTATGGATATAATATCAGTCCGATATAAACGACCAACAACCAACATATTTACGATTCCACATAATCGCAACGAAACACAAAACAAAATTGTATTCAACCTCAATTTCCCTTTTACAATAGTTCACTAACAAAACTATACTATAATCAACTATTTCCAAGAAAAGGGGTGGACAATAAAAATAAATCATGAATTAAAATATGCACATATATCCAAAATTTATGATGTAGATTTCATCAGATTTTCTCGAGTTTTCTTTGTGAAGAAATTGACCTTTCGAATTATTAAGTAATTAAGAAATAGGAATATTGTTTTCCTGTTGTTGTGAAACAATAAAGTTGTGAAATATTTAATAAAACGTGGTGTTCATGCTTGCTAATCAGTGATCGAACCCATAAGGAGAGTTATTTGATTGAGAGTTTTAATCGTTAGATGGTTTGTGCAAACGGTCAAACAGGCGCGGTCACAGTCATAGTAATCGAATGCAAAGAAGGTTTTTGTCTTTATTCTACAAAGATTTAAGAAAAGCGTTGATTAACATCTCAGAACGCATGTTGTTGGTGGACCTAGGACTTAAAAGGTATATATGTCATGTTGAAACACATACTTTAGTTTCCTATACCCAATACTTCACCTTGAGTTCATATGACCCGTTTTAAAAAATGAATTTAAAAGAAAAATATTGGTTGTGATATAATGCCAAACTGATGGAAAGAAAAAGACAGACAATTCATGGTGTCCACTATTTTTTCGAAACCAAATTCCCTGACTTTCCATGACTTTCCAGACCAAAAATATGAAAACTCCATGACTTTTTTAAAATAAAACTAATAACTTTGTAAACAAAAAAAACTAAAATGTATAAATGTTTTGATTGAGTCGATGTTACATGACATGAGACATGTTTTAATTCCAACAAAGATATACAAAATATTTAAAATTCTGATAAATAATTAATTACATAAAAGACTTAGGGCCGGTTGTACAATTGCAGTTCAGCCGAGGTTTAAGCTGAAATTATGCTAAACCTGATATTCTGTTCAGTTACGCGTTGAACAATTGCGGTTTAGTCGCGAGTGTGAGCTTAAGCCAGGGTTCAAGTTGAGCGCCCAATTTTGTTGGTTCAAGTGCGGTTCAAGAAACTAACCTAACTTGTAACCTAACCTAAGCTCCTATCGCTTTACTACTAAGCTTACTACTAAGTTCTACTAAGCTTTAGCTAAGCTGCTATTGTACAAGCGACCCCTAGTTGTAGAACTACATATAGGTTTCCAGAACGATTATTTTAATAACTTTACTTTCAATCATCATTGTCAAAACTACAAATTTTGGTCCCAGGACGTCAGTCCAAACTTGGTTCAAGCTTGGGCCGTTTGAAAATGTTAGGCCTGGCCCGAACCACAAAATCTGTGGCGCGGGCTTGGCCGAAGTTTGGTCCCTTAGCTCATTCTTACCTGGGTTTCGAATATATCAATTTGAAAAGTGTTTACAGTGCCATTAATTCTTATTCTATTTGTACTACTTGTACTAAATCTTTTGACCTTCCTATCATTGAAAGCCTTTCTGGTTCGAAATGCTTTGCTTCAAACACCACTATTCTGAAAACTCCTGAATAAATACCCCAAACTCAGTCTTCAGTAGTTTATATGAAAGAATTTGGTTTCAAAATTCAAACCCAAAATTGTCAAAAAAACTTTTAAGGGTGGGTTAAACATCAACAAAGCTGGACAACATCCAAACTATTATCCCGAGCGAATTTTCAAAAGAACTTGCACTCACTTTAAGTAAAATTTTCTACAGATTTTATAAATTTATAGTATTTTTTTCTTTGTGCTAGAAGTCCAATATCAGTTGATCCACAAAAAAGGAACAAGATGTGATATTTCAAATCATTGATAGACCAACAGCTTTACTCCCAGTCCTATCCAAAATATTCAACTATTCATTCACACGTATCAAAAATTTTTGGAAGACAACCACACAGTCGAAAAATTGCTGCAAATTTTAATACAAGCTTTGCTATATGGGTTATGTAAAGCAAGTTATTATTAAATTGCAAAGCAAATTTTGCATTAAAACTTATTCTAACGCAAAACTACAAATTTTAGTACAACTCTAACAACATAATTTATTTTTTATAAAAATGGTAGGAATTTTAAAACAACTTGCTACGCTAGAAGTTTGAAAACATCTTGCTAATGCAAAGAGCATTACATTTATTTTTAAAGCAAGCTCTGCATTGTTTTATAATGGTGACTTCCGTAGGACCTATATATATGTAGCAAATTGCATTACATATTCAGCTCATTTTCAACTGTGTGTGATGGGATGAAACATTGTAGCAAGCTCGGATAACATTGATTTGATCTCCTTAGAAAAATGATCTTCCATGACGTATTTATAGAATATTACGAAATTTACAACATTTACTAAGATGGCTTTACTTTTGAGTCTAAATTAATTAAAGCTGGAGCACTCTAGTGCTAATTTTGTCCCCACTCTATTTTTAATTTATATAAACGAACTGTTGTAAATCCACAGTAGCCCGATAAATAGTTTTGCAGATGGTAAAACAGCACAAACTATTTCTCACCTAATCTTCAAATGATAAAATACATCGCCCCCGCAGATATGCAGCACTAAAAGTAAACTAGTAGCTCAAAATTCCGATTGTGGTAATCAAAATTTGATCAAGTTTAATTCCAAAAATACAGCTATTTTTTCTAGTTCAAAAACTGAGTTTTCCAACGATATTTCAAACAATATGTGTGGAGATTAAATACGTTAATGCGAAAGCATTCGTTTATTGGGACCATTCACCATTGCAGATGACTTACTATAAATCATTAATTTAATAACAATAACAATGAGCATGTGTAAAGTTAAAAAATATTTCACTCTACATTATTGACTTAATATTTATAAGTCCTATATGCGTCCCTGTATGAAGTATTGAAATCAAGTTTGAGCGCTGCATTTGTTTCCCTAATGGCTGTATTAGAGTCTGTTCAAAGCATCATATTAGATTTGTGCGTGATCGAAATTTAACTGCAAATCTTGATGCCCTTAAACTTCATCGCACTGTTACTGATCTCATTGTTTTTTATAAATATATTCTCTTGCCAGTTAGTTAGTACCTGATTAGTAATTGTTGAGATCACAGGTGTCATAGCGACAGAATGTAAAGGGATCTTTTGCACATTGACGAAAAAATATTAATTTGAACGTTTACATAAAATTTAGAGTATCAAAAAATTTTTAAGAGCTGGCATTCAAAATATAACATTAGATAGATTGTATTAATACAAACTATGTCGCTTACAAAAATATTTTAAATACTTATAAAGGAGACATAAGTAAAATATTAAGAATACATGCAATATAATTTTTATTTTTATAAAAAAGTTTTTGTTAAAATAAAATTTTTCCAGAAAATAACAAAAATTCCATGACTTTCCATGACTTTCCCTGACCAAAATAAAATCCCCTGACTTTCCATGACTTTCCAGAATTCCATACCTGGTGGACACCATGCAATTGTATGGCTATACTAGTTGTCAACATGGTTTAGTTGAATAATTCCGTTCTTAACCTAAAATTCAACTACAAAATTAAACATACCCTAGTAATCGTTAACAAAACAAATTGTGACTGATTTGTTCGAGTTGTTAAACAGAAGCAGGCCTAGTTACATGAATTTGATTCAAAATGATTTAAATATATTCTAATCTAATGGAATTTCAACAACATTTAGAACAAAAAAAAACTCATTAACATAACAAAAGAAATAATCATTAGGTGAGAATTGTGTTTCGTCGGAAGGACATTTGTCCTGAAAAGTTTATAAAAAGGAAACAAACGAAAACTAATTTTCTTTATATTGTTATGATGTTACCTTTTTAAACTCTGGTCGTCGGATTGTGATAAAACATTTAGATTACTGTTTACTTACACCAATTTATTTATTCATAAAAATTTTCTAAAGGCTTTGAATGATTCTCGGGCAAGATAAACGTTGCTTATTCTTATATCCTTTTGTTATTTATTCGAAAAACCTATGACTAAGTGCAATTATTTTAAAATAAACTAAATCTTTGAAAACATGAAGCATTTTGATTACTGTCTTATGATTAAATAGCTTTATTTACTCTGTTGAAAATGACTTTGGCGATACAGTCTTGGCTTCATTCTGAATAAAGTCAGGGCGTGATCAGTCTTGAAAGGGTAACCCCTATTAGTACAATCTGATGTGGGTCTGATTTGGAATACTCTTTTAGGGTTAACCTTATTTTAATATATCTGGGCCTGATTTGGTTTTTCGTATTTGAATTTAATCAGGACCTGATAAGAAATACCTTGCTATGGTTTGTCATTTTTAATTGTATCCGGCCACTATCAGAAATATGTAGAGGTTAATGTATTTAAATCTAAATAATTAATCTCTACAGACAAAACGATCACTTATACCCATGACATGAACCATCTGCGAATCTTGTTAAATCTCAATCTTATTCACGCAGTCGTACGATAAATGAATTAATTCGAAAATCAATATAGAACTTTTTCCATCATTTTTACCCGGCGGTAAGGAAAAAGTCAAAAAGAATTAGTATTTTTTATGGAGCTTCATTCTTCATTGGCACTTTTTTATTTTATGTTCAATGCTTGATCCAAAGTCGAGCAAATCTGTCCAGGGTCCTGTTTGAGCAAAATTTCTGATCGGATAATTAAACCGCTGTTTAGCAAGTCTTTTAAATTAAAACATAAATATCGAAAACGCGGCAATAGATGCTGACAGAAAACTCTGGACTAAGTTAGTGGTCTGCTATAAAAATAAAACATACTGTTCCATACATAATATACATTTATTTTATAAACCACAATTAAATTAATCCATTCATAGTATTACTTTTTGCTATCCTATTACAAATTTTCATTCCGATTTATTAAAAACACGCACCTTTTAGTCGTTATCCTTAAATCAGAAACATCAACAAAAAAATCTCAAATAATTTACATAAGATTGATTCATGTATTTTATTGTTATTCTTACCATAAATTTTCTAAAATTTTATTTAGACAACAAATTGTTTGCTTTTCTTATTATGATTTCGATTACGATTGTGAAAGAAATCGTACGGAAAAAACTTATACAGTCTTATGCTTTTATTATTTAAATCAGTTATAGACTTACGTAGTTATTTTTTCTATTGAGATATCTTGAGGATAAAACAAAATTACAAAATGCAAATTTAATTCAATTTGAGTTTTTATTCTCAAGTTTATTCGAATTCAATAATTTGGTAACATTATTACGCAATTCAGTATGGGTCTACAAACGAAAGATGGAGTTCTGAAAACTGGAACCTTCTGATAATCTAGAAATTTTAAGAGATGAGATTTTTTGTCAAATCGAAAATTAACATAATCATAATCAAGGAATCAAATCACAATCTTTAATTAAATACTTAAATATAAACAAAATTATGTCAGCATTACAGAAGACAACCACCCATTTAGTCCAAGACACACGGGCTTCAAGATTTGATTTGATACTATCGGTATCCTTGTATAATTATGTAAAGGGAGAACTCAAGAAACACAGACATTTCAACATTCAATTAAAAACCTCTGTTAACTCTTAGTGTGTAAATTTGAAAAATAAAACAAATATTCCAGTTATCATGTATCATCAAATCTTGAATTGGTTTGATGATTGATCATCTGAAACACATTTATATATTTCTGTATTGCTTGAATTTAAAAATTTTGTAATTCAGAAAAAATAGTTATTTGCTTCACTAGGATAGGACAAACAATTTGGCGGATTTTGAGTTGAGTAAGAATGTTGCGGTGCGACACGATAGTGATCGCGATCTTACGAGTTTTAAAATCCCATTTTTTAAAGTGAAACTGAAAACTTCTTTAGCATCGTTGTGATTTGAAAGTCGATGAAACGAAAAAGCGACAGTAAAAAGAGACAGTAAATATTTTAATATTTTCCTGTTTTTACTTATTATTTTAGTTGTATTGTATTATTATGTATGTTATTATGTTGAAAAAAAATGAAATTGTTTTTGATGATTAAAATACAGGAACAGGAAAAACAATTCACAAGTGGAAGAAGTGAAACCTTCAAAAATTTTGACTTCAAGATAATGAGACGAATGTAAAATTTCGGGAAGAGGATAATTGCAGGTTTTAGTCATGATCATAGTGATACAAAGTTTGATAATTATTTTACATTTTATTCGTATATATTACATTATTCAGACTCAGAGCTTATATTTTCGATAAATTATACACGAGGCTTATGGTAATTGGTAACTAAAGTATGAAATAAATACTTTGGTCTTAATATGGTCAATATATCTTTGGATTACTGCGTCAATTACTGTTTTTGATCTTGTTGTTGATACAGTGCGACTGAAACACTGTATTCCTAAGATATATTTCCTAAGATATTAGAGATTTTCCTGGGCCAAAGGCCATGAGCAATTGTTAGCGCGGCTATAAACAGAAACCTGTTTATTACAAACCGTCTACTATGATAATAATTAAAATTTAAATGATGTGGTCGTGCCATAAATAGTATATACACTGGAGAAAAACATTTAGTTCTTGGTTCCTTGGTGTATAATCTACTATTCTTGTATTTATTGTTCCATTTAGATTTAAATAGAACTATTAGTACTTAAAAAAGTAAAAATATAACCCTTATTTATGGTGAGTCTTTGGTATCCGTAAAAAATTCTAAATATAATTGACTTTTCAACAAACTATAAGTGCGACTATCAATTTTAAATTTGCCACAGTTATAAAATGTTTTTTTCAAGACCGACTGAAACTAAAAAATGCAAATATTGGTTTCTATCTAGATTTTATGGACATAAATAAGGAGGTTGTAAAGCAAAAGTTTTTGGTGCCATATGATCTAAAAAACCGAAATATATTCAAAAAAAAATTAATGAATTATCGACTATACTTAAATAGTTTCTGATTTATTACCAAAAACGTGGCGTTTTTCCTCTGTCTTCTAGGGTGAAAAGACATTAACGAACATTACAAAACAACAAATTTAAAAAATTCACAGCGAAAATGTTGTAAAGATTGAACGAAAACTATAGCGGTTCGCACATAAATAAATTCCGCCCGGAAACACGGTGCCATAATTCATACATGTAAACGAGGACCAACATTCGGTATATATTCAATTTCCGCAAATCAAAGCTATTAATTGTCTCCAGATCGAAAACCGAGTTCCTCAACGATATTTGAATTACTATGTGTGGCGAACAAACAAGCGAATACCAAAACATTCGTTTGCTGGAAACCATAATTTCCAACGAATTACATCTGGTCGAATTACATCAATTGGAATAACAATATGTGTCACAACTCACAACACATAAAAACCTTAAGACCAAGACAACAACATGCGTTCTAACGGGTTGATATCACGGAAAGTGGTATATGCCGTGATCATGTGATGAACGGTTTTCCTCAATTATTGAAGCCCACATATGGAGCTCATTGCACTGCTATTGCCAGTGGTATGTGATATCTAATGTTAACACGGTTATGAATGGTTGGGACTGGAGTACGCAGGGTTGTCACAACCTGAGCTCAAAAATAAAAACAATCACAAATCAACAAAATTCATGCGGGATTTATTCGTGAGGCATTTTACGCATTTAATATAATCTGCAAAACTATTTATTTTGTTACTGTTGGTTTTCAACCGTTCTTTGATATAAATCAAAACTATAGGGTAGCAGGAAAACAGAGTCTTAGGCTAAACCAGCAGTTATTAATTTAGTCTATGCTAATTATGAAGACCGAATTTGTAGAGGTTACTCAGAAAATATTGCATCAGTTTTACGTGGGGGACCGTATGCAACAAACTTGTTGGAACATGTCGCATTTTATCAAATATTTTTAAAATATTTAAATCCTATCAGAATTTACAGAAATAATGCTTGTAAAAACTCATAGTCATACATTTTGTGATCCGTTTTGAGCTAATTTAAAAAGCTTTAAATTTATAATAGAATTTAAGTGGCTTAAACACTATTTCCTAATTATTAACAAAAGATGATTGATTACATAATACGTTTTAAATATATATTTCCAAAATTCTTTTAAAGTTCATTGAACCAACGACGTAGAAAAAGATAAATAGAAAATTCATGCAAGAAAATCTCAATAGCAAATTTCCTATTTATTTTTTATCACATTTCAACGAACATAAAAACAAATCTATTGAGAAGTGATTACATGCTTCGAATATTTTTCAATAATACACTCGCAAAATATAATCAATAATTTAGTGGAATTTGTTATACGAAATTAAATTTTGTTTCTGTTTTATATTATTTTGGGTTAAGTATGCTAATACCTATTTATGGAAGACGGAATTTTCTGGCAAAAGATTGATGGTACAAAATAAGCAGAGCTTACAAAATTGTCATACATATTCCGTTATAAATTTTACATAAAAGTAATTTCCCGTTATTATCATAAATAAATCGTTTAAACAAAACAAATTTTATAAGCTATTTTATAAGCTTTGTGTTAGGGTTATAAAAATAATCAAACTTAAAAATTTTGTTTTTATCTAACCTTAAAAATTTGCTCGGTAGTTAAGTGAAATATTTTTGCTGTTATTTGCTTAAAAAATATTAAAAACAGAAATAAATTACTTAAACACTTAAATTTCATTTTCTACCAAAATACATTACAAAAATAGTAAAAAATGGTTAATATCTCTAAATATTTAATTTCACCACATTAATTTATTTATATTAAATAAATAAAACAAATGAGTTTAACTTTTATGGAAAAACATACATACCACAATTAATTTTAAGCAAAGTTCGTTTAATCAAATTAAATTTTTAACGTTTGTCTGATTTCTTGAAATTAAGCATCATTAAATTTAATAATTTAATTGTATTTCAGTCTCCATACGCGAACTGGCTTTAGCTCATTAAAATCGACAATTTGTTTGTTAATTGTTATCGAAGTTAATATTAACAAAAACTAGATATTTTTTTATTTTAATAAAGTGTGTTGTGTAGTAGGAAGTACAATATGTGTCACAAGTCACAACAACACATACAAATCTTTTAAGACCAAAGTGTCCCACAACAACATGCGTTCTAAAGCCACAATTACACTATTGCAGAACTGTGCAATATTTCTGCAATGGTAGTGTGTAAAATATTCATTGCAGAAAAGTTTGGCAATGATCTAATTGCAAAACATTGCAATGACTCATGGCGATGTTTTGCAATGAGTTCATTTCTAAACTTTTCTGCAATGAATATTTTACACACTACCATTGCACGAATATTGCAGAAATATTGTATTGTTCTGCAATAGTCTAATTGCGGCTTAAGATGTTAATCACAGTGAATCAGAAAAATCTTTTTTTTTTGTTTTTGTATAATTTTTTTTGAAAGAATGGAAAACTTAACAATAAATCCCATCACATATTAAATATGACATAGGCCAATATTTCAAGATAGGATAGTCGATAGACTATTAGCCCTGGGCCGTGAGGCACCTGTTCTTGACGATTTCAAAAACTGTTGTTCTGCCATTTTCCTCAAATTGGCCGCTTTTTCGTTCGGCAAGCTCCGAAAAATGCCGATTGCCCGCGATCTTGTAAATTTACTACCACATTTTTTTTATAATTGTGGGGGTTGGAAATTTGTTTTAGAACACGAGGGTAAGCTTGTCCGACCAAAATGTGTCTGCTATTGTCGAGTCCGACAACTGACATTTTGGAGGTTTGGATTTTCGGACTAGACAATAAGGGACAATTTTTGTTAGGAAAAAGTTACCCTCGTGTTCTAAAACAAATTTCCAACCCTCACAGTTAAAAAAAAAATTTACAAGATCCCGGGCAATCGGCATTTTTCGGAGCTTGCCGAACGAAAAAGCGGCCGAATCGAGAAAAATGGCAGAACAAAAGTTTTTCAAGGTCAAGGACAGGCGTCTCACGAAGTATAAAATATGTGGTAATCATCACATAAAATCGGCGCCGGCCCAGGGACTATATAGAGAAAACATAAAAATAAAATAAATTTTCAAATTTGTAGGAACAAATTTTTGTAGGAACAAATACAACTGGTTTAAATTTATTTGTTCATAAATTTAAATTAATTTGATTATAAATCAATAATAATTAAAGTAAAATAAAATATAAAATAAGACTCGTACGTATCAATCGTTCGGGCTTGGCCGTCTCCCGAAAACTTTATGAGATTGGGTGGTAGGACCCACCCCACCCCTTTACACCCTCTTTAAGTTTTAGTATATAAAAATCTATATAAAATAAATGAGAAGAGATAAAAAAAAATTAATGGCACCATTATCTTTTATTCAGACCGGCGCAACTTTTGAGTCCAAAAGTTGGTTTGCACCCCCACCCCCAACCAAGCCCGTGGGTGGGGTTGACACATTAAATTTCATGTGGGGTATCGTTAGAATCAAAATTTCATAACAAATACAATATCCCATATAACCCCCTGATCGGTGATATAACCATTTTTTACTCCCAAGGGGGTACCCTTATCGTCGAAAAAAATATTTTTTAGCCTGTCATGTTTGGTGTCGATTTCAATATAATCGGGGATGCTGAGTTTAATGATGATGATAAAAATGGGAGCTGGACTCGGAGTAAAAAATGGTTCTGTCGCCGATCAGGGGGTTATATGGGAGATTGTATTTGTTATGAAATTCTGGTTCTAACGATACCCCACATGACATATTTTACTCATTAAATGTGTCAACCCCACCCACGGGGTTGGTTGGGGGTGGGGGTGCAAACCAACTTTTGGACTCAAAAGTTGCGCCGGTCTGAATAAAAGATAATAGTGCCGTTAAATTTTTTTTATCTCTTCCCATTTATTTTATATAGATTTTTATATGCTAAAACTTAAAGAGGGTGTAAAGGGGTGGGAGTGGGTTCTACCACCCAATCTCATAAAGTTTTCGGGAGACGACCAAGCCCGATCGATTGATACGTACGAGTCTTATTTTATATTTTATTTTACTTTAATTATTATTGATTTATAATCAAATTAATTTAAATTTATGAACAAATAAATTTAAACCAATTTAGACCAGTATGATTTCCTCAAAAATTTGTTCCTACAAATTTGAAAATTTATTTTATTTTTATGTTTTTTCTATATAGTCCTCTATAAATACCTTTGTCCTCACTATGATCTAGAATCCTCATTTTATTTCAAGCATGGAGTATGTGTATATATCAGAAACACCATTACATATGTTAGAATTAGAAAATTTTGAATTAAATTCACAATATGGTATCCCTTAAAAATTGTTGTTCTAATCAAACGTTGTTTGTCTTTGGTCTGATTCGGCCGCCTAACCCGCCTGAGAATATCTATTTGTTTCATGACCTATATGAAAAAATAGATAGATTGACTGAATATCCTAACGCCATATTTATAGTTCTTGGTGACTTTAACGTTCAAAATAAAGAATGGCTCATACACAGCTCTACTACTAACGATATAGGTAGACAGACAGGCTGAGCTTTTTGCTGTTTATCATAGTTATACAAACATTATAGACCAGCCTACGAGAGTGCTTGACATTCCTGGACATAGTAGTAAATTACTTGATTTGTTCTTGACAAATGATTCTTTCTTGGTACAATTTAAAGTATCAGATGCTTTAGGTGGTTCTGATCATAATTTGATCTCCACTCAATTAAATATCCAAACTCCTAAATTTTTTTAAGCTAACCTCCGTCTGGTTTAGGACTATAAAGCTGCGGATTGGCAGGATTTTTTTCAAATGGTTTCCATGGAAACATAATTGTCTTACTGATCAAGACCCAAACATAGCGGCTTTAAATTTGTCTAAAATTGTTCTCGAGGGTATGTGCAGATATATTCCTAATAGATTAACTGTTCCAAAGACTGATCTTTGGTTTTCAAATAAATGCAAAAAGCAATTAAAGTTAAGAAAAGGGCTTTTCGTAAATTTAATCAAAACAAAAATGATGAAAACCTTAGACAGTACCGAATTGAGGGAAATATTTGTAGGCGACTAATAGATACAGAAAAGAATCTCTTTAATAGGAAAAAAGCATCTAAATTTGCTGAACACCTAACTGGTTCACACAATTTCTTTAAAGCTGTTAAGGCTGTCCAAGGTAATTTTTGTAAGTCTTCTCTACCTCCTCTTATTGATAGTGATATGCCTGTCACCCGGGTAGGAACTGCCAATATTAAACAACCTCGGGCCAGTATTGGCGTGCCAAGCCTTGGCTAGTTAACTCCGGTTTTCGTCTGGGCCAGTTGTAAATGCCTAGACTGAACCAAGATTCGGTTTATTATATTGCACGTTATTCACCAGCTAGTTATGCATTGTTATAGTGATTGTAAGTTTTATGAAATTTATATTTTTGAAATATTTAATTAATGTAGTATTTAATATGTAATATTTAATGTAATATTTAATTTGCCAGACTTGGTCTAAGTCTGATTTGCCAGACTTGGCCCAAGTCTGGTTTGCCAATCTTGGCCCCAGGGCATCATTCCAAGCTTGGGCCAAGCTTGGGCCGTTTGAAAATGTTAAGTCTGGCCCAAACCCCAAAAGCTGTGGCGCGGGCTTGGCCTAGGCTTGATCCATTAGCTGATTCTTACCCGGGCATTGACTCGAAAGAAAAAGCCAATCTTCTTGGATATTATTTCTCTAAAATTCTACACTAAAAGAACCCAATTTCTTACCTAAACCAATTCCTAGAGATTCTCATAAAATAATGCGTATAATTTTTCGTAAAAACATCATTTGGAAAATGCTTTTACAAATTAACACTAACAAAGCTTCTGGACCAGATCGTATTCCTCCGATCTTGAAACATTTGCAAAATTGCATTCTATTTATCGTATAAGAAAGGCGTTTTTCCTGAAATCTGGAAAATGGCAGCTGTACAACCAGTTTCATAAAAGGCCGTTGTTGCAAAAGTTTTTGAGAAATACATTAATTTTGGGTACAGAGTTTTATTTCTGAACGAAAATTTCGGGTCATTATTGATGGTTTCACTTCAGATGTTTTTTCAACTAATGCAAGCGTTCCTCGGGGTTCGGCTTTATCACCAACTCTATTACTTCGGTTTTGAATAAACCAAAGTATTGAATTCATGAGCCAAAGGAAAAATTCTTACCCCCACTTTTTTTGGCATTTCTCGACGTTGTAGGACCTACTGATTCTAAAAAAGCAATAAAAAATGTATGTCAGTCATTACCTACGAAATCTAGAAAACCGCTGGAGGGATTTCAAATTTTTTTTTTCTAAAAATAGATATGTATACTCAATGGGCAGGTCCGAAAGGACGAAGTGTTTGATAACTGTACCGGAAGTGTGTCAAAAATGGCAAATTTTCATATTTTTGACTTAAAAAACGTTTATTTTCAGTGATGAGTAGTAAATTTGAATCTGGAGAAATCTGGATGACTGACATCCGTTTTTTTAGACCAGGACCTTGATTATTGTTTTAGAAGTATGTCAAAAAAAAAATCGTTAAGTGTGTCAAAACAAGAAAATTTACATTGGTTTGGTTTAAAAAATGTTTATTTTAAGAGAAAATGAGTAGTAACATGGAATGTGGAGAAATCTTGATGTTAAATTATTGCATTATAAGTTTGTCAAAAAATTAATGTCAAGTGTGTCAAAAGAATGATTTTCATCTATTTTTTTAGAAAAAAATAAAATTAGTTATTTGTATGAAATGAAATGTAATGAACATGAAATTATATTATTATTGAGAATTTTATTGCATTATACGTTTGTCAAAATATATTGTCAAGTGTGTCAAAAAAATGATTTCATTTATTTTTTTAACCAATTTTTTGGAAAAAAAAATTTAGATGTTTGTATGATGTAATTATTAATTATTTAATTGAACATGATATTGGACATGGAAATTTATATTTGTTATAGTTTTTGACAAATTTATGGAATTTTGAAAAAGTTTGTATAATATTTTTAGAATTTCGGAAAGAGTTTTAATTTTTGATTTTGTTATAATTTTTCCAATATTTTTAGAATTTTCAAAATAGAATTTTTGAATTTGTGAATTTTGAAAAAAGTTTCAATTTTTGATTTTGTAAGAATTTTTGGAATTTTCAAAAACTTTCAAAACTCCTTTGTGGAGAAAGAATCTGTAGGACTTCTATAGGAGCACAAATTGAAAACATTATGAAATGGAATTCTCATACTTTTAACCTAGCTAAATTGGTATTTTTGAGACGATGTCGTAAGTTTTTCAATAGCGAACAGCTTCTTTTAATATACAAGTCATGTATGGAGTACTGTTCTCACATCTGGGGTGGAGCATATTTTAGTAGTTTAAAGTTTTTTGACTCTGTTCAGCGTAGAGTTGTCAAACTGATTGGCAACTCAACTCGTTGCTGACCTGACAATTTTCTATATACATACATTATGAATGAACGAACTTCCAATGAGATCAAATCAATTTTACTTGAACTAGCAAACCTACCGCGTATCACCAGAGCAAATGTTGTAGCCCATCCTTTTACAGTTCATATAAAAAGGTGCAGAACTGTTGCTTTTCAGCGTGATTTTTTCAACAGAGTCTGTCATCTTTGGAACGCCTTACCTTCATGGGTTTTCCCTGATAACTTTAATCCTCAAAATTTCAAAGTTAGCGTCCATAAATTACTTAAAGAAACTGAATAAATATTCAAAATTAATCCTAATCCCTAGTTGGGCATGGTATCTTCGGATATTCAGAGGCGTTAATTTATAATTTATTACACTCAAAAATAAAATAAGTAAATTTTATAAATTTTTTATAAATACACAACTCACAAATTTTTTTGTAAGTTTACCAAAAATATTGTTGATAACAAAAAAAATTATTTGAAAAAACCAAAAATTTATTTGATTTACAAATTATTTGTGGATGTGAAGGAAAAAACTTGTAGTTTTATCAAAAAATTGTATGTGTTGTATAACTATAAAAATTTGTAAAAGTAACTTTTATTTTTCTGAGTGTATAATTAACACTAAACATACCTAATTTTGAAGAAAAAAAAATTAAACGTACGCAGAAAAATATTTGCTGAATGTGAACCGCCCAAAGAACTACAAATAACAAAACTGACAAGATTATTGTTATTTTAAATTTTTAATATAATCTGGTGATTTAGATGGGATATGCACTCAATGACTTTACTGTAAGCATTAACCTTTGGAACCAATCGTTGAGCCATTTCTGAGACCAAACTTCATTTTGGAGAATTATAAAAGATCAAAAGGAGTAGATAGTGCAGTCTTAGTAATAACTAATGTTATTACTATTATTGAAACTTAGTGTTATTATGGCTGAAATAAATCAAAAGAATTTGAACACCTCCAACTGTTTTAAAAAATTTTAAAAAGAAATAAGTTTTTTTATCAACGTATTAAATTTTTTTTTTAAATTGAATTTTAATAAAGAGGCTTTTATTTAACGTATCTAAAACTTTTTAAGTCAATTACTTAATGTTAATAAAGTTTTTAATAAAATCAACAATATTAAAAATTTCATCAAAAATACACCCATTTTAAGATTTACCCTTAATTTTGCAAAACGGGTGAACTTTGGCATTTGAAATTCTATTTAAATACAAAACAAGACCAACAAAAGTAGCAGCCACATAAAAATGTATGAAAACATCCTACGCATTCATCCAATTTATTCTTTAAAACAGTTAGACGTCATTCAAACTAAATTTTTGGTTTGTTATTAATTATCGAAATAAATTATAATTACTTATAAAATGTACATCCGAAATTTATATAAATAAATTTTTAAATTTTCTTCCTTTGGTACTATTTTCGCAAAAATAAAAGAATAAAATCAATAATCACTTCTGAGAATCAACACATAATGATGACTTTTTTACACCAAAATATATCACAAAATTTTAGTATTCACATAATCGTTACAAAGTTTTACTCAAGCAACCCACTTTAAAAATTCGATTTATTTAAAACTATTATTTTAATATTTTTTGGACTAAAATGAAATTAGAAAAAATATCACAAAAATCTGTTTCCAACATAAAAATTTTTTTTTTGCTTTTGCAATTTAATTATTTTTCATTGTTTCACAGAAAAAAAAATCCAAAAACTGGACCGAGATTCTGAATCACAAACCGTTATCACAACGAACCTAAGGAAAACCTATTTAGAACTAAATGGTAAAAGCTCCAACACAAAATTCTAGCATAAATAAATAATAATAAAATAAAGAAATTGTGTGGGAGAGTGAAAATGATTTAGTTGTTTTCTTTGTTTTTCTTTTGGAGACGAAAAAAGATAAAAATATAAATTTTTCGATATCGAAAAAAAATCGTTTGTGAAAATAAATAAAGCGCATGTACTGAAAGTTTTATAACAAAACAGCAAGGACGAAAAATGTATTTATGTATCAATAAACGGAAAACATTTCTTTAATAAAAATAAATTGTTTTTCGACATAAAAAAAATATGCAAAGTAGAGTTTCATGGTCCGATAAGTAATTGTGATTATTTTAAAATTATTATAATAAAATAATATTTCTTATGAATAAATTGCCATAACCAGTATACACTTGAAATAATCATAACACAATTACTATAGAGCAACAGGTACATAAAAATAAAGTGAACAGAAGTATTTGTTGTTCATTTTATCCAAAATGTTACAGGTGTGTATGTGTGTTATGGGGCTTTTAAATTATTTTTCCTTAATGAGAAAAAGGATTAGATTATCACAAAAAACTTTCAGATTTTCAATATTTATAGTTTTTGTTGGAATTGTTGTGCAAAAAAGCAGATCAAATTACTTAAATTCTTTTGAGCTTAAGGAGACAACCAACCACAAGTGATTTTTTAAAAGAATAGCTTTGCTTTTTAGAATCGTCATGTCTTGAAACGTCGGGAATAGCCCTAAACATTGGGGGTAAGTAACTTTATCAAAGTAAGGTTTAATTCATTAAGATTGCATTAAATTTCATATTTTTGTTTTGTTTCATTTGTTAAATTGAGTAAATAATTCTTTAAATTAAACCAAAACAAAGGCAAGTTTTTGGAATTAATTTGTAAAATAAACAAAATATAATCATACTATACATATTAACTTATTGTTAGGGTAACAAAAAGCAATAACAAATTGCGGCATTATATAAAGCTTTAGCATAATTACTACTGTTTGCCGTTGGCAAAGATTTAGCAAATTTATTTTACTTTTAGTTTGTAAAGTTCATACTGTCGAAAAGTCATTTCATCGAAAGATCGTTGCACCGAATTTTTTTCGATGTACTGAAAATATCATATCATCGAAAAATCAGATGATCGAAATTCATAAAATCGAATAAAAATCATATTAACGAAATATCATAACATCGAAAATATCCGATATAAGGCATAACTCATTACATCGAAAAATCATATAATCGAAAAACAGGGTCGACAAACATCGAACACACAGATAAAAACATTGTAAATTGAAATGTCAGATATCCGCAGTATATGAAAATGTACATTTGTTTATCGAGTTCGCATCATAGCATCGAAAAATCAAGTCATCGAATTGTGTTATAGAAACAATTAATGTCATTAGATGGAAAGTTCAGGCCTCCGAATTTCATTTCATCGAATGGTTTTAAAATTGATAAATCATTAGATCGAAACATAATATCACTGAAAATTCATTTAGCCGAAAAGTGATTACATCGAAACATCATATCACCGAAAATCATATTGTTCGTATAAAAAAGATATAATTAAATTATTAAGAATATATGGAATATTTTGTTTTTGCTATAATAATTTTTTTTTTCAGATAGTTAAAATTTCATGACTTTCCCTGGCCAAAACAAAATCCCCTGACTTTCCAGAATTCCATACCTGGTGGACACCATATAGTTTACCATTTACGTAATTTTATATCAGAATATATTAAAAAAGCGACTTACCCCACACATTGGTTTTGTTTGTTGAGAGTTTAATCCCATCGTATTGAGGATACGCTAAGCTGGTATAGGCTATACGGCTTGTTAGAATAGCCTGGCAGACCCACGTTATATCTGCATCGCTGTAATTCATAAATAGAAAAATATTGAGTTTAGACATAACAAAGGATATATTTTTTTTAAAGTAAAATGTGTGGTTGAGTAGGAATTACAATATGTCACAACAACACATAAAAACATTTTAAGGTCAAACAACGCTTCTCAAGATGGACGGGTCTAAGGCCCAGAAGCAGTCGAAAGAAATTTCGACCAAGGACCATCACAACAATTTCGACGAAATGTGCAATCTCTGCCATTCCGTTTTTTGGTTAAGGAAGCAGCTGTCACTGGCCTCACTGCTTCAGATTCTTGTCATAATGGGTGGCATCGAAAAAAATCCCGGACCAACAGCAAAAATATGGCACTGTGCTGTATGTAAACAAATTCTGAGGGCTAACACAACATCCGTCCAGTGCAAACACTGTAAAGAATGGTGTCACCTTAAAAATTGCTCAGGCTGCAAATTATCTAGTCAACCGTCCAACATAAGCACGCAGCAAAACACATTGCGTATGAACACACATCCGGATACTCCCAGTGATGTGAAAGTGATGCAACTTAACTGTAATGGTCTAACAAATAAGTTAGACGATATAACAAATTTTGTTTTTTTTTTTTTTTTTTTAATAAAATGTGTTGTGTAATAGGGTTTAGAATATGTGTCACAACAACACATAAATACCTTTTAAGACCTAGGTCTAGACCTGGGTCCCACAACAACTGGCGTTCTGAGATGTAGATTAACGCTTTTTTTAAACATTTGTGGGTTGAAGCCACCTGAGACTAAGTGTTCCGGCACACTATTCCATTTGTACGCAGTTCGGACAAAGAAGTCTCTCTGCGATCTGCCAGTATGACAGCGCGGGATCTTTACCGTTTCACTGGTTGCGGCAGCCGATTGCCGAGTGGAACGGGGGTAAGAATAAGTTTGAGGCATGATGCCGCTGATTTCATCTGAGCACTGCTGATGACGATATTTGTAAAAAACAACGAGGTCAGCAACAGTGCGACGATGATGTAGGGAATCAAGTTTTGATGTCAAAGTTCGATCACCTACAATTCGTATAGCTCGCTTTTGAACAGAGTCCAAGAGGGCCAAGATGGAAACAGAGGCAGCACCCCAAACTTGACAGCAGTACTCCATACAGGGACGAATATAGGACTTATAAACATGGAGCAATTGGTATGGAGTGAAAAATTTTTTTCATCTATTTAGGAGACCGAGTTTTTTAGACGCGCTTTTTGCCATCGCCATAACATGATCGTTCCAGAGTAGGTCATTTGAAACTGTGACACCCAATAAACGAATGTTTTTACATTCACCTATTGGTTCATCACACATACTAAATAAAATATCTTTGGGGAACTCGGTCTTTAATCTGGAAACAATCAACAGCTGTGTTTTGGTGGAGTTGAAATTGACAAGGTTTTGGTCACCCCAGTCGGCGACTTTATTCAGATCTTTGTTCACGTTTATGGCAGCGTCTCTCCGGGCAGGATTAATTCGTTCGTGCATTTTACCTTTTGAAGGAAGGGGCTCGAACGACTTGTGCAGAGTACTATCGTCTGCAAAACTATTTATTGGGTTACTGGTGATTTTCAACAATTCGTTGATATAAATCAAAAATAGGGTTGGGGACAATACTGAGCATTGGGGTACACCAGCGTTAATTAGTTTAGACTCAGAAGAAAATCCGTCTAAGGTTACCGAAATGTATCGGTTGGATAGAAAATTTTGAATCAGCTTCACAACATTGGGATGAAAACCGTACGCAACGAGCTTGTTGATTAAGTTGGCATGCCAGACTCGATCGAATGCCTTGGAGATGTCTAAAGCGATAACGTATGTTTCACCACCTTTATCAAGTATGCTGTTCCAACAATGCGCTACATAGTTTAATAGATCGGTAGTTGATCTTTTGTTTCGAAAACCGTATTGGCTGTCGGATATTAAATGATTTTCTTCCAAAAATTTTGAAATATGTGTATTAATATAATGCTCATAGACTTTGGATAAAACCGATAGTAAAGCTATTGGCCTATAATTTGAGATATCGGATTTTGGTCCCTTTTAGGGGACGGGCTGGACATTTTCCAACTTCCAGCACGAGGGAAATATACCAGATTTGTAGGATTGGTAGAATATTTTAGTTAAAGTTGGTGCAAGTTCTTTGGAAAAGGTTTTTAAAATAATGGGTGGAATATTGTCTATTCCTGATGCTTTGTTGATGTTTAACCCCTTTAAAAGTTTAGCGACTATTTTGGGTTTGAAGTGAAGTTCATTCATATTAACTCCTGAAGACTGGATTTGGGGTATTTCTTTAGGAGTTTCCAAAACAGTGGAGTTCAGAGCAAAACGTTCAGCGAACAAGTTAGCTTTTCTTGCGGGATCATTGACGATTAAATCACCATCAATAATAGGGGGAATAGAAAATTTTGTACCAGAATTTAAAGAATTAATGGCACTGTAAAAACTCTTGTCAGAAACAGACATAGACGTAAGTTTTGAGGCTTTCGCTTTGTCAATTTCAGACTTTTTGTTTGAGATAATCTGGTTAGATATTTTGTTGGTCTTTAGATATTGGGATCGATTAGTGGGAGTTTTGTTATGAATCCAAATATTAAATGATCTACGTTTGTTTCTAAGTGCCGTTTTGGCAGCTTTCGAATACAAGTATTTTTGTTTGGGTTTTACTATGGAGAAAGGGACAAATTTATTGATAGCAAATTGGATGGTTTCTGTAAAGTTTTGAGCAGAAACATTTACATTGTCAGTGTAAAAACAATGACGGTCGAAAGGGAAACCATGGAAAAAATTTTGAAGACCACTCTTATCCATTTTTGAGTAGTGAAATATTTTACGGGGTTTGGGAGCTGTAATTTTAAGTAAATCAGTTTTGATAACTGATGAGATTAAATAATGATCAGAATTTCCTATACTACCTTTCGCGACATCGACACTCGTAATATCTGGCATTGTGGTAAGATAGAGATCTAAAAGAAAACTATTATCACCGCAATTACGGAGAGTGAAAGTCGGGCTTTAAACAATTTGGAATAGGCCCTGAGACGCGGCAAAAATTTCTGCCAGTTTTCCACTATTGTCAACATCGTCGGTCGATTTGGAGAATTCCAACCATGATTTGTTGTGGACGTTGAAGTCACCGGTAACGATAACTTCACAATTAGGGGACTTTGCTCTAATCTCGTCCATAATTTTTGTCAGCATATTAAAAAAGTTTGGGTTACGTTTGTTGGGGGACCGGTATAAAGCTATTGTAAAAAAAGTCATTTCTGGAAGACAAATCTTTAAAACCATTGTATTGAAGCCGTCACCGTGTAGTTCAAAATTTGGAAAGCGCGTGTACGCAACACTCTCATGAATGAATGCGCACACGCCCTGATGGAGTTTGAAAGCTGATTCGAGCCTATATTTGGAATTAAGCGATTCTATAAAGAGAAAATTTTCAGAAACTTGTGTTTCTGTAAGGAATAGAATGTTCGGTTTGTCGTGCTCAAGATGATGTTGCACGTGGTCATGGTTAGAGTTCAATCCGCAGATGTTTTGAACATGTATTTTAAAATTTTTTATTGATTCATATATGTTTTGTCCCTGCAAATTCCGTGGACATGCCGCTTTATGGGCGGGTGGATTGCGCAAATTTGCTTTACCACTTGCAGACTTATTTTTGTTCGGTTGTACTGCCATATATATATATCAAAAGGGTTTTATTTTATTTTTTTATGTTTTATTTTAAAATGGATAACTAAGTAAAAAATCCTATCATACAACAAAATATGACATATGCCAATATTTCATGATAAGATGAAGAAATAATAACAAAATAACAAGTGAAAAACAAATTGTGAGAAATTTGCAGAAAACAAAACAAAACTAAATGCCAATAATCCAGCTGATGCAGCACACCCCAGACGCACCGCCCACCACCTCAATCGAGGCACAAAGCCCACACATAACTACGTGTTGGTCCAATTTCTCGGAAGAGCTAATGAGCGGTACCGCTACGGAACGTTGCCCAGCTAAGACTGGAAGTGCTGCCGTTGAATAATTAAAGTTCGTCCGCCAGCACCCTAAGATATCATCTTGGCTAATAGCATCTCCTGCCACTGCCAGTGGTATGTGATATCTCACGCTAACTCATATGTCAATGGCAGGGACTGGAGTACGCAGGCTAGTCAGACCCGTAGATCAACATTGATCATAATCGATCAAAATCGATCCCTCCTGCGGTAAGTGTAATAATGATATTCGGTAATGTGTAATAATGATATTTTAGTCACGGTTCTTCAAGAAACCAAATTAAATAATAAGTCAAAAATTAGTGATAATAATAGTAACTATAAAATTATAAGATTGGATAGAGACAAAGACAAAGGTGGTTGCCTTGCCTTTATCATACATAAAAGCGTTATCTACCGTACAACTACCCTACCAGCAGTAAATGATACACATCTAGAACAATTAGGCATTGTAATAAAATCTGGTAAAACAAAGATAACACTAGTCAATATATATATATATATACCACCAGTAAGCACCTGTGATACAGGATACGTACCAAATATAGAACATCTATTTTAGAACAACGACTGTCTTATACTCGGAGATGTTATACTCGGAGGCATCTGTCATGGCCGTACTTAGAGATGAAATCCGTAAAACCGATCCCAGAATCCAAAACCTAAATCAGCAAGTAAACAAATTAATCATAGAGCACAAGAGGAACAAATGGAGAGCTAGTGAGTAATTCAAACTTCGGATCCAGCAAAAACCTATGGAGAGTTATAAAGGGGTTAACCCATCCTCGAAAGCCAGAGAGTAATTGTATGATCCCCTTCAATGATATTTCTGTAGAAAATTCTAGGAAGTGTGCCTCCAAATTTAATTCACAGTTCACAGAAAAGCTAAGTAAACATAAGAAGGTGTCAAGATGAGTTCTCAGACACTTCCGAGAACTCAAAGATGACAGCACTGAGAATATCAATTTTACAAATATTGATGCTGAGAAGGCAATTAGAACAATCAAACCCTCAAAAGCAATTGGACCCGACAGCATATCGGCTGTCATGATTAAACACATTGGACCCAAGAGAGTGCATTACCTCACAACAATAATAAATACATCACTAAATACTCTCCAGATACCGGATGTTTGGAAAACCTGAAGAACAAGGAAAGTCATACAGGCCGATCTCCATCCTCCCATCTATCGCAAAATTGATTGAAGCGCTCCTGTTACCCAATTATCAAGCTTTTGCATTCTAGCTCCACATCAACATGGCTTCCGGAAAGCACACGGCACAACTACCGCCCTTCACAAAATTCAAAACCAAATCAGCGATGGTTTGAATCCACACCAGCCATGTGCAAGAACAATCTTAGTCGCTCTTGATCTATCTTACTATCAAAGGCGTTTGACACGGTGTCGCATGCAGCACTATTAGACGACACCCTAAATACAAGCTTTCCAGGTATAATAAAGCGCTGTTTGTCCTTGGTCCTTGCCACAGGAACCATCTGGCACAACTCACAAATAAACTGAACGAATACCTTAACTCCATGCATGCATGGCTTAGTGACAGAAAACTGATACTATCATCTGAAAAGTCCACTACTACACTTTTCACCACTTGGACGGAGGTGAATACAAAATTAAAATATGCGCATTAACAACGTGCTCCTCCCTACAAGCAAAAATCCGACATTACTGGGAGTAACATTCGACACACTGCTCAGGTTTAATGCTCATGCACAAAAGGTGAACTAAAGGATGAAAAGTAGAAACAATGCACTAAAAGCGCTGAAGTTCATGGGGCAAGGACAAAAACACAATTATCACAACAAACAAAGCTATTGGTAGGCCCATTCTAAACTACGCAGCACCCATATGGAGGCCTCAAGTTTCTGACACGCACTGGAAGAAGATGCAAACTGCACAAAATACAGCTCAGAGAACCGCTACTGGATGTCACCTTATGGCTCATAGAGACCACCTACATGAAGAATGTAATATCTTACCGGTCTGTGAACACAATAAAATGCTGTCCAAACAATACATATGGACCTATCACAAAGAACAATATCCTAACCGCTAAGCTCTTCCAAACTGCAGTAAGAGAGGATTCAAACGCCAAAAACATCGATGAGACTACCTATAGAAGTGGCATAAAAAGGCTTCACACCAAAGTTATTGAAGATACTATAAACAACTACAAATATAATCGAGTCCTCAATGAAAGACCACCACAAGTCGTTGCAGAAGAAAAGCAACTGCCCCGCAGCACTAGATGCATTCTAGCGCAACTAAGATCCGGCTGGTCACGAATACTCAACAACTATATGAATAGAATTGACCCCCATATTATTGACAAGTGTCCCGCATGTGAGGGCACACCACATGATGTTGAACACCTATATGTCCAAAGAATGCGACAAACCTGACGAAGAAAGATCTGTGGTACCACCCTAGGGCTGAAGCAGAGTTTCTGAAACTGGAAACAGAATCGAACGAGTAGCATTTAATCAACGTCGCTACAACAACAACAAGGCCAAACAACAACATCAAAAATTAACAAATCAACAAAAACTGATCCATGTACATATGTTACCTTTTTGGGAAAGAACCGGATATTTTGTATTATTAAGTATTGAGTTCGGCGTACCTGATCACGAGAAACTCAAACTTATTTCGTCTGGATTCAAGCTCAAGTCACGGTCAGTATGAAATATATCCCCTATACCAACAACTTAAGTTTCGAAAGGATCATAAAATGCTGGCAATTTAATATTGTTTCTCTCTTCCACACCGGTACGTAACCTCGTAGTTTCCTCTTAATAGTTTAAGAGGTATCTCGGTTAGAGCCTCTACCTCTATTCCAGTTTGTGTTCATGATATTAGATGAACTCGATTTGATGATTTGAACAGCTAAGAGTCTCTATATTTATTCGTCTTTACTTTCTCTCAAAATTTCCTAAGTCTTTTTGAAGATGTTCACTTACTTTGAAAATTGGCTTGGTAGGTTCTTTTTTTTGTTGTTGATATAATAGAGTGTTTAGCTGGAGCAAATGTTTAGCTCGAATTTCCACTATATTTGTATTGATTGGTTCAGTAGCCGAAGCAGTGGCATTTTCTGAGTAAAACTTGAGAAAAAAAGTTGATGGGGATGAGGGGATGGGGATGTACCCAACGCCACCTATAGTTCTTCAAATAAAGCTGGGTAAATACACCAACAAATGTGTACTAAGTATCCCTACCGTACCATGGATTGTGATGTCTATGGACTGAACTATTCAAAATCCATCCACTATCCATTTGTCCGATATTTAAAATATTATTTGATATAGTAATAAGTTCAGAAAAATATTATCAGACGGTTGATCGGTATGCATTCATAGCTCAAACTAAAAGTGTGTTGCCGTACGAAACAGTTCATACGTTGATACCAAACGATGCCTTCCAAAAACTATGAAGCAAGGAGAGAAAATAATGTCTTATTCTTTCTGCGACTCTTTAGTTTTCGGTTTATGATCGAGGACAGAATCCGAGGAAACGGACGAAAAGTAAGTACTTAAGCGGCTCCAGCGTGAGCTCTTGTATGGGATAATGGGTACTCGCTGAAACATTTTAAATTGAAGGGGTTTCCTGATCTTTTCAAATTTCATTGTGTGAAATCTAGACTCTAGAGTAAATTCCAAACAAACAGAATGCATAGATATCATTTAATTTAACCAACGAACATAGCAATCATTTTTGTGTTATTTTTTTACAAACTTGTTTTATTTTTTGTAATTTGTTAAAAATTTGCGTAATTTGTTCCCTTCGTTAACAAAAAAAAAATGTCTCTACAACAACCGATTAGCACAAAACCAAAAATTGATATTGAATTGTTAGATGAAGATTTCCTACGGTATTTAGATTTAGCCCGGAATATAATGAAAGATATTAAACGGTCAAAAGATCGTGAAATAATTGCATCATATATTAAAAAATGTTGTGACCTAACCGAACAGGATATAAACGTAAAAGCAAATCGAAATGAATTTTTTAAAAGATTTTTAAAAATGTTATATGTTGCTTGTGCTAATCAACCACCATACATTGATGTAATATTTTTTTTTAAATAATTATATTTGTTTAATTTAAGAATAACAGGAATTTTTTTTATAATTTTCAGCGGTCAGAAAAAAAACCCGAAGATCGTATTATGAAATATTGGAGTCCGGATAAAAAAACATATATATCAGCTAAAGTAATGCCGGGTTATGGTGCCCTAATTTATATGGCAACATCAAATGAATTAGATAAAGGATGGGAAATGAAAGGGTTTAGAAATTATAAAGTTTAATTTATTGTATTTGTTTTTAAAAAATTTGGACGGATTTTATATAAAAATGAATGAACATTATATAAAAATGAATTTCTTAATAAACTATTTATAATATAATATGTATTCTATCGTTAAAATAAGGCATTTTTTGTACGACGTGCTTATACGAGCCACGCTAACCGCACTTTAGCCAATTTTTTTTTATAAAATTAATAATTTTGATAGAATAAACGGAATGCACATCACTAGCATCGAAAGGTTTGATATGCCGATATAATTTCCTATATTACAGGAATCTTCAGAACAATAACATTCCTCCCAATAGTCACCATTTTCGTAAACGCCCCAATTACAAACACCTGTTACACCTGTATCTGCCACAGAGGCACATCTTCGTATTACATGACGCCACCTTCCGTCCCCTAATGATTGAAATAAAACATTAAAATTTCAGAAATAGCTTGAATCCGAAAACCTTACAAATAAATCCTCTAGGACCTTGTTGAACAACTTTCATACAAAATGATCCAGGCATATGTGATTCATCGCTGGAACATTCAATTGGAATATGTTCTGTTTTGTTAAATTTTTTATAGGCACCACAATTGTCGCGACCCTTTGGATCTGTCTGTGTTGAGCATTGATAACATCTAATTGAATATCCTACAAATAGTCCAGAAATTATAACAAGCTTCTAACTTACAGTTAATCATTAAACATAACTTAAGTGATTAGTCATCCTGATAACTGAGAAGAGGACAGGTTTTTAATCTAGTATTCTTGTCATAAAACTGTACATTTTAAATAACATCGTTTATAAATTAACACAAAACTACGATTTAGTAAAAGCAATCATACAATAATAGTCAGCCACTCCCTTTCGGAGTCATATCATAATTTTATACCTATCCAATAAAATAACTGAAATTTAACTCACCAATCGAAACAAATACAGATAAGATAACAATTAAAGTAATTGATATATTTCTTGATCTATTTCCCATGTTGATAAATAAAACACAATTTTTTTCACAAGATATATCTACTTCAACTAGCAAGTCGCCATTACTGTTTACAAATAAAAAAGTAGGAAGGGTTGTATCAATAAATATATTTTGGAGACATTTCACGGATTGAATTGGAGAGATGATAAAGCAGTTTCCAAAATTTGATACCGTTTTCACCGGTAAAATTATAGAATAAAATAATTTTAACTATATAACAGTAACTTTTAGGGAAGTTATTGAAACAATATTATAACTACCTTAATTTATTACAGGTCAAATATTCAATAAGCATATTCCCAAAAACAAAAAGTTCACGTAACACGGGAATCTTTTTAAAAAATAAAATATAAACGCCTTAAAACTCGAGTTTTTAGATACTATACTACTGTCGATGAAATTGCATAGCTCTTTCGACATACGTATTTAGAGAAATAAATCTCAATTTAACGAGAATAAGGCGTTCATTATTTTATTATTATTTAATTATCTTGTTAGAGTTTAGAACTTTTAAAATAAAATGTGTGATGAATCTTTTTGTATGTTGTTCTCCAATGCGCGCACAATTTTTTAAATGTCAAATTCATTTTTAACTGAAATGGAAAATATAACAATTCCTAATCGAAAAAGACTATAGAAAACGAACATAAACAATTCAAATAAATTACTTTTTATAATGTGGCATACGTACCTGTTTGATACATAACATGATCACTTGAAAATTATGTAATTGCAAACACTGAGATATAACAACAGTTTGAAAAATATTGCTTCCAAATAACAAACGGTAGATATGAGCTTATACGTGAAAAAGCCCAGCTAGTATGCAAACGAAGACATATTTCGTATATTTGAAACTACCCAATTACCGATAAGTTATCGATAGTTTTTGCATTGTTAATGGCCAATGGATTACATTGTGCGAGTTTACAAGTTAGTGAATTTACTCGCCTAGTGTAATAAGTTTTACTATAGGTAAATAGCAGATTCCAAACAAAAGTGGATTTAAATACGCTGACTACCGTCTTACCGCGATCAGAGCTGGTTTTTTAAACGAATGAAAGTTCACGTATTCAATTAGAAGGACCAGTTCTTTTATTTGAAATTTTTATGCAAACTTTATCACTGCCCTAGAGATGGCTAGTTCTTTTTATACAAATTTGATAATTATTAATTTTGAAACATTTTATTTTAATGTTTAAATTGTATAATATAAGCTATGGCTATGGTATTATTCATTAACGTTAAAATTGCTTAAATTATTTTTAAAATTTAAGGACTGGTCCTTCTATTTGAAAGATCTTTTATTCGAGAAAAACAATAGAACTTTCAAAAAGGATTTTATTTTTCAAAATCGAATACAAGAACCGGTTCTTATGTTCGCGGTAAGACTGTAGCCGCAATTGTTAACTCGCTTAACATACAATTTTAACGGTTTTTATAAATTGATTTTCTATTGATAGCTGTTAGGATTTGGCACTTACATAAATAATATCCGAGCATAAAATGCCGAGAAGTCCAAGGGATCTGAACTGATCTGCGAATACATTTATTGGGTTAATTGTTTTTTATTTCAAAAATAATTTCTCTTACAAAAATAAAAATATTAGTATAAAAAAGCGGTAAATGGTTTTGAGATTCATCATTGGACGGAATGATTCAAGACAAACAATGTTTAATTATAGTGCAATGTTTTGGTTGCTGTGTATTAGCATTCAATCAGTTTAGAATTGTAAAAATATATTTACAAAAAAATATAAATATTGGACTTAGCAAAATGAATGACTTCGGATAGGTCGTTGGAGCAGAGTTACAACCATCTTTATCATTACATGTGCAATATTCAATATAAGTATTATTAGGTAAAGTTTCCGTAATACAAGATTGTCCATCTCCTTTTAAACCTGGTTCGCCCATATACGCACAATTTCTAGAATAACGCCATTCACCGTTTACTGAAACGTAAATACATATAGAAATTAAGTCGTTAAATTTTTAAATTAAATTTTTAACCTTTTTGTTTGATTTTTCTACACATAGAGGTCCTAATTCCAGGAAGATTTCCGATTGCGGCTACACGATTACAGTCCGTAATCGGGAGGCTGGTATTATCAAATGGATTTCCACAACTTCTATCAGCGTCTGATTGACACTCCCAACATTTTATACCAAAAACTAAAATCGAACAAAAATTTAAAGGTTATGGTTGACAGGGCGGATCCCACTGTTTATAATGAATCATTTTTGTAATCAATAAATGTAAATTATTTGTAATAACTACCTGTTTGATGCATATAACATGCTAATATAATACAAATAAAAGTAATTTTCATATTTTTTTATTGCGTTTTAACGAATGGAATTACTTTACAATAACTATCTTATTAAAATTGTTAATTAAATTGATTTTAATTAATATGAAATTAACATTAAATGTCTCCAGATTAGGTTAGAATATTCAACTGTAGATGTCAGTGGCAACAGGAAGTTGAAGTTTTTTCTTTTAATGCTCAATTTATTTTTTCAAACCATAGAATCCTAGGAATTTTAAAAAAGTTTTCTTCCTACTTGATTGATTTGTTACGAAAATATATCAAGTTTTCATGCAAAACCATATTGCCATAATAATTTACCGTTATATATTAACTTATCGAAAACATTTCGGTAAGTAGGTGGCGCATGAGAACAATAATCTATTTTTAACGTCTTTTTAAAAAAATTGTTTTAGATATCTTTTTGATGTAACTATCAAATCTTTCCATGACATCTGCATGTTCTTTTTCCTAGACCCTCGAATACAATAACCCATTTATTATTCAATATAACTACATTTTATATAATTTGAAAAGAACTATTGTCAAATAATTATACTAGTAATAATAGTATAACTACTAATAAAACTAGAATTAAAGGAACTAGAAAAAAAATAAATAGATAAAGTAAAAAAACTTGTAAAAAAATTATCATTTTCATGAAATTGGTTGAAGTCGAATTAGGCATATTGTCAAAAGGTGAAGCTTGCGTAGCACAGAAATCTTTGTCTATTTCTACTATATACGCAAAGTTTCTAAAGTAACTTCGTCCATTTTTAACTGAAATCAAATTAAAACAATCGTTACACATTCATTGTAATATCAAAGTATTACTTTTTTGCCAAATTTTTCTAGATGATGTGGTTGTTGGTCCAGGCAAATGTTCATAATCACAATTCATAATCGTAAATATTGTATTATCAAAAGGATAGCCGCATTTTGGACATGTCACTGATCGACATACCCTACATTTATTACCAAATACTAGAAAAAGAAACGGAAAGAATTCAAAGGAATAAGTGCCTATAATGTGTCTAACTTACCTGTTTGATACATAAACCAAGTTAATAAAAAACAAATTAAAATAATTTGCACGTTATTTAAAATCATTTGAAAAATATTTACAAAAACAAAAGAGATATAACGTTTCCAAATACAATATATGTAAAGACAAGTTTAAACAGAAAATGTTGCTGCGATCTAGTGGAATTTTATAAGATTACTGCAGTATTGGCTTACAAACTGATATAGTTCTTATCATAATAAGCCAGGTAACCTGGCTTTGTGAAAACATTTGTTAACCCAATGTTTTTAATTTATAGTTTTTATTTCAAATATAATTCTCTTACAAAAATACAAATAATTGTACAAAAAAAAATGTAAATTTTTTTTGAGATTCATCATTGGACGGAATGATTCAAGAAAAAAATCTTAATACGTAAGTGCACTTGTTTGGTTCTTTATCATGCAAATCGTTAAAATACCTAATTATCCTATTTCATGATATAGAACCAACTAAATTAAAATTATTCGATTTGTTTGCTGCAACTAACTATCAATTTAGAATCTTAAAAATATATTTACAAAATAATACAAACATTGGAGTTAAAAAAATTATTGATTTGGGATAGGCCGTTGGAGCGGAGTTACAACCATCTTTACTATTGCAAGTACAATATTCAATAAAAATATTATACGACCCAGTTCTCATAATACAAAAACGTTCATCTCCTTTCAAACCTGGTTCGCCCATATACGCACAATTTCTAAAATAACGCCATTCACCGTTTACTAAAAAGTAAATATATAACTTAAAATAAAACAAAACATTAAATAAACGAAGCTCTGTAACCTTTTTGCCTGATTTTTCTACACATAGTGGCTCTAACTCCAGGTAAAGTTTCGATTGCGGAGGCATGCTCACAATTCGTAATTGCAAGGGAAGTATTATCAAAAGGATCTCCACATTTTCCATCAGCATCTGATCGACACTCCCAACATTTTATAGCAAAAACTAGAATAGAACAAAAATTAATTAAATATATAAATTTAAAGGTTATGGTCGACAGGGCGGGTCCCACTGTTTTTAATAAATCATATTAGCTGTTTCATTTAAGATATATACAACTTTATGTGACAGAAATAAATCTTAAAAGCAAAGTAAGTCGAATTTACATTTCTATAATTAATCAAAAACATTTATATATATAATTTTATCATTTGTGATAACTACCTGTTTGATACATAAAACATGCTAATATAATACAAATAATAGAAATTTGTATATTATTTAATTTCATTTTATTATAACGAACTGAGTAACTTTACAATAAATTAATTATAATTGATAAAAGAATTATTAACTGTTTGTGAAAATTGTTAATTAAATGGATTTTAATTAGCCAAACAAATGCGATTTTAATGACAGTACAAAATAAATAAACATGAAATCTCTCCAGATCAGTTTAGAATATTTAGTTATAGATGTCAGTTGCTATATGTAAAAATGTAATTTTTGTTTGACAAAATTGTCTCCACAATCAATTTTGATTCTTGTAGATTTTTTTTTTAAATTTTAGCAGTTAAAATAATATGCAAATTATAAATAATAATACAAATAAAAAAATTTCATTAAAAAATACAAAAGAATTACAGCATCGAAAAGAAGATCATGGTAATAGTATTAGTAATAAGCGATTTGCGATGTACTTTGTTTACTGCTAATTGTCATTTACTAAATGAGGGCCCCAAAAGCAACCAAACTCCAGCGTCTGTTTGTCGTTAGAGGTGGCGATCAGTTTTAACAATATGCTTAGCACACCCTTTCCGCAAAACACCTTTTTTTTTTATTAATCGAATTAACTATGTTTAGCATTGAATCCCAATTGTCTCGAAAGCTTTGATTTCATGTTGACCGTTTTCTTTTATTTTACATTCAGAACGATTAATTAGTCTGAGAAAACACATTTTTATATTTATTTTATAAACCGCAAAGGTAGGAAATATCCTTCAGATATATTTTTGAAGAAGGTTACGATCCCGCGTACCTCGGTTGAATGGAAGTTCTTAACTACTGCTGCGAGGAGGTTGGAAGTTATGGAGTAATATGGGATGAATCATGTTGAACTTGATGGCTTACCATCTAAGCCATTCCACCATGGTTATTTCAACAGATTATCGAGTTCTCTATGTGGTCAAGACTACCACATGCTACGCTCAAATAATCTAACGGCCAGTCTTCGGAAATTCTATTCGTTAGAGCTTAACTTGTTGGGAGGTACGTTCTCTCTCTCTCTCTCTGAAGTTCTCTCTACAGTTACACCAACCTCTTAATTTTCAACACAGGGTGTTCTGGTGGTATCTTTAACTTGCCAGAGAATGGTAAGCAAGTAAATGCTAGCCCTATGGCTTCCTGAACTATGTTTAGATTAGAATGCCTCTGTCCTCTGGAAATCCATCTAGTTTATTGAACCACTCTCCTAAAACTTCTTTTATTTAATTAATTTAGATTGTTTTGCCATTGTATGTTTTTTATTTGACGATCAGTTGTATTGGTTAATTTGTAGGTGGATGGCAGAATGCGTAAGTCCATAACTCACCGGAATAATTTTTTTGTGTTTTCGTTAAATCGATTTTCTTTTTGTTGTTCGAATTTCTTGACAGTAATCTTTGAATGACGTTTATTATAATCTTTTGTTTCTTTTCTGTTTTTGATGACCATAAATTCCAAAATATCAAACAAGATGATTGAAAACGAAAAAGTAGAGATTGACAGAGCGAAAGCGGCAACACTTTCGAGTGTCAATTTCTGACAAAAGTTTTACAGTGCCATTAATTCTGGTACTAAATCTTCTATCCCCCCTATTATTGATGGTGGCTCAATCGTTACTCACCCAGCAAGAAAAGCTACATTGTTCGCTGAACGCTTTACTTCAAATTCAACAGTTTTGGAAACTCCTAAAGTAATTCATCCCGCAGTCGTGACGTTGATTCAAAATTTTCTGTCTAACCGATACTTCTCGGTATCTATAGATGGCTTTTCTTTTGAGTCTAAATTAATAACTGCTGGTTTACCCCAAGGCTCAGTTTTATCTCCCACTTTATTTTTAATTTATATCAACGAACTGTTGCAAATCACCAGTAACCCAATAAATAGTTTTGCAGATGATAGTACGTTGCACTAGATCCATTCTAGCGCAGTTAAGATCCGGTACCGCCCAAGAGCAGTAGCAGAGTTCCTGAATCTGGACATGGAGCCGGAGGAGTAGCACCGCACCATCGCTACAACAACAACAACGCTGCACAAGTCATTTGTCCCCTATCTTCAAAGGGTAAAATGCATAAACGAATAAATCCTGCCCGGAGAGACGCAGCTAGAAATGTAAA
Organism: Diogma glabrata; assembly: GCA_963693315.1. Taxonomy (NCBI): domain Eukaryota; kingdom Metazoa; phylum Arthropoda; class Insecta; order Diptera; family Cylindrotomidae; genus Diogma; species Diogma glabrata. The sequence goes on along the minus strand of OY856186.1, from coordinate 3,657,981 downwards.
CGAGAACCTAAAATAAGTCGCCGATTGGGGTGACAAAAATTTGGTCAATTTTAATTCCACCAAAACACAGCTATTGATTGTTTCCAGATCAAAGACCGAGTTTCCCAAAGATATTTCAATTAATATGTGTGACGACCAAATAGACTAATGTGAAAGCATTCGTTTATTGGGAATCACAATATCCAATGACTTGCTCTGGAACGATCATATAATGGCCATGGCAAAGAGCGCGTCAAGAAAACTCGGCCTCCTCAATAAATGTAAAAAATATTTTACTTCGCATCAATTACTCCACATTTATAAGTTCTATATTCGTCCCTGTATGGAGTATTGTTGTCTAGTTTGGGGCGCTGCATCTGTTACTATCCTGGCTCATTTGGACGCTGTTCAAAAGCGTGCTATGCGAATTGTTTGTGATCGAAATTTAACGTTAAATCTTGATTCCCTACAACATCGCCGCACTGTTGTTTTTTATGAATATCGTCACCAGCAGTGCTCGGATTAAATCAGGTCCATCATGCCTCAGACATATGTTTTTCCCGTTTAACTCGTTAAACGGTTTGTGCAAACAAACTGTCGAGATTACTCACTGTCATAGTAATAAAATGCAAAGGGATTTCTTTGTGCGTACATCGTACAAATGGAATACTTTGCCCGAATCAATAGTCTCTAGTGCCTTCAATCCACAAAGATTAAAAAAAAAGCGCCCACCAACACCTCAAGACGCATGTTGTTGTGGGGCCTAGGTCTTAAAAGGTATCTACGTGTTGTTGTGACACATTTTGTAATTTCTCCTACACAACACTTGTTATTAAAACTCAAAAAAAATTCTTGTCTCACTTTGAATTATCCTGATTTCTCACTTATTTACTGTGTCTTTTTCTTAGCCCGGTTAGTTTAATCAGTAAAGCATGAGACTCTTTATCTCTAGGTTTAGGTTTGATCCCAACTTTCATCTTATTAATATAATTTTTCCGGACGAATGTAGTCCCCAAGTCTCCTCGTCCTGTCATGTAATGGTCAAATCTCAATTTTTCCTCGGTTCAATCGCATTTCGAAGATGTAACTGCGCGTTCATAAACAAAATTTTATATTCCAACAAATAAAATTATTTGTTCTGCAAATTCTAATTATTTGTAAATTTTAAAAAAATATATATATTAACATTTAGAAAACAATTATATTTTTGTAAACGACAACAAAAAAATATGAAGTTAATAATTTAAAAATGATTTAAATAATAACAAGGCAATAGTATAAAAAAATAAATTAATTATTTCTCTTATTAAAAACTTAAAATCTATTAAAATCTGTTACGTTAAATTAAATTTAATATTTACGTTTATTTTAAATAAGTTACTTAAGAATTATGATAAATATATAATTAAAATTTATCGTCGATATGGTTGCTTGGAATATAATCCACGATCGCTTTCTTCTTTGATAATTGTAAAGTGACTGTAGACCACCATCCACATGTAGAAGTATATAACTAGAGATTAAAATAAAATTAAAATATTTTCAATTCGGAGTTAAGTTTAACAATGAATCCTTACCTGTTGAAAGTAATCCAAATATTAACCAAAGGAATCCAGCCAAAATAAAACCATCAATGAAAAATACAACAGATGTGTATATAACTGATACGAGTAAGCCGACAGCTAATACAATTCCAAGTATTACCCAAGGTAACATTAAATAATAATTTCTCTACAAAATCATAAAAAATATTAAAAAAATGAGCTAAGCGTATAACAACAATTTTATACCTTTAAAACTCCAATTATCATTAACAATGATATAAATATAGTCATACATAAATTAACAACAATAATAATTTTAACAACCCACGATGGTAGCCAATCAAACAAAATTGTTCTAAATTCAGCCCGTGTTAGAAACATTGTTATAATCGTTAATATTGATAGAATTATTCCTAATGCTCCACATATAAGTGATCCATTTCGTAGTGATTGACATAGACAACAGGTTTTTAATAGTGGTCCCGCCATGATTTGGTTTTAGTTTTTAAAATCTGAAATCAAAAAAAAGTAATGTAAAAAACGGTTGGAACATCAATATTTTCCTCGAATCGCATTAACACATTCTATCTCATAAATAAAACTCTGTAAAATTGATTAATATATTCGTAAGCAACATAAAACAAACTATTTAAAAACTGCATGATGATACGTTTACCATCTGTTTTAATTTTTTTTAACGACTAAGTCAACAACAACAAAAAAACGAATCTGCCCTAATTTCCCAATTCCCTTGAAAATGAAAAAGAAATTTCAGTTGAGTCAACCAACATTCAACTATAAATATTTTTTAAATGTAAACAAAACGTCACGAATTGTGATATTAATACATTCAATATAAAAAGATTCTCGAAGCTAAGTTAGTTTTAAAGGTCATTATGAATGTAGTATGTATATAGATAAATCTGTCATGATACACCTTAAAATTATTGTTTAAGTTATTCATATAAGTGGTTTTTTCATTGATTGTTTGCTGGTCGTGTGGGCGAGTTTTATAGTAATATTTTTGTACTGCTCATGTTTGGTTATATTTATATTGCGGAAGTTTTGTTAAACTTTGTATGTTAGGTATTAATCAAGCAAGTTTTGTTAATGTTTCAATATTTAATATCAATCTTATAAAAGATGTATCCACGAAATAAAAATGGAATTCCTCATCAAATTGGCTACTAAATTTAATTATAAGTAATCACAAACATCAAGGAATATTCCATAACTTAGATTGAGGTTGCTACCGGTGACTGAATATTGTTCATCCGCAAGCTCCTCTAAGAGATCACCCTGGCTAATATCTATATCTCACTCCTATTATTGCCAGTGATATGTAATATCTGACGTTAGCTGTTTACGGTTGTCACACCCGGAGATCGAAAAAAAATTACAAATCAACAAAAAATTATTCCTCCATGCGGGTGAAATGTAAATCAAAAACTACATTCTTTTCATTAAAAAAACAATTTTGTTTATCTTCTGCTACAGCAGTGTATGCGCCACTATTCTTGCACTTCGTCCTGTCCTGTGCTCTCATTTTTAAACCTCCGTAACCTGAGCCATTCTTCAGATCATCAATCCTGTTTGTTCTTAATTTTTACCCTGTCTATCCAATTGACATTCAACCTATTTTTCCACATACACATTTCTATCGCTTCTATCATTTTCTTGTTCTTTAACACAGTCTATGTTTCGCAACTGTATAACAAAACACTCCATAAAAAACTGTTACCAATTCACCAAAAATACTCATATAATGTAATAACATTTCCATAATAAGGAGTCTAATGACAGTAGAGAAATTCAACTTGAGTAAATAAATAAATAGATGATGATTTCAACTTCAAAATAGCCATCGCCTCGGTGGCGTAATTAATGGTGTGTCTGCCAATAGGTTTGAATATGGCACTGATGCGGAAAGTTCGAATCCACCCGAAACACGTAATTCTTTTACTTGAGTTTAATCGCCCATAAAAATTTACCAATTCTTTTCCTTACTTTCCAATAGCCTGCTCATCCTTCTAAAAGCTTGCTTTTCCATTTCTGTCCTTGCCTTAATGTCATCCCTACTCCTCCACTCCTCTATCATAACCGAGCTCAGGTACTTATATACCCCTTTACTTGCTCCAGTCTTTCTCGTTTCACATACACCTCCATTTCTTCTTCAACTTTCATGCCGTTAGTCTTTTTCTGATTTATTTTCAATCCATGTTCCTTCCATATTTTTCAATTTATTCCACATTTCTTTGAAATCTGTTCCGCAAGCAGTACCGTCATCCGCAAAACGTATATATATTTCCCTTTGTCCCATATTTACCCCAAACCTTCCTTGCTAGAATTCGGCTGCCATCTCCTCTGCATACATGTTGAAAAGAGTTGGAGAGAGACAACAACCCTGTCTTACTCCTTTTCATATCTCCACCCAGTCGATCATCCTATCTCCGAATATTATCGTCACTATCTGGCCTTTATTTAAATTGTTTATCAGTCTTCTATATCTCCAGACCACTCTTTTATCTTCCAATATTTCCATAAACTTTTTCCATAATATTCAGTCAAATGTCTTCTCCATATCAACGAAATAAACGCTTGTATTTTTTTATATACATTGCTCTCCGATTGTCCTTATCCCTCTGCTGATGCCAAACTGTTCCACCGTTAAGTTTTTTTCCATTTTCCCTGTCAACCTTCAATTAAGAATTAAAGTTAGTTCCTTCAATCCATTTTCATTCTCTACCAAGCAATCACTAATACCTCATCCTACAGTATACTCTCTCCCCTATAATCCTTGTCTACTTCCTCCTCTCCCTCCACTTTCATCGTCATAGTTTTTGTCCTTAGTTCCGCTCAAATGTTGCAAATACTCTTTCCACCTTTCTTACCCTACTCTTTTTTTCTGTCAAACAAAACCTTTCCTTGTAATTCCTCCGCTTCTTTCCCATATCCACCCTTCGATTTATTATCAAATTTTATATCCAGCCCTCCGAGGATACTGTTGGCACTTTGTGGTGAGGTTGACTTCTTATCCCTTGGACCCCTTTTAGTTACCTTCTATGACAGGCAGTATTACCCCAGAGCCTGTCGAACACTATTTAGGGTTCCGGTATTCTTTTGGTGTGATTAAAACGTGTTTATCCCATTATATCGATTATCTCGTAAACTATAAATCCTATGGACCTGAAATTTGAGATGCGTATAAAACTAGCTTGTTCACTCAAGATGGTGGATACAACGAAAAATAAAGTTGTATTCATTTGTTTTGCAGAGCTGCGATGTGAGACCTTTAAGAAAATACTTTTTTTACCGAGGGTATCATATGAAACGAGTTCATTTCAGTATACATTCAGAAGGTATTTTATAATTTTTCAACCGCACAGTGTTTTGAATAATAGCGTTTCTTCATGTTTCTTTTTCTGCTTAGTAACTGTTTAACGAAAAATAAGTGTAAAATACTCATAATCGTATTTATTAAGAGGGTGGGAATTGGAAGGCGTAAAAACACAATTTAAAACCAAGTCAAGTGAGATATAATTTCTAAGAGCAATTAATTGAACCGGGATTGCAATTTTCTTTAGAATTTTGCAGCGCACAGTTTTGGAATTGTTGTCAAAATAGTGCAATTTTATGTTTGTTCCCCGTAATGTAATTGAATCTCTCTTTAGCTATTGATAATATTTAACAAGATGTAACATTTTGTGTATAATTTCGATCAGTTTTCGATCAGATTGAATTTAGACACAAACTCTCGAGTTTTTGTTTAAAATCCTTCTCACTGACGACTTCCAATTTGTTTAACAAGACGAAGTCAAACAGCAAGCTGTATGAAATAAATTGTTCATCAAAGTTTCATATCAGTAAGTTGGGACAGTTGATACTAAAAACGAACGTCGACTAAAGTATTCAAAGTATATCTCCTCTTGGACAATTTTATTATTCAACCACGCAACCAAGGCTGAATACATGAAGTTAATTCATCATTTTGAAACGGATTGGATCCAGTATACTGATGACTAATAGGTACAGTTGGAAAATGTCAGCTTGTTGCAAATTAAATATAGTTTTTCCGAAACAGATAAATAACTTTTAAGAAACAGTATTTACGCTATATATATATATGGAGAAGTTTTCTATAAGTAGTTTTCAGGAGTAATGGGAAAAGTGGGGTTTAAAAATATAGTGTCAGTTGTAATTATTGAAAATGAGCGTTTACCTAAAGGAAAAAGATTTCCAGGAAGTTTTATGGACTAATTAAAAATATTAGGTATGGGTAGATAATATGTCGTTTTTTTTAGAAAAGTTGAAATTATTGAAAGAGGAGCTTTGAAGGAAGAGAGAGAGAGAGTCGAGGGAGAGAAGTAGAAATAAATACTTGTACTTGTAATATACATCTCTGCCCAAAACTAAAAACAATATCCTCATAAAATCTTAACACAGACCAAAGATTTGATATCTCAGAGCCTTGAGATTTCCGCTCCTCCATATTTTTCAATTCAATTATAATCAATCTATATTTAAACTATTTTTAAAATAATAACGATCGCCAGACTTTATCCATAACGTATTTTATATTGTGAAATTACGAAATATGGGTATTACCACAGTATTTTTCTATGAAAGAAAAATCAAAAGAAAAACAAATAATAAAAGGAAAATTTGTGTAAGAAAATAATAAAAGCTACGATTTTTTGTTTGAAAATTTGTTAAAACAATTTTTTTAAATTTCATGTCATAATATTGAAATAATTTTTGTAAATGTTTACATGTTTTGTGTAAACACTATATTCTTTGATGTTGTCATAAAATTTCTCACGGTAATTCTTTGGACCGACATATTTATGAATATTTTGATTTCACTTTCATTGAATAAGAATATGATTCCATAGTTGGAATTTACAATATTTTAGTGATTATTTTTATTTGTAATACAAATTATAAATCCATTATACTACGGTTACGTCATTTATTTACTATATCATTTTTTAAAATTAGGAAACACATTAAATTTTTTTTTAAATACAGATGACGGCATATTCTTGCTCATATCAAAAGTGTCAGAATCTAAACCAAATGATGTGAAAGGTATTCAAATATTAAAAAATAATGACAAATATTTGAAAATATCAGATTTCCTTAATGTTTAATATGAATTAAAGTTATATATAAATCACGATTTTGTTGTTTTCATAATGTTTGATTTATTTTGTAAATTTTGTAAAAATAAAGAAATTGTGGTCTTTAAGTTGCATAGAATATTTGATTAAATAAGTAAGGTCAGGCTCAGTTAGAGTTATCGTTAAAGTTCTCAAAATAGAATCTCGCAAAAAAAAAAAATAAATGAAGAAACAAACTTCTGACATAATTCACTAACGAACTGTAAATAATATAAAAATTTTTTTATTACAGACATATTATATTCGCAAATAATTATCTAACAACAGAACTTCTGTATGCTTATATAATTTAGTAAGACGAGAGATTAAAATGAATATAATACAAACAAACATGATAAATGAAATCATAACAAAAAACAACTTTCATAAACAGAATCTTAATTATTTTCTTATTAAGAAGATTATCTATTTTGTAATTTTTTTTTAAATTAGAAACTCATATTAGATCTATAACACGTGGGCTTATGAAACAAAATCAATATGTTTTTTTAAAACCATACGTAATCAATATTCTGAATTATAAATTTGAAATTAAATTCAAATTAATTCTAAAAACGAAAAAATATTTACATCTTTTGATTGTCGTAGTTGTATACAAGTAGTTGTACTATTTAATAAATCATAAAAGCTTGGTTGTCTTATTAATCGCAAATAGTAAATTAAAATAAATAGATACGGACGTGATGGAATTTTAAATTTTTTTATAATTATTAATTAGATCGTATAATAGTTTATAGTTGGATTTGTTCTAGTTTAATTGTTTATTCAATATAATAGAACGATTTAGATATCAACGAAAACAAATAGTTTTAGAAGAAGAAATGAATTAAAAGATGTTATATTGGATAACAGAATTGGATCAATTTATATATTAACTTAGATTTTTAACTTTATATGGCGTAATTTAGAAAAAGAAAATAAATGTGTTATGCTATCGGATCAAGTACCCCATTACTTACCCATTACTGCAGATGATCTTATCAACAACAATCCGTTAGTCAGGGACAGAAAAGAATTGAATCCAGTTCAACAAAATTATAATGAAATTAAACTGGAATACCTAGTTACTAGCTGGGAAGAAATTCTTTGCCTACGTAGAGGGACAATGAAGGGACATCACTGACCATTTAATTCTACAATAGCAGTGTAGTTCATCTGAGTACGGCAAAATTAAGTGATCTCAAATTACAATCTGCTTATTTTTAGGTTACGTTACTTACATTAGGAGAAAGTGACAATGTGAAAGAAAGTGACAATATTCTATCCACAATTAAAAAGAAGCCAATACCAACTTAGTTATAGCGCTAGATTATAGATTAACTCGTCAAATTATCACAATGAGCCTCGCAAATTTCTTCGAAAGCAATATTTTCGATACCCTCGTTTTCGAAACCCTAAAGAATAAAATATGGAGAGATTGAAATCTCAAGGCTCTGTGATATCAATTTTTTTTTTAGTAAGAAGCAACATTAAAATTTTAAAAAACGTTCGGCAAGGTTAACAAAATCTTTCGAATAATTCATTAATAATATTGGATAACTTAATGACCGAGACCTATTACAAAAATATTTGTAAGCTATTTACCAAAGGGTAACATTACAACAAAGTATCCGTTGTTTAAGTTACATTAAATGTTTTTCATCAGACAAAATGCTCTCGCGATATATCTCTAAATTGTAAATACATTGCTGTGTTTAAAAATTCTACAGATAAAGCCCTGATTTTATCTATAGCGAAGCAAATATACCTTGAAAATTCCACTGAAATAATGATGGTATATAATGAAGTTACTTCTGAATCATCCCGATGTTGGTTTTTGATCTGACTCAGACAGCTGAAAAACTGAAATATTCAATAAAAGCTACTTCACTTGTCATTGTTACACGATATTTCTTGAGTGTGCAAAGACAAAAAAAACATGAAACGCTTGATGGTGAACAAAAATATTCTGCATTTTGGGAGTTTTTGTATCAAATTTCAAGCAATTACTTATAGGATGAGAATATTTTTATTTAGTCACATTCTAAGTCACGAGTGTAGAGTCATTATTGATTGTCAAAAAAACGAAATCGGTTTTGTACAATAAAAAATTAAACGATTTAAACAAATGGCATATGTAAAGACAGAACCTGATAAACTATGCTTCTCACTCGGCGCCGTAAAAAACATGATAAAGGAATGGGTATTCAAACGAGAAAATTTTTTACAAAGAAGAAAGCATCAGAAATAACTTCACCAAAACTAACAGAAAAATATACTCAAACGAATGGAGATGTACACTGTTTTGGTCCAGTTAAAAAAGGTGCTGATGCTGTTTTTCAAACCGAGAATTTTCAAGATCAGCATGATAAAGCTATTTCTCAGACAGGATCTAACAATGACTAGTATGGTATTCCTGAGAAAGATATTAAATCCGAAAGGCTCTCTTTAAAGCCGAACAAATAAATAAGTTTGAGATGACCGATGGAGAAGTAATCATTAATCAATGTTCCTACAGAAACAATACCAACAAGAAGAATTTTAACACTTTAACCTGAAGTTGAACAAACTATATATGCTGAATTTTCCTCAACGTAAAAGCAGTCGTTTGGCAGCTAACAAAAAACGACATTTCGTTTACAACTTCCTAATATTTTCTAGCTATTCATATTTTACCCAGTTTCACACAAAAAAATCTCAAAACTCGTCCTCATAATAACAAAAGCTTTTGTAAAAAAAACGACATTTAATCTGCAAGAAAGTGGTATTTTTCAACTAACTGTTCCTATTTAATTAGTTCCAGAGGGGAGCTAAGAGGGTTTAAGATACCATCTCCTTATCCGAGCAAACTTACTTGTTGAAAAGGAGTATGAACAAGGTAAGCAAGATAAAGGATATTAGAGTTATAAATATACATTCATAAGGTTATCAAAACAACTTTTGGGTATTGATAAATTAATTTATAACTATGGAATATTGTTTTGCTTACTTTTTTTATAAATGCAAATGACATGTTTGAATATGTTTTTGGATGTGTTGTGTAGTAGGAATTATAATATGTGTCACAACAACACATAAAAACCTTTAAAGACCAAGGTGGGACCTTGAACAACATACGTTCAAAGTTGTTGATGGACGTAAATCTTTCTTTTTTGTTTTTTTTTATATTTTCTGTCCAAGAATGGATAAATAAACAATAAATCCTATCACTGACAAGATATGACATAGGCCAATATTTTATGATAGAATAGAGAAAATAAAAGTAAAATAAAAAGTAAATAGTAAATTTTTTTACAAAAATTTGCTGAAACAAAAGAAAAATGTAGTTGCCAATAATCCAACCGGTGGCATCTTCCTTAACACCGTGACGCACCGTCTTTCTTGATGATTAGAGCCCACACATAGTTATATGAAGGCTCGATTTCTCGAGGAAGCAATAGCGTCTCACCATCAACGAATATTCCACAGCTAAGATTGAAGATGCAGGATGCTACTGTTGACTTAAAACAGTTCATCCGCCACCACCCCTAAAATGTCACCTTGGCTAGTGATATCTCACTGCTATTTCCAGTGGTATGTGATATCTTATGTTAACTCGTATGTCAATAACAGGGACTGGAGTACGTGGGGTTGTCACACCCGGAGATCAAAAATGAAAAAAAAATTACAAAACTAATCTCTCCATGCGTGCAAAAATGCTAAAAATGCTTAAATAAGGATTATCCCTCGACCTCAACTTCAATAAATTAATTAGGCGTAATAAACAGCCAAGACAATAGTGCCTGTGTGTGGTAAGCTTGATATTGGGAAGGCAACAAGAAATTGTACTAACGACACCATTACCATTACAACAAATATTTTAACTCCGTATCTGCTTGCTAAAATTCATTTTCAGTTTATATACCAAACACAAAGCTCAAAATCTATTTTACGCTTCCGAATCGATTCTGGTGACCAAAATTTAAGATCCCATGTCATCAATAGTCCCAAGAATGCGCAATATATCAATTCAGATATACAAAGTGAAATTTTACAAATATGCGTCAATATAATTTCTGAAAAAATATCGAAAAAGCTATAATAGGGTAAAGCGTTTCAGTATTCTTGGTGATGAAAATATAGATGTTTCAGGCACTGAGAAACTGTTGTTATGACTCTTCAGGAAATAAACAAGCTTCTGTTCTTGACCAGTATTAGAAAAACTTAACAAAAGTGATTCTTGATCGATGCAAAAAGCTTAATCGTAATATTTCAAGTTAGTAGTTAGTTTTGGGATATAAAAGTCGATTCAAACGAAGTTATCGAACAATAGCATATTAAAATTCGCCTAGAGAAATGCCAAAAAATAAGGGGTACAAGTTAAAATTTGGCTCGAAATTGTAAAACTTAGGTCTGTCAGACCGAAGCAATTCAGTGATTGCACTTTCTAGCTTTCTGTTTGTCCTGCTTTTGCCATATATAACAGCAAGCTACTCCAAGATAACTAAAATTATTTGTGCCGCAAAATAGGTGAATGACAAACCCATTTGGTATGAAAGTTCGCACATATAAAAAACATTAAAACTGCAACACCAAAACCTCACTGAATCATAAAAACTAATAAACTTACGCTTACGAAAATTAAAATACATCCAACTCAAGATCATTTTGATCTATTTTTACTCGAAATCTTTAAACATGTTTACCATCATCTCAGTAAATGATTACGTTAGGTTACATCGAATTGTTTTTTAATTTCAATATTAATAAATTCGAAAATAGATTCTGACTAAAAATAATTTTATATTTAAAAAAAAAACAGTTTTTTCAAAAATATTAGCAAACCAACAAAGTTAAATATCCGGAAGCAATTTATTATCCAAAATAACTATTTTATAATTAAATATGGTAAAAAGAAACATTAAATTTTATTATTTAATTCCGTTGTAAACAAAAATATATATATATTTCTTCCCATTATGTATATGCAAAAAAAAGGGAGAAACGAAAATTTTCTGAGGTTACTCCTATATTCCGTTTTAAGATTATTGATGACGTATTATTCTTATAGAATTCAGAGGTGATTTAATCAACAATATTTTTGTTGTAATTTTGTATATTTAATCACTTTAATTTATAGTCACAATTGTGCAAAAAATAAAAATTTGCTATAAAAACAACTTTCTCGATTTTTCTTAAATATATATTGTATCGTTTTTTTTTAAATTTTAGAAAAATATTCGTTATAAAAACACACAAGTAACAAAACGATAAAAATAATAATTATTTGGTATAAATAAATTCACTTTTTAAAACTTAGATTTGTATACCTAATTTATTACCTAATCAATTGTTTAAATTATAATAATTAAACAGAAATACTGATAGCGCGAAAATATTTATAACAGAAAACAAAATTCAACTTAAATATTAAACAACAGAAACACAACTGGTAAAGAAAAGTTGTCTTTACTTATAATTTTTGTTTGTTGTTTTTAAAGTTAACCCTGATGAGCTTTAAATTAATCAAGAAGACAAACGTTGTTTTCGTTTTCTTTTATAAATCTTAAGAAAAATCGTCGTTTATTGAAATTGTTACTTGTGGTCTAGGTGGAGCCAGGAGATTTGATGTCAACATGCCAGAGAATCGGAATTTTTATAATATCTTTACGTTTGACCTCGTGAAGCTGGTTAGGCTTTTTATAGGTGGCACATGGTAGTCTGTGTGCAGAGCCGGGACTAGGTCTAATTATGCCCTAGGCAAGAATAACATTTGACACTCCTACCCACATCACCCGTCTACAAAAATCCAAAAAAAATTTTTTTGGTATTCAAATATTAAAAGTTTATAAATATAATTTTTATATTTAATAAATGATGGAAAATCGAATTAAGATGTCGATTTTTTTTGGTTTTTCAAATATTTAGTTTTTGAGTTAAAACATGCTCAAATAACAGACAAGCGTTTTGATTCGTTGACAAGAAACCGCCATTTGAGTATTCCACTAACACTCTTTCAAAATATTACAATCTTCAATAATTTGAGAATCCAGAGCTTTTGAACAGTTCTTGATTTTGATGACCATCTTGTATCACTGTGACTTGTGAGAAGTATTTTGAGAGAAGACAGAATTTCCTAACTGATCGAGAAAAGAATAAAAACAATTCCTGTACGATTCCGAAAAATTTTATTATCAATGTGCTACTATTGCAGCCTGTTCACCGCATAAATTTAGAAAATGCGAACTGCATGATACAAATCGTGCAAAATTATTTTCCTTAAGGATGCAAGCCAGCCCTTTTTATCTTCCCAGTCATTGCACTGGCCTTGTCATAATTTTGACTTCTAATAGCAGAAATATCCAACTCATTTACAATATCCAACTGATAGCCCACCGTGATCACCTACACGAGGAAAGTAACATATTGCCGGTCCGTGAACATAATGAAATGCTAACCAAACAATATCTGTTGGCCTGTCACAAAGAGCAACATCCTTGCAATGACATCTTAACTACAATAGAACCACCTAGAGACATAAGGAAGACAGCGAGATGCTTTCTACAAGATATCAGAGAGAGCCAGGTTTCTGGTATCATCGACGAATCCACATATAGAACTGGCTTAAAAACACTCCACACCAAAACGGTCGAAAACGTAATAAAGAAGTATATTCCAAATCGTGTTCTAAATAGAAAGCCACCAAAAGTCGCTGCCGAAGAAGTCCAATTGCCCCGTAGCACTAGATCCATCCTTGCTCAACTTAGATCCGGTTGGTCACGCATCCTAAACAACTACATGAGTAGAATTGATCCTGAAATTATTGACAAGTGTCCCGCATGTGAGGGCACGCCACACGATGTAGACCACCTATTTAATTGTCCTGAAAATGAAACAAACTTGACGAAGGAAGATTTGTGGTACCGCCCAAGGGCAGTAGCAGAGTATCTGAACCTGGACATGGAGCCGGAGGATTAGCACCAAAACTGTCGCTACAACAACAACAACAAAAAACCTAACGTGTAGTAGCATTTATAAATATACTTCATACCATTTCTTTGAATAAATTGTGTAGAAATAAATTTACTAATACTACTAAATCTGTACTCGTTATAACGTTAAATAAGTATGTTTTTCAGTAGATGTCAGTAAAGTTTCTAGTCGACTTTTTTTGTTGAAAGTAGTTTTTTTTACATTTTTAATGAATTTTTTTCATAATTTCTGCGCCTTCAAATAAAACGGTCTAGGCGAGCGCCTAGTTTGCCTACTTCTTGTACCGGCGCTGTCTGTGTGTATGCTAGACTGCAAGTTAAAAATTATTATTATAAATTATTCCATAGGAGAAGAAGAAAATTAGTAACTTTTCTTCATTATTATTTATGTTTTTTTACGAAGACTTACAATTTTTTTTTTCAAAATATCATCAGAAACATACGTTTTAGGCCAAAAATGACTAGGCCCTTTTTTGTAGAGGAATTAAATTTTCTACAAGAAAGTTTATATGATTTTTTTTAGATCTGCATATTTCATAAGATATTTAAAAAAAATCAACTTCGAAGATTTTGCGGCACGTGTTCTTATTATTTAAAAAAAAATTGGCTTCGTGTTTTTTTTAAATGAATTTTTTAGGAGGCGTCTGAGAAAATTTAATTTTGAGCGACCAGTCTAGTGTGTACAGTTGTATGAGACCAAACATTTTTCAAACGCTTTCTCAACAACGGATGGGCTGTTTTAAATGAAAATGGTCACAATCGATGTACCTTGGTGTAACTTAGAGCCCATCAAAATCGGTTTGTTTTTTGTTTAATGGTTTCCAAAAACTGAAAATCATCTTTTTAAATCAAAAAAATTATTAGTTTTTATTATTTATTAAATTCACGTTACGTGATTCGTTGAGAATGTTTCCTCCATCGGTGCCGTCAGACTCTGTAAATTTTTCAACAAGGTATAGGTGGAGCCATGACCTATAATAGACAGCCCTGCAAAAACACCCAATTCTGTTTTTAGACATTTGATTTAACACGGTCTAGGAAAATAATTTGATTCCGTTTTTGAACGATTTTATTCGATTTAGCACGCTTTAAATTTTAAAGAATAATATGAATGTATGCATGTAGTTTATTAACCCCAATCTTTTAGAATTTCTGTTATTTTCTATCTGTATTTATAAAATAGTAAATGCCGTTCCTAGAGTAAAAAACTAAGACAAAAAATGACACTAAAATTAGAGCAAAAAATTGTGATGTTAAGTCGATCGTCCAAAAACACAATTTTATATCGTCGCTGGTCGATGGTGTTCCATAAACTCTGATCAAAAGGACGCCGGTTCGGATCCCCAAGCTGGAATTGAGATAAGACTTTGTTACGGATCTATCGCTCTTCAAAGAAATTTTTCATTCAATTCAATTGAAGAAATTCAGTTCTGGTTCTTTCTAGTTTATTTATCGTATGCTGTCCAGTCTGAACGAGAAAAGCCAATTCTTGTTGAAGATACCACAGGTGATAAGGCACAGGGAGAACCTCATAATTGGAGCGTGATAATGTCGTTCAAAATATTTCAAGTAATCTTAGCTTTTGAACCAGTCTTACGCAAGCGATCGCGTATGATAGCCGATGATCATAGCGAATAGAGCTATATGTGTTATTTTCATCAGCTTGACTGTTTTTTAATGTTTTTTTTATGAATTTTTTATGATTTTTAATTTTTTTTTTTCAATCTTTAAAAATTGAATTCGTACCTTTTGTTTATTTTAATTTTTTTAGATAGATTTCATATAAAAATCTACCTTGTGCAATGTGCGTCATCTCGAAATTTCGAAAAAACGACTATATATGATAAGCGGAGATGGAAAATCAAAATATTAACGCGTCCAACCGCATTAATAGAAAGTTAGAAGATCGCAGTTTTAAAATGTTTATACCATACTTTGCGAGAAAATCCTTAAACAGTTTCGGAGTGAATTGAGTGCCAAACAAAAGCGTGGCACACTTGTGATTCCAACAACTTACAGATAGGGTTAGCAGTTAATTTCCTAAGAAAAAGAAAGGTAAATTTCGTTAAGTGATCTAGTACCATTAGGATCGTAATATTTCCCGCTTTAGATCCGTTCGTATCCGCTAACCTAGAATGTCTATATATTTTTTTGTAGCCGACGCTCGAATCTGCTTGCGGTGATCATCGGAGCTCTGAGGATTTGATTGATCGACCTCACTTTCTTCTGTAAGTTTTAGAAAGTTGGGTTTGTATTTGAGAAAGCACCCGGTTCAGAAGAAGCAACCCTGGAAAGGATGCAGTATCTTTCTCACTCCAATATGGGTTGAAATGCGCCTTGACTATTAATTCAGTGGTCAGTTCTCCTGGGACCCATACTTTCAAAATCTCACGCTCTACGCAAGAAGTAAAGTTGACTCTCTTATAATTATTGTTCCGTGATTGGAGTTGTTAGGGAAGCAAACCTTAGAAACGAGCTGTAGTAGTGAAATACCCAAGAATCGTCGACCTTGGCGCACTGATGTCGGGATCAGACATTTTGCAATCCCAGTAACTTTATCTATTTTGATGCCATCTTGACCGATGAGTTATCCTAAACTAACTTCAGGTAAGAGGAACTACTTTTTCAATATTAACTGTGAGATTCACTTGCTTCAGATTTTTTTTGACAAAATTAATAATAACATCTTTTAAAAACTTAAAGTATCAAAGGGTTAATAAAAAAACTAAGAAAAAGATCGAGTCAGTAGTCGCGATCGCTTTTTGACGATGTTTACATTTTTTAATATAAAAAAAATCGAGTAAATACATTAAATAGAAAACAAGATGATGATGCCAGAAATCTTTAGGAATTATTAAAAGGTGGGGGTGTAACTATTATTATTTTTTATATTTTTCCATTAGGTTAAATCAACTAAATATTAGAACTTAAAATATAAGTTAATAATATTAATAGAAAATGATTAATTATGAAGAAGAGCAAATTGTTTTATAAAAAAAACTTGATGTTGAACAGAAATTTAGTTGTTTTTTTAAGTTACATAGATAAAACCACAAAACCAGTTTACCTGGTTTTAATTAGCGATTTTATTATTCTTTGTTGAACTTTGTTATAAAGTTTGTAGTTTGTTGCTTGTTTACACTTGTGATATTTAAAACCGAACCGATACGCTAAATTCAATAAAGTTTTTCCTATAAATCCTCAAGTAGTCCAAGAAACCTTAAGACGTTGATTTCTAGTAGACTGAAAATAAAACTGTTTGCAAAACTAACTATTATCACAAAATAAAACCATTACAAACATTACAATATGTACTATTAACAACTATCCATTTACAATACAAAAATGTTTTGTTTTAGTTTTTCCTCTTTCAGTATTAAAATCTAAAATAAGATATGACAATGACACACCTATAAAATTAAATTGACCGTAATAATCATTTTTAAAATCCAATAAAAAAGAAAATATTAAGACTATTTTATATAGTTTATATTATTAAATCGTAGGTAATCAATAAAATAAATGAAAAAGAAAGATAAACATAAACGAAGAAATAGAGCGAAGAAAATAGTGTAGGTGTTAATTTAAATGGTGACGTTAAGACGGCAATTCTAAGATTTTTGGCAAAAGTATATGGTACAATGAGAGACATGAGTATATGGGGCAATCGAAAAACAGAGAGAGAGAGAGAGAGAGAGAGAGAGGGAGAGAGAGAGAGAGAGAGAGAGAGAGAGCGAGACTGAGAGAGAAAGAGGAAAAGAGAGGGAGAGGAGAGGGAGGGAGGGAGGGAGGCAGGGAGAGAGAGAGAGAGAGAGAGAGAGAGAGAGAGAGAGAGAGAGAGAGAGAGAGAGAGAGAGAGAGAGAGAGAGAGAGAGAGAGAGAGAGAGAGAGAGAGAGAGAGAGAGAGAGAGAGAGACGAAACTTGGAGTATATATACTTGCACAAGCTGTTAGCGTTTTTCTTTTGTTAGTTAAACAAATTTAATTCTTTTATTTTATTTATTCAATTCAATTGTCCATACACAACTTATGACACTACGCGACTTTTTTCTTTCTCGAGTTTCGGTTTTATCTGCTGCCCAAGAAAATGGTCTTGACAAAAACAAATTGAAAGAAACTTCTGTTTTAACAATTTGGATTTCAGAAAGAAAAACAAAATTAATGAGGTGAACATTTAAGTTCTCACAAATTAGCAAGCATCTAAGAAAAAACGATAAGGTGGAGAAAAATTTAAATGAAAATTAATCGGTAAGACTTAACAAATAAAAGTTGTATTAACGGTTTCTCTTTTACATAATTGCAAAGTCGACTCATGAGTCATGAGCCAAGTGGACACTTTGTGACGAAACAAAGAAAAAATTACTTCGTCACAAGTCGTGGGAACGTCTTACACCTCGAGAATGTACCAAGTCGGGCTAAGGAGAAGTATTTGAGTAGATACTGTAACTTGCTTACATTGTTTTGGTATTTTTATATTGGCATGCACTGTGACCGGTTGCACACAACTGCATTCTAGTATATCATAAAGGTTTTCGCATTCGTGCTGGTAAATGTGTATTGACTGGAGTGGTTTGGACAGAAATATTTGGTATTCATATTCATTACCAGGTTTCATTCAGACTATGGACAGATAAAAGACATTATGCAAAGCAGCAGTTGAGTTTATAGTTGGATTTATCACTGATAAAAATGTATGGCTGATATGCTCCGCAGCATTAGGTTGGAGTATTTTGGGGTTAATGTGGTTAACTAGCTCGACAATTAAGCAAGTGGGGTTAAAATTACTTACTATCGTCCGAAATGAGACCCAGGCCAGAATTTTTCATAACCACTCATTTTAAGTGGATGCTGGATCATCCATTGTATGGATTGGAGGGCACTGCATTGGCGATAGATTGTTTACTAAGGGATGCAACTTCGTATAAAATCTTGCGTCTCTGAAATTAATTTCACATGCGGTGGATTTGCTGGTAAAATCGGAGATTGTGGCGTTGGATTGTATTCGGATTGTAAGGGAGGTTAGGCGTCTGTGCTATCCGGTAGGTGATGTGATATTAATGGGTTTTATAAACAGAGTAAGACACTGCACGAAGAGAAAGAAAAGGTTGGGGACACCAGAGGATGTGGGAGAGGGGCGTATGTTTGCTCCACTTCAGGCAGCATGGAGGGTAGTGTTTCCAATCCGGTTTAAGCCGGATTGAAATTATCCGGATAATGCGTAAAAATCTTGCTATCCGATATCCGGTTAATTCACAAAAAATATCCGGATAACTAAATTAAAGCAAAAAAAATTGTTCGCGCTATTTACCTTTTTAAAAATTTTAATCAGCTAAGTACTACTAATTTTTTCATAATAGACGATTTCGTTTTGTTGATCTAAGAATTATCATTCCAGCAATTGTTTTGTATTTGAATTTTTAGAAGTGTAATTTAGACTGGGTTCCAATTGAATGCTAAATGGTCTCCGCAATACTAAAATGATTTAGCACATTTTCAAGTTGACTAAATCCAATACTTGCATTGTAGACTTATTTGAGCTGACAGTTATACATTAACCATAGAATTTGGAGACCATTTAGCATTCTATCGGAATGCAGTTTTATATTTACAAACAAAAAACAGTATTTTTCCGTGTCATAATTAACAGTTCAATTTTGAGTAATTTATAAATATTTAAAGTTAATCACATTAAGATACTCTATTAACAAAAGGAAAAATGTTGAGCTAGTTTCATTAATGATGTTGTTGCAGGATTCAACATTATCCCGAAATGATAATTTTAACGATTTTAGCTATGTTTCTAAAACATCAGCTATCATTTATGCAAAAAAGTTATTAAAAAGATTGTTTCCGGATACCAAAACATCCGAAAATGTTTAGTTAATAATGGCGGATCAATAAGATAAGGAAAGGAAAATTCTCCAAATCCGACCGAACTCACCGAATGTACATTAGTCATGGAATTGAAAAATAACGTTTCACCAATCGAAAATAGTAAAGTTATTCGTTCAAATAATTATTCATTACCAGACAAGGAATTTAATTTATATAGCGCATGTAAAACACTCATTCCTACCCTAGAAAATCTAATAAAAACTAGAAATCGTTTGCAGTTTCCAATGTTAAACGCTCTTGTATTTTTTAAATATTATTTTTCAGATGAAAATAAATTTTGATTGCTTTTGATTTGATTTTGATTTTTTTAAACTATTGTTTTTATTAAAGGCATTATCCGGATTATTATCCGGATATCCGGATAACTACTTTACATACTATTCGATATCCGGATAGTTAAAATCACGGATAATTGGAAACACTAATGGAGGGTCCTGAATTCTCTAAGGGTACCACGGGATGTCCAGGATAAACCAGGATTCCATCTCCACTAGTATCACCACGGTTTCAACTAAATGAGAGATCAACGCCTGTACCAATGCAGACTTTGTCGGACGCACTACGTAACTTGATTTATTCAATAATCCACCTTTGGCCCCACCATCATATAACCCGTTTTCACAGGGTCACCAAAGCGCTCTCCCTGAATTTGGGTCTGGAGGTTACCGAGAGGAACGGAGAAACAATTTGAGTCGTTATGACTCAAATTAAGTTCCTTTTTTTACTGGAGATAGTCACTCTTTGGATGTTCATGAGTTTGTTCATCGAGTGGAGGCGCCTTCCAGAAGGGATCGTACGTGCTGTGATGATCTTAGCTCGATACCTTAAGGCAGCTGCTGATTAGATAATACTTGCACTTAGCTCATAAGCATTAAGTGATGTGCCCAGTGCTGAAAGAGGGACTTCTTCGAACCTTCGAACCTTCGGTTCATAGACAATAAGGCGATACTGCGTGTTCTGCTGAACTGCAAGCTAAACCTAAGGAAAGCATCTATGAGTATCTCGTGGAAATTGGGGCATTGAATCGGAGATTGGAGCGTCCATTTGCTGAAGTTGAAATGACAGCGAATGCCAGGGAAGGTCTGAGCTCTGAGTTCCAACATTACTTCAATTAACGAACTTCGGACTTTTTGTCAGCTAGACGGTGCTAGACCGATTCGTGTGCTGCGAAGACCGAATATGCCATCCATATCTGTTCAACCTGGTCCATTAACATCTGTAGGCTTTCGAACATATAAAGTTGCAATGCGGCAAAGAAATTGACATGACATGGAAAAAATGTACCACAAAATAATAGTGGATTCAACCCATACACCCTTGAAACGCATATTTTGGAGTGAATTTAGCAGTGATCCAGTAGGCCAATATGAATTACAAACGGTGACATATGGAATAGCATTCAAAACAAGATGTTATTTTAGTTAAGGTCACGCAAGATCCACATCCAGTAAAAGCTACTATTATTGCCGAACTTATGGTTGAGTCAAGTGCCATGTGACAAGCCATTACCTACAAATCGACAGAGTTCATGAATGGAAATTCAAGGTCAGTTCAAATATCTTAACAGTGTACGCGTACCTAGATTTATTTGCAATTTCTTAAAAGAATTTCAAGTTCAGTGACGCAAGTGAGCTCGCATACGCAGCCGACTCGCATAAAAATGAACGGCTAAGTATTTGTCAAATTTGTAGCTGCAAAAAGCAAAGTTGCACCTCTACAGCATGTGACTTTAATTAGATTGGAGTTTTGCGGTGCACAGCCGCAAAGTCTTATTGGCGAAAAATTCTTGACACATACCGACATGTTATAGTTACGAACTGACTAAATGGTAACATTGTCATGGCTGTCCACTCATCCTCGTTAATGGAAAACATGCTTTGAAAATAGAGTCAGCAATTCATCAATTGCTACCGTAATCGAAGTGGCTATTTATAAAGAGAAGATAAAATCCAGCGCATGCAGCCACTCGCGGTATCGCTGCTGACAATTTAGCTAAAATTGTGAAGGAACGATCCTGCAATAATTATTGGATTTTATTAAGGCTAGAATTTTTCAAGTTTATACTGACTTTAATAGAATTTTTCTATATTTAATTATTCTTTTTTTATTGCAAAAATGTTCGAATAACTGACTAAATAATTTTATTCTTATATATATTTAATTTGTTAAATATTTCATTTAATGATTACTACTTTCATTTAATGGGCCTGTCCTTGACGAGTCCGACAACTTTTTTATTTGCCATGTTCCCTGATTCGACCGCTTTTTCCGACAAAAATTTGTCTGTTATTGTCGAGTTCGACAGTTGACATTTGGCATGTTTGAGTTGTCGGACAAGGTTACCCTCGTTTTCTAAAACAAATTTTCTATTTCAGTAGAAAAATTCCAAAAAATTAGCTATTACAGTCTTCATAAAACAGTTTATCCAGTTAATAATTTCAATTTAATTTCAATTTAACGGGGGTTTTCGGAGTCGATGATTACGAAGCCGAGGTGCAAAAGAAAGTGATGGTGGTTCCAATCCAGCAAAACCACTCCAGAAGTGATACAAAAAATTATTAGTTCACATCGGAAATAGTCTCTTGGAGGATTTCGGGATCGCTGATCAACAATTTGATTCTATTAACCAAATTTAAACACCCAATGAGATGTGCGATAAAATTCCAAAAAAAAGTATAGGATTGGAGTTGAAAATTAATCGATGGCACACGTCCGCGTCTAAAAGAATATAGATGTAATAATATATAGATGTCAAACTGGATGTAGGGGATACTGTATACTGCTCACAAACTTATAAATTTTGTTATGGAACCAACTGCAATAATTTGGAACTCCTGACATTACAACAGTTTAGCTGGTTTGCCTAGCTGAAATAACAATTAAACAAGATGAAAGTTACTATGAAGAAGAACCCACCAAACCTGCATCAGGGATTCTCGAATAGTAAGTACTCTGATTGCGATTGATATTGGGCAATTGAATTGAACACCCCGAAAACCCCCGAGAAACGATTTCCGATGCAAAATATTAGTCTTTTTGTATTACTGCCCCTTCTTTGGTGGTTTTGAGGGGTTGGAACACTTTTACTAGCTTTTATTTCTCGGATTCATATTGCGTAACCCCGAACATCCCCTAGAGATGGTTGCCGAGGTGCAATTTACAATATTCCAAAAAATATCACTGTTACTATTTGAGGTGCTTTGGCAGGGGGAAACTCACCGAATCTCTTCATTTTTTGAGGTAATGCAGGCGTTAGTGCTGAATGTTCCTGAAAGTCTAAGGAAACCAATAAAAAATTTTTTAAATCGGTGCTGTTCCTCTACTTTTTGCCGATTTCCCGTCTTATTTAGTGGACTAAGTCTAAGTATACTAAACAATTCCCACACAAAATACAAATTGATTTTTTTGGTATCCCAACTAGATCAGCAAGCTCGAACGTTTGTTTTTCATCAACCGTTTGGTTTAAATTAAGGTTGAAGTGATCTTGGAGAATAGTGCTCCATCTGAAGAAAACGAATGCATCATGCCTAACAAATATTTGCATCCTCATTGTGCACATCTCAGCCCAAACAACCAAATTGTCGATATCCCGTCCAAATGAACCCCTTCAATCTTCTTCATTCGTTGTGGGAACTAGATCTTAAAAGATATTGTTCGTTATCTTGATATTTAGCCCTCATACACAGTAGTCTTAAAAAATATCGCACCGATTCAAATTGAATTCTTTGAATTTTTTAATGCGCAAGCAAACTACTAAATGCAATTCAATAGTTTGGACATTTTTCGTTGTTTTCGACACAAATAATTTTTAAACCATTAATCAATCAATACTACTTACATGTAACCATCATTTTAATTATTTATTCTTTTCTATACTTTAGCTTTAACACTTCAAAAACAATGAAAATATATGTAACTGTCCGCGGAATCCTTCCAGTCATGAACCACAACGTAATTTAATAAAATTATTTCACTTTTTGGCAAATTGCTTGTAGGGTTTTTTTCAGTCAGCAAAAATTAAATTCAGCGTTTCGTCATACAAAAACAATTTAAAATAATAGAACATTCTGAGAAAATAGACATCGACGTCAACATCTCAATAATAATTTATTTGTTCTTTCTAAAACTTTAAAAGGTATGTTAAAATTGTTCTAATATTATGTTAAATAAAATATTTTATGTATGTTTTATATAAAGTATATGGTTTTAATTATACATTATCATTTGTAATCGTAATTGCGTCTTGTATAACTTTGAAAATTTATATCAACCATGTGCCGCTATAAAGTTATATTTTATCCGATCAATAAATTAATTGCATAAAAAATTACGTGGCAATTAATTATAATTTAAAGAAAAATTGTCGATTTATATATGAATAAATATGTTTTAGATAATATATTTTTCATTAATTATATAACAATTTTAATAACTTTTTGTTTTCAGAAATTTTAAAAATGGCATGTCCCTTGGCGGCTGAACGTGTGTGGACTGATAAAAGTCAATATCATGCAGCTGAAAAACAATACTTTGAAAGTCTAGCAAAGGTAAATAGATATAAATGTATTTATTTTTTTAAATAATTTTAAGCTAACCAATTTGTAAATATATATCTAATAAAATAATTACAAGCTGCATATTGAAGGGAAAATAACTAACCCCCCTCCGACTAACATTGATTTGCAAAATGAAGAGGAGAAAATAGTTGTAAATTCTCCACTCAAATCGGCGAAAAAATCAAAAAAAGAAAAGAAAGAAAATTGTCAAGGACATGGAGAGAAATTTGTTAATGAACTTGATAAATCAGGATCATTGGAATTGTCACAATGTTCAAATTCAGGTGCTCCATCTCAACAATCATCTCGTAAAGAAAAGAAAGAGAAGAAAAATAAACAATTGAGCAAAACTGAGAATATTGATAATACGACTAAAAAATGTGAGAGTAATGTTAAAAAGGAAAAAACGGTATCGGAAAGTTCAGTAAAAAGTGAACAATCCTTTATTGAAATTTCGTCAAAAAAGAAATCGAAACGGGATAAAAAAGAGAAAAAGAATCGCGATACTTCAATATCGTCAATTGAAACGAGTATTGGGACTGGTTTGAGTATTGGTTGTGGGCAGTCTGGTAAAGGGATTAACGATCTTATTGAAAATGTTCAGGAAATTTTGATCGAAGAAACAATTTCTAAGGAAATTACGAAACCGAAAGAGGTTAAAGAGAAAAAAATTAAATCTGATAAAAAGAAAAATAGCGGTTCAAATGAGAATAAAGTGAAGGATCATGAAAAGGTCGAACGATTTGATAAGATTTTGTTGTAGATTGATTTTTAGTTAGTTTAGTTTTAATTTCAATTTATTTTTGGTTTATTTTGTTAGTTGAAACGTTAAATTAGTTTATCTTCGTTCTGAAAGATTTGTCCTCTTCTAGCAAATGTTTTGTGTGAAAGGTAAACTAATTAAACGGAATTTTTATTCGTCCCCATGTGGTTGACGCCGTTTTTTTTTTTTCAATCATTTCGTCCAAACAAAATTTACTCCATTATTAACTAGCTATAAACCATGCGCTAATATTTTCCCATTTTTCCGAATGCTTGGAGTAATTTTCTTTAATCAAAATTTATAAGACCTATAGTAAAGCTATAAGCCGATAGAGATTTCGTTCTATTTATGACAATGATCCATTATGTATATGGATTTATATTGTCTAGACCGGAAGCTTTGTCAACTATCGTTGCGACGGTTGCCTGCCTTTTTATACAGCAGTTTAGTTTTTATTGGAGGGCCTTGAGACTTGCAGTTCAAATAGCACTGCAATCTGAAGGTCTATTGTGCTTACCCTGAGTCAGTCGTCGTCTTTGCCGTTGCTGGTTGTATTCTTTAATCCAAGTTGACTTTTAATAAAATTAATTAGCTCAATTGGAGTGACGTTTTGTCGTAGTGGAAGTGTTAGTCTTTTGTGATTGTGACCAAGTTGGTTGTATCTGTGCCAAGAGAGTTTAGGACTGCTGCAGATGACGTGTTCCATCGTTTCCGCGTCCGAGTAGCAGAATCTACATCTGTCGGAAACAATAAGGCTTATTTTGTTAAGATGGTGGTTTAATGGACCATATCCAGAAACGTACCAAGTTAAAATTCTTAAGAGACTTCTAAGAGGACTTCTAGACTTCTAAGTCGATTGTTTTTAAGGGTGAAACAGGGGGGCTACCTAGAAACTTCTTGGAGTGTACTAGTCCCTCTCTGCTTCTCCGTAGTTTAGTATTTTGTTCCTGTTCCCATGTTTGGATTATGCTTTTGAGCGAACCCTTGGCCATTCCGAAGCATGGTTCCGGTCCAACAAACTTTATTGGAACCTTGCTAAATCGTTAACAATAGCATTTCCTTGTATTTCCGTGTGGCTGGGTGCCCACACAAGTGTGACTATTATTGCAGAAGACTTAGTAGATTTTGGGAGCATTCCCATACCAGTTTTGAATCAAAGCGCGTAGATTTTAGTGCCAAGAGTGCTGCTTGTCCAGAGATAATATATATTTCAATATTTTGGTAATGTCTTTCAGCACATAGCGAAGCGCAACTGCTAATGGCAAAAATTTCGGCTTGAAATATGGTTGTTGTGGTACCTAAGTTGTGGGTGTTGTGGTACCTCCTTAACCGTTCGTTTTGTTCTAGTATCAAACACTCTTGCTCCCGTGCCAACATTGGTTCGAGAACCATCTGTGTACCAGATGCTGGCGTTATGTGGCAGTGACCGTATGTAGTTTTTAATACGATCTATGGCCAATATCTTGACATCAAAGTGCCTGTCTAAATCTATTATTTTTGGCATGCAATCCGAAATATGGTATGTATGCAGTTCAGCTTGTAACTCAGCAAGGATTTTAAGGTGTCCGGTTAGATTACCCATCTTAAACCCTCCTGTGAGCTTCTGTCTATGCAAGGTCAACACCGTTACAGATTTTACATGTAGGTGCAATGGAGAAAGCTTTAGAAGAATCTCCATTGCTGACGTTGGCGTGGTTTTGAAAGTACCTGTGGCACTAAGACACACAGAATCCTTTGTATTTTTGTAAACATATTTTGAGTAGTTATTTGGCGCGTTTTAGGCCACCAATCTAAAGCTGCTTATGTTAGAATTTGTTTTATAATACTTTGGTACAACCAAAGTATCATTTTTGGGCTAAGACACCATGTTTCCCCAAACAGGTTCCTGCATGTGAAGAAAACTGCCTTTTCAGAGATATATTTCAGGTGTGAGTTCCAGGTTAGTTTGCTATCCAGGATCACACCTAAATATCTAACAGCTTTAGGTATTTGTATTGGATCGCCGTTTAGAACAGGAGAAATGAAATTAAAGTTTCTCCTGTTTGTGAAAAACGACAATGCTTGTTTTTTGGGGGTTGATCGACAGTCCCAATCTGTTGCACCACTTTGTGACAAGATTAAGAGCTGTCTGTGTTCGAACAGCGACAATGGAGTGATGTTTCTCATCTAACCATGACTGCCAAGCCGTCGGCATAGCCTACAGTGTTGAAGCCGGAATCATCTAGCTTTGTGAGGAGATCATCAGCCACTATTAGCCACAGCAGTGGTGAGAACACGCCCCCTTGAGGGCAGCCTCTAGATGCAGTAACAGTCATTGAATAAAAACAACTCTAGTTTCTCGCCATATCTGGGGAACGTAAGCAAGGCGAAAGCTTGCTTAGAACAAACGCATGAGATATGGAAGGATGATTGTTAGACCCTTTTGCAGAAATACCGGAAAAATTCCATCACCTCACGGAGAATTCTATAGCCCATATAGGGTTTGAAGTAAAGTATCTAGTGTCTCAATGTAGCTGGTGGTATACGTACCATTTGGTTGAGCCTAGAGGGTTTGTGTGATCAGACAACATCAATTTTTGGAGTCGAGCTGCAGCAGGCAGATTATCTATCGTATTGCAGAACTCTTTCCAGCTATTCCTTTTTGATTGTCTGAGTTCTTTATTATAATTGGTTAGAGCTACTCGGTACTCTATCCAATTATTTGTTGTTTTTGCTCTATTGAAGAGCTTACGAACGTTATTCCTTTTCCTCTCTAAGTTACCATTCCACCAAGGTATATCTGTGCATCTTTTGGATTGAGTTATTAGAGTATTAAGGTTGTATGCTTTAGTGATAATTTTTTTTATATATTATTTGCTGCAGAGTCAAGCTCAAATGTGGAGTTGATGCTGCCGCCACTATTTACATTATTATGAAGATATGTTGTGTAAAGTTCCCAGTTGGTTTTTCTCGGGGTTCTAAAGTACTGGATGCTCTTCGGGTAGTTTTCTATGTTGAAACATAATATATAAGCATGATCAGACAGAAGCTTCCTTTGAAACATGCCAGTTCTTAATATGGTTAGTAGCATTTATGTTAGTTAAAGTAAGGTCAAGGACCTCACCTCTGATTGCATTTCTAAAGGTACGCTCACTACCTTTGTTTGCAATAAACATATTGTTTGTATACAAAAATTGAAGCAGACGTTCGCCTTTTGTGTTAATGTTACTACTTCCCCACACGGTGTGAGCGTTAGCGTCACACGCTATTATGAGGTTATAGTGGTTATTGTTGCAATACTTGATGATTTTCTCTACCACTTCTGGTGGTGTCTCGTCCTCATCCCCCGGGAAGTATGCAGAAGCTAAAATGAACTTACGAAATCCACCTTGAGGAAGATGAATTTCTATCTGGACCGTTGTAAGATCTCTGCAGATAAATTCATTCAATGGAAATATTTTCAGATGTTTGTTGAAAAGAATCGCTGTTCTCGGTCTTTCAACATCTGAGAAATAGATCCGTTTTGTATTTTTGTTTGACGATAGACCTTTTATTCTTTTATTGTCTGTCCACGGCTCCTGTATGAATGGAAGATCGTAAGCATCCTGTTCAAATAACCGGTTCAAATTAACTAAGGCCATTTCTGATCTGTGCAGAATAATCTGAACGCACCTTAATTTAGGTACTAGAGATTTTTGTCTATCGACTTAGAGTTCTGTCTGACTTAGAGTAAGCTGGTGAATCAGACATTACCGTAGTCAGACATGGTGTGTACTATCCGAATTAGGATAAGCTGATGAATCATGCATGATCCTAGAGTAGGACATGGTGCACAGTTTTGTTGTTAGTTTATGTGATGCTTTTGAAGAAGCGTCGCTCTCATCTAAAACTTTATTGTTTTCCATACAATTTTTATGTAGAAAATAGGGAGGTATATTGGTCAACCACAACAGAGCCCTGTATTGTGGTAAGGCATTTATTAAAACTGAAGGGCGCCCGGTCTCCAAAGTTCCGTACTAGCGATCAAGCACCCCCTTCACCATAGTAAGCTATCAACGTATGTGTCTACCTTAACTTTGGGTTTTGAATTTGATATTGGCTTCGATTCTCACGTAGGACCTAACGGCATGGGTGACCCTACCGTTGTAGCTCCTAAGATCATTGAGTATACTGAGCCCCCTCACTGCGTCAAAGTGTCAAGTCCATCGATAGGGAACTAGGGATACAGCAGTTAGGATTCATGGGAGAACTAGCGTAGCAAACTAGCTTCTTTCAGCGAGAATGAATCTTAGTCTTTGTTTAAATATTCTCCAAGAATACAACTCATTATGTTCTGCCGCTGCCTTAGATTCCTAAGTTATGGCAGATTTACCTCTACTTCTACACTTCCGTTCAGAGCGTATTACATGCCCTCACTTTTCAGAAAGATGTAAGCTATAATAGCAAGTTCTTCTAGACCTTGTTTGATTTAAAAATTCAAGGTTTATTACTATGCTGTCGTTTGAATCAAACATTGATCATACATATTAAAGAATTAACCCCTCTGGATACAATCGTATGTTTGGTTTCGGAATAATTTAATTTTCGATGATAGCGTCATCTACGTACGCGATCCGATTTAATGAGCTTCAAAAGTTCCTGTTCCGCCTCGGCTGTTAAGGATTCTAATGCATTTGAATTCTTTCCTGACATTTGGCGGTTGTTGCTTTAGTTTAATTCGCTTCACGACTAATTTTAAAACCTTCGTTCTTTCGTTTTAGGTCAGCGCTTTTATTACTTAATCTTGCTATTATCTGCAAAACTGCTGATGTTGGTGTAAATACAATAAATCGTCCCCTCGATGGATTATTCACCATAGTAGTTGTCCATCCTGGGTCATACTTTGGTATCTGCTGTCACCAGTGAGAGTGCGCCTTTTCGGGACGCCCTCGAAGCTGGTACCAAGTTCCCTTTATGACCTAATAAATATAACATTAAAATAGGAAAGATCCTCAAATCATTTACATTTTTGTTATCCAAATAAAATCCTTAGTTACCCCACCACTATTTTATCAGTCTTTGAGTTAAAAATGTTTATGCTTTTGTTGTACATAATTTAAAAATTTTTGTTTATTTTCTTTTTTGCGTTAAAGTTCACTCATTATAATTTCTAATCTAACAAAGCGTAATCCTTGTTTTTAAATAGACTGGTGGTGGCGGTGGATCCGGACAAAACACACTTGCATCAGAAATAGCTAAAGCGCGCCAACATATTAAAAATTCTTTAGAACGCGTGAGTGCTGTTTCCATATAAATTCATAAAATTAAATTAATTCTTTTTTTCTTTAAATTTAAAAACAATAATTTCAGATGGATGGTATTGCGGCATTAGCTTCAACACCAAGTGCAGAGCTTTTAGATCGTTTATCATCTGTAGAAAAAGAAAATGAACAATTCAAGACAAATATAACTGATCTTCGTAATATGATTACAGAATTACAAAAAAGAATAAAAGATTTGGAAATATCAAAAGGTGTAACAGTTGTTACTGCTTCAACAAGTACGAGCTCTCAGGTTTCAAAACCACAAGAAGCTCAAGCTGCTAAACCTAATGATGATGATGATGATGATGATGACGGTGTTGATCTATTTGGTTCAGATTCAGAAGTATAATTATTTATAAATTTTTTTGAAAATATATAAAAGTTAATTTTTTGTTATTTGAGGAGGAAGATGATGCCGCCGCAAAGGTTCGTGAACAAAGATTAGCAGATTATGCTGCAAAGAAATCTAAAAAACCAGCTGTAATCGCAAAATCAAATGTTATTTTGGATATTAAACCATGGGATGATGAAACTGATATGAAACAAATGGAAGCAGAAGTACGTAAAATTACAGCTGATGGTTTACTTTGGGGTACATCGCAATTAGTACCATTAGCATATGGTATCCATAAATTACAAATTTCATGCGTTGTTGAGGATGATAAAGTTTCCATTGATTGGTTAACTGATGAAATTCAAAATAATGAGGATCTTGTTCAAAGCGTTGATATTGCTGCTTTTAATAAAATCTAAATCTTTGGCCCCCGATGACATTCCTTTATATTTTTGTTTTGTTGTTGATCAAATTAAATGTGATCGTACTACTACTATTACTACTAATATTACTCATATTTGCTAAAAGTAACAAATAATTATTCATCCTTATATAAATGTTTCCTTAATAATAAAATGAAATTTAATCTAATATTAATGAAAAAAAACATTAGACAGACAAAATTACAAAGAAACATTTTTTGGAATGTGATCAATATATAAAATAAAAATTCATTGAATACATATAAATTTATAGTTTTGAACTAAACGAAATCGAATTCATTATCTTGAAAAAAATATAAATTTTCGTAGAAACGGTAGAGTATCAGGAAAAACATCAATATTTGAATATATAACTAAGGCATTATTTTCTAGCTTAAAACTTAAATATTTTTGTTAATAGGCTTTCGGACCTGTTAGTCTGAGCAACCCAAACTTAAAAAAAAATCCAGTTATGTAACTGCTCACTTATCGAAGGGAAAAGGGAACTAATCGACTAATGATCAAATCCTCCTCGTCGATATTCCAAATGGTAATCATAAAATAATATAAAACGCGATACTCTTTTGTAGCGTTTAGAGTTGGTTTAAGTTAACTACGATAAATGAGGTAACTGGATAATTCGAATAAGTGAATTGCATTTTAATGATAAACAATTAGGAAACGGTGATCACGTTACTATTGTGGGGAAGACCTATATGACATCTAAAGATACGAGATTTGTCACAATCTGTCAACTAAAACAATGATCCGATCCTAGGACTTGTGCTACAGTACATGAGCCTAGTCATTTTAATCGTATCACATGAACCAACGTAGGTTTTACCATAATCAATCAAGATGTGAATAAGTTCAATGTCTGCAACTCTCAAATGGTGTGATTTTGGGAACCTATGGGCTCAAAGAAGAAAGTTTTGGAATCAACAGTGAACCCGGAAGTATTCAGCCAACGATTCGCTATTGCTTTTCCCATATGTTTTTCCGCTAAGGAAGCAGCTCAATCTAGTAAACCTTAGTTTTTGTCACATGTAAAGGCTCCACTCAATAGTGTTACCTAAGGAAACCGCAAACAATGAACAAGCTATATAGTGTTTTCCTCTTTCATATCTAACAGAAAACCGGTTAATAACGACGAATTGACAAGAATTAGCTGCTGTCTTGAGTGGAGGATGAATTCCTAGTAGAGTTGTCCAGCGATGATAATTGATGGAGTTGTCTAAGTTTTTGATTGTTAAAGAGTGGCGTTGTTCAATAATCAATGAATTATTAAATTGTTCGTCATTTTACTAAGGTTAATAAGGTTAAAAATTGAATCAGCGTACTTATTCGGCAATTATTTTTTTTTATTTACCCCCAAATTATTGACAAGTGTCCCACATGATGTTGACCTCCAACCTATTTGCATGTCCAAAGAATGTGATGGACCTGACGAAGAAAGATCTGTGGTGCCAGAATAGGGCTGTAGCAGAGTTTCTGAAACTGATTGGATGGCTATTTTATAATCTATTCGCCAACTAGCAGCTTGGCTTGTTGTTGTAGCGACGAGTTGTGGTGCTATTCTTCCGGCTCCAAGTCGATTCAGGAACTCTGCTACTGCCCTTGGTACCACAAATCTTCCTGAAAAGCTTGGCTTGGCTTGTAAGCTATCTTAGTGTCATCGGGGCTAAAGAGATCTAGAACTTTTGACTGAACAATCAAAAGGAAGTCGGATATAGAATAAGGTGGTAGCACGAAACCTATTGTTAGATCACCGAAAAACCTTATTGTGATCCTTGGAATCATGTTGAAGTCTCTACCAATTAAAACAGGTCAATAGTGCCCTAAAAAATCGTAATAACTAGATGGGGAAATACAGATATCATCACAACAGTCAGTTTTACATACGTTGATACTCTCGTACAGTCGAAGACCAACTTCGGTTGGAAAGCTGTTACCAACCCTTGAGAAAAATAGATGTTTTCCTATCTGTAATTTTCGATAATATTACACTACGCTTACGCTACACTACACTTTAATTATATACCCGAAGTTTACTAGTTTTAGGTTAAATAAAAAGAATAAAACATGAAAAAATGTTATTTTATTTTCTTAAATCCTCCGCCGTTATATTATATTTTGTTTTAATTTTATCCAGTTCTTCCTGTTTCTTATCAATATCCAAGCGTTTGAACGCCTTATTTGACTGATAATATAAAACAACTAAATAACGATTACAAACGTTAAATCCACTTAAATGATCACAAGCATTTTTAGCATCAAATATATCCTCATAAACAACAAATGCAGTTCCCCTTGTTTCTGGTGTATTACCAACTCGTATTTGTCGTATCGCTCCATACTTCCCAAATATATCATACATTTCATCGGATGTTATTTTATATGGAAGATTACGTATGTATAGTATTCGATTTACTTCTGGTGGTAATCGAATCTAAAAAGATAAAATTATTATTTAAAATTACTTTTTATTTATTTATTGCTTACATTATTCCGTTTTTGCATTGCTAAAGCCATTTTGGAGTATTTTTTTAAAGAATTGTTTTGGAATATGACACTTTTATCGTTTGACAGTAAAAAGAAACAAGATTGTCAACAAATATTAGGTTAAATTAAACAACTGTTCTAATATCGATTATAACAGTATTACAATCCAACCACCATATGACGCAACATGCCTATCGCCAAAACATAACAGTATAGATAAAATTTTTTTGTTCACATAGTTAATTTCGTTTTCTAATTAAATAAATATATATTTAAATTAAAATAACATCACGGTGAAATGTTATCACCTAAAACAACTCATAGTTACAGTTTTTATCAAAGAAAATTCATTACTAAAAACCGGAATATATTTTGTTTATTTTTTTTATAATTATAAATAATTACAACAATAAAAAGTGAGGTTAAAAAGAAATCAACATAAAATAAAAAGGAAAAGTTAAAAATAATTTATTATATCAGTGTTAGTAATTTTTCTGGATTTCATCGGCTTTTTTGAGGCGATAAATTGAAAAAAAAAACGAATTCCAGAAATGCAAAGTTGTTGTGGTGGTAATTATCAGGGAAAACATTTTGTGGAAAATTCATATAGTGATATAGTGAAAAATTTAGTCAAAATCATAAAAGAATTAAATTTATTTAGTTTAAATATTTTAATAATCATTTTAATTTTTGTGTCTGTGTTTTATTTGTGTAAATATTTATTCAAATCAATTATTATTGTTAATGAAAAGAGTGAAAAATTGGAATAAATAA
This sequence comes from Diogma glabrata, assembly GCA_963693315.1. Lineage (NCBI taxonomy): Eukaryota > Metazoa > Arthropoda > Insecta > Diptera > Cylindrotomidae > Diogma > Diogma glabrata. Next base: position 3,623,801 of record OY856186.1, on the reverse strand, counting down.
TCAAACGAAAAGTGCAATTTTTTCGGAGTTCAAAGTTTTTACAGGTAAGATAAAATTATTGCTATTTTTGTTATTGTATTGTATTGCACCAGAAAATGGTGCTCCATTCCACTGGTGTACTGCCCTTAAAATTTTTTGGAAAAATAAATTTGACCTAAATATTGTTTGAAAAGAAATTTATATACGTGTTAGTAGTAGTGTGTACAAATATTTGATACATGACTTTTGAGTTTTGATATTTTTTATTGATTTTTGATTTGTAAGTATAAAAATGGAAAGATTTTCTGAAACATTGGTCTTATATTGGAAGAACTTTGGTTCATGGTCTCAATTTGATTAAAAATGTATTTTTTTTTGCGAGGCGACCATGTAGTCATAGCCTGACACGTAAACTGCTAAGTCCTTTATGTTATCCTCATATTCAAGAGCTGAAGACCTTTTTGAAAAAAGCCAACAGCCTTGAATGGTCTGTTTTGCAGAAATCTTCTATCCTTAGATAGTTTGATCCTTATATGACGCTTCGGAGCCCTGAGAGAGCCAAACATTCTCCCACAATGTGAGGGGCTGTTTCATCCTCTTCAAGACAAAAGCGGCATGTTGGATCATTTTCTACTCGATGCCGTACCAGATGTTTGTTCACATGATATGATGGTGACCTGTTAGTAGTCCCACCATTAGCCTGCAGTCTGACCGAGTCAGATTTAACAGGAATTTGGTGGTTTACTGGCTCAACTCTGAAGTGAACATCTTGGAGATCTTGCAGCCTTCTGTGCTCCTCCATTGAGAGTTACTTTACCGTAAGAAAACTTGTTCGACTAGCGATCTTATCCTACCTTTCGATATACTATTTGCTGGTTCAAGGCCTATGAGCCCCCCTGCGGAGCTCTTTGCTAAATCATTAGCTTTTTCGTTCCCGAGATTTGCACTATGCTCTGGTGTCCATATCAGTGATATGCTGTTCTTGAGCTCGAGATAACACAAAGACCTAGAACATTCTTGCACTATTTTTGACTTAATGGTGTATTTTCCCAGAGCTTTTAGAGCAGCCCTATAGGTAAAAATATTAATGATCTTGCCAGACCACTTAAGCTTCGCGAATACCTCAGCCTGAAAGACTGTGCAGTATTCGCCAAGTGGAAATTGCAGCCCTAGATCTTCATTACTGAAGTAAACCGCAGCTCCTGTACCATTTTCAGTGAGATATCCATCTGTGTAGATGTCCAACGTGTTGGTCGCACTGTCCAATAGCAAATCAGCTGAGGACCAGTCCACTATAGTTGGAATTACAACTCTATACTGCTTTTGAAAGGCTGTGTCATCAGTCGGCATGGACAAATCTGTCAGGTTTTCTTCCAGATCCCTCCATAGCGCTTGATGGTTTTTCCTGCAGCCCCTGGTGTTTCCCAGGAGTTCGAGCCTTTTTGTAACTGCAAGAGCCTCCGTTCTTGCAAATATATGCAAGCGAGAAAGCACTAATAAGACATGCAGACTGGCTGTGGGCGTTGTCCTGAAAGCACTAGTGATACATAAGCAAGCAAGCCTTTGTACCGCCTCCAGTTTTTTATCGCATTTCCTACAAAAGTTCTTGAGAGCCATGCAAGGAACGCATAGCTGACAATGGGTCTGACAACTAATTTATACAGCCAGTAGACCATTTTCGGAGTCAGCTCCCATTTGCCACCAAAAGCCCTTCTGGATTGCCACAGAACTCGAGTTGCGTTTGCGCATTAGTCTCAACATGAGTCATGAAAAGCCGAATTGAGCCGCTTGTCGAGAATAACACTAAGATTATTATCTAACATTATCTTGGAGTGTTAATGTGTTATTACCGATTGAGGGACGAGTGAAGTTATTTAGTTTCCTTCTGTTGGTAAACGCAACGAACTGTGTCTTAGAAGCATTGATCGAGAGACCATTCTTCTGACACCAGCTGTTGGTAATTTCCAGGGCGTTCTGCATTTTTCGGCAGAGATGCCCCATGTTGTCTCCTTTCAAAAGAATGGTAATATCATCGGCATAGCCATATGTGTTAAGTCCTTTCTCAAGTATAACAAGATGGAACTAAAATTTGAGTTCCATTTTTTTCTTCCGTTTTTGAGCAACAAATTTGAAGTCAACTTCATTGCACAAATGAATTCCAGATTTTGGCGACAAATTTAATACAACTTATTAACTTAAGTTGGATCTTAGTTACGGATTAAGGTCCAAAAATGAAAAAAAACTTGAAGTAGTGATACTTGGGTTTATAATTTAACTTTAATTAGGAGCTGGTCTACCATGATGTTCCAAACTAGGGGTGATAGAACGCCGCCTTGGGGATATCTACGTTTCACACCTTCCTGGATTGTGGAGTTGTCCTTCGTGTAAATAACGAAGACATCGATCTTCCAGTGCCCGTCGTATCCACCTTAAGAGTGTTTTATTCACACCGTACCTTTCCGCTCCGTTAAGGAGTGACTCAAAAGTGGCTTTCTCAAAAGCCCCTTCTATTATTCCATGTCAAGAAAAGCGCCAAGAGTGATAGTCTTTTAGAGATAGTCTCCTCAATATCAGATACCACCCCTGAAAGGATTGTGTCCGTAGACTTTCCCGCTTGATAAGCGTGCTGCCTTTCCAGATACTTGAGAAAGTATGAGGAAAGACTGATCGGTCTGAAATTTTTCGCTTTGCAATAATGGATTTTCCCTGGTTTTGGGATAAATACAACTCTCACGTTTCTCCAGGTCTGTGGTACATAGCCGAGAGCTATGCAGGTCACGAAGATCTTTAAGAGCCTATCTCCTATTATGTCTAGACACTGTTGTATAATAATAGGCCATATTCCGTCTGGACCTGGAGATTTGTATGGCTCAAAGGAGCCGATAGTCAAAAACAGAGCCTCAGACGATACAACTATTTTTGCCATTATCCAGTCCATTCGGTTTGGTTTTTGTTGAAACAATGTTGTATAAATTTGTTCATTTAAAGAAGTATGAGTATCATTGGATAATTTAATATTATCCAGTCTCGCTAAACGATCCTTTTTCAAGGCCCTCATTAGTGCAGCACCTTCTGTGATAATCTCAATCGACTCACAGTACTTTTCATAAGACCCCTTCTTTGATTAACGAATAAGCCTTTGGAAAAGTTTCCTTGCTTTACTGTACAGAGTCCAATCAGCTTCATCACTAGTTTACAATGCTCTGTTCAGAAGTTTCATGGACCTTTGTCTGAGTTTATCAATGGTTTTTGTTCCACCAAACTGACTTGTGTTTACTTCGTTGCCTCGTTTCGGGGCACGAGCACTCAAAAGCCCAGACTAACAAATCGTTGAGCAAGTCAACTGCCTGTACAATAGTCTAGACTTTGGAAATGCTTCCACTAGCCCGTTCCTCCTCTACAATGCTCCTGAAACACACCCAATCCGTTTGTCTTGGATTCCGGTAGACGCGATCCTCGGCTGGGATCGCCTTTATAAGAAAGTTTATATATCTGTGATCGCGCATGGATATATCAGTAGACACTCTCCAGCTCCTGATGTCTTCTAGAAGAGACCTGGAGCATAGAGTGATGGCTATGGTTTCTTCTTCTTGCCATCGGGAGTTAACAAAAGTGTGCTCTCCTCCGGAATTTAGAATTTCCAAATTGGTAGTAGCCAAGTACTAGTAACTAAAAGAGACTGACCTCTGCTGCTATTATTGGTACTTCCCCAGCTTACGTGATGTGAATTGGCGTCACAGCCGACTATGATATCCAGGTTTTTATGCTTGGCATAGTTATTAATACTAATAGAGTCGTACGGAAGATAGACATACACAATGAGTATCCGCTTTTTTCCGCAACTGTTCCATAACCAAGCATTCCTACGGTTAAATCACCTGAGGATAACTCAGCCAGAAGATGCGTATCTTAACTTTGGTGTGATGCTATGCAGGTTTTGGTTTTGTCAGGACCCCCTTTATACAGAATGTCCAAGCCCTTCAATAAAAAAGCAGCTACTCTGTTTTTAATAATGTAGGGCTCTTGATCTAGCAAGTGAAGCCATGAGATTATATGACCCACTTATGCTATGTTGCAGAATGATTTGTCGAAACTCAAGCTTATCCACTGCTATCATAACAGTAATATTCGCTTATGTCTTCAAGCCGATCCAATAAACTTAACATCTACTGAACCGCACATGAAGAAAAGTTTCCGTTTAGTATTGCTTTCGTAGTATCTTCATCGAAAAGAATGTAGAGGAGGTTTCCTTCGACAGAGGTTTTATTTTATCCTTGGTCAATTTCTTCCCCCGTACGATCGGATCCTCCATTTGGAATTGTCCAAGCCATTTTGACGTCCGAGACCACGCAATAAAGTCAATAAACTTCATTGCTGAAAGACTTGCTCCTTCTCATGGAATGCAACCTGGAATTTTCTCCACCAACCAGTTCTATAAGAAGTCGTTTGAACATCGGAAATAAAGTTTTCCTTCTTTCATCGACACCCCATCAAAGCTTCCCAGAGTTCCTGTTTGTTTCAGCATATCTTCAAACAGGCGTTGCTGGATCAAATTACTTTGTTCCTGGCTGATAATTCCATTGTTAGATTCAAAAATTCCAACTCCTAGCTTGGTTGCACTGGCATAGCTTGATGCCACCTTGTTCGGACCCGTCGTTGTCGTCGATTTCGATGGAATCTTTGAGACATTATCACTTGAAGCCTTTCCGCTTTTGTGCTTTAAGATCTCAAGGTGAGTCGTGTCGTCATCCCCTTGTATAGGATTTGGACTGCCTTCACCTATTATGCACCCATACAAAGGCTCACCTTGTGACGCGGGACCGAGGTGATCGGTAAACGAATCTTTTCGATCATCTTAGCCTTCGTGTCCAAGGGAGGTGTTGTTGCAGAGGGACCGCTAGATGTAGTGGTCTGCTCTGCAATACCTGTTTGCAGTGAGGAGTTAGTCTCAGATTTCTTCCTTTTTCCTCTTCCTCTCATTTCCAACTGTTACAGTAGCCACGGAAGCCCGTATCTCCGAGGATTTACTGACCTCCGAATCCGACTGCACCAGATGGAGACTTTTCAGAGACTTTTTTAAATCTCCAAGCAAGAGCCATGTGTGACACGACCTAAAGATTTTCACAAGCCTTCGGAGTAGAGGTGGAGTTGCTGCCAGATTCTAGAAAGTTTAATTTGGACGTATTAACGTCCACCGAAATTCAAATTCATGTCACCAACAATGTACATTGAGTGTGTTGTTATTAATTCTTCCAATTTATTTAAAAACTCATCTTGGTTAGAATTAGGTTTAAAACTTGGTTTAAATTGATGGTGTTGTATATGTTGTTATATGTCTTGTCGAGTATTTCTAAGTTGAATATGTTATGTGAATATGTTGGATCCAGCTATGGTTTATACAAATCAACGAAACTGGCTCGTATTACGCACATGACTCATTTGGTTTATATTTCTATGATTTTTAATTGTTTCATTTGAGTGTCGACATATAACAACATTAAAATCATAACATACTACAACTTGTTCTCTTTGGTGAAATTTTCAGTTTTCAGAGTGGTTCAGGTAGTAACTGAGCTAAGAAATTCGAAATTGAACTAGAACAAAGAGGATTATGTAGAACACACTACGGAAACCGATAGAAAAAACGTAGAGTGCTACAAGCTCGGGCTAGCAACAACAGACCCTGACAGCAAATGATCTTTAATATGAGCGAATGTATCTGGATAAAAATTCTGAAATATTAAGATAATAAGAAAAATTTAAATGTTCTAAATAAAAATTAATTAACAAATACATTAATTCAATTAAATCAAATCGGATAACAAAAACTAAAATTCAGTAATCAAATTTGAGAATTCTTTAATTATAATTCAAAAACATTAAAATTGCCCTGTTTTCAGGACTGAGGCGATGTCTTGCAGACTCACGTATATTTTCTCCTGTGAACATTCTTTTACTTTCGACAGAGGAGCAATTTTACTCAAATCAGGAAATATTTCTTTAGAACTTTTCCACCACAAAAATAGGTCATTATTCATTATGCCTTGGTAGCAAGTGTAATTTAAATACTCTTCTAACTTCTTTTTGCAACAAGAAGGAACTATTGATCGTTTTACGCTTTTTAAATCGTTGTGACTTGTGGTATATTTGGGATATTTGTGTGCCAATAGTCGACCGTTTATCAGCAGCACGTTCATCAAATAAATTGCAAAACCTCAAACATATTCGTCCGTGTTCTTGACTATTATCTTTGGCGCTAAAAAAATTTTCTCAATTGAAGAGAGATTCATGCAAAGGCTTGCACTGCTTGTCCTTGCCCTTGAGAAAAATAATTTCATTGTATTACTGAGCAAATTGCTTTTTCAGCAAGAAACTGATAATCAGTTAACGTAGGTATGTGACCATCTGCTACACCAAATCTGCTTTTCGTTTTACAATATTTCTTTCTAGCATGTAGTACGTTGAATTCCAACAAGTAGGCACATCCTGAATTAATTTGTGTTTCTTTAAACCAAGTTGTTACTGTAATTCTGCCAGTTTATGCACAGCGGTAGCAGTATGATTAAAATGTTTCACAATATTTCGACTAATTGTGATAATATTTTTCACTGCATGCTGAGAAAATATGCATTCAATCAAAAAAAGTTGAAGTGTATGTATGAAGCACGATAGAGATTAGAGACTCTAAACCACAATTCCGAACTCCCGCTACCATATTTGCAACAGAATCTCGCAATACTAAGAAAATGTGACAAATGGTAACATTTTCTTAGTATAATGTGCAAGTATAATGGACAAGTATAATGTGCAACATATAATGTGCAACCACGTTGTTTAATTCTTCTCTAATCCGTGAACCTGTGTGAGAATCTTTAAAAGGGATAATTCTCAAAACTGCTCTTTCTTATTGAAATTGGCCTGATAACCAGTGGCCTGTTTGTGTTTTTTTTTATATATATCAGGTATTTTTGACTTGATACTTAGCTGGTAACAATTTGAGTAGCCTTTGAAATCCTAAATCAAATACAATAGAATATTCCTACATGTCCTCAGCGATTAATTCTCCTATCAAATAATGTATATCTTTTGGCGTTTTCCCTTGTCTTGATATGGAATCATTACAGATGTTTTTATCCAATTTAAGAAAAATCCACACAATACTTAGAGCCATAAACGATTTAAGTTTTAAGTTAATTGAAATAGAAATTTTACTAAAATTACAGACACGCTGTTAGTAAGTATTTAGAGCAAACAATATAGTTTAGTTAACAAAGTTCAGTTTGTATTAATTATTAACATTGGCGGATCATTTGCTGTGGTTAAAATAATTATTTACGCTTTCTCTATAAAACTTATTAGTTTAGTTTGCAGATTCAGTTAAAATCGATGTGATCGCCGTGGAAATACTATACATATTTGGTGTATCGTATATTAATACTTAATTGTTGAAAACGCATATTATAAACAAATAATCGGTAGTCGATTAATCGGTATCGACCGATCGGTAGTCGGTAATCGGTCATTTTGCTTATCGGTGCAACCTTAATTGACATGTATCACGATATTTGTTCCCTAAGATCAAAATACAAAGTTTCAGAGGACAGCCATGATAAAATTACAATTCAAAATCAACAAAACAGCCTTTAGGAAAATTTTACAAATAGTAATAAAATATTTATTAAAAATAAATAATACAAGCGTCATCATATTTTTAGAGATCATTCATTCATCCATGGGGTTACCGTTGACTGCTTTTCGTAAAATCCACTGCTTTTCGTGTAATCCAGTCATTCAAAGATTGCATCATATTCCAAATTTAAATTTGCTACCAGCTTTTTCGAAACTCCAATTCATGGCTGATTGTTATCATAACGTTGTTTAGGTATAATTTTTGATAAAGTTTTTACAGTTCGTATTTGTGACCCATCCATACAATTCACTGTCGAATCACTGGAAATAAAAGAGAGAATATGTTAGTAAAAAGGGGCAGTTCAAACAGGCAACTCATTGTGTATGGCAGACAGGATTGACCACATAGGAGATCTCGTTAGGGATAGATAGACAGAATTGGATAGCTAGATAGACAGACAGAATTAGATAGATAGATAGACAGACAGACAGACAAACAGAATTAGATAGATAGCTAGATAGACAGACAGACAGAATTAGATAGATAGCTAGATAGACAGACAGACAGACAGAATTAGATAGATAGCTAGATAGACAGACAGACAGAATTAGATAGATAGCTAGATAGACAGACAGACAGAATTGGATAGCTAGATAGGCAAACAGACAAGGCAGACAGAATTGGATAGCTAGATAGACAGACAGACAGAATTGGATAGCTAGATAGACAGACAGACAAGACAAGACAGACAGGATTGGATAGCTAGATAGACAGACAGACAGACAAGACAGACAGGATTGGATAGCTAGATAGACAGACAGACAAGACAAGACATACAGGATTGGATAGCTAGATAGACAGACAGACAAGACAAGACAGACAGGATTGGATAGCTAGATAGACAGACAGACAAGACAGACAGGATTGGATATATATCATGATATTTATAAAAAAATCAATACTTAACTATTTCTCCTTAAAGTTGGAAAAACTGTTAACAGTGGCAACAATGCCCGCGAAACGCATACCAGTCAGGGTGTGCGTTTCAGCTATGCCAAACCCACAAAAATGACATAGATCGTGACATAAATAAACTTATAAATGACAGAAATATTGCAATGAATGCTAAACATATGTTTAGTTACCTAGAGCCAATAAGCAGTTGCTTTAGACAGAGTTCAAAGATATCATTCATATGCTAACCAATATGCTTCATTTCTAACTAATATGCTTGACCATCGATTTTTAGGTAAACGTTTGACCCACCAAAGACGCACGCATATACTTATTTCAATAAAATTAATTCAAACTTCATTCAATTTTTAATGGCGCTTTTAGCTAAATCCACACCATTTCCAAAATGCTGATTTGGACCTCAGTATAAAAATAAAACACTGTGAGGGAATACGTGGTGCAATATTGAAGATGCAAATGTACAGTTGAACTAGGCTTTTTTTCTTTTTGTGAACAGCTGCTTGGTGAGAAAACATTTCCGTTATTTAGACTTGTGCAATCGAAGCTATGTAATAAGCTTGGAAACGAAAAATATGAAGAAGAAAAAGAAAAGAAGATTGATGCTTTTATTTAAATACAAAAACCAGATACAAAAAAATAAAATATTGATTGGATTTTGGGCAATTCTAATGTGTCTAGCATCCCACCTTTACCAGAAGTTTTATCGGAACATAACATCGAATCTGATAAAGTCGACGATAGTCTACGATTCATAAGAAGGTTAAGGGTATTCTGTGGCAAGATGTTGTAACATCACTTTTGACGATTCCATCGTATTTTACGCTAATCGGTATGCTGTAACACAAAACGACTGTCGATTATAGTATTTACGACAGTCGTTTTGTGTTACACAGGGATTGTTAAAAAGCCGGCTTTTTTCATTTTGACCTCTCCAGGTGGATAAAATCCGGTTTTATCCGGATAATATTAAAAAAGCCGGTTAATTTGTTTTTGTATAAAAAAAGATTTTTTTTGTCATATTCGAAAAGCACACATCACCATTTATTCATATAGTTTCTTATCCTCTAATAAATTAGATCTTTCTCTAGAGTCTAGATCAGGGTTCGCAACTGAATTTTATTTGCGTGCCGAAACAATTTTTTTTCTGATAATCGCTATTTTCACCTGCCAACCAATTATGAGAAAGTACATTTGGCTACAAGAGATGAAAACGTTGCTTTTTCGTGAGTGACACTCGTATTCACGAGTCGCGTTAGCGTCGAGGGAGACAATTTCACGGACGTAAAATGTGTAAATAAAAATTTGTTCTTGCAAAGTTTCTAGTTTTAGAAATTTGCAGTATTTGCCCAACTGTAGCACAACGCAAAGAAATTCCAGTCTGGCATCGCAGTTAATATCTGTCCTCTCATCAACTGCCAATTAAAAAGACTTCAACCGCATGAAGATCAGATTTTAACTGTTTAGAAATATTTTCACGTATTTTGATAACATATTTATAATCTCTTACGGTATTTGCACTTAACTGCTACGGGTGAGAATTTGCATACTTTGGTGAGAAGCATACTTTGGCTACGGGTGAGAATTTAATGTTTGCTTTTAAAATTTTTGAAAAGTGTTCCACCACAACTTAAGAGTTGTTTTAATAAATCCGTAAATGCTTCGCCATGTTTGGCAATATCTCTTGCTACTTTAAAACTTGCGGCGGTAATATTATTAGAAGATTTAGTATATATTTAGTAATTTTATTTGATTGCGTAATTCGATTTAATTATTCTTTTGTATAAAATTAAATGGCACTAAAATAAAACTGCTGTAAATGTGTTTTTCGAGAATACCTCTTTTATTTGAGAAGAAATTTCGGTAATAATATTGCAGTTGTATTTGATAGTTATTATGAACAAAATATGAAGATGTTAGAAATAAACTGCGGTTCACAAACGTTTTCCTCATAAGAATACATAAGAATTATCTTTGCAGTCCATCAGAATGCAAAATATTCTTATGTATTCTTATGAGGTATTAAAACCTTTTAAAAATGATTTTCTGTAATTGCAAAAAAGGTGTGGTACGCAGCTTGTAGTGGATGATCCGGCAAAATCTGTCGAAATAGTTCTCCGATTTTAGATCAAGAAAAGGATTAGATTGACAGTCATTATAGTTCTCATGAGGATACCATGTTCTAAATATTAATGAAAAAACATTCAAATTTAATGTAAAGTTATATTAAAAAAAGAAAATAAATTTGTCGCCCGTAAAAACTTTTTTTAATGTAATCATAATATTGGGTGGTTTTTAAGGGTTGAGATATGTGGTTTTGATCTTTATTTAGATCTGTTAAGATTTAATTTGTAGCTTAATAAGTTTTGACAATAAGGGGTAGTTTTTGGGCCTAAAAATAAAAGCACTTAGGGTAGATTTTGAAATGGAGGGTGTGTTGAGCTTAATTTCAAATTTTCAGGCAAATATCGATTTAGGCATTATAGGCAAATCGATTCAGGCAAATCGATACTGATTCAAAGAATTCAGAGGCTCCCTACTATTTTTACCGTCTTTTACTGGACTAACAGTAATATTTAACTTATTACTTATTAACTTATTATTAAATATCTGAAAAAATCTTTTCTTTATTATGATTCCTAAAACGCGAATTTAAAGACAATTTTGGACACAATTTCAGAATGTTTGACAAATTTTCAAACGTGCCAAGTCTGACACGCGTGCCACTTATTTGCGATCACTGGGCTAGATTATCTATCTTTTTAATTGCATAACAATTTACTATATTTGAGATCAATTATAAAATGTATCTGTTTGTCATAATCACTTCCTGAGAAATCACAATAAGAAAAAAAAACATTTCTTTCATCTTTTGGATAATAAAATTCTATGAATTAATTTTATCCGGCTAAAATCCAGGTTAAAATGAATTAGCCACCTGGATAAAACCGGTTAGGAGAAATCGCTATGCTGACACTGACTAACACTGTTACAGCATACCGATTAGCGTAAAATACGATAGAATCGTCAAAAGTGATGTTCAACATCTTGCCACTGGTTTCGAAATTTGAAAAAATCGTTTTATTTTTATCTTTTGAGTTTAGATCCTTAAGAATTTGTTCTCAAAAAGATTTTTCAAAATAAGAATTATTTTCGGAGTTACAGCGGGTTGTGCGACGCGGCAGCTAAACCGATTGGGCGAAGCGAGAACGAGTCCTCTTGTGAAATTCTTTCATACTCCATATATACTTGGAAGTCTATAATCCGAAGGTTATCACTTATCATAATGTATCTTGTAATTATTTCATGTTGAGTGTTCTGTTCAGTTTTATTATTATTTTTAAACGCGCATTTTTCTCGAAACTAATTTTTCGAGATGCTCAACATGATAGTCGAGGTCGATATTTTTTTCCAAGGGCCGAACCATAGCGACATCTTTTTTAATGAGGGATTTTTAAAAAATTTTGGTTTCAGAACTCTGGGGCATGTGGAACCACGTCATTTTTATAGTCCTAGCCCCGTTTTCCTATTTTTTATACGTTATCGCTTTAGACATTTCCAAGGCATTCGATCGAGTCTTCGCCAACTTAATCAACAAGCTCGTTGCGTATGGTTTTCATCCCAATGTTGTGAAACTGATTCAAAATTTTCTATCCAACCGATACATTTTGGTCTCCTTAGACGGATTTTCGCCTGAGTCTAAACTAATTAAGGCTGGTGTACCTCAAGGATCAGTATTGTCCCCAACCCTATTTTTTATTTATATCAACGAATTGCTGAAAATCACCAGCAACCCAATAAATAGTTTTGCAGATGATAGTACTCTGCACAAGTCGTTCGAGCCCCTTCCTTCAAAAGTTTAAATGCACGAACGAATTAATCCCGCCCGGAGAGACGCTGCCATAAACGTGAATCAAAACCTAAAAAAAGTCACCGATTGGGGGTGACCAAAACCTGGTCAATTTCAACTCTTCCAAAACAGCTATTGATTGTTTCCAGATAAAAGACCGAGTTGCCCTAAGATATTTTATTCAGTATGTGTGATGAACCAATAGGTAAATGTAAAAGCATTCGTTTATTGGGTGTCACAGTTTCAAATGACCTACTCTGGAACGATCATGTAATGGCGATGGCAAAAAGCGCGTCTAGAACACTCGGCCTCCTAAATAGATACAAAAATTTTGCACTCCATACCAATTGCTCCATGTTTATAAGTTTTATATTCGTCCCTGTATGGAGTACTGTTGTCAAGTTTGGGGTGCTGCTTTTGTTTCCATCTTGGCCCTCTTGGACTCTGTTCAAACGTGGTTGTTTTTTACAAATATCGTCATCAACGGTGCTCAGATGAAATCAGCAGCATCATGTCTCAAACTTATTCTTACCCCCGTTCCACTCGGCAATCGGCTAGCGCAACCAGCCAAAGGGTTGAGATCCCGCGCTGTCATCCTGGCAGATCGCAGAAAGGCTTCTTTTTCCGAACTGCATACAAATGGAATAGTTTGCCGGAATCCATAGTCTCAGTCCTCAGGTGGCTTCAATGCGCAGAGGTTCAAAAAAAGCGTTCATCAATACCTTGAAGCGCAAGTTGTTGTGGGTCCTAGGTCCTAAAAGGTATTTATGTGTTGTTGTGACACATATTCTAACCCCTACTAACCCCAAAAAAAATGTTTTTGTGGGAGATAAAAATTAAAAACAAAAAGACCTCTTTTTCTCGGTTTTTTGATTTTTTCTATTTGCACAGCAAATTTTAAGTTATGTGAAAAAATGGCTTATATAAAAGTTATAGACCGTTTTATTACCTACAACTTTTACTTTAAACTTTTTTCGATAGAAGGTCTAGTTTCGCAATTTTTGAAAAGAGTTAAGTTGTGTTGTGTAAAACTTGGTAGAGAGCAGTTGTAATGTAAAGCTATAAACAAAATTAATTTTCTTAAATTATTCTAATATTATAAACCAAACATTATATTGAAATAAGAACTAATAAAGACTGAAAGTGTTTAATATTGTGGGTTTTACTAAATAAAAAGTTACATGTGATTCTCAGAGTAAAAAAGTTGCCGTGTCAACCAAAGTTGTTTTTGGGAATACCTACCTACAGTAGATAGGCACCACAGTAGGTGCTACTACTCAATCTTAATTATGAAATATTCCTTGATGATGGTACACTATTGTTGGCTCGAAAAACGGCCCTTTATATAACTATATATAGGCTTTAATCGTTGAGGAAGAAAGTGCGTCACATAATCAAAGAACATGCCACCGACTACATTTTCGAAAAAAAATCTACTAAAATTGGTCTTACGTATTGTTGTGACACAGGTTGTAATTCCTACTACACAATACATTTTATTAACAATAGAAGGCATTCCAATACGTCAAAATTTTAGTCAAATGGGTTGAGTTTAGTTGTAACTTTTAAACTGATAAAGCCTCTTTTATGTTAGGTTTTAAAAGATAACGATGCATTTTAATTTTATGTTTATTTATTCATCTTATATTGGAGAACAATCATGCCTCAAAGATGTTCTCGTCTCCGCAAGACTTCGGCATCGATTGATTACTGCTACCAGCTAAATTGTTAACCTTCCGCGCTATTATACTTATAGAACTTCGGTGTTCTTTTAGCACATGTTGTGGCACGTATAAATCGTGAATTATAATCTTTATTACACAACACTTTTCATCAACAACCAAATAAAACTTTTATTCTAATTATTTTATTATACCGGAAGCAAAACATCTTTCCTCGATCATTCTTGATGATAAAATCACAATTTCTAAATATGAGTTTGTTTTGTAGTTTTAATAAACGATTGAGTCTATCGTTATTATAAATTTTCTTTACGAAAAAAAACCAAACAAACATTTTAAATTTCTCCAAAAAATAAAATTCTTTTAATTAAAATAAAAAAAATATTAATAATAATATAATAAAATCACGCGCGTACAAATGTAATATAAAAATATCATTGAGTTAACCTTGTGAATGCCAAGGACATTCGACTTCGACAACTACAGCAACAACAATCTATTGATGAAAACGAACTTCATAAAAAAAGCAACAACAAATAAAAATAATAACAAAGATTTACTTCTTCTCTTAGACATTAGGTTCTTAAAACAAGTCTAAACATAAAGATGAATATAAATTGTATGAAAAACTAACACTTTTTTTTTTGCCAGACAAAAAAAGAAAATCATTCATTATGCTGCAGCCCATGTAGAGGATTCGCGGTCGGTAGTCTGTTTGTTTGTTTATATATTTTAGTAATAATCATAATAAATATTAAAATCAAAGTATGGAGCAGAATGGAGAATCGTTTTAGTGATACAAATACATATTATATGTAGATATGTGGGTTAAATTGTAAAAATTATGTTTTTTATACTTAATATCGATAACTTTTGCATCAAAATTTACCGGTAAGTATCGATATATCGATATTTTTTGGTATCGATATTTTCGATGATTTTTTAATATCGCCCAGCCTTTCCCACTTCTGGAGACGCTCTCACTAATCCATTTTTTCAACGAAGGGTGATCGAATTAGTGTATTTCTTCTAGTGAACGGATTCGAACGATTGTAGGTGATACATTGATCAATGTAGGTGCTTTTCCCGTCTAAATAATACAAATTGCTTCATACCGACAAATATGACTCTGGATGCTCTTTTGTGTAATTGTTCGTGGTTTATGGATTATTGTATGCGAAGTGCATTTCATACTTGCTGCTAAGTTGCAACTAATGAGACGTAAATCAAGGTCTACAAACACTTTTTATTTAAAAAACAAAAAAAAATATTATTGAATGTAAAATCGCACAAAAGGCTAAAAATGCCCTACATTGGTCCATAAAAAATTATATAGAAAAGCGAAATTTAACACAAGCTTACTACCCTCGACTTTTTCTAGATTTGACTGTATTGTGCAAATTGGTTTTGTGCAGTAGTGCAGTTCTCTTGAGATTGACCAACGCTGGTCAACAAAACAGTAAAAAGACAAAGGGTCAAGAAGATAGATTCAGAGGGCAAACAAGAAATTGAAAGAAAAAAATCGGATAAGAGAAAAAGCTGCAGTGAAAACTCGAAAAAATCAAAGCCACGCAAAAGAATCTATACGATTTTACTTTCAAACTGGGAATAGCAACTTTCAAAATGGAATGATAACTTTTAATACGAGAATTGTAATAATAAAGTGGAATAGTATCTTTCAATTGGAAGAACGTTTCTCGTTTCACCATTGAATTTTATAAATGTATTGTTTTACAACACACTTAAATATAATATTGCTGTCTTATCCAACTTTATTTATTTATTTCCTATTGAATTATTACCACATAATATAATAGTAATACACATTAATATGAAATATTACAACACCTTCGTCTAGCTCGAAAGCATAAAAAAGTTTTAAATATAACAAAAAGAACTAGTTTATTAAGAACAGGTTGATAGTTATTAGAGGGTAGTTTAAAATTTGGTTGTAATAAAAAATGATAGACATCATATGTTTTTTTATAGACTATTAGAATTAGGGTCTTGTGTTTTTTATATTTTTTAATGTTTTAAGGGTACTGGCGTGATGGGTTTTATATCTTAAAAAAAACAACAAAACATTTTAGTTTTATTACAAAATACTGTAATAAAGATAAATGTGGTTTACTGAAACTTGTGAAGGTTATATGAAGGTTATTATGTTTGAGACAGCTTTAAATAAATTAAATGATATAGATTTGAGTTAGGTTCATCGGTCGATACCTTTGTTAAATTTAGTGAATGCTATGTCGCTGATTTGGTGGTGGCATGTGTCAACTTTGTTGCTTGGAATTGGCCAGCTTTATTATGCGATATGGGTGATGGGCTAGCATTGCTTGTCGATATAACACATTCTTTTTCGTTCTATTGTACTTCCTCTTTTTGTTTTCTTAGTCAGTCGTCGTCGATGTCGTATTAGTTGGCATATATGGTTGTATTCTGTAAGCCAAGTTGAGGCTTCTAATGAAATAAATTTGCTCAATTGGAGCTACGTCTTGTGGTAGTGGAAGTGTTTTTTTTATTGAAGGGTCTCGAAACTGAACTAATTACTTAGCTAGTTCGAGTAGCACTGCTACCTAAAGATCTATTGTGCTTATCCCTGATGTTATTATACTGCAGATGATTTCGATGTCACCGCAGAATGTGCAATGTGGTCGAATCCGAGTCCCTTAACATAGTTAACAAGCAGGGTTGGACTAATTGTTCCTGGGCCCACGCCGATTTCAAGTAATGATTTCCACATATTTTATATTTCGTGAGGCGCCTGTCCTTGACGAGCCCGAAAACTTTTGTTCTACGATTTTTCTCAAATCGGCCGCTTTTTCGTTCGGCAATCTACGAAAAATGCCGATTGCCCGCGATCTTGTGAATTTGCTACCACATTTTTTTTAACTCTGGGGTTGGAAATTTGTTTTAGAACACGAGGGTAAGCTTGTTCGACCAAAATGTGTCTGCTATTGTCGAGTCCAACAACTAACATTTTGGTATGTTTGGGTTCTCGGACTAGACAATAGCAGGCAAATTTTTGTCGGACAAAGTTACCCTCATGTTCTAATTCAAAATTTCAACCCCCCATAGTTAAAAACACAAAAATTTACAATCCTGGGCAATCGGTATTTTTCGGAGCTTGTCGAACGAAAAAGCGGCCGAATCGAGAAAAATGGTAGAACAAAAGTTTTCGGACTCGTCAAGGACAGGCGCCCCACGAAGTGTAAAATATGTGGTAATCATCACATGAAACTGGCGTGGCCCAGGGACTATAATATTTTGTGGTATAGAATAAGTGCTAATCTTCCTTAACCGAGCTTAATGTATCTGCGCCATGCAAGTTCTGAAGAGTTGCAGACGATGTTATCTGTCAGAGGCATCAAGGCCTGATTTGTTAAAATGCCGATTTATCGGGCCGTGTCCTATCACGCACCATGTTCAGATCTTCAGAGACTCTATCAATATCGATTGTTGTAAGAGAGGAGACGGGGAACATGCCTAGAAACTTTTTTGAATAGTAGAACTTCCACATACTTCATAGTTGTTTATTTTGTTCCTGTTCCCATGCTTTGGATAGCGAACTCTTTGTTAATCTAAAGCACCAGGTACCCTTACAAGTGTAACGCGGCTAGTTTCTGCAATTTTTTGTAGATTTTCAGAAATAATGTATATATCTGTGTTGCTGTATTCTGTTGCAGAGATACCCAGTGCTCACGCCCGTTTAGCCTTGAGACCAAACGCTCCTGCACCAGCACCTTCAATGGTTCAGGATCCATCCGTATACCAGATGCTGGCATTTGATGATAGTGCTTTTAAGTAGCTCGTGATCTTTTCCCTGGCCTTTATTTTGACAATAAGATCTAGATCAGTGATATTTGGCATACAGACCGAAATGTGGTAGTTCTCCACTTCCACTTTGTTCTGAAGTTCCGAGAGGATCGTTAAGTGACCGGTTAGGCTAACAAGTCTGAGCGTTTCAACTAACTGCAGTCTTTGAGCACTAGATGCTGCTGCAGATCTAATGTATAGGTGCACTTGAGGAAGTAGGCGAAGTTGGTGTGCATTGCAGATGTTGGTGTGATTCTAAGCACATGTTGCACAGAGGCACATAAGTCTCTGTATTTTTGTGAGCACTGTCTGAGCAGATATTTGGTTTGTTTTTGACCACCTGACCAAAGCTTCGTATGACAGAATGAGTTTTATTATACTTTGATGTGACCAACATATCATTTTGGCGTTTAATCCCCAGGTGCTCCTAAACAACTTTCTGCACGCGAAGAAGGACTTGTTTGCTTTGTCTTAATCTCTTAAGCTACCTGTATCTGTTCAGGGAGACTCAGAAGATTGAAATTAAAACTCCTTCTGTTATCAAAGATTACGTTACTAGTTTATTGTGTATTAACATACACTTCTTTGCACCAATTGATCACGAGGTCCAGTGCTGCCCGGGCTCGTTCACCGACAGGAGAGTCATGTTAACCTCTCAGTGGAGAAGCCAGAATTTTTCAGCCTAATTAGAAGATCATCAGCCAAAACAACGGAGAGAGTACCGCTCCCTGGGGACATCCTCTAGTATTCTTGTCATTTTCCGATGTATTGCCCAGTGTAACCGTAATTTGCCGACTCTGTAGCATGTTGATGATCCACGCCGAAATGTGCTTGTTCAGATTTTTCTTAGTGGCCATTTCAGTTATATCTTGAAAATGCACATTTTCAAAGGCCCCTTGTATGTCCATCTCTTTCACAACTTTATGCAATGCCGTTTACGTAGATTATACGGTTTGGTATGCGAATGTTGGCATGAGTTGAGAGGTTGCTTAAGGCATACATGCGAATGCAGTGGTCCAGCAACTTTCCATCGTTTTCAGAACAAAAGATTTTCCTGTATGATTTGGCTTCGTTCGATTTCTTTCCTGGCTACTACTCTATAGCAGTACTATTACTACTCTAGCTTCTCTCCATATCTGAGGAATGTGCGCACGGCTTTTAACAGACGCTTGAGGTATGGGTAGTTAAACCTCTTTGCAGGAAGGTCGGGAATATTCCGTCGCCTTCTGGGGATTTGAACGGTTCGAACGATTTGATTGCCCCAATCGTTCTGTTGGGTGAGAATATTATCCTGGCTAGTTGGTCTGAAACCTTCCTACTTTCAGGATCCAACGGATCAGAGTTTAATATATTTTCCTCTTCCGAGCTCACTAATGTAGAGCCCGGGAAGTGGGTCTGTTATAGTGTTTCTAGAACCTCACTGCAGCTGTCAATGTAGGTACCGTTCAGCCTACAGATTGAACCCAGGGGATTTGTGTGATCAGATGCAAGCATTATTTGGAGCCGAGCTGCAGCCAGTAGACTGTCAATCGTTCCGCAGAGTGCTCTCCAACTATCCCTTTTTGATCGTCTGAGTTGTTATGACACAATCCATCGTGTTATCTAACCAGTAGTATTTATAAGAGAGTCTACACCCCGCTCCGGGGTGTAGACTCTCTTATAACATTTAACGGATTTAACTCTTTATAACATTTAACGGAAATATCTTCAGACATTTCTTGAAAATAATCCCGGTTTTCGGTCTTTCTACATCAGAAATATATCCGTTTTGTGTTTTTGTTTCTTGATATATCTGTCTGACTATGGCTCCTTTGTGAACGCAAGATCGTTAGTATCCTGCTTAATTAATCGGTTCAAATTAACTGAGGCCATTTCTGACTTGTGCAGATTAATCTGAACGCAACTTAATTAAGGTACCACGCAGCTCTTAGCGCACGTGTCAAACCTTCATTTGTAGCTACCGCCTGATAGGTACACACAAAGCTCCAAGTCGGGCTCGTTGGTATAAATCGACTTTACTTGTTGGTTGAAATGATGCCGACTCAGTGAATTAGTTTAACATTAAGCGAATTGGTTGCACTGGGTTCTTGTTAATAAAAAATGTTTTCAGACTCCTAGTTTCCATCTAATACAAATTGAGTATCATTTATAATTGCATAAGCCAGGTCACTTTTCTAAAATCTAGGTAATTTAAACTAGTCTACAATAACTGTTCCATGGATTAGTACAAAACTACTTTTATAATTTTTTATTTATTTAATTCCATTTCATGTCATATTTTTCTATTATAGACCTGAGCAATGAGGAAGTTGAAAATTTCTAATATCTGTCTCATCCTTTAGCTACTGCATTATATCACAAACAAAAACAAATACAACTTGACCTTAATTACGGAAAACAAATGATATAACCTTACTAATTTGCAATTGTTTTTAAATTTTTTAACTGTAGTAAAAAGTTAACAATATTATAATTAAATAATAACTTAAATACAGTTATACATACATACTATAATATTGTGATGAAGGAACAATTTAATTGTTTATGTTATGCGAAAATGTCAATAATGTGGTTAGGAATGAGACAATAAGAAACCTTCGATCATTTAATTTGATATCAACAAAAAACAGTTATGTCTGCGTTTCTATTTTCTTCATTGTGAACATTTTCATTCATTGTTGACTTTCATTGTAAAAAATGTTTTTTTTTTGTTCAAATCGAGTCAATGGTTTACAGAAATGTTAATTTGTATTTTTAAATAATAATGAAATATGAATCCTTTATTTATTTTTCAAAGAACAAAAATGCTACAAAAGGAGATCGTATGTTTTTATATTTTTTTAATTTGTCTCGAAATTAAAACGTGCGTCGCGTCGGTGTAGGGTTTCCACTTTTTCAAATGTTCAAATTAGTACACTCCCTCCTTATACTGATGAACTTCACTACCATTTTTTCAGAAATAAAGCTTGTTGAAAATATAGTGTGCTTAGATTGATTTAAAGTTTTATTTTATGGGTAACTCTTGTGGAAGTGATAAATAAAAAATTATAAAACAAAAGTTATAAAAAAAATAATCATAATAAAATAAACTAATACTAGAACTATTGAAAAAGACCGTCCAACTGTTAGTTCAATTTTGGGCACAATGCAAATCTATGATTCTCTAATCTCAGGTGAAATTGAACCACAAACCACGCGTCCGTATTTTTCAACTCGAGTAGAGGAAAAAACGTCATGGAAACAAAAACCTCCTTTTTTTAACTACCTATAGTGTAGGGGAGACTAGCACAGCTGTGCCCAAACCTTTTCACAGAGATAGAGGCAGACATAGATAAACGGAAAAACAGAAACAATGATTGAAAACGACATAGAGCTACATAAAGCGACAAAGACAAACAATGAGAAACAGAGAGGTGGTAAGGGAGAGGAGGAGGTGAAAAACGGTAGTACAATCAACGTAGTTAGTAAAAATTTAATTCCCATGAAAATTTGTTTAGTTCACCTCAAAGTTTTATTACGTAAGAAGGAGAAGACTATCTATTTTTGTTGCCATTTTCTTCAAAATTTTGCCTAAAATTTCATTTCTAACATAATTTCAACTGTACTACAATATAATTAAATGTAAGAATTTAACGCATTTTAATTTTGTTTGTTTGTAAACAAAATGTCATATTATTTTGTCTATCTATATACATAAATTTTTTTAACTTTTGCTTTTTTACGTCTCGGATATAATATTATTTTTGTTTTGATAAGTCAAGGTTTTAGAGGCTCATATGTCATTTTATAGTATTTTCAAATAAAACTAAAACGATTGCCTATACATATGAGACGAATGAAAAAAAACAAAATTTAAATAATACAAATCTTTAATTTTCAAGATTCCTTTATGTTCTTGTTTCGATTTCATAATCTTTTGTTAATAGGTTAGGTTGATGTGTTTGTGTTACATAATACTTGATATTTTCTACTTTAATATTCTATTCTATTTCTTTCATTAATCTTCTTCGGTGTGGTTGTCGTTTAATGTTTTATTTATTTAGTTTTGTTTTTTTTTTTTTGATTAATTTATTTGTGTTAAATTGAAGGAGAATCAAATTTTTTTTTTTATTGGAGGACCTTGAGACTTACAGTTCAAGTAGCACTGCGACCTGAAGGTCTATTGTGCTTACCCTGATTGTGTTATTAGTCAGTCGTCGTCTGTGCCGTTACTGGTTGTATTCTGTCATCCAAGTTGAGACTTTTAATAAAATTAATTAGCACGATTGGATTGACGTTTTGTGGTAATGGAAGTGTTAGTCTTCTATGACCAAGTTGGTTGTATCCGTGCCAAGAGAGTTCAGGACAGCTGCAGATGACGTGTTCCATCGTTTCCGTGTCCAAGTAGCAGAATCTACACCTGTCGGAAACAACAAGGTCCATTTTGTTAAGATAGTGGGACCATGTCCAGTAACGCACCACGTTAAAATTCTTAGAGACTCTCTGTTTAAGTCGATTGTTTTTAAGGGTGAAACAGGGAGGTTACCTAGAAACTTCTTGGAGTGTACTAGTCCCTCTCTGCTTCTCCATAATTTAGCCTTTTGTTCGTGTCCTGTTCCCATGTTTGGATTGTGATTTTGAGCAAACTCTTGGCCACTCCGAGGCATGGTTCCGGTCCAACAAACTTTTTATTGGCACCTTGCTTTGCTAAAGCGTCAGCGATAGCATTTCCTTGTATTCCTGTGTGACTAGGTACCCACACAAGTATTACTATATTATTGCAGGAGATTTTTAGTGCATTTGATAGCATTCCCATACCAGTTTTGAATCAAAGCGCGTAGATTTTAGTGCCAAGAGTGCTGCTTGGCTGTCAGAGATAATATATATTTCAATGTTTTGGTATTTTCTTTCAGCACATAGCAAAGCGCAACTGCTAATGGCAAAAAGTTTGGTTTGAAATATAATATCTTTAATTTCGGTTTCGTTTGCAAACATAATTTGAAATGGGTGGGATATGATTTTTGGACGACTTATAATTTGATTATTTAGTATAAAATTTTCTTCTTAATTTCTACTGTTTTTGTGTTTTTTATGATGTAGTGTTTACATATTTCACTCAATCCGAGATCCGTCAACAACAGTAGTATAAACAAATGTCCCTACGCTTATTACAATTGAAGAGAATAAATTAACAAATTATTAGCGAATTTCTTTGAATATGAATACTATTATTTTAGAGTAAAAATTGAAAATAGTCCGTCGTTGCAACCATTTTCTAACCCTAAAAGCTCATCCCATTTCACCCTCGTAACTCGGATCACCTTTAATTTATGTTTCCCATCATTTGCGCAATATTTTCGTCCTTATCCAATAGTTTTCATGCTGTTACTAATACTAATTTTTTGCCTGTTTTTAAGGTATCTGCACTGTTGTCGATAAGTTTATTCACCCTTTGACGATTTGGTTAAGAGATTGTGAAATTTGGTATAGATTTTAATAAATTTGGGATAACGGGTCATTACACTACCGTTGAAGAGAAAAGGTGTCAAGCAGAACATGATGTAGCTGTAAAAGAAGTGGAAATTGCTGCTAGTTCGCCAAAAGAAAACGATCGAAGACAAGACCAGACAGCAAATAAATCAGCAACGATGATCGTTGATAGAGAGTTACTGAATATACTGCTGAACAATCTTCGTAGTGAAATACGAAAAGAATTGTAATACATAAATGTATTCACGGGCGAACATCTTCGCGACCTCTGCCGTAAAATTGGGAAAACTCCTAATTTGTCTACATCTGCCACCTCATACCTTTCCTCATCGCGCTAACGTTAAGAATTCTTCCTGAATCCAACAATCTGCCGCAGATTTCTGATGACCTTTGATCTCTGATGTCTCAGCTATAATTCATAACTCCAACGTCCCTCGAGATTCAACCAGGACTTCAATTTGCTTGAACTGCAAGCTAGAAGGACACCATTTTCAGGATTTTCTTCAACCACCTCGACCTTTCTGGTGGAGCTGTGGCAACGAGGGGGTTTATAAATCCAACTGTACTAGATGTCATTTAAACAAGTCAGGGAGCGTGCAGAACATCCATTCACGCTCCCAAAAGCCGACTCAATTTTAAAGACAAATTCCTCACCACTCAACTCTACCCTTCAGAATGCGTTGTCCAAAGTTCTGTTCTTTATCATTCATTTAAGTCACTTGATAAGAGACTCAAAAGTCAAAGAATATATGGCATTAAGAACCATCCTAGGAATTAACGCAATTAGAAAATCTTGTAGTTATACTCGTTCACTCGTCGATTATATCTTTAATTACGTCAGTGAAGGATGATCTTTGAGCTTATGCCGAGGTTCAGATGTTAAGCAGCACAAGAGTTGGATTATTAGATAGTGGAGTGTATCTTAGTGTAGTGAAGGGCACATTTATACAAAAACTTCTCCTTACCCCGAATTTTTTAACACGTTCGACAACAAAAATCAGACCCGTTGATCTGAGCACTGAGATAGTGTTCCAAGGTCGTGCTAAGTCTCTAGAACTCTTTTATACTATCTCTCACACAAAATATCTATCTTGGTATTGACTTCTTTCGAGTTTTTAGCCTTTCGCTACCGTTAACAAATCAATTTCAGTTAAAGAACTTAAATTCGGTAGTATCCACTTTGACAGCTGATGAGGAAGAGAAACTGCAAAATGTTACTCAGCTTCTTCCGTCTTTTGGGAAGTTGGGATTAGGCAGGACGAATTTTTGACTCATGTCATTGATGTTGGTGATGCAGTCTCTATTAAACAACGCCACCATCCAATGTCTCCTGCAGTGGAGAAGTTAATGGGACAGGAGCTTGACCACATGTTAGCTCAGGGTGTCATTGAAGAATCAGATAGTATTTGCAGCTTGCTGGTGGTTTTAGTGCGAATGTTAGGTAAGCTTCGGTTATGATTAGATTCGCGTAAAGTGAACAGTGTAACAAAAAACAAATGCATACCCTCGAGAAAAGCAAATTTCTGGAAACCGAGATTAAGTATCTTGGCTATGTCATTTGATTAGTAAGGCAAGGATTAACATCGATCAAGAGAAAGACGCAACAATTTCCTGTTCCTTCGTGAGTACGTCACGTTCGTCATTTTTTAGGAATGTCAGGAATCAGGATATTACCGATGGTGCAACTCATATTCTATTACTGAGTTGTTAAAGAAATTCCATGGTAAATTTAAATGGACTGTTGAAACTGATGCGGCTCTTGTCAACTTTTGACCTCAGCTCTAGGTAGTCCTGGCCAATCCAAACTTTTTGGAACCATTTATTTTACAGTGTGATGCAAGCAACGATGGAATAGGATCCGTGTTGACACAATTGGGTAAGGGTGGCAATGATGAATGAACATTTGATTGCATACATGTCTAAGAAGTTAAACCCAGCTCAAAAGAACTAGTCAACAAGCGAAAAGGAATGTCTAGAAGTGGTTCTAGGAATAAAAAAACTTCGAACTTTTGTTGAGGGACGTCAATTTAAAGTAGTGACTTGCCATTCCAGTTTAAAGTGGTTGATGACGTTCCAGTTTAAAGTGGTTGAAGTTCCCAACCAAATTTTACGCGTACCAATAACGCAGAAACACCAAATGGGCGCCGAAACAGGGATCCGCCAGCATCCCTAAGATATCACCTTGGCTAGTTATAGCTCACTGATATTGCCAGTGATATAATATCACAAACCGTGATATCTCACGTTAACTCGTATGTCAATAGCAGGGACTAGAGTACACGGGGTTATCACACCCGTAGATTAAGAATAAAAAATTTACAAATCAACAAAAATGTATCCTTCCATGCGGGCTTTCTTTCAAAACGATTTCAAAGATTTTTCAATAAAATATTCTCAATAGAAAGAGACAACATATTATCTACGATTCCCTCAGCTTTTGTTCGACCACTGTGAATACATTGAAATTTTTTTAATCATTAAATACTTTTTGCCCTGAGCGTTATGATCCTGCGGAACGTTAGTGCGATTTCTAAGTGCTATCTTCATCGTGCTTATTTTTTTTTTAACTTACGGTATTGCCAGTAGATAAGTAATAAAATTTTGTAAAACTTAGTAGCAAACTGAAACAGACAACCTAACATAATATTAAATCGATGAGAATTTTAGATGACATTTTTCACAAAAAATCCTGTTTAGCAAAACGCGATACACCTTGTCCATGGCTCATGGTAACTTCAGCACATCCAACTATAAAATGGGAGATACACCAAACAAATTAAAACGGTCAAAAGGAATGTCTTGCTGGCACGTCTACTCCTATCATAAACTTCAACTTCTTGAGTATTGTTAAATTTAGGAAGAGTCTGTCTAATGCTTCATGCTTTCGGCTTTTAATTAGATTTTTTACATTACGCATATTAGACTAATATTTATTTGATTTATCTATTATAGATAGATTCGTATATAACATGCAAATAATACTCTGAGAAGTGAAGATAATTAAAAGTACTTTCCTCCTGTTTTGTAATAATTATCTATAATACAGATAATTCTATCGCGAAATATGGACAGTTAATGTGCCCAATTTATAATTTTTTTTTCATATGGGCAGGACAGTAAAAATATGGACAGTTCATATGAAATATGGATAGGTAGCAGCAGCCAGCAACCCTAATTGATAAATGTTAGTTTCATAACCTTTGACGTACAAAAACTGAATTTAATGCGTAAATAAATAAAAAAAATTATGGTAAAATTAAATATATATGTGTTTGGTGAATAGAGTATTCATGACTTACGTAGGACAACGTTTGACTAATTAAAGTTCGTTCGTCACCCTGTCTATTGACTTAGCTAATGATATTCCACTGTTCTTACTGTGCCACATCTCATATTAGCTCATAAATCAATGTTAGGGATCAGAACCCGCCACTTTGTGGTTTCGTGGTGGAACATTTTAACCTTCTAAGATTTTGTTGGTAGGTTTTATTTCAATTCAAACATTTTCATAAAACTTTGCAACCGCACGTCAACTGAATCAATTAAATAATACAAATCCGGCATTTTAGAACATTTACGTGATAACATTTAAAGTTGATTCAATTTATAAAAACTAAACTTTATAAAAACAGATTTATAATCGTATAATTCTTACACGTGTCTGATATAGTTTCTGATTTTACAGTAAATAAAATACTTTTTTTTTGTTTTGTTTTTGTGTTCAGTACATTATGCTTAATTCCACAAAACATAATTTGTTCAATGTGGTGTGATACTAGTATAGTATTGCATGGAATTTTTTTTTGTTTTTGTTCGGACACCATTTTCCCTATATCTAAATTTTATGCATCCAATTACTTAACTTAGCATAATCAATACGATACAACAGTGATAGTGATATCGATCTAAAACAACCATTTTTATGAAACAATTCCATATCGCGGTTTACTTTAATGACGCGGTAAACTCTAATTTCGAAATATATCTCGTTATCGTTAAAAAACAATTTCATATATTTTATTTTCGGAATATATACAGTTCAGTTATTGATTAAAATCTGGTCATTCAACTTTAGCTGTATTGATAAGCACTAAGCAGCATATTATTAAATTACGTAGTTATTATAAACATTCCTAAAAAATATAATGTATTTGTATTAAAATTATTCGATACACCACTTTAATTTTACTTAAAAAATTGGGTGCGACTGTATAAATAAATTGACGAATAATTAAATAGTAAAACATAGTCAAAATACAATTCATTCTTTAGTTGATAAAAAAAATATGTTATGATAACAATCAAATGACCGACTGACTTTTTATTTTATGATAAAAAATATGAATATGACATTTTTTAAGCGTCATAATCTTAATGTCGATTGATACAAGATATTGGCGAAAAATAGGAAAAATAAAATCAATTGTTCCCAAATTTGTGTTATTGTCTGGAAACATGTTACATGCGTTGTTTGACTGTCATATTTGTCTCGTATTGTCTCAAGAAATAATTTTACACAAAAAACTCACTTCGTTATTACAAGTAAGTAGTAACATTGAATTAAGCAATTTATGTTTCGTATTTCGTAATCCACATTTGAAGAAAACAAGTTGTAGTGTATGATGATTTTAATGCTGTTGAATGTTGACAAGTTAAACGATTCTGCATGAATCGAACGCAATATTATTTTTTTAAATGAATGAGAAAAATCTTCTTAAAAATAAATATGCTTTCAATTTTTTTTTATCATTGTAGCTTTTATTTTCGAACAAAATTTTGAATGAAATTGTAAGCCATTTAGTTTACCGATTGAAGCAAGACTAAAACCAGACTAAAATCTAGAGCAAGACTAAAATCACTTGCCTCGTGACGATCATTCACAATTAACCAATCACCGATCATTCACAATTAACCGTGGATATGAGACCAGCAAACACCAGAAGCAAGTCACAGTACCACCTATACCATCATAGTACGATAAACAAGGAAACTATGCGAGCTTTAAAGGACACAAAGCAATTAAAACTTTTACACCAATCGTAAGAAATTAATTATAGTCTGGTAACACGAACGTAAAAGGAGTGTCCCCAGGAGCGTGAGACCACTTTATGAAAGACCAAGCATCTGGTTCTGAGTGATGGGTCAAAAGAGAAGTCTTAAAACCAGCAAATAGGACACTGGCTTTTAATAGTCTTAAGAAGATGATTAGGGATGGCCCAATAGATTTGATCACACAATCAGAAACATGATTCCTCCTGCGTAATCGTATATGAATCTAACTACAGATTATAGGCAGTTCCGGAAACACGGTAATAAGCCATTCAAGTCAACAGCGGATAATAGATATAATAATCCCATGAACCAAACGAATCCAGAACTTGGAAGACAAGTAAGAGTTAATAGTTAACACTATGAAGCTTACACAGTGTGAAAGTCACTCCGAATCACGCCATAAATATGAGTATGCAAACTTAACGTGCTCTCTGTTATTAATATAACCCAGAGTTCTTACTTGAAACTGCCATCGGCAAACAAGTAATAGATTGAGGAAGATGGAACCCAGAATGGAACCCTGGGAGAAAACCTACAAAATGTTACACGAACTAGAACAAAATTCATTGAACCATAGTAATCGTAATCGACCATCCAGGTAGGCAAAATAAGAAATAAGAAGAAATAAATTATTGTTGTTACCGACTACTATAACTTGCGCCCGTATCCTTGACCTAGAAGCGAACGGCTTGTTGAACAGTACTATTAAATTATCGTTTTCCCTGCTATGTCTCGAAGAAAAGCCCCCAGTGGAGACACACCGGGTCTTAGCACGACAACACCACCCAAAGTCGCAATATAAAGTTGGTAAGGTATACAAATAAGTCAAATTAGGTAAATCAATAGATACAATTGGAGATTAACAAATTAAATAAGTTCTGTTGTAATGAAGGATAAAAATACTGACTCATGACCATGTGAATGAAGTCCCATCTTTGGGAGTCATACTCAGCAATTGTAGGTAGAACTAATGACAGATATGAGTCATTATCTCGTTCTACGCATATCAGGTTCCCCAAAAAAATTAAAAAAATGCTGCCAAATACTTTTCTTGAACAGTGCCATCAAGTACCAAAATTCAAATTCAGGTACATAAGAATCAATATTTGGTGGTGATGATGAGGATTATTCAGAAAATAGTAAACATTTTGGTAGTGAATTTAGAAATGAATGGGAGATAAACTAAAACCAACCACAGTCAGATAACCGCAGACTGAAAAAAAAATCAGTCTTACCGGAACACGTTAGTATGTTAAGCATATTGGATGATTATTTAAACCAACCAGGGTAGTTAATATTGGCATCTCAATATTAAACAACGACTCAATCTCGACCCCTTGGCTAGTTAACTTCGGTTTTAGTCTGGACCAGTTGTAAATGCCTAGACTGAACTAAGATTCAGATTATTATATTACGCGTTATTCACCAGCATAACGCATTGTAAGCATATGCTAACCGTATAATGTTTATTTTCATTTTTATATATTTTACTCTTACCGTAACCTCTTCAAACACATTTAAAGGAAGTCTGGGGAAAAATTGGTTGGTAGACCTGGCCCAAGTCTTATTTTCCAGGTTTAGCCCCTGCCAGATTTGACCGTTTGATTATGTTAAACCTGGCCCAAACCCCAAAAGCTGTGGTGCAGGCTTGGTGGAATACATAGATGCAAACATTGATTTCCTATAAAGAAAAAATAACTCGATCAGGCTTAGGTGGAGGGTAATGCTACGAGTGTTATGGAATCGTTTAATTTGTTGACATTTAATATGCTCATCAAAACCACACTACATTATATAGCAGAAAAAAATTTAGAAGATATCTAGGCAACTTTCAATGCTATTGAATTATGTGGTTGGATTTAATACTAATCGATCTTCTACATAAAAAAATTTGTTCCCCTTAAATGGAAAATGAAATATAAAACTATAACTTGACCAAGGTTATGCCAATAAAGAACCACAAACTATTGACACAAACACATGTTCCCCTGTCTCCCTACACTTAAATTTGAAAGCCGACGAACCCATTCATAATCATATCTAATTTCCGTTGTATGTAGTGGAAAAAATAGTAAAAAAATACTATTTAAAATTAATAACAAAAAAAAATTACATTCGTAATACAAGATACTACATCTTTCTTGACTTACATTGTTTGTTTATTTTTTTTTATACAATAATAAAACACATGATTAAAGTATGAATGATACATAATAATAAGATACGAGAAAAAAATAGTTTTGTGCCATTCGTTGTCGTATTTGTTTGTTTCATTTACTTTATCGATTTCTATATGCGTTTATATAAAAAAAAATGCAACAACATTTTTTTCAAAGACATTTTAATTAGAAAGTTCAATGCACTAATTTTTTTCATCTATTTATTACATAATGCAAACGTATTTACAGTTGATTAAAAAATTGTCCGCACCTTTTGTTAAAAATGAATATATTTTTATAAACCATCTTCTGTTTGTGGTGTTCTTCGTTTGTGGTTCTACAAAAAAGTTAAATTATCAGAATTCACCTTTTTTTTATTTCCGGATCTTATAATTTATTGGATTTAAGGAAATCATATAAGATTTATATTTATTTATTTTGTTTTTTTTACTGCTTAGATTATTCTCGGGTCGAACATCGATCGATTCTCAGAATAACGATATAATTTATTGTTATTAATTTTTTGTTTTTGCTACCTTTAATATATTGGTCTTGTGCAAACGATTTTGTGTTAAAATGAACGAATGCCATGATTATTGTAAGTTTTTGTTTGTGGTGCAATAAACAGCCTTGAAGTTATAAATTATAAAGGAAATAGATTTATAGGTAATGAACGACCTCAATGTAATGGTTGATTGGGATTATAAGTCAAATTGAAAACTGTATCAAAAATATAAATGTTAGATATTTTGCCATAAATCATTAATGATGCATATTTTGTTTAATTTAAATTTTTGTGATTGAACTGTCTAGGTGAGCTAAGGTTAAATTTAACAGATTTCTCTTTTTTTTTGTATATGATCTTCATGTTTATCTGAGTTTTCGCACAACTAAGTTTCTCTTCTTTTTAAATTCTTGTCGTTATTATTGTTCTTAATATTATTAACTTTTAATTTTTTTAACTTTCGCTTGAACAAGTTTTTGAGTTTGTTAAATAAAAATTTTTTATTGAGGTTCAGATGGTTTTAATATTATTTTGCATGATTTTAAAATTAAGAGTAACGCTTAGGTTAATTATATTGTATAATAATTAATAGGCGAGCACGACCATATTGTACCTTGAGCATGGCGCAGCTGGGTAATTTTCAGCCCAGTCGATAGATACTTAGAACGAACCAAAAGCATGCTAATAATTGTTTTGGAATACGGTTCCCACCCGACTTGCTTTATATTAGAGCTCAGATCCTGGTTTCCCCATCACTGATAGGGACCGGATCAGCCAACCTTATCATCCTATTCACACCGGCTTAGGCATCCCTGTCAGAGTCGAATCTGGCGATAACTAAACTTTAGGTGAACTTTTTTAACTATATATTTCTAAAATGGATATTACTCTAGCATGGTGTCACTAGGTATGGAATTCTGGAAAGTCATGGCAAGTCAGAGATTTTTTTGGTCAGAGAAAGTTATTTTTCTGGAAAAAAATTTTTTTTATCAAAAACTGATTTCTGACCATAGAACTGGCGCAACTTGTGATTTTATTTGTTATTTTGTTATTGGCGGCAGATACTGTATAGATGTTGCCTGTTTCAATATCAACAATAATTTCATCTAGTGGAATCTTTTTTGTCTTACAGTTAGAGTCTAAAGTCAATTGTTGATCGATATTTCTATATTTTTATGTTTGTCTTAAAATCTGTTCTCATTATGAAACTCATTTGCTCCATAATCGACATTAATTTTGTGAAATCGTTTTTTGTGGATACGATTTGCCTCGTTACTTCGAAAGCAACATCTTTATCTTTACAACTTTCTTTTTCTGGAATATCATCTGGGCCTTCTTGTCCAAAAAGATGTTTATCAGTTGATGTTTGATCAATCTTTCTTTCAACTCATTCTTGGTTCCAATTGTTGAAAACTTCCCTTTCTCTAATTTTCTCTTCGAATCTTGAACTTAATTAATTCTTTAAATTCATTTTATTTTCAAATCCCACTTCTGGCACCAGCTGTAACATTTTTAGCCGAGTTACTTATATTCGGTTTGATCACTAGATCAAGAAACAATGGATTTTCTATACGTTATAATTTTTATTCGCTTATTTATTGAGTTTTTCTTTTTAATTTTATTTAAGCTTTTCGCCTTAGAATTGGTGCGAGTTCTAATTTTATTTATTATTGGCGGCAAATGCTGTATAGCAACAACAAAATTTTGTTTGTCTCACAGTTATGGTTAAGTTATTTATTAAGTAAATTAATTTCATTTTGTGTGAAATTTTTTTAAATCATTCTCAGGATTAATTTGGTTACACAACATTGAGAGATTGATAGAAAAACAAATATTTTTTTTTCACGTTTACATTTTGGAATAAATTAAGCATTACAATTAGGGTACAGAGAAAGTTGATGGATGAACATGGAGATGCTCGGATTAGGGTTTCTCAAACGGGATCCCGTTTTCCCGGGATCCCGGGGGCAAATTCACATCCCGTTTTCCCGGGATTTCATACCGGGATCCCGGGTATCCCGCTAATTTTTATTAACATTTTTTTTTTACTTTTTCCAAAGATATTAAAAAAATTCTCACTCGAAAATCGAGTAGTTTTTAATTCTTTTCCCTCTGTAGTAATTAATTTCGTTCAAAATTAGGAAAATGTTTTTTTGACACATATGGTGTCATGGTTTTTTTGTATGGTTTTTTTGGACACACATAAACACAACAAATTAAAACCAATAAAACTTAAAATAGGTAGATTTTTCTGAGAAATCTACCTAAAACTTGCGCTTCATTTCTCTTAATTTATGTTTAATGGTTCTCTTATGAAGGTGATTAATAGAGGAACATGTTTACAATGTGATTTGCAATGTCGTCTGAATTTATTTCATTGTTAGCACGAGTAACTGAGTTTGAGCCATCCAGCTTCCGAAGAAGACTCCAAGCTGCCCTACCAGAATGGGAAAAATCAATGTTTTCAACTGCGTTAATCCACTTTTGTTACCTCGCGGTGTCCAGTGAGTATATTAAGTCATCAACCACGTCTGCCTCACCACTTCTAAGGTGCTCCCCAAATAATAATATCGTTCTCTCTACTCCAACCAGGAATGTATTCTTCACCGGAAGTCTCTTGCGATGCATTTCTTTGCAGTTGAAATGATGGCTCCTACGAACCTATCGTAATTTTTCGGAATGAGTTGGATCCAGTGAATCACTGCATCCAACTTCGACCCATATTTAGTCCAATCAGTTTTGTTAAAATTGCATCCAGGTTGAGGAGTAGAGTTTATGTGTAGGATTTGGAAACCTACCTCAAAAATTACTGGACGATGTTGAGAGCATGGAAAACCTTGTAAAACAGCCCTAGATATTGGAATAGGGTTACGTTGTTCGTTTTTTGTGGAAACACAGAGGTCGGGCATGTAATAACTTGGCCATCTAGCAGATCTAATTAGGTTTTCATGTCTTTCGTATTATATATCAGGAACATGTTGTCGATTGGTCCTGTCAGTTAGTTGTATAACATTGGGATTGTTATTTGAGTAGGACCACTGATTGTGATGGCTATTAAAGTCACAAACCTATATTGCTGGGTGGTGAAACAATGGTAGAGTATCAGCTGGCCACGCTGTATATCAACAATAATAAGATGTATATCGTTGTCCGTCTGGTGTAAGTAAATGGGTGCAGTTCATGATTTCTGACTTAATATACGTGCCAGATCCATATGTTTGATGGATCGTAAATAGCACTAATTAGTTTATAACCAACAATTTTTCCTTTAGAGGAATTATAACGTTGATATCGAAATAATAACTTTAATACTCTTTAATTTATTTGTATCACGGAACATGTATCATATGACGTTAAAAACATCACAAAAGAATTGGTAATTTTTGAAGCAACTAAGCAGAGTACAAATAATTTAGATTACACAATGCCCTAATGACTATCACACCGACATCAATTGAATCGGAAAGACCTTTTTCTGTGGCAGGACGTTTCGTCACGAAAATTCGGACAAAATCGAGTGATGGCGCCGCGCCATTGGTAAAATTAGTATTATGAATTTATTTTTGTTTTGTTTTTATATATTCCTTTTTTATTTAATTTTTGAAGTTTTTCTCATTAAAAATAATGGAAATTTAAAAATCAATAGCGTATTTTTTGTATTGTTTTAATTTTACACATTTTTCTACCATCCAATTAGAAAAATCTAGCCTTTTAGCTTTCCCGGGTTTTCCCGGGATCCCGGGAATTTAACATTTTTTGTCCCGGCTTCCCGGGATTTGAATTTCTACGGGAAATGAGAAACCCTAGCTCGGATTGATGTATGAGAAAGCCAACTTAAAATTCTAGAGTGTATCCTTCAACTAATTCTTATTTTTAAATCGTAGTCTAGAGATAGTTTCCGAAGTCGTGTTCTTGTCATAAATTGATATGTTGTTGTTCCACTGAGTTTTTTATTTTATTAATCCAAAGTTATACATATGCAAAATTGTCTGAGCTCGAAGCAACCTGAAACAACTTTTGTGCACTTTAAATTGGGGATACCCTCGATTGGCAAAACCGAGGTGGGACATCGCTCATTTAAGAACAAACAAAAAGTCATTTATATATCAAAATTTATTCGAAATTTCATCGAGTGAATTATAATAATCTTAAAATAATAATAAAACAAAATGTCTGTCTGTCTGTGTGCGCTCTCCAGAGAAATCTGGAGCCCACAGGAGTTTGAAATTTTGGCAGGAGAAGGTCTAAACAGGTTCTAAAACACGCCGAAGCCCGATATATGATGAGTTTAAGAGGTTAGATTTGTGTGGATTATTCCATGTTCCTAATATATATGTTAATCGACACTCTAACAAAATTATGATCTTAAGACTTTAATTGAAACAAGATAAGGGAGATTTTTGAAGCATATTTTATGGCAACAACTTGTAAGGGTGACTACAGGGAAGACGTCAGTTTTGTTTGCGCTGCTCATGTAAGAACACTCTGCTTGTTAAAGTTTCATTTAGATAATGGTTACCATGATGCTTAACTAACAAAGTAGGAATTTAGAAAAATCTTGCTCGTTTCCTTGAAGCCATCTCCAGCTTCCCAAACTTTTTAAATTTTTCTTCAACACTATTTGTTCAATTTCAATATAAAACTAAACCTTTGGCTAAGCCAATAAATTTAAAAAAAAAACTAAACCTTACAACAATACAATGACTTAATTCTCTATTTTTGTTTTGATAAAAATTTTGTATTAATTGTGTGAGTACTAACTAGCTCAAATGCTTCGAGACGTAAAGTATATTGGCTAATGTTAATCATTTTGAAATATACTTCAGGTGTCAAATTTAGATAATTTCTCAAAAGGATGTAAAAGATTTAAACAATTTCGATTATTTTTGCAGACACATTACGTAATACGTAGACATTAAATATTTTATTAGATTGCTTTTAAAACTATATTACTACAAGCATATGAGTTAAAGCTAACACTAAAATAATTTTATTTGTTTCTTATCTCTTCTCAAAAGTAACAAAAAAAAAGTATCTTAAGTTGCATTTATGTTTGGAACAAACAATTTATATTTTCTCGAATATTGATAACAATTTTTATTTTTAACTACTTAACGATTTTTATCATTTAAACGGTTGATAAACCGATCAAAAACTCTCTAAAATCATAACCAACGATTTGAACATAAATTACTTATTATCAAAACTATTTTCTATTTTCTATTTTTTTTTTGATAACTTAATTTTCCATTGAAATCCACCTCACTCAAAAATTTATATGCATATTAATTTCTTTTTGAATTTTTAAAATCTCGTTCGGTATTCTAAAAACGATTTTTTACAAAAAAAAAAAATTAAATAACTTTAAAAGTTTTCTGCGTACACTAAAAAAATTGTAAAATAATATTACGATTTGTTTTGAAGAAAACGCGGTTTACATACGTAATTGAAAATTAAAAAAAAAATGTACGCTATTGGCGCTTCAAGTTGCGTTCTTTAAAAAAAAACTTAATTGATTTTGAACTTTTTTTTTCGTTATATTATACCATACCTTTTCATATTAAATATTTGTATTGTAAATAGTATTTACAGTTATTGCTCGTATTGCATTTTAAAAATATTTTTTATAGGAAATATGAAATTTGAATAGGAATATAAATAATGAAAGATTCATTCAAGAATCAATCTATTTTGTGTAAATAATCAATTTAATATGTGTTGGAATTATTAATATATTTTTATTGCAAAAGAAATTCCTAAGATATGTTATTACAACACCATAATATATACTTTTGAATTTTGATACAGAATTATTTATTTAGGTTTTTCGAATTTCCTGATAATGTAGACAGAAATTTTATAAATAACAAATATTGACTTATTTTTGAAATTCAAATTTTTTTTTTCGAATTACATATTCGCATTTACAATTTCTGATCTCATTTTAAAAGATAAGAAATTATTTGTTTATCATATTCAGTATAAACAGAACTAAGATCTACATATTTTTGTTGTTTTCCAGAATATATATTTTAAAAAAACATGTATTCAAATTTATGAAGTTTGGAAATGCAATTTTTACTACATAAGTAATGGCGTTATCAGTTATATTTATATCACTTTTCATCAAATAAACTTCTAATTGGTGTTCCTACTAATTTTATGTGAAATGATCTAAATTTAATTAATAGCATTAATTGTTCTTATAAACAACAACAACATTATTCTCAACGTAGGAGGGGTCGATTTTGATCGATTATGATCAATGTTGATACGGGTATGACTACCCCACGTACTCCAGTTCCTGCCATCGACATATGAGTTAGCGTGAGATATCACATACCACATACCATGGAAATGGCAGGATATATCATTAGCCAAGATGATATCTTCCTTTTGATACATATATGGTAGTACAACAGAAAGGATATAAGTCTGCAAGTGGTAAAGCAAATATACGTAATCCACCCGCCCATAAAGCGGCATGTCCACGGTATTTGCAGGGACAACACATATATATGAATCAAACAAAAATTTTAAAATACATGTTGAAAACATCTGCGGATTGAACGCTAACCATGACCACGTGCAACATCATCTTGAGCACGACAAATCAAACATTCTACTCCTTACAGAAACAAGTTTCTGAAATTTTTTCTCTATAGACTCGCTTAATTTCAAATATAGGCTTGAATCAGCTTTCAAACTCCTTTAAGGCGTATGTCCATTCATTCATGAGAGTGTTGCGTATACACGCTTTCCAAATTTTGAACTACACGGTGATGGCTTGAATACAATGGTTTTAAAGATTTGTCTTCCAGAAATTACTTTTTCTACAATAGTTTTATACCGGTCCCCAACAAACGTAACCCAAACGTTTTTAATTTACTGACAAAAATCTGGACGAGATTAGATCAAAGTCCCCTAATTGTGAAGTTATCGTTACCGGTGACTTCAATGTCCACAACAAATCATGGTTGGAATACTCCAAATCAACTGACGATGGTTGACAATAGTGGAAAACTGGCAGAAATTTTCGCCGCGTCTCAGGGCCTATACCAAATTGTTTAAAGCTCAACTTTCACTTCCCGTAATGGCGGTGATAATAGTTTTCTGTTAGATCTCTATCTTACCACAATGCAAGATATTACGAGTGTCGATATCACGAAAGGTAGTATTGGACATTCTGATCATTATTTAATTTCATCAGTTATCAAAACTGGGTAGTGAAATCCGAAATTCTACGTCCACGCCGTGCCACCTGGGTAACGCTAACAGAATTAGGTTGGTGTAGTTGAGAGGGGCAGAGTAAATACTGCTTATACTCAATGACTCAGCACCATGGCGAGTCATTGGCGCCACAAAACCAATGCAACTCAAGCGTCTGTTCTCCATGTTAGGGGCGGCTAGGAGTGGGCGTCTGTCTTGGATCGAGCGGCTCCCTATATAAACGTGTAGCAAGCGTCTGTTCTCCATCTTAGCAGCGGTTTGTTTTGTTTGTTTTGTTTTGCAAAATTGTTTTGGAATAGAAAAAAACTCACCTTTCATGACATCCTTCTCGTCAAGGTCAAAAATAATTTTTTCCAAAATTTCTACTCCCAAACTCGGGGTGAGGACAGGAGGACAGGAAAACAAATTCTCGTTTTTGAAAATAACTCAAAAACTAAGCAGTCGATAATTCATAGATTTTTTTTTTTAAATATTTCAATCTTTTTCGATTTTTCTAAATCAAACTCGATTCCTTTAAAAAAACTTTTGTTTTACTATCTCGTTATCTTTATCTATAAAATACAGATTAAAAAAATATTTGCAATTTTTTTGTTTTCAGTAGGCGTGGACAAATTAATTTTACAACTGTTGATTTCAAGTTGATAGCACTTATAGTTTGTGAGAAAATCGAGTATGTCGAAATTCGAATGGACACCAAAGTCTCACCAATAGGGTACCGATTCTATATTTTCAAAGTACGGAACCCTTAAAACAAAAGACAGAATAAAACAAAAGAACAAGACAAAAGATACACAAAATCTATGATTAGGATTATAAAATCTAGAATTGTATTTCACTAGAGTGAAATTTTGAAAAAATTTTGGTATATAAGGGATTTTTTTTGTTAGCAATTAACTCAAGTAACTAATAGTATGATTTTAAATTGAAAAACTAATTGAAAATTTAGGAATATCTAACGATGAATGAAAAACTCAATTTAAGTAGGCAATGATAAAGTTTTAACTTCGAAGTACTGTCTGCCAACGGAGGTGAAGGGAAATGAGGCCCGTCGGTTTCCATCACAGTCCGAAATGGTAAATTAGAAAATCCAAAATAATTTTTCGAATTTCAAAATTCAATGGGTTCTTTAGTTTGCTCAAGTTAACAATATTTTTCAATGGTAAATTTATAAAATTGATGAGTAACTCATTGGTTGCACTACATTGGCGCCTTAAAACCAATGAAATTTAATCGTCTATTCTGCATGTTAAGGGCGGCTTTGAGCGGGCGTCTATCTTGGATTAAGCGGTTTGCTAAATAAAAGACTGAATTTGGTGATTTTGTTTAGGAGTTTCCAGAACTGTTGACTTCGAAGCAAAGCGATCCGCAAATACAGTAGCTTTCCTTACGTCAAATCACCGTCAATGATAGTAT
Organism: Diogma glabrata; assembly: GCA_963693315.1. Lineage (NCBI taxonomy): Eukaryota > Metazoa > Arthropoda > Insecta > Diptera > Cylindrotomidae > Diogma > Diogma glabrata. The sequence continues at coordinate 3,584,041 of OY856186.1, read as the reverse complement.
GGATTATAGAATATTTAGTAGCAGAATTAAAAGAATTAATAGCCCAGCTATGAGCAAACACTTAACTTTTGTCAAAAATTGAAAAATTTCGAGTTTTCGAGAAATTGATATCGAGAGTCGAAAGTTTTGGAAAGTCATAGAATTTTGTTTTGAAAACAAATTGAATACCACGTTAACTAGAAAAGTGAATCTTTTAGTACTGAAATGAGGAGATTTTCTGAAAAGTGATCTGGAGTAATATAGGAACTGTTTGAAAATATTAGGTACTGGTAGATTGCATATCGCTTTTTAGGGCTCCTACTTTGAAGAAATAAAAACGGTACTCTATTGGTGATTTTCTCACTGGCAAGCCAGGCTTGGGCCAAGCCTGGCAAATAAGACTTGGGTCAGGTCTATCAAACCAATTTTTTCCAGACCTCCTTTAAATATGTGGAAAGAGGTTGTGGAAAGAGTAACATATATAAAAATAAAGATAAACATAATATGTGTTGCACATGTTTATAATGCATTAGACTGGTTAATAACGAGTAATATAAAAACTGAACCTTGGTTCAGTCTAGGCATTTACAACTGGCCCAGACTAAAACCAAAGCGAACTAGCCGAGGCTTGGCTCGCCAATACTGGGCCGAGATTTGGCCATTGTTTAAATTTGACAGCTCCTACCAGGGAAGCAATGTTATAAAGATTGAACACAGACTATAGCGGTCGGTTCATGATTTAAAATGTTATTTGGAGGGGTTTGAGGGTATAAATTAAAAAAAATTATTTTTAACCTTGACGAGTTCAAAACAATTTTTCTGGTAATTTTCGCACAGTTTTCGACTTATTTTCAAAAATGTAAAGATACTTAACAAAAGAAAAGTTTTTAAAAAATTCACGGTTATAGGAAATGTTGTAAAGATTGGATGAAAATTGTAAACTATTGCTGTTGGCTCATCATTTTAAATGTTATTTGGTGGGTGGAAATGTTGAAACAAATTATTTTTAAGCTCTTCACGAGTAAGATATCATAGTGGGGTATCATATGAAAAGTAATCACCTTTGTAATTTGCGAAGTGAAAAAATTGTGTTTTTAAGACAAACTGTTCTCGTATAAAATTATATACACGTAACTTGTCTGATTAATTAATTAAAGTTAAACCTATTGAACACTAATGAAAGAGGTCTTTGAGAAGTTTTTTGGGTGAATTATTTCATCATTCATGTTATTGTGTTAAGTTAATTTATGATCTTAATTTGCCGCCAACGCATTCATGTTAGTTTTGTAATACCTTTCTAAACATGACTAAATTCTTCAGGACCTATTCTTATACCATTTTAGTTTTTTTGCAAAAAGTTTTATATTTGTTACACTTCTCTGTCAAAAACAAAAAACAGATTTTTGAAAAACTATATTAAAAACTGTTGATTAAAGTTTTAACACCTCAAGGGCATGAGGTTTCATACCCTTCATATCTACAAATAACATTTTGGTATGAGCAAATAAATAAAATGTTAAAATATGTTAAATTACTTTACAATTCATATTATTTATTGAAAACAAAAAATTATATTTGCGATAAATTTAAATGAAATCGAAATATGTAAAATTTACAAAAAAAAACTTTCTTTTCTTGGGTTTTTTATCTGTTTTTTTTAATTTTTTTTATTATTTATACAGAACAAACTTCTTAATAACCTACATATCGTACCTATCATAAATTTACATATTATTTCAATATATCATAAAGTAAAAAAAAAACTTTTACACAATTTTAAAAAATTGATATGTGAATTAATTTGCTTAGGACAATTTGGAAACTGTAGATACGATTTTCGTAATCAAACGAAAGCGATATTTTTACATCTGATAACATGGGCTTTAGGTATACAATTCGTTTCTCATATTTTACATAGCTATTAGTATTCTTTAAAAAATTTACATTTATATATGGCATAACTGACGAATCTGTTTAATCCAACAATAATATATTCAAACGGTTTTGTTGATAATTTTTTTTTCTGCAATACAACTATGAATGCTATATAGTTCTTGAGAGAATTGAGCAGGGAAATTATTCAAATTTTTTGAAATTAAATAAGTCATATTTCTAATTCACTTAAAATCCAGATTGAAAATTCAAACAAATTAAAATCAATAATTTAAACTAAACTCAAAAGCCAATTGTTGCAACTCGCAACAAAAGTAAATATTAGAATACCAATTCCACCAACAACCGAAATTCATAACTGATGGAAAATCGAATCAAGACGCCGATAAAATAAGAAATTTGAACCCGACCTTTTTTGATTTTTTTTTTTCAAACTCTGGTGATCGTTAGTATAATAAAAAAAATTAATATGTGTTTTTTGTTTTTTTTTTTAATTCTTCACTAGTTTTAACACAGGGTGGCTCGAAATTTCTTAAGAAATGTAGTGACAATCGAACATTAAAGTTAAATTTTGTTCGAGTGTGAATTTTTTTGTACTTTGTGCCATTTACTAAAAACATAGTTTAATGATTTTATTCAACTTTTTTTTGTTTAAAAGGTATTAAATAACATTTAATAAAAAAAATTATACCGATTATTTTTTGGCATATTTCACTTCAATATTTTTAATTTTTCAAAAACTAGAATTTTCAAATATGGCTTAGTCCAAAAGTGCCTTTTTCCTTTTCCTTTTGTTTTTTTGGGGTTTGCAAAGATTTTGTCGTCACATACTAAAATTACAGACAGGCGTTTTGTTTCGTTGACTAGACAAACAATACTTTTACTTAAATTAACTTAAATAACTTTAATATACTTAACTTTACGATATCTTAATAGCGAGATTTTTTTAGTGAAAAGTGTTGGTTCGTTTGCGTGTTCAAACATATCGTTTCGCTATAAAATTTTTTGATCGGCTATCGGCCAACTTCTACGTGTTACCACTGCTGAACAGAAACTATATATTTTTATCACATATTCATTTAATTCCATTTTTGATTTCAGTAATTGGTCTCCGTATTCTATACGGGGTCAGTGATTACTACTTCGATCATCACATCACCCAGATCTAATACATTAACATATCATTTCAAGTTAGTTACATCTTAAGATTGTCAAATCCCCATACTTCATCCAGCTCAATTACACTAACATTTTCAGTTACAATCCAAACAGCTCACCTGTCATCTATAAACAGGCAACTATAAATTTTTCTCCAAACCTCCACTTTGAACGTATACAATTCGTACTATCAATCATACTTCAGCATTCATCTATAACTCTTCAATTAACCATTGTCAATACTGTCATTTTACTCAACTCATCGCTAAGCCCAACTTCAACTCATATCATCAAAATTCATCAAGTTTAAATTGGCATTCAGTTCAACTTCACACATAATTTTCCAATCACCCGTACTATATAATATATAGAGATATTATCATCAAGATTGTTTCAACACCTCACTCATCATTCAGCATTACTTCATTAAGCGTAAGTTCCATACTTTTCATTCATCGTGATTGCTGCTTCTCTCACCTCATCATTATACTCCTTATAAGTATTGCTTACATTTAGGACATTTGCTATAGTTTTGCATTGTATATACATAATTAGTTTTCTGTAATCTTCTGCTGTTAATAATTCTTACCTCTATTTTTCCTCTCCTTCCTTTTTTCTCTTTCTTGCCTTAGTTTTCTTCTTGTTCCCTTGCCTCCTAGGTCAACTCATTTCATTTCTTCCCTCCATTCCTTTGTTTATTCCCTTAACATTATGTCTCCAACATCATTTAGCTGTCCAATCTGTAAAATGGTCGTCTCTGATAAAGACACCTATCCAATGTGACTCCTGCTCATCTTGGGTTCACTAAACCTGCTCTAAACTCTCTCCTCCTGAATTTTTAACATTCGGTGCTGATCCATCTCTCAAATGGTCTTGTACCCTTTGTTCAAAGAAAACTAAACCATCTTCTAAAAACAAATCTGAGTCATCTGATTCTTCTATTTCTCTTATATTAAACCAACTTGCTCAAATACAAAACCAGATTACCGAATTGCATTCATCCACCGCACTCTCCTCCTCCAAAACCAATCAACAACTGTTTGGCATTGACTCAGCTCACCACTATTGATACGCATGACTCTATTATGAAAGTTTACTTTAAAAAAAACGGTTACCTATAACGGAAATCTTCCCTTCCCTTAAATTAGTTAATCTAATTCACCTCAATGATAATCTACCTCCAATCCTATCGTCCTTGGCCAAGAATGCTCGGTCTCTTATTAAGTCTAAAATCATCTCTCGCTTTCAAATTGGGCCTTCGAGTATCTTGCTTACCCTTCCTGATGACTCAACCCTCGAATTCGACTGCCCCTCTGAACCCTCCGCCAGGTTTCCTCTTTAAACCTTTCCTTATCTTTTTCTGCCACTCATCGTATCCTACAGTTTATTCTTCTAGCTCCCATTATCCTTCCCTTTTTTCATCATGCTTCACGAAAAATGTATCACTATGTTCGTTTTGATGTCACACGTGAATGATTTCTTCCTCTTTCCCTTATCCCCACTACCTCCCTTCCTTTTCTTCCTAACTCCCCCTACTTTTCCCTTTGGTTTCCTCATCTCCTTCCTCACCTCACCCCTTTTCGTAATCTCTTCTTCCTTCCCTTCCAAATTACGATTCTTTACGTTCCCTACTTTCTCTACTTATGTCTTTTGATTCTCTATCCCGGGTGGCCAGTGACAACTCTTATCTATTCAAAACACTTAACAAAAACCGAAGTTCTCTTAATTTAAGCCACTTTAACGCTCAAAGCCTTAATCCTTGCGCATCGTCCTCCAAGCTTGAGGAAATTAGATCAATTCTCTCTGGTTCTCTCCTTGATTTGGTTGGTGTCTCAGAGACTTGGCTCAAATCATACGTTGCTAACTCCGCTGTAGATGTAGCAGGCTATCGTATTCATCGTCACGATCGTGAAATCGAAATCTAAAAAAATGTTTACCTTTAACGATTCTGATGCAGAAGCAGTTTTTGTTCAGGTCAGCCTTGGGGGGTTGAATGTTTTGGTTGCTGTTACCTACCTTTCCAAAGGCAACTTCGCTCTAATTGAAGACATTATTTCCCCGTATTCTAACCAGTTTCCATATATCGTCCTCCTTGGCGACTTCAACACCACTATCCTAAATCCTTTCACTCTATTCAAAACAACTGATATCTGTTCTCCCCTTAGCCTCCACATCGTACACAATAATTCCCCAACCCACCAAGCCCACAACTCCTCAGGCTCCTGCATTGTCTTCCTCCTGGTCAATGATCCTTCTCTTCCTTTACTTAGCGACCACTTTTGGGTTCCTGGCATTTCCGCATATGCATTCATATTCACCTCCCCCAATCTCAACAAAGTCTATAATCCAACTCCTGTCCTCTATTACGACTATAAGAACATAACCATTGATCTTCTCGCCTTTTTACTCCTCAACGGACTCTGAATCTAAACTTCAATTTCTTAATATCATTATTCGTACCCTACACGAAAAACATGCTCCTCTCCGCTCCTTCCTACCACCACCTCCTATTTCCTAACACTATCACCTTAACACCTGAGATGCTTAATATCCGTAATTTTCGTGACTTGTCTTTTAAAGCATATAAGACTAGTCCATCTTCTGATAACTGGAAATTGATCTCTGGTTCGCAAAGCCAAACTTCATCTTAACTCCAAAATGTTCTCCAAACTATCCTCTTCCAAAGATTTGTGGTCTAAGCTTTCAACCATAGGTGCCGTTACCTCCTCATTGGACCCTCCTTTAGCCTTCCAGAACTTAACTCCCTTAACCAATCCTTTGTGTCATCCAGCTCCTACCCTCCTCTCAATCGGAACGACTCTTCTCTTCCCGAACACCCTAATTCCTTCTCCTTTCGCTCAGCGCTCCCCGCTAAAATTGAACTAGCTTTCTATTCCATTTCCTTACCCAAGAAAGACAGTAAAGATTTTCGACCAATTAGTGTCCTACCTGCCAAAATCTTTGAGAAAATCATTAAAATCCAGATTACTGATCATACTTCAACCAACAATCTTCTTTCTGATAAACAATCTGGCTTCCGTAACCACTATAGCACCACTCCCACTCTAATTGACATAACTAACCTTCTCCACAGAAATAGGAATAAGAAATTAATATCCATACTCCTACTACTCGATTTCAGTAAGGCCTTTGACTCTATTGATCACTCAATTTTCATCTATAAACTTAAATCTTATTTCCGTTTCTCCTCCGGCGCGTGTAACCTCATTTTTTCATACCTAACGGGTCGTTCTCAATCTGTGGTTTCTGGAAATTCCTCATTCAATTTTATTTCCATTTTAAAAGGTGTTCCTCAAGGTTCCATACTTGGACCTCTCTTGTTCTCCATCTACATTAACGATATTTCTTCAGTAATCAGTCATTCTCTTCTTCACCTCTTTGGTGACGACGTCCAAATTATCCATGCTCTTCCCATCCCTGAGCTTCATCGTTGTTTTAGTGAGATGAACAACGACCTCGCTAAGAACCCAATCAAATCCCAAACTATACTCTTCAACTGTCCTCCGTCTCTCCATAATCATCGTCTTAGCATCCTTCTCAATGGCACCCCCATCACCTTTGTAGCTCAAGTTAAAAGTCTCGGGCTTATTATCGACCAAGATATTTCCTGGAAGGCTAATACCAACTTCGTTATAGGTCGAACTACCGCTGTAATGAGGAAGCTTTATAGTCTCAACCACTTTCTCCCCTTGCATATAAGAAGACTCCTCATTCATGCTCTAGTTATGCCCATCTTCAACTATGCCATCGAAGTCTTTTCAGGATGTACATTGGAAACCCTGTCTCGTCTCACTAAATCTTTTAACTGGGCCGTCCGCTTTATTTACAACCCTAAACCCCGCCAGCATGTTTCTAAATTTACGCACGACCTCCTGGGTACCCCCTTTTCTAACCACATCTCCACCCGTCTCCTACTTCTATTTTTCAAAATCTTCAAATTTAACTGTCCCTCCTATCGGTTTTAATGGTTTCTATTTTGTCCTTCCCTTCGAGTCCATAAAATTATCCTACCATCGATTTCGTGTACCTCCTGCACTTTCGTACACTATCCGAACCTCCAAGCTCTACAATAATCTTCCTGCTCTTCTTAAAAAGTTTAAAATCTCCCCCTCCATGTTTAAAACTAAAGTTCTTGACTTTCTCAATAAACTTTAACCACATGTTGCCCACAACCTTATTACCTCGGCTACTCCATTTCTCCTGCAAGTGTCATCAAAATTAATTCACGAACGAATGGTCTATCCTCTCAATAAAAATTAAAAACAGTGAAAAAAAATCACCTGTTGTATGATGGTTCCCTTTGCCCCGTTCTGCCCTAAGTCCTTTGTTCAATGTACCCCAAACTTTAATAAAATCTTTCTCAGAATAATTGAAACCTTTTACAATCGTTTCATGAAAATCAATTTGTAACTGTAGGCTATAGTAAGGATAAACACCTTAAACAAAGTGAAAAACACTTTTAAACCGGAGAAGTTATTCACGATTAAATAAACAGATTTTCGGAAGAACCTCCACCAGTTTGTCCAATTTTCAAACGAAACCCGATCTTCTATTTTCAATTGAGTCCGAATCATGTATATACCCAAACAATAAGATCTGTCTGTTTTTGGTTTTCTGCACTCACGTTGGATTCTTGGTGTTACAAACGTGCATTGCAAACGTGACTGTTTTATTAAAAGCCTTATGGTGTTAGATTTACTGTTATTCTGGTTTCTGGATCTCAGATACCGTCGGATGTTCTATCTTCATCGTCTCTAAAATCCACCAGAGGTATTAAAGCTAACTAAATGAACAAACCGCCCGATTGTCGATATCTTGACGATTGGCTTGTTAAAATTGAAACTTCAAATTGTGGTTGTATATCTGCTAATTTAACACTTCGCCTATCAGCACAATCTCTTTCATCCTCGGAGCAATTCTTATAAATAAATAATTCAATTCACAAATAATTTCTCTTTCATATATTTTAATTTTTAATTGAGCCAATTTTCCATTGATTTTTTTTTTTTTTTTTTTTTTTAATAAAATGTGTTGTGTAGTAGGAATTACAATATGTGTCACAATAACACATAAATACCTTTTAAGACCAAGGTCCCACAACAACATACGTTCAAAGGTGTTGATGGACGTAAACCTTTCTTTTTTTGTTGTTTTTATATTTTTTGTTAAAGAATGAATAACTAAACAAAAAATCCTATCACTGACAAAATATGACATAGGCCAATATTTTAGGATAGAATAGAGAAAATAAAAGTAAATTAAAGAGTAAATAGCAAATTTTTATAAAAATTTGACGAAACAAAACAAAAATGTAGTTGCCAATAATCCAGCTGGTTGCATATTCCTTGATCCCGTGACGCACCGTCTTTCTTGAAGATTAAAGTCCACAAATAGTTATATGAAGGCTCGTTTCCTCAAGGAAGCAATAGCGTATCATCAAGGATTATTTCACAGCTAAGATTGAGAGTGCTACCGTTGACTGAATACAGTTCATCCGCCACCACCCCTAAGATGTCACCTTGGCTAGTGATATCTCACTGCTATTGCCAGTGGTATGTGATATCTCACGTTAACTCATATGCCAATAGCAGGGACTGGAGTACGCGGGGTTGTCACACCCGTAGATCAAAAATAAAAAAAAAATCTCAAAACAATAAAAACTGATCCCTCCATGCTTTTTTATGTTTCACTTTTCTACATCATGTTTTTTTGTTCCTTCAACAAAACAATTGAAATTTTTCGCTTAAATTTGACACACAAATAATTACAATTTTTTTATTCGTGAATTTTAACAAATAAAAATGTTTTCGCTTTTTTTTTTATAAAAAATAACAAACGAAAATAATAACACAAATTATTAATTTATAAACAAAAAATTTAAATTATTTTGCAATCATTTGTTTGCTTTTTAAAATTTCAGTTCACGTAATCGATTAGTTTGAGATTATAGGTTTTGGTTGGAAAGAGAGAAAGGAGTTTTAAAACCAAGTTTAAGCTTAATCTTCATAAAAGCAAATTTGATAGAGCTTTTTTTGTATTTCACCAATGTTATATGCTATTTTGTTTATAAATAGCTTTCAAACATAAAACTCTATTTGCTTCTCTGTCTATAAGTATATATTCTTCTCTCGACTATCTATGTCACCCAAAACACAATTTATTCATTAATAAAATGTAAAAAATAAAAGTCGCATATAATGTGGCTGAAAGTTAATTTGCGACCATTATATCTTATAATCATCACAAAATGAGCAAAATCTAGACCGGTTTCCAAAACCAGTTCTATATAAAATTAATTCCACTATCATTTTTTATATTTTTGGTTTGTTTTTGGCCTACTAAAATTTAATGTATTTAATACACAGAGGATTGATTGATTCTTGATTACGACAGACCAATTATTCTATGCAGTAGTTCAGTTTCGTTTCTATTAATTCTTATACAATAAAACAAATTAAATTTATATCTTAGAAAAATAAAACGATATGAAATTATTGAGCCACGATCAAGCAAAAATAATGTTGAAAAAAAAAATTGAGATGAGAAAGTGAAAATGGGCGGGAAGCAGTTTTCTTTTCTTTTTTTTTTTTAATTAATTAAGAAGTTAAATAATTAAATAGAGCGAGACTAATAAAGAGACAAAACACTTTCCTTCTCTTCCACCAATAATTATAAATAAATTTATTTACAGCAAAGCAAAAAATTTATGATACGTTTAGATTGTTGATAAAAAGTGAAAGAAATTTATCTCGAAAGCGATATAGACGATATTGAGCAAATACTTTTTTGTTTAAATAAAAAGTGTTATGTAAAAGGAATTCAATATGTGTCACAAAAACTCACAGATATACCTTTGAAGACCTAGGTCACACAAAAACATGGGTTTAGAGTTGTTGGTGAACGATTTTTTAAAAAATGTTTGTGGATTTAATTTACTCGTTAAATAAAAACTCTTAAATTGTAATACGTGTTTAAGTGAAACAAGTGCAGTCTTTTAGTTTCTGCCAACATTAATGACTTCGAAGGCATTTCTTTGACCAGTCACAATGACGAAGATACCGCATCTCTTTCGGTTTGTGCTAACATTAGGAGCTTCGAATTCATTTCATTGAAGAAATCACTAGAACGATGACACACTAACTTCACTTTCATCAGGACATCCTATTTTCTTCAGATTTTTGCCTACATTTTTGGTCCTTCGAATCATACGAATCAGCTACTATGGCGCAGTTTAGACCTGTCGCCCGAACTACAAGAAACGTATCCAAACGATGCGAAGCATTTTTGGTACCAATGTGAGACGACATAAATAGTGGAACGTGATGATCCACTTATAACCTTGATGTTTATGCAAGACAAGGTGCAATGCCAAAGCCAATCAATGAAGATAAATAACAGAGGGGAACCAATGCAGACGAGAAAAATATTCCACGCAAAGCAAGATCCATTTTAAGTCAAACGGACGCAAGAAGCAATGCACCAGTCAGCTCCAATCCTAAAAAAACAATTTCAATTCATTCTCTGCATTCAAACAAAGAAAACGATAATTCGACGACAGTAAGATCAGAAACAAGATGATATACAGCGAATATTAACAGCTGATCTACAAAAAGAAAGACGTCGAAGCGAATTTTCGTTAAACGCCATCTTAGAGACATCTTCTGACGTATCCTCTGAATCTGATGTTGACTACGAAACGGAGCCAAGCAACAAAGTGAGAAACTGGATCGACAATATTGATCCAGAAGAAAACCAGAACGAAAGATTCAACAACAATTATTCAACTAACGATGTCATGGTTCAAGCTTTTAAGGTTTTATCGTTTCGAAACATCAAGAACTTGCCAATTTTCAAAGGAGAAGTCACTGAATGGGAAAACTTTCGCTCTGAGTTTGTTCGTTCGACGAGAGAACACAATATCAAAGACTCACCAAAGAATGTGAATAAGATCCTAGAAATACTGGAGCTTAACTTTGGTCAGCCAGAATGGGTCATTATGTCTATGCTTGAAAAAGCAAAACAGCTACCACCAGTAATAGATGGATCAATCGAGGTATTCAGAAGCTTTTACAATAACATTCTTGGAATTGTCAATACTATCAAGAACACTGGAGGAAAAGCTTACTTGATTAATCCTGAGCTGCTCGCAACATCTGTAGAAAAATTGCCCCCGCTATCAAGAAGCATTTCGGGTCATTATAAAGCCAATTTACATCGACGATTAAAATTATTTTCTGTCAAGGACTTCTGCAACTGGCTCTGCACTGAGCTTAATGCGTAATACGCTGGCTTTAATCCACTAAGCAACAATAAAACCGACCCACGGTACCAATTCTACAACGAGGTCATGAGGATCGTCAAAGGTCGCAAGCTGTAGTGATGAATACGCTAGAGGCAGATGAAGACGATGTATATAAAGAAACCGAGACAATTCAAGTCCTCAACGACAACAGGGACAAGACAAAGCGTGGCTGTCAAATTTGTGGCTCTGAAAGTCACCGATGTCTAGCAGTTTGTGATGATTTCAAAAAACTATCAATCGATGATCGCGTACAAAAATCCAGAGACGTTAAAGCTTGTTTTTTTGCTTATGGCCAGGTCACACGAATGGAAAATGCTCTAAATTTGGAAAACTTAAGTGTCCAAAATGTGGATCCAACTATCACGACCTTGCCCACATAGACCTCCAAATCGAAAAATCAAGAGTAGCAGAAGAAGTTGATATTGAAACGAACATGACCAACACACTGTGCAACAGTCTGTGCAACGTCTGTGCAACACACTGTTAAGAGTTGCAAAAGTCACTCTTCGTGGCCCTGGGGGGAAGTTGAAACAGCAACATTGATTGATGAAGGATCCACTGCATCCATGATTAATGAAAACATTGCAGGACTACTGAAACTAGATGGAGTCGTGTCCCCGGTCACTTATCAATGGGCAAATGGCATGATTCACCATGACTCTGAATCAAGGATTGTCAATCTAGAAATCAGAACCAGGAAAGAAGTTTTACAAGCTTAACAACGTAAGAACATCCAAGTCTCTTGATCTTGCATCAATGTCCATTGACATAGAAAAGATAAAAACGCTTTACGCATCGAGGACGAGCTTCTTAGCAACATAAACCTTGTAAAGCCAAAAGTCTTGGTTGGCTCAAACAATGCAGGACTTATCACCATGCAGCAAATTATTGAGTACAACCTAGAGGGTCTTCAATTGTCAAGAAGTCGACTTGGATGGACGATTCATGGCACAATCGATACTTTAATACCAAAACAATCACCGGAGACGCTTGATGTTGTTTGTCATGACCTTGTCTACATCAATAAGACAAACCAGGACTTAGAGCGTCGTAATTTCGTCCAACGAGGCGAAGCCGAGCAACTAGATACACAAAGTACCATTCTTCCCCATTTTGTGTGTACAATCCCAATAAGCCCAGAAAATTTCGCTTGGTAATGGATGCCAAAGCAAAATCGGGACGCTTTTCGTTGAACCATGTCATTCTACAAGGACCGGACTTCGTGCCATCTCTAATCAGTGTCATTTGGAGAGCCAGACTGAAACGGATTACGATTACTGCCGATATTCAAGAAATGTTCCACGCTGTTAAAATACTAGATGAAGATTGTGAATCACAGAGGATTCTTTTTAGAGGGATGGAAAGAATGCTTGAGCCTCAACAATACAACATGAAAGCCATGATCTTTGGAGCTGCTTCTTCTCCGTCGAGCACAGTTCGTTAAAAATGAAAATGCACGAGCTATGGAATCAAAGTTTCCAGACATAACGAGACCTATCGAAAAGCAGCATTATGTTGACGATTTTTGGGATTCAGTCGACACAGAAGAAGAAGCTGTAAGGCTTATCCAGGAAATAAACGAAACAGATAAGAGTGGCGGTTTTAAACTAATGAAGTTCATACCAAATTTAAAATTACCCAAAAGTACTGTCACTAATAAAATTGACGAGGAAAGACGTGTCCTTGATCCCGAAGTAACATGCCGACGTATTCTGGGACATAGAAGTGGATGAGTTGGTTTTTAATCTTGATTTTCCCAAGTTTGCTGATATCGGACAAGACAATGCACCAACCATGAAAAAGTTGTTGAGCTTTATGATGTCCATTTTTGACCCAATTGGATTTTTGATGCTACTAACTGTCAGACTCAAAATACTTTACCAGAATCCAGATGGGAACAGAAGATACCCGAGAGCATTTTTCAAAAGTTCAAGGAGTGATTTCAAGAAACAGACCGCATCAAGGTAATAAGATTCGATCGTTGGTATTTTCCAGATCGTTGAAGTCAAAGATACACTGAAGTTCAGCTTATCGTCTTCTGTGATGCAAGCGAAAAGGTTATCACAAGCGGTGCTTATATGTTTGACTACAACAAAGACAAAGAATTGCAACAGCGTTTGTACAAGGCAAGTCTAAGGTTGTCCCACTGAATCATGTCACCGTTCCAAGACTCGAACTTCAAGCAGCCGTATTTGGAAGCGAACTAGTAGAAGATGTAGAAAAAGAACTTGGCCTCTTTATCACAAAGCGATATTTCCTCACCGACTCAACAACTGTTTTGGCTTACCACGATAGAGAAATTGGGTGCATTCATCGGTGCAAGAGTTTCAAAAATCCCTGACAAAACCCAGACAAGTGAGTGTCACTAGATACAATCGGAGCTAAATGCAGCAGATGCAGTAACAAAGGAATTCAAGGAAGTCGACCTAAAGAAAACTTGTGCCTGGTTTATTAGCCCGCCATTTCTATTAAAGCCTGAAGACGAATGGCCACTTTGTGAGAAACCTGAGATGACAGAGACTGAAGCAATAAGTTTCCACTCTGAACTTCTTCATACCGAGACAACGTACTCCCAAACCGATGTTGCATCAGCAGTCCCTGATCAAACCAGGTTTTCAAGATATTGTCGATTAATTAAGCGGCAGCTTACATTTTAAGGACAAGAGTTATATTCAAGAAAAATTCAAAGTTACTGGTAGTACCAAACGCAGATGCCGAAGCAAAGTCAGAACGTTTATGGATACTCAAAGTTCAACAAGAAGCATTTTCACAAGAGATTGCAGAACTCAAACAGCACGAATTCGTGAAAAATTCAAGTCCCTTGTTTCGTCTCTCACCATAGCTGACCGAAGACTGCCTGAGAGTAAAAGGAAGAGTCAATGACGAGACAATGACGTTTGATGAAACGAACATAATTATCCTACCAAAAACCCACAAATTCACTGAGGTACTAGTAATAAGTTATCATATCAAGAACCATCACGTTAACAGGGACATAGTGATCTGACCTGATTTATGACCTGAGACAACGCTTTTGGATCCTGCATGCAACGATGCAACGAGTGCAAAATCAGAAAAGCCTAACCAAGACCAGTTCAAATGGGACCACTGTAATGGGCAAGATATTCCATGTGAGTTGTGCTTCCCTTTCCGTCCTCTTTACCTATAGTAATATACTATAGAGATCTTCGAAGTCACTATACTTCTCAACTCAATTGTGTGTAAGAAGACAATTACTTAAACTATTTCTAAAATTTGACACTTCCGGAAGCTCGTATCAACTCATTTTTTTTTCTATTTTCCATTGATAATTTTTTTACATAATTATGAAAATTAAAAAAGAAACAAATTGTAGAATATGCAATTTAACAGTAAAAGAAAATTTATGCTGACCGTGCATTTTTCATTTTGGCTTGTGCCATTGAAGGTTAGTTTTTCTTTATGTAAAAAAATTAGTTCATTTTGGAATATTGAATTAGTCGGTTGGAGTTGGTGTTGCGGAGTTGACTAAGTTGTTGAGTTGGTTGAGAGATAAATTTTTGTTTTCATATCGAGTGAATTGAGAAATAATTAAAAAAAGAATTACACTTAAGTGAAAGTGGTAAAAATATTGTATCTAATAAAATATAAATTGAAAAGTGATTTTTGTGACTGATTTGGGATTATAATGAGAACAAAAAGACGTATACGTTAGTGAAAGTTTTAACCAATGTTAAGAAAATGTATTGATTCTAATTACTAAATGATTGAAATAAAAATTAAAAAAAAACAAAGAACGAACGAGTTTGATTCAGTTATTGATGAGTTTATGTATTGGACATTGTGCAGAACTGTTAAAGTGGCCTATACCATTCAACGTGATAAATATATAGAAGGAGATCTTTGGGGTCTGGTGCTTACAATAAGGAAGAGTCATATAGATAAAGTCAACAAATGAGATGATTACCAGTACAGGTAATACTGTTGACATTATCAAGCTAAATTTAATTGCTTTAAGCAATAGGGTTAAATTTTTTTTGTGTAGTAATAACTGAAAATGTTTTGTTAACGTAAATTAAAAAATAGAGTGGTGACATGGCAGATCTCCCTTCTGAATATCCTGGGTGGGGATGTAGGCACGCGTAAAATATTTTAAATTTTCTTATACTGAGGTTGGTCAACAGAACCCCCATGAAAATCGAGCTAGCGGTAAAGAACATTGCGTGCACAACCAACTGGTGACCTCCACGGACTACCAGACTCATACTACAATATGGCGCCCAACGTGGGGCTCGAACTCACGACCCTGGGATTAAGATTTAAGAGTAAGATGTCAAAGCCATGTATATCCATTTACCTTTACTATATGCGACCATTTTGGTCCGCTGCTCAGAAGGACGAAAAAGAATCAAAGTTTGGGCACTTTGAATAGTGTTTGTTGTTGTATTCTTAGAACTTGGGTCAACATAAAATTACTTTATGAATCAAATCATCATAACGTAAAATAATAATATTCTAGTGTTTTCTCAAGGTTTCTAAAAGGTAACCTCGAATTATCTAGAAGTTTTGCAGAATCGTATATAAGCAATTTACCTCTTGTGGAATGGATTAGTTTTATTTTAACCTGCGACAGTGAAGTTAAAATTATTAACGTGATTTTTAAATTAGTTTTTGTGGATAAAGTTTTAAGTGTTATTGAGTAGAAATATTTTGTGTATTATTTTGAACGTGGAAATTTCTACAATCAACCGTTGGAGTTTCTGAATCTGTTGAAAGAATATTCTAGTTAGGAATATTGTTTGCTGTATTGTTTTCCTGTTGTTTTGTTTTCCCTGTAATATTTCTTTAATTCAATTGATTTTCTACTGAACTTTCATTTTATTAAATTGATTTTTTTTATATAGGTGATCAACCTATAGAGTCCACTAGCAATTATTTTTCCTATTTCCCCCTTTTTTAGTAAAAAGTGCTGTGTTATATGGATTAGAATATGTGTCATAACAGCATATAGAATACCGCACATGTATAAAGATGGGTATCGAAAACGTAAGTCTGTGTCGGTACCCCACAGTGGAAGGAATTCACATAGAGCGGTATCCATCACAACGAATGACGAAAAAGTTGTTTTCTAACAATAACCAACTCTTCTACCGAATATCCATAAACGCACTAAAAAACATTAATTAATTACTTACAAACATTAAAAGTCTCGACAAATATGTGAGAATACACACATTATTTTTTTTTTCTTTAACTTCAACTTCATTTTTATTTTAGTTTGTTCAATTGAATTGAGTTTTCGGTCTTTTAGTGTCTTTTCGATTCTTGACAAGAGAAGTTCACTAAAATTCAAATATTTTAGCCATAAAAAATTATTATATTTTCCTATTTTGGTTTTTATTTAGTGTTTGATTTTTTTTTTAAATTTAAATGTTATAATTTATAAGTGAAACATTTGATATGTTTGTGTAATAATTAAAAGATTATGTCCAAATTGTTACTAACTTTAAAGAAAATAATTATGTTGTTAAAATAAAATAATATATGAAAGCTAGAAAAAAATTACAAAATTAAAAAAAAGTGATTGATTGATGAAAAGGGTGAATTAATTTATATTTTATTACAACTTAATTAAGGAAATTAGGTGAAATAAATCAAAATGTCTCACTTTATTTTTCATGGATATATTTTTGATATAAAAATCGAAATATTGTTATTATTCTTATTAATATAAATATCGCGCAATATTTTTTTTTGTATATATTTATATTAAAAAAACAAATCTTACATACATATTTTTCGTGGTTCTTTGACTTTACACAAGGTTACATCTTGCGCCCGGCATTTTAATTTGTTTGTATTTTGTTTTTGTTATAGCCGAAATAATTTAATTTTTTTTTTGGTTGGTTTAATATTCGTAATTTTAACTTTTTACGTAGAAAAACGTTTATATAAATAATTTTTTGTTTCTGTGGTGAATGTTTTGAATATCAACTTATCACTTTAAAAGTATTGTTATTTTTTTTTACATAATTTCGTGTTTTGATTAAATTTAATTTTTTGTATCTTAATAGTTGGTGGTTTGTTAAATTAAATAAACCGTCTCTTTCACGAAGAGATTTAAAAATAAAATTTAGTACTACAATTTTTGTTTACAATAGATGCTCGCTAAGAGAACAAAAAACACTATGGCTTCAAATCCTTTGATTTGTTAAAGTTGGAAGTCACTCATCCATTTCTTACAATCTATGATGTAAAAAATGGATGACTGACTGACTCTCTAATCCTGTCATTATAATAACGCAATATGTTAGTAACATAAAACTCATAAAAAATCAAATTTATATTTATATTCTCATTTCAATGCAAACGAATTATGCAATGGTTTTGAATATTTAAGTTTTGAAGATCTGTGTCATTGAAATAGAGAAAAAATGAAACGGATGTTATCGTGTGTTTCAATAAATCTAACAAGATGAACATTTGTCTTATATTTGTCCTGTTTTTCGTTAAAAAAGGTTTTACTTATTCCTGATACCAGTTTTTAATATCTCCAATTTCTGTATTTGTATAAGAAAAAAAAAACAAAAATATCCAGACAGCAGGTGGACAAATTTTACCCAAAATATATTGTAGACGTTTCTTATTTAATTAATAAAAAATATTTGTTTTGTTGCCGTATCGTCTTATTCGAAAAAGTAACAGTATGTGTATACCAGTTTCTTGCTTAGCGTGCCAAAAACTATATTGTTGGAACCATCTCCGTATAGCCAAACAAAAATTGTTAAATTTATTATAAAGACTTTGCAACCTAATTGCTCTTTCAACTCGGTACGACTGAAGCGCAAGTTTAGGTACTCAAGTCATAAGTTGATTGGAGAATCCTTATTTATGTAGATTTATCTTGATGTAGAAAATGCCAGTTATAATTTCACTCACATAACTCTATGTAGAGTACAATAAACACAAAAAGAATTTTTAACAATCAAAAACGACAAAATGGGGAGAGTTAAGCGTGCCGCAAAGCTACGATCACTGGTATATACTCTAAAAATAAATATTAGTTTAATTTTGAAAACCTCTTTTATTGACATTTTATCGGTATTCGATAGTAGTACAGTTCGACTTATTTCAAATGTTCAGGTTTCTCCATGGATGGTGAGATTAGATTTTTAATATTGATGCTTGAAATTATAAGGGAAAAGTCACATAGAGAAGGAATATTCTTAAATGTGAGAATAGTATTTCATACTGGGACGATTAAATGACATTTAGATATAAGAATATCGCACAAGGCTAAAGTGCGGTTAGCGTGGTAAAAAAAATGTTTTTCTTTAAATTTGTTTTTTTTTAAATTTTAATTGTTAAATAAAGCTCTGGTATCGACAACAGATTTACAGAATATTCCGTAAAAAAATTAATATCATTGTTAATAATTGAAAGGATATAACATAGCGTTTTTAGAGTAAACCACGCCAACTACACTTGCCCCCTAAAATGGATTTAGCACTAGTGAATTTTAACCAATGAAACTTTTGCAAATGAAATAGGTCTTAGATCAGGTTAAATAAGGCCAACTCTAATAGGACAATCATGTCCTATTAGAGACGGCTTTTACGAATGTAAAAACATTCGTTTATTGGGTGTCACAGTTTCCAAAAACCTACTCTGGAACGATCATGTAATGGTGATGGCAAAAAGCGCATCTAGAAAACTCGGCCTCCTAAATAGATGCAACATTTTTTTAACTCCATACCAATTGCTCCATGTTTATAAGTCCTATATTCGTGTCTGCATGGAGTACTATTGTCAAGTTTGGGGTGCTGCTTCTGTTTCCATCTTGGCCCTCTTGGACTCTGTTCAAAAGCGGGCTATACGAATTGTGGCTGATCGAGCTTTCACATCAAAACTTGATTCCCTACAACATCGTCGCACTGTTGCTGACCTCGTTGTTTTTTTACAAATATCGTCATCAACAGTGCTCAGATGAAATCAAAGCATCATGCCTCAAACTTATTCTTACCCCCGTTCCATTCGGTAATCGGCTACCGCAACCAGTGAAACGGTCGAGATCCCGCGCTGTCATACTGGCAGATCGCAAGAAGACTTCCTTGTTCGAACTGCATACAAATGGAATAGTTTGCCGGAATCCATAGTCTCATGTGGTTTCAATCCGCACAGGTTTAAAAAAGCGTTCATCAACACCTTAAAGCGCAAGTTGTTGTGGGACCTAGGTCTTAAAAGGTATTTATGTGTTGTTGTGTTGTGGCACATATTGTAAACCCTATAACACAACACTTTTTATTTAAAAACAAAAATCAAGTATTGTTCTGACAGGTGCCAGATGAAATTAAATAGGGCAAACCCTAGTAAGGTATTTTGTATCAGTCCTTGATCAGTTGGATCAACTAGGTGTCAAACACGAAAACCCGAATCAGGGCCGGATATATGCAAATGATGTTAACAGGTCCACATCAGATTACCCAAATAGGACTTGCTCTTTCTGAACTAACCAGGCTCTGATCACGCGTTGACTGTATTCAGGTTTGCCTCACTAATTTCTGCTCGGGTGGATTTGTTCAAAATACATTTTCATTTAAAACGAACTAAAAAATAAATTTCACACATCAGATTAGTATTTGAATTTGTAGTTTTTTTTCAAACGATTTTCAATTGATTTATGTTAATTACATTTCACATTTGTTTTTTATAAAAATGGTGCAGAAACTAACGCTTTTATTTTATTTCATCGAAAATCTTTTTATAGTTATTATTATTACTCACTTTATTTTTTAAATTAAAAATAGAGTAGGCAGATGCGCAAATTTAATATTCCATAAAGAGGAATTGTGAGGTAATTAATCCAACTCGGTTTTCTGAATTCTCCGTTCGAAATCATCTGTTATTGGAATACGCTAGATGTTTGGGACTAGTTTGCAGATCTGTAAGTTAGAACAAAAACGGTCTGGAAGAAACAAATCATGAATTTGAGATTTTGATGTGGGTGATGTAGTTATGGTTGGATTAGCATCAGATTAAAAATAATTTAAAATTTACGAAAAACATGTATTTTTTTACGTTGTGTTTTGGTTAATAAAATAGCCTGTATTAATAGGCATTTCGTATTGCGTATTTTGCGTTATGGGAGTGCTTAGCATTCTTTTTACTGTCCAGAAAACTTTGCAAGTAATCAATAGTATCATTTGACCACATTACATCAAATTGTTAGATTTATGTGACACTTGGTTCTAAAAATTATAGTTTTAATTTTGTTTGACCATTATAGGAGTTATTTTCCGCGTGAAAAAATCGAAAGACCACAACTACTTTTTTAACCAGGAAACTATAATTAAAGCAATTCTTAAAGTAAAAATAGTAAAGCAAAAGCAATTCTTAAAGTAAGAAATGTAATAATTTGAGTCAATTAAGCTCGAAATTCAAGTTGGAAGGGGACCAACTTTTTGTTGCTCTTTTTTTACAATAATTCAAAAACTATGCATTTCAAAATTCTAAAAAAAAATTGGAATGTGTCTAAACCAAGTGCTCTTTCAAAAAACACCCCACTTGATAAATATAATTTGAGTATTTGACACTTTTCTATATTTTTCATTAAAAACCTACTCATTTTTCTATCATTCCAGTAGGGTCGGAGTTAATCGAGCCAATAAAACCTAAAGAAAACGTCATTATTCAAAATTATACAAAAAATGGTGGAGTGTAAAATTCGAAAATACATTTTTAAGAAATACTGGATTGGAGCCCTTTCATATGGTACCCTACTTGTCTCTATAAAAGAATGTATTTTCTCAAAGGCTTCACATCATACCTCTGTAAAACAAACGAAAACAATTTAATTTATTTTTTAACCCGTTATCTTGTGTGGATAGGTTAGTTTTATAAGCACCTCAAATTTTAGGTCCATAGTATTGATGGTTTACGAGATAAACGATATAATGCGAAAAACACGTTGTACTAACCAATAGGGTTCGTTATAAAAGTCGGAACCCTCAATAAAACCCTCAATTCGTTTGTAGTTATACCAACCATAACGACCTAGTTTAAATATATAGAAATGGGTAAAGTGTGAGTGTAGCTCGCTTGCCGAGCGGAGTTTGTATTTGGCATATCAAATTGAATTGAATGGTAAACTGAAAAATGTATTATCAAGTTCTTCTACCTTCAAAGTGGACTCTCAATTTGATAAAGTCAATTCCCAAATCACCTTCTGGATTAATCGTTCCACAACAACAGGAAAACAAGTAACCCTTGACCCAAGCTTGGACTTATGTCCTGGGGCCAAGTCTGGTAAACCAGGCTTGGGCTAAGTCTGGGAAATAAGACTTGGGACAGGTCTATCAAACCTATCCAGACCTTTAAATGTGTGGAAAGAGGAACATATGTGAAAATAATGGTAAACACAATATGACCTGCACATGTTTACAATGCATTAGACTGGTTAATAACGCGTAATATAATACAGTGAACCTTGGCTCAGTCTAGGCATTTACAACTGGCCCAGACTGAAACCAAGGCTTGGCTCGCCAATACTGGCCCGAGATCGGTCCGTTGTTTAATATTGGCAGCTCCTACACGGGATACTTTACTTGCTCAGATTCCAAAATGAATTACGGGAGGTATAACGAATAACAACGATAATGAGTCGAAAACAAAACGATCTAAAATAAAATAACTATTGTTGTGGAATGGAGAAATAATGTTCAGAGTTAGGAAAGGTAAATATACCAAGGACAACACATTTTTAAAAATAAAATATGAAGGGGCTGAAATCTCACAGCTCTGAGATATATATTAACATAATTTAGTGAAAAGTTGATACAATCAGCAAACTACTCAAAAACCTCTCCATTTAGCGTTTTGAGAAAATATTATAAAATCATAAATTCATATTTCTTTCAAAATTCCAAAAATATTGTAAAAATTAAATAAAATCAAACTTTTTTCAAAACTCCAAAAATATTCCAAAAATTAGAATAAA
The DNA here is from genome assembly GCA_963693315.1 of Diogma glabrata. NCBI lineage: Eukaryota > Metazoa > Arthropoda > Insecta > Diptera > Cylindrotomidae > Diogma > Diogma glabrata. The sequence continues at coordinate 3,561,713 of OY856186.1, read as the reverse complement.
ATCAAATATTGAAACTTTTTCTAAACTCCAATAATATTCCAAAAATTCTTGAAAATTTAAACTTTTTCCAAAATTCTAAAAATATTGCAAAAATTATTACAAAATCAAAAATTAAAATTTTTTCAAAATTCTAAAAATTATAATAAAATCAAAAATTTAAAACTTTCCAAAATTCTAAAAATATTGCAAAAATTATTACATTTACGTCATAAAAAAAGCTACATTTTTTTCCAAAAAATTGGCTAAAAAATAAATGAAATCATTTTTTTGACACACTTGACATTATTTTTTCGACAAACTTATAATGCCATAATTCTCAATAATAATAATAAAATTTCATTTCAAACAAATAATTAATTTTATTTTTTTCCAAAAAATTGGGAAAAAAAATATATAAAAATCTTTCTTTTGACACACTTGACAACAATTTTTTTGACAAACTTATAACGCAATAATCTAGTTTTTGATCTCACATACCCCTACCATCAAGATTTCTCCAAATTCAATGTTCCTACTCGTAATCACTTAAAATGAACGTTTTTGAAGCCAAAAATATGAAAATTTGCTGTTTTCGACACACTTAATGATTTTTTTGACACACTTCCGGTACAGTTTTCGAACACAGCGTCCTTTCGGACCTGTCTTTTGAGTATACCTATTTTTAGAAAAAAAAATTTTGAAATCCCTTCAGCGGTTTTCCCTGCAGCGTAGGTAATGACGACGGCCGGCCGGCAGACAGACATACATTTTTTTTGCTTTTTTAGAATCAGTAGGTCCTAAAACGTCGAGAAATGCCAAAAAAGTGGGGGTAAGAATTGAATTCACTTTTGGCTCATAGATATAATACTTAGGTCTTTCAGACCGAAGTAAAAACATCACAAATACAATTCATATAAAGAAACTCCGCTACGCCTGAAAACTCAGACGCGTACTTTTTGGCCTTGATACACACTTTTTAATAAAAAGACTAACGATGTACAATCAGTATTAGGGATACAAGTCACAAAAACTTGATACTTATATCTCCAGAGTGATTACTTCACTATCATTTTAAAACTTATTTCTGATCTTTTGTTTTTGCTTTTAAATGTGTATAATTTTAATTTGCTGTTCGTATGTCAGCGTTATGTATTAAAGTGATTAAAACAAAAGAAAAAAGTAAAATTTTGTAATAAAATATAAATCAAAATATTTAAATTTTATTGAAATAATAACGGATTTGTAGAAACTGGTTTTAATATAATTTTTTTTTTAAATAAAACGGGATAGTCCCTGGGCCCACGCCGATTTCATGTGATGATTAACACATATTTTATACTTTGTGAGGCCCCTGTCCTTGAGCCCGAAAACTTTTGTTCTGCGATTTTCCTCAAATCGGCCGCTTTTTCGTTCGGCAAGCTCCGAAAAAGGCCGATTGCCCAGGATCTTGTAAATTTTTTTAACTATGCGGGTTGGAAATTTGGACTAGAAGTTTTTCAATTAAAATCGTTAAATTTTGCACGTGTTATATGTTCTGATTAAAATTAATTGTTGATGTCGGTCGGTCTGTATATTGTTAATTTATCAATAAATTTCAAATATTTTGTAATCAAAGAACATATCATTTTGTAAAACCAACTGATTTCAACTTAATTCTTCGTATATTTTTAATTCATGTCAAATATTGTAATAAACAAAATAAAACTAAATTTATTGATTTTTTGAACCCGTATGACACCAATTGTTTCTATAGTTATTAACATGCCGCCTTTTACAATAACAACCAACATTTCGTTTAGTTCAACCTAGTAACTACTACACTCAAATTTTTATTTTATATGTAGGTCATTGTGTTACACATTACTACATATACGATTATCACAGACAAAGCAGTTTTATTTTGCAATTCAATTACATTAATAATTTCCACGTTTTACGAAAATGATTATGATTATATATTCAAATTATTTTTATCTTAATCAACAAATAATTTATTTGCACTGTCAAAGCGTTTAACTATTTATACTTTTTTTTTAATACTTATAATTTTTTTGACCTACAATTACTTATTGTTTACGTCAAAATATTTATTATTTTAATTGAAATAATATAATATATATTTTGTAAAACTATTACTCGTATGGCTTCTATGTATATCACTTTTCTATAAACATCAATTTAAAATTGAAAGTTGCCCTCAAATTCAACAAAACGAAATGGAAACTTATTTATGTTTTTTTAACAGAACTACAGACAGACGAAGCACACTTGTCTATCCGAAAAAAAAATGAAATTTGTAAAAAAAAAATAAAAATATTTTTTCAAATTTTCAAATTTTAAAATAATTGATCATACGGTGATCATATGGCCGTGGGATGAGGTTATTGACATAATTTATAAATGAATGTGTGCGATAGTGATCGTAATGAATGAATGAATTTGTTGATTTGATGACGAAGTTTATTTGATGTATATAATTAACTCATGAATGTTGTATTTGGCAATCAAATAAAAAAAAAATTAAATAAAAGTAGAAATGTTTCATCAGATGTTAAATGAAAACTTGTGAAAACTATTACTATTGAATTAGTAAGTAAATAAATAATTTAAATGTTATAAAAAAAATACATATAAATTAAATTAATTGAAATTAGAAAAAAAAATAAAAATTGAAAATAGGCCTTAGTATTTTTTTTCTTCAATTTTTCAAATTGAGCTTGTCTACAAGTTTTTGTTGTGTAAAACTATACGAAACAGAGAAAAAAAAACTATTTTTACAGAATAGAGGAGAATAAATGGATCGTACGAAAATATGTTGAGAAATTTTGTTAGATTAGATTAAATGAGGTCACAATTGTTTGTTGTTAGAAGTTTGGCAGATAGAATTTTTAGTGATAGTGGTTGAGATATGAGTACTACAGAACATAAAAGTGAGCAATTGAATTTTTGTCAAAAGTCCTTAATATAGTTTGGCTGTCACTAACTATTAAGCAATTTCAATTTGGAATACCATTTTCTAAAAAAAAAACTGGAAAAGTAGACAAAATCGTAAATCGTTTGTGTGTGAGCTATCCATAAAAATGTTTAATGTGTCAACCTTGTTTCCCGATAGATAACAATTGCATCCGTGGGTGTGTGATTTTGTTTTTCGGAGGAAGATTAAACGTTTCAAAATTCCACTAGGAACCTGACTTACCAAGCGACACGCGGACTCTTACCGGGTAAAAACATCTCCCTTGCTCGTGATCCTGTTGTATGTATGCGGTACCGTCAGTTAAGACTTTCCATCGCAAAGCATGGCTTGAGTGTACTATACTGTCGTTTTATAATCTTCTCTTCTCTTCTCTTCTCAGAGAAGACGAACCTCTTAGTGGTTTCATCATACTTGTGTTAATCTCATTCGCTATGTACTTCGCTTAGAATACTTCTCCTGTTATATTGTACTTCTTAGGACCTGCTTCGGTATCATAGACCAGAGTTCTTCCCGTGAAGTAACTGGAACGTACAGTTTGTCAGGTCAGGTTCGTACAGGTTCTAGTGTTCTCAGGATTTGGTTCCAGTTCTCAGAATTAAAGGCTTTTTTAATATCCAGGGTGACAACAAACAGCACAATATGGTTTTCCACCCACTAGCCATCTTTTTTCCACTCTAAGCCTTATGCGATATCTCACATATTGTAGATATTGCATCAGTGCGTTTCTTTCTGAAACCAAACTGTCCGTCAGAAAGACTCCACTCGCCTTCAGTATGTAGCTCAAGTCGTCGAGGACCAATAATTCTCTCAAAGATCTTTCCAGTTGTGTCCAGCATGCACAGTGGGCGGTAGGACGAGGATCCTTCAAGCGGCTTGTCACCTTTTGGTATAAGCACAAGGTATTGGTGTTTCCATTCCTCAGGAAATATCCCTTCTCTCAGGTACGTAGTGAAGATATTTTTGAATATCGTCGGGTTCTTCTTTATCGCTGTTTTTAAAACGATATTTGGGATGCCATTCAGACCATCCCTGCTATGGATGGATAATCTGAGCAACGCGTTTAGGATTAGGACCTCTTCGGTGGTAACAGCCGAAATTGAGTTATCCTCAGTTTGCAGCTCACGAAGTAGCGAGAAGTCACCGTGGTGTGGAAAAAGGCCAGACATAATCTCAACCATTATATCTGAGCACACTGGTGCAGCTGATTGAACACCCTTTAGTTTAGTGAGTACAATTTTGTACCACTTCCCATGGCTTATTTTGAACTTTATCTATAAGACACTGAAATGATCTGCTCTTATTATTATCAATTGCTTTCCGCAATTCTTGCCGCTTTTCCCGGCAATCACTTTGGAACTGCTCATACTGCTCATGATTTCTCCTCCTTGTACATTTCCTCCGGAGTTTGATTCACTTTTTTCTCAAACGGGCAATGTTTTCACTCCACCAGAATAGGGGGTACCGTCCATGGTCGTTGCTTTTACGCGGCATAGATGTATCACAGGTGCTTTTATGATGTCACGTAATAAATTTTGCTCTTATCTTAGCACCAATACCGGAGAGTGGGTACTGGCATGCATTCAACCATGTAGTCCAGCATTTTGTATCCAATTCTTTGATTTTCTACCCATTTTGCTGCGGCTTCTGCTTGACTTGGTACCTATCAAACCGCTGTGGTGGTTGGGTTTAAAATATAATAGCACGATGATCACTATGCGTATATCAGTCAGACACCCTCGATTGTGTCCCACTTTCAAAAGCGATATCGTTTAGATCTATGTTCAAGTAGATTTTGATGGTTCCGATAGCAGCTTTGCTCGTACTGTCTTCAACTCAGTTCCCATCGGCAACAGGGGTTCTATATTGTTCGCAAATCAATGCCACATCCACTTTTTGGTCTAACGGTCTGTGTCGGTAGGTCCTGTGCAGCCTTGCAGTGGTTAAGATACTGGATACACTTAACCAATACGTGCAGAAGTCGACAATAGCGCTCTTTGGTAGGCTGGACATCTACTACCTCCTGTAGAATGCCCATTAGTCCCTTTGGTTCCCGGCAGGCAAAGAGCACATTTTTCGGGCTCTTTGCAGTCACTATTCCTCTGCATCTAAAACATATCCCTGTTCGATCCACATCACTTTTACAGTACCTTGCTACATAACCGTATTCAAGGTATCTGAAACAGCGTGTTAGAGTGATTCGCTCGCGCAGTTTGTATCTTACCCATCCGATTCGGATGTGTCCAAACCCAACGAGCGTATGCGCTGATCGTTATTGCCGTCTGAGTCCCGTCTCACATTGTTGTCAAACATTTGATTACATTGGTTTGAACAAGCTTAATTGAAGGAAATCGGGTCTGGACTGCAATGCAAATATCTTCCCTCTTAGTTGCTTCATCTATGTCGCGGCGCTCTATAAAACGAGTTTCTTGGCACACCAACCTGACACTAGTCGAGTCTCTGAGTGCTAGTTCTATGTCCTCTTTAAGATTTTGATTGTGTTCACCTTTTTTAAGTTCAGAAAACAGCTGGCCTTTAGCTGTCTTCCCAGTCAATGTAATACAATCCCCGAGCTCTTTTAGTTCCGGGTTCGCTTTCTTCTCTTTTAGCATTTGCGAATAACTTTTTTCACCGGACCTAGATATTATTATAGCATCCGACCGTGGCGTTTTTTCCTTTCCAACATAACCCGATTTTCGCCTTTTACGTCTCCTTGCGGGTTGCCACTCCATTTCGAATGTTAACGCTGGGGAGTACACTCTGGTTCATAGGCTCGTCCTGCTGTTCTCTCGGTTGGATCACACTCTACTTAGATCTTGATTTAGGTTCTTTTAAGATCTTGCTGGCCGTTTTACTTTTTTCTGGTGAAGGTAGTTGAACTTAAATGTCCTCACCATTTCCACTTCGACGTCTTTTTGATGTTTCATCGACGCTTGCTTTCAGAGCCGACGAAGTGTGGCACACTTTGTTCACCTGTGGCCTGACGCTTTGGACAACAGTAAGATCATTTTCAACAGACTTGTGTAATGCTTCAACCTTGTTTACCAGATCTCTAAACGCAGGCGACTGCGATGAGTGAGCAAGTAGACTCCTTAGTCGTCGAAACCCAGCGACTGTAATGATATAGTGGTGGCAAACTTGGCTGCTGTATCATCTAGTACTTCAGAATCCGGTACTAGGAATCCGTCTCCCTGCATCGTAAGTTTTGATTTTAGGTGACCTTCCATCGGGAACTTATTTTCAGTTACCATCTCTTAGCAGTTTATACTTACTGCCTCGTGAAAATAAACAGTCGCTTCTAACATGAAAACAGACGATGACCAGTGAGCCACCTATTGTGGTACAGACGCTCTTGGATTTGATTGTGTTGTGCTCTTGGTCGGGGACTGCTTATTCGAGTATGTATTCGCAGCTTACCTACATATCTATCCGGCACCTGTGACCTCCACATTAGCCTGAAGCTCGGACCTGTGCGTGTGTGTATGGGTGGGTGGGTGGTCTGTGTGTGTTTTTGAAGCATTTTTTTTTCATTTTCGATCAATGTAGATGTGATTGTAATTCACTATTGACATTTACGATTAAACATTTATTTTGTTATGCGTCTTTGGTCTGGAAATATAAAGACATCCCAACACAACTTTTTGTCAATAATTTTTGATATTGTGTTCCTTTACATTCAAGAAACCCTTAGCGAGCGAATTTTATTCGAACTTGTATGACTTTTTTTGTTTTATTTTTCAATAATTATGACACGCAAAAAAAGTGTTTATATTTGTTTCTTTTTTGTGACAAATCAAGCATGCACGCTGGATTGATACTTTTTTTTTTTATTGTAGTTTTCAGGATTGGTTGATGTGCCGAGAAATGCTAGGAGTGGAAAAAAAAATAGGATTAGGGTTTTGGTTCAAAAACTAAAGACGTCACAATTTTAATGAATTTCTTGGATTTATTTGATTTTTTAGTTAGTTTTTTATAGTCACTTAGTATCTTTCTGTAGTGAATTTCAATTGTTTTTGGCCTTGTGAAATTATTTGCGTTCAATTTTCTGTTCCCTGTTTGGTTTTTCTCGTACTTCTCTTTTACACTTTCTTTCGCTTTAATATTAATATAAAAAAACGTTTCTGAATTTAACTTAACTTTAACCTTGATTGAAGTTCGAGATGACTGACCAGTTCAACATCCACCTTGTCTGGTTGATGTGGGAGTACCGCTTGCTTCGTGTAAACTGTTACTCCAAAAGGAGTCGGATACGCATACAAATATAAGATGTTCAGAAGGCACCACTTGGGTGATTGCCATGTAGATCTGGCCTGCACTGAACCGCTCCAAGTCTGATCAATGGATATTAATAAATCGCAGAGATATCAGCATGATTGTGGGTGTCATTACGTAGCTCTGTCTTATCGGCCAAAATGCAAGCAGACTGCGTGTTTTCTCCCATGAGAACTGTCGTAGCTGCAATGACGATAAGAAGAAGGAAACGGTTCTGCTCTTGTCCTGGTCTGCCTCGAATCAGACTCAGATTTCTGGGTGGACCCACTTTTCAGGATCTGACGGACGTCCGCGAGTTGAACGTCAGGGTCATTTGTCGTTTCTTGCGAACTCTGGCTAGTTTTCAAAAAGGTAGTATTTTGAATAGCAAAAATTCTTTTCGTGGTATGGCTACTGATCGTTTGTGTATGTTCCTCGTTCCTTAAGACGTCTATTATAACCACCTAACCTATCACATCCGTAGATAAACAAATTTATAGAAACTGATCTCTCCATGTGTTTATATGTTGTAGATTAATTTATTTTTTTTTCACTTCGGTCTGAAAGACCTAACTTTTTGGCATTTCTCGACGTTTTAGGACCTACTGATTCTAAAAAAAAATGTATGTCTGTCTGCCGGCCGTCCGGCAGGCCGTCACAACCGACGAAATCTAGAAAACCGCTGGAGGGATTTCAAATTTTTTTTTTTCTAAAAATAGGTTTACTCAATGGTAATAGCCGAAAGGAAATGTGTTCGATAGCTGTCCTGGAAGTGTGTCAAAAAAATCGTCAAGTGTGTCAAAACAAGGAAATTTGCATATTTTTTGCTTAAAAAACGTTCATTTTAAGTGATTAGGAGTAGGACATTGAATGTGGAGAAATCTTGATGGTAGGGATTGGTATGTGAGAACAAAAACTAGATTATTGCATTAGAAGTTTTTCAAAAAAATGTCAAGTGTGTCAAAAAAAAGATTGTTATTTATTTGTTTTCCAAATTTTTGGAAAAAAATGAAATTAATTATTGTATGACATGAAATTTTATTATTATTATGGAGAATTATGGCACTATAAGTTTGACAAAAAAATAATGTCAAGTGTGTCAATAAATGATTTGATTTATTTTTTTAGTCAATTTTTTTGGAAAATAAGATTTATTTGTTTGTATGACGTAAATGTGACATGGAAATTTTTGAATTTGTTATAGTTTTTGAAATAGTTTTGGAATTTTGAAAAAAATTTTAATATATGATTTTGTATGAATTTTTAGAATTTTGGAAAAAGATTGAATTTTTGATTTTGTTATAATTTTTGCAATATTTTTAGAATTTCTGAAAAAGTTTTAATCTTTGATTTTGTAATAATTTTTGGAATATTTTTAGAATTTTTAAATAAGTTTGATTTTATTTAATTTTTACAATATTTTTGGATATGAATTTGTGATTTTGTAATATTTTCTCGAAACGCTAAATGGGGAGGTTTTTGAGTAGTTTGCTGAGTGTATCATCTTTTCACTAAATTATGTTAATTTATGAGCTGTTATGATTTTCCGGCAACGTATTGATGTTTCGTGTTAGTTTTATAATAAATTTCTAAACAGAGATAAAAGGTATACATGTACTACAAAGGGTTTTATGTTTGATATACATCGCTGACCAAAACTAAAAACAATGTCCTCATAATAGTGTTTTGCCGGCAACAATGCTTAACCCAGATCGAATTCTTGATATCTCGGAGCCTTGAAATGCCCCTTAATATTTTTTAATTTCATTCTACGTTTAATAAGAATTGTTTTTTAAACGATGACGACACTTGGCAAACAATCCTTAAATTCGAAAGGTTCGTCACCCAAGAACAAAATATTTATTTAGAAAGACGTTATATTAATTGCCAAAGACTTCAAAATCAGTATTTATAAGACTTTGTTAGACCCGAACCATCAGACCGTAGAATTTTTTTTAATATGTACACAATTTATTGAGTCTTATTAATGCATACAATTTCCAAAAAAACAAATTTTTATTTTGATCGATAAACCGATAAAAAACGAATGAACGGATGTCGATCAACAAGGAGTGGAGTGTGCTAGTCTGATATGACTTAATAAAAATTTATTTATAAACAAATCAATTTAATAAGATGATTTTTATTCCTAATTAATTTAAACTATTTTTAATCATTTATTCGCTTATAAAATGATTGATTACAAATTAAAATTATTTTTTACTATAAATGCATTTTGCGAAACTGAACTTTATTTGATCTTATCGAACGCAAATGATCTATCTATCATAATAAAAAAATTTTTATTACAACTTGATAGTTTTTTTTTTTTTCAAAAATCATTAGAATAAGTTCATGTGTTCATGGCAATTACAAAATTGCATTAGTTTGTTTTTTTTTCTTTGTTTGGAGTTATTTTCCTTTTCACGTGTTTGTTATCGACGCATGACAAAAATAAAATCGAAATCGAATTAGTTGTGAAATGTGGTGACCTCAATTTTTCATCTTGTTTCAATTTTTATCTCGATTACTTTGCATTGTTGTATTTGAATTAATTTCTATATTACAATGCTTATATTTTTTTTTGTTTATTATATTCGCATAATTAATTCAATCTGACATAATAAAATCATAATGTTATATAACTTTTAGTGTTTAACAATAACAAAATATCTGGTAAATCTAAGCAAAATTCATAACAGTAATTAATAATCTAACCAAAATTGAAACATTATAATTTGCGAAGGTGATCTTTAAATTTAATAAAAAAAATTAAAATTCATGCCGGTTTTAATTCCCAATATTCAGTATACGTGACGGTTATATTTATATATAGTTAGGCTCTCAGCAAATATTTATTACAGAAAAAAATTTCACTTATTTTTTTTTTATTATTTTAATTTTTGTTAATAAAAAAACAACTTTCTCGTTTTTTTATGTTAAAAAAAAAAACGAAAATTTGTCAGTACCTAAATTTTTGAATTAAGAATAATAAAAGAATAAAAATTTGAAAGGGTACCACAACCAATCGAGAAAATGATAGTGAAAAATATATTAAGGTGATTGATTTATTAATGGATTTGAGGGGGAAAGTTTCAATTGTGGTTGTTTGTGAATAATGTTGCTTACTTTTTATTGCCAATTTTATTGTTATTGTTTCAATTATTTAGATATAAAATAACATATATGATGACATATTATAAATATCAAAACTAATTTTCTTTTCTTTCTTTTCAGGTAAGGACAAGTTTAACTAAATGAGCGATTTCAAGTTAGTAAATCTTTCATATATATTTTAGAAAACTCATATTGTTGATTGAAATCATTTTAGTTGCAAGAATTCCTTTATATTTGGGTTTGTTTGCTTCATCAAAAATTCCAAAAATATATTCTGATTTAATCAATCAATGTAAGAGAATTTATTAATTATATCAAAGCAATAACCACAAGTTTTTTTGTGTTTCTTAATTTATATATCTAAAACAATAATAAAACAATATTAATTTTAATTTATCAATTAAAATTTGCGTTGTTACATAAATCAATCAATCAAATAATATAAAAATCCATCAATTCTAATTTTAAATGTCTATAAAATTTGTAACTCCGTTCTTGTGTGTTATGTTAAAAATGAATAAATTAGCAAACAAAAAAATCAATAAACTAAAAATATTTTACTATGGTACTATGACTAAAACATCATATAAATCATTCAAGATCCGAAGGGCGGTCATTGGGCTTACACTTTTTATGTACCATCATGTTTTAACCTAATACCAATATATTAGTTTTTGACCGTGACATTTATACACTAACTAAACGTTCGAATACGAAATACCTGAATATAAAATTACAAATTTAAATTAAATTATTTATGACAATTTTGTATGGTCAATTAGGAAATCAAAAAAAAATGTTAAATTATATTGTTGCGATTATTTAATGAAATTTGATTACAAATAGGATGGCGTGAAGTTTTATATATATGAAGTAATGTGGCGCTTAATTTGTGTTTTATTTCATTATATGTGAAATTAGAGACAATTGTCGGAGGTAGTGAATTATATATGGTTTTAGCGCCAAACTGACTGATGTAAAGTTTTGTATTTCGTTCGAATTTTAAAACATATAAAATTTTTAGCACTGTTCAAATTAGTTCAAATTAGATACATTTTCTGATATGTATATATAGATTAGTTCGAACGAAATTTACTTAAGGATTATTTTTCCAACGACAATACAGGATCTTCACTATACTTTTTACTGGACGCACCGTAGTATCCTTATCTCGTGGACGACTACTGTTTTTAAAAATTGGTTGACAGTTTCATCCTGTTCCTGCTGCTAACAAACTAGTGACAGACATGTAAGCATTATCGTAGTTTTTGAAGGTGATTTTGGCTTGTGGAATGAAAACCTGAATTAAATTATTCTGCTCAACCCCCGTATCAGAATAATTGGTTTTCTGTGTCAAATATCCGGGTTCTGAGTACCGAGGAGCCTTAGGCTCTTTTTGTTTTAACGTTAGCTAATGACCTGTGCTATGCGATCCTTTGATGCCGAGTTTGGTCTTTCTCTTTTTGCTTTTTATTCTTGATCTCCCTGAAAGCAATCACGAAGTGGTTTCTTATTGCGTTGAACATTTATCGCTGAAGTTTTCTCCCTAATCAACCGTGTAATCGGCCTTCAATTGTGACTGTGAAATACCATAAAGATCGACTGTCGGTTGGGTTTAATTCCGTAGTGTTCGTGCTACGGCAATTATTAACATGTCGATGAAGGGAAATTCTATACGGTTGTTGTTGAACCTGGTTAGAGAGATCTATTTTTTTAATTGTATTTTTTTATTTTTGATCTTTTGATTCAGTCTCTGCGATTGACATACGAGTTAACGTCAGATATCACATCCCACTAGTAATAGACGTTAGATGTTACTAGCCAAGGTAATATCTTAGGACTGCTGGCAAATGAACTGTATTCAGTCAACGGTGGAACCCTTAATCTTATTATGAAATACTCCTTGATGAAACGCTATAGCTTGCCCGAGAAAACGAGTTTTCATATAACTCTATCCCTGGACTTTAATCATTGAAGTAGACAAAACGCTATATGATCAAGGAATATGCCACTAGCTGGATTATTTGCAACCTAATTTTAGCTTTGTTTCTGCAATCTTTTTTAAAAATTTGCTTTTTCTCCTTTTATTTTATTATTATTTTCTTTATCCTATAATGAAATATTGCCCAGTCTTATTTGCATCTTCTTTTAGAATCTATCGAATCAATTTAGAATCTATCGAACCACATATCTTACTTTCGACGAAGAAGGACAGCTGCAGGATGCGATACAGCTTCTTCCGTCGTTTTCTAAAATGAGTTTAGGTCAAACGCATGTGCTTTAACACATAATTGATGTTGGCGACGCTGTCCCCACCAATCAAAGACACTATCCCCCGTCTCCAGCAATAGAGAAAATGATAGGAGATGAGCTGGATCGTATGCTGGCGCTGTGTGACATCGAAGAAAGCGGCAGTCTTTGGAGCTCGTCAGTGGTCCTGGTACGAAAACCTGGTAAAGTTCGTTTATGTGTGGACTCCCGTAATGTTAATACAGTCTCCAAGAAAGATGCATATCCCCTTCCAAAAATATACGGTATTCTAAGTCTAAGCCAATTTCATCTCCAGTTTGGATTTGAAAGACGCTTTCTGGCAAATTTTTCTGGGAAAATAGTCTAGAGAAAAAACTGCGTTCACCGTACCTGATCGGGCATTTTACCAGTTCGTAAGGATGCCATTTGGACAGTGCAGCGCTCCTCAGACTATGAAAAAGTTAATGGATCACGTGATCTCTCCCCATTTAAAGTCCTGTGTCTTCGTATATTTAGATAATCTTCTGATTGTTACTGACATTTTTTATACCATATCGATGTATTGAAAGAAATTGCCGAGTGTCTAAGAGTAAGACATGCTTGACGATTAATGTTGCGCGAGAAGAGTAATTTTTTAATCCCAAAGTTAAATGCTTGGGCTACGCAGTAGGTGGAGGGGTATTAAAAATAGATGAAGATAAAACCGTTGAAATTGTTAAGTTGTCCGTGCAACCTACAGTGAAACAGATTGGAAGATTTTGGGGCATGGCTGGTTACTGCCGTCGGTTTATTTCTACGTTCGCCTCATTAACGGCACCAATATCGGATTTGTTAAAAAATCTACTAACAAATTAGTGTGCGCCCCCGAAGCTGATGTGGCCTTTAACTCGTTAAAGAAAGCACGAGTTCTGGTAAATCCTAACTATTCCGAGCCGTTTATTCTACAATGCGATGCGAGTAATGTTGGTGTGGGCTGTGTACTGGTACAGTTGGACGAGTGCCATACTCGGTGGGACGTACATCTTATCAAAATTGCTTGTGCTCTTCGATGTTCCGTGCATCAAACTTTAGGATGTTCTCCCTATTATGTCTCCTTTGAACTGCCCATGATTACTCACTCGTCTTACTCTCTACGCCGAAGCTTGAATTGTTGGGACGAGAGTCGAAAAACCTTTGATCGTCTAGATCAACTATCCCAAATTCGCTCTTTGTGCAAAATGCAGCTCGCTACAATTTGCGTGTTCGGAAATATGCTTTTGTCCCCGGTGACATCGTCTTCCGTCGAAACTTCGTTTTGAGTGACGCTGGAAAGCAGCTAAGTGTCACATTGGCCCCAAAATTTGTGAAAGCGAAGGTCATCAGGTGTACTGGAGGACTTGATTTCTCGACGACGCAAAATATACTATTTTAATCTCGGGGTTTGGGTTCGAGCTCGGCTCCCATTTAACTTCTCTATTTTTTTTATGATTTTTAGGATGAATGGAGTCAGCCGGAGTTCCTTCTTTCGTCCTGTCCTGTAATGGGCCAGATCTTCCTAGTCAGTTGTATTTCCATTTTCCGTCCTCTTCACCTATAGTAATATACTATAGCCTTATTCGAAAATATTTATATATATTTTCGAAGACTTTTCAACCCACCTATTTGTAAACAAAACAAACACACTTATTTTAAATATTTCGAAGTTCATCTGAGCCAGTGTTAAATTCTTTATTATTTTCTATTTTTCTTTCAGCTAATTAAGAGAAAAAAACAAAAGAGAATTACAATTTTAATAAAAAAAGTAATTGACAGTTCTTTTATGACTCGTGCCATCGAATTTTTTCGGTGCGGTGAATTTTTAAGCTGGATTGAGTTGCGTTTTTTTTTTGGAGTTTGGGGTGCTAATATACTTTGTAGATTTAATTTCTTGAAATAGTTTTAAGAAAGTTTGTTTTTTTATACCTCAATCTAAGTTATAAGTTTTGTTAAAAATGATTAGTTTCTAATTTAAGAGTTGGAATAATTGACTACTGAGCCTCACTTAGCACCGTCTCCGGTGTTTGCCCATTTGGATGCAAATGCTGATCTTTTCCTTATGGAAAAGGTTCACAAGGATTGAACCAGATACGACCTGAGACGAAGATGTAGATATGGTTCTCAAATCATGCGAAACAACATATTCTTTTGAGCGCCTAATAACTATGGAACATAATTATTGTTGGTCAGCTCGTACAAACCAGATGAACATCTGAATCAATTCCAATTTTATATATGAGTTGTATTGTAGCGTGTGTCTGTCATTATCCCATCGTTCATGAGTTAACGTTGTGAAGCTGTGCAAGAAAGACTTTGATTTGTCGCATATTCGGGTGATGTGACTTGACAGTTGGCACTCAGGTCTTCTCGTCTAAGTCGACACCAAGGTATCTGGTCGTGACTACCATCTTAATTGATACGCCGGTAAATTTAATGGTAGGTTGTCTTGCACGATCGTACTTCGTCTTCAGCTAATGTATAACAGTTTTTGTGTGTCTAAAGGTTATGTTTGTATGTCACCATGGAGTCATGTCGTTTCGTGCTTGTTGACCTAGTTCTATACACAACCAACAGAACGCCGTTCATCATGCAAGTGTCGAAGATCATATGCCAGAAAGTTGAACAAAAGATGCTTGCGAGGAAAACTTTTTAAGGAAGCTCATAACGCTTGTCCACCAAAAATTATCGAAAACACCGGATATATCTATGAAAATCCCAAAGAACACTTTAACAGTTGATTGGACGACCCCTGCTCGCCATCTCAGTAGAACGTCCCTACCGGAAACCATATTGCTTATCGGGCAGCCCGCCATCGACACCAACCCTTAATCGATACATTCTTTTAGTCTAATATTAGTTATAATTTTTTTCAAAAAATTTATCCAGTGCGGGCAGTAGCATAATTTGTCGGTACGATGTAGAATCTGAAAGATCTCTCTCTCTCTCTATCATTAGCTTTAGGAATAATAATAACTCGACAAATTTGCTACTATTTTTATGGAAATACACCAAATTTAAAGCTATTGAAGATATTGAAGAAAGTAGGAGCAGAACCGATCAAACCCAGGAGCCTTTCACGTTTTAAACTCACCACAGTCTTCTCTATTTCATTGACTTTGAAGTTCGAGTCATCACGAGAGTCATAAGTTAATAGAGTAACCTTTCAGTTTTCCGAGTCCGTCGTATCATCTGGTAGCAATGTGTCAACTAATACTGGGCTTGAAGTGTACCACGAGTGCATATTGTTGCCGTTTGAGGAGACGGTACAATGAACTCTTCATTTATCAAACGGATGGGAAGTGGTTCTGTTACTGTAAAATTGCGCGAGTGGGTTAGTTTTTTGAGTGAATAATGTTGGTGAGATCACTATTGTCTGTATTCGGGTTCTTTTTTTGTGTACTTTAAGGTTCAATCGACTCAACACAATTTCAATAAAACCAAATTTAGTTCATTTTAAAAGATATTTAATTATTGTTTTTTGATATTTACACAAAATTATTGATTTATTTAAAAATCGTTTTCTTTGACATATCTGATTTGCTGTTAGATGCTAAATCACAAAATTCGATACGGTCGATTTCATACTCCGAATCGGAGTCAGAATTGTTTCTGCATCGACGGTCTCTTGCATTCAACATGGACGATATACCATTCTACATGCACGACATACCTTTCGACATACAATTGTTCTATTGTTGGTTTGTGTGATGTGTTTTTAGAGGCTCTACAAAAAGTTGATTGAAACTAGAAGGAATCCAGTATCAGTAGTTTCGTTCCTGCACTCAATCTTTCGCTCGAGCTTTCAATGCATATGTTTCATCTGAACTTAGGTGAATTGTTCTCATGTTTCATTCTTTCAATTAAAATTTGCCAGATTCTGTATCGTTGACGTAAAAGAAAAGCAAGGAAATTACATTTGAAACTCTTCAAACAATGACAAACGGACCCCAATTCAATCAGCGAAATAAATTAGACCCTAGTTTAGTCATAAGTGACTACTTCTTTTATAAATAATTAGTAATTACAAACCTTTGATTCGATCTCAGATGACACTAAAATCAAAAAATTTGTTGTACATTACATAACATCAAAATATATAAACAAACAAAACCCACATAACAGCTATAATATGACCTGATTAAATAAAACTTAAATCAATCAACCAATTAGTTTTAATATTAAGTTAAATAAAAAAATACAAAACTATTTCGTTTATTCTTTTCATTTTTTTTTATTTATTTAATAAAAACATATGATAAATTTTTTTTAAATAAAGTTTTCCTAACTAGTTTTTATTACACATTAATAAATGTTTGTATATATTTATTTATTTTATTCATATGTTATATATCTATTCACATGTGTAAACGTACCCGGCTCTCGTACTTTCAATTTCTTTTAGTTTATTTCAGTATAGTTTAAGAAATCTAGTTTGGTTATCTTAACTTTGGTTAACTTTTGAAACATACATATATTGTTTACAATAAAAATTAGATTAAAACTTTAGTTAATGGTGAATTGATTTGGTTTGAAAATAATAATAATTAGTAGTTTCGTTAAAAAAATATAGTATTTTGAGGGCGTGTGTTGTGTGTTAAAAAGTGTTTGCAAAGAAAAATGTAAAACTTAAAATTTGGTTTTAGTTAGTAAATTTTTCGAAATGAAATTTAATTTACTAAGAGGATGTCCGTTCGCTTAAATTGCAATAAGAATAATATATTGTAAGCTTTTATATTTTTAAGAATTTTTCGGTCATAGAATAAATGACGACTTAAGGTTTTGTATCTCAACATGTACGATTATCTTATTAGATCATAACCTTCCAACGATATCTTGGATAGTTGTAAAGAAAGTGTATTCTTAATGTTCAATAATGTGTATTCTTTCATTTGGATGTGACTTGGGATATTCAAAATTTGTTGTACCTACTTCTGTGTAAAATGGTGGTTTAAAGATATGTGTTGAGTATTTTAGAGGATTAAGTAGTGTTTATATTCGACACAGACAGATAAAAAATTAATGAAACATGGGTTTCTTATGTAGATATGTATTTTATAAAAACTGAGTGATAATATACAGATCTACACAAGAAATTCATGTTTCATATTTGTGTCTGTCTGTGCCGGATAATATAATAGTTTCGTTCACAATTTATAAATCACTTAACATAATCGCATTCCAGCTTAAACTGTTCATACTATCGCATTCAAATTTGAACTCTCTATTGTTCTGCAAAAGTAATTTCTTCAATACAATTTTAATTTATATCGAAAATATTTGGTAAATCCAAAATTTTTTTTATAAAGAAAACTCGAGAAATTCTGAGAATAATCAACGTCATTATTTTGCATGCATTTTATTTAATGTTTTTTGTCGACCTTTCTTCTTGGAATTTGTAACACATGTTGTTGACAGTAATTTTAGTTTTTTTATAGAATTATTGTATAGACTATAGGGTGAATTGAGGTCGACAATTTTGTTTTATATTTCGTTGCGATTATCGTAACAATATCACAACATAACTTAATATAATAACATAAAATGCAGTTGGTCACTCAGAAAATTCTTCAGTTATAATAAACCGAAACACAAATATAAGAAAAATCAACAGATGTCCTCTGGGCCAGGAAAATCTCTAATTCATTTAATTTATCATTTTAAGACCAAAACCTCAAAATATGTATATACAATAAAAGAAAATAAGAAGAATTATAATAGCAAGAAAAAAGAAAAAAACAAAACTTAAAATCTTAATTGTAGTCTTAATTGTATTTAGTAGCAACATGACAATTGGTGGCAATTTATCACAAAAATTTCCAACAAACCATAGTTGTGTGAACTTGTAACCCGAACATAAGGGAAAAAAAAGAAAAATATTTTTGGAAACTACAAATGACGTAGATGTTTGTAGTAAAATTTTTTTGTTTGTAGTTGTAATAAATATCACTCAAATCATAAAAACAGGTGAATTCCCTACACACAGTGATAATTTTGATAATCCAAGTGAACAAGATTGTTCGAAATCATTTGTAGTATTTTATAGTAATAATGAATATTTTTTGGAAATTATTTTTTCACTCAAAAAATAAAAACATTTACAGTTTAGCAAAACGTTGAAATATTCTTTCGATCTTAGTAACTTCAAACGACGTTAATGTTTGTAGTAAACTTTTTTTGTTTGTAGTTGTAATAAATATCATTCAAATCATAAAAACAGGTGAATCTACACACAGTGAAAACCTTAATAATCTAAAATCTAACAGAGCATGCACAATGAAAATACTTTTACTCATGAGATCCAAGTTTGTATGAAAATTTATTTTGAGAAAAAAAAATTATTTTTGAAATACTTTTTCCTCAATGAAAAAGTTAAAAATTTCTTAACTTTTTCCTCATGATTAGTAGAAAATTGAGCTACCTACATTTTAAAGTATTGTATTTCTATTAAAAAATAATAATAAAAAGTTGCTCAAATCTCATGAGGAAAAACCTCATACATTGTGCATGCACCGTAAGTAAAGTAAATCAAATCCAAGTATGTATAGTAAAAATAACTTCTAAATGTTTTTATCAGTACTAAAAAATACTACAAACGATTACAAACAAATTTGTATACTTGTACTATTAAAATTATCACTGTGTGTAGGTAAGTTACCTGTTTTGGTAATTTGAGTGATATTTATTACAACTACAAACAACATTTTACTACAATCATCTACGTCGTTTGTAGTTTCTGAAATCAAAAGAATATTTCCACTTTTTGCTCAATTCTACATTTTTTTATTTTTTGAGTGAAAACTAAATTTCCAAAAATATTCATCAATTTTTTTATGTTTTTTTATTATTTTGTTTTATTTGAACAGTGACAACCGTTGTCAGATGTTTGTAGAATTTCTGTTGTCGTTTTGTTAAAACTTGTAATAGAACCTGCTTTTGGTTTCTATACCAGGATGGGAAAAATTTTAAATCGATTACCATGAGATTCATGAACCGAAGGATCTCTATTTATTTTAAAGCTTTTAAGCTTTCATTATATAAAAGAAAGTCGACGAAAGTCGGTATGAAAGAAATAAAAATAAAAAAAATTTAGCTTAAATTGTTGTGATTCTTCAGGCTGCGATTGATTAAATTAAATCCTTCAAAATATGCACATGTTTTGTTGATTTCGTTAGAATCAATTAAATATATATATGAAATTCTTAATTTCCCAAATCGTATTCGTTGTGTCAAAAAATCCTTCGCCAACAGATGCTAAGAAAACTGTATGTTCCGTAGCTTTCTTTACTATCAACCATAATCCATTGCTTTCTTTACTACATTCCACCCATTTCAGCCGGTCTGTTGCTTTTTCATTTTATTCAAACTAACCAACGTACACAAGAAAAATTCAGCCGTGTATCAGCAACAGTCTCATACTTTCAAATCAAAACATAAGATCCTTCATAATCATACCAATCATTACTATTACGAAAACATCTTAGTTAAAATAATTACGGATAAACGGATTACCCTGTTAATGATTTGAATATCAACGCACCTGTGCAGATTCAATTTACTTTATTCCGGTGTCTGTTTAAAAAAAGATATGTTTGTTTTCACATTGAAAAGTGAAAACAAAAATATGCATATGCAACGTCATCAATAGACAGATGCTATTTATGAAACGAATCTTATAGTACGAAATGAATGTATGATTATTGTGAGAACCGCTTGTGGTAGATTAGAAGAAGATTTAAAAGAAAATGGCTAGATTTTTTATAGATTTTTTTGGTCGTTACAAACTTACATTTTTAATCTCGATCTAAACTTTTAATCTCGATCGATATCGACTCCCATTTCTTTTTTTAATCTCAGGACGAATGTAGGCATGACCTCATTTCGTCCTGTCCTGTAATGACCGGCAAGCATTATGGCAAGTGTAATTTAACTTTCCATCTTCTCCGTAGATAGTAATATACTATCTACATTATTCGAAAATTTATTTATACACTTTTTTAAACACTTCTCATCCTGCATTTATACCTAATTTTTTAATTCTCAAACACATTTGTTATTTAAAATCTCCATATGTGTTTTCATATATGTTTCACATATGTTTCCATAAGTGTTTTATTACCAAAATTGTCTCTATTAATGCCTTAGAAAATGAACCATGGTTTATCGTTCACTTCATATGATTAGAACAAACAAACGGAGATGTGATTCTTAAATACAGATTATTTGTTTAGAATATTTACAACTGACATTTGTTTACTTATAACATTTAATGTACCACAAAAAAAAACGAAACTACGTATAAATTTTTGGTTAAATATCTTATCGAAAAAGTATAATAAAAAAGATAAGACGAAATGGCTGCTATAAGGTTATTCCATGCGGTTAGAAATGCATATAAATGCATATAATCAATCTTATTTTAAAATTGACCTTGAATTTGTTTTTGATATGCATATGTATATTTTTGAAGTGACTATAAAGAATGCATTTGTGTTTGTTCTATTTATTTTATTTATTTGTATGTTAAAATACATTTCTTTTATCATCTTGCATAATATCGTAGACTTAATTATAGACATTTTCCTTGGATTGTTTGTTTTTGTAGCAAAAAAGAGCAGACTGGAAGGTATTTTAGTGTTCATAATAGTCCCTTTTCCTACGCCGATTTCATGTGATGATTACCACATATTTTAGACTTTATGTTTGGGTTACTGACATTTCGGTATGTTTGGGTTGGGTTGGGACTAGACAATAGCAGACAAATTTTTGTCGGACAAGGTTACCCTCGTGTTCTATATCAAATTTCTCACCCTCATAGTAAAAAAAAAAAACTTACAAGATCCCGGACAATCGGCATTTTCGGAGCTTGCCGAAGGGAGCTGGGCCCACCAGGAACTAGGGACTTTGTCTTTTTCATTCAAGTTTAAGTATTTTTTGTGAATTAAATAAATTTTATAAATATTTAAATAGTTTTGTTAGATCCGAAATTAGAAATTTAGATATGGTATCATGAATGTCAATAGGATATTGTTTGATGTTTTTTTAAACGATGGATAATTGAATATTTTTTTATTTGAGATAGAATTTAAAACAACAAAAAAAGACACGTGTTATAGTTTATTTTTGAATTTAGTTAAAGTTATTGAAACTTGACATTGAAATGTTGGTAAAAACCAAATTGGTGCTTTAAACATTTCAAAATAATAGAAGATTCAATATTATTGGGAAATTCCCTTTTTTTGTAGAATTTGAAAAGTAAAAAAATTTGAATATTAAATTTTTTGAAAATTGTAGATTTAAAGACGAAATTTTAAAAATTTATAAATTTTGTCATGAGATGACTCATTTGTTTTTATAATATGCAGTTGGTTTTATTGTTTAAATAATTATAAAATTATGTTTAATTTTAATTAATTCTCAAACATTTAACGGTGGATTCGTTAACTATCGTCCAAATAGAATGGTGTTCGGTGCTCCTCTCACATTTTTTGTTGATTTGAATTTTTAATTTTTAATTTACATGTGTGACAATCCTGCACGCTCTAGTCCCTCCTATAAAAATACAAGTTAACGTGAGATATCACATACCACTGTCAATAGTAGTGAGATAACACTAGCCAAAGTGATATCTTAGTGTGCTCGCCACTGAACTAGTCAACGGTGGCAGTGATGGTATTACTTGTTCGAAGAAATGAGTTACCATGTTACTACATATGTAGGTTTTATTAATTGAAGAAGACAGTGCGTCACATAATCAAAGCATATGTCATTAGCACCATTTGAGTTTTGTTCCTGCAAATAATTTTTAAAAAAAATTTGCTGTTGCTCTTTTATTTTATTTTGTTTCCGCATGTCAACCTTCACCTAGGTCATGGTATTTCGGAGTTGAAATTTTATCGTTATGAACCTACTAAAGATAAGTTTCTCAACCATCGTTAGAATTTTTAGAATTCTTAATTTTAGTGTATTTTTAGCCTGATGTTTACGCTACGCCATTTTTTTTTTGAGTATTTTTTTTGAATATATATTTCCATTACTTTATAACAACTAAATATAAGTTATACAATTTGAAACTTAAGAACTACAAGAAATGAATAGATAAAAAAAAATTATAGGAATAAAAGTCAGATGAAAAAGGTTTGCTTTAAAATTGAAAATTTATTTTAAATGTAATAAGTAAAAAGAATAAGTAAAAAGAATAACACTGTTTAAATTATACCAACCATTTTTAAATTATACCAACCATTCAAACCATTCAACCAAAAAAAAATACAAAGCGAATTATAATATTTCTTTTTGGGATTCCAAATTTGGGTATCATAATTAAAGTTTTTTTTTCTTCCCTTCTTCCCTTATATAAATAATAATTTAACTGTTTCAGGTAGACATTTAAATTTCATAATCGTATATCTTTGGTATGATATGTTGCTCTACGTTTAGAACCAACGTCTTCTAAAACATAAGCCGCGTTACTCACTGGTCGAATTACCGTGGCTATGACCAGCCTCCCTTAGAAGGAAGTTGCGGCGGTAAACGATCATTCTAGGAGTGAACTCAATTTTGCGAGTACTTAAATTATAGCGAGCCGCGTTTCTATTAATAACTTTGGTAACTAAATCACCAATTCGGGAACGAATCATCCCCAAATGTTCAGGTCGTTCTAAGATTTCTCTTGATTCTTCCAATATATTCAACCGTTTTATCGTTTCATAGTCAGAACCATGAGTAATCATTGGAAGTCTAAAGATGGCATAAGAAGGCGAACAACCAATGGTTTGATGTAGCTATCCTCTTAAAGCACAAGCAATCTCGCTTAAGTGTTAATCCCAGCAAGTATGTTCATCCTCAAGGTAAGCACGAATGGCAGCGAGAACACTACGGTTCACTCATTCAGACGCTTTAGCTTGAGGGGAATAGACGGCAGTAAATGTGTGTTTCACGCCCCACTTACGTAAGAAACCTTCGAACATTTTGCTTTTAAATTGTGACCCATTGTCGGATACAACAATTTCTGGACAATCAACATGAAAAACTTGTGTTTCTATTGCCCAGCATGTAGGTTCTGAGGTAAGCTTCCGAAGAGAAAACAAAAAAGGAAACTTAGTCAAATGGTCCAACTCTACCTGAATTGACGTGTCCTGTTTTCGGTCGTGGATATGGATAGGATATCTACGAATAACCGCTGCATCTTTCGCTCCGATTTAAGGTGAGTTATCATAGGAGCACGTAAGCTAGCATTTGTAGCCTTGCTCATTTTACACACTTCGCATCCTTTAATATACTCGTTAATCTGGTGTGCCATTCAAGGCCAGTAGTAGAAACTTCTTAATTGGTAAAGAGTCTTATCGACTCCACCATGTGATGAAGTCGGGCAATTATGGGCCCGAATGCGGAATGACTAAAGTGTTGGTTATTGGTTCAGGAATACAGTTTCCAGCCGCTACCCTCAGGTAGTGATTCAACCCCAGCAAAATTTTGTGTCTTGTATACGAGACCCTCAGACCCACATAATGGTAATGATCCACCCGAATCAGTAATAATTTGACTTAGGTGGAGATACTTAGAAGACTTAAAAGCATTTGAGTCCAGATCCAATTTAATCAATTCAAAGCTAATTTCTGATACCTTCCACTGATAACGCTCTTGAAAGGACATCCGGCACAGTATTCAAACTGCCTCGTCGGTGTTCCTAGAGGAGGAGGAAGTAACATATGATTGAGTAATTTAAATTGCTTAAAAAAATCAATACCTAAATATAGATCCTTGGTGAGTGATGGTATAATAAATAGATCAATCAATTAGGTCCGTCCCTTAAATAGAATGGAGGTGTTTAGAGAACCAACCACTTTTTGTATTGTCCCATCAGCAGTCTTGATTTTTGCATTCGTACGTTTGAAATTAGGCTTGTTTAAAAGCTCTAATGCAAAAGCACCATCAATTGCGCTGATAGAGCACCACTATCAAGCAATCTGGATTGATCAAGCAGTTGCAGCTTAGCATGGTATCGCAAGTCATTCGTGAGTGTGAATCGCGAGTGTGAACGACTTGCGCATTGGCCAAAAGCTTCGCAATACGCAGAGCGGATCGGGTGTGTTTGGTGGATCGATTAATCGAATTTACACCTAGTTCTTCTCCGACTTAAAAAATCATTGAGTCGTTGCTGAGGAGACTTCTATAATTTTAAAGACTTAATTGGACCCAAAGAACTAATGAAGTCACTTCGTTTCAAAACGGTAATTAAGTGATCCAGTTTCAGCTCTATTCGAAAACATTATAGGAGGCTCTAAAACATTCACTAAGTGACGATTATTGATAATTGGTGTAACCGAATAGTATTGAACGGGTCCAATACGCAATATAGCCTTCCAATGAAAAAAAGTTGATGTGGGTATAGAACTCAAACTAGGTATTTGACAGTCATTCCAACGTGTAAATATTGTTGACAAACCGGATCGAAGTTAGTGACTTTACAATGACTCAACATTGAGTTTGACACGACTCAAAAATTAAATGTTTTCATTTTTGTACCACCTTAAATAACTTAAAGTTCGCCAGTTAATTAATTTAATTTTAATTTATTTTTTATGATATATTTTTTCTATAACGAAACATAATTACGTTCATGATAAGATAAATCCACCATTAACTTAAACTATGTCATTATTAATCCATTGTGATTCACCCACAAATTAAACATAAATAATTTGAACCTACACCAAGTACAATCACCTAATTTTTTTTTTACTATTTATTTAAATTTTACCAGCTTTTTATTAATAACAACCAACAAAAATCACAATTCATTCAATGTGAAATAATAATAATTAATTACATGTTTGAAAGCATCTTTGTTCGAATTTATATTAATTTTTCGTATAAATAAATATATGTCTTATGTGATTCAAGCTATTTGTTTTGTTAAATTCAAATTTATTTTGTAAAATAAAACAAGATTTTTAAAAAAAAAAACGTCATATTGTCATTGACCTTTGTGCAAAAAAATTAAACTTCATAATTAAAAAAAAAATTACAGATACAGAT
Organism: Diogma glabrata; assembly: GCA_963693315.1. Lineage (NCBI taxonomy): Eukaryota > Metazoa > Arthropoda > Insecta > Diptera > Cylindrotomidae > Diogma > Diogma glabrata. The sequence goes on along the minus strand of OY856186.1, from coordinate 3,536,092 downwards.
TTCATTTACATTTTTTTTATTTACTTAAGAATTATACGTTAATTTTTTTTTTCTTTGTTTATGTAATTTAATTAGATGTTTGGACATATTTGGTGTTGATCGATAGATCGTTTTACTCTTTTTTTTCGGGAAAATATATAATAAATGGATTGTAGGCGTGTACAAAAAATTAAATTAACAGGAATTCTTGGAATTTGTAATTTGGTCATGAAATTGTTCTAGAGGTAGTAAAAAATGTTTGGGAATTATTTTTAAAAAATTAAGCAAGTGTTTGTTTCTTATTTTGAAGATCAGTGTACGGAAAAGAAAGGAATTTGAGTTTGAATCTAATAATATATCGGAAGTGATTAGTTTTGAATTCTTTCGGTTTAATAATCGGAATAATTATATTGATTGACGGTGATCACGAAATAAAATATGGAGAGTGTGCGGAAAATGGTGCTAAAAAATTCAAAAATATAAACAGAAGACATTCGACACCACCTCGGCTTTTGGTGCGAAAAGGTGTTTTATTAAAATGAAGACGGTGTAGTAGTTTCATTCTACGATCAGAACGATATAGTCTGTGACGAATATGACGAATTCATACAATAACATTTATTTTGTGCCACACTGTAAAACGGTTAACAAGTTAACAATAACGCATATTTTAGCATTCGAGAAAGTGGAGGCATTATAATTATTTAGGAGCTCGATCTATGCTTTGTCTGGTTTTTATTGTTTTCTCATTTTCTCGTATAAATAATAAAAAGTTTGACAAGAGCGAATTTAACTTGCTCGCCGAGGGTTCCGTGTATATAGTATTCTATGAGAATAGTTCTTCTCAAAAGCACAATTGTTGAAATAAATCAAAAACGTTGCCTTCGCAAATTACAATGAAAATTATAATGGAATGAAAAAAAAATCACCTTTCATATGACACGCCTCCCATCAAGGCCAAAAATAATTTTTTTTCAAATTTACATTTCCCAACCTTCTCCAATTAACATTTGATAATTGTACCAGAAGTGTGTCAAAAAAATCGTCAAGTGTGTCAAAACAAGGAAATATGCATATTTTTTGCTTAAAAAACGTTCATTTTAAGTGATTACGAGTATTAGGAACATTAAATTTGGAGAAATCTTGATGGTCGGGATTGGTATGTGAGATCAAAAACTAGATTATTGCATTATAAGCTTATCAAAAAAATGTGGTCAAGTGTGTCAAAAGAAAGATTTTTATTTATTTTTTACCCAATTTTTTGGAAAAAAATAAATTTAATTATTTGTTTGAAATGAAATTTTATTATTATTATTGAGAATTATGGCATTATAAGTTTGTCAAAAAAAAATGTTGTTAAGTGTGTCAAAAGAAAGATTTCTATTTATTTTGGATTTTTTGAGATCAATTTTTATTTATTTTTTTACCCAATTTTTTGAAAAAAAAAAAAAAAATAAAATTAAAATTTTTGTTTGTAATGAAATTTTATTATTATTATTGAGAATTATGGCATTATAAGTTTGTCAAAAACGTAATGTCAAGTGTGTCAAAAAATGATTTCATTTATTTTTTTAGCCAATTTTTTGGAAAAAAAATGTAGCTGTTTTTATGACGTAAATGTAATTGAAAATGAAATTGGACATGGAAATTTTTGAATTTGTTATAGTTTTTGAAATATTTTTGGAATTTTGAAAAAAGTTTGTATTATTGATTTTGTAATAATTTTTGCAATATTTTTAGAATTTTAGAAAAAGTTTTAATTTTTGATTTTGTAAGAATTTTTGGAATATTTTAAGAATTTTGAAAAATTTTAAATTTTTGATTTTATTATAATTTTTGGAATTTTGAAAAAAATTTCAATTCTTGATTTTATAATAATTTTTGCAATATTTTTAGAATTTTGGAAAAAGTTGGAATTTTTGGAATATTATTGGACTTTAGAAAAAGTTTAAATATTTCATTTTATTCTAATTTTTGGAATATTTTTGGAATTTTGAAAAAAGTTTCAATTTTTGATTTTGTTATAATTTTTGGGGGAAAGTAGTCAGTTAGCGTGGTTTAAAATTCTAAAGACCATTCTACATGACCAAACCATCTAATCCGGTTGGATTTAATGAATCCGATTACATCGCAGCCTCCAAAAAGCTGTTTGATTTCATGATTCATTCGGATTCTGTACTGATTTTCAGCAACTTTACATGGACCATAAATTGTTCGTATAGAATTCTACATTTGGAGGAAGTCAGTGTCCAGCTTTCGCAGAAGTTTTGAGTATGCGAGAAAACTCTGTATGCGGCAGACACGGGCTTTGATATCTGCCTGCATGTCATTTGACGATGTTAAAACAGACCCGAGGTATTTGAAGTTTTCCACGCGTTCCACTTCATAGTAGTCAGTATTCAGATTTCCGGGAGGTATGTTCCTAGATGTTAAAACTTTAGTTTTGCCGGTGTTGACGCATAATCCAAGTCGTTTAGTATTTCTTTCAAACTGAGAGAGACTATCCTTAGTATCGCTTGTTCTACGTCCGAAAAGCGCAATATCATATGCGTAGTCAAGAACTTGACTAGATTTGTTAAATATGCTTTTTTGTGTTCGAATTGAGATTCGGCGTTTTCTTATCGCGAACTCAAGCGCCAAATTAAATAGTACGGGCGCGAGTGCATCACCTTGTCGCACACCTGATGTTATATCGAAATGATCGAAATGACAATTTAATCCCGATGTTGTGAGTTTGCACAGAGAAACAAGTTTCTCTAGGATACCAAGGCTTATGAGTGCGGACCAAAGGTTGTCGCGGATGGTGCTATTATGTGCTTGCTTGAAATCAACGTAGAGCTGGTGAATGCTGATGTTGTACTCCCAACATTTTTCCAGAGTCATCCTTAATGTAAAACATTGATCTGTGGTTGAGTGGTTGGGATGAAAACCACTCTGCTAGTCACCGATGATAGATTCGGCGAACGGAATGAGTCGAGCAAGTACGACATTAGCTAGTATTTTATATGTAGTGTTCAACAGTGTGATGCCACGATAATTCGCACAGATTTGCGTTCTAGTGCGCACACTTGTGCATTTCGTGTGGTGTTAATTTAATGTAAAGACACCACAAGTCCCTCCGTTACGATCACAAAATGTAGATGTGTGAGAGCAAAAGTGAGGGTGAGAGTGAGTGAGAGTAATGTTTGGTGATCAAATTAAGGAATAGTTTGTTAGATTAAAAGTAAATGTGAATAAAATGACATTTTTGATATAAAATGGGTTTTGTGTCATCTATTATATTTAGAGACAAAACACCCCAGTTAAAACGTATCATCTCAGTTAAAACACCTCAGTTAAAACTTCTCATCAGTAACAAAAATATAATCGCAAACTATTTCAGTTTACTTGCGTGTAATGACGTCTTACAAAAATCGAAACTCAAATTTAATCCAAATCGTATAAACACATTTGTTGGTTATTAATTAACAAAAATGCAACAAATCATTTTTCCGTCATCTCATAATTTTTTTTTTAATGCAAAAGAGCAAAACTCAAATAAGTCAAGTAATGTCTAGCCATTTCATTCATCCTATCATTGATTTATTTCGTTTATTTTTTTTTTTATTTTTATAATCAAAATACAGAAATGTGCAATAGTTGCTTGTGAAAATAAATCATCTATCTCTACAAAACACAAAACATAATAATGAAATGAAAAGTTGGCAGCATGCCGAAATATTACAAAGGTAGTTAGTTTGGTGACCCCATTTTTATAATAGAAAAAATTGTTATTATTAGAATTAATATGCAATATTCTATGAGAATATAAATTTAATTCAATTATTTAATAATTGAATATTGTTGTAATAAGTAGAAAGTGGATAATAATTTTAAACGTATCACTTTTTATGTTAGTTATTGAATAAACGGTTTAACTATTTATTTCTTTATTATTATTAATTTAAATAAATAATAATGCACTTATATTCAATAAAAAGTTATATAACTTAACGTCTTAAATTTTGATAAACAAAAATGTGTGAGCTCTATGATAAATAACCCGAGGTTCAAAGAAATTTGCTTATGCAAATCAAAAAGTATATATAAAAGAAGGGTATGGGAAGAAACTACGACTATTATACTTGACTGGTGTCAATACTATTAAACAAATTGCCGTAGATTTCTTCTTATTCAAGTTCAAATTAATTTAGAAAAATAAAAATTTTATTTATTTCGAAATTTAAATTGCATTTTTGTGATTTTGATATATGATATATAACCTCAGATAAAAGCTCTATTTCCTTTGAAAATGAATGACTAATGACTATTCAATTGTTGACGCGTCAAAAAGTGTCAAAAACCATAATAAGATTCTTTTGTTTCTTACGGGTATATCTTTCCTACCCGGGTAAGAAAAAGCTAAGGGGTCAAGTCTGGGCCAAGACCGTGCCTAAGCTTTTGGGGGTTGGGCCAGGCTTAACATTTTCAAACGGTTGGACTGATGTCCTGGGGCCAAGTCTTTTCAAACCAGGCTTGGGCCAAGTCTGGCAAATAAGACTTGGGCCAGGTCTACCAAACCAATTTTTTTTCCAGAGCTTTAAATGTGTGGAAAGAGGTTGTGGACAGAGTAACATATATGAAAATAAAGATAAACGTAATATGGCCTGCACATGTTTACAATGCATTAGGCCGGTTAATAACGCGTAATATAATAAACTGAACCATGGTTCAGTCTAGGCATATACAACTGGCTCCGACCTGGCCCAAATCTAACTAGCCAAGGCTTGGCTCGCCAATAATGGTCCGAGATTGGTCTGTTGTTTAACATTGGCAGCTACTATTGTAAACTATCGCATATAATTCACAATCCCAATAGGTAATTCAATCTAGTCTATAAATTTATATAAATGAGTGAGATTAGATTGTATTTTCAATTTGTATAAAAATTAATTTGTATTTGTATCTCGATTTAAAATTTATCAAATTTTTATTTTTTATAAATGTTTTTCATTCAATTTAAATACAAAATATCTTAAATTTTAAGAAGTTCGAAAAAAGTTTTTTTTGTTTTCTTTTTAAGTTTGTTGTAAGATTTATTCATTAATCTTGATTGAATTGTAAATAAAAATTGATTATTTTAATATATTTGTTTGCAATGAAGTAATTGCTCTGAATTGTTTTATATTAAAATATTTAAAGAGAATAAATGTAATGCGAATAAATTAAGGATTTTAAGAATTTAATTTATTTTTGTTTTTATGGTGTGAATTGGTATTGAGGTTTTTTGGGTACAGTAAATAATGAAAGTTTATTTACTTACGATTTGTGTTTTCTTACATCTTGACATGCAAGTTTGAATTCAAAAGTTATCATGGTGAAGCTGATAAAGTTAGAAAAGCAGTTGATAGGCAGTTGATAAAGTTAGAAAAGTATATCTTGTATATTTTGTTACACCGAACAAGGATCGTCAATAATTGTACGAAAATGTTGTAATAATTCACATGATTATTAAACCTACCCAAAATCTAATTTTTGTTTTTTCGTTTGTACTCAGAGCTTAGGGCTGACTAGAATTGTCGCCCCGAGGCATATAGACACAAGCGCTCCGTAACCATATACCATGAAAAGGACTTTTGCTACTCAAGCACTACCTTTTGGAAACAAACCAGAGCTACTCAATAAGCGGCAAATATCACTGACGACCATCTCGCAGATATCCGTTAGATCTTAAAAGTAATAGAAGCCAGACCAGAACACGAGTACAGAAGATGGAGAACCGTTTTCACATCTTTCTAATCATTGCAGTTGTGATAGTAGTCATGGCAGGCTACCCAGTTTGCTCGCATGTTTTTCGATAAGACAGTGTTCTGTAATAGCACAAACAACCATGCTGATATCTGCGATTTATTGATATCAGTTGATCAGACCTTTGGCGGTCCAGTAAAGGCCAGATCTGCCTGTCAATTACACCTTTTGGTGCACTCTGATGGTCTAAAATTTGTGCGCGTATCTCGTTTTTTTTTTTGGGTAGCATTTTATTTAAGCAAGAAGAGCCTGGTCGAGCGAAGTTGTCGGTCTTCAAATTCTCCGTTATACCGAAATGATCTGGCACACTCAAACAAGTTGGATGTTAAACTAATCAGCAATCTTTAAATCTTTAAAGATTGATTGCCCGACAGTTTCGGGCTACTTTTCGACGTGGCGCGGTTCGACTCTAGAACCTTGATTCCATCCTGAATGTTCGTAAAGATGACGACATCACTTACGATTATTACATAATACTTTAACCAGTCTACGGCCACTTTTATAGATGAAAGTTCACCCTGAAAGACACTGCAGTGATCAGGCAGGTTAAAAGAAAGATTTAAATTTATTTTTTTGCAGAATGCTCCACTGTAGACTTTCCTATGTATTTTCGACCCACCCATGTAGAAGTTGACAGCACATGTATGTTTATCTAATTCACTTTCTCAGTCATCTCTGGAAAGAATAACATGTATAAACCTCGCATCTGAGAATTGTTTTGGTATGGAATAGTTTATGCTCAAAGGAATATATTAAATTAATGCAACTACACGTATCAGTAGGCTTCAGCCTAACTACCGTGCTGCCGACTATCTGCTAAGATGTAGATGGGAGTCAGATCATAGAGACTCTCAGGTGCTGCGGTGGGTGCGTTCTTTAGAGTTCCACTGACAAACAATGATGCGAATTACTAATCTTTTACTTTTACCATCTTATTTAGGGCCGGCCGCCAATCCGACGCACATGCAACAGTGTTGGTCGAACTATTAATCTGTTTATCCAATGTGGGGCTCGGAACGCGTCTTTGTCCAATGGCGCTTTACACGAGTAAAGCGCTATGGTAGCTATTCTTACTCTTTCGGGAATGTTGAATTTTAAGCTTAGTTTTCCGTACAGAATTAGATCCAAGAAATTCTCCTTTTCTATGACATTCAGGCCAACTCCGTTAAGGTGGAGGTGGGAGCAAATTCAGGTGGTTCGAGCTTCATAATGAAGAAAACCAATTCGATTTTTGTGTATTACCATTCAGTTCACAGCTATCGGCCTATTTGGAGAGGATGCATAGTGTACTTTGTATATTATATCCCTAAGAGTTCCAGGATACCTACCGAAGACGCCAATAGCAACATTATTCGCATAAACAGTCACCATAAACGCAAGACGTTCTAGGTTTAGCAACAGATAATTAATGACCTAGTTCCAATGAAGGGATGACAGTACCTTATCTTGCAGTGTATCTCTTACAAACTTGCGAGTAGAGTACTCACACAGACAGGCGTTGACGAACCTGCGCCTAAGAAGTAGTTTAATTCAACTGACCAGTTATTCTTCTACTCTCCACAAGCGAGTGGGTGATCGCCACGAGACCAACGTTGTTGGAAGATATCGCCGCCACATCACAGAATGTAACCATAGAATGCTCGTTACAGTTCAGAGATGTCTGAATTAGACGTATGAGAGAGTGTAAGGTTTCGACAGACTTACCCATGCAGTATGCATGTTGAGATGCTGACAACCTTGTAGGTTCGATTGAACCTCTCAAAAAGTCTTCTAGCAATCTTTTCAGTTTTTTTTTAAATAAAAAGGGAGACTAATGGGGCTAATGTCTTTAGAATTGCAATGAGATCAGGCAAACGATCTTAGGTTTTAAGATTACATTTACCTTGATCCATTTTTTAGGAATGTTGGCACATGCCAACAATTTGACATGATAGCGATTCCAACCTCTTCTCTGCAAACCGGGTTCGACCCAGGATTTTTGCTGATTACTTTCCTCTTGTTATCAGGCATGATGCTGACATCATCCTGCGCTCTGTCTATAACAGCCTACCACTAACTGATCATTCACCATATCACAAGACTTGGTCTCTTAGTGTTTTTAGGGAATCCTCTTGGCAGCCGTAGGCTGGAGGCCGCAGTAGGTTTGCTGGGCTTAAATATGGTAATTCTTTTATCCCAATCGAAGGTCACTAAAACCTGATCCGTTTTATCGGCATCCGGAATGGATGGATGGAATGGTTCTATGCTGAATATTAACACAAAGAATTAGGTATAAATAATAAATCATGATCCGAGATTTTTGAACTATAAATACCTATATAAACGCTTAAAAATATGAAAAAAGTTAGATTAAACCCACGGTGTTCAGGATAAACCAATACAATAATTCAGTTCTGAGCACAAAAGAGAAAACATTTTTCTTTTTCATACAAAAATGTGTTGGTCTAATGATCACACCATTGTTTGCCTTTTTCTGATGTAAATCTGAAGGAACATAATTAGACGCGTTCCATTGAAGATTTACCTTTTTAACTTCACTACAATTTTAAATTGTGTGAAGTAATGCAATCTATCGAGAGAAAAAAAAAATCTTACCCCAAGTTTTTGTTTTTTCTTTTGTTTTGTACCATTCTCTATAGCCAATAAAAATTTTGGTGTACGTCTGTGTGTGGGTGGGTGGGTGGTTGACCTTCCTGCATAGGATCTTGATGAAACTTTGGCAAATGATCCAGGTTCGCTTGAAAATGGAAGATCTGGATTCATTTTAAATTTGGACAAAATGGCGGGGGGTTTCCCGAACACCTCTAAGTTTAAATCTTCAATAGCTTTTTATCCCGGGTTATGATCTTATAGAACCTTGTTATATAAGGTTTTAGTACTGTTTCCAATATTTCTGCATACCAACTTCCGGTTTGACACTTCCGGTTAAAATTATACCTACTGTAGCCTACAATTACCGATCGATTTTCATGAAACGTTGGTAAAAGCTTTCAAGTAACATGAGAAATATTTTATTAGCTTTTGGAGTACATTGGATATAGGGATTGGAGGGTCCACTACAGGTGTACAGGTGTTTTTTTCCACCATGTTTTTTATGTTTGTTGGGAGCCTACTAGATTCGTTCGTGAATGAATTTTGATGATACTTTAGAAAAAAAATGCAAATCTGCAAGGAACTGATTAGTTTTTGAGCGATAGTGAACAAAGTGGTGGGGGGTCCTCCGAGCACCTTTTTTTTAAAACTCAATAACATCTGTACCTGATAATCGAAGTGGATGAAATTTGATACATTATCATTTAGTATGGTTCACAACAGCATCCCAACTTCCGGTTTTTCACTTCCGGTAAAAATTTTTTTTTACTTTTTCTCGTACAACAGAATTTATGTTTGTTGGGATACTACTGCTTTCTTTAATATTTTGATAATTAGAACTACGTGAAATCTATAACATTGGTTAGCCTTTAATTAAAGTATTTGATAGATATTAGCTCACTTTATATCCAGAACCCTATGTTTCCAGAGCTGTGGTGAAGTCAGCCTATGCATCAGCGTCGCAATATTTTTTTTAATAAAATGTGTTATGTAGTAAGTATTACAATTTACAATATGTGTCATAGCAACACATAAAAACTTGAAAAGACCAAGTTCTCACTTCTATTGTCAGTAGAATGTATGTGATATTTCACTAACTCGTATGTCAATAGCAGGGACATGAGTACACGAGTTTGTCACACCCATAGATCAAAAATTCAAATATTTCTTTCATTTACAATACCTCGTACAAATTCTGTTTATTATATTTTACTTTTTTTAAGGTTTTAACGTTGGCAATCTATTCAAAAGCGGGTTTGAGCAGTAATTTTGTTCCAAAAGAACGCATGTATTGAATGTACAAAAAAATACAAGAGCATTTTTTATTTTCATTATTTATCGGACCTAAAATATCTCGAATTTAAAATCAATTATATTTTACTAAATTGTTTTCTTTTTATTTTAGACAAAAACTTCATCAACTGATATCAATCCCATTTTTTACAACAACAACCTAATCAGCTCATATTAATTTAATTTTTCCAAATAAATTAATATGGGTTCCGTCAGCGATGACCAACCAGACCCACAATTATCCTCAATAGAAAAGGTACCATTAAATATAAATAATCATAAATGGAATCAAAATGGTAACTACGATAACAAATACAATAACAATCAAATCGGTAAACTAAATGGTAACACAAACAATAATAATAATATAAATAAAAATGGTATGAATATGCCAAAAGAAAATAGCCATAAATGGACACCATTACCACAAGATGAACATAAAAATAATTTATCAATCAGTGCATTATTGGATAATGGAAATAATAATGATTGGAAAATAGGTTCAGTGAATGCAAATAATGAAAAGAAAAATGGTTGGAAAGAAATACCACAGATTGATGATAATGGAGTTCATAAAAATCAAGGTAATAATAATGGATCGTTGTTAAATGGTAATTCAGGTATTGATAATATGAATATACATTCCGATAAATTAATTGCTGAACAACATCCATTAACTGGTGAATTACAAAAACCTGATTTAGATGAATTATCAAGCTGTGGGATTGGATCGTGTCAACCGAAATGGGCTAGAGGGTTTGCATCAACTCATGTATTTATGGTTGTTTTTTTAACCGCATGGGTATTACAGGGAATGTATTATACATATTTTGTTAGTGTTATTACAACAATTGAAAAGTTATTTCAAATTAAATCAAAAGTAACAGGATTACTAATGAGTGCAACTGAAATTGGACAAATTAGTACGTCTTTGTTTTTAACATATTATGCTGGACGGGGTCATCGTCCACGGTGGATAGCATGTGGTAAGTTTCTATTATTGTAATCAAATTATTTTAATTTTCTTTATTTTATGTTTTTGTATTTCGTTCAGTTGTACTTTGTAATAGTTTATATAAAAATTCATATATTATGTTATGTACTTTTAAGGGTGGAATGTTGGTGTATTATATACAATAACAACGTTTTGAGTTCATTTAATGTTATTGTTCTTAATAAAATAAAATAAAAACTGGCGCTGGGTAACGAGACTCAAATATTACTTTTATTTGTTTACTGATTGATTAACGTTCCGTTGTTAATTTTTTATTGTTGAGTGATACTTTAATGTAGTATAAAAGATTGGGCAAAGTATAAGTTTTTTATTGATTATTTGATTAGGGATTACGGTTATATTTTTGTGTATGTTAAGTATCAGGGACAAAATAAAATTTTAAAAAAGATTGCGTTAATGTGTAATTAGTTATAGTAAGATTTTAGGAAAGTGGCGAGATGTTCAATTAGGTTAATCTTAATTTGATTTCAATTTAGTTTTAAGCAGCTTATGACACATTCCTTTTATCTAATTCCTTTTGTTTGATTTTGCTGTGTAATATGACCGGATTATGATTTTTATGTTTGCCTTAAATATCCCAATGGTATGTGAAGAGAATTCGTAAAAGCTGTTCAATCTTCACCAAGGTTCTCTTTACATTACATGTTATTTAGAAATTATCTCAATTTAAATTCGGTCATTACCAGATTAAGTTATATGAGCTACGAATTTTTAATTTTCTTAAAAGCTTTAGGCACACCACTTTTAATTTAAATCTAAAATTTCAGATACAAGACTTACAGTTTTTGAAAATTTTGTTCAGTTTGGGCGAACACCATAGTTGCACTAACATAAAACTGTTATGAAAGTATTCTTTTTTATTTTCTTTCTCTAACCAAACTGTATTTCCAATACTAAAATATTCGATTAATTATGTAATGCAATTTTTTCAAGGTATGACTTTGTTTGCAATGGCATCCTTCGCCTGTACTCTACCTCATTTTATATTTGGTGATCAATTACTACATGCCAGCAACGTATTTAAAAATGTTGGAACAACGATAGTAGAGGGAAATACATCATCATTACTAACAAGTAATGTAGTTAATTTGTGCCATATCAATAATGGAAGCCATTCTAATTCAGGTAATAGAAAGATATTCTGTCTAACTTTTGAAAATATAACCAATATTTCTATTATTTATAAATAGGTTGTGAAGAAGGTCTTTTAGTCGAACAAGCAACTCATTCACAAATTACAACAATCGTTTTGATTATATTTTCGGTAAGTTTGCTTGGTGTCGGTGTCGGACAAACAGCTGTATCAACACTTGGTATTCCTTATATTGATGATAATGTTGCTAGTCGTGAATCACCTATATACATAGGTAAGTCAATAAAATATTTATTTTAATATTTATTTAATTTAATTATTATTTCTTTTATGTACCAGCCATTACAATAGGTGTAAGAATATTAGGCCCAGCGGCTGGATTCATTTTAGGATCGTTTTGCACACGAGTCTATGTTGATTTATCAATTGATCCTATGATAACACCAACCGATCAAAAATGGGTTGGTGCCTGGTGGCTTGGTAAGAAATTTTTAAATATAACTTAACTTTGTTTCAACATCGACCTGTGGACATCAACCTCTAAAAATTATTATTATTTCAAAGATATTCAAGATTTTAACCCTCAGGACAAATAAAGCAAAAAATTTTCTTAATATGATTTGAAACTAATTATGAAGTTCTTCTGGAGAGATGTAATGTAATAATCAAAAAAAAAAATGAAATCAAGATGAAAAAAGAATTTTACTTAAACTAAAATGCATTAAATATTTGCCAACAATTTTAATTTTTTGTTAAGAAAAATAACAAAGTAAATTATTTATTCTTCTTTTTCTTATTATTATTCTTGGTCTTTCTTTGAGCTTCAAAAGTTGTTCGTTAAAATTTAAGAAACTAAGATTCTTTTTTTGTTCGCGACATTTTTGACGTATATTTAATTTGTTTGGAAAAGCAAAAAAAATTAAATTTATTGATTAAATTGGTTTTTTTCGTTCTGTAAAAAATTTAAATTGGCTTAAATTTTTAAATTATATGGTTTTAAGCTTTTTAATTTTTTGGTTTTGGTTCAAATAGGTGAATTAGTGTTATTATACTTTTAATTTTTTTGATTTTCAAACATATAATTATGGTGGTTTTTAATGTCGTTCCGGTTGTTATACCAATCTTAATAAAAGCATATGCAATTATGAACATACTCTCACCCGAATTTTTGAAACGACATGGAAAAACCACCCAGTCTGAAATTATAATATGAAAATAAATGCGTTTGATTAAAACATGAATAGAATAATGATAAACACCTTCATTCCACATAAGAAACAAACTTCTAAAAAATTAATAAGCTGGTCGCTGTTCAAACATCCCGGGTAAGAAGTAGCTAATGGGCCAAGCCCGCGCTACAGCTTTTGGGGTTTGGGCCAGACTTAACATTTTCAAACGGCCCAAGCTTGGAATGATATCCTGTGGTCAAGGCTGGCAAACCAGACTTGGGCCAAGTGTGGCAAATCAAACTTGGGCCAAGCTTGGCAAATCAGAATAGGGTCAAGCCTGGGAAACCAATTTATCAAATACCAATATTTTTAATACAAAAATACAATAAATTAAATATTATCATAATTTTAATTTAAATTTCAAGTTAAGTTAAGTTAATTTTTTATAAAAGTTTTAACGAAGGCGTCTTCCACCCTTGCGATCTCCGCTGCCAGAAAAATATGAACTGGTAACACTTAAAATCTTCTATTTTTTAATTGAATCTTCGTACGTGTAATACAATAAACTGAATCTTGGTCCAGTCTAGCCATTTACAACTGGCCCAGACTAAAACCGGAGTTAGCTAGCCAAGGATTGGCTCGCCAATACTGGCCCGAGGTTGGCCCATTGTTTAACATTGGCAGTTCCTACCCGGGATATGACCCCACATCGATCTGCAGTTCTAGCGAATTTTAAAGAAACGTAAAAGACTTCGCATTTTTATATGGATGCAATTCTCTAGCCATTACAAGAATTAATTACAAAATAAGAAATGTTTTGCTTTTGTTTATAATTTACTAGTACTGCAGCCTTTGCAACCTTTTATAGTAGTTTCTCTAGTCCTAATTACAAACATTTATAAGTTAAAGTGATTTGTTTCTGTTGGAAACCTGACAGGGGAGATATTTTGGCGAATAATCCCTATACATAATATGGATATAAATAATTCTTTATTGTTTGAGTTTTTAGTTTTGTCCACCTTCCAACGATTTCAAGGCTTCAAAAGAGATTTCTCCTTCTTCCAGTGTAATTCCAAAACTATTTACTCCAATCCATATCCTTTAAGCATGCATTCAATTTCATATTTATCAATATCTCAGACCCAAGCATTTCAAAAAAAATTTAAATATATTTTACAATTCTTAATCCCAATTTATTAATTTACAAAAAAAAGTTTTTTGTTATTTAAAAATGAATCCCCTAAAACAACTTTCACATTTTACCACATAAATTGAAAAATATCAAAAATAATTTATTTAATCTTCATCTCTTATATTTTATTTTTTATGGATAATAATTATTCATGTTTTATTTATATATAAAAAAACCGTCACATATTTTAATAATGTTATTATTATTATTTTTTTTTTGTTATTTAAATAAAGAAAAGGAATAAATAATATTTTTTACCATGACGACTAAAAGAAGAAGAATTATTTCACATCTACTGAATTAACGATAATAACAAGTCACATAAAGGAATCAACATTCCTTATGGGAGAGGTTGCAAACTAGTTTCGATACCTTCAAACCCAAATTCATGTAACTAATGCGTGTTATTTATATTTGGGGGTCGCTAGTACTGGTACAAAGATTCTCATTTCCATCTTCTAACCGCCCGTGGCTTAGTATTTAATCACCTCTGCTTTCTACATTATTTTACAAATATCATAATAAACTAAAATGAAAGAAAAAACAATAAAAGAAACGAAAACGAAATTTTCTCCAAATAAGACAAGTGGAAGAAACATAAAATAAAGAGAAATGTAAAAAAGTAAAAAAAAAAAGTAGCGAATTTATTCGCGAAAAAATCAAAAAGAAAAAGAAGAAAACAAATTGTGATCTAATATAAAGATTATAAAAGAAAGAATTAAAAAAAACGACGAAAGAGAGTGAATGAAAAATCAAAATTGATATTAATTTGTTTTGTTTTTATTTATGTTTCTTCTTTCAGTTTTGTTTTCGAAAGAAATGAAAACATTCACCTTAAAAAATTCGTCTTAAAAAAAATAATAAAATCAAATTTACTTTGTGGTTTTGTTTTAAAAAGGAAATTCCACAATTAAGTTGGACGATTGGTGGATACGGTCACTATAGAGTAATTTATTATATTGTGTATAAATAATTAAGATTTTAGTTGCAGTTTTTATGATTTTGGTGAAATAGATCGTTTAACCTTTTAAACAGAAAAGAAATGGAATTGGCAGAAAAAGAACGGCTAATACACATTTTCAAATTTAAGTATACATGGATATCTAATGTGCGTCATCTCGGGAAAAAATTTGATGCCGAATGACTATACAAAATATTATAATCAGGGAAACACGTTATATCGATATGAGATATAACGAAAACGATGACACGTTCACGGTGGCATTGGTTGAGGTTATTCTGGACTAGTTCGTCAATGAGCAAAATCCGCAAAACACATAGTTTCTTAACTAGAGGCTTTTAACTAGAAAATATTGAATTTTTAAAACCGTTATAATTATAACGGCCGTTTGGACTAAAACATTTTGAAAAAATTCATAAAGTTACAATCTCTGGAAATATGCTTATTTATTTCTTTAAAATATAGACCTCTGCAGTGGGTGGTTCCCAAGCTGAATTGAATTATTTAGCCTATAAACATGTTAGTACAAGCTACAAAGTGGCCTAAATGAAAACGAGTTTATATTTTAGGTCATTGACTCTGACAAGGTATCGTAGATCAAAAATTACAAGAACTATATCGAAAATTTAGTTTGAAAATAATTATTTTGTATTCCATTGCGTTTATATAAAATCGTAACTCTACCTCAGCTTGTTCGTCCCGAACAGGTTCTAAATCTCTCCTCCAATTGTTGAACCCCTAATGCTGTTTAGAATTACTTCCTATTTCTTTCTAAGACCTTTTTCAACACTTCGTTCTCTGTTGGCCCACATTTATGACTCTAGATTTTCATTCCCTTTTTAGGTCTCCTTATGTTTTCAGTTTGCTGTACCTTTCTACATGTTTGAGCCACTCTAATTTTTCCAGTTTCTGGCTTCGACTCCTTCCAGATTTATGTTTCGTTATGCACCCGAATTTGTTTCCTTTGTAACTTTCGGCGTTTGTCTGGATTTGCCTTTGCACTGCATAGTTTTCATTCGCTGCCAATATGTATGGGCTCTGCTTCATTCAACAGTAGTTGCATTTCAACATTATTAACCTTCAGGATCCTACATCCAAAATCGAAGACGATTCTCTTCGCCTTCATAAAGCCCATCCCCAAAACAAATTCATCAATAATGTTTACTACTATCACCTCTTGTTGATAGCAGTTGTTCCGTAATTTTATTTCAGCGATCCTTTTACCTGCTATATCAGCGCATTCTCCAGAAACTGTTTGCAATTTCAATTCGTCTGTTGATTTCGAAATGTCGTCAATCAAACCTTTGCAAACGAATGTTCGAGCTGACCCTTTATCCACTGCCATGAAGCAACTTTTACCTTCATTTTGTCCTTCGATACCCAAACTTTCACCATTTACTGCCAGTCTCGAAATTGGGATGTAGGATACATTCGCCTCCCTTCTTCGCTTTGCAATTTTACCTTCAACGGGCTTCTGTTGAATAAGAGGCGAAGATTTTTCATGCTTCTTATTCCAGCAGCCCTACAAGATGTGGTCCGATTCTTTGTCTCTCTCTTTATTTATGTTACCTACACTACCGTGACATGTGTCCCTCTTAATCACATACACAGCATCTGATGTCACTTCTACCTCTGTGTGTCCAATAGTTCTCCTCTGATGTTGCTCTTTTCATTCCTTTTTCTGCATCCTACATATATGGCATACAGATCCTCTGTATCATCTCATATTGCATTGTGTTTTTCTCCATAAACTTAGTATTGGAGTACACCAAATGAACAAGTCTCTCCACTGCCGAGGAATAGTTCTGTAGAGATTCTTTCAACTCCACCCCGTATAACTCTCTTTTATGATCACTTCCGTATTTTACCTCAAACGCGTTAATCTCTTATTTTTTGCGGTCGTTTTCTGGCACTGCCTGTAATGCTTCAACTGCTTCCTCTTCTTCCCCTTTAGAGCAACTATCAATGCGATTTTCAGACGATTTTCAATGTTTCAATTATTTTGATCTGCCGTCGTCTCGAATTGGAAACTGAAGACGCCGAACGATGTGGTACCGTCATATGATGGTGGCTTTAATCTCATATTTACTATTTGCAGGTGGCAATTGAATTGGTGTTTCCGCAAGAGAAATTTTCACCTCTTCAGTTACTTCTGAATCATTGTTGGTTGTAGTCAATCCAAATCCACAAGTATTCCACTGGCTTCCATAGCTTATCGAATTTGTTATCATGAATTCACTTTTATTTCCCCACATTGACAATTCACGTTGTTCTAGCTCCTTTTTTAGTCCAGGAACTTTTAATTCACTTAGGAAAACCATTATAAACAGCCAACTAATCCGCCGATGTCACCAATGTCACTTTTTGCAGCCCTCCTTCGTATTGGTCTTACTTTCAATTCGATAAACGAAATTTCCAAATCCCCTTCTCAATTTGATTTAGTGATCCAGTGTTCAGTAAGCGAAACCCCTGGTTTGATTAAGTATTCAACACTCCTATCGTTTCACAAAAACATTCAATACAGTAAACAATATTCTCGAACAAGAATATTCCTTCCACAGTTACAGAAACTCTAACGGTTGATTGTAGAAATTTCCAGTATAAACACAGCCTCCAAAATAATACACAAAATATTTCTATTCAATAACACTTAAAACTTTAATTAGAACTAAATTCCACTTAACATAATCGCATTCCACTTAAACTGTTTTCACTTTCGCAGTCTAATTTGAACTATTTACACTATCGCAGTCTAATATGAACTAACTTTCATTTTGCAAAAGGAATTTCTTAAATACAATTTTGCTTTCTTGAAAACCTTCTTGGAATTTGTAACAGAAGTTTAGGTGAAATATTGTATAGGCTGAAATGAGGTCGAATAACATATTTGGTTTTGTATTTCGTTGCGATTATGTAGCATCGTAATTTTAATTAATTTTATCTTAATTTTAATAGACCCAATTCGTGTTCTGGATGACCCAAAACGTCAAAATTTGAACCGGACTATTTTTGATAAAAAATTGCATGTTGCTAAAATTGAGTGTTCTTTCAAATGACACCAACCGCTCCTCCCTACCCTTCCACCAAACGGTGGAAAAAAATTGGTTCGAGTGTTAGGCTGATCGCAGTGAGTGATGAATATAGATTATATTAGATTAGAAAGGGTTGGACAGATTGCACGAGGTAGAACTTGTCCTGGCACGCAGACTATACATTCCATAGCGCCGTGCCTGGATTTGATCTCATAACAACTATTCCACAAATCTTTCCACTAAGCTTAATGAAATCTAAAACCAACTGTATTGGCGACTGTTTGATTGTGCCAGCCTCTACAGTTTCTAAGCCAAAAATCCTAGCAAAGGCTGAGCATACACACAAAAAGTGCTCCGAGTCCTCCTCCTCTTCAGACAACACCCACACACAGGACTTTCACTAAGTCCCATGGTAAAAAGGTGTTTATTTAGATGTCTATGTCGGACACCGACCATAGTGCTGAGAGTTTTCCTCTTCAGACTTAAAAGAAAATTGAAATTTTAGAGTTTTTTTTCTGAAATGCTGATAAACATCTTACTTTGCCTGCCTGTTGATAACGCATTCCACAAGTCCTTCATCTTGAGGTCGGTGTGATGTTGTTGTATTGCGCTATCATACAAAGATTTTTCCTGCACTCGTTGAAGAGTTTGGAAGTAGTCTCCAGGTTAACCAGGTTAACGAGTTATTACGTGCGGGCAATCATTAATAGCGTACACCTCCGCTTGAAGAACCGTACAAAACCGTCCAAGTGGAAATTTCTTGCTACTTATGACATTATTTGCTTCCAGGTACACGCCAGATCTTGCATTTCCATTCAACAACCATCTGCATAGAAAACATAAATCTCGCTGGAGGACCATTCGGACCAAGATACTTAACATTCCTCTCTAGAAGAGATGACCAGTTCAGCGGGCTTCTCAAAGTTATATACTTTGGTCGTGACGTCACTATGCATATCTATTTCCGGACAGTCAGGACTGTCAGTAGTCTATTAAGAATGTGACCATGACTGCATGTTTTCCCTCTGTTTACCACGTCCCGGCAGTCTGTAGACAGCCCTTTTAGCCATGTACTCCGCATGTAGATGTCAAGGAGCCAGACCCAACATGACCTCCAACGACATTGTTGGTGTGGTACGCATTACTCCACTAATACCTACACATGCCATTCTCTGTATTTTATTTAACCTAGCACGGACGTATTGTTTCTCCGTCTTTGGCCACCAGACAACACATGCAAAAACAAGTGTTGGTCTGATTATTGCTGTGTATATCCATAATATGATTTTGCGACTAAGGCTCCAAATAACGGGATCGATGGTAATCGACGGCATTACCAAAAATAAATGACAGTCTTATCATTTTCTTTTTGTTAAATGAGTTCCAATTTAACCTTTTGTCGAGAATAATCCCTAGAAATTTAACCTCATCTGAGTAGCTTAACTGCATACTAAAAAGATACGGACTTGGTGTTACAGGAACTTTTCTCTTTTGGTAAATAAGACTAACTGTGATTTGGAAGGATGGACTGAAAGACCACTCTTCAACTAACTTCAGTGAATTTTGCATCAAATCCACCAGAGTGCGAGGGTCTTTCCCAATTGCCAGTATAGCAATATCATCAGAGTAACCCTGAGAATAGGCTCCCGATTGATTCAGTCTCTTAAGAAGACTATCAACTATCAAAATCCACAGAAGAGGTGAGAGAACACCACCCTGCTGACAACCTCGTTTGACTGAAACTGAAACAGTAGTATTGGCCATTTCAACAAAGGCAATGCGGCAGTTCAACATAGACACGATCCAATTTGAGATATAATTAGCTACTAATTAGCGATGTAGCGATGCCGCAGTCCTGATTGATTCGAAGGTGGTATTATCACAAGCACCTTCTATATCTAAAAAAAAACACCCCAAGCAAATTTTTTGGCATCATGTGCTCTTTCAATTTTAGTCACCAAATGATGCGCAGCTGTTTCTACCGATTTCCCAATCTGGTATGCATGCTGATTGGTACTTAGTGGAAACTGTAATAAGGCGGTGTCCCTTATATAAAGGTCAGCCAGTCTTTCCAAAGTTTTGAGGACAAAAGAGTTGAGACTTATTGGCCGAAATGACTTGGTTTCACTGTAGTTGGTTTTCCCTGGTTTTGGTATGAAAACAACCCTAGCTTTCCGCCACGCTTCTGGCACATAGCTATATGCTAGACATGCCTTGTATAAATGTAACATTGATTCTATGAGTCCATGCACATTATTCTGTAGCATGCATGGATAGATTCCATCAGGACTAGGTTAGGAAGGAATCTATAGCCAATCTCAGAGATCTTATGTTCATCAAATTCTCAGCCAAGATCCAACTATCTTTATTTGGAGTTACCGATAGTTGTTCTTTCATTTCAGCAGTGGTGCTGCTACCCGGGAAATGTGTACACAGCAGATGTTGTGCTGTTTCTTTCACATATTCCGTATACCTTCCATTTGGCATAAGCAGTAAGTCCGGTTGGTATTTGGGTTCTTGAGTGGGGAGTGCTTTTTGAACCCCAGCTGTCACAGGATAACTCTCAATTGATTCATAAAACTGCTACCAAGCACTCCGGATACTGTATTTGTATTCCTTCCGATAATCACGATAAATGATCCAGTCATCGGTATTATTTGTTTGCTTGGCTTTCTTTAAATGTTTCCTGACCGTAGATCTCAGCTTCTTCTGTTTTATATTCCATCAAGGTGAAGTTCCCTCATGTTGGAACACCCTATGTGGACAAGATTCTTCAAAAGCCTTGACCATACACTCTTGAATCCGATTCGCAACACTTTCTATGTCTAGTGTACACTTGATTGACGGATCAAAGTCCAGAAACATTTGGTTAAGAAGTAGTTTGTAGATGTCCCAATCAGTAGATTTGGGATTTCTAAAACTGTCACCACTGTATCGACTTTAAAATCAAAATTAATGCAATTATGGTCTGACGTGAGAATATCTTGAGATACTCTCCAATTTCGAAACCTTTCAGTCACAACTAGGCTAGTGAGGGTAATGTCATTTACTTCCTCTAGAATTTCTAGATCTGTACCATGTAGAAACTCAATGAGCTCTGTTCCTCATCTGTTGTTATCTGAACTTCCCCAAATTCCATGATGCGCATTTGCAGCGTACCCCAGGATCAAGGACAGGTTCTTGTTACTGCAGAACTCCACCACTTTAACAAGATCTTGGGTTAGAATAGTACCATCATACGGTAGATATATGGATGCGAAGACTACGTCAGTATCAACACCCTCAATCTTTACCGTCACTTTAGTAGCAACGGCATCTTTGAACTACATTGGGGTATAAGTATACCGAATAAGTCATGCGACAAGTAAACGCACGAACGAGGGAAACACCCTACCCTGTTTACAATTCAGGTCATGTATATTTGTATGCTGCATAACAATTGCTTAACATAATTCAGCGGAAGCAGATTTGTTATGCTGCAAATTTATTTGTGCTATTTTTAAGCTACCCATCAGATAATCTTAAAAAATAAAAAACAAAAGAAAACCAAAACCAGCGCTTCAGCTTTGTCGTTAGACTTTGCCGTCGGGCTGTTTACCGGGGAAGGACCTCCACATACGTCTGTTACCGCTTCAGCTTCGGCTTTGCGAAAAGATGTCACCGTCGTGGCACCAACCAGATTGTTGGTCCCTCCATCACCTAGCATATCGTCTTGTTTGATAAGATTTGCCGCATTATGATTTGAGGGATTACCCTCAAAATCGATTCCCATTTTACTATTGCCAGCTCCACCTTTCGATGTCACTGTAATGTCATCATCAACTTAGACACTAGTCATTGCTATGACTCCAGTTTTAGCTATGTCTTTTGACATAGCCGTCTGTTGGATCTCCGCATTTGGTGCAGTGTCTCCTGTAATCTTTTTGTCCAGGGTGAAATTGACCCGTTGCATGCCGTAGCGTGGCCTCAAATCAATACCTTTTATATCCTGTGCAGATTTCTCATCTATGCCACAGATTAGGATACAGGTCATTGGTTTTTGTTTCGAAAGAATTTTTCCAGGATCCTCTGGAGGACCAGGAATAAACACCGACGCTCTGACCGGTTTTGGGAGTTCCCTTTTCTTCTTTACTTGAAGCTTGGCTCCATTCCATCCCATACAGAAAGCTTAGGAACAGTCTCCTTAAGCCAGGTGACTGCCCGTTCGTTTTCACAAACAACTAAAGAAAATGTTCTCCAGTAGGAAAAAGAGGAGAAGCGAGGAAACTCAGTTGAGCTTACAACCTCCTCATCCAAATGTAAAGTCAACGCAGCTCGAAGAACGCTATGTTAATCTTCAGTTAATGCTTTACTAGCCACTGAGCCGTCAACGATCGCGTATTCTACCTTCGTATTGCTAAAATCTTTGCCTAGGACAAGGAGGCTGATGTAGAGCCACCATGCGTCAATTGAGGTCTGACATGATCCTCAATTGAGACAACTCCGCCACCTGTTGGTTTTTTAGCAGACTGTTCCATCTGTGGTGGAGTATACCCAATGTGTTTCCTTTTGTTGTTGTTGTTGTTGTAGCGACGGTGCGGTGCTACTCCTCCGGCTCCCCCTTCCATGTCCAGATTCAGAAACTCTGCTACTGCTCTCGGGCGGTACCACAAATCTTCCTTCGTCAAGTTGGTTGGCTTTCCTGGACAATTAAATAGGTGGTCTGCATCATGTGGCGTGCCCTCACATGTGGGACACTTGTCAACAATGTTGTGGTCGATTTGGCTCTTGTAATTATTTAAGATGCGTGACCAACCGGATCTTAACTGCGCTAGAGTGGATCTGGTGCTGCGCGGTAGTTTGACCTCTTCCGCAGCGACCTGTGGCGGCTTACGCTGGAGAACTCGATTTGGAGCGTAGTTCTTTAATGTGTCCTCAACAACCCTCGTGTGTAGCGTTTTTAAGCCCGTTTTATATGCAAGCTCGTCAACGTTATCCGTTATTTCGTTGCCTCTAAACTCACTTAAGAAGCATTTCGCAGTACGCCTTATGTCTCTTGGTGGTTTGGTTGTGGATAGGGTGTCATTGCAGGGATGTTGCTCTTTGTGACAGGCCCATAGATATTGTTTGGTGAGCATTCCATTGTGTTGTCGGATCGGCAATATGTTACATTCCTGGTGCTGGTGATCTTGGTGAGCCATCAAATGACATCCGGTTGCTGTTCGCAACGCTGCGTTTTGTGTTACTTGTAACTTATTCCAGTGGGTGTCAGCGACTTGAGGTATCCATATGGGTGCAGCATAATTCAAAATAGGTCTCCCTATTTTTTTGTCAATGCAATTGGCAATTCTATTGTCCTTTAGACTTGACTGAGGAGCCTCTTCGGGCTCCAAAGTCTTAGATTGCCTTTTACTTACTCACTTGCCCACTTGCCTTCCTCTCGGCACGTTGTTGTTGTCCCAAGTGATTGCTGTATATTCGCTGGACTCGGTGGTAGCTTGTCCATAAGCTCTATGTAACTCTGCAGCAGCTCTTGTAGCTTCATCTTCTTCGTCCGGATTTATCATCCACAACAAAAGAAAGGAAAAACCGAACACACTGAAAACACAATTAAATTACCAGGAAAAATAAAAACAATCAAGAGTGAGTGATGAATGTAAAACTTCCATTACTATTTTTGTTACGATTCTTGCGGACGTTTCTTTAACTATTTGAATTAACATTTATTTTTGTATTAAGTTTTGTCTCTTGTATTTTCACTTGAATGTTATGTTTTCCTAGCTCTAGAGTTTGTGTTTCAATGTTTGTGACTTGCAAGCTCAAACTTTTTTTTACCAAACGGGTTTGTCACGTAAATTAATATATAATATGTATACTATTATTGGTAACATTACAAAAACCTTATATACCATCCTGTGCGTTTGCTGTGGAAATTTCCAACAAAATGTACAAACACTACAATGTATGAATGAGAAAAAAACACACATCGTTTTGTTTTACAAACCAACTTTTCCACATCTTGTTTATGAATTTTTTTTATCATGTGGAGATAGAATTTTATTAATTTTAAATTTATGTTGGATTATAAAAATCACTTTAACTTACTTTGTAGTGTAATTTATTATGTACTTAGAGAATTGTTTTTCGGTGAAATTAAAAAAATAAAATTTTTCTAGAAATGGCTGATGAGAATCAAATTCTATGAATAACTTTTCACTCCAAAATTTTAATGAATATGTTAAATCAATTAAAATTTATTAAAACAGATATTTAATTTTGTATTTCATCTTAACCGCTATCGTGTTAAAACTTGAACGTTATTTGAAAGAAGTTATATCAATTAATTTTTATACTAAACCGTACGTTCTTTTTAGGACTTGTAATGATCTCAAGTTTAATGGGATTAACATCACTTGCCATGTTTAGTTTCCCAAAAAATTTACAAGGAAATCGTATCCCACCACCAGTTAAACTACGTGCCATTGAAGACCAAAAAAAACAGGAAAAACCAATTGAAGAACCAAAAACACCTCAACTTAAAGGTAAAAATCACAAATAAATCTTGGTTGTAAAAATGTTAATCCTAGATTTTTTTTCATTTCAGATTTTCCAAAAACAATAAAACGGCAATTAAGCAACGATATACTTATGTTCCGTACAGCTTCATCTGTATTACATTTACTACCAGTAGCTGGATTATACACATTTCTTCCAAAGTATTTAGAAACACAATTTAGATTAACCGCACATGACGCTAATTTGATATCAGGAATTGGTGGAATATTGGTGATGGGAGTTGGTATTGTTATTTCAGGTGTTGTCATTTTGAAATTTAGTCCAACTGCTAGATCAGTTGCTGCATGGATTGCATTCACTGCAATTGTGTATGCTGGTGGTATGGCAATTTTAATGTTCGTTGGTTGTCCGATGGAAAATTTCAAGGGATTAACAACGTTTAAGGAAAACGCGTAAGGCTCTACAAAAAACTTACATTTTGATTTTACTTATTAAATAATTCTTTTCGTTTAAGTGTTACAAAATTCGTTCCTCTTTGTAATTCAACATGTGAATGTGATACGAATAAGTTTTCACCGATTTGTGGATCAGATGGTAGTACATATTTTTCATCATGTCATGCTGGATGTAAAACATCATCAACAGAAAATGGAAAAACAATTTTTAATGATTGTCATTGCATACCTGAAAATTTTGAACAACCCGAACTATACGATGCTGTTAACGGATATTGTGATGGAAATTGTAAAAGTTTTGTATTTTTCATATCATTATTTTCCTTTTTTGTATTTATGCATTCGACATCGGAAGTTGGTAGTATGTTGTTGATTATGAGATGTACTGATCCGAAAGGTGAGTTTAAGTTCAAACAAAATATAAGAATCTTTATATAATGTTTATTTCTTTTTTTTATATTTAATAGACAAAGCAATGGCAATGGGGGTAATACAGTTTGCGATTGGATTATTTGGAAATGTACCATGTCCGATTATTTACGGAACGGTTGTAGACTCAGCATGTTTAGTTTGGGAAACGATATGTGATAAACAAGGAGCATGTTCGTTATATGACGGCGATACTTTCAGACATTTCTTTTTAGGAACAACCTCAGGAATTATGGTTTTAGCATTTATAGTTGATTTAGTTGTATGGCATAAAGCACATCGTATTGATATTGATCCAGGAACAAATTCAGAAGGTGATTATGAGAAAACAACAAATGTGCCTGATACAACTGTTTAGTCATAAGAAAAAATTTATTATTATATAAGTGTAAATTATTATTACAATTTTTTCAAAAGAATTTTTTTATTCAAAATTCAGAAAAAGAAGACTTTTTTTTTTATATCAATATACAAAATAAAAATACATAAAAATTAATTTAGTAAACAGTAATTAAATCTCAAATTATTGATATGTTTTTATTTTCATATATATTTTATTGTTTTTAGATTCTATATATATAAATATTATGTTAATTTTTTTTAAATTTGTAATGTACTAGTCTCGTTTTACTATTTTAGTTTTAAAATAATATTTTTAGTGCAGAAACAAAATTTATTTTATAGAAAATTTTATTCGTTATAATATTGTTTTGTTAAAATTTTAATAATTTTAAAGAGGCCGATAACAACTGCCATTTATCTGTTACACGTTATAAGCGATAACACAATTGTATTTAATGTTGCATGCAACATAACTTTTTTTTTGTACTAAAATGTTTATCTAAGATTTAAACCCATCACAAAATATATAAGAAAACAACGAAATAAAATAAAAAATAAATAAAAAAAGCCAGTTTAACGATATGTATAAATAATAAATTAACTAAGAAACAACAAACTGAAATAATTACAATAATTTAGTTTTTATCTAATTAATATAATATAATTTATATTTTTTTTATATTATATTATATTAAAATTTCTGTTTATAAAGAAAAAATAATATTAAATAAATATTGTTAAAGGTACCTCATTTTTTTTAATTATATAAATAAATAGATAAACAAACAAAAAACATAAACATAAAAAATATATGTCGAGATGTATGAGATATTAATTATAGAATTTTATTTTAAAAACATTTTTTTTTGAAATAAAATTAAAATTATAAATATTTTTAATTTGTTAGTTATAAAACAAAATTAAACTAAAAAAATATACAAACTAGAAATTTTTTATTATTATTATTAGAACAATATATATGAATGTATACATAAGTAAATAAATAAAATTTTATATTGATTTTATGTAAAAATAATCATAATAAAAATGGTAATTAATTAGACTTGTTTATGTTTGGAGTGTTATCCTAATTTGATACACTAATTTTTTCCATCTATTTTTTTGTACGAACATTTTTAGAATCTGACTTCTACCTTTTCAATTTGCATTGCGTTTTAGGTGATATATCAAATCAAAGTTCCCATAAATACTTCTGATTGACATTCACGAGAACGCGACTCTTTGGTGTCAAATAATCGAAGAAAACTCAAACGCTAAAAAATAACTGAAACCACTAACTGGTAGTCAAATTTTCGATTTAGTACAACCCGATGGTAAAACTTTTCGTTTTCGGTGTTCAATGATACCCATAGGTCAATCTAATAATAATATGAAAACATATTTTGTAACGTTTCTTCGCCGAGTTACAATTATTTAGTTCGATCACTAAATTAGGAAATCAAAACACAATGGATTTTCTAAACGTTATAATTTTATTCGTTCAAGATTTCATTATAAAAATATTTCTCCTATTACTATTTCCCTTAATTGTTCTTGTTCTAACAATAATTCACCTATTATACTTGTTCACAATACCACTTTTAACTTTCTACTTATAACACTGTTAATTTTAACTCGCCTGTATTACTGCTATATTTATACTCAATTCAATCGCTTACAAATTTATACTACTTATCCTCAAACAACACCTTTTATATATACTACATG
Source organism: Diogma glabrata (assembly GCA_963693315.1). NCBI lineage: Eukaryota > Metazoa > Arthropoda > Insecta > Diptera > Cylindrotomidae > Diogma > Diogma glabrata. The sequence continues at coordinate 3,508,530 of OY856186.1, read as the reverse complement.
AAATAGCCTCGATACTACTATTATATTCTAGAACACAAAAATTCCTTTTTCAACATAAACTATTAATCTACATCTAATCTACTCAACATATCCTATTAATTTGTTAATTTTTTCCTATTTTTTTGATCCACGGGTGTGACAACCCCGCGTACTCCAGTCCCTGCTATTGGCATATGAGTTAACGTGAGATATCACATACCACTGGCAATAGCAGTGAGATATCACTAGCCAAGGTGATATCTTAGGGGTGCTGGCTGATGAACTGTATTCAGTCAACGGTAGCACTCTCAATCTTAGCCAATGAATATTCATTGGTGCTGGAACGCTGTAGCTTGCTCGATGAAACGAGCTTTCATATAACTACATATCTGAGCTTTAATCATTGAAAAATATACTGCGTCCCATAATCAGGGATTATGCCATTGGCTGGACTATTGGCAAACCAATTTTAGTTTTGTTCCTGCAAATTTGTAAAACAAATTCGCTTTTTATCTCTTATTTTATTTTTATTTTCCCTATCCTATCACGAAATATTGGCCTATGTCATATTTTATATGTGATAGGATTTATGGTTTAGTTATCCATTACTTAACAAAAAAATAAACAAAAAACAGATTTGCGTCCATTAACATCCTTAGAACGCATGTTGTTGTGGGACCTTGGTCTTAAAAGGTTTTTATGTGTTGTTGTGACACATATTGTAATGCCTACTACACATCACATTTTAATATGTGTGAATCTATTATTTTCAATTGTTTTATTTACCAATTCTAATAGGATAAACAAAAACTTCCTATTACGTGTTCACTTTGGCTACGTTGTTATCTTTTATTGATTTTTATATTTTTTTGTAGGTGTTTCTCCCTTTTCCTTGAACTTGATTATTGGTGCCAAGCTAGGATCTTCCAGTTGTGCCTTCCTTACTACTTCAGGTGTCTAGTCTTCACTAGAAAGCACTTGCAGAAGCCTGACATCAATAATGTTTTCCTTACTCTCCACCCGATTTAAGCGCTTGCATTCCACCTGGCTCCTTCTTGTCAATGCATCAGCTTTTGCATGTGCATTTCCCCAGACGATTGTTTCGGTATTAGGTGGCAGCTTTTCGCGATGTTCCAATGTTGATATCCTCATACTTGATTCTGCACCATTCATCTGAAGAGCCAACTCTAGGTTACCATACTTGAGTTCTCCATTTCCAGCATATATTACAAATTCAGTCGGCCTCATGAAGTCCATGCCCAAAATTACTTCATCAACGATGTCTGCCACTAGAACGTCATGCTGAAAGTGCGTATTTCCTATTTTTATATCAGCAATTTTGCTTCCCCTGATAGTTGCACCTTCCCCTGTTGCTGTTTGTATTCGATTTCTTTCTGCTGGTTGTAATTCCCCTTTTAGTAAATCTGTACGGACTATTGTGCTAGTTGCTCCAGTATCTAGTGTAATGGTACAGTTGTTGTCATCAATTTCAGCTCCAATCGTTAGACTGTCACCATTCCTTGCGATTCTTGAAATAGGGATGGAGATTATGGGGCATTCAGTTGTGGGAGCCAGCTTACGCCCCTTAAAGCTGACTCCTTTTAGTTTAACTCTTTCGCTGCTATCTGACCATCCTCTCCCGCTTGAGCCTCTTCTTCAGATGATCTCCGTCTAATTGGTGATGTTGATCTTCCCCGTTTTCGTCTGATCTCTCTGCATTCTCGAGATATGTAAGTGTGACCAAGCTTGTCACATACCCAACATCTTATTCTACTGTTGAACTCTCGGGATCTTCTTTGAGGTCTGAAACTATCTTCTTCCATTTCTACACGGCGTACTTTGTTGGTTTGACAGTTGCTTGTGCTGTCTCACTAGTCAACCCACAAGCTATTGTTTCAGAAAATGTAGCTTTAGGTGTCATCACAGTTGACTTCCGCGTCTCTGGATCTCTTATGCCGTCGATGAACGCATCTATCTTCTTTCTTTCCATATAGTCTGGTGATGTATTTCCATGTGCCATATGTACAAGACGTTCAATCGCAGACGAAAACTCTTGCAGACTTTCTCCTATTCGCTGGTAGCGACCCTCCAACTCAACTATCTTAGCTAAAACCGACAGAATTGCAATTGGTTTATAATTGTCAGGGTCTATCTTACTGCCTTTCTTTGATATGGGTTAAACGCTGGCCAGCTTTCAAGAATCGGGAAATATTCCTTTTATAAGATAAATAGAAAATTTTTGTTAAAATTGGAGCTAGTTGCCCCGCAAAGTTTTTAAGAATGAGGGGTGGAATAACGTCGGGGCCAGCAGATTTGTTGATATTGATAGAAAGAAGCATTTTCCATACAATATTGCAACGAAAAATAATTGGTTTCATTTTCGTTACAACTGGGGAATGAGTGTAGGAGAATGGTGGGTTCAACATTGTTAGAGTTTTCTGCGAAAATACGACCCAAAAGATCCGCCTTCTCTTTCGAGTCGCTCACGGGAATTTCATTCAGAACTAAGGTTGGAATAGAGGTTCGAGTAAAATTGCTCTGGACTGATTTAACTGCCTGAAAGAAACTACGTGAGCCAGATGGGTGCTCGGCGAATTTCTATGCTTTCTTCTGGATAAACGCTTCTTTGTCCAGGTCTATTATGAATTTACTAATATTTCTGGCTTTCTTATAGGCGCTATGGGTTTCAGGTGTTTTATTAGCGTTATATGTCTTAAATGCTTTGCGTTTATTCCTCACTGCCTCATCAACATCCCGCTTGAACCAAGGCTCAGTTTTAGGAGTGATTAATCGATTTGGAATAAACCGCCGCATTTCGTCTTTTATGATTTCAGAAATTCTTATTGCCGATGTGCTAGGATCTTGATCAACACAACAAATAGTTTTCCAAGGTGTTTCATCATAAAACTTTCTCTGTCCCTCCCAGTCAGCGCGTTTATAGTCCCAAACGCGACGAGGATTTGCTTTAATTGGTGTCGGTGATGTAAATTGCACTATTGCTGATTAGTAAATGGTCCGATGTGCCGAGGGGTTGTTCAACTTTTGTCTTCGTAGTATCTGGTTCGTTTGTCAAAAACAGATCCGGCAAATTATTGTTATGATGTGAATTGTCTGCGATTCTAGTGGGACACTCTATCATTTGTGTCAAACCGTGATAATCTGCGAGCATCAGTTCGGCTTGTCTTCAAACGTCGTCAGTGCGCGATGAATACTTAAGCCATTCTTTATTATGAATATTAAAGTCTCCAAGAATGACCAGTCTTGCTTTGGGGTAGTCCGTGGTAATCTTGTCTAGATTAGCCGATATTTGATCGAAAAAGGGACATCCTGGGGGAGAATTCGGGGAGCTGTATAATTCTATTATAAACATAGTTTCATCAACACCTGAGATCTTCAGTGCTATAGAATTATGGTGCTTAGAGTTCAACTCGTAGGCCTTAATTCTCATACATGAAAGTGAATCTCGAACAAATGCAGACACCATGCTGTTATAAAAGGAATGTTCCAATTCGTAGCTAGGTATCCGGTATTTATCGAGATCCAATTTCGATGCTTTGCCACTAACAATTGTTTCGGTAAGAAACAATATGTCAGGTTTATTTTTTTCGATGTAGTGATGAACCACGTTTAGATTCGAATTGAGACCTCTTATGTTGGTGAAGTGAATGCTGAGCTGTTGGATCGCTCTGCTTCCATTTTGTTGAGACAAAGACTTACCATTTGCCATTTCAGGTATAGATACTGAAATTCGGCCAGGCCTTAATTTCAACACTACACAGTACAAAGAAAACTGGGTATCTCTGTCACAAAAACACGATAGCAGGTTTCATGCAACAGTAGCACGATAAGAGAAAAGCAAAAAAAATGGGGACGCAGAAGACACTAACAAAATTGAAGAGTACAAATAAAGAGTTAAATTCGAAATTCCTACTAACAACTAAAACGAAATTTTACATTTCCTGTTACCAAGCAATATAAAACAAATTTATGCTTTAAAATAATAAATAAATTTATTACATCAAAGCAATAAAATTTTACCTGCCTACCGCCTGGTAACAGTAAATATAAAATACCAAATAATTTTTTAATAAAGAACAATCTCACCAATTATATAATTGTACGCCTCCGTTCTTCAACACTTTTATTTTCATAAACACTAATACAAACACTATAACACACACTTATTTTACTATTTTAGATTATTTTTTTTCCTTAAAATTTAGGAGACAACCTTCTTCGTTTGACTCCGGTTGATAGAATTTATCTTGAGGCACACACAAATTACTCTATCTGAGACGCTGTTCACATGAGTCATTTGGTTTGACCACCGTGGGCTGATGAGCAGTCCTACACCATGCATCAAAATATGGCTATCACTGCCTCGATAAAACAGAGTGTTTCCTGATTTCAGTTTCAAGAATTCTTCTCCACGCCGTCTTACTTCACTCAATCCGACAATGCTCCATTTGATTTTTGCTAGTTCCAATTCCATTTCAAGCAGTTTTTCGTTCGATGATAACGTCCTTGCATTGTATGTGGCAATATACAGTACGATGTGACAACCTATTGTAACCCAGGGATTCTTAGCACCCTCTGCTTGTCGTCTGGTCTGACCGTTGCCGGAGTCATGGATCGACAAGCGACTCTGAACTGAGGGCCTTTTTTGATGGGTTGTAATGTTCATGGTTTTTGAGGGGGGTATTTAGCACTAAAACAACACGCTTGCTACTGCGAGTTGGAGAGTGATAGTAGTACATCCAACTAGGACTGTGCATGCTGCTATTGTTTCACTGTTGAAATCTTCCGCCACCATCTTGATAACGCCTAGCTGTCTCCGGCCCTCTCTATACGTGACGTTAAGATACTACCCGAAGACAGCCCTCCTCATTCGTATGTTTGCTGACCTAGATTCCCATTGGGGTTAGAACCCAATCTTCCTCTCGGTTGCCCAGTGTAACGGGATCCACCACGTGAAAGTGAATGTAGGAGTTGATGTACAGATGCTATGAAGCATATTGCGCTATATATTGCGGATGTACATCCTTTGGAAACCAAAAAAATTCATGGTTCTGGGCAATGCTTTAAAGATTGAACGAAAACTATAGCGGTCGGCTCATCAATTCAAATGTGATTCTGAGGGAGTTGAGAGTGCAAATTTTGAAGAAAAATTATTTTTGATTTTGTCGAATAGGCTGTCACATGAAAGGTTGATTTTTTTCTAGTCTACAACAATTTTTTTTGTAATTTGCAAAAGCGCAGTTATTGAGTTATGTTAAAAAATGTGAAAAAAATTTCCTGTCCCTTAACTTCGAACGTTACCCAAGAAAATATTTGAAAAAATTCTTAGTTATGGACAATGTTGTAAAGATCGAAGGAAAACTATAGTGGTCGGCTCATCATTTCAAATGTTATTTTGAGGGGGTTGAGAGTGGAAATTTTGAGAAAAAATTATTTTTGATGAAAGGTGAATTTTTTTCTAGTTCAAAACGATTTTTTGTAGTTTTCGAAAACACCGTTTTTGATTCATTTGATTAAAATTCTTTAATTGTGTTTTTGTGAAGGACTATTCACGTAAAATAATCGTAGAAGAGGATAAATTTTGCTACGTTGTAGGAAATGGATATTATAGTAAAATGAATGAATTGAAATAAGTGAAACGAAATATAGAAATGAACAAACAAGATCAGATTAGATCAAAACATTTTAACAAGTCAGATGAACTCAACTTCAGACGAAAGGCGGTAGGTTGAAAAATTATGCGATAACATACCTGATACCTGTTTCCTATTCGATAGATTATCATTTAATTCATTTAATATGGTTGCATTGTAAATGTTCTCTGTGAAGGTGATCACTAATTACAAACATTTTTGAAATTTTTGAACTATTGAGCTACTGTTGAACTAGAAAATTGTTACAGTCAAGTAAATCGACGTTGGGGGTCTGTTCTTTTCGTTAGGTCTGACACAGTACCACTAGTGCAAAAAAATAGTAGTCACCATCACTTCAATTTTAGCTCTGCTGGCAGTCATTGTGAATGTTCAACTAGCTGAAGTTCAAATCCTGTTGGTATACTATGCCGATCTCCTCAATGTTCAGAAGACAAATCACTCGACTGTGTTAACAATGCACTCGTTGGCAATAATTTGATGACACTTCCTCCTTTTTCTTTTCGTTAAATTCAACAAAAATCCTTAAAACTGGCTCTCAAACTATTTTCTACAAAAAAATTTTTTAAAGAAAAATTCATGAACCAACAACAGTTGAAGTTACAACAATTGATAATATATTTTTTAGTATAAATAATTTATAAGCCGGCGTTATTGAAGCTTTCTTTAGCCACCATAAACAGCTTTGTGTAAAATGCAACCCAACGTGAAACTATGCAGACAAAACTGATGTTTTCTCAAATATTATATACACGGATGACGGAACCCTCAGCGAGCGAATTATATTCACACTTGCCTGACTTTTCTTTTTTATTTTTTTTATTATTGTTTAATTATTTAATTTTTCCATCAATTAGTTTACACCCAGAACCATAAATTCAAAATAGTAGATAAGTTTTTTTGGTATAAATATTAGTATTGTGACCATAATTTCTTTAATTGTACAAACAACCTGTAGATGAGATATTGTACCTCGAAACATGTAGTAAAGTTAATAAAAAAAATAAATAAAATAAATTTGCATTTTAAATTAAAAATAATTATTTTAAAAAAGTAAAAAGTTTTGCTCAATATTTTTTTTGTTTTGAGTGAGCTTAAGGATTTATATTTTCTTTAAAAAAAATACAAAAATAATTTATTTTTACTTCTGATTGACATTCCCAAGAACGCGGCTCTTTGGGGTTAAATAATCGAAGAAAACTCAAACGCTAAAAATAATTAAACCACCAATTGGTGGTCAAATTTTCGATATAGTACATCCCGATTGTATCTATCAAAACTTTTCGTTTTCGGTGTTCATGATACCCATAGGTCAATTTTCTTATTCCCGTCTCACATCAGTGAATCAGTAAATGGTGTAAAGTTGATATCCTCAATGTTCATCAATATTGAATTTAAGTTGAATTTCTTCTAAGTTTTTTAATTATTCATTATCCAGTTAATGGTTACACAAATTTTTAAGTCCAAACACCAATATCTGGCTATTGTTAACAAGTTAATCGTGCAAAAACATTTTTTTATTTGGTCGCTGTATCACGTAGCTAAGTAGTCACTTAAACTGGAGTCGACTTTAAAAAATTTGATATCTCATTTTCTATTCACAAACAGCACTCAGAAATTGATTATTCTCATTTTTCAAACCAGCTTACTATAGGGATACCTATTGACACAAGATTAGTCCAGAGACATTTTTCGTTTTAGAGAGTCCTAAACCTGTTTGAAGTCAACAAAAAGCTAGGCGACATGCATGTTGAACTCAGCATTTTTTCAAGATCAATTCTACCACTAAAAGTTTATTGGTGGTACCTCAAACTTGCCCGTAACGGAAGCACATTAATTGATATCTTCCAATCCATGTTTTTTTTTGCAAAATTTTTATTATAGTAAATTAATTTTTTTCTTTATTTAATTCATAATATTTTAATTTAGGGCAAATATATTTTAATTTTATATTTAATTATTAATAAAATGTTTTTGTTTTTATTTTTAGGTAAGTCAAAAATTCAAAAAGAGCCAAAATTAAGATAAGTTTTATATAGTTTATTGAAATATTAAATTAAATTTTATTGTTTAATATAAAGAAGTTTTTCGGACGACTAGGTATAATTATTACGGATGTACCACAATTAATTTGATAAATTATTTGTTGTGTTGTTTCTTTTTATTAAAATATTTTCTCCTCTCCTCTTGTACTCCTCTTGATTATTAATTGTTTATGTTTGTTATATTTGTATTTCTTAGTTGAATTCGATATAATCTGAGTTGTATGCTTGTGATATTATAGTCCTAGTTACAAGTTTACCCAACTGTTTGAACAATTTTTCCTTTAGGTAGTGCATATGTTGTGGTTGTAGTCACGTTGACTAAGTGCTACTCGGTCGATTCCGTTTCCGTTTCAGTTGAGTTTCTTCTGCAGCGACATGTGGTGGTGGTCTTTCATTGAGGATTCGATTATATCTGTAGTTGTTTATATTATCTTCCACAGCCTTGGTGTGAAGACTTTTTATGCCACTTCTATAAGTAGTCTCATCGATGTTTTTGTTGTCTGAATCTTCCCTAACTTCAGTTTGGAAGGGCTTAGCAGTTTTCTGTATGGTTCTATGTGGTGAGGCCATTAATAGGAAGTCATTGCATGGATGTTGTTCTTTGTGGCAGGCCCATATGTATTGTTTGGACAGCATTTCATTGTGTTCACGACCGGTAAGATATTACATTCTCCATGTGGGTGATCTCTCTGAGCCATACGGTGACATCCAGTAGCGGTTCTCAGGGCTGTTTTGTGTAGTATGCATCTTCTTCCAGTGCGTTTCAGAAGCTTGAGGCGTCCATATGGGTGCTGCATAGCTTAGAATGGGTCTACCAATAGCTTTGTATGTTGTGATAATTGTGTTTTTGTCCTTGCCCCATGAACTTCCTGCTAGTGCTTTAAGTGCATTGTTTCTGCTTTTCTTCTTTGAGTTCACCTGTTGTGCATGAGCATTGAACTTGAGCAGTGGGTCGAATGTTCCTCCCAGTAATGTCCGATTTTTGACTGTAGGAAGTAACACGTTTTTAATGCGGATGTTTAGTTTTGTATTCATCTCCTTCGTCCAAGGGGTGAAAAGTGTAGAAGTGGACTTTTCAGATGATAGTATCAGTTTTCTGTTACTAAACCATTCATGCAGGGAGTTGAGGTATTCGTTCAGTTCATTGGTGAGTTGTTCCAGATTGTTTCCTATGGCAAGGACTCGTGTTCTCATTTAGGACTTAGTGCTCTCATTTTAGATTTACAGTTTCTGAATGTCGTTCAGATGTCGTTCAGCAGTGTTGCGTGCAACGCTGTGTCAAACGCTTTTGATAGATCAAAAGCGGCTAAGATTGTTCTTGCACATGGCTGGTTTAATTTAGACCATCGTTGATTTGATTTTGAATTTTGTGAAGGGCCAACTACCGCTCTGCTGTGTGCTTTTTGGAGGTCTTGTTGATGTGGAGCTAGATTGCTGGAGCTTGATATCCTAGGTAGCAGAAGCGTTTCAATCAGTTTTGCGATAGATGAGAGGATGAAGATCATCCTGCATGACTTTCCTTCTTCTTCAGGTTTTCTGGGTTTGAGAATACGGTTAATTTTGTCTGTTTTTCAAATATTCGGTATCTGGAGAGTATTTAGTGATGCATTTAGTATTGTTGTAAGGTAATTCACTCCCTTGGGTCCAATGTGTTTAAGCATAACAGCCGATATGTCGTCGGATCCAATTGCTTTTTAGGGTTTGATTGTTCTGATTGCCTTTTCAACTTCCATGTTTGTAAAATTGATATTCTCAGCGCTGATGCCATGGCTGATGCCTCAGGTGGAAAATTAAGTTTAATATGTTGTATTTGCCGGAATGTAGCGCGCTTTTACCTTGCTAAACATATCTCTGAATTTTTCTCCCCAGAGAGGGCGTCAAGAGGTAAAAATAGTTTACTGAACTCATTTTCAGTAGAGTTGGTAAAATTTACCCAGTCAGCTTTGTTAAATTGATGTATGTCCTCTTCTCTGCTTTTACTTGGTTGATCGAACGACTTAGAGTGATTATAATCGGCACATGATCTCATGATCTGATCCCAGTGCATGTTCAGTACTCCATTTTGCTATCGGCATGAGTGAAATGCTGGCAAGGGAGACATCTGGGGATGAATACGAGTTGCTTGTTACTCTGGTCGATTGTGGTTCATTGAGGACTCCCCAAAGTTGGAGCCATCAATTTGATCAGCAATATTTTCACCTCGTGCATCGATGTTCAGGTGAGAGTGCCATAGATCTTGGTGTGCGTTCACAACTCCGAGTATAAGACTATCGTTGTTTTAAAATAGATGTTCGATGTTTGGTACGTATTCTGTATCACTGCTGCTTACTGGTGTTATATATGTATATAGACTAGTGTTATCTCTGTTTTACTGGACTTTATTATAATGCCTAATTGTTCCAGATGTGCATCATTTATTGCTGGTAGGGTAGTTGTACGGTGGATAACGCTTTTATGTATGATAAAGACAAGGCCACCACCTTTGTCCTTGTCTATATCCAGTCTTATAATCACTAATATTGTCACTAATTTTTGACTTATTATTTAATTTGGTTTATTGAAGAACCGTGACTAGAATATCATTAATGCACATAAAGTTTATTATGTCGTCTAACTTGTTTGTTAGACCATTACAGTTAAGTTGCATCACTTTCACATCACTTGGAGTATCCGAATGTGTGTTCATGTGCAATGTGTTTTGCTGCGTGCTTGTGTTGGTCTGTTCACTAGATAATTGGCAGCAGGGTGCTATAAAATGTGTGCTCCATTGCTTGTGTGTATGTATATAGGCCTGAGCAATTTTTAAGGTGACGCCATTCTTTACAGGGGTTGCACTGGACGGATCTTGTGTTAGCCCTTCTGAAGGTGTGAGGCAGTGAGGTCAGTGACAGCTACTTCTTTAACCAGAAAACGGAATGGCGGAGATTGCACTTTTCGTCGCAATTGTTGTGTGATGGTTCTTGGTCAAAATTTCTTTTGAGTGCTTCTGGGGCGTAGACCCGGCCATCTTCAGAAGTCAGGAGATTTTTTTTTGGTTATGAAATTTTAATTATTTCTCTACGTATTGAAGTGTTAGTTTATTACTATGATTTGCGGTGTCACTTTTAACCGTATATTTTGTTGTCATAATTATGACCAAAAAAGTAAAATACATTTTCATTTGTTTAAATTTTATAAAAATATAAATTTTTATCAATTTAAGGTTAAATTCAAAATTTCATAATCCAATCAAAATAATTGTTTATTTTTTGTTGTCATAGTTATACGATTTTTTTAATAAAAAATAACAAATATATATAATAACTTGCTCAACATATTTTATTTTAAAATTTTTAATATTGATTTAGATTAAACAGTTTTTTAAAATATTTTGCTTACGGCGAATAAAAAATAGTAAATGATGCTCGGACGTAAGCCTTTTTGAAGTTAATGTGGGTGCAAATCTCGCCTGGCACCTCGTTTCGCAAACTCCACATACGTCCTTGCATCATAATGTACTATTATAAAAATTATTTTTTTTCTCCAACCGGACTAAAAATTACACTTCTGTTTGGGTATATTTTACAAAAAATATGTCATTTGTTTATTGCATCTAGTTGTCATAGAAGCAGTCGCCTTAAAGTATCATTCAAATCTATTAAACAAATCTACATTTCTATGCAAAACAAAAATCAAAGCTTGAGTAGAAAATTTATTATTACTAGGAATCGCCCAGTGGCCGAAATTCGGTCATTGTAAATGGAATTTGTAAAAAGACCTCCCAACACAATAGCTACAACACGTTATTTCAAAGTTTGATTTATTGATATAATTGATTTTGAATTGTGAAACAAATAACTTGAAAAAAAAAAAAATAATCGCAACAAACTCAGAAAACCACACCTTCATATTTTTCCCCTTTTTTCTCAAAAAAATCGTCAAAATTCCAAAAATACACATTGCCCCACTTTTGTTGAGGCAAATATTTTGAAATGGTACCACAAAAAAATAGTGCTGACGTATTTATATATAGATTTGACAAAAAATTAAAATTGTTGCTTGTATTTACTTTGAGATTTGAATTAAATATAATTTAAATAGCTCAATATTTTCAAATTTTATTAAATAATAGATTAAATAACGATTGGAGGAAAAATTTAGTGTTTTTGCTCGTCCCAAAATCCATTATTTTTTGTCCTAGTGAAACAAATAACTATTCATATTGTTATGTTTTTCCAAACTTCCTTCGGATTGGCCAAACTCACAATTCGATAAACGCAATTCCCAAATCACTTTTTGGATTTGATCATTGATTAGCAAGCAAACACACCAGGTTTTATTAAGTATTCAACACCTTAATTGTTCCACAACAACAAGAAAACAATACAGCAAACAATATTCCTAACTAGAATATTCTTGAACAGCTTCAGAAACTCCAACGGTTGATTGTATAAATATTTCTATTCAATAACACTTAAAACTTTATTCGCAAAAACTAATTTAAATATCACTTTAATATTTTTAACTTTACCGTCACACGTTTAAAATAAAACTTATCTAATTTACAACACGAATTGCTTATATACTATTCTGCTTATTTCTAGATAATGCAAGGTCACTTTTTAGAAACCTTGAGAAAATAGTAGAATATTCGATTACTTTACGTTATGCTGATTTGATTCATAAAATTATTGAATTTTATTTATTGTTGACCCAAGTTCTACGAAATACAACAGCAACACTATTCATTTCATTAATTTGTTGATTTGATTTTTCTGGGAGTGACTGTAATCGTCTAGATTTTTCTGTAATCGTAACAATATGTTCTTAATAGTTTACTTATACAGTTATACCTATTCTATACTTTTTTCGCATTTTGGCTTCCGTACATTGGAGCACTGATGTATGTACATTATGTGAAGAAAATAGACAGTTCGGCTCGGCAGCAGGGTAGTCACACCCGTAGACCAAAAATAAAAATTTGTTCGAATATCTGTAAAGCGTCATCATCAGACTCCGATAATTTTTCGTTTGAAGCTTCTAATAAACTCTTTACTATGCTTTCATCAATAACACCAGCTATTGTTACGATACTATCGTCAATATTTAAAAATTGTTTGAGTGTTGTCGACTTAACATTATTGATAGCAGTTCGGATCATTAGATGTTTTGAAGAGCTTACGAAATCCTGAATTACCTTACGAAGTAATGTAATTACTTACATTTTCAATACATTTTTAAGGGGAACAGTTTAAGACTTCATTATTTCAATCCATTTTGTAGTGGATTCCTCTACTTTGTTGTACTTACTTTGAAATTTACCACATCTAATTTTTTACATTTCATTGCAGAAATGACTGCCTTAATTTGTCCGGAAACAGCCGAATTAGTCCAACCGATTGAGGATGGATTAATACTGAAGGATCTTTGCGACTCATCAGAACGCACTCATTTCACTCCTCAAAATATTATTCATAAATTAAAATGTTTATAATTTCAATCTCGTTCTTTCTCGTAAGAGTAAAATTTTTATTTTTTCGATTTCACAGCTTTGGAGGAGTTTATATTTTTCCTTTTCTTTCATTCGATTTGCAAAAAATGAAAACTAGTACGTTTTCATCATCCTTTTATTTCTTTTTCTAACAGTTTCCTTGCATAATTGAACAAAACATTCAAAAAAATTATTTATTTTGTGTGTTGGAAAGCATCGAATTTGAAGCTAAAATAAAATGTGTGAGTATTTGAAAGAAAATATTTATTTCAATTTAGGAGTACGAACGACATTTTATTATTGTCTCTCGTATTTGGGAGAGTTTTATTTTTTTTAAGTTACTCGCTCTGCAAAAACAGAGTAAAGGAGTGATATAAGGAGCGTTACAAACTTTGGTTTATCTGAAGTTCCATAGTTCATCATAAAATATGGACATAGATAAGGAGATAGTAAAACAAAAGTTTTTTTAAGGAATCGTGTTTGATTTAGAAAAATCGAAAAAGATCGAAATATTAAAATAAAAACTTCAATGAATTATCGACATCTTAGTTTTTGTGTTATTACCAAAAATGAGGGTTTTTTCTATTTCATTGCAATGCACTTGCTTTTTGCTATACGTTTCTGCCCCAAACTAAAAGCCATTGCACCATATCTTCAACAAACTAGATAAACACCCTAAAGATTGACATGGTTTCAGTTTCTTCATATTTAATTTCTATCAAACTTGTTTGTTTTTCGATGCGATTAAAATTGAGATTAAAAACTGAATTTGCAAAAATTATCCGATAGTAAAAACATTTATTTCAACTAATTTTAAATATGGTTGTGATTAATTTGGTCTAGACATAAGTATTTTAAATAATTTTCCCATTTGGGTATTTAAATATAATAGTGAAAAATATGATAAACATTTTATTACCGGTAAATTGGGCACATTTTACCTGGAATGGGTAATAAAAATTGGAATTGATAGTAAAATTATTTTTTGGTTAATATAAAACCCCCCAAATGTCCGCACATCGATCACAAGTCGCATTTTTTTCTATAATGAAGATCTTCAATTTTTGGTTCTTAATTTTTTTTATTTCATTAATTGAGGCAGTTGTGTGTCAAGAAGTTCTTCCGATTTATGAAATAGAAAAATGGCGTGAAACTCATCCAGCTTTAGCAAAATTACGTCCAGTAGGAGATGGTAAAGGTTTTAACGCACGAATTATTAATGGAGAAGAGGTTGAACCACATTCGTGCCCTTATCAAGTTGGTGTATATTTGACAATAGACGGGCGAACTGGTTTCTGTGGTGGTTCTCTTATTACTCAGAAGACTGTTCTAACTGCTGCTCATTGTCTTGACATGTGAGTGTTATTAATATATTTTGATTTAAAGTGATTTGCTTAGTTATTTTATTTATTTTAACGAATAGTGCATCAAGCATTCAATTGATACTAGGAGCACATAGAATTAAGGAAGATGAGCCTGAACAGATAGAAATTATCACGACCAGCAAGACCGTTCATAACCTCTATGTGCCTACAATTATTGCAAACGATATTGCAGTCGCCCATTTGGATGAACCCGTTACACCAACACCCGCAATACAATTAATTGCCTTACCATCTCAATCACAAATACTTAATTTATTTATTAATCAATTAAGTACTGTGACAGGATGGGGAATAGTGAGTGATACATCAACTGTTATATCAGATGTTTTACTTAAAGCTTCCAATCCAATAATTGATAATGCATCATGCGCACTTCGTTTACGACTTCCCGTACTTCCGTTAACGAATATATGCTTTGCCGGAGATGGAGGTCGTTCAGCATGTCATGGTGATTCAGGTGGACCATTAGTTATTACTATTAATAATGTTTTGATTCAAATTGGAATCGTATCATGGGGAAGTGGTGAAGGGTGCGAAAAAGGTTACCCATCAGTGTTTACCAGAGTAACGTCATACTTACAATGGATTGCCCGTAATTCTGATTACGAACTTTCTTAAATCCGAAAATCTTTCTTAAATTCTTAAAATCGAAAAGTAAAAGTAATAATTTGTATAAGTATAAGATGACTCTTCTTCTGAAAAATGAAAAAAGTTGTAAACAAGGAATAATGAAAGAAAAAAATAAACTCTAATTTTAAATGTTTGAATTAAAAAGACGTTCAGTGCGAAGCAGTGATGCCAACCAGTACCCTCTTGTTTTTAGCACTATTGAAACAAACTAAATCTGAATTGTCATTTCCAATTTAAATTCTTTTATGTTATATTTCAATGATTGTTATAATTTTAATAGTATATTACTTCGGTCTGAAAGACCTAAGTATTACATACGTTAGCTAAAAGTGAAATTCCTACCCCCACTTTTTTTGGCATTTCTCGACGTTTTTGGAACTACTGGTTCTAAAAAAGCAAAAAAAAAATGTATGTCTGTCTGTCGGCCGGCCGGCCGTTCGTCCGTCCGTCCGTCCGACCGTCACAACCGACGAAAGCTAGAAAACGGCTGAAGGGATTTGAAAAATTTAGAATTCTAAAAATAGGTAAGAGCCGAAAGGACGATGTGTTCGATAACTGTACCGGAAGTGGGTCAAAAAAATCGACTTTTCATATTTTTGGCTTAAAAAACGTTCATTTTAAGTGATTACGAGTAGGAACATTGAATTTGGAGAAATCTGGATGGTCGGGATTGGTATGTGAGATCAAAAACTAGATTATTGCATTATAAGTTTGTCAAAAAAATGTTGTCAAGTGTGTCAAAAGAAAGATTTTTATTTATTTTTTTACCCAATTTTTTAGAAAAAAATAAAGTTAATTATTTGTTTGAAATGAAATTTTATTATTATTATTGAGAATTATGGCATTATAAGTTTGTCAAAAAAAAGTTGTCAAGTGTGTCAAAAGTAGAAACCGCTCTACAACATTCTACAACATCATATTATGAAACACTCTTTAGAATCTACAAAATTAAAACTTGTTCATACCACAAAATACTGTTTCAATAAATATATAACGAATGTATTTTGGATTTAGTAATTTAGAATTAATAATGAATCTCACTCGGTGGTGAACACAATAAAATTTGGAAAATAAATTATTTTAAAATAAATTGTTAAATAAAAGTTTTTATAGTGAAAACAATAATTATTTTATTTACAAAATAAAGTTGTGAGTGTATATTTAAAAGTGATCAATCGAAACAATAGTGCACATTAAGTAATAGCAGGTTATAGTGCTTCACCCAGCTATAACGGCTATTACAAAAGAAAGATTTTTATTTATTTTTTACCCAATTTCTTGGAAAAAAGTAAAATTAATTATTTGTTTGAAATGAAATTTTATTATTATTATAGAGAATTATGGCATTATAAGTTTGTCAAAAAAAAAAAATGTCAAGTGTGTTAAAAAATGATTCCATTTATTTTTTTAGCCAATTTTTTGGGAAAAAAATGTAGCTGTTTTTATGACGTAAATATAATTGAAATTTGAAAAATTTTGAAGTTTTGATTTTATTATAATTTTAATAATTTTGGAAAAAGTTTGAATTTTTGAATTTTTAAGAATTTTTGGAATATTATTAGAATTTAGAAAAAATTTAAATATTTGATTTTATTCTAGTTTTTGGAATATTTTTAGAATTTTGAAAAAAAAAAATAGAATTTTTGAATTTTATACGTATTTTTAAAATTTTGAAAAAAGTTTCAATTTTTAATTTTGTAAGACTTGGAATGTTTTTATAATTTTGAAAAATTTTACATTTTTGATTTTATTACAATTTTTATAATTTTGGAAAAAGTTACAATTTTTGATTTTGTTATAATTTATGAAATATTTTTAGAATTTTTGAAAAAAGTTTTAATCTTTGATTTTGTAATAATTTTTGAAAAACAAAATTAATTACATATAAATAAAAGAGGATATAATTTTGAGTAGTACTTTTAGGCAATTATTATACCAACCGAACTCACCCGTTATTGCATTTTTGTGTCGTTTCATGAAACAAGACCTGATCTGGATCAGATCATGGGTCAAGAAATGCAGCTGGTTTATTATTTAATCAGGAGCCAAAGTGCTAATTTTTGTGTTGAGTCTATAGTTTGGCGGTCGAACGTTGAGAGGTCACTTTAGCTCCGAATTAAATGCACTATTTTCGAATTAAATACACTTTTCACCCTTTAAAGTAATTAAATTGCTAATGCCAAATTGCCAATTTATAGATTTTTCGGTTTGGTTGTAAATCAGAATTAAATTCAATCAAATACTTTGTAGTGACCATATGGGTGGCACTGTACCTAAAGCTTAAAACGCATTAATAATCATAAAATATAACCATAAAATAACATATCAAATAACAAGCCGTTGAATCAGCTGAATTTATTAAAAAGAATGAACATATTATACTGAAATAGATCAGAGTCATATAAGCGTCGGTTATGTTAATACGTTATATCAAATAAATGTTACGTGAAATAAAAAGTTGTGATTTGTGATCAGATATAGGAAATAAAATTCATCTAACCGGCCGGCTCTCCAGGAGGAACCGCCTACATCTATATTAACCTCTGTGACCGGTCCTTTGGTAACAGGCCAAGAGGACGAAACAACCTGGGCCACCCTGTCGAGTATATTATGAAATATATACCGGGTATCCGATACCGGTTTTTAGAACCGTTATAACGGTCATTTGGATACTAATATTTTTAAAAACTTCATAAATTTGAAATTTTTGAAACCTTTTTAATCGATTTCTTCTAAAAAATAGACCTCTGCGGTTAGAGGTTTCTGAATAAGCGGCTCCAACAAAAAAGCTTGGAAAACACAAAATACTTTTGAAACAACTGACACTCTCACGGTCACATTTGTGAAGCCATATCAAAAGAAGTTTCTAAAAATATGTGTTTTATCAATATCTTGGATAAGTTTGTAAATCAGCAAAATCCGAATCATGGTTAAGAAACTAGAGCCTTTTTACTGAGAAAAAAAGTTTTTTTTTAAACCGTTATAAAGGCCGTTTGGATACTAATATCTTTAAAAACTTCATAAATTTAGAATCTGTGGAAACATTTTAATCCGTTTCTTATAGATATAAACCTCTGCAGTTAGAGGTTTTTGACTTGCCGGCTTCAACAAACAAGTTTGTAACAATCCCCAACAACAACAATTTGCAAAAACCTTATAACAATCAATGGAAAAAAAATAAAAAGATTTGAATAGTTGAAATTAATTTTTTTTTCTTAGAAATAAACTCTTTCGATATTTTGCAGTAATTGCACGACATATGATATAGAGTAGGTTTGCCGTGTGTTTTTCATAAAGTGTCTTAAATTGTCACACATATGTTCTGTGGTAGATTTGATATTTGTTTGTTGCAAAATTGGATAGATGTAGTTTTGCTTAATTTTCTTTTTAAAATTTGTTCGACATCTGTTTGTAATTAGTTTGTTTTGTTTAAACTAATCTGATATATCAGATTCTACTTGTACACAAAACTGACTGATCTCGAAATCTACCTATTTCTAGCGGACATCTTGCCGCTCGGACTTTTTATTTTTAGGTAAGTCAAAAATTCAAAAAGAGCCAAAATTAAGATAAGTTTTATATAGTTTATTGAAATATTAAATTAAATTTTATTGTTTAATATAAAGAAGTTTTTCGGACGACTAGGTATAATTATTACGGATATACCACAATTAATTTGATAAATTATTTGTTGTGTTGTTTCTTTTTATTAAAATATTTTCTCCTCTCCGCTTGTACTCCTCTTGATTATTAATTGTTTATGTTTGTTATATTTGTATTTCTTAGTTGAATTCGATATAATTTGAGTTGTGTGCTTGTGATATTATACTCCTAGTTAGTTTACCCAACTGTTTGAAAAAAATTTCCTTTAGGGATTGCATATAATAATCATTAGTATTTTTGTTTCTTCTGATTTTACAGTTGTTTATTAGTGAGTTGCTTTATATTGATTCTACTCTTGTAGTTTCACTCAAAAGCCATTATACCACGTGTGCGACAGTCTGAAGAGTTTTCTTCTGATAAAACATGATGTCGGTGGCTGCGGTGTGATTAGCAATGAATGTTTTCCAACGTCGAAGATGTGATGAAAGCCAAAATGGTATCGTAATCGTTGAATCGGCTCAAACATAAATATTCGTATATTTAGTATCCTTGATTGCAATCATGGCGATCTGCCTCATGGGAGACATTTTGGATGCAATAATAGTTACTGTGATTTTTCTATTATATTTTATTGATCTGCAAAATACAAATGAACCATGAATCCAACCAATTGTATCTCTGAATCAGGGCTGCAAAACCATCAATTATTTTTAATGGTTTACGGAATGGCTTCTAATATCTTTGTTTCATTAGATGCCTTTT
Organism: Diogma glabrata; assembly: GCA_963693315.1. Classification (NCBI taxonomy): domain Eukaryota; kingdom Metazoa; phylum Arthropoda; class Insecta; order Diptera; family Cylindrotomidae; genus Diogma; species Diogma glabrata. The sequence goes on along the minus strand of OY856186.1, from coordinate 3,488,987 downwards.
TTCTTAACTTCAATCCAGTCGTTTTTAAAATGTTTCTGTTTTGAATAACAGCTGTCCGCGCTTCACTAATATGCAGGTCATTATTTATGGCAAGTGATGCTTCTAGATACATTGCTTTATTTTCTTCATTTAACTTGGATTGATATTTTGTTGCTAAGTATGATGCTGATGCTGCTCCATATGTCACGGTAAGGAGACGATAAGATTAAATGGAGTCTGAAGCACTATCCTGCTAAGCAATACCTTGGAAATCAACATCTCTTTGATCCACCAATACTCGCCGATATATTTTCTCAACGTCTGGTATACACAATATTTTTTGAGTTCTTAATATGTAAAGAATTGGGATAGGCGATTGTTGAACTGTTGTTCCTATCATTAAATATTCCTTTAGTGAGTTTCTTAATGACAACTTAATGGTAGCATGAGATTCAACCCGTTGGCATTAGTTTCCTTCAGGACTGCGTGATGTGCAAAGTAAAGTGACGGTCGTCCCTTTGCCATTAAATTCCGGAATTAGCTCCATATTATTCAGCACACCATACTCATTCATAAAGCCGATATATGAACTGAATATAATATTCTGAACATCTCTTTAAAATAAAGCCATTATTGTCTTAAACTATTTCTAGTCTAGCTATTTCGATTCTCCTAGATCAGATATTCATATTCTAAAATGGAAGGCAAACAACAAATCTTCCGTTTTTATTTTGTGAAGTATTTTCCTCAAAGCGCTTTCCGCAATGCAATTCTTCTGCGGTTGAGCTTTTGCTGAATAGACTGTTTACAAAACTAAAACCAGAATTTCCCCTACAATTATCCACCCGATATTCATATAGTTATTCCCTAAAAGTTTCTTCCCTCTTAGATCAAAATTAACCTTAAATTAAAATTTTAAATCATTTTATTAACTAGCAGTAGCTTAGCTTAACCTCTTATGTATCACAACCTATTAAGATTAAGATTAAATTCGGTGGTGATATGTTGTACTGCCACCAAAATGATCCATCGTACCCCACCCTACTACTACCCTGGTAAATAGTTAGAGCACCTCCTCCAATCCACCCTCCCTTAAGAGTTTCAGGATATGGAGAGGGTTAAATTTATGGAGTCCATGCCGTCAATATTATATTTCCCCAGATGCAACATTTTCGTGTAGATCAAGGCTCCACAATATTTGAGAAAATGAGCTGGGGTCTCTTCTTCCAATAGACAGAATCTACATTCGTCCCTCTGCTCCACCTCAATGTTCTTAAGATGTTTTCTTAGTTTACAGTGTCCTGTAAGAACCCCTGTCAGTATTCTCAGGTTGTTCCTAGAGAACATTACTGCTCTCATTTGATTAAACTGTCCAATAAACTCATTGGACTGTCTTAAACCCGCGGTGTTGTTCCAGATTTTGGACCATTCCATCATAATTACTTCCTTCATCCTGTCGTGGATGGCTTTTGTCCCCAATCCACGAAAGGGCTCCGGACTGACAATAGATGTTAAAGCACCCCGTCTTGCCAATTTGTCGGCTCCGCATGACCAGTTATCCAGTAAACTGTAACTTTGCTACTATTCGCAAGCTGGTTTAGTTTGCTCACACAGTTTCCAACAATTTTGAATGTGATGGTGTATGAGCTTAATGTTAAATTTGCATGAAACTTACTTGACTCAATCTCTGTGATTATAGTTTTACAGAAATAAAAGTCTCTATAAACAATCCCTCAGACGTACATACTGCACTGCCTATTTTGAGGCTGTTAAGTAAAACAATATGATTTAATTGCATTAGCCAAAAATATGTTTTCTAGACAATACATTAAAATTAAAAAAAAAATTACAAAAACAAATATTTCGACGCTGATGGTCTGGAAACAAAATGTTCTAGATATTTGATAGTGAGCTAATATCCATAAAAAACTTTAATTAATGACTAACCAATGTTATAGATTTCGCGTAGCTCTAATTATGTATATAAGAATTAATGATTTATTTGTTTTTGGTGGGATACTACAGCATCCCACCAAAAATAAATTCTGTAGTACGAGAAAAAGTCAAAAAAAAATTCTACTGGAAATGACAAATCGGAAGTTGGAATGCTGTGAACCATACTGTTGTGAACCATACTAAATGGCTTTGTACCAAATTTCATCCAATTCGATTATCAGGTACAGATGTTATTGAGCTTTCAAAAAAACAGGTTCTCGGAGGACCTCACTACTTTATTCAATATCGCTCAAAAACTAACTAAACTATTTGCACCTTTTTCCAAAGTGTTATCAAAATTCATTCACGAACGAATGTTGTATGCTCCCAACAAACATTGAACAGTATAGTGACAAAATAAACAGGGAGGCCTCTCATCACTTATCCCAATATTGTCCAAAAACTAATTAGTTCTTTGTCCTTCATCCATTTTTTACGATAGTACTGTCAAAATTGAATTATGACCGACGCCAGTATGCTCCCAAGAAACTTTAAAAACAAAGTTTAGAAAGTCAGCAATTGTATGATGGACACTCCGCCACTTTGATCGATGTGTCCCAAAAGATGATTATTATCTTCTCACACTAATTGAATCCTTTTTCATAAGTTTGATTATTGTAAGCTGTAGTGTGTATAGAGACACTGAAAAAAATTCAAAAAAAAATTGTTTTACCGGAAGTGAAAACCCCGAAGTTGGGATGTAAAACTGTTTTGAACCATACTAAATGCTTATGTCCCAAATTTCATCCAATTCGATTATCAGGTACAGATACTGTGAAGTTTTCAAAAACGCAGGTGCTCGGGGATCCCCCACCACTTTGTTTAATTTCGAACTAAACAGTTTCTTGCCATACATATAGGCATCTTTTTTCCAAAGTGTCATCAAAATTCATTCACAACTAGGAAGTTGGTATGAATGAATGAATATAGATATACGATCGGACCACTTTGATCCTTCTCCTGGGTTTTTCCAGTTTATAGGAAATGACCAGGCCCTCCATATATCTTTAAAAAAAATTCAAAAGGCTGGGTTCAAATTTAGTGCGAGATTCTTTTCACAATAATGTTTTCGAAGGTTAATTCAATGAATTATTTGTGATATAACATCACTCCGATAGCAGTTATCCAATATTGAATAATAAGAATGAATCTAATAAAATATGGTATGCAATTTATGAAATGTTTTTGATGTACATAGAATTGTCGATCGATCTAGTTTCGAACAAATAAGAATTTTTTGTTCAACTTAAAAAAGTTTATCATTCTCATCAGGGCAGATCAAGTGACAAACCGGAAGTTGGTATGCAAAAATATTGGAAACAGATAACTAAAACCAAGTTTTCATAAGATCATAAGCTGGGATTTTGTTTAATTATTGAAGGAAACAGGGATTAGAAATTATTGAAGATTTAAACTTAGAGGTTTTGTTCAATTTTGAAATGGATCCAGATCATTTACCAAAGTTTCATCCAGATCATTTGCCGCCGCCCTGTGTCATCCCTAGAGCGAAATTTAATGTTTTGAAAGAAATGGTATTTTTATTTTTTCATTGGCTATCTGTATATGAAATTTTATCGAAATCAGAGGGGGTCAGGTCACATACTAGAACAAATGCTGTTGCGATGATGTGGAATGGCTCATGCACCAGGAAGCTAATAAAGGCTACCATAGCTTTATACCCCCAATTTTTAATCGCTTGACTAATATTGTAGACGAAAGCACAGGATAATTCCCTAATTTAGATTACCGGTGACGTCAACGTGCTCAGAACAACGAAGATAACAATTTAAGGAGAACAGAATGCAACATATCTTTCAAAAACTATGTAAACACTTATAACATTGACATGGAGTCAGCTTCTTCATATTTAATTTCTGTAAAATTTGTTGTTTTTCGGTGCGGTTAAAATTGAGTTTAAAAATTGAAATTGTAAAAATGATCCGATAATAAAAACATTTACCTTAACTAATTTTAAATATGGTTGTGATTAACTTGTTTCCTTGACATAAGTATTTTAAATAATTTACGCATTTAATACAAAAGTATTTAAATATAATAGTGTATAAATATGATAAGCATTTTATTACCGGTGAATTGGACACATCGTAGGTAATAAATTGTTAGTAAAATTATTTTTTCTTTTCTATAAAACCCCAAATATGTTCACACATTGATCATAAGTCATAGGAATTTCTTGCTATAATGAAGATTTTCAATTTTTGGTTCTTAGTTTTTTTTATTTCATTAATTGAGGCAGTTGCGTGTCAAGATGTTCTTCCGATTTATGAAATAGAAAAATGGCGTGAAACTCATCCAGCTTTAGCAAAATTACGACCAGTAGGAGATGGCAATGGTTTTACCGCACGAATTATTAATGGAGAAGAGGTTGTACCACATTCGTACCCGTATCAAGTTGGTGTATATTTGAAAATAGAAGATAATACTGGTTTCTGTGGTGGTTCTCTTATTACTCCAAAGACTGTTCTATGTGCTGCTCATTGTCTTGACATGTGAGTTTTATTAATATATTTTGATTTAAAGTGATTTGCTTAGTTGTTTTATTTATTTTAACGAATAGCGCATCATTAATTCTATTGAAATTCGGAGCACATAGAATTAAGGAATATGAGCCTGAACAGATAGAAATTATCACGACCAGCAAAACCGTTCATATCCGCTATGATCCTTATTATCTTAGCAACGATATTGCAGTCGCCCACTGCCCTGAACCCGTTAAATTAACACCCGCAATACAATTGGTTGCCTTACCACCTCTAACACAAAAACGTAATTTATATACTAATCAAATAGGTACTGTGACAGGATGGGGAATAGTAAGTGATACATCAACTGTTGTGTCAGATGTTTTACTTAAAGCTTCAAATCCAATAATTGATAATAAATCATGCGAAAAGCTTTTACAATATCCCATAAATTCAACGAATATATGCTTTTCCGGAGCTGGAGGTCGTTCAGCATGTCATGGTGATTCAGGTGGACCATTAGTTGTTACTATTAATAATAAAAGGAGGCAAATTGGAATCGTATCATGGGGAAGTGGTTATGGGTGTCAACGCAGTTTACCATCAGTGTTTACCAGAGTAACGTGTTACTTACTATGGATTGCACATAATTCTGATTACAAACTTAAGTTCTGTACAAAGTAAAAATTTGTATAAGTATAAGATGACTCTTCTTCTGAAGAATGAAAGAAGTTGTAAACAAGGAATAATGAAAGAAAAAAATAAACTCAAAGTAATTTTAAATGTTTGAATTAAAAAGACGTTCAGTCCGAGGCAGTGATGCCAACAGTACCCTCTTGTTTTTAGCACTATTGAAACAAACTAAAACTGAATTGTCATTTCCATTTTTAAATTCTTTTATGTTATATTTCAATGATTATTATGATTTTAATAGTATGTTTTCCTACAAGAGATGAAAACATTGTTTTTTCGCATCTTGCAAATTTTTCTATGATAGTATATATATCAGAGATGGCCAAGATTCACTACACGTGGACCCAAATTCCAACAAGCTCTCGTTAAGAGAGCCAACATTAAAATAAAAAATATCAAAAGTATCTGTTAAGCTAGGAAATTATTTTCTTGAATAACGCCGTCTTCAAACAAATACTAATAAGTAATAGTATAAATACATACCATTGGATAAATATCTAAGGAAGAGTAATTAGACTTTTTGAGTGAAGCATTTAATTTGTAGTATTGGTGCGTTTGATGGTGTTTGTATTTAATTGTAGGGTGGTACTGTGTATAATTTGTATATAGTTACACAAACATAACTTTGGTGGCAGCATGAACTGTGAATGTCTGTGTCTTTGAAATAAGTAGGTTTTATTCAAAATTTTATTTATTTCTCGTTTAACTTAATCGTTATTTTAGGAAAAATTTGTCTTAAAATGTATTTTTACCTGGTTTCTGCTTAAATAAAAGATAATGAATAAGTTATGTATTTTGTTGATTTTGTTTTAATAATTTTTTTCTCGATATTTTTAAACATTAAATACATAAAAGCAAAATTGTGTGCCATCATCTTCAGCAATAATAGCAGTATCACACTAACAACATTCTAAAATCATTACCAGCAATACAAATGAACACATCTTTACGAATACAGATTTGTAAAGCTGTTCTGTAAGCAAATAGTTTTATTTAACTACAAAATTTCTATGAACTAACTTCTATAAAAAAAACTTATCTAAAATCTCTATCGTATTCAGTTTTTTCTAACAGTTGCCATTTTTAGAATATAAAGAAATTGGCATTGGTTGAAAATACTCCAAAGTACATTTAAACCCACTTTAAAAGATGATTGTAAAAAAATATTGACGAAATTGGCTTGTACTGTCTATTGGTCTAAAAATTCGATTTTAATTTATGTTTATAACCATACTTCGACTAATAAACTAATAATAAAATCAAACATCGTAGTTGAAAATCCTTATGGTTATATATGTTTGAACAATATATTTCACTATTAAAAATTCTAGATCAAATCCGTTTAAAATTTAAATCATATTCAAATTCATATTTTTTACACACACTTTTCACTTGTTTTTTTTTCATAACAAACAATGACTTTATACAATCCCTGTGAATGGGCGTGTCTAACAAAATTGTTTTGACATTTTGGCAAACTTACATTTGAGAAATTTAATCAAAAGTAATTAAACTTGTGACACAAACTTATTGTAAATATATTAAAAATATATACTAAATTGTTTTTTTAACATTTTTTATCAAAATATCCTTATCTGATATATGTAATTTCAGCAGTAAAATGCTTTGAAATGTTGACAATTTTTATACATGTTTTGATGCAGTACGCCATTTTTATGAATAAATAACTATATAAACACAATAAATTGTTGTGAAAAAACAGTTTAAATACTAATTTGCGTATTGAAACTGCGTATCGAAATGGCCGGATCGTGTCATATCATCGAAAAATCATACCATCGAAAATCGTTACATCGAAAAAAAGCAATAAATTGAAAAACAAAAATCATACTGTCGAAAAATCACACAACCGAAAATCGCAACATCGAAAATCATAACACCGAAAATTCATTACGTCGAAAAGTCATAGCATCGAAAAATCACATCACCGAAAATCATATCATCGAAAATTTGATTAACAAAATCGAAAAACCATATCATCGAAAATCGTAAAATCGAAAAAAAAATCATATCATCGAAATATTATTACATCGAAAATATTCGATGTAATGAATAAATCATTACATCGAAATATCATATCATAGAAAAACAGGGTGTACTCTCCTCACAGATAAAACTTTTGTAAATTAAAATGTTAAGAGGGGTCTATCGGTTTTGACAACTTCGATTTTGGGACTAGAGCAGTCTGGTGACTAAATGTGTTATAGGATTCTAAGATAAAGGATTCTAACTATTGTGTTATAGGATTCTAACTAAGATAAAGTTTTAGGATTCCAAACAGATTTTTCTACGTTTTTTTGAATAATACTATAGATGAAAAACGTGATCTACGCAGGTGAAAAAGTCGAGATTTGAACTTGACCATTTTTGATTTTCCTGAAACTTGGCATATAAGTAGTATGGACAAAATAAAAAATACAACTTATTTTAAAATTTTTTTAAAGTGCATAGTTTGAGCATAGAGGGCACCAAAACAAGCTTGAAAAATTAAAATTCTGCCAATCCGATGTAACTTTGAAATTAAATTGCTCAATAACGGCTATACCGATTTCTTCAAACTCTTTTTTGTTTGATAGATCATTAGTTAGTCGTTTGAAAAAAAAATTAATTTATTGTTTTTGTAATTAACTTTTAAATAAAAATATTATAAAAACTTTTTTTAAAGATGGCGCTAGGGTCGAAGAACAATTGGAATTTAATTAATTTTGTTCCTAAAAATAGTTCTATCCTTACTCTAAATTATATCAAATTAACAAAGAGGCGTTAATTTTTGTTCTTGAGATATTTAATTTTAAAGATTTTTAGTACGGCTGAAATTCGAATTTTTCTTCATTTTTTCAAACACTTCCATTAACAAAAAATTTTAAAATCAATTAAATTTTTACTTTTTTTTAAAATATAGCTCTAACCTTACTTTAAAATATATCAAATTTACAAAGAGGCGTTAATTCGTGTTCTTGAGATATTTTATTTTAAAGATTTTTAGTCCGATTAAAATTCTAGTTGTTCATTATTTTCTCGAACTTCAGTGGTTAAAATTTTTTGATGATAAAAATTGTTCGACAAAATAATGAACAATTAGAATTTTAATCGGACTAAAAATATTTAAAATTAAATATCTCAAGAACACGAATTAACGCCTCTTTGTAAATTTGATATATTTTAAAGTAAGGATAGAACTATATTTAAAAAAAAAAGTTAAAATTTAATTGAATTTAACATTTTTTGTTAATGTAAGTTGTTTAAAAAAATGATGGAAAATTAGAATTTTAGTCGTATACTAAAAATCTTAAAATTAAATATCTCAAGAACAAAAATTAACGGCTCTTTGTAAATATGAAATATTTTAGAATAAAGATAGAACTATTTTCAGGAAAAAAATTAATTAAATTCCAATTGATCTTCGACCCTAGCGCTATCTTTGAAAAAGTTTTTATAATATTTTTATTTAAAAATTAATTACAAAAACAATAAATTAATTTTTTTTCAAACGACTAACTACTGATCTATCAAACAAAAAAAAGTTTGATGAAATCGGTATAACCGTTCTTGAGCAATTTAATTTCAAAGTTACATCGGATTGGCAGAATTTTCATTTTTCTTGCATGTTGGGGTGCCCCCTATGCTCAAACTATGCACTTTAAAAAAATTTTAAAATAAGTTGTATTTTTGGAGTGAAGCGTAGCGTAGCTCCATTCTTCCCCGATTCGGACTTTCGATTGATAACATACTCCTCCCAAACTATTAAAGATATCAAAATGAAATTTTGCATGTAAGACGACATCTAGCCATAAATGGTTTACAAAAATATTGAAAATTAGACATACCACGGAGGAATAATCACCGAAAAACGGTTCCCATAGAGTTTCAATGGAAAAATTGGGGAAATCGCTTGCTTCGCTCCTTTTTATCCAATTGCATTTTGCATTGGTTACCTAGTTTATTTTGTCCATACTGCTTATATGCCAAGTTTCAGGAAAATCAAAAATGGTCAATTTTTCACAACTCTGTCTAGAACACGTTTTTCATCAGGGCTATTCTTTTGAAAATGCACATGTTTTATAGTTTTTTTTTTGAAAATGCCTAAACATTTGGTATGTTTAGTATTGACGAAATTTGTATTGGCGAAAGAAAGTGTGTGTCAAGTGTTTGTCAAAAGATCATGAAGTGTGTCAAAACACGAAAATGAGCATATATTTTGCTTAAAAAATCGTTCATTCTAAGTAATTACGAGTAGTAACATTGAATGTGGAGAAATCTTGATGGTTGGCATTGGTATGTGGGAACCAGAACCTTGATTATTGTATTGTAAGTGTGTCAAAAAATACTGTCAAGTGTATCAAAAGAATGATTTTCATTTATTTTTTAACCCAATTTTTTGGAAAAAAATAAAATTAAGTATGTAATTATTTCGTCGCTTTAATAATGAAATGACGTATACGCAAAAGTATAGTTTCGAGATATTTGAGTTTAAAGTTTGATGTGCGCATGCATTTGCATGGACGTTAATTTATAATTTATTAATTCTTACCCCCAGTCATAAAATAATTCGAAAATTTAAAAACGCCAATTCAAAGATGCCCTTATGGGGAATGCAGCGCACCTATTATATAAAAACAACGTATAAATAGCATACGTTGTTTCATTATTAAAGCGACGATTTGTATGACTTGAAATGTATTTGAACATAAAATTGGACATGTTTTTATCCAGTTTCAACTCCTCCCAGCTTATAGGAACAATTGGGAAACATCAAGTTGTTGCAGATTAAATGTCGTTTTTAAAAAGAATGTAATTATGAGAAAGATATTTCTTTTGTAATCGTTTTGTGTGATTCCACGACTTCTGAATAACAGGAACAGTTGGAAAATAAGTTTGAATTTTTGATTATGTTATAATTTTGGCAATATTTTTAGAATTTTGAAATTTCAATCTTTGATTTTTAATTAATTGTTGGAATATTTTTAGAATTTTGAAAAATGTTTGATTTTTGATTTTATTATAAGTTTTGGAATATCTTTAGAATTTTGAAATAGTATATTAAGAAACAAAATAGTATAAAAAAATAGTATAAAATAGTATATTAAGAAACTTATATGATGTTATTATAGTCTTCAGTCTTCAATTAAATCCAGTCGTCAAAATATACAGTCCACTACCATGATAGTTTTATTATTAATTATGTAATAAATGAAGTTTAATATGAAGTTCTCTTTTTAGTAATATATTGTTCACTTTTAACAAGTGATTCTGATTTATTATATTTAAGATTTTTAATTTGATCAACATGTACGTGCCCGGTTGCTTGAACATTTAAATTGTCGATAACTTTTTTAATTCTCCATTTAACTATTTTTTCGTGTGTTTCAAAATTTCAAAATTCCCCAGTGAAATATTGATCAAAACATTATTTTGATGTGAAAAATGATTTGGAGACTTTTTTGAGCCATCTCTGAAATATAAAAGCAAACAGCCTAATTTTTCACTTTTTCACGACGAACTGCGTACCAATATAATGAAAAATAAAGCGAAATGTTTTACATTTGACTTCACGATGTTAAATTTGCATGAAATTTACTTGACTCAATCTCTGTGATTGGTTTTATAGAAATAAAAATTTCTATAAACAAACCCTCAGACGTAAAACTAAATACCAGACTAGTGCGATGGGAGAGTAAGGGTCGCGTCAAGAGGTTTCCGTAAAGTTAAAACCAGTTTGTTACCCAGACTGCTGGATAAGGTATACTGAAATACCAAACATACTGCACTACCTATTTTGAGGCTGTTACGTTAAACAATATGATTTAATTGCATTAGCCGAAAATATATTTTCTAGAACATAAATCAAAATAAAAAAAAAAATAATAAAAACAAATATTTCGACGCTGATGGTGCTATCTTCACCACAGCTCTGGAAACAAAATGTTCTTGATATATATAGTGAGCTAATATCCATAAAAAACTTTAATTAATGACTAACCAATGTTATAGATTTCGCGTAGTTCTATAATAACTGTATCTAGGGATACAGTTAAGATCCGAGATGTTAACGAAAAAAAAAATTACTAAGACCAATATGGCCTCTGTCCCAAGAAAAATCTCTAATAAAAAAGTTAATTTAGCAGACCATGATGGTCTCATTGATGAAAATTCAAAAAAAACTAAAGTATTAATATTATTAAATAGTAAAAAAAAAATTAGCTTATATGTTGAGCGTAGATTGGATGTTGAATGTTGGTAGCGACTTTCGTCCTTGTATGTCGTCTACAATTCCAAATTCTCAAATAAATTTTTCTCTAATAGGTACAACTGATGATGGCTAAATACGATCACCAGGTACACGAATATAGCACAAAAATAGAAATTATTTTATTCCGAAATATATTTTCGATGAATTATTATATTTTCTAACGACAAAACCGACAAATGCACAAAATTGAAAACCATTTAATTCAAGAGTTTTAATTTTTTTTGCCAATTATAAATCACGACTGTGGAAAGTTTGAGTTTAATTGTGTTCAAATTTTTAAATCCCGACTAAAAAATTTTGCATTCAAATGCAGGTATTTATATATTTATTCTTACCTAAACGAGGGAGAAGAAAATAGATTACATAAGCATTCATTCTTTGTGTGGCTTTCCGACTCTCTTCAAATAACCAATACAAGTACATCGGAATAAAAAAATATAAAAATCATATATAGGATGATTCTACACAAAAGCAAATCGCTTTGGTTATTCTAAGCTATTTCAAGGAAAAAGAAATATAGGTCATCCTTTTAAAACAAATTACAATATGATATCCATTTGTTGTAAGTATTATTCATTTCACACATTGAAACATTTCAAGGGTAATAATATAAAATTGGAAATAATCATATATATCGGAATTTTTATGTTTCAACACAATGAAACAATAAAAAACTTGAAATTTTTATACATTATGAATTCTTTTGTTTCGTTAAAATGAAACAAAAGATATAATATAATACTCGAAATGTTTATGTAGAGAAAATGAATACATAACAAAACTAAACTTATGAAGATATATATTTGATAGAGACTGTTCGAGGGTGAGTTAAAAAGTTAATAGTATTACCTGGTTATGTTAATACAAGAATGCAATGTTGCAGCACAACAAATGGAAAAGTGCTTCGCGCCGGAAGTTGGTCTTTACTGTCAGAAATGACTGCCAAGCTCCAACCTCCTTTGCCATACACTTTTATTCAGAACTCAAAGTGTTCTAACATTCTGTATTTGATTGTAGATTCAACGAAACGCTACTCAACCAAACGCTAACCACATTTTTGCCATTTTTTCTGAATAACTCGTCGAAAAATCAAAAAAAAAGTATTTTTCTGCACTTCTACTCCTCATGACCTTTCCAACGATATACATATTGCCACACTTTTGATGGGACAAATATTTAAAAATTGTACTACAAAAATATTACTTACGTATTTAAATAAAGGTAAATATTAAAGAAAGCTGTAGTATCCCAACAAAAATAAGTTCTGTAGTACGAGAAAAAGTAAAAAAAATTGTTTACTGGAAGTGACAAATCGGAAGTTAGAAATCGGAAATCGGCAGATGCAGAACTGTTGTGAACCGTACTAAATGGTTATGTACCAAATTTCATCTAATTCGATTATCAGGTACAGATGTTATTGAGCTTTAAAAAAAACAATTTCTCGGAGGACCCCTCACCACTTTATTCAATATCGCTCAAAAATCAGCTTCTTGCCATACTTATTTGCAACTTTTTTCAAAGTGTCATCAAAATTCATTCACGAACGAATGTTGCATGCTCCCAACAAACATTTAACAATATAGTGACAAAATAAACAAGTGCTCGGGATGCCTCCAATCACTTATCCCAATATTGTCCAAAAACTCAGTTCTTTGTCATTCAAATCTCCATTTTTTACGATAGTACCGTCAAAATTGATTAATGACCGAAGCCAGTATGCTCCCAAGAAACTTTAAAAACAAAGTGTAGAAAGTCAGCAATTGTATGGTGGACACTCTGCCACTTTGATCGATGTGTCCCAAAAGATGATCATTATCTTCTCACACTAATTGAAACCTTTTTCATAAGTTTCATTATTGTAAGCTGTAGTGTGTATAGAGACACTGAAAAAAATTTAAAAAAAATTGTTTTATCGGAAGTGAAAACCCCGAAGTTGGGATGCAAAACTGTTTTGAACCATACTAAATGCTTATGTCCCAAATTTCATCCAATTCGATTATCAGGTACAGATTTTATGAAGTTTTCAAAAATGCAGGTGCTCGGGGATCCCCCACCACTCTGTTTAATGTCGATCAAAAGCTAAACAGTTTCTTGCCATACATATATGCATCTTTTTTCAAAGTGTCATCAAAATTCATTCATTCACGAGGTAATTGTAGGCTACAGTAGGGATAAACACCTGAAAAAAAAACTTTAACCGGAAGTGACAACTAAGAAGTTGGTATGAATGAATGAATATAGATATACGACCAGACCACTTTGATCATTCGCCTGGATTTTTCCATTTTAAAGGAAATGACCAGGCCCTCCGTATATCTTTAAAAATAATTCAAAAGGTTGGGTTCCAATTTAGTGCGAGATTCTTTTCACAATAATGTTTTCGAAGATTAATTCAATGAATTATTTGTGATATAACATCACTCCGATAGAAGTTATCCAATCATGAATAATAAGACTGAATTTAATAAAATATGGTATGCAATTGTTTCGAACCAATAAGAATTTTTAAACTTAAACTTAAAAAAGTTTATCATTCTCATCAGGGCTAGCCGGCTAGATCAATTGACAAACCGGAAGTTGGTATGCAGAAATATTGAAAACAGATAACTAAAACCTTATATACCAAGTTTTCATAAAATCATAAGAAAGAATTTTTTAACTATTAAAGAAAACCGGGATTAAAAATTATTGAAGATTTACCACATTGAAGATTTTTCTCTCACCATTTTGTTCAATTTTGAAATGGATCCAGATCTTCCATTTTCAAGTGAATCTGGATCATTTACCAAAGTTTCATCAAGATCCTATGTTTTTTTACATTTTCTTTAAAAACTCAAAAACTAAGTAGCATTTGTTTATGGCAATCCCATTATAAATGGCTAACATATTGACAAACAATATGGTAGGTTAATGACATTGATAACATTATTTATTTTCATGATAAAATGTCTAATTTTGGTAGAAAAACACTGGGCTCTATGTTACACCAAGTACATCGATAATGAATATTTCCGTTGAAATCGAGCCATCTGTTGTTGAGAAAGCGTTGAACAAAATTTGGTCCTCATACAGCGATACACACACACATACAGATTGCCAGCTAAAAATAGTTTAAACAGCTTCTGGAGATCATGAAACGTAAAGATATCAAATTCTCCTATCGAAAATCGATCCAAAAACAATAACTTCCCATACCAGGAAGTTAAGTTAATAAAGGCTACCATAGCTTTATACTGGTCCGCAAAAAACATACCCCCAATTTTTAATCGCTTGACTAATATTGTAGACGAAAGCAGAGGATAATTGCCTAATTTGGGTGACCGGTGGCGTCGACATGCTCAGAACGACGAAGATAACAATTTAAGGAGACCAGAATGCACCATATCTTTCAAAAACTATGTAAACACTTATAACATTGACATGGGTTCAGCTTCTTCATATTTAATTTCTGTAAAATTTGTTGTTTTTTTGGTGCGGTTAAAATTGAGTTCAAAAATTGAAATTGTAAAAATTACCCGATAATAAAAACATTTACCTTAACTAATTTTAAATATGGTTGTAATTAACTTGTTTCCTTGACATAAGTATTTTAAATAATTAGAAAAGTATTTAAATATAATGGTGAAAAATATGATAAGCATTTTATTACCGGTGAATTGGACACATCGTAGGTAATAAATTGTTAGTAAAATTATTTTTTCTTTTCTATAAAACCCCAAATATGTCCACACATTGATCATAAGTCATAGGAATTTCTTGCTATAATGAAGATCTTTAATTTTTGGTTCTTAATTTGTTTTATTTCATTAATTGAAGCAGTTGTGTGTCAAGATGTTCTTCCGATTTATGAAATAGAAAAATGGCGTGAAACTCATCCAGCTTTAGCAAAATTACGACCAGTAGGAGATGGTAAACGTTTTAACGCACGGATCATTAATGGAGAAGAGGTTGAACCACATTCGTGCCCGTATCAAGTTGGTGTATATTTGACAATAGAAGATAAAACTGGTTTCTGTGGTGGTTCTCTTATTACTCAGAAGACTGTTCTAACTGCTGCTCATTGTCTTGACATGTGAGTGTTATTAATATATTTTGATTTAAAGTGATTTGCTTAGTTATTTTATTTATTTTAACGAATAGCGCATCAAGCATTGGATTGAAATTCGGAGCACATAGAATTAAGGCAGATGAGCCTGAACAGGTAGTAATTACAACGACCAGCAAAACCGTTCATAACCTCTATGTGCCTACAATTATTGCAAACGATATTGCAGTCGCCCATCTGGATGAACCCATTACACTAACACCCGCAATACAATTAATTGCCTTACCATCTCGATCACAAATATTTAATTTATTTATTGATCAATTCAGTACTGTGACAGGATGGGGAATAGTGAGTGATAAATCAACTGTTATATCAGATGTTTTACTTGAAGCTTCAAATCCAATAATTGATAATATATCATGCGCAGCTCTTTTAAAACTGCCCGTACTTCCTACGAATATATGCTTTTCCGGAACTGAAGATCGTTCAGCATGTCATGGTGATTCAGGTGGACCATTAGTTATTACTATTAATAATGTTAAGATTCAAATTGGAATCGTATCATGGGGAAGTGGTGAAGGGTGTGAAAAAGGTTTACCATCAGTGTTTACCAGAGTAACGTCATACTTACAATGGATTGCAGATAAGTCTGATTACAAACCTTCTTAAATATTCCATCGAAAAGTTAAAGTAATAATTTATATAAGTATAAGATGACTCTTCTTCTGAAAAATGAAAGAAGTTGTAAACAAGGAATAATGAAAGAAAAAAATAAACTCAAAGTAATTTTAAATGTTTGAATTAAAAAGACGTTCAGTGCGAGGCAGTGATGCCAACAGTACCCTCTTGTTTTTAGCACTATTGAAACAAACCAAAATCTGAATCGTCATTTCCATTTTTAAATTCTTTTATGTTATATTTCATGATTGTTAGGATTTTAATAGTATATTTTTCTACAAGAGATGAAAACATTGTTTTTTCGCATCTCGCAAATTTTTCTATGATAGTATATGTATACATTATATAATTTACACTGCTTGCCGTTGGCACTTGGCGTAAGTATTTTAATAACATTATGTATATAGGCAGCTGTTACTTTATATTCTGCGTAAAGTAACAAGTGCTATTAGATACATAATGTTAAACATATATATTATCAATATTTATTATAAATTATAAAATTAAAAATCAACAACATAACATTCAAAATTCATATTCTATTTTTTCATGGTTGCGTTGTTTAAAAACTTTGTAAAATTATATGAAAAACCATAGCAACTACAAGTTGATATTCTTTTTACACTGTAGGCTAGGATAAGACTATAGAACCCATTTTCACAGGGCATTAAGCGTGATGAAAATAGACTTTTCATATGCTATCATAAAAAAATAATACTTATAAAGACTATTTCATATTTTTAACACACATTTTAATAGTATATTATATAATTAGGAGCCAAAGTGCTACTTTTTGTGTTGAGTCTATTGTTTGGTGGTCGAACGTTGAGAGCTCACTCTAGCTCCAAATTAAATACATTATTTTCGAATTAAATACACTTTTCCACTTTTCACCCTTTAAAGTAATTAAATTGCTAATGATTTACAGAGTTTTCGGTTTGATTGTAAATCTGAATTAAATTCAATCAAATACCTCAAATCAATCAAATACCAATCTTCTACAAAATAAACCTCTGCAGTTAGAGGTTTCTGACTGAGCGGCTCCAACAAAAAGCTTGGAAAACACAAAATGCTTTTGAAACAACCGACACTCTTACGGTCACATTTGTGAAGCCAGATCAGAAAATGTTTCGGACAAGTTCGTAAATCAGCAATATCCGACTCATAGTTAAAAAAACTAGAGGCTTTCTACTAAGAAAAAAAGTTTTTTTTTTAAACCGTTAGAACGGTCGTTTAGATACTAATATTTTTAAAAACTTCATTAATTTAGAATCTGTGGAAACATTTTAATCCATTTCTTTTAAATATAAACCTCTGCAGTTAAAGGTTTTCGACTTGTCGGTTTCAACAAAACAGTTTGCAACAATCCCCACAACAACAATTTGCAAAAACCTTATACCAGTCAAGAAGAAATTAATTTTTTTTCTTAGAGATAAACTATTTCGATATTTTGCAGTAATTGCACGACATATGATATAGAGTAGGTTTGCCGTGTGTTTTTCATATAGTGTCATACATTGTCACACATATGTCCTGTGGCAGATTTGATATTTGTTTGTTGCAAAATTGGATAGATGTAGTTTTGCTTATATGTAGCTAATTTTCTTTTTAAAATTTGTTCGATATCTGTTTGTAATTAGTTTGTTTTTTTTTAAACTAATCTGATACATTAGATTCTACTTGTACAAAAAGCTGTCTGATCTCGAAATCTACCTATTTCTAGCGGACATTCTGTCGCTCGGACTTTTTTATACATATGGATGAAATATATTTAAACTAATTAAATGACTGGGAATTATAAGTCACTAGAACTGAATATATTCATTTGAATAGAATGAAAAACTGGTTTGGAAAGCGATAGATCAATCCGTAACAAATGTTTTATCTCAATTCTAGTTCGGAGATCGAACCGGCGTCCTTCTGGTTTGAGTTTATGGGTTTACCATTTAACCTTCTCGACCAGCGACGAGATAAAAATTTGTTTTTGGACGATCGACTTAACATCACAATTATTTTAATTCAATTTTGCCCGCATGGAGGGATCAGTTTTTATTGTTTTGAAATTTTTTTTTTTATTTTTGATCTACGGGTGTGACAACCCCGCGTACTCCAGTTCCTGCTATTGACATACGAGTTAACGTGAGATATCACATACCACTGGCAATAGCAGTGAGATATCACTAGTCAAGGTGACATCTTAGGGGTGGTGGCGGATGAACTGTATTCAGTCAACGGTAGCACCCTCAATCTTAGCTGTGAAATAGTCCTTGATGATGATACGCTATTGCTTTCTTGAAGAAACGAGCCTTTGAGTGTTTGAGTGTGGGCTTCAATCATTAAGAAAGACTGTGCGTCACAGGATCAAGGAATATGTAACCGGCTGGATTATTGGCAACTACATTTTTGTTTTGTTTCAGCGAATTTTCGTAAAAATTTGCTATTTACCTTTTAATTTACTTTTATTTTCTCTATTCTATCATAAAATATTGGCCTATGTCATATTTTGTCAGTGATAGGATTTTTTGTTTAGTTATCCATTCTTTAACAAAATATATAAAAAAAAACAAAAAAGAAGAAAGATTTACGTCCATCAACACCTTTGAACGTATGTTGTTGTGGGACCTTGGTCTTAAAAGGTTTTTATGTGTTATTGTGACACATATTGTAATTCCTACTACACAACACATTTTATTAAAAAAAAAAAAAAATTTAGTGTCAATTGTATGTACAAAACGTGTTCGTAGAATAAATAAACATAAGACAAAAATTGATACTAAAATTGAATTAATATAATTGTGATAAGTCGATCGTCCAAAAACAAATTTTTATCTCGTCGCTAGTCGTGTGGGCTAAATGGTTAACCCATAGACTCTGATCAAAAGGACGTTAGTTCGATCCCCGAAATGGAATTGAGATAAGACATTTGTTACGGATCTTTTGCTTTTCATAGCAATTTTTCATTCTATTCAATTGAATACACTAGAAGGGCCCGGCGTGCTTCGCTACGCTTATAAATAAAGTTTTTGCGTAGACATTTTGTTGACGTAGAAGCAATGATTTCAAAAAGTGGTAATGAGAAATGCTACCATATAATTTTTAATTTTTCTTTTTAAATATATGAATGAAAAATAATCAGAACTCTAGCTGATCAGTTCGGATATATGAAAAATTAGCGAAGCTTACTTGAAAACTTATTTGATCGCTAATTTTTCATATATCCCAACTGATCAGCTAGAGTTCTGATTATTTTTCATTCATATATTTAAAAAGAAAAATTAAAAATTATATGGTAGCATTTCTCATTACCACTTTTTGAAATCATTGCTTCTACGTCAACAAAATGTCTACGCAAAAACTTTATTTATAAGCGTAGCGAAGCACGCCGGGCCCTCCTAGTACTCATAAAAGAGGAAAAGGTTTTTGAGAAAAGTGAGAGTAAATCAGGTAACAATGACTTCTGGGAAGACGATATTTTTTGTGAAAACTCTATCATCTTTGAACAAATGACCTTGGTCAGATGTATCATAAATATAAAATTTCAAACATTCAAACGCACGCACTCTACTTGCAGCAACATACAATTGACCATGTGTGAATACAGGTTCTTTAAGTAAAATGGCAACTCTGTTGAATGTCTGACCTTGAGATTTATTAATAGTCATAGCAAAAGCAGGAATAATAGGGAATTGAGTTCTTTGAAATTTAAATGGAAGAAGAGTTCCAGAATAAGTCAAATGAATGCGTGGAATTAGAATGCGTACACCTCGCATGACACCAGTCAAAACTTCACAATCTATTGAATTTCGGTGCATAACTTTTACACGCATTCGTGTTCCATTTACTAATGCTTGACCTGTATTTAAATTACGTATGAGGAGAACAATGCAATTCACTTTCAAATTTAATTTATGAGGTGGCAAACCTCCTACACTCAATTTATTTAAAAATTCTATTGGAAAATTGTTCTGCTCACGAATGTCATCACAAACAACTTTATCAAAACTAAAATATGCTTTCTCCTCTCCTGGCATAATACTCAATATTTTAGAATTGATTTCATTGCAATCATTGTTTTTGGGGGCTAAAATGACGGAACTCAAAATGTCATCAGATAAAATTGTATCAGAAATATTTCCAAAAATGTCTTCAATAATATTGTCTGGATTGCCAATCAAATTATGAGGAATTTCAATGATATCTGAACCAAACTGTGGAAAACTTTGCATATCACCATTACCGAGTCTTCTAAGAAATTCTACAAATTCAATTTCATGAGGGAGAGCTCTCATGTTTTGATTTAATTTCAAAATTTTAAAGTTAATAAATTCTTGCCAAGATGTAATACAATTTTCAATTAAAATAGAACGTGAGCCATGCGGTATAACTGGAAGAATTTGGCGAAAGTCACCGCTCAGTAAAAGAGTTTTACCTGTAAACAGTTTATTTTTATTTTCTTCGTTTGGAGTCAAATCTCTTAACAAACGATCAATTAATTTTAAAGCATGAATAGAACACATTGAAATTTCATCTATAATAATGATTGATGCATTATTAATATATGTGCCATGTACACTGTTTGGAGTTATATTTGGCATTGAATTCTCTAATAATGGAATTGGTAATTTGAAAACATTATGCAAAGTTCGCCCCCAATCAAAAGAGTTGATGCAATACCACTGAAGGCAGTTACAATACACGAAAGATTTAATGAATTAAATTTATGAATGATTGCCGTTTGAACAAAAGTTTTGCCACAACCTGCATGAGCTGTCAAGAAAAAAACATTACTTCCAGTATCATGGAATTGAGCTTCACGCAAAACAATATCAATCACACTACGTTGCTCATTATTTGCATTTTCATACATTCTATCGAAAACTATAGCTTCTTCTTCAATATCAAAATGACCTACATCGCCAATCTGTAAGTTATATTGTGGAATCGGAAGACCAAGATCACCACATGAAGTATTATGTGTAAGAAGAATTTCATTAATTTCAATCAAGGCTCGATTAATTGACACATCTTCATCGTAATTTCGTAAAAAGTCTTCAATCATACTATTTCTAAATTCAATCCATAAAGCTAAAGCATTCGGAGGAACATTCAAACCACAGATAAATGCAAATAATTGACGAAACTGTTTTGGTGATTGAATTTCTGAAGCTTCAAGTAAACATTCACGCCATTCATTATCATTTGTTGCAATACCTCGAGCTTCACATGCTGCAACAAAAGTAGGGTACTCAACACCTTCATACATACGTAGATCAGAAAAAGATTTTGGACCACGAACATGCAACAGAAGTAAACGCATATGAAACAATTCTATATCTTTTGGAGAAACCATATATAATCGAGCAACAACTTTATCAGCCCCACGTTGTCTTCTTTTCCACGATTTACTTTGATCATGCCAAACATAATGTAATGGTAATTCTGTATACAAAAACTCATTAGCTAAATTATCAATGGAATTCAAATGGAAAAATGCTAACAATTTTGTTCTTGATACATTTGCGACTGCACCAGCCACATTACCATTCCTGATATAAACATTTTGTCTATTAGGCAAATGACAATCAAGTCGAATAATTGTATGAGATTGAAAATGCATTGGAAATTCAAATATGCGCCAAGCAGCTTCAGTCGACCCAACATACCGTCCATTCAAAAAATCTTGAATTTCATTTCCCACAATCGCATCATCATTATTCACTGCATTCTCTCCATTCACTCTCAATTCAACATTGGCAGAATCATACCCTTTATATACATACTTGTAAACATATTTCACACTTTTAACAGTCGTACATATTTCAACGTTAATATGACAATTGAATTTTGCAAGAAGATAAGGATTATATGGAACAACATATCTATTATCAAGAGATGCACCACGTACATCAACACTCATACCATTATCACGTCGACGATACAAAGGATAACCATTCACAGATTCTTTAGTATTTTCAGAAAAAGGTTTTTGAAAATTCTTACTACATTTACCATCTCTCATACAAACAGAATTGGGATTTAGAGCACCACATGGTCCATGCATCATATGACGTTTCACATATTCATGTAATTTAGGAAAAAGAATGGGATCAGGGATTTCAGTACACACAAATTTATTAATCATTTCATTTCCATCAATTCTATCTTCATCTGATAAATTTAACAAAATATGGGCATGCGGAAGACCACGTTTTTGAAATTCAATGGTATATATAAGTGCTTTGACAGAACCGAAAATCTTTTTTTTCATTAAACAATCTATGAGCTCTTTAAGTTTCACTTTAAACACACGCACAACAATATCAGGACGAAAATTCGAAGACTCATAATTACTCAAATTATCAACAATTTCTGGCCATTGAGGATTACATGTCATTGTTATAAATAAAGAAGGTTTACCGAAATGTTGTACAATAGACATTGCATCCAAGTAATTTTGATACATGTTACGTGGTGAACCGGTGAAAGAAGATGGCAAAATTACTTTACGACCAACTACTTGCATATTATCATCGCCATTGCGATTTTGATGCAAGAAATCTGTTAAATTATTGTACAAATCAGCACGAAGAGCAGATTGATTTGAACGAATGTAATGAAGCCGTGTACCTTCGATACGAACATACATATCAACAATCCATTGAAGAAATAATTTTTGAGAACGATGCAAAAGACTAAAACCATCACGTATAGCAAGGCGATAAGATGCATATTGCAACATTGTAACTTTTGTACGTGACACATTAGCACGTGAAGTTGAAACTAAATTATGTGGAATATTAACGTGCCACCCAGTATCACCATTTGGAAACAACAAAGGATAAGCTAAAGGATCCAAAGAAGAATCAAGGACAGAAACAGAACGAATTTCATTTGCATTTTTTGAAAAAACAATCATATTTCTTTCAAAAGGTGGTTCACCATCATCATTTTTAAAAATAGCAGCCACATCAGTTTGAACAGCATCAATAAAACGACGAATATCACATTCTCTGTTAACTTTTATAACCATTGACACATCAGCAGTAACATTCTAAGGTCTTTCACAAAATTCATGCATTGATTTGAAAGAACGAACAAAAGGATTCACACGATCTAACTCAAAACCTATCTCACGCATAAGAAAAATTTCACATACATTGGTATTTCTATTCATTCTCATATTAGCAGCAGTATCAACATCATAAAAATATAATTGTGCATACATTGGAGGTCGACCATAAGCAGGAATTAAAGCACCAGTACGATGATAAAAAATATTATGAATTTTAAAATGATAAATACCACGTGCAGTAGAATCCGCTATATTACATTCAGAACTGATCATTGCAAATGCCGAATTATAGGAACGAATATCTGAAAGAAAACTTTTAGAACGTTTTTTTATAGCATTATCATTTGAATTCAATCCTTCGAAAATATTAGAGAAAAATGCATTTTCAGAAAGAGGAGGTAAATTGACTTTGCCTTTATGGCAACACAAAGAAAACGCTTCATTATTATTTGAAGTAACTTCTCTTGCAAAATGTTTGGCATGACAAAAATGACAACTCATATCCAAAGCACCACAAACATACGAATCAAAGTTACCTGGAATCACATTCAAAGCACACTTGAACGAATCTCTCAAAATTACAAAGGGAATTTCATCATTCACCACATTCAATTCTAAATCATTCGCAACATTCATGACACCATTCATGACACCGTTCATGACACCATTCATATCATCAACATTCACTTCATCATTCACAACAACATCAGCTTCAGCATTCATTCCATCATTATTACCATTCATTTCATCATTCATAAAATCAACATTATTACGCATATTACGCATATAATCTCTTTTATTCCGACGACTCGATGTACCACTCACATCCAAACGTTTACGACGTAGTCTTGGCATCGAAATAAATAAATATATCAATATATCAAAAATATGAAATAACTCAAATATCAAAATATCTCAAAAATCTTTATATCAATAAAAAACAAAATAATCGAAAAATATCGAAAACCGTCCTTCTTGAAAGATAAAAGACGACTAAAATATAAAATAAATACGACGACTGAAATGAATATAAAATAAATATAAAAATTTTCGTTTTTGTTATTCGTTGTTCGGTTCGATAGCTAATATATAAAAAAGAAAAATTTTAAAGCATTGTTTTAAAGCAAAAAGAAAATTGTTTTTGCATGTATGTAAACTTATAATGCATATGTATAGAAAAAGTTTTCCGTATATAATAACTTTTTTATTTATGATCCGATTTGTTTGAATCCGGATCCGACTATAGGTTACACTAATATCAGTTAGCTGTGAAAATTTCAAATGAATCCATCTGCGAATAAAAAAGCCTAATGCTCCACAAAGTTTTAATCTAGCGTATTAATATATAAGAAGAAGATTCAGTTCTAGTGACTTATAATTCTAAACTACAAAATGGGTAGATACATTGCTATCGTATAGATAAAAATCTTAATAAAATCTTGAACTTTAAAACTGGTTTAAACTTTTTTTTGCAGGAGCGTTGTCAAGCTAATCAGCTTCGAATATTTACCACGGTCATTCGCAACAGCGACATAATTGCCATGGCCAATTATTTTAAGGTCTTTCATTACCTCCGTCTCCCATTGCAGTCGTAGTCTACCTCGCGGTCGCCCACTCCCTGGGGTACTAACGTACACGAACATTTTTTTAATAATACTGTGAATTGGCTCGTAGAAAATGCCCAAACCAAGCAACCCCATTGGAAAGGAAACACCCTATTATATCTGGACTGGACCCTCAAGAAGGTCTCTGATCTCACAGTTATATCGCGTTCTGTACTCTACATCCTCTGTCTTAAGTAGACCAAAAATGTAGCGTAGGATCTTACGCTCAAATACACAGAAATGTGATTCGTCATTTTGTATAAGGGTCAACGCTTGTGACCCATACATCACAACCGGTCTAATCAACGTCTTGTATAACATGAGTTTAGTGTTAGTTGATACATACGGTGATCCAAGAGGAAGTTTAATTTAGTAGAAAGTTCGATTACCTGCAGCGATTCTAGCTTTTATACCTACAAGTATGCTATTGTTTGAGTCAAGTATTGATCCCAATTATTTAAAAGATTCAACTCTCTCAATTCGTTCATCGCCGCACATCAAATCTTTCTTCTCAGCCTCTCTTGAAACATTCATATGTTTGGTTTAATCGTAGTTAATTTGAAAACCAATTTTTCTAGCACCACTCTCAAGCGATTTCTAGCACCACTCTCAAGTCTCACTCATAACGGCTTCACTTCGGTCGAGGATGCCATTCTGAGTTTATTGACAAGATATTGTTGTTAGTGGATAGTTTCTTTTGACGGCACACATATTCCAAGGCTAGATTAAAGAGTATAAGAGAGATAGCATCACCTTGTCTTAACCCGAAGTCGACCTTAAAAAACTTTGATATTTCATTCTCTACTCGTACACAGCATTGAGAGTTCTGTACTGTAATTTTGCATAGTGATACCAGTTTTCCAGGGATTCCCATTGACACCAAAGCAGACCATAGAGTCTCTCGTTCGGGAGAGTCATAGGCCTGCCAGAAATCAATGTAAACTTGGTACAAAGGTATGTTAAACTTTTGACACTTTTCCAAAATCATCCTTATCGAGAAAAGGGCATCGGTGGTGGCTTGCGCCTCACTGGAAGCCACACTGATATTCTCTAAACAGTTGTTCAGCAAAGGAATTGATTTTGGCTAGCAAAATGTATGAATAGATCTAATATGCTGGGCAGAGTAGAGCGATTTCCCTGTAGTTTGCACATTGTAACTAAGTGATTACCTTTATTATGGATTGGTATCAGCATAGCTGAGTCCTAGTCCTGTAGCATGGTTTCAGTCCTCCAGATCATTTGAACAAGTTCAAACAATCTTAAGGAAAGAGTTTCGCCACCATGTACAATCATTTCGGATGTTATATCGTCGATACCAGGTGCTTTATTGCATTTTAATTTTGACAGCGTATTTTGCTCTAACATTTTACAGGTACATATGCGTTTTGCACCGTTAATATAAACGATTGATATACTTATCAGATATCATATAATATGGATTGAGCACTATTATCTTTTATTTTTGTGTTTATGAGAATTTTCAGTTGTAATTTCCCAAGGGCGGTGATAATTCGAAATAATTTTTTGCCAAAAATTTCGAAAGTAAGTATATTGATAAAAACACTAGGCTGTAGGCCGAGGGCTATTATCAATACCACTTGCTTGGGGAATTTTCGAAAAAATTATGAGAATTTATCAACGAACGAGGGGAATTCGTTTAAAAAATAGTTGGCATTTGCCATTTCTTTATATATACATACTGCGATATCAATGAATTATTTGAAAAATTATTTGAAAATTTTTAATATCGCAGTAGGCCAGACGTATAACTATTTGTTATTAGTATAACTTAAATGTTATTGGTGAAATTAAATGATGTCATTACATTTTAGAGAATTTCATTGGGTTGAATTAAAATAAAACTAAGGCAAAATATTTTCAATGTAAATTTTAATATATTTTACTCTAAAATAGTGGATTTAGTAAGTCCTACCAAATTTTTTTAATTGTATCAGATTACATTTTTTTATGCTACACGCATAAACTAACAATTGACATATAAATTCGATCAATTTACCTTAATTGAAGAAATCATTCATGACATGTTACATGAAAACATTTAGGCAATTTGGCATAATAGTATATTATGATGCTAGGACGTAAAGCTAAAGATTTTGGACGTATGTGGAGTTTGCAAATCGAGGCGCTAGCCGAGATTTACATCCACATTAAGTCCAAAATAGCTTACGTCCCTGCATCATATACTATTTTTTATTCGCCGCAAGCAAAATATTTAAAAAAAAATGTTTATTCTAAATTCAAATAATAAATTTGCATAAATTTTAAAATAAAAATATGTGGAACATGTTACCTTTGACAAAATATTTGTTATATTTTTCAAATTATTGTATTACTATGACAACAAATGATAACATTTTGAATTTAAGGGTTGCTTTGATAAAAATTTCTATTTTTTATAGACATTAAACAAATACAAATGTTTTTTACTTTTTTGGACGTAGCTATGACAACAAAATATATGGTTAAAAAGTACACTTTAAGGCCGCAAATCACAGTAATAAAGTAACACTTTAATACATAGGCGAATAAAAAAATATTTTTCTTTTCTTGTTACATTTTATAAAAACAAAAGAATCAAGTTTAAATAAACGGAAAACAATCTAATGCAGGGGTGACGAAACTATGGCACGCGTGTCAAAGGTGGTACGCATGAAACTTTTCCTGGCACGTGAAAATTTTCTGGTGCAGCGTTTACGTTCGCAGATACATGCGAGCGTATTATGCACTCAGAGAAAGAAAACATGGAGACAGCACAGGGAATATGTGAAGGATGCTTGGTTCAAATCCGTATCAGTTCTTTTCGACGATTTTGAAAATAAAGTTTTTCAATATCGTATTAGTAACTAGTGGCGGGGCTTGTAGTATGATATGATAGTACTAGAAAATGACTTTATATCTCTATTTTCCTAGCGTGTTGGAAATCCAACTCTGGGGTTCCATTGCATTATACACCAGCAGATTTTATGTGCAAAGGCGAGTTTTATATCACTGGAAGATATTAGTCTTACCTTCTCGGGCCTTAAATGAACGAATTTTTTTTAGAATTGTTAAATGAGGTAAACTCGGTGTACAGTGGATTACTCATGTACAACAATGTCTCATAGCTAAGCCGTGGCTAAGTTTGACATAGATTTGAAGAGTGTTTAGACAAAATAAATCTTTTTTTGGATAAATAGAAAATCCTTGAAAAATAAAGTCAATTAATGGACGTCGGCTTTTGAAATTAATGCCCTTTTGTGGCTATTGTGTACATTTAAATAAGTTAAATGTTGAACTGCAAGATATTAACAAAACTGTCATTGTTATGTTAATTTAATCCCAGCATTTGAAACCAAATTAAAAAGTTTTAATCGCCACCTTATATCCAATATATTTAAATATTTTCCAAATCTAAAGAAATTCAATGCAGATGTAGAATCCCATGTAAAACCGAGTCAAGCTAAATTAACACAGGAATTTTCCACAATTATTCAGTCAGTTATGGAATTTTCCTCAAGATTTACACAATGCAAACAATTTGTAGAAACCTCATAATTTATTTTAAATCCAAATACAACATCAGCAGATTTTTTTTTCAAAGGTAGGCATGTTTAGTGTTAATTATAATAAATTACAAATTAACGTCTCTTTTCTCGTTTGAAAACTTGTAGTATTACTTGTAGTATTACTTGTAGTTATTACATCGAATTAACGCTATAGCGAGAACAACTCTCATCCATTTATTCCAGCAAAAATTATAGTAGGATGTGAACATCAGTTGTAACTTGTACGTGTTTTGAAGATATCAGCTACTGCGATGAACAACATTTATCATTCCAAAGTAAGGATTTTCTAAAAAAAATATTGACCGAAAAAATATTGAAAAGAAACAATAAGTGAAAGAAAATTATAAGGGATAGGATAAAAATATTTTGCAAAAAAAAATTAATTCAGATAAGTTTTTCTTATCATTCAAATTTTTATTTTATTTATTTTTATGTAGAATTGTAGTTATTTTATTAGTTTTGTTGTTAGTTTTCTTGTGGTCTTGTTGACTCAATAACAGGTTTTAAGTACACTTTATGTATAGTTTCCTGTCTTTGAGTTACATCTTGTTTTGATGTTTCTAAAATAATATTTTGTTTACAATTTCATAATTTTAATTGTCGATTTTAACAGTGAACCTAGACTTAGATTCAGGTTGTCCAGCTGTTGAAGTAGTCAATTTCAACTTCAATTTGAGTTTGTTTGTTTTCGCATTACTGTGGTTTTCGTATGTATGTTTTTCATTGATATTTCTCTATGAATTAAAATGGCAAAATTATCCATCAGCTATGCGAACATAAGAGGATTGAATATAAACCTTAATTCAGTCCATCTTTTTCTTGAAACTATGCAACCTGATATTTTGTTTTTAACGGAAACGATTATCAGTGCGCGTGCTGTGACCTTAGATAAAAACAAATACCTTTGTCCCAATTATGAACTTGAATCCTCATTCTACATTAAGCATGGAGTTTGTGCTTATATTAGGGATACTATACCATATGTGAGATTAAATAAATTTGAATTAAATGCAAAATTTCACAATATGGTGTCACTAAAAATTAGTTGCCCAAGTCAAACGCTGTTTGTCTTTGGACTTTACCGTTCACCTAATTCACCTGAGAACTCTAATTTATTTCATGACTTATCTGAGAAAATAGATAGGTTGGTTGAGTATCCTAATGCAAAGTTTATAGTCCTTGGAGATTTTAATGTCCACAATAAAGAATGGCTTACACACAGCTCTAAAACTGACGAGGTTGGTAGACAGGCTGAGTTGTTTGCTCTTTATCACAATTTTACTCAAATAATAGACCAGCCAACCAGAGTTCCTGACATTCCTGGTCAAAATAGTAATTTGCTTGATTTATTTTTGACAAACGATCCATATCTGGTTCAATTTAAAATATCAGAACCATTGGGTGGTTCAGATCATAATTTGATCTCCACACAACTAAATATACAAATTCCAAAACAATTTAAAGCGAATCCACGCAATGTTTGGGATTACAAAGCTGCGGATTGGCAAGGACTTAAAAGTTTTTTTAGATGTTTTCCTTGGAAACGCTATTGCCTTACCGGCCAAGACCCAGACATAGCTGCATCAAATTTTTCTGAAACTGTAATTGATGGTATGCACAGATTTATTCCTAATAAATTGATCATTCCGAAAACTGATCTATGGTTTTCTAGTAAATGCAAAAAAGCTATAAAAGTTAAAAAAAAGGCTTTTCGAAAGTTTAATCAAAACAAAACCGATGAAAACCTTAGACAGTACCGTAAAAAGAGAAATTTATGTCGTAAGTTAATAGATGAAGAGAAACATCTATTTAATAGGAAAAAAGCATCTAAATTCGCAGAACATCCGACTGGTTCACGCAATTTCTATAAAGCCGCAAAGGCTGTCCAAAGCAACTTTTGTAAATCTTCCCTACCGCCTCTTGTTAATAGAGATGTCCCTATCATTGATCCAAAAGAGAAAGCTAATTTGCTTGGGCATTATTTCTCTTTAAATTCTATTTTAAAAGAACCTAATTTCCAACCTAAACCTATTTCTAAAGTTTCTTATAAAATGAGGCGGATAATTTTTCGGAAAAACATTGTTCGAAAAATGCTTTTAAAAATCAATACTAACAAAGCAACAGGCCCTGATTTTATTCCTCCGATTATACTTAAAACATTTGCTAGGGAGCTAGCACCAATCCTCACTAAAATTTTCTATTTGTCATATAAGAAAGGAATTTTTCCTGAAATTTGGAAAATGGCTAGTATACAGCCAGTTTCGAAAAAGGGCAGTAAGACTGATCCTACGAATTACAGACCCATTTCAATTTTATCGGTAGTTGCTAAAATTTTTGAGAAATATGTCAATTTTAATTTAATGAGCTTCTTAGAGTCTTCCAAAATTATTAATGAGAGACAATATGGATTTCGAAAAGGAAGAGCGACGGGGGATTTGCTGTCTTTTGTCACTCATATCTGGAACAAGTCGCTTGAAAACTTTGGAGAAACATTCGGTGTTGCTCTTGATATTTCCAAGGCATTTGACAAAGTTTGGCACAACAACCTTATATTCAAATTGAGATCCTATGGTTTAGACGAGCAGCTTATATCTTGGACTCAGAGCTTTATATCTGATCGGCAATTTCGGGTCAATGTTGACGGTGTATCATCGAATACTTTTTCAACTAATGCAGGAGTTCCTCAGGGTTCCGCTTTGTCACCAACTCTTTTTCTTATCTATATTAATGATTTGTTGGACTCAACGGTTCATCCTATACATAGTTTTGCTGATGATAGCACGCTTCATGCGTCTCATGAAGCACCTAAATTATATACACCCTTAGTGATACACCATAGATTCCCTTAACACTGATCTTAAAACAATTATGGATTGGGGTATTGCTAACAGTGTTGAATTCAATACAAGCAAAACACAGGTTTGTCATTTTTCTAGGATAACGACACCCAATCCTTTTCCATTAACATTTGGCCCCAAAAATCTTTTAGAGAATCAGTCTGTCAGACTTCTAGGAGTTGAGATTGAAAATAATATGAAGTGGAATTCTCATATTTTTAATCTGGCTAAGAATGCTATTCAAAAGTTAGGATTTTTGGGGCGATGTCGTAAGTTTTTCGATAGCGAACAACTTCTTTTAGTTTATAAATCTTTTATACGTCCCTGCATGGAATACTGTTCTCACATATGGGGTGGAGCTTACTTGAGTAGTCTCAACTGCCTTGATTCTGTACAGCGTAGAGCTATTAAACTCATTGGTAACCCAAGTCTTACTAACGGTCTTGATTCCTTGCAGCACAGAAAAAATGTTGCTGATTTGGCTATATTTTATAAATATATTATGGATGAACGAGCTTCTGAAGAGATCAAATCGATTTTACCTAAATCAGCAAACCTTTCGCGTCACACCAGAGCAAACGTAGCAGCGCATCCCTTTACAGTTCAAATAATTAGGTGTAGAACTGTAGCCTTTCAACGTGACTTTTTCAACAGAGTCTCTCATCTTTGGAATGCCTTACCTTCCTGGGTTTTCCCTGATGAATTTAATCCTCAAGGCTTTAAAGTTAACGTTCATAAATTTCTCAGAGAATCTTAATTTGCATTCCATTCTTATCCCTAGTTGGCATAGTATCTTCGGATATTCAGAGACGTTAATTTATAATTTATTATAATTAACACTAAACATGCCTAACTTTGAATAAAAAAAAAAAAAAAAAAAATATGTTGAAATAAATTAAAGTTCTTTAAGAAATTTACTAACGTTAACTTTAAAATTTTGAGGATTAAAACTATCGGGAAAACCCAAGAAGGTAAGGTATTACAGAGGTGAGGGACTCTTGAAAAAAATCGTGTTGAATTGCGACACACTAAAAAAAAGTTCGTAAATTTTACAGAAATGTCATTCGATTCAACATACATTTCTGTTACTTTTGATCCTACAAATTGCTCGTTGAATACAACAAACTAATGTCAGTTGAATTTATTTTACCAACAATTTTTAACGAACAGTTTGTAAATTTTACAGACATGTTTGTTTTTATTTAGCGTATGGTTTTTGTTGTGACATTTTAATGATGTCACAAAAATAAAACTTAAAATAGGTAGATCTTCCTATAAAATCTACATAAAACAAAATATGAATACACATTAAATGAGCTTACAATCGATTTGATTGCGCGTCTTTTAGCTAAAAATTAATAAGTAAAATATTAAAATATTTGAACATTAGATGTTTCCATCGTGTGAGTCTATCCATGCTACTACAACGGGAGTTGCCAATTGAATGTCTGAGATTTCGCCATTGTATCGTCGAAGTAGACACACAGTTTAAAGGTGTTTTATGGTTTGGAGCTCCGCAATCACATTGAGGGGACTCTGAGATGCCCCACTTGTAGAAAAAATCAGCACAAGATCCATGATTCGTTCTTATTCGGTTTAGTGTAGTCCTGGTATGACGTGGCAGATCGAAACCAGGTTGGCCAGAAGTCGGGTTAGTAATAGAAACGCCAGAAGTGTTGTAATCATTCCAGGAGGTTTCCCAGGCATTTAAGATCTTAAAATTAGTTGCCAGCAGGTTGCTGGCAGTTTTATGTGGAGGCTTTCTTGACTTCAATCGACAACTAGTGTGGTCACGCTAATATTCGTGCAAGGATAAAGTGATGTTGTAGGTTACCTTTTTATGTACACGAATGAGTGCATGCGAGCGTCTGAGTGCAGGTGGAGCGATATTGCTTAACACAGGGAGCCAAGGTAAAGGAGTGGACCTGATAGTACCACTTATAGTACGCATCGCGGCATGCAGCTGGCAGTCAACTTTTTGAGTATGTGTGCTATTCAGCCAGACTGGTGTGCCGTACTCAGCCACTGAGTAAACCAGACTTAGAGCAGTTATATCGAGGGTAGCTGGAGTAGCACCCCATGTCGAGCCTGCCAGTTTATGCAATATACTGTTTCTCGTTTTAAGTTTTTTTGACGTATTCTCTAGGTGGAGCTTAAAAGAAAGAGTTCTATCGAAAGTTATACACAGATACTTTGGCTGTTGATTGTATTTAATGACAGTGCCGTTAAATAACACTGATAGTTCGTGCTTTGCCAGTTTGTTGTTTAAGTGGAAACAAGAACTCTCGGTTTTACTTAGATTAGGAAATAAACTCCACGTTCGAAAATAGTCATTCATTATCGCCAGGTCAGTTGAGAGCAAATCTTCCAAGACACCCATGTCTTTGTTTTGAGTGGCCAGGGTCCAATCATCAGCGTACCCGAATTTCTTTGATGTTGTGTCAGGAATGTCATGGATGTACAAATTAAAAAGTAATGGCGCCAGGACGGAACCCTGTGACAAACCATTGTTAAGCATTTTGCACATACTACAGGAAATATTTAGATGGACTTTGAATACACGATTACTCGGCATGTTGTTAATTAAACGTGAGATGGCGTTTCAAGGTATTGCATTGAACAGCTTATATATAATCCCAATACGTCAGACTGGTTCATATGGTGCAGTGAGATCGATGAATACTTCACCTATTTTTGAAACCCAGCTTCGATGTCGGATGTTAAAGCGAGCGGTTTAAACAAGATTCAATGTTGGTTTTCAATGATCCCACTTCCCACCCTTAGCTTTAGCCAGAGCTTCATATAACCGCTGGAAACTAGGATTGGATAAATTCTGTCATCTTCACTTTAATACTGATGCGAAGATTACACTATCACTTTCGTAGTCTTAAAATGTTTTGGGAGATTGCCGGTTTCTAGGATATTCAAGAAAAATTTAGTAAGAAATTGTTTTACATTTTTTCCAGCATTTTTAAGAAATTTTGGAAAAATACCATCGTACCCAGCTGTTTTTCCGTTTTTTGTTTGGGACAGAGCTGAATCTAGTTCTTCGCTACTAAAAGAGTTCGCATACTTCGATAAAAACGAGCAATTGCGCTTCATTTCTCTTAATTTACGTTTAATTGTTCTCTTATGAAGGCGATTAATAGAAGAACGAGACATGTGTACGATATGATTCGCAATGTCCTCTGGATTTATCTCATTGTTAGCACGAGTGATGGAGTTTGAGCCACCCAGTTTCTGAATTAGACTCCAAGCTTCACTGCTGAATGGGAAAAATCAATTTTTTCAACAGCGGTAATCCACTTTTGCTTCCTCGCGGCGTCCAGTGAGTGAATTAAGTCATCAGCCAGGACAGCCACTTCTGCCTCACCACTACTAAGATACTCCTCATATAATTTATCGCTCTCTCTACTCCAGCCAGGAATGTACTCTTCTCATGTTTGTTAATTATTACGAACAAAACCACAACCGGACTGTTAAAATAACGAACACGTTTGTTAACTTTTGGCATCTTACTTTATTAATTTTATCAAATATTTCCAAAACTATTAAAGTTAGTTTATATTTTATTATAATACTATTAAATATACTTATATTTTTTCTATAATGATTTTAATTAAAATCTATCGGAACAAAATTTACCTTTATAGACATCTTTAAAACAAAACTGTCGACTTTTCTTAAATTTTTTAAAACATTCAAATAATTTAATTTCACTCAAATTCACTCATTTTTTAGAAAAAAACACAAGGAATCAAACAAGATCTTGGGCAATCGGCATTTTTCGGAGTTTTCCGAACAAAAAAGCGGCCGATTTGAGGAAAATCGCAGAACAAAAGTTTTCGGGCTCGTCAAGGACAGGCACGTCAAGGACAGGCACTCGTCAAGTCACATATTTTATACAAACAGGCCCATTGACTGTTGTATCACAAACCAGCTATTTGTAGAAGGTAGCAAGTTCTTCTCGCATAATAAAATACATAAATGTACTTGAACATCGCCAGATGGAAGAACCAAGAATCAGGTCGATCACGTCCTAGTAAGTAAGAAGTTTTTATACTAATAACATCTTCAAAGAATCACTCTAGCTCAATCTGCCAAACAATGAAACCACCCGTATAGACCAAAAATGGGAAAAAATTGAGGAAACTTATACCAAAACTGCAATAATGTGTTGATTTGATCATTGCAGCTTCTACCTGGTCGAAATCCTGGTTTTTTGTGGTGTTAAGCAGAGACATACCTCTCCAGTTCTTGCGTTCTCTTAGATCACTTTTTTTATCATTTATATGATTAAAATCCCTTTCCTTTTGGTTATGTATTTAATCGTTCCATACATCAGCTAGTAGTGGTGTTAGAACTTCCGCTCTTATAGCCAGATCTACTGTGAATAATTCTGCTGATACGTTATCGGTGCCGGCAGCTTTGTTATTTTTGAGTTTCTGTATGGCATCTCTACCTGCCCGATTTATTGGTGGATGAATGTTGATAGTTTCGTTATAGTTGTGATCCGGAGACTGCAAATTTTTTTCATTTTATTGGTAATTGTCTTAAAGTTCAAGTTTCAAGTTGTCGTGTTGTCCCATACCAGGAAGTTAATAAAGGCTACCGTAGCTTTATACTGGTTCGCAAAAAACATACCCCCAATTTTTTAACGCTTGCCTAATATTGTAGACGAAAGCAGAGGATAATTGCCTAATTTAAGTGACCGGTGGCGTCGACGTGCTCAGAACGACGAAGATAACAATTTAAGGAGGACAAAATGCACCATATCTTTCAAAAACTATGTAAACACTTACAACATTGACATGGGGTCAGCTTCTTCATATTTAATTTCTGTAAAATTTGTTGTTTTTCGGTGCGGTTAAAATTGAGTTTAAAAATTGAAATTGTAAAAATGACCCGATAATAAAAATTGTTTTTTTTCCTTTCCCAGCAAAACTTGAAGCAATTGCTAAAAGTTTGAAACGAATTCAAAGAAAAGATTTTCAAATCAAGCAAATGATTAAATAAAATTAAATCACCACAGCTTAAACGATGATTTCGGGACTTTGAAAGCTAAGATTAGTTAAGATATGTAAATTACTTGTATAACATAGTATCGTATGTGAATTAACGCTTTTACAACAACTTACAACAAAGAAAAAGAAATTCATGACTTTAAAGTAGTTTTTTCGGTTTTTCGCTTTTTTAACGAAATTTTTGTGTATAATAGTGCATTGTATATTAAGAGCAGAAAGTACGAGATTGCTGCTCGTGCATGAAAATTGCTGGTTAAGGCGTAGCCGAAACTAGCAATCATGTCAGAGCAGCAATGTTACGTTCTGCTCAAAGTATACATACTATTTTTTTAACGACTGCCAACAAATGCAATCAAAGTTGCCAAGGAGGCATTTATTTGTTGTTTAAAAAACGTATCGGACGTCAAGTTAAAAATTTCAATTAATAAATTTAACATTTATACAGAGTTTGTTTATATCTATTTTTAAATAAAAATAATTTAAAATGAACAGTAGTGATGAAAGTAATATAATTAGCACTTCACCTCATATAAAAGAAACAGCCAACAATTTAACTTTAGATCTGTTGCCTGAAAAATCTAAAGTCCGGTATGAAAAAGCTTGCCTATTATTTATCAATTGGTGTAAGAACAACAGAAACAGGAAATATTTATTCTGAAGATGCGTTTTTGGTATATTTTGTGTCTTTGGTATATAATGTCTTTGTCCATTATGTCTTTGGTTTTACTTGTGTTTTTACTTTCCGTCCATGAGCAGAAAAAATTAAAAAATGCACGCTAAACAGCAAAAGCCAACTATCTGTTTTAAACTGATAGATAGAAAACATTATTTTCTATTACAGTCGTTAAAAATAGTACATTATTTAATTAGGAGCTAAAGTGATACTTTTTGTGTTGAGTCTATAGTTTGACGGCCGACCGCAGGAAGGCCGACAATTATAGACGAAACACAAAAAGTCACTTTAGCTCCGAATTAAATACACTATTTTTTCGGCAAACGTTTAATTTTTTTATAAATATGAAATTAATACATAAAACTTTTTATAAATATGAATTTGTATCGTCATAATTACTTCCAAAAAAGAGAAAAAGACATTTAAATTTGTATGAATAAAATTTTTTTATCAAAGCAGCCTTTTCAAAATTTCATAATATGAAAATCAACTTATTTTTTGTTGTCATGGTTATACAATATGTTTGAAAAAATAACAAACTAACAAATAACAAATGCTACTTTACAGCCTCCGTAATATTAAATAAAAATGGCGTTACTTTTGCTGTCGCTAGACGTTACTTTTGCTGTCAGGCTAAAAAGTAAGACTTTAGCTAACTCCCTAGCGGCAGTAAAGTTAAACTTTACAGCCGTTTGCCGAAAAACAATATTATATTTTAATTTTATATTGAAGTTGGGATTTCAACGAAAAAAAATGAGCATTTTTAAAGTTCGAAAATCGAAAATTTCCTAACCAAACTTTTCGATTGAAAATTAGGTCTTTTTTTTTAATTTTCTTCATAAAACATCGAAAATTAAGTATTTCGTAAACACAAACAAGAACATTTTCACCGATTTTCATGAAAATACAAAAACAAAAAAAAACGGTTTTTTGCATTTTTCTCGATAATTTTGGGGTTATGGTCAATAATGTCCGGCAAAAAAAGTTTTAGATTTTTTTATTATCTACAACTTTTACATTCCACTTTTTTCGATGGGATACATAGTTTAGTCGCAAATCTCAAAAAACTAATACAAGCCCCTAAAAACGTATATACTACAACCCCCCACCCCTTTCTGGGACTTTTACTCAGTTCGGTGGATTTTTCCTTAATTACTTAGACCATTAACTACATTTTCCGACCATTCGTATACTGCTAAGAATTTTTCGTCTATTTCGATATTTATAACGGTTTGGCCCTGGTCTAACTTACCTTAACTAATTTTAAATATGGTTGTGATTAAATTGTTGACATAAGTATTTTAAATAATTTATGCATTTGATACAAAAGTATTTAAATATAATAGTGAAAAATAAGGTAGAAGGTCTAATAAGTTAGACCAGGGCCAAACCGTTATAAATATCGAAATAGACGAAAAATTCTTAGCAGTATACGAATGGTCGGAAAATGTAGTTAATGGGCTAAGTAATTAAGGAAAAAACGACCTAACTGAGTAAAAGTCCCGGAGAGGGGTGGGGGGTTGTAGTATATACGTTTTTAGGGGTTTGAATTAGTTTTTTGAGATTTGCGACTAAACTATGCATCCTATCGAAAAAAGTTAAATATAAAAGTTGTAGATAATAAAAAAATCTAAAACTTTTTTACCGGACATTATTGACCATAAATTGTCGAGAAAATGAAAAAAAACCGTTTTTTTTTGTTTTTAATTTATAACTATCGCAAAAGTTTTTGTATTTTCATGAAAATCGGTGAAAATGTTTGTGTTTGTGTTTTAAACAGTCCCAAATTTTTTCAAAGCGAAATACTTAATTGTCGATGTTTTATGCAGAAAATTAAAAAAAAGACCTAATTTTCAATCGAAAAATTTGGTTAGGAAATTTTCGATTTCCGAACTTTAAAAGTGCTCATTTTTTTCGTTTCTTTTTTATGTAATATGGTTAAATATGTGTTGATATTGGTGTATTTGTGTTTTTCTATTTTTAGATGTTGGGCATATCTGGATTTTGGATTGCGTCTGTTAATTTCATTGATGTGCTCAATAAATCTTTTTGTCGTCACACGTAAGTTTATAAACACCTGTGTCTAAGGTTTGGGTTTTTTGGTTTTTAGGTAATTTTCTATTTTATTTTTGTTTTTTGTAAGCTGCAATATATCCATATTTTTTTAAAGTTTTTTGCATTATTTTGAATGTTGTTTTATTGTATGTTACGCCTACGTATTTTTTGCCTGCTAGTTTTTCTTCATTCTTCAATGTTGTTAGGGTTTGCAAATTTTTCTTGTTTTATAGTTTCTATTTAATTTGTTAATCATTTCGTTTTTATATCCGTTTTTACTGGCTATGTATTTTATGTTGTTTAATTCGTCTTGATAATTTTCTGCATTCATAGGTATATTGTTCAATCTATTGATCATGTGGTTGTAGGCAGCTAGTTTATGTCGGTATGGATGATGTGATTTAATATTTATTGTTTGATCCGTTTGGGTTGGTTTTCGGAATATTTTGATTGTGTGTTTTGAATCTACACTTTTGATTGATAAATCCAAAAAATTTATTGTGTTATTTTCTTCATTTTCTAACGTGAATTTAATGGAAGGTTCTATGCTGTTTATGTATTAGTGTAATAGATTAAGCTGTCTATTCGTTCCTTCGAAAAATAGAATTATATCATCAACGTAGCGATACTTTTCTTTGTGTGGATTTAAGTTATTATGTATATATTTTGTTTCAAAATCGTTGAGATATATTTCGGCTAAAGTTCTAGACAGTGGGCTCCCCATAGGTAATCCTTCTGTTAGTTGATAATACTCATTGTTATGTGTGAAATAGTTTTGTTTTGTTATTTCGGTTATTATATTTATTATTTCTTGTGTATCTGTTGGGTTTAAACCATTTTTTATTAACATATTTTTAGTTATATTTATTGTATCTTTTATCGGTATTGTTGAACCAACAGACATGGAATTTGATTCAAGTGCAAATTCCGTAAATATAATTTAATTTCTATATTATTTTAAACAAATATTTCTTTTCTCATGATATATGAGCTTTTAATGTAATCATATATCATGTGAAAGAAACTGAAATATTTTTGTTATCATTTAGATTAAAATATTATTTTATTTTGTTATGATTTTGATATATGAGTTTTCAATACTCATATATCGTGTGAAAGAAAACTAAATAATTTTTTGGGGATTTTCTTGATCTTGCTCCAGTATACAATACTGCGTATTGTTTTTATTTCATTTTTGTTGTTGGTTTTTGAATTGTTTAAGTTGTTATTTTTTACTGATATTTCATTAACTATTATTGTAATAACAAACAATATTGTAATATTCACTTGAATTTTGGAATTCGATATTATTAAATTTTTTTTTGTATGTTTCGTGCCGGGATTTGAACTCACACTCATCAGAATCATCTGTCTAAATCCTTGGTGTCTTACATACTCACAGCGGCGACAACGAAAAATATTTTAATTTTCATATTCAGATATATTTATTTTTTTTTATTTTTCATTGCTATTGATAATTTAATGTCATATAATTAAAACGACAAAGCCTATCATAAGATTATCAATTTCAGGGACGTTTAATTTGTTCGTTTGTCTGTCGCAGTTTGCTTAAAGTTATTAAAGTTATTTATATCACTATTTCGATGTAAAAACGTTATCGTATGATAATTCAAAAAAATTATTGATAGTAAAGGTATTGGAATATTTTGATTACTTTAACTCCAAGATTAAGTACAAAACCGCTTACCTGGAGGTGTAACGAAGAGTTTTTTTGTTCAATCTTAGTCATTTTCTAAACATTCCTGTAGTTCGGTTCAATAAATATAAATTAAGCAAAACCATATTAAAAATTTAAATCAATGAATCATTTTATTTTATATGCGCATACTTTAATTGGAAGGAAATACATAACCAGACTGAGATTCAATCCAAGGTGCAAACGATGTAATTCGCACAAATACTGCTGGAAAGCCTCTTTCACAACCAGCACTACTTCCAAAGGAAACAATTCCGGCTTGCATCAATCTGTTATTAAAGTCAACAACTAATGGTCCACCTGAATCGCCATTACATGCTGAACGTCCACCCGCTCCCGTTATACATATATTTGAATCCAGCACATGATTAGGAAAAGTTCGTGCACATTCTATATTACTTATAATTTCGTTTGAAGTTCTACGCAATACTTGGGATGTTTGTGATGAGCTATCACTAAAACGTCCCCATCCAGTAACTGTACCTATTAATCCAGCCATTGGGTTTGAATGTAGAGTTCGTGGTGGTAATGCAACGGCTTGTATTCTTGTGGTAAATGTAACTGGTGATGGTAAACGAACAACTGCAATATCGTTTGAAATTTGCGATGGATTGTATTGTGCATGGAAAGTTCTATTGGAAGAACGAACACGAACTTGTCCAACTTCATTGGGGTTACTAATATTATGAGCTCCTAGTACGATTTCAAAACTTAATGTTCTATTTCAAAGAAAATTCAATTAAAACTAGAAATTCAAGTGTTTGTATCACTTACCGATCAACACAATGAGCCGCTGTTAAAACTACTGTGGGTGTAAGAACAGAGCCTCCACATAAGCCTCTACCACTTGAAAATAATGCAAAAACGCATGCTTGAAATGGTACAGTGTTTGGCACAACTTCTTGCCCACCAACAATTCGTCCTCCAAATTCTTTAACGCTGCCAACTGGTATCAAACTCGCCAATGCTGGATGAGTTTGACGCCATTCTTCTAAATCATAAATAGGACGGTAATTCTCACTCACAACTCCTTCAATTAACAAAACAGTTAGAACTAAAACGAAAAAATTTAAAGTTTTCATTATGGCAAATAATTGTAAAACTTATAAACGTTATTCAATACAAACGCTTGCCTTTATAGTAAATTGAACAGCGATAAGGTTTTTATTATCTAGTGAAGTGCTTTAAGTACTTTTAGCCATTTAACTATATTTCTAAAGTTCAGATTTTACTACAAGATTTAAATAAAATACTAAATTTTTAACCAATCTTTCAAAATAATCAATAAAAAATCACCAATTAAATTTACAACTAAATCGGCTTGCTTGAGGACATTTACCGTAGAAGTTGAGCAATCAATCAATTTAAATTTTTACGATTACGCTTTTATACGATTGAATTCTAGTACTTCGAGTGGAATGTCGGTTTTTTATTGCATGTAGGCATAGAATGCCAATCACCGCCTGGGTTACGATTCTCAGTATGTAGTGGTAGTAAATGATCAAAATTTGGGATGGATAATGACACCACAGTTTTTGAATTATTTAAACGTGAACATTCCTGTCCCTCCATCTAGCGTCGAACATTACAAAACAAACAAGTTGATGGTTACAGAAAATGTTGTAAAGATTGAACGAAAACTACAACGATCGTCTCATATTTTAAAAAGCTCTTTGGTGTGAGGGTTGGAAGGGAAAACTTTGAAAAAAAATATTTTGACCTTGACGAGTGGGATGTCATATGAAAGGTGATTTTTTTTTCTAACCCAACGTGAAACTATGTTAACATAAAACTATTTTTGATGTGAAACATCTATTGGCGCGACTTAATTGAAAAAACAAATGATTTTTCGTCACGAAAAACGGTATATCAATTTTATGCCATCACGCCTAATGAAAAATAATAAATATTTGGAATAGTATGTCATATTTTCTCTAAAAAAGAGTAAATTTTATAAGAATGAAAAATATTTTTAACTTTATTGGTTTTATTCATAATTCTGTGTTGGTTTAATACCAAAAATACAAATTTCGATAATTCGTCGTTTGAACTTATTCTTGTGTGTATGTATCAAACAATCTCCCTTGCTCGTGATCCTGTTGTATCCCTTCTGTTCCACCAATTCAGGCATTCCTTCGCAGGGTAGGGGTTAAGTGTAGTACTCTCGTGTGTTATAATGTTTATTGTCGTCGTTTTGTTGCGTAGTGCTGAGCATGGCTGATGCATAGTCTTCGTTCGTCTTGACTCAGACGTTTAATCATACTTGTGATGATCTCCTTCGCTATATCCCAGTTGTCTTTCAAACTCAGCTTAAATTGCACAAGGCTAAGCGGAGTGATTGAATTTCCCATATGCTGTTCATTAAGTATCATTATGTATACTTGTATAAGTACTCACGGAACCACCCATGCCCTGAGATCGTCTGCGTCATGTAATGGTTGACGTTAACATGTTTCCTTGTTGTCCATGATCTTACGTCAGAGACCTTTAATGAAGTCTTCTCGTGTTCGTTGGTCACTAACATTTTGTTTTACTATATGCAGAGCCTTTTTACTTCTTGAACCCACGCCGATTTCATGTGATGATTACCACATATTTTATACTTTGTGAGACGCCTGTCCTTGACGAGTCCGAAAAATTTTGTTCTGCCATTTTACTCAAATCAGCCGCTTATCCGTTCGGAAAGCTCCGAAAAATGCCGATTTCCCGCGAGCTTGTAAATTTGCTACCCCTTTTTTTAACTTTGGGGGTTGGAAATTTGTTTTAGAACACGAGGGATTAGGGAACTCTTGTCCGACCAGAATATGTATGCTATTGTCGAGTCCGACAACTGACATTTGGGTATGTTCGTGTTGGCGGACTATTCAATAGCAGGCACATTTTTGTCGGACAAGGCTACTCTCGTGTTCTAAAACAAATTTCCAACCCCCATATTTAAAAAAAAAGAAATTTCCAATATCCCGGGCAATCGGCATTTTTCGAAGCTTGCTGAACGAAAAAGCGGCCGAATCGAGAAAAATGGAAGAACAAAAGTTTTCGTACTCGTCAAGGACAGGCGCCCCACTAAGTATAAAATATGTATGGTAATCATCACATGTAATCGGCATGGACCCAGGGACTATTTGCTGTTATATCAATCGGCATCATGCTCGCAATAATATTTACGACCCTATCAGACACCTAGCATATTATAAAGCACAGCATATGCGCAACGATGTCAGTCTGCATACAGGCCGTTTTGATAGGTCTAGCATAAGAAAGCGTTTTCACCGTTGAGGCCAATATGGGTGCCGCATACATCGATATTGATGTGCTAACACCACCGAGAAGCTTCCTGATCGGTTGTCTAGGGCTGATAATGATTGGCATAAGCCTTGCAAGAGCAGCACACTTATTGGCTTTGTCACAAACGTCAGGTGGTTTTTGACGATGATTGGTAGAGTGGTAGTTGAGTCTATGGTAGAATGACTCCAAGATATCTCTGATGCTGGCCAAATGTTCTGACCTCGATATCAATCTTTCCACAATTTTTCTGCTACTCATTAGTACGACTTCCGTTTTCTAATAGGCTTATCTTAGTCCTGTATTGCCATGTAGCCATGCTCTAACGTTGATTATGGTATGGATACAGTTGGCCATAATATTTGTGCGGTTCTTGACTACAACAACTATGGCAATGTTATCCGCATAGACGATAATCGTTGTTTATTTGAACACACGTACTCTGAGAACATCATCGTACATGATATTCCGTAACAGTGGTCTAAGAACAGATTCCTAGGGTACTGTTCTTCCTCCAAACCCCTCCTGTAATATTGTACTTCTTCAAACCTGCTTCGGTATCATAGA
Source organism: Diogma glabrata (assembly GCA_963693315.1). Taxonomy (NCBI): domain Eukaryota; kingdom Metazoa; phylum Arthropoda; class Insecta; order Diptera; family Cylindrotomidae; genus Diogma; species Diogma glabrata. The sequence goes on along the minus strand of OY856186.1, from coordinate 3,444,443 downwards.
CCAGACTTCTTCCTGCGAAGTAACTAGCTATTATACGTGACAGGTAGTCAGGTACGTGCAGTTCTTCTGGCGATTTCAGGATTTGGATCCAGCTAAAAGCATTTTTAACTTCCAAGGTTACAAAGAAACAGTAGTGTTTGTCACCTTCTACCAATCTTTTACCACTCAATAGGTTACGCGCTTGCATGTGTGTGTTTATAAATGTCTGTCTGTATGTGTATTTGTTTGGTAAAGTTTAACAAAAAATTATTTTATAAATTTTACTATCAACTTTTATGTTTCACGTCAGCTGTGACAGCCCACTTTTTTTTTCATATATTATTTATACTTGAAACACTCGGCGAGCGAGTTCTATTCGCACCTGACCGATTTTTTTTAAAGAATGGGCTTTCCATTATCCAAACAATAAATACTATCACTTATTAAAATATGACATAGGCCAATATTTCATTATAAGAATTTGCAGGAACAAAATTCCTTAAGTGGCATATTTCTTGATCATCTGACGCACTGTCTTCCTCAATGATTAAAGCCCATAGATAGAGTTATCGATTCTGCGAGCAAGCAATTACGTGCTATCATCAAAGAATACTCCATAGCTATGATTAAGGGTGCTACCGTTGACTGGACTGAATAGAGTTCATCCGCCAGCACCCGTAATATATCACCTTGCCTAGTGATAACTCACTGCTATTGCCAGTGGTATATGAAATATCACGTTAGTTTGTATGTCAATAGCGGGGACTGGCGTACGCGGGGTTGTTGTTTTTTATAATTTTTACATTGTTTAAAAAAACTTTTGTCTCTTTGTCTGGGTTTTGTGTATATCGAAATATTTATATGAGAATGGGCGAGCAATATTGTCTTATGTTGGAGAAATCGGTTGTAAAGACATTCAGAGATCTATAGATTTTTCGATTGTGTTTAGGCTTGGACACTTTTGGGTTTAACTCTACATTAACTGTTATATCTGCATCCCGTTGTACTATTTAAACTAACATTTTGGATTGCGTAACAATAAATTAATAAAATAATTAAACTAATCAATGATTTTTATTTATATGCATGCAACTTAGTTGGCTGGAAATACATTACCAGCTTGAGAAATAATCCAAGGTGCAAACGATGTAACTCGAACAAATACTGCTGGGAAATTTCGCTCACAACCAGTACCACTTCCAAAGGAAACAATGCCTACCTGCATTAATCTGTTATTTTGCGTAACAACTAATGGTCCACCTGAATCACCATTACATGCTGAACGTCCACCTGCTCCGGACATACATATATTTGAGGCTAGAATATTACGAGGAAAACTTCGTGCACATTCGGTATTAGAAATTACTGGATTTGAAACATTTTGCAATACTTGGGATGTTTGTGATGAGCTATCACTAAAACGTCCCCATCCAGTTACTGTCCCCATAAGACCAACAAATTGATTTGAATGTTGATTTACTGGTGGCATTGGAGCTGGTTGAATTCTTGAGTTGTATGTAATTGGTGATGGTAAACGAACAACTGCAATATCGTTTGAAATTTGTGATGGATTGTATTGTGCATGAAAAGTTCTATTAGAAGCAGGAATACGAACTTGTCCATTTTCATTGGGGTTACTAATATTATGAGCTCCTAGTATGATTTCAAAACTTAATGCTCTATTTCAAAGAAAATTCAATTAAAACTAGAAATTCAAGTGTTTGTGTTACACCTACCGATCAACACAATGAGCTGCTGATAGAATTACTGTAGGTGTAAGAATAGACCCTCCACATAAGCCTCTACCACTTGAAAATATTGAAATAACGCATGCTTGAAATGGTACAGTGTTTGGTGTTACAACTTGTCCACCAACAATTCGTCCTCCAAATCCTTTACTGCTTCCAACTGGTATCAAACTCGCCAATGCTGGGTGAGTTTGACGCCATTCCTCTAAATCATAAATGGGACGATAGTATTCACTCACAACTCCTTCAATTAATAAAGTTATTAGAACAACAAACAATAAATTTAATGTCTTCATTGTGGTTCAAAATTAAAATGACTTGTAAAAGTTCTGAACGGATTTTGGTCTTTTATAGTTAATAAAGGAATCGTGATAAGGTTTTTGTTATCTTTTGGAGCACGATATATGTATAGAGTATAATAGATCATATGAAATGATTGTAAATTGAATGGATGTTTTATCAGTCTGCTAAAATAACAAAGCACCATGCGGAGATTGCAAATTAAAGATAAATAAAATAACAAAAATTTAATTAATTTGCTTAAAAATATTTTCAGTTATCCCAAAAGTGAACAGATTTAGTTATTTGGTTGCTCAAGTCCTGCATTATCTGTGTATTCTGTCAGTATGACATTGTGCAATTTTGATCATTTGGTTGCATTAATTGACTAGTAGAAAAAATTAGAATACGAAATAGAGTCTTGGTCGATCACTAAGGACTCGTAAATACGAAAACATTGATATGGAGTAATATATTTGTTGCAGTTACGAGAAGCCCGAATTTTATATACATACGTCTTTTTGCTATTGGAGATGTATTTTCGTGTAAGAGTATAAGTGAATTAAACCTGTGATGCACAATAAGCCTTTGTTATTGCAATCATACCATTCTTTGGCCACACATGCAAAGTGCTAACTTGCTCTGCGATCTGTAGCTGTTTTCAATCAATTTACTTTGGGAGAGTTAAAATTGACTAAAATTTGAAGAATTCATTTTTTATTTTGAAATTTGACTGCTGATTTTTATTTTGACTGCTGAAATTTATTATTTGTACCCCTACTACAACCTTCAATTTGTGTAAATTTTTATTAATTTATTATACCAAATAATTAAAGTATTGATTCCAAATCCGCGAATTGAGAAAAAAGCAAAATATTTCAAAGCTCAAAACGTCAAAACAAAAAAAAAAAAGAACAGATTATATAGGTTCGAATAGGTTAGTAAATAATTTTAAACATAATTTTGTTGCTTCTAAAATAATGGTTCATCTCGTACGCGGTTCGCAACACTCCACCCAATAACTTTAATAATGGGTTCAGAATTATGGCTACTCTCAGCCTGACAGACGACTAGAACCGCGACTTTTATCGGTTTTGATTAGCATCAAAACCGCCTATAGGTTTTGCTCCGCTTGAAGACCCAATTAAAAAATGATTGGGCGTTAATGCTTCTTCTTGTTCAGAGTCAATTGTCATTTATGTCAACAGACGAGAATTTATAACATTTTCTGTTTCAGCTAAGGAGCTTCTCGATAATTACTCACTTGGTCTTTTAGATGTGAGAATCGACATGATGTTTGATTTGACGAAATGAACCAGTCCTTTCCATGTCCCACCAATGTGTGGAGACGCAGGAGTGATAAATGTCCACTTCACTCCGAAAAATTCCTGTGTAAAACTTTCTTGAAGATTCTTGATTTTGTTAAGTTCTTGGTTGGCTTCGTTAAAATTTGTCCCATTGTCACTTAGAATTTCCTTCTCGCGATTAAATTGCGTAAACTCATTAGGAAAGAGTCTGTATTAACTATTAAAGCTGTGCGCTATTTCAATGTTCATGGCTTTAGTCGTCATGCAGGTTAAAATTACTCCATATCGTTTTTCGATCCTTTGACCGACGGAAACTTCTATTGGCTCAAAGTAATCAAGTCTTGTGTAAGAAAACGGAATTGTGAATGCCGCCAATCTGGCTTTAGGTAAAACACCTATTTCTGGAGTTATTGGGACGGCTTTTTCGTTCTTGCATTTTTGACAAACAGATTTTACTTCTTTTACAATTTTGCGAAGGCTTGAGATGGCATAATTTTGACGAACTTCGTTGACTACAGATTCTTGATTTTTATGGTGATATCGTTGGTGGAACGATTTGACAATTAGGAACGTCACTGGATGCCTTTTGGGTAGATGTTGAGTTCTACCTTTCATCCGTAGGATTTGGTCCTCATCCAGAAATGCTGACAACTTATACAGTGAGCTAGTTTTAGGTATGCTCCAGTTAGGATTAATCTTCAACATATCGATTTCAATGTGGAAAGCGTTTTTTTTTGTACCGAGCGATAAATCTCTTTGGAGGCGTGAATTTCTTCTTCTTGTGACAGTAATCGGTTTTTGCTTGGTTTAATTTTCTATATAGTAAAGAAAAATCTCAGTGCATAAGCTTACGCTCGAATAAGGTGCCGCCATGTACAAAATCGATCTGAATTGGGAGTTAATGATGATAAATTTTTTGATTCCTTGTGAATCATCACGTTTCGTATTTCCTTTGGTGGTGTGGTGGGTTGTTCTTTCTCAACTGGCCAAAGTTCATCTGATTGATATAGTACCTCCGGTCCGGACCTGTAAACCATCAATGTTCATATGTGATCGGGTTGTCATCCTTCCATTTAGTGGCATCATCCGCCACATTGAGTTTCTTTGGCACCTATCTCCAGTGTGAAACTTCACTCATTTCAAAAATTTCTCCAATTCGACATTTTACAAATTCTTTAAATTTTCGATAATCCGCCGCTCTAAGCCAGTACAAGTTAGTCAAATTGTTAAGCAACTATTCAGGTTTATAGACTGTAATAGTTTAATATAATAATATGGTAAACATTGTTCATTCAGGTTATAATTATTACAAGTCATCCAAGTTCAGCGCCAATTCGCGATAATTTCTATCCGTTGGTTTTTTAATGCGTCCTGCGTGAGGGCTGTACGGTTATATTGTTAATGTTATTGATTTATTTGTTATGTGTAAAGGGTCGTTAATTCAGTCAGATTAGCTTGTTTTCTCCTCAGAAACGAATAAGGGGAGGACAACAACATATTCTAATAAAGCCAAAATTGTAGTGACTTTCGTTAGTAGGTTAACCATACGGTATCTGATAATTGATCTGTGATTCAGTTAGTCTAATCTCAATCCACAGGTTTGGACAAAACGAAATCGACTTACTTTAAAAACAAAGATCAGCCCTTAATGCTCAATTTTCTCGGTTTAAATCATCCGTTACCACATCGTCTACTCTCGGAGGATATGAAGCAGTGCTATGACGGTTGCATTTGGTCTATGAAAAATATGGCACGGTGCAAACTAAGCTTGAGGTTTCCGACGACGAGGTTTCCGCTGATCGCTTCAACGTTAATGAGCAATATGATAGCTTGTAAACCATCCTCGGAAATAAAACACATTCCTCAACACATCCAATCATGAGCTGAATTCTGTTAGTTCGGTGTCCGCTGTTTAACGGCATAGAAGCCGACTGGTGGGCATTCTCTGGTTACTGCCAATAATTTCAAAAGCAAAGCTTGGACAGAACTTTGTGAACGGTACAACAACGTAATTAGCATCCAACGACTGCACATGCGAGAGTTATATGATGTACATTCCCTGGTTGAACAATAACACAAGTCATTAGAAGTATTTCTCGACAAAGTCACTAAACATTATAATGTCCTCCAGTCTCTCGGGGTAGATGTGGCGACATGGGACTTAATGCTCGTCCACCACTTGACTCGAAAATTGGACAACGCGACGCGAATATATATCGTAAAACATTCCAAGGTGTCGTCAATTCTCTCATATTCAGAGTTTATTCAATAATTCGTCTCCGTTTACTTCAGAGATTTCCTGTTAATTCCGCTCAACCATCTGCGTGACAAAAAGACCTCAAGAGTGTAGTCTTAAGTGCGGCCTCAGTCCCTGGTCTCTAAAAACATCACATTCTACTTCACTTCCCTCCACCTCCTGAACGCTCAATGCTGACCAGAAGTCCTTCAGGACCTAATGCATGCCAATCAAACCAAATTAACTCTATCGACGAGTCATCAGATCACACGCCTCTCAATACAACTTGTACTGACGCAAGTTTGACGTCGACCCCGTCGTTAAGCTCTATGAGCTCGCCAAAAAACATTCTGGTTATTGGTACCGCATTCATGGGCGTTTATTCTGGAAGGGATGCCCAAATTCATTGCAGAGCATTGCTCGATAGTGCCAGATCATGTGCTTTGATAAAGGCCAAGAGAACTATAACATCAAAGATTGTCTCAGGAATTGGAACCTTTACTACCCGAAAGTCAAGAAAGAAATACAGTCAACTAAACCAGACATACAACATTTTGGTTGATGTAAAGGTTTTATAATATTATCTTTTATGTCATTTAGTAATAGTCTTTTAATCAGCGATTTCTTGCCATTATTTATCATCATTCTTCCTTCGTCTTTTTCACAAAGTCTCAATAACGGATCAGCAATATTCGTTTTTCCTGACTTACAAATTACGCGAATATTAAAAGCTTTCAAAAGTAATGTTCATCTTTCAATACGCGCACATGTCTTTGATTGCAGTTTAAATAAGGTTTCCAATACATTCGGAATCTTTTCACTGCCCAAACTATTCCCAATGCTTCTTTTTCTGATTGATAATATTTTCTCTCAACCACTGATGGAACTTTGGACGCAAAAGCTATAATTCTAGCTTTTCCATTATGTTCTTGAATAAGATCAGATTCTAATTAAACTGGGCTAGCGTCTGCGACTATTACGGTTCTATCTTTTAGATCATAGCTCCCAAATGTGGTTTGTTTAACAATTTCATTTTTTTAAATATTAAATGATTCACTCGCACATCTCATTCCAAACATTTACACTTTTAAGTTTTAATAGCAAGTTTAGAAAATATACTATTGTGAGATAAATTTGGAATTATATCCTTAAACGTTGGTAAAGGATGTATGCTTCTTTTTATGGTATCCTTTATCTTTTGGTATCACAACTAACGGTGATATCCACGGTGACGTACCCTCAGCTTCTTCTATTATGTCATGAAAGATTAGCCTTTTCACAATCGATATTATTAACAATATTTGTTGACCCACTTGTATCTACTGTCATTCTTATTTTAATCTTATTTTAATTTTACTATCTTATTCAAATGGCCTTTTATACAACAGTGACTACAAGCACTGTATCTAGCCTGACAGATAAAATCTTTGGCGAAATGAATAATCTCACCAGTCACCACATCTAAAACATGATTTAAAATTTATCCTTGATTTTGATCTAACTGTCGACTTTCTTGTTGAATATGATCTAACCCGTAATCGCGACATACGTCTTGAATTTCTATCGTATAAGTTTTTATTTTATTTACATCCGACATAATTAATTATTCTTTTATTCCTATAGACTTTACCATTTTTATTAGTTCATATACTGTTACTGTTTCATCTGTCTCTTGTTTAAATAAAAAATATTTATTTAGTTAATAAATTTATTTTAATTGCTTCATCCATACTGTAATAAATTTCTTGAAGTTCCATTCCCCCATAGTGTAATAAAGACGCCTTCCTTTTTTCGGAATTTTGATGTCTCTCGCTCCGATCATGATCTCAAATGGCTAATGTTGGCATTGTTAAATCTAAAGTTGCCATTTTTATAATCCTGTCTTGCACACCGTATTTAATGTAAGTAATATATTTTAAAACACCTATTCTTTGTTGTTCTTTTTTGGTTTTCATTCTCTTCGCCAATGTAAAAATCATCTATTTCTTAGCAAAACTTTATTAAATTAATTTATACATTTTCTTGCACTCTTCCATCTTTTATTTTATATCGCCATCTTTTATTTTCCCTATCTACCCTAATAATGCTACGTTTACATTTCAATATTCCATTCCAGTAAAATTATTATAAAATTATTCTAAAAAAGAATCTTTTTCTTATCGATAATTATTTTAAGACGGTAGTTTCGTATTTATTAACTTGCGTAATTGAATTTTGCTATCAATTAAAAACAAGTTCGTATAATAATGTCATTGATAAATAACCAAAATACTAATCTACACATGTCAAAAAATCAAAGTGCTGAATTTTTAATCTGTCCTTTGTATCTATTGAACTTATCAATAATATACAATTGGCATGATTAGGTAGTTTTATCAAGGATATTTAAAATCATTTTAGCTAATACCATTTGATTATTCTCAGACTGCTATATTGAAATATCGCTGACATATCAAAAGAAATTATCTTCCTTAATTTCTAATTATCTTATCGAAACTCATCAAAACTTATAAGCACTATAGAAAGTTACTATAAATACGATACCAATTATTTAATCACTCAGTGAACGCTAACTCTTGCATAAATATGAAGCTTTTTGTGATCTATACAACCTTTTTGGCTGCTGTTGTTTCAGCAGAAATTGATATAAGATCAATTGAACCAGTTTATCGACTGGCAGAATGGCAAGAAACTTATCCAACACTAACAGCCATGCTACCACCAAAACGTGAGTTTAATGGAAGAATTGTGCTTGGACAAGAAGCAACACCTCATCAATTTCGATATCAGATTGCACTTATCGCACATTTGGGTACAGGAAATGGACTATGTGGAGGAACAATTGTTTCCCAAAATTTCATTTTAACAGCAGCTCACTGTCTTGTTATGTAAGTTGATTTATTCAAATTGATGGTGTATTGATTTTTCTGATTTTTGTTTTAAGTAATGGTATCATAGGTGCTACAGTTCGTGTTGGTGCACATGATTTCCGAAATCCAGAACCCAGTCGTGTTGATATTTCAGTGCCCACAAGTAACTTTATTGTATATCCTGATTGGAATCCAACATTGATCCGTAACGATGTTGCTCTTCTAAAATTACCTGTTGCCATCCAATATAATGAAAACGTTCAACCAGTTTTACTGCCAAGACGTTCTCAAAACAGTGAATTGTTTGATAATGTAGTGGGACAAATTTCTGGATGGGGGCGTTATAGTGATGCGAGTCAAAACTCATCACCAGTCTTACGATGGGGAAATGCCCGTGTTACACAATTTTCTACATGTCAGTCATTGTTTGTAGGTATTGTTCAAGAATCAAATATTTGTACATCTGGGTTAACTGGAAATAGTGCCACATGTCAAGGTGATTCCGGTGGTCCATTGACAATGCAAGAAAGTGGGGGATCTGTACAAATTGGTATTACTTCATTTGGAATTGCCTTGGGGTGTGAATTACGTCTCCCATCAGTTTTTGCTAGAACAACAGCATACCAGCCATGGATAAATAATAATACAGAAGGTCAAGTACAATGGCGATAAAAAGTTTTTTATATTTTGTCCTAATTTTTGTTTCCAAAACGATTTTAGTCGCAACATACATTTATTTATATAACTTATTTTACGTGAAATTTATTTCCTTTATGTTAAAGTGGTTTTTGTAAGTTAATAACTATAGAATAAAATATATGGAGTTGCAAACAAACCATCTAAAGTTTCTATGAAAAAAAAAGAAATAATTTATTTTCTTTATTATATATTCTGTTGTACGACTACAAGTTTTACAAAACCGTTTACTATGTCGACTTCTAACAATATTAAAATCATATCATACTGCAACTTACTCTCCTTAAACATAGAAGTTCGTGTTTCCTTAAACATAAAAATATCGGTTGTCGTTGGATAAAGATTATAAATTGAATAAAGAAGCGGCTTCTCGGCGAAAGAAAGGATAAAAGTGCTAATCCAGCTCTCTCTCTTTCTTGCGTTTACAATCCATAAAGGAATTTCGCCGTCTATGTGTAATCAGTTTCTATTCATCTCGTTCCATGACTAGTTGACTCCAGTTTTGACATCCTATATCATGAAGGTCTTGAATTATGTTATCACATCAACATTTCCAGTGTCTTCCTCTCTGAAGAATACCAGCTTGCTGTTGTTGGGACACTTTTTTTTATCAATCCTCCTAATGGAACACTTTGTACCTGACCAAACCATCTAATCGGTCTAAACCATTCATCCGAATTCCATACTGAGCAACTTTACATGGACCATAAATTGTTCGTATATGATGATTGCAGTGAATACCTCATACACCACAATAGCTCTTTATTGCAATCACCTCGGTTCCTACTTCAAAAACTTATACAGGGTTTTTTCATAAGCTCAACCACCGATCGGCCGAGTCAACTGTGTCTAAAACATTTATTTGTCAGTTCGGAAGTAGTTGAACCTGAAGGTATAGACCTGATTTCTTTCTCGCATCATTTCATGAACTTCAATGCAAAATTGTTTAAACGGAATAATATTTTTTGTGTTCAGCAGTATACTAAGTGTATCTGCTGCTAAAGAGTCAATTCCATTTTCAAATAAGGACGATTTAAGATCGTTTCTTAAGGTCTCGTAATCAGGGCAGTTCAGAAGAACATGTAATGCAGCATCATCCACATCACATGATGTACATAAACCATTGTCCGTAACATCAACACGCTTTAAGTACTCTCTAAATTTGCTATGTCCAGCTATATAAACTGGACCATAGGACCTGTCAGAGCTACCCCTTTTTCGTGCCTGAAGCAAAAGTTGCATCGCTGATAAAAAGATACGTATGCCTTCCCGTATCTGAGACCTCCCAACGTGCCTTCCATTCGTTGAGGGTCTTCTGGTGCAGTCCCTTTTTTATTTGTTTTCTTTCAACTCTGCTGTTTGTGTTGACAGCACGGTTCTCTTTTAGGAGAAGGTCTAAAGGGATTGTGCCCGCAATGACCTGAGTCGAGGTTGTAGAAATGGATCTGTAACCTCGGATCATGCGGAGTGATTATTTGAGCGCTTAACAACTGTGCATTATGCTTAACGTTAGTCCGCCCATACCAACCAGCAGAGCAGTACGACATAATAGATTTCACTACGATTTTATAAATGAGATGCAGTGCATTTCTATCAAGACCCCACCATTCATGAGATAACCTTGTGAAGCTGTGGAAGAGGGACTTGAATTTCTCGCATATTCGTGTAACATGGCTTGATACCCCATCCTTTCATCCAAGTCAACACCAAAGTATCTGGTTGGGCTGACCATTTTGACTGTATTTCCATTAACCTTAATGGTTAGTGGTATAGCTCTGTCGTACTTACCCTGTAGCTGTAGAATAACAGTTTTTTGCTCCGACAAGCTTAATTTGTTTCTTCTGCACCAGGAGGTCAAATGGTTCAATGCTTCTTGACCTTTTTCTTGCAATTGTTTTCTAGAATTAACAGAAACTACAATTACTTTATCATCAGCGTATGCGACTTCTGAAACCCATCTATCATACTAGTATCAAAGATCATATTCCAAAGGTTTGGACCAAGAACAGACCCTTGCGGGGCTTCTCTTTAATAGTCTTTTCCACCGAATCAAGATCATCCTTAATTATTGCCTTTCTCGAATTAAGATAGCTATCCAGTAATCTCAGAAGATTAGCTGGGCAGCCGAGTCCAGCTAGGTAACTCATAACACTTGTCCACCATTGATTATCGAAAGCACTCAATATATCTACGAAAATGCCAAGACACTTCTTTTCATCGGTTGATTGGACAATATCTATTAGTTTACAGACTGCATCCTCGGTAGAGCGACCCGATCCGTTCTAAAGCCATACTGCTTATTCGATATCCCACCACTCAAATCAATGCAATTTAATAGCTTCTTATTAATTATTTTCTCGAAAATTTTACCCAGAAGTGAAAAAGCATGATTGGTCGATAAGATTTGGGGTCGCTAAAGTTGGGCCGATACCATATCTGAGGCAGCAATTGAAGAGTTTTAAGCAAATAGGAGCTTAAACCTTCTAGGACTGCTGTACAATTACAACTTCTATTAAATCCAGACCAGGAGCTTTACCACGTTTCAAACTCATCACAGCCTCCTCTAGGTCATCGACTGTGAAGTCTGAGACATCCTGAGATACATACGGTAGCTGCGGTAAGCTCAGATGAGTCCTCTGTATCGTCTGGAAGCAAGGTGTCAAGCAGCACCGTGCTAGAGGTACTCTCTGAGTGCATGTTGTTTCCGTTCGAAGAGACGGGTTTATGTACTCTACGTTGTGCAAGCTTTCCTGTCTTGATATTTATAAATTAAGCCGCATGGGTCCTTGTTACTTCCGTAACAAGTTTCATGAAACTTTGCCTTTTAGTTGTATTGACCTTTTGCATGTTTCTTAGGTTCCTGTAAGTAGCCTGCTTTTGCAGCCTGAGATTTGGATCACGTTCCTTCTGGTACTTTCTTCTTACCTGGCTTACCCGATTTTTTAATTTAGTTAGATCATTGGTCCACCAGGTTGTCCCATTTGTTTTGTTGCAGTTTGATTTGCGTGGTATGGAATCTTCACAAGCGTTTAGTATGACCTCGGTAAGACAAGCCACTATCGTCTCACAGTCCGCAGAACAGCAAATCTCTTTAGCTTGCCTCTCGACTTGCTTATTATTTAGTACTAGATTTAGAGTAAGGAGTTCCCAGTTAGAAGCATCGATTTTGAACCTTTTGGTATTAGAATATCACGAGAAACGCAGGCAGAACGACTCTCAGAATCAATTATCTCAAAATAGATAGCACGGTGATCACTGGAAGTCCAGCCCTCATGTACTTTTCAGTGTTGTATACGCTTTATCATACTTTGCGACCTAAGGTGACGTCTACTGACGTTTTGCCGTTGTGTGCATATATGCTTAAATTCCCAGACTCGTTTGCCACAAACAGACTCCATCGTGAGATAAAATCTTCAACCTTCTGACCTCTGCTGTCAGTAATACGATCGAACCACGTTTTGGATCGAGCGTTAAAGTCACCAACAATGATAACTGGCTCTTGTATATGGCTTAGGATCTTATCAAGTTTATTTAAATGGTCCTGGATAGGCTCCCGAAACTGATAATAGATATTTACTAATATTTACAGATGAAACTCTCCACCAGGGTATCTAACCTCTACACAAACACAGTGAGAATCTGTGAATTGTGAGAGCGTTATAGGTTTTATACTGGTGTTGTGGAAACTTACGTGGGCAGGGATACAATTTTCCCCATTTTCAGCGCTGGAGGCAGAGTGCGTGGTAATTCCCAGACCAGTTGCGACTCCGTTCACTCCGTAGACCTCCTGTGCCTGACACAGGATGTTCACATTGTGAGTATAGACACGCATTCACGCATCTCGTGCACTAGTGTTGCAAGTTTGATTGTACAATTTTTAGATGACTAAATGACAGGTGCTACTACCTCCTACCTTGTGAACATGTGGTTTACCATTTGATTTACAGGGTGCCCATTCCGCAGGAGATGCTTTATTTGAGCATTCCACTTCTCTGTGACCTGTATTTGAACAATGACCACATGTCTGTTCAGCTTTTGTGCATGTTTTACACATATGTCCAAAGCACTGACACTTTTAACAGCGAAGAGGCCTGACATATTCCTGAACTATACAAGATGCCCACTCCACGTAAACTCTTTTTTTGCTAAGAATTTGATTCTTACATTCAGCGTTTATCTCCACCACCCTGTTGATGTCTACTCCAGTTCTCGCATCAATCTTAAAGACAGGTTTGATGATCACTGTTGTTTCGCTATCGAGACCATTTTTCCTTATGATAGTAGATGCTAGTTCCGTTTCAGTAACGCCAACTCTGACCCCCTTTATTACTCTCAAACCTCTATTACACGGGTTAACATGGGTTGAGAGACCAGCAATGATTTCATCGCACCCCTTGCCAGGGAGGTGGATTACCAATGCTTGGGTTCTTGTATTTTTACCTTTCCGTTTAGCGTTTTCCTTTTGCCACGCTTCCTCTTCCTCTCGCCACCAACTATACGGTCTACTCTTCCTCTAATACGGTTGCTTCAATGGCTGGTTCAGTTACACTTTCAATGGATTCAGTCACGTTTTCGCTTGTGTTATTTTGTTGCTGCTGTGGGACGACAGCAGCCTCTGACTGTTTGCTATCCTGTGTCTGAACAGCCTCAGCATATGATTTTTTCTGGTTTTGCACTTTCTTGTGTACCTGGACTTTTGTCCTGATCACAGTACCTTCATCGTTATGCTTGTTTATTTTTGGTATCGTCGTTTTCGGTATCGTATGTTTAATAAGTAAATCATTGATTCCTTTCAGAATCTCAGATTTTATCTTGTCATTGTTGTCTTGTTTAGCTGCAAGAGCTAAAACATGGATCAACATATTCGTGTACGCCATTTGTGTAGAGCTTACCACTCGGATCATGTTATTTAGTGTCTCCTTAGGAGGACTTTTCGTCAACGTGGTTAAGCCGACTAGTTCTAGCATTATATCAGCCAGACTTGCTGAACTGAGTCAACAACACAATAATTTTTGCTATTATTAAGGAGTACCTCATGGTCTCCATTTTTCTCACTTCTTTGTGATCTAACATGCTTTAGACACATTTCCTCGGCAATTCGGTCTCCTCATTTCTATACCTCTAGCCACTGCTACTAGCTATCTTTTAAATAATTCCGACCAAGTATTAGCCGTGCGAAGGATTTTTATTAGGCCTCGAAGGCGTTACCTACTCTTCGTTTTCTCCGTGTGACCCCGGAGAGGTGCTTGATCGCTAGACTTTTTAAGCGTTATCCCTGCAGATAATCTCGGTTATACAAATTTCCTTTTTATATATAATTCGAATAAAAGAGTAATAGAACCTAAATTGTGTTAAACAGTGTCTTTCGGTGTCCTTCGGTTAATACGGTTTAAGATTCTTGTTCGTTTTCGATTGCTTTTAAAAGAATTTGTTAGCTCAAAATTAAGTCACAAGTTTTCCTGTATGACTAACCCCGCAGGCGCGCACCCTATTTTATTAATTTCCTGTCATGTACATAACTTGAACTGAGAAGTTAATTTTATATGCTGACCTTTTCCTTAAGAAGAAGATCGATAGGGATTGAACCCGCAATGACCTGAGACAGAGGCTGTAGATATGGTTCTATAGTCTCTGATCATGCTCAGCAACATATTCCTTTGAGCGTCCAATAACTGTTGAACATGCTTTACGATGGTCCGCCCGTACCGACCAGCCGAGCAGTACGTTAGAATTGATTCTAATACAGTTCTATATAATAGTTGCAGTGTGTGGTTGTCAAGACCCCAGCATTCATGAGATAACCTCGTGAAGCTGAGAAGAGGGACTTCGAGCTGTCACATATTCAAGAGAACTGTCACATTCATCTCAAAAGAGACAATATGAGGTATTCAGTCCAGCCTTTCTTCCAAAGGCTAGCACAGGTCGAATTAATGCTTTGTAAAGTGTAAGTTTAAATGACCGCCTAAGTTTTCTGTATGCGACAGAGACACGGACTTTGGCATCCGTCAGTCTGTATGTCATTTAACGATTTTATAACAGACCTGAGGTATTTAAATTTTTCCCTCGTTCTCCTTCATAGTCGCCAGTATTCAGATTTCCGGGAGATTTGCGCCTGGATGTTATTAAAAGTTTCGTTTTGCCGGTGTTTCTGCATAATCCAAGTGGTTTATCATTTCTTTTAAGCTGCGAGAGACTATCTTCGATATCGCAAATCAAATAGTACGGGCGCTGGTGAACGCGGATGAAAATCATCCTTAAGGTAAAACATTGATCTGAGGTTGAACGGTTGGGAAGAAAAACACATTGATAGTCAGCGATAATAGATTAGGCGAACGGGATTAGTTAAGCAAGTACGACATTTACGAGGATTTTATATGCAGGGTTCAGTAGTGCGAATTCACGATAATTCGCACACTTTAAACCTTTCTCATGTAGCGGAACAATGAGACCTGTTTTCTATTACGCAGGTAATTCTTCTTGGTCCCTTGGTCCCAACTCCCAGTGTTAAAATATAAAGAAATGAATTTTTTAAAGATGGCGCTAATGTCGTATATTAAGCATTTCTTGAGTTCTTTTTTCACAATATGAAAGTTCCAACTTTTTTTTTAAGATAAAAAATCGAATCAAGACGCCGATAATTTAAGCCTGTACATTTCCGATTTCCTAGAATTCGGTAATCGTTAGTATAATAAAAACAATTAATACGTTTTTTTTTATTTTTTCACTAGTTTAGACACGGGTTTAGTTTAGAACGCGTTGACCGATTTTAATATTTTATTTTTATTTGAAAGGTACTTAGTGAAGCTTTAACGTACTAAATATATTACACTGCCAAAAAATATTTATATTTTATAATGGCACAAAATACAACAAATCTCAAACTAATAATTTCTTCAATTGCCTTTTCCTCGAAAACAAAAACTAACGCTTGTCTGTAATTTTAGTATGTTTTGGGTTAATAATAAATCTTTAAATTGTAAAAATATGAAAGAAAAAAAAAGTGTTTTTTGAAATCGCCATGTTTGAAAAATTAAACTTAAAATAAATCATCTAAAAATATAAATATTTTTTGTCAGTGTAATATTTGTGTAACTCCCACACTACTTAGTGGGACAAATTTGTGTAACGCCCCATCTTTTAAACAAAAGAAAAATTATTGAAATCGGTTATTCCGTTCAAGCACAATTTAACTTTAAACGATGCTTATCACTAAATTTTTTAAAAAATTTAGTGACAAGCAATTTAGTGATATTTAGATAAATAAAACACTTATTAATTGTACTAACGATTACCGAAGTTTCAAAAAAATCGGAAAAATTATCTTATTTCATCGGCGTCTTGATTCGATTTTCCACAAATATATTACAATATTATGTTTGAGTTTCATGAAAATTTTTGTTGCTCCATATAGACTTAATTTTTAATCAGAAACTCCCCGATTTTTAAAGTTTGGTCACCAAAAAATGGTTGATTGAAGCGTTAATTGAGATGTCGATTGAGCAGAAGTCGATTCACGAGGCGATGTATAAGAAAGCTAACTCCAAATTCTCCTCCGTTTTGATGACCACAATACTAGAAAGTGTATCCTTTTGCTGTTTCATGGATATCACTCCCTGGTCATCTTAGTTCTTGTAATGCCACTATATCTAGTGTGTAGCTGGTCTTCTAAGACTTAGACGTTCCAGGTTGCCTTTTAATTCGTTAAAATTCTTGATTCATTTTCTTTTGTTCTTGAAATCGAATGAATGTGACGAAACTAAATTAAATTACCGTCTTGTAAAGTGCGTTGTTATCAGTCAGCCGACCCAAAGATTTGAAATACTCGATTTCTTACATCAACGTTAATTTTTCAACGACTACTATTCTATAACGGTCAGATTTAGCAATATAACTCGTTATCTAAAGTTTAATTTCCGTGAATCTAAAACTTAAAAAGATATTTGATAACACAAACTGAATATCGAACACCTAAATTATCTTTTATTTTTATCAAGATCTCGTAATTTCATATAAAAACCAAAAATTAAATTCAAGTTTTATTAAAGGTTTAAACGTCAAAATGAACGGTTTATATTTAGTTTGTCTCGTTGTATCTATTTCATGTATTGAAATAGTACTAAGTGAAAATTATCGTCCAATTCATCAAATAGAATCATGGCGTAACAATCATCCCGGACTATTGAAATATTTTCCATTGATCGATGATAGTGAATTTGCTGGACGTATAGTTGGTGGTAATGAGGTTACAGCTCATTCTGTTCCATTTCAAACTGGATTGTTAATTTCAGTACCTGGTGGAACTGCTCTATGTGGTGGCTCACTTTTATCACCAACTATAGTTTTAACAGCTGCTCATTGTGTTGATGGGTAAGTTAGAGTTAGCTTGTTCAAATCCATCAAATAATATTATAAATTTTTTTAACAGAGGATCTAATGTTGAAGTAGTTCTTGGAGCTCATAATATTAACAGTCGAACAGAACCTGGACAAGTGAGACTAACAACAAGAAATATTACAGTTCATCCACAATGGAATCCAAACTTTGCAAGAAACGATATTGCGGTATTACGTTTACCATCACCAGTAACATACACTAACAACATACGACCAGTTACTTTGCCACCACGAAACCAGCTTTCCAACAATTTTGCTGGTACAACAGGAACTGTAACTGGGTGGGGTAGAACTTCTGATCAATCACCAGCTACATCTACAGTTTTACGAACGGTTTCAAATCCAATTATTACAAATGAAGTTTGCCGTCAAGCTTTTGACATTATTCAACCATCAAATATATGCCTTTCAGGACAACAAGGACGATCATCATGTAATGGTGATTCAGGTGGACCATTAGTTGTAAGCCATGCGGGTGGTGTCATGCAAGTTGGAATTGTTTCATTCGGTAGTATAGCTGGTTGTCAAGCAAATGAGCCAAGCGCATATTCTAGAATTACATCATTTTCAACGTGGATTGAAACTGTAACGGGTATACCAATTGTAAGCTAGATTTAGATCATTTTTAAGTTATTGATTAAAAATTGTAAGCATAAAATAATTTTTAAATTATCTATTTAAAAGCATAAAGATTAACATCGACTGAACATTCGTTCCCTATTTGAATTGGTAATTGGTACGAGACACAATTAGACCATCTGTTGTGATACTACAAGATCTCCTTTTCATACTTTAACCATTTGGTGCTTCTGATGAAGCTAATTATTTACCTACATTTAAATTTACTCAGGTAGGTGAGAGTTTTATATGAGTGCGTTCCAAAATCATTCCGTATATGGGCCAATACCATACCAAACGTACAAAGTAAATAGAACATTGTTTCCTCCTCTTCCTACTCATCCTTACAGCTGCGCAATAAATAGCAAATTGCTTAGCAATCTCATTCAGAGACGAGCAGAAGCTTAGTGTCACTTTTGACGTCGTTGGTATTGCATCTAGCGTTTTCAATGCCGCTTGAATGTTCACATAGATGTTGATATCTCTGATTGATATTACATTATGCTCGACTTAATGTACACTGGGGTTGTCTAGAAGACCAAGACCAAGTTCTAAGAATACTTCTCCTTCTACTCTACCTTCGAGTTATAACCCATCCATAAAAATGTTCACTTCTTTCCTCCCCGCCAACGTTTTGTACTTCATCTGAGAAATAAATCTTGAGAGTCATGACGGTTTGCAGATTTTCCAGAAGGCTTAGTCTGTGGGGATTTGGTTATGGACAACAATCTGCTTCGCCAAGCCCTACTCCCGACAAGTACCCTGGTGGGTAAGAGAGTACTAAAACTCTTTACAAAGCATAGTATAGGAGGAATATAGTCGATGTTCTTTTCGTTGACTCCTTGCTCGTGCAGGATTTCATAGTTTTCGATACGACTACTTATCCATTGTGACGTAGCGCTGAGGTGAAGTGTTGTATTGGAAGCTATCTGTTGATCTAATACCTCATGGGTAAAAGATGCAGAATAACTTCCATCACCCGAATTGGTGTTGTACGTATCGCTCCACACGTGAACAGACATGTCATTCTATGCACTTTTCCTACCAATTTCAGGATTCTAACATTGGACAGTGCAGTCCACCAGTCAGCAGTCCACACTTCCCTCCAGGGTGATGGAATTGTTATCAGAGAGCCTGTGATTCCTGGTGAAAAGAACCAGTTCTGTTTTTGCAGGATTAACTCATTAGCCACATTTTTTGGCCCATGTCAATGTTAGTGCAAGGGCAGTTTGCATTCTGTCTGGCTGATAATTGCCAAATTCCACAGGGCGGAGACAGAACTCCCTCTTGAGGAGAGCCACGACTGGCAGTTCAGTGAATGGACTCCTCCAGAACAGTGTTAATGTTACAACAGTTCCTCTACGTTCGATCAACACTATCATACCAAGGCTTCCTCCACATCTAGGCCTGTCAGTGCCTTAGTTTGGGTCAAGGCTTTGACGAGGATGAAAATCAATCAGTTTTTCCAGTGTCATGGAAGGAGAAGGATAGATGATAGACTGATAGGTCTAAGGTCGTTTGGATGCCAGTGAGAGGGTTTCCTGGCATTAGGAATGAAATCTACGTTGTCTTCTGTCCATAATTAGCAGGATATATATGAGATTTCAAAGTCAGCTCTGAGGTATTTTGTAGCACAGTTGACTTGAATGGTTTAAATTTTTAAATTGCCCAGAGAATCTTTGACTTCGTCACAAGATCCTTCGGGGATTCAAATACTGAGGACCTGATACTTCTCACAGTTGTTCATTCAAAGTTAGATAGTTTCATACCAGAAGTCGTCCAGATATCATCCGATTTAACCAGATATCCTGGTATTGTTGGGTTGGCTGCAAGGATTTGTCTAAGCCTAGATGCTTCGGTGGATTCCTCAATGTTTCACAAAGAGTTTCCAGAATTTCCTTTTGTGCATTTGTAATTCTTTTTTATAGTCTATGAGACCATTTTTATAAGGATCCCAGTCTCGTTTCTTGTTTAAACTTTTAGCTATGTTAAACAGTTTCCTTGATTTATTTCGCAGTGATCTAGCTCTATGTTCTATCACTAAGGTTTCTGTTTTTTCCTAGGTTTGTTTAGTGGGATAATTTTATAAGACTTATTAAACATAGCCGTTAGAGTTGTCCGACAGTTTGAGGGGGTTTCGTTTGTGAGAACGTTTCCTCAAAAACTTCCCTAAAGCGCTCCCAATCCGTTGTTTTGGAGTTCCTAAAAACTGGTTTATTGAAGGGTTATATAACTAGAGAGAATTGAAGGTAACATTGGTCTGACAAAAAGTGTTTGTTCGACATCTTCCACTTCCATATGGAATATTTCTTGAGAGTCAAAAGTCACGTCTAGCATTTCAGTTCTATTTCTGGTAAAGAATGTTGATTGGCAGCCAATGTTGCAAACAATAAGGTAATTGGTTAGTAAATAATTAAAAATTAACTCACCTTTTTCGTTGGTGTCTGAGCTACCCCAAAGGTGATGATGAGCGTTGACATCACTGCGTATGACCGATCCTTTACCTATTTTCTGGGCTTCTGTTACAACAGTAGAGACAAATCTCGAGGGGAATGCTCCTTGGCAATTATACGCCATATACAAGATGCCACCAGAATTCCCGACCGTTTCAGCAAGGGAACGAGGGTCCGTAGACGAAGGCTCAGGTGCTGTCGTGGCAGAGGTTTGACTTGCCTTCACCATAGATGATTAGTTGTATGGTCCGAAAACCGTAGTAGATCTTTCAATTAGAGATGGCCAGGTGGGCAATCGACTTGTTTTAAATAGCGATATCGCCTTTTCCAATCTTTCAATTAGAATTCGGCAGAATTTCGTTGCTCAGATGAATAATTTCAAGGATGATCTCTAGATCTGAAGGATCCGCAGGTACTTTCGTTCGAGCTCTTTATTTGCCGGGGATTTGATCTATTTTGACTACCTCCAGAGATGTGCCCGACTAAAGCTCTTCCAAGGAGTTTACGGCTATTTAGTAAAGCGCAAGAGTGACCGCTGATCATCAATTGCTATCATCTTGTAGAACCGCTACTGCCATCCTGCATCCCTTGATTCAACTTAAGGATTGAGCGGAAATTGATTGCCAACGCATTTTCCACTCTATCTCAGTTTTCATAGGTTATGTGGGCGTCCTCGTTCCCTCTATAAATTTTTTTTTCTCCCTTATGTCCATTTTAGGAGCAACTAAACTCTACTAAACTAGACCATCTAACTTTTTTTGGGGCAATCGCTTTTAATTCTTTTTATCCTCCAATTCGCATATTTACGCTCAAGGAAAGAGTTTTTTGGTTTAGCGCTGGGAAAATTCTTTCCCGATGGTTCTGAATCAGATTGGTGACCCAACAGGTGCTCCACTCGCTTTGCCATCGAATAAAGTCCCAGAACGTTGAGTTTGGAGCGAGTGTTAAATTACTAAAGACGGTTTTCGTCACTGCTACTTCGGGCTTCGTAAATTCTTTAATTTTTACAATTTTTTTTTTGATTTAATTTTTTTGGTGTTCCATTTGGTTCCCACGAGCTGTGGGAATTTGTGGGAAAAATTTCATCTGGTACATAAAGCCGCTTTAAACGGGCAATGCTAGGTTATTCTGGAGGTTTGCAAGTATCCGGATACACCGTTAGCGATTGAGGCTCCCAGCCTAGAAGATCTTAGTAACGGTACGTGTTACGCTACTGTCCAGTCCCGTGGAAAGGGGATTGGGGATGGAAAAAATGGGTTTAGGTTGAGAAGAGTAGGGACTATTTGGTTCAGAGATTCTTATTGATTATTTCGAAGCTGCCATGATAACGAACGGATCGTACAGAGTTATCCGCTATCCACCGCCTGGTAGCTAAGATTTGAAGTATACATAGGATGGTACCATAGATTAAACGAGATAGTTGTCATACTCTTCGTTTATGTATAGCAGAGTTGGGCGAGTTACAGTCTATTACGTCTGTAGAAGTGGTTGGAACTACAATTGAATAACGGGTCTAAAGATATACAGCATATGCTGTGACTTGTGAATATGTTCGTCTTGTGTTGTATAGAGAAATGAAGGTCACTTAAGTTTTGTCGATTTATGACCAGTGCTATGTAGTAATCGTCTTATTTCTTCTATTTTAGATTACGTGGATCTAATTTTTTCGAATTTTTTTTTCCCAATCAAACATATCCTTGGATTGCAAAAAGCAAAGGTTAAGCCCTTGACTAATTTGCAAATTTTGAAAGAAGATGTTGGAACGAAGCTCTGACTGGATATGAATGTAAACCAAAATAGTCGAAATAAGACGATTACAACATAGAACTGGCCATCATAAATAGACAAAACTTAAGCGATATTAGAAACTTGTGATTAAAAGATGGAAATTAGAGGAATTGAATTCAAAAAATAAAAGAACAAATTAACGCTTATACACAACCAAACTTTATTTATGTGATTTTGATTTATTGAAAAGCTTTAAGTACTTGAAACTTTTTTCGGTGCAATTTTATCAAATAAAACTCGAAGTGTAAAAAAGTAAATTAACTCAAATCCTGTGACTAAACTGAATCCCAAAAATAAACCTAACAATCCACCGAAAGACGCCAAAACCCCCAACCAATTTTGATACATATCATTTCGATAGTGAGTCGAAACAAGATCTTTAAAGAAAACATGTAACGCTGTATGATCATCCAATTCTATATCTTTGCTGAAATGAAGTTAATATTTACATTAACATATAAAAATTTTATAATTCATATTCACTCACAAAAATCCAATGGAATTAAAGGAAAACATTCGATTTAATTCACCAGATGATATTTCAGCAGGATATTGAAATAGTTGACAATCTGGATAGCATCCACAAGGAAATTCCGTTAAAACGTTAAGTGTTGTTGTTGAATAGTTTTGACCAGGTAATGATCCTTCAAACCAAACACGATTTTTTTGAACACATAATAAATTGGATATCCCGCATACAGGTCGACTTCCGTTATTTGGTAAATTGAATGGAATACATCCACATATTTTCCATACCACATTACTACGACATTCAGCTAAACAGTTTACATATGAATATTTTTGAAACACACCTAACTTCATTTCATCTTCTGCTAAACAATTTCGTTCTTTGATTGGTAAGCTATAAACGTCATCAGTGCTGTATGTTGATTCTTAATTCAACAAAATAATTATGTAAAATAATTTACTTAGTTAAATAAATAAATATTTTTATTACCTGGTGAGATACTAATAAATGCTTCAAGCTTAGATGCGACCAGTTTCACTTCAGCATTATCATCTGCATAATCGTAAGCGTTATGTATCATAACCTTAAATCCATATGAACTTAGCACTGTTGTATGATAATCTCTTATTGATGGTTTCATTAAAACACTTAATCCCGTTTCATATCCACATGATGTAACTCTTCGTGGTAATTTTGGAATATTGTATGAAACTTTTCTGAAAATATAATAAGGCTGAATATATTTAAAGAGTTTGATAGGATTATCTGATACTCAGAATTCGTTTGAGTGATTTTTGGAGAAAAATTCAACAAAAAAAAAACTGAAAAACTTTTTAATTTAATTTAATCCAATATCTTTCGATTAAAAATATTAATGCATTACTTACGTTGAAAATCCATTTTTTTCTAACCCATAATAGTTAAAAGAACAACATAGTCCATCAGTTGTATCAATTGTTTGAAATAATACATCACAACGTGTTTGTGTCCCTTTCCACATACATCGATCCAGCATATCATCACACGTTGGTGTCAAATCTTTCACTAATTTGTCTATCGGTATCTTGTTATATTTTAATATATTACTCAGTTCAATCAATTCATTTTCATCGACTGTACTCGATAAATGTTCGTAATAAATATATAAACGAAATTTTCTTGAAAGTTCTTCCGCCGTCATGTTATTTGGCCGTTGCCTGAAAATAGAAAAGAAAAAATCAAAATGTAGGTCGAGAATTCTACATTCTCAACTATTATTTAAATACATCGTTGACGCTAATCGAAGAGCTGCAGATGCTGATATTCGATTTGCATTACAAATTGTAACAGCAGGAAACGGTATATTCCATGTAGCATAATGAGTTGATTCAATAACTGTAACTGTTGGTGTTTCTGCATTCCAACTCCACGAAAACCACAATAAAATTAAAGCACTAATTGAAGCACTAAATACAATAACACCCCAAACAATTCGTTCCCATAAAGCGGTATCTTCTCGTATTATATGCCCATAGCCATGTAATGCTGTAACCGAACAAAATTCTTTGGTTCGCTGTTTCAACCAATCAAGAAACGGATTTCGTTTCGGTTTATCTTTTTTTGTTACATTTTTATAAAAAATTGGGGTATCGACGGTTTTAACATTAATAATTTTAACATCGTCGTTTACCATTTGAACGAATGGTTTGTAATGGATGAAAATTAGTCCTACGTTCATACATACACATTGACAAGTAGGTTCTAATTATTAGATTTTGAATTATTTATAAGACAATTTTGATAAACGACATGATATGTGTTAATTATATATTTTAATTAAATTACTGTTTATGTTCGCATGTTTGACATGAATTTTTAGAAAATGATTGAGTGACGATAAATTATCGATTAGAGCTTTAGAACCTTAACGTTTACTGACTCATTCAAATTAACATTGTTCTGGCACTCTGTTAGAAAGGATTGCTATGGCATTGATTTCAGACTCTGAACAGTTAAGCTGGTTGGTAGAGCTGGTTTGTGAGGTTTAACTAAAAGTATGATAACCTAAAGGAAAATAAGTTTTTTCTATAAGTGGTAATTTGTGATCTCTGGAAATGTGCTCCAGGTTTTTCAAACATGAACAACTTATTCTGATTAAAAAGATCTGGAAATTTCCTTGTTTGGGACAATGCTCAAATGCTCAAAGAACGAAGAATAGCTGAATAATAT
The DNA here is from genome assembly GCA_963693315.1 of Diogma glabrata. Taxonomy (NCBI): domain Eukaryota; kingdom Metazoa; phylum Arthropoda; class Insecta; order Diptera; family Cylindrotomidae; genus Diogma; species Diogma glabrata. Next base: position 3,419,399 of record OY856186.1, on the reverse strand, counting down.
CAGCTGTACTCGTAGCTTGTGTATCTACAATTTACTGGTCACCATACAAACAAATACAATATACCCTTTAATAAATTTGGCACATCTTCTCTTTTTTGTTGCAATCTCAATTGGACCCGCATAATCTACACCATAAGATGAGAATGGTCTAGCAGCTTTCAATCTTGCTAATGGCAGATCTCCCATTAGTTGCTTAGATGTTTTGGCGTTTTTTTCTGAAGCAGACTATACATTTGTTCACTATATTTCTGACACTGCTTCTGCCCCCTACTATCAAGAATTGTTGTCTTATTAGATGAAATGTTATAGTCAAACTAGGATGAAGATTTTTCTTGTACACATGTATTGCAATCATTCGACTTAATTCATGACCCTTTGGTAAAACTATTGGATGTTTATAATCATATTGGCAGTCCAGCTGTTTCAATCTGCCACCGACTCTTAATATCCCTTCAGCATCTATAAATGGTGCCAAAGCTATAATGCTGTTGTTCTTTCTAATATTTACATCAATTTTTGAAGACAATCAACCTCATCCGCAAACGCTTCTCTCTGTACATATTTGATAATAATGAGGTTGGCCTTCTGAAGTTCATTCACAGTAAGAAAAACTGAGCTTCTATTCAACTTGTTATTTCTCATATTATTTATAAATCTTAAAACGTAAGTAAAAATTCTTTTCAGTTTAGTATAGGAAGATATCTTTTGGAAACTAAAAGCTTGGTTATTTTTGTTCTTCTTTCAAATATTCTTCATTCACCGTAAATTCATCATCTTTTTCAGAAGTGCCACCAGAGGTCTAGTTTTATTAATTGAGACGGCAAAATCCCACAAGATGCGCAATCTGCAGGATTGTGTTCAGCTCGTACATGATTCCAGAATTTTCTCGGTATCTGATTGATGATTTCAGCCGTGCGATTAGCAACGTAGTTTTTCCACCTGACTGGATGACTCGACAGTCACGAAAGTACAATTGTGGAGTCCGTCCAAGCAAAATATTCTACTGGCATCTTCACTGTTCAAGTCGTGGTAAAGACACCTGCTTGATTAGAGCCATCTTTGTTTTAGCTGCTATCAAGTTAACTGTTAACCATTGTTGTCTACCGTTCTACAATATACCACCGCACTATACGCACTTTCGCTGGCATCGGAGAAACCATGTAGTTCCATTTTGCCGTCTTGTGGAATGTATCGTTTGAGCTTTATTTTTTCTAAATCTTTCAACTTAATACGGATTTGGTTATATATTTTTGATATGTCCGCTGGCAGATGATTGTCCCATCCAAATTTGTGTAGTCAAGCCTTTCAAATACTATTTTCATCAAAATGATCGATGGAGATAACCAACCCAACGGATCAAAGACCCTTGAGTATTCAGAAATAACTTGACGTTTCGTTAGCTCACCTCTCTCCTTTAAATCGAGTTTAAATGTAAAAATATCTTCTGCTACGTTCCACTGTAGACCGAATATTTTTGATTCTTCGGAATTATTAAACAAAGTGGTTTGTTGTGTCTCTCCATTCACTGTGAGTTCAGGCACATTTGATTTCCATTATCTTAGATTAAAACCATCGCTTATTAACAAATCATTCATTTCTCTTTTTAGTTTCGTTGCTTCTTCGATGTTATCAGTACCAGAGATAAAATCATCAACGTAAAAATCATTCATAAGATGATCAATAATATTGAGATGACTAGCTTGATTATCATACGCTAGCTGATGAATACTTCTAATAGCTAAAAATGCCGAGCTAGATAAACCAAAGGTAACTGTATTTAGTTTATAATGTTCAAGCTTATCAGCTATTTCGCTTGAGTATCACTGAGTATCACTTTTACAAACCAAAATTTGATTGTACATTTTCTCAATGTCTACGGATAATGCAATTTTGTGCTTTCTGAATCACAAGATTGACCATAACGAGGGCTGTATAGTCAGACCGACTAACATCGTTTCATTAAGGGATATCCCAGAAGAAGATTTCGCTGATCCATCAAAAACTACTCTTTGTTTTGTAGTTTCGCTCCATTGTTTCATCACACAATGATGAGGCAAATAAAAACATTTAGACTGCTCAATTGTTTTTTTAGTCTCGACATCATCGTGACTCATAATCTGGAGATTAGGAATTTTTTCTTGCTCAAAAAATTGCTTTAATGTTCCATCGATATCTACATCTAAATGCAAATTTAAAGTGCAATAACATTCTTGGCTGTTGTCTGTTCTTATGACGTTTTCTTCACCATTAACTCCAGCCGCAATCTAACCAAATATTGAACGTTGCGCGACTAATGAATTGTTGGAGTTATTCAGCTGCCCATCTTTGATATGGTCAAACATATTCGTGTTCCACATAAAATGGAATGCGCTTAATTAACAAATAACGTTTTCATTAGCACTAAAGAACCCTCCGAGCAAGACTGCTTCAAAGATTTGGTTTTTATTGGCAAGAAAAAGCCAGAATAGCTATGAAATTTTTTTTTTCACAAGGCTCCCGCCAATCCGAATCATGCTTCACGTTAGTGCTTCTTCTCGAGATTTCTTTCTCGAGAAAAGTAAAAACAAAATATTTTTTAAAAATTCTCGGCAAATCTAATTCGTTTTTACTTCTTCTATAGAATGCTCAACTTCTGAACTTCTACTTCTATAAAACGCTGAACAAAAGTAATTTATCAAGATAACTTTTCTATAACTAACCTAAGATCTGAGCAGAAAATATCCATAGCAATCAATGAATGGATCAGCTTGAATATTTCGTTGGCGCAAAATTAAAGAAATTTCAATTTCCTTAGAAAAAGATTCCGTTGCAATAATGAATTTTTTTTACGAATAATCATCACGGTCACTCGTAATAGCGGTATAATTATCATGGCAGTCAATTTTTTTAAGGTGGTTCATTTCGACCGTCTCCCACTGTAGTCGTGGTCCACCTTGCGACCGTCCACTCTCTGGAGTACTGACTTACTTTTTTTATCATTCCAGACCGTCCAGTGAATCGTCTCGTAGAACATGCTCAAACCAAGCAATTCTGTTGGAACGAATACAACCTATTATATTAGGAAAGTCGCTGTTTTCAGTTTTATATCGGGTTCTGTACTCTCCATTAAAATATTTAACTCCCTCAATTTGTACATCGCCCCACATCAAATCTTTCTTGTCAGCCCCTTGAAACATTCATATGTTTTATTTTATCGTATTTAATTTGCAGACCAATTTTTCTAGCATACTCTCAAGCGACTTGAAAGTCTCACTCATAACAGCTTCACTACACTCGGAGGATGACAACATCATCAGCGTAAGCGATCATCTGTACTGAGTTAATTGACAAGATATTGTTGTTAGTCGGTAGTTTCTTTTGACGGCACACACATTCCAAGGCTAGATTAAAGAGAATAGGAGAGATAGCATCACCTTATATTAACCCACAGTCGACTTTAAAGAACTTTGATATTTCGTTCTCCACTCGTACAGAGCAGAGTTCTGTACTGTCATTTTGCATAGTGATAAAAGTTTGCTAGTTTTAATGATACCATAGCATAGCATAGTCTCTCGTTCCAGAGAGTCGTAGGCCTGCTTGAAATCAATGAAGCACAGGTATGTTGAACTCTCAACACTTTTCCAAAATCATCCTTATCGAGAAAAGTGCATCGGCAGTACCTCGGCTTAGCCGGAAACCACACTAATATTTCCCAAACATAGGTTCAGCAAAAGGATTGAACTTGACTAGCCAAATGTATGAAACGATTTTATATGCTGTGCAGAGTAGAGTGATTCCCTTGTAGTTTGCACATTGTAGGTTATTTTCTCTTTTATGAATTGGTACCAGCATAGTTGAGTTCGATTCCTGCGGCATGGTTAGCGTCTTTGTATAAATATTTCAGATAGCATTCTCTTTTGTATTGAATAGCGTCAAGACATGCTTGATCCATCCATGGTTTTTAGGAGTAGTTTTGTGGCCGTCCAAGTATTCCCTCAGCAGCGCTTAAAACAGGATCTTTGAGTAAATACCATTACTTATCCACGTCTCCATCAATGGTTTCTAATTTCTCCAATGTTACGGCAATATGGTTTTGATTTCTCTTTTCAGTTTCAACATTCTTTAGTGATGAAATGTTAAAATGTTTCCGTTGATTAAATTTTGGAATGCTCGGTTTTGGAAAGTGGAACCTTAGGAAGTGGTCACTTCCAAGGTATGCACCTCTAAAGGATCACACAACTAGAACGCTCGAAAAGAAACGTGCTATTACTAGCACGTGATCAATTTGAATTCGAGTGTTTCCATTCAGTGAGACCTAAGTTTGCTTATGAATCAATCGACGCGGAAAGAAAGTCCTCTTTTCCTGGCAATTCTTAAATTATTTGATAATACAAACCCAGTCAATCTCTCTAATTATCATTAAAATTCAAATGGAGACTGTGGGCGCCCACCACCTTTCCATAAGAGATATCTCTTCCAACCTGCCCATTAAAGTCACCAAGAACCATTTTGAAGTCGCGTGTTGGTGTTTGTTTCATAACCCCTTTCCTATGTGGAAAGTAGAAAGTATCCTTCTCGTCGACAGTCTTAGATTCGGTGAGTACATGCATGGCAATTACCAGAGGAACCTTTTTACACGTTTATATAGCCAGTCGCTTGACCCAAGGAAGACGCCCGCTCCAAGCCGTCCCTTACATGGAGAACAGACGCTTGAGTCGCATTGGATTTAAGACGCCAGAGTTTTTACTCTGCCTGTCTCCGATACACCAACCTAATTCTGTCACCATTACCCAGGTAGCACGGCGTGGGCTTTGAATTTCGGATTTCGCTACATTGCAATAATAAATGACAGTTTATTTTGTATGTCATAATAGATTTGGGCAGCTGTCTAGATCAAACCAACAGTTATGGTACAATAATGCATTGCATACCTTAGCTGCTGAAGAAGCAGATGATGTAACAAAAGAGGAATTCTATGAACAACTACAACCAACATTATCTAGCGCACACCGAAATAACATTAAAATTATTCAAGGAGATTTTAACGCCCAAATTGAAACCGATAATAGCGGAATGGAATCAGTTATGGACTAGTTTGCGCTCGAATCAACTCAGAACAATAATGAAGATAGATTCATAGATTGTTGTATCACAAACCAGCTATTCATAGGAGGCAGCAAATTCCTACACAAATACATTTGGACTTCACTGGATGGGAAAACCAAGAATCAAATCGATTATGTATACTAAGAAGTGTCTATCCTCTTTACAAAACGTCAAACCGAAATGAGGTGCAGACTGCAGAAATACACAGACCACAAACTTCAAACTTCAACATCAGACCGCAACATTCAAAATCAAACAAGCAACTGTTAAACATGACAACAAATTAAATTGGAGAAAATTCAATACAAACAGATTGAGTGGCAAAAACACAAACCGTATCTTCAAAGAATCGCTCTTTTTCCAAAACGGAATTGACCAGAAACTCTTCTTCCAAAATGGAATTGACAAAGCCTATACGTAAAAATTGCAGTGCTCGGATACCAAGACAAGCTTTGAAAACCAGGGATTATTGATGATGCCTTGAATAAAATCTAAGACCGTCGTCAGCTCAAAGTGCAACTCTGTTACCAAAGCACAATGGAAATCCGAAACATAATTCATGCCCGGACTCATTCACGAACCAGTTAGCTATCGTACAACCACATCACCCGCTGCTCTACGTGTTTATCAGTTCCCGCAGTACCGGGAACTGATAAACACGTAGTGCAAATGCGTATCTATATACATAAACCATGGTACCATTTAAAGTTATTTGCCCCAACAAAAGTGGAGCAATATATATCGTTGGAAAGGTCTTGAGCAGTAGATGTGCCGAAACGCTTTCTTTTGGAATTTGGACGACATTTTTTAGAAGAAAAATGTGGGGGTGTTTTTTTTTTGAGTTTTTTGTTCGATTATTTTGTTTTTTTTTTTTTTCGAGTTATTTGTTGCACAATAGACCGGGAGGCAGCGTTGCAAATTAAAAAGTCATTTGATGCCGGTTGATTTTTATTTATTTTAATTAATTAACCCCAGCTGATGATAAATCTGGCGGCCAGCTGCTAAAGTAGTAGGGGGGGTGGTTGTGGGAGACTTTTAAACTGGTAAAAAAACGAATTTCAAAAGTAATTTGATGCCACTTCAAAATTTGTACGATGCATGTTTACACCATAACAATTGAAAAAAAAGTGATCAGCTGATTGGCGGATGGGGGATTATAAGTCAGCTCCTCGTATACAGCAGTATAAAAATGCAATATAGTCAAGACCTTTCTGCATAGGATCTTGATGAAACTTTGGCAAATGTTCCAGGTTTACTTGAAAATGGAAGATCTGAAATCATTTTAAATTTGGACAAAATGGCGGGGGGTCTCCCGAACACCTCTAAGTTTAAATCTTCAAAACTTCTAATCCCGACTTATGATCTTATGGAAACTTGGTATATAAAGTTTTAGTACTGTTTCCAATATTTTTGCATACCAACTTCCGGTTTGACACTTCCGGTTAAAAAGTTTTTTCCAAGGTTTTATCCCTATTGTAGCCTACAATTACCGATCGATTTTCATGAAACGTTGGTAAAAGCTTTCAAGTAACATCAGAAAAATTTTAATAGCTTTTGCAGTACATTGGGGGTCCACCATACAACAGGTGGTTTTTTCGACAATGTGTTTATGTTGGTTGGGAGCATAAAACATTCGTTCGGGAATGAATTTTGACGACACTTTGGAAAAAGATGCAAATATGTATGGCAAGAAACTGATTAGTTTTTGAGCGATAGTGAACAAAGTGGTGGAGGGGTCTCCCAAAACACCTGTTTTTTTTAAGCTAATAACATCTGTATCTGATAATCGAATTGGATGAAACTTAGTACATAAACATTTGGTACAAATCACAAAAGTTCTGCTTTTTTCGGTTTTTCGCTTTTTTTACGAAATTTTTGTATGTAAACAAAATTATATTTTAATTCTATATTAAAGTTGGGATTTCAACGACAAAAATGAGCACTGGTAAAGTTCAAAAATCGAAAATTTCCTAACCAAATTTTTCGATTGAAAATTAGGTCTTTTTTTTAATTTTCTTCATAAAACCTCAAAAATTAAATATTTCGCTTTGAAAAAATTTGGAACTGTTTGAAACACGAAAAAGAACATTTTCACCGATTTTCATGAAAATATAAAAACTTTTGCTATTCGTATACTGCTAAGAATTTTCTTTCCTTTAACAGGATTGTCCCTGGTCTATTTTTGATGTAGCAAATTTTTTTAATTTTCTTTGATTCCATGCATTTTGATGAAACTTACGCAAATTATATGAATACTATGGTATTGCGAAAAAATTGGAGCAGTCCATTTATATGCAGTTCGGGCAAAGATGCATTTGGGGCCAAAGGGGCATTCGGGGCCATGAGCAACAGTGTGAAGATGTTGTAGGAAATCAAGATTTGTTCCTAACTTTTCGTCATCTATACAATTCGAATAGCATGTTTTTTAACGGACTCATAAAGAGCCAGGCAGGAGTGTACCAAACTTGACCACTTTTATTTTTTTCACATCTATTGAGGAGATCAATTTTTTTAGAAGCGCTCTTTTTCATCGGCCTTTTGAGATCGTTACAGCGGAGAAATTCATTAGAAATTGTGACTCTCAATAAACAAATGCTTGCACATAATAATTGAACCATCGTTACTGAGACAGCCTTCGTTCTGCAAACAATCAGTAACTGTGTTTGGATGGAGTTAAAATATACCAAATTGTGGTTACTACATTTTTTAGGTTCTCGTTTCATTTACGACATGCATTTACCCATTTATTTGTTCATACGTTTAACCTTGGAAAATAGGAGAAAAATGACATATGCAGTGTACTATCGTCTGCAAAACTATTTATTGGTTTACTGCTGATTTCCAACAGTTCGTTGATATAAATTAAAAATAGAGTGATAGACAAAATTGTACCTTGGGCTATTGGTGAATAATTTGAAATAACACATTCCATTCCTTTTTTGATTACGAATTACATTGACCAACTTTCACTTGACCACTAGCATGAAAGAAAAATATCATATTTATAAAATTTGTGGAAGATTTTAGTTTAAGTCGTGAAAATTCTTTTGAAAATGTTTTTTTTTATATGTGGAATAATGGTATGGAAACTTAGGTGATTTTAAACTGCCTTAAAAGTTTTTCAATATTTTTCGGTTTGAAAGAAGTTCTTTCATATTAATTCCTGAAGACAAAATTTAGAGTACTTCTTATATCAGCGTAAATTTAATGCAAATATTTTTGTTGGGGTTTCATTTTTGAAAAGAATATTTATTAATTCCGAATTGAATGGTTTCGGTTAAGTTTTAAGCAGAAACATTTACATCGTCGTTGTAAGAACAATAACGAATAAAATGGATAACTTCGCAAAATTTTGAAAATTTTTTTTGGTAAAAATTTTTGAGAACGAAAGAAATTTACGGGATTTTGGCAGTTTAGATTTTAGTAAAAAAAATTAATTAACTGATGTAATTAATATTTAGTAGTTGTCAATATCAGCAGTACTACTATTACTGACAATCGTAATATCTCGGGTCTGCAGTATATGATAGCGGACAAAAGCTCAGATATATACCTCACTATCTCAGGTAAGCTAGTCCCGTAACTATGATCAAAGTACAGCGACCTCTTAGGAACCAAATTAAAAACAAAACTCTGAAAACAAATATATTTCCATGGTTTCATTCGGTTTTTAGAGCATATTTTAAGCGCCTAAAATTGTATTTATAGTGCATATTTTTGGTTGCCCTAGTTATAATATACCAGTGTTTTGTCCACCCAAAAATTATTTTCCATTTTCAATAAACCTATTATTAACATTTAATTGACTACAGTAAGAAATTTCTCATCAAAATGATTGATGATCATAATGGTCAAAACCTTGTCTTATATAAAGCAAAAAGAACACAAAACCTTTTAGTATAAATTTTATCACCAAACCAGGAGCAACATGTTAAAACAATTAAAACTTTTGCAATCAAAAATGAAAATCAAGAAAAAAATGAATAAAATAAGAAAGAAGTATCGACCAGTTGTGAGGGAATACCTAACATCATCCAGTATCAATGGATTAAAATATATTTTCGAAGCCAATCGATCAAAAATTGAAATGTATCCGAAGCCTTAAGCAATTAATTTAATTTATTTTCTTATACAAATTTTATAATTTTTATTATAGATTTATTTGGATTCTCATAATGTCAGTTATCTTTTCCATACAACTTTATGTAATCTACATAACGTATAATATGTTTGTTCAAGCTCCAACGACATTTACACAATTACCACAAAGAAAATCAATTACAACCATTCCATTTCCAGCAGTTGGCGTATGTATTGGAAATCGTTTAAGCAAAAGTTTACTTCTAAAAATGGCTGAAGATTTGTATGCATAAACATGAACTCGAACTAATATAACTAACATTTTATTTGCTCTTCCAGCTTCACTCTGCAAAATAGAACAAAAATAAAACTAGGCGGTACTGTTACACGAATTTATGATTTACTTTTATTGTTCGGATCATTTTACAACTATCAAACTGATGAATTTAAATTTTATGAACTCAATCGTTTACATTCGTTTTTAATCGAAATTTATAACGGGACTTATAGTATGCATGCAATTGTAAAAAGTTTACAAAAACCATGCACACAATATTTACGGAACTGTAGATGGCAAGGACAAGACGTTGCTTGTGACAAAATATATTTTCAAAGAAAAACTCATTTAGGACTTTGCTGTCTCTTTAATCATCAACGACCGACCGCTAAGCAATTTCAGTAATTTATTTTTAATTATTAATTTTTTATTTTAATACAATTAAATTTTTTGTTTCTTCAATAATTTAAGAAACATTATTTTAAGAAATGATATTAATCCAAAAGAGACACCTATACTGTTACATGGACCAGGAGTTGATATGGGACTTACAACTGTGGTCGATAATGATTTTGATGATTTTGCATTTTTTATTAATTCAAATCTTGCAAATTTTATTTTTGTTTTTGATCCAATGGCGTATGCAGATGAGGCTAGTGGTGCCATGACTCAACGGACTATTAGTCCAGGACAAGAAATGTTTATAAGTTTACATCCAGAACCAATTATAGGACATAAGTCAATGGAACAGGTTCCACCTAGTTCTAGAGGGTGCAAGTTTCACTATGAAAATGATTTGACATATTCTAAGTAGGCATTGTTTCACGTCAGCTCGAGATCCTTAAATAATTTAATGAAATAAGAGTTCGAGTTGATTAATCTCATACGTTAATATCTTTTCAGTTTTTACTCATTTAGTGAATGCAATTTGGCATGTATGGTTGATAATATTATCCAATCATGTGGATGCTTTCCATTTTATGTAAATGCATTGTATAATGTAACCGAGTGCTTGTTAACCGATTACATATGTTTGCAAGGATGGAGTAATAAATGGAATTCTCTTGAAATGGAACTCGGTCCAAAATCAAAACCTTCTTCACATTGTCCACATTGTTTACCAACATGTGATTACATCAAATATGAAATGGAATCATCATGGGGATATATTAGTGAGGATGATGGATCAAGGTTGGACAATATTTCAAATAGATTCTTATTATTTTACACTAACTTATATTTTAGAGAAAACTGCACTACAAACTGCAGCGTGTTTCACGTGTATTTTGGAGATGCTTTTGTTATTGAATATCAACAATCAATTGTTCAAACATGGTACGATTTGTTAAGTAAGAATATCGCTATATAGTCGCTATATTGGTTTTCGAGGTTTTTGATTAAAATAATTTTCAGGTAATTTTGGTGGTATTTTTAGTATAATGATAGGAGCAAGTCTGATGAGTATTGCTGAGATATTATATTTTTTAACGGGAAGATTTTTTACTATATTTTACAATGAAGAAAGTGTCGATAAACCAGCAAAAATAAATAAATCAACTCCAAATATTTACTGGAATGAATTAATGTCACATGAAAAATACGTTTTCAGGAACCGTTTTAGGAAAACTGATTCATTTAAAATAAGAACCGAACTACAAAAACGCACATCATTCGAGCATACAATCAATCATTAAAATGATTATTCTTGCTTTAAGTATTTTATTAAAAATAAATTAACTCGATTAATTTCGGCAGCTTGACTATTTTGCAGAGCAAAAGATATTAGTTTTTTTCATTCAAAAGTCAAAAGTGCAACATCTTTCTTGTGTATTACAAGATTATCTATAAATTAAACAAAAGCAATTCAACAAAATTTTCCGATTCGAATTTTTAATCCGTTTTTGTTTTGTTTGTATTTAGGATATGATTTGCTCTAGAAATAATGTTATCAAACTGCTGTAACTTTTTGTATTCACCATGACGTGTGTTTTATCGCACACTACCACCACGTTTGTCTGATATTTTGGTACATCCCCTTGGTCAACATACGGTTAAGTCTGTACATAGGTCAAACCTAACCAGCCTAGTTTTTAACCTATTTATCAGTTCTAAGAGGTCATGATTCCTGTAAAGCAATCTCTGTTTTGGATTTTGCGTTAATTTTCATACTCAAACATAAACGTATTTTAAATACTTGACGTCCCATTTTAAGGTTCAGATTTCCCATTCGTATCTCAGCTGAATGATTTTAAAGTTTAACATCTTCCAATCTATTACGAAAAAAACTACTTATAATTATACCAACCACGACAGTTTTCTCAGATTTCAACTGGACTGTTCATGTTGAAACCAAATACACAAACGCATCTCGAATTCTGTGAACAGTATGGACATCAGTGTACACTGGGAATTTCGACAGCGAAAAAGCTAATGCGTTAGCAAAGCGCAGGCTCATAGGCCATGAACCAGCAATTAGTATTTCGAAAGATAGGATAAGTACGCTTGGTTCTCCTTCAAGTCAGTAACTATCAAAAGAGTATCACAGAAGACTGCAAGGTCTCCAAGATCTGAGGTATTTGAGGTTGATCAAAAATTTTGCATACAAAACGAAAATAGGCTGTCATTCCTCGATTCGTTGCTCGATTAAGCTCAAACTTCAGCACGGTGCATGTTTTGGTCTCCCCTTTCAGATTATATATCATTCTTCAACATTTTTGACACTTCGTTTTTCTGGATCTCAAAAAGCATAGGTTAACCCCTTTCTTATTTTGAAAAATTTTGGTAATATTTTTGTCAAAAAAAATATTGTAAAAATATGCGGAAAGGATGGTCTGGATGTCAATGTAATCAAAATTAGTCAAAATTAGAAGATTACTACACGAAACTGGCCATAAATCATAAAAACATCGACAATCGCCATTTTTCCATATAAAACAAAAATATCCAGTAAATATGCTGCCATTCCTAGACGCGTTGTTCGATTTAGCTCAAACTTTAGTAGCGGTGCATGTTTTGGTCTCCCCTTTCAGATTATATATCATTCTTCAACATTTTTGACACTTCGTTTTTCTGGATCTCAAAAAGCATAGGTTAACCCCTTTCTTATTTTGAAAAATTTTGGTAATATTTTTGTCAAAAAAAATATTGTAAAAATATGCGGAAAGGATGGTCTGGATGTCAATGTAATCAAAATTAGTCAAAATTAGAAGATTACTACACGAAACTGGCCATAAATCATAAAAACATCGACAATCGCCATTTTTCCATATAAAACAAAAATATCCAGTAAATATGCTGCCATTCCTAGACGCGTTGTTCGATTTAGCTCAAACTTTAGTAGCGGTGCATGTTTTGGTCTCCCCTTTCAGATTATATATCATTCTTCAACATTTTTGACACTTCGTTTTTCTGGATCTCAAAAAGCATAGGTTAACCCCTTTCTTATTTTATTCTTTAACGAAATGTGTCGACATATTTGTCAGACAGTAAACGTGACATTCCATCACGCTCCTCTTGCGTAAATCCAGCATTTTTACGATTTGTTTTTGGATTTGCTAAATCTGAAATAAAAAGACGTATGACAGTTAACATCCGTCAAATGTTTTCGTTTCTGAAGATCCGAATCGACACGTTCATTATTAATTTCTCCTGATTTTGTTTCTATAACTTTTGATGAAGTAATAATTTTATAATTTGATAATAAATGTTAGAACAAAACAAGCCCCACTGTGTCGGCTTAAATATTGCTATTTTTGCTATAAGGTTTTATATAATTAAATATTACAATTTAATGTAAAGCAAAACTTTTTGTGTAAAATTTTCCCCGTCCCAATCAACGATCCAAGACTTAATATTGAATTTATTGGAAGGAAGTAAAACACAATCACGAATACGTACGCGTTAAAAGTTCCAGCCAATTGTGCTACCTTTCAGATCTTTGAACATTAAAAATGCAAATAAATCTAAGACGGTGGAAAAATTCAACTTTTGTTTGAAAATTCTTCGATTCCTGGAGTAAAAAATCCATAAAACTAATCCTCCTTTTCAGAATTTTAAACCACCAATAGAAAATATAATGTTTACCAAAAAAAATTTAATTATAATAAACGATTAATAAATTGAGTTAGGAAAAAAATTTGACTTTACGTAACTCGTAACGATATGTAAAAATATTATTATTTCAACTGGTGCGTTTAGAAATCAAGCAAAATAGATTTAATTTAATTATACTAATTTATTTTTTTCTATTTATTACAGAACCGAGAGACAAGAATAAAACCTATCATGGAAACTCAAGACCAGCTTGCATCATCTTACAATTATTTTCATCTAAAATAACTTATTATTTATAATATTATTTAAATTTAGAAAACTTTATATTTAATGATTAAATATTTCAATTTAAAAAAAAAAATATAATTGTTTTATTTGTGGTAAATTTGTTACAAAATAATTTATATCTGAATTTTGTGAGACGTTGAAATATTATTTTTTAATTAAAAAAAAACTTAGTTAATTTAACTATGACTTTTTAATCAATATAGCAAATGAAGCTGTGGAGTATAGGATGTGATGTGCGTCATGTATTCGATTGTCCGGGGTTCGAATACTCGTGATGACAATTTTTTTTTTTAATTAATTGAGTAAGGTTTAATGAAATTTAATTCTTCAATTACATCTTCGAGTAAAAAGTATAATATAAATATGACATTTGGGGATATATTTAAATATTATTTCAACTTAAAAATATCTTTGGTAATGTTTGAAGAACATCCAACAACAATAAAACAAATGAGTTGGTGGAGTAGTGGTTATGATGCCGACTTTGGTATTTTAAGGTGTGAGTTCGATCCCAAGTCCAAGCGAAAAGTTTTTGTTTCAAAAATTTCAAAGTTTTTCAATTTATTTAGAAAAATTAAGAAAATTGAAAATTAAACCAGGAAAATTTGAAACAAAAATGAAGAAAATTAAAATAATAAAAATGTTCTATTTATTTCTTTCATTTTTTCGTATATTAGACCCCTATTTACGCTTTCTAAAACAAACCGGCTTAACCGGGTTTCTAATTTATTTTGCGCCCTGGGTTAATTCATTTTATCCCGGACACAATTTATTTGATCCGGGTTCAGAACCTTTTTCCGATTTATAATACATCTTCTGGTTTTTGTTTGCCTGTTACACGATTTTTTTTTTTTCCATTTTTTCGAAAATTTTTGTATGAAAATTTTCAAACGCGAATAAAACAAAAACTGTTGGAGCTATTCGACTCAAACTTGGTGTGTATACTCCGGTCCACCAGAGCTATCATTTTATCAAGTTTCAGCCCAATTGAATCAGCGGTTTAGGAGTTAGAAACCTGATTTTCCATCTCTTCGATTCCCTTTATATATGGCTTAAATAAAAGCTAATGTTGTGTTAATACCTCCACAGCAAGTTTTAGTTCAATAGCTTTAGTCGTTTTCATTTTATTTGCATTTTAAGGTTTTCTCAATTTTCTATCTACTATATAAGCACAAATCGAAGTAACAGGCAAACAACAACTGAAAGATGTATTACCCACAGAAAATTAAAAAAAAAAAATTGGCTTGACCAGACATCGAACCCTGGAACTTTTGTTCCACAGTCCGATACCTTAACCACTACACCACCAAGTTATATATTTGTATGTCGTTGGAAGTTCCTCATGCCTTACCTAAAATGTTGTGGTTGAAATTTGTCGTCGGCTAAGTCGACTAAAATCGGCTACAATTTTTGGTCATTTGGTCTAGAAATCGAATTCAGATCAAAAAATACAAAGTTCAGTTGTAGAGCAGAGGACAGTCATGATAAAATTACAATGAAAAATCAATTGGCTTTAGGAAAATGTTACAAATAAGTAACAAAATGTTTATTAAAAAATAAATTAAATAAATAATACAAAAATCATATTTTTTAGTGAAGATCATTCATCCATCCAGTCTCATTCAATGATGTCTTCGGTATCAGAAACTGGATTCACTAGTCATTCAAAGATTGCTTCATGGCTGATTGTTTGTTAATGTATATATTTTGATAAAGTTGTAATCCATACTGTCGAATAACTGGAAATGAAAAAGAGAATATGTTAGTATTCTATTCTAGAGAATATGTTAGTATTAACAGCGATAAAAGAAGTTTTAAATTAATTTTAGACATCTTAGGTTAATAAAATTTATTATAAGTGAAATAATTATTATTGTGAAACAAGAACAAGTAGGAGGAAATATTTTGAACGAATAAAATTTATAACATATAGAAAATTCCCTGTTTTATTTGTTGATTTAATTCGATGAATAGGGTAGCTCGGGTTGACAAAATAATTGAACATAATAATGACACAAAGGAACCGATACTTAGAAATATTTGTGAGATGTAGAACAGATGCTAACGAAGAATTTTATGATGCAGAAAGAAAATTCAGGCAAAACAAAAAAGATAACCATGAGAAGATCTTGCGTGAAGTTAACAAAGAGTCATGTAACAGGGAAAAATTAAAGCAATATTTAGACTTTAAGTGGGGTACGTTGTCTCCTACACACTGATTTCATCCGTTAAAAACTTGACATAGAATGAAATGCAAAACATAAATATGGGGTATTTCATACAAAATATATACACCTATTTTCAAGCGAAACTACTGTTGGTTTTTTGTAAATAAAATGTTACTGGATGATCCGATCTTAAATCGGTTTTCAGTTTTAAATAGCTGAATATTGGTGGAGTATTTTGATATCTAATTTATTTTTTTATTTTAACTAAATCACTAAAAAAATTTAATTTAAAGTTTGATATAAGTTTTTTAATAGAAAAAAATCAAAAAAAATCAGAAAATAATTGAGTTTTTATTTGTATTTGATAAATAATTGTTTAAAATTGTTGAAATTGTTTAAAAATATTTGATAATTTGATTAATTCAATAAATTTAATTAATATAATGTAAAGTTAATATCGGATGTTAAAAATTTTAGATAAAAATAATATTAGTTTAATTTGAGGAGGTCTGGGATGCCATTGTGAGAGCGCACAACATGATGAGAGGCGTTGATTTTCGCCAATATTTCATCAATTTATTAAACTCAATGTCTAATAGAATGCGCGAAATGATCACATCCGATATTAACTTTATATTATATTAATTAAACTTATTGAATTAATCAAATTATCAAATATTTTTAAACAATTTAGTCAATTATTTATCATATACAAATAAAAACTATTATTTTCTGATTTTTTTTTGGATTTTTTTCTATTAAAAAACTTATATCAAACTTCAAATTAATTTTTTTTAATGATTTAGTTAAAATAAAAAAACAAATTATATTTCAAAATACTCCCCATATTCAGCTATTTAAAACTGAAAACCGATTTAAAATCGAATCATTCAGTACCATTTTATTTACAAAAAACCAATAGTAGTTTCGCTTGAAAATAGGTGTATATATCACATCATAAAATTCTTAGTTACCTTCTATTTGAGCCAGAACTTCAGTGTTTTTTTGGTGCGACAGTTTTGTTTCTAACATTCCTTCTTACAGGTTTGTGAACAATGAATTTTTCGGCTGCTATTATTCTGATTTACACCATTTATCATCTGCTATAGATCCTCCATATTTATAACATCAGTAAATTGAAAGATGAGTCGGCCACAATTTTCCAATCGATGAAATTTTTTTCTTTCGCTGGTCTGAAAAATAAAATAATAAACTTATAATAAAAGTAATATATAGTTAGTTTAGTTAGTTTAAACTATTTATAAGAAATTAATTATTATTAAAATTTTGATTTATTTTTTAAACAAAATAAAAAACCAAACTGCAGTCAGTACCTCCAAAGTCTAAACTTCAATTTATTTTACTTAAATCAAGTTTTATCGTTAATTGAAAATACGGTACTTTTATTTTATAATATCAAACGAATACACACACACTCTTTTTCAAAATTCTTGTTATTTTATGTGTATGCAGTCACGTGTATACTTTAACATAAAACTTGTTGGTAAACTTGTTTTTATTTTTAATTAAATTTAAAATTATTATAATTCACTAACTCAAAATTTTATTAAATCGTGGTAGTGTATGCAGTCATGTGTATGGAGTATGCAGTCATGTGTAAAAAAACAGGTAACGGGTACATGGTTATTTTGCAAATTTTTGTTTAAAAAAAAATTGAAAAAACATGCTGGCGGGAATCTCTAGATGTCCATTTAAGCGAAATTAGTCAAAATACCAGGTTTGCTACCTTCAACAGGCCACAAATTAAAAACCAAAAATTTTACATACGAAACGAAAGTTGGTGCTGTGGCTAGACCCGCTTACCAATTATGCTATAACTTGGGTATGGGGAATGTTTTGGACCCATCTTTCAGTTTATATGCCACTCCTCAAGATTTGCGACAACTTTTTTTTTGCGCTAAAAAACAGGTAAGGGGTTAATACATGGTTATTTTGCAAAATTTTTGTTTAAAAAAAAATTGAAAAAACATGCTGGCGGAATCTCTAGTTGTCCATTTAAGCGAAATTAGTCAAAATACCAGGTTTGCTACCTTCAACAGGCCACAAATTAAAAACCAAAAATTTTACATACGAAACGAAAGTTGGTGCTGTGGCTAGACCCGCTTACCAATTATGCTATAACTTGGGTATGGGGAATGTTTTGGACCCATCTTTCAGTTTATATGCCACTCCTCAAGATTTGCGACAACTTTTTTTTTGCGCTAAAAAACAGGTAAGGGGTTAATACATGGTTATTTTGCAAAATTTTTGTTAAAAAAAAAATTGAAAAAACATGCTGGCGGGAATCTCTAGTTGTCCATTTAAGCGAAATTAGTCAAAATACCAGGTTTGCTACCTTCAACAGGCCACAAATTAAAAACCAAAAATTTTACATACGAAACGAAAGTTGGTGCTGTGGCTAGACCCGCTTACCAATTATGCTATAACTTGGGTATGGGGAATGTTTTGGACCCATCTTTCAGTTTATATGCCACTCCTCAAGATTTGCGACAACTTTTTTTTTGCGCTAAAAAACAGGTAAGGGGTTAATACATGGTTATTTTGCAAAATTTTTGTTTAAAAAAAAATTGAAAAAACATGCTGGCGGGAATCTCTAGATGTCCATTTAAGCGAAATTAGTCAAAATACCAGGTTTGCTACCTTCAACAGGCCACAAATTAAAAACCAAAAATTTTACATACGAAACGAAAGTTGGTGCTGTGGCTAGACCCGCTTACCAATTATGCTATAACTTGGGTATGGGGAATGTTTTGGACCCATCTTTCAGTTTATATGCCACTCCTCAAGATTTGCGACAACTTTTTTTTTGCGCTAAAAAACAGGTAAGGGGTTAATACATGGTTATTTTGCAAAATTTTTGTTTAAAAAAAAATTGAAAAAACATGCTGGCGGGAATCTCTAGATGTCCATTTAAGCGAAATTAGTCAAAATACCAGGTTTGCTACCTTCAACAGGCCACAAATTAAAAACCAAAAATTTTACATACGAAACGAAAGTTGGTGCTGTGGCTAGACCCGCTTACCAATTATGCTATAACTTGGGTATGGGGAATGTTTTGGACCCATCTTTCAGTTTATATGCCACTCCTCAAGATTTGCGACAACTTTTTTTTTGCGCTAAAAAACAGGTAAGGGGTTAATACATGGTTATTTTGCAAAATTTTTGTTTAAAAAAAAATTGAAAAAACATGCTGGCGGGAATCTCTAGATGTCCATTTAAGCGAAATTAGTCAAAATACCAGGTTTGCTACCTTCAACAGGCCACAAATTAAAAACCAAAAATTTTACATACGAAACGAAAGTTGGTGCTGTGGCTAGACCCGCTTACCAATTATGCTATAACTTGGGTATGGGGAATGTTTTGGACCCATCTTTCAGTTTATATGCCACTCCTCAAGATTTGCGACAACTTTTTTTTTGCGCTAAAAAACAGGTAAGGGGTTAATACATGGTTATTTTGCAAAATTTTTGTTTAAAAAAAAATTGAAAAAACATGCTGGCGGGAATCTCTAGATGTCCATTTAAGCGAAATTAGTCAAAATACCAGGTTTGCTACCTTCAACAGGCCACAAATTAAAAACCAAAAATTTTACATACGAAACGAAAGTTGGTGCTGTGGCTAGACCCGCTTACCAATTATGCTATAACTTGGGTATGGGGAATGTTTTGGACCCATCTTTCAGTTTATATGCCACTCCTCAAGATTTGCGACAACTTTTTTTTTGCGCTAAAAAACAGGTAAGGGGTTAATACATGGTTATTTTGCAAAATTTTTGTTTAAAAAAAAATTGAAAAAACATGCTGGCGGGAATCTCTAGATGTCCATTTAAGCGAAATTAGTCAAAATACCAGGTTTGCTACCTTCAACAGGCCACAAATTAAAAACCAAAAATTTTACATACGAAACGAAAGTTGGTGCTGTGGCTAGACCCGCTTACCAATTATGCTATAACTTGGGTATGGGGAATGTTTTGGACCCATCTTTCAGTTTATATGCCACTCCTCAAGATTTGCGACAACTTTTTTTTTGCGCTAAAAAACAGGTAAGGGGTTAATACATGGTTATTTTGCAAAATTTTTGTTTAAAAAAAAATTGAAAAAACATGCTGGCGGGAATCTCTAGATGTCCATTTAAGCGAAATTAGTCAAAATACCAGGTTTGCTACCTTCAACAGGCCACAAATTAAAAACCAAAAATTTTACATACGAAACGAAAGTTGGTGCTGTGGCTAGACCCGCTTACCAATTATGCTATAACTTGGGTATGGGGAATGTTTTGGACCAATCTTTCAGTTTATATGCCACTCCTCAACATTTGCGACAACTTTTTTTTTGCGCTAAAAAACAGGTAAGGGGTTAATACATGGTTATTTTGCAAAATTTTTGTTAAAAAAAAAATTGAAAAAACATGCTGGCGGGAATCTCTAGATGTCCATTTAAGCGAAATTAGTCAAAATACCAGGTTTGCTACCTTCAACAGGCCACAAATTAAAAACCAAAAATTTTACATACGAAACGAAAGTTGGTGCTGTGGCTAGACCCGCTTACCAATTATGCTATAACTTGGGTATGGGGAATGTTTTGGACCCACCTTTCAGTTTATATGCCACTCCTCAAGATTTGCGACAACTTTTTTTTTGCGCTAAAAAACAGGTAAGGGGTTAATACATGGTTATTTTGCAAAATTTTTGATTAAAAAAAATTGAAAAAACATGCTGGCGGGAATCTCTAGATGTCCATTTAAGCGAAATTAGTCAAAATACCAGGTTTGCTACCTTCAACAGGCCACAAATTAAAAACCAAAAATTTTACATACGAAACGAAAGTTGGTGCTGTGGCTAGACCCGCTTACCAATTATGCTATAACTTGGGTATGGGGAATGTTTTGGACCCATCTTTCAGTTTATATGCCACTCCTCAAGATTTGCGACAACTTTTTTTTTGCCCTAAAAAACAGGTAAGGGGTTAATACATGGTTATTTTGCAAAATTTTTGTTTAAAAAAAAATTGAAAAAACATGCTGGCGGGAATCTCTAGATGTCCATTTAAGCGAAATTAGTCAAAATACCAGGTTTGCTACCTTCAACAGGCCACAAATTAAAAACCAAAAATTTTACATACGAAACGAAAGTTGGTGCTGTGGCTAGACCCGCTTACCAATTATGCTATAACTTGGGTATGGGGAATGTTTTGGACCCATCTTTCAGTTTATATGCCACTCCTCAAGATTTGCGACAACTTTTTTTTTGCGCTAAAAAACAGGTAAGGGGTTAATACATGGTTATTTTGCAAAATTTTTGTTAAAAAAAAAATTGAAAAAACATGCTGGCAGAATCTCTAGTTGTCCATTTAAGCGAAATTAGTCAAAATACCAGGTTTGCTACCTTCAACAGGCCACAAATTAAAAACCAAAAATTTTACATACGAAACGAAAGTTGGTGCTGTGGCTAGACCCGCTTACCAATTATGCTATAACTTGGGTATGGGGAATGTTTTGGACCCATCTTTCAGTTTATATGCCACTCCTCAACATTTGCGACAACTTTTTTTTTGCGCTAAAAAACAGGTAAGGGGTTAATACATGGTTATTTTGCAAAATTTTTGTTTAAAAAAAATTGAAAAAACATGCTGGCGGGAATCTCTAGATGTCCATTTAAGCGAAATTAGTCAAAATACCAGGTTTGCTACCTTCAACAGGCCACAAATTAAAAACCAAAAATTTTACATACGAAACGAAAGTTGGTGCTGTGGCTAGACCCGCTTACCAATTATGCTATAACTTGGGTATGGGGAATGTTTTGGACCCATCTTTCAGTTTATATGCCACTCCTCAAGATTTGCGACAACTTTTTTTTTGCGCTAAAAAACAGGTAAGGGGTTAATACATGGTTATTTTGCAAAATTTTTGTTTAAAAAAAAATTGAAAAAACATGCTGGCGGGAATCTCTAGATGTCCATTTAAGCGAAATTAGTCAAAATACCAGGTTTGCTACCTTCAACAGGCCACAAATTAAAAACCAAAAATTTTACATACGAAACGAAAGTTGGTGCTGTGGCTAGACCCGCTTACCAATTATGCTATAACTTGGGTATGGGGAATGTTTTGGACCCACCTTTCAGTTTATATGCCACTCCTCAAGATTTGCGACAACTTTTTTTTTGCGCTAAAAAACAGGTAAGGGGTTAATACATGGTTATTTTGCAAAATTTTTGTTTAAAAAAAAATTGAAAAAACATGCTGGCGGGAATCTCTAGATGTCCATTTAAGCGAAATTAGTCAAAATACCAGGTTTGCTACCTTCAACAGGCCACAAATTAAAAACCAAAAATTTTACATACGAAACGAAAGTTGGTGCTGTGGCTAGACCCGCTTACCAATTATGCTATAACTTGGGTATGGGGAATGTTTTGGACCCATCTTTCAGTTTATATGCTACTCCTCAAGATTTGCGACAACTTTTTTTTTGCGCTAAAAAACAGGTAAGGGGTTAATACATGGTTATTTTGCAAAATTTTTGTTTAAAAAAAAATTGAAAAAACATGCTGGCGGGAATCTCTAGATGTCCATTTAAGCGAAATTAGTCAAAATACCAGGTTTGCTACCTTCAACAGGCCACAAATTAAAAACCAAAAATTTTACATACGAAACGAAAGTTGGTGCTGTGGCTAGACCCGCTTACCAATTATGCTATAACTTGGGTATGGGGAATGTTTTGGACCCATCTTTCAGTTTATATGCCACTCCTCAAGATTTGCGACAACTTTTTTTTTGCGCTAAAAAACAGGTAAGGGGTTAATACATGGTTATTTTGCAAAATTTTTGTTTAAAAAAAAATTGAAAAAACATGCTGGCGGGAATCTCTAGATGTCCATTTAAGCGAAATTAGTCAAAATACCAGGTTTGCTACCTTCAACAGGCCACAAATTAAAAACCAAAAATTTTACATACGAAACGAAAGTTGGTGCTGTGGCTAGACCCGCTTACCAATTATGCTATAACTTGGGTATGGGGAATGTTTTGGACCCATCTTTCAGTTTATATGCCACTCCTCAAGATTTGCGACAACTTTTTTTTTGCGCTAAAAAACAGGTAAGGGGTTAATACATGGTTATTTTGCAAAATTTTTGTTTAAAAAAAAATTGAAAAAACATGCTGGCGGGAATCTCTAGATGTCCATTTAAGCGAAATTAGTCAAAATACCAGGTTTGCTACCTTCAACAGGCCACAAATT
This sequence comes from Diogma glabrata, assembly GCA_963693315.1. Classification (NCBI taxonomy): domain Eukaryota; kingdom Metazoa; phylum Arthropoda; class Insecta; order Diptera; family Cylindrotomidae; genus Diogma; species Diogma glabrata. The sequence continues at coordinate 3,396,196 of OY856186.1, read as the reverse complement.
AAAAACCAAAAATTTTACATACGAAACGAAAGTTGGTGCTGTGGCTAGACCCGCTTACCAATTATGCTATAACTTGGGTATGGGGAATGTTTTGGACCCATCTTTCAGTTTATATGCCACTCCTCAAGATTTGCGACAACTTTTTTTTTGCGCTAAAAAACAGGTAAGGGGTTAATACATGGTTATTTTGCAAAATTTTTGTTTAAAAAAAAATTGAAAAAACATGCTGGCGGGAATCTCTAGATGTCCATTTAAGCGAAATTAGTCAAAATACCAGGTTTGCTACCTTCAACAGGCCACAAATTAAAAACCAAAAATTTTACATACGAAACGAAAGTTGGTGCTGTGGCTAGACCCGCTTACCAATTATGCTATAACTTGGGTATGGGGAATGTTTTGGACCCATCTTTCAGTTTATATGCCACTCCTCAACATTTGCGACAACTTTTTTTTTGCGCTAAAAAACAGGTAAGGGGTTAATACATGGTTATTTTGCAAAATTTTTGTTAAAAAAAAAATTGAAAAAACATGCTGGCGGGAATCTCTAGATGTCCATTTAAGCGAAATTAGTCAAAATACCAGGTTTGCTACCTTCAACAGGCCACAAATTAAAAACCAAAAATTTTACATACGAAACGAAAGTTGGTGCTGTGGCTAGACCCGCTTACCAATTATGCTATAACTTGGGTATGGGGAATGTTTTGGACCCACCTTTCAGTTTATATGCCACTCCTCAAGATTTGCGACAACTTTTTTTTTGCGCTAAAAAACAGGTAAGGGGTTAATACATGGTTATTTTGCAAAATTTTTGATTAAAAAAAAATTGAAAAAACATGCTGGCGGGAATCTCTAGATGTCCATTTAAGCGAAATTAGTCAAAATACCAGGTTTGCTACCTTCAACAGGCCACAAATTAAAAACCAAAAATTTTACATACGAAACGAAAGTTGGTGCTGTGGCTAGACCCGCTTACCAATTATGCTATAACTTGGGTATGGGGAATGTTTTGGACCCATCTTTCAGTTTATATGCCACTCCTCAAGATTTGCGACAACTTTTTTTTTGCGCTAAAAAACAGGTAAGGGGTTAATACATGGTTATTTTGCAAAATTTTTGTTTAAAAAAAAATTGAAAAAACATGCTGGCGGGAATCTCTAGATGTCCATTTAAGCGAAATTAGTCAAAATACCAGGTTTGCTACCTTCAACAGGCCACAAATTAAAAACCAAAAATTTTACATACGAAACGAAAGTTGGTGCTGTGGCTAGACCCGCTTACCAATTATGCTATAACTTGGGTATGGGGAATGTTTTGGACCCATCTTTCAGTTTATATGCCACTCCTCAACATTTGCGACAACTTTTTTTTTGCGCTAAAAAACAGGTAAGGGGTTAATACATGGTTATTTTGCAAAATTTTTGTTAAAAAAAAAATTGAAAAAACATGCTGGCGGGAATCTCTAGATGTCCATTTAAGCGAAATTAGTCAAAATACCAGGTTTGCTACCTTCAACAGGCCACAAATTAAAAACCAAAAATTTTACATACGAAACGAAAGTTGGTGCTGTGGCTAGACCCGCTTACCAATTATGCTATAACTTGGGTATGGGGAATGTTTTGGACCCACCTTTCAGTTTATATGCCACTCCTCAAGATTTGCGACAACTTTTTTTTTGCGCTAAAAAACAGGTAAGGGGTTAATACATGGTTATTTTGCAAAATTTTTGATTAAAAAAAAATTGAAAAAACATGCTGGCGGGAATCTCTAGATGTCCATTTAAGCGAAATTAGTCAAAATACCAGGTTTGCTACCTTCAACAGGCCACAAATTAAAAACCAAAAATTTTACATACGAAACGAAAGTTGGTGCTGTGGCTAGACCCGCTTACCAATTATGCTATAACTTGGGTATGGGGAATGTTTTGGACCCATCTTTCAGTTTATATGCCACTCCTCAAGATTTGCGACAACTTTTTTTTTGCGCTAAAAAACAGGTAAGGGGTTGTTAATACATTGTTATTTTGCAAAATTTTTGTTAAAAAAAAAATTGAAAAAACATGCTGGCGGGAATCTCTAGATGTCCATTTAAGCGAAATTAGTCAAAATACCAGGTTTGCTACCTTCAACAGGCCACAAATTAAAAACCAAAAATTTTACATACGAAACGAAAGTTGGTGCTGTGGCTAGACCCGCTTACCAATTATGCTATAACTTGGGTATGGGGAATGTTTTGGACCCACCTTTCAGTTTATATGCCACTCCTCAAGATTTGCGACAACTTTTTTTTTGCGCTAAAAAACAGGTAAGTATCTGTAGGCATTTGCCGTTAGTAAATCTAAGCCAAAACGTCATGAGTCCGCATTTTATCCTTTCGAAAATTGATTAAGACCATTGAGCAGCGACCAATATCAAATATGTAAATAAGATGTCACGTGAGATCCTCGACTTCGCTTCGACAGAAACAATTTCGCCTAATTTAAAAAAAATTTATTCATAGCTCGATGATTCTTTTTAACGAGCATTTATATAACAATAACAACAAACAATAATTCAAATATTTAAAAACAATGTAATCGGACAATGGTCACTTCCAAAAAATTGAGATCTAATAACATTATCCACGACCTTATTTAGCAATGTTTTTGATACAATAAAATAATCAAGACGCCATCCGACATTTTTTTTCCGGCACCACCCATATACGTCCAGAAAGTATAACATCCTATTTTATCTGGATAAAAATAACGAAATGTGTCGACATATTTGTCAGACAGTAAACGTGACATTCCATCACACTCCTCTTGCGTAAATCCAGTATTTTTACGATTTGTTTTTGGATTTGCTAAATCTGAAATAAAAAGACGTATGACAATTAACATCCGTCAAATGTTTTCGTTTCTGAAGATCCGAATCGACACGTTCATTATTAATTTCTCCTGATTTTGTTTCTATAACTTTTGATGAAGTAATAATTTTATAATTTGATAATAAATGTTAGAACAAAACAAGCCCCACTGTGTCGGCTTAAATATTGCTATTTTTGCTATAAGGTTTTATATAATTAAATATTACAATTTAATGTAAAGCAAAACTTTTTGTGTAAAATTTTCCCCGTCCCAATCAACGATCCAAGACTTAATATTGAATTTATTGGAAGGAAGTAAAACACAATCACGAATACGTACGCGTTAAAAGTTCCAGCCAATTGTGCTACCTTTCAGATCTTTGAACATTAAAAATGCAAATAAATCTAAGACGGTGGAAAAATTCAACTTTTGTTTGAAAATTCTTCGATTCCTGGAGTAAAAAATCCATAAAACTAATCCTCCTTTTCAGAATTTTAAACCACCAATAGAAAATATAATGTTTACCAAAAAAAATTTAATTATAATAAACGATTAATAAATTGAGTTAGGAAAAAAATTTGACTTTACGTAACTCGTAACGATATGTAAAAATATTATTATTTCAACTGGTGCGTTTAGAAATCAAGCAAAATAGATTTAATTTAATTATACTAATTTATTTTTTTCTATTTATTACAGAACCGAGAGACAAGAATAAAACCTATCATGGAAACTCAAGACCAGCTTGCATCATCTTACAATTATTTTCATCTAAAATAACTTATTATTTATAATATTATTTAAATTTAGAAAACTTTATATTTAATGATTAAATATTTCAATTTAAAAAAAAAAATATAATTGTTTTATTTGTGGTAAATTTGTTACAAAATAATTTATATCTGAATTTTGTGAGACGTTGAAATATTATTTTTTAATTAAAAAAAAACTTAGTTAATTTAACTATGACTTTTTAATCAATATAGCAAATGAAGCTGTGGAGTATAGGATGTGATGTGCGTCATGTATTCGATTGTCCGGGGTTCGAATACTCGTGATGACAATTTTTTTTTTTAATTAATTGAGTAAGGTTTAATGAAATTTAATTCTTCAATTACATCTTCGAGTAAAAAGTATAATATAAATATGACATTTGGGGATATATTTAAATATTATTTCAACTTAAAAATATCTTTGGTAATGTTTGAAGAACATCCAACAACAATAAAACAAATGAGTTGGTGGAGTAGTGGTTATGATGCCGACTTTGGTATTTTAAGGTGTGAGTTCGATCCCAAGTCCAAGCGAAAAGTTTTTGTTTCAAAAATTTCAAAGTTTTTCAATTTATTTAGAAAAATTAAGAAAATTGAAAATTAAACCAGGAAAATTTGAAACAAAAATGAAGAAAATTAAAATAATAAAAATGTTCTATTTATTTCTTTCATTTTTTCGTATATTAGACCCCTATTTACGCTTTCTAAAACAAACCGGCTTAACCGGGTTTCTAATTTATTTTGCGCCCTGGGTTAATTCATTTTATCCCGGACACAATTTATTTGATCCGGGTTCAGAACCTTTTTCCGATTTATAATACATCTTCTGGTTTTTGTTTGCCTGTTACACGATTTTTTTTTTTTCCATTTTTTCGAAAATTTTTGTATGAAAATTTTCAAACGCGAATAAAACAAAAACTGTTGGAGCTATTCGACTCAAACTTGGTGTGTATACTCCGGTCCACCAGAGCTATCATTTTATCAAGTTTCAGCCCAATTGAATCAGCGGTTTAGGAGTTAGAAACCTGATTTTCCATCTCTTCGATTCCCTTTATATATGGCTTAAATAAAAGCTAATGTTGTGTTAATACCTCCACAGCAAGTTTTAGTTCAATAGCTTTAGTCGTTTTCATTTTATTTGCATTTTAAGGTTTTCTCAATTTTCTATCTACTATATAAGCACAAATCGAAGTAACAGGCAAACAACAACTGAAAGATGTATTACCCACAGAAAATTAAAAAAAAAAAATTGGCTTGACCAGACATCGAACCCTGGAACTTTTGTTCCACAGTCCGATACCTTAACCACTACACCACCAAGTTATATATTTGTATGTCGTTGGAAGTTCCTCATGCCTTACCTAAAATGTTGTGGTTGAAATTTGTCGTCGGCTAAGTCGACTAAAATCGGCTACAATTTTTGGTCATTTGGTCTAGAAATCGAATTCAGATCAAAAAATACAAAGTTCAGTTGTAGAGCAGAGGACAGTCATGATAAAATTACAATGAAAAATCAATTGGCTTTAGGAAAATGTTACAAATAAGTAACAAAATGTTTATTAAAAAATAAATTAAATAAATAATACAAAAATCATATTTTTTAGTGAAGATCATTCATCCATCCAGTCTCATTCAATGATGTCTTCGGTATCAGAAACTGGATTCACTAGTCATTCAAAGATTGCTTCATGGCTGATTGTTTGTTAATGTATATATTTTGATAAAGTTGTAATCCATACTGTCGAATAACTGGAAATGAAAAAGAGAATATGTTAGTATTCTATTCTAGAGAATATGTTAGTATTAACAGCGATAAAAGAAGTTTTAAATTAATTTTAGACATCTTAGGTTAATAAAATTTATTATAAGTGAAATAATTATTATTGTGAAACAAGAACAAGTAGGAGGAAATATTTTGAACGAATAAAATTTATAACATATAGAAAATTCCCTGTTTTATTTGTTGATTTAATTCGATGAATAGGGTAGCTCGGGTTGACAAAATAATTGAACATAATAATGACACAAAGGAACCGATACTTAGAAATATTTGTGAGATGTAGAACAGATGCTAACGAAGAATTTTATGATGCAGAAAGAAAATTCAGGCAAAACAAAAAAGATAACCATGAGAAGATCTTGCGTGAAGTTAACAAAGAGTCATGTAACAGGGAAAAATTAAAGCAATATTTAGACTTTAAGTGGGGTACGTTGTCTCCTACACACTGATTTCATCCGTTAAAAACTTGACATAGAATGAAATGCAAAACATAAATATGGGGTATTTCATACAAAATATATACACCTATTTTCAAGCGAAACTACTGTTGGTTTTTTGTAAATAAAATGTTACTGGATGATCCGATCTTAAATCGGTTTTCAGTTTTAAATAGCTGAATATTGGTGGAGTATTTTGATATATAATTTATTTTTTTATTTTAACTAAATCACTAAAAAAATTTAATTTAAAGTTTGATATAAGTTTTTTAATAGAAAAAAATCAAAAAAAATCAGAAAATAATTGAGTTTTTATTTGTATTTGATAAATAATTGTTTAAAATTGTTGAAATTGTTTAAAAATATTTGATAATTTGATTAATTCAATAAATTTAATTAATATAATGTAAAGTTAATATCGGATGTTAAAAATTTTAGATAAAAATAATATTAGTTTAATTTGAGGAGGTCTGGGATGCCATTGTGAGAGCGCACAACATGATGAGAGGCGTTGATTTTCGCCAATATTTCATCAATTTATTAAACTCAATGTCTAATAGAATGCGCGAAATGATCACATCCGATATTAACTTTATATTATATTAATTAAACTTATTGAATTAATCAAATTATCAAATATTTTTAAACAATTTAGTCAATTATTTATCATATACAAATAAAAACTATTATTTTCTGATTTTTTTTTGGATTTTTTTCTATTAAAAAACTTATATCAAACTTCAAATTAATTTTTTTTAATGATTTAGTTAAAATAAAAAAACAAATTATATTTCAAAATACTCCCCATATTCAGCTATTTAAAACTGAAAACCGATTTAAAATCGAATCATTCAGTACCATTTTATTTACAAAAAACCAATAGTAGTTTCGCTTGAAAATAGGTGTATATATTTTGTATGAAATACCCCATATTTATGTTTTGCATTTCATTCTATGTCAAGTTTTTAACGGATGAAATCAGTGTGTAGGAGACAACGTACCCCACTTAAAGTCTAAATATTGCTTTAATTTTTCCCTGTTACATGACTCTTTGTTAACTTCACGCAAGATCTTCTCATGGTTATCTTTTTTGTTTTGCCTGAATTTTCTTTCTGCATCATAAAATTCTTCGTTAGCATCTGTTCTACATCTCACAAATATTTCTAAGTATCGGTTCCTTTGTGTCATTATTATGTTCAATTATTTTGTCAACCCGAGCTACCGAGTATATATCACATCATAAAATTCTTAGTTACCTTCTATTTGAGCCAGAACTTCAGTGTTTTTTTGGTGCGACAGTTTTGTTTCTAACATTCCTTCTTACAGGTTTGTGAACAATGAATTTTTCGGCTGCTATTATTCTGATTTACACCATTTATCATCTGCTATAGATCCTCCATATTTATAACATCAGTAAATTGAAAGATGAGTCGGCCACAATTTTCCAATCGATGAAATTTTTTTCTTTCGCTGGTCTGAAAAATAAAATAATAAACTTATAATAAAAGTAATATATAGTTAGTTTAGTTAGTTTAAACTATTTATAAGAAATTAATTATTATTAAAATTTTGATTTATTTTTTAAACAAAATAAAAAACCAAACTGCAGTCAGTACCTCCAAAGTCTAAACTTCAATTTATTTTACTTAAATCAAGTTTTATCGTTAATTGAAAATACGGTACTTTTATTTTATAATATCAAACGAATACACACACACTCTTTTTCAAAATTCTTGTTATTTTATGTGTATGCAGTCACGTGTATACTTTAACATAAAACTTGTTGGTAAACTTGTTTTTATTTTTAATTAAATTTAAAATTATTATAATTCACTAACTCAAAATTTTATTAAATCGTGGTAGTGTATGCAGTCATGTGTATGGAGTATGCAGTCATGTGTAAAAAAACAGGTAACGGGTACATGGTTATTTTGCAAATTTTTGTTTAAAAAAAAATTGAAAAAACATGCTGGCGGGAATCTCTAGATGTCCATTTAAGCGAAATTAGTCAAAATACCAGGTTTGCTACCTTCAACAGGCCACAAATTAAAAACCAAAAATTTTACATACGAAACGAAAGTTGGTGCTGTGGCTAGACCCGCTTACCAATTATGCTATAACTTGGGTATGGGGAATGTTTTGGACCCATCTTTCAGTTTATATGCCACTCCTCAAGATTTGCGACAACTTTTTTTTTGCGCTAAAAAACAGGTAAGGGGTTAATACATGGTTATTTTGCAAAATTTTTGTTTAAAAAAAAATTGAAAAAACATGCTGGCGGGAATCTCTAGATGTCCATTTAAGCGAAATTAGTCAAAATACCAGGTTTGCTACCTTCAACAGACCATAAATTAAAAACCAAAAATTTTACATACGAAACGAAAGTTGGTGCTGTGGCTAAACCCGCTTACCAATTATGCTATAACTTGGGTATGGGGAATGTTTTGGACCCATCTTTCAGTTTATATGCCACTCCTCAAGATTTGCGACAACTTTTTTTTTGCGCTAAAAAACAGGTAAGGGGTTAATACATGGTTATTTTGCAAAATTTTTGTTTAAAAAAAAATTGAAAAAACATGCTGGCGGGAATCTCTAGATGTCCATTTAAGCGAAATTAGTCAAAATACCAGGTTTGCTACCTTCAACAGGCCACAAATTAAAAACCAAAAATTTTACATACGAAACGAAAGTTGGTGCTGTGGCTAGACCCGCTTACCAATTATGCTATAACTTGGGTATGGGGAATGTTTTGGACCCATCTTTCAGTTTATATGCCACTCCTCAAGATTTGCGACAACTTTTTTTTTGCGCTAAAAAACAGGTAAGGGGTTAATACATGGTTATTTTGCAAAATTTTTGTTTAAAAAAAAATTGAAAAAACATGCTGGCGGGAATCTCTAGATGTCCATTTAAGCGAAATTAGTCAAAATACCAGGTTTGCTACCTTCAACAGGCCACAAATTAAAAACCAAAAATTTTACATACGAAACGAAAGTTGGTGCTGTGGCTAGACCCGCTTACCAATTATGCTATAACTTGGGTATGGGGAATGTTTTGGACCCACCTTTCAGTTTATATGCCACTCCTCAAGATTTGCGACAACTTTTTTTTTGCGCTAAAAAACAGGTAAGGGGTTAATACATGGTTATTTTGCAAAATTTTTGTTAAAAAAAAAATTGAAAAAACATGCTGGCAGAATCTCTAGTTGTCCATTTAAGCGAAATTAGTCAAAATACCAGGTTTGCTACCTTCAACAGGCCACAAATTAAAAACCAAAAATTTTACATACGAAACGAAAGTTGGTGCTGTGGCTAGACCCGCTTACCAATTATGCTATAACTTGGGTATGGGGAATGTTTTGGACCCATCTTTCAGTTTATATGCCACTCCTCAACATTTGCGACAACTTTTTTTTTGCGCTAAAAAACAGGTAAGGGGTTAATACATGGTTATTTTGCAAAATTTTTGTTAAAAAAAAAATTGAAAAAACATGCTGGCGGGAATCTCTGGTTGTCCATTTAAGCGAAATTAGTCAAAATACCAGGTTTGCTACCTTCAACAGGCCACAAATTAAAAACCAAAAATTTTACATACGAAACGAAAGTTGGTGCTGTGGCTAGACCCGCTTACCAATTATGCTATAACTTGGGTATGGGGAATGTTTTGGACCCATCTTTCAGTTTATATGCCACTCCTCAAGATTTGCGACAACTTTTTTTTTGCGCTAAAAAACAGGTAAGGGGTTAATACATGGTTATTTTGCAAAATTTTTGTTTAAAAAAAAATTGAAAAAACATGCTGGCGGAATCTCTAGTTGTCCATTTAAGCGAAATTAGTCAAAATACCAGGTTTGCTACCTTCAACAGGCCACAAATTAAAAACCAAAAATTTTACATACGAAACGAAAGTTGGTGCTGTGGCTAGACCCGCTTACCAATTATGCTATAACTTGGGTATGGGGAATGTTTTGGACCCATCTTTCAGTTTATATGCCACTCCTCAAGATTTGCGACAACTTTTTTTTTTGCGCTAAAAAACAGGTAAGGGGTTAATACATGGTTATTTTGCAAAATTTTTGTTAAAAAAAAAATTGAAAAAACATGCTGGCGGGAATCTCTAGTTGTCCATTTAAGCGAAATTAGTCAAAATACCAGGTTTGCTACCTTCAACAGGCCACAAATTAAAAACCAAAAATTTTACATACGAAACGAAAGTTGGTGCTGTGGCTAGACCCGCTTACCAATTATGCTATAACTTGGGTATGGGGAATGTTTTGGACCCATCTTTCAGTTTATATGCCACTCCTCAAGATTTGCGACAACTTTTTTTTTGCGCTAAAAAACAGGTAAGGGGTTAATACATGGTTATTTTGCAAAATTTTTGTTTAAAAAAAAATTGAAAAAACATGCTGGCGGAATCTCTAGTTGTCCATTTAAGCGAAATTAGTCAAAATACCAGGTTTGCTACCTTCAACAGGCCACAAATTAAAAACCAAAAATTTTACATACGAAACGAAAGTTGGTGCTGTGGCTAGACCCGCTTACCAATTATGCTATAACTTGGGTATGGGGAATGTTTTGGACCCATCTTTCAGTTTATATGCCACTCCTCAAGATTTGCGACAACTTTTTTTTTGCGCTAAAAAACAGGTAAGGGGTTAATACATGGTTATTTTGCAAAATTTTTGTTAAAAAAAAAATTGAAAAAACATGCTGGCGGGAATCTCTAGTTGTCCATTTAAGCGAAATTAGTCAAAATACCAGGTTTGCTACCTTCAACAGGCCACAAATTAAAAACCAAAAATTTTACATACGAAACGAAAGTTGGTGCTGTGGCTAGACCCGCTTACCAATTATGCTATAACTTGGGTATGGGGAATGTTTTGGACCCATCTTTCAGTTTATATGCCACTCCTCAACATTTGCGACAACTTTTTTTTTGCGCTAAAAAACAGGTAAGGGGTTAATACATGGTTATTTTGCAAAATTTTTGTTAAAAAAAAAATTGAAAAAACATGCTGGCGGGAATCTCTAGATGTCCATTTAAGCGAAATTAGTCAAAATACCAGGTTTGCTACCTTCAACAGGCCACAAATTAAAAACCAAAAATTTTACATACGAAACGAAAGTTGGTGCTGTGGCTAGACCCGCTTACCAATTATGCTATAACTTGGGTATGGGGAATGTTTTGGACCCACCTTTCAGTTTATATGCCACTCCTCAAGATTTGCGACAACTTTTTTTTTGCGCTAAAAAACAGGTAAGGGGTTAATACATGGTTATTTTGCAAAATTTTTGATTAAAAAAAAATTGAAAAAACATGCTGGCGGGAATCTCTAGATGTCCATTTAAGCGAAATTAGTCAAAATACCAGGTTTGCTACCTTCAACAGGCCACAAATTAAAAACCAAAAATTTTACATACGAAACGAAAGTTGGTGCTGTGGCTAGACCCGCTTACCAATTATGCTATAACTTGGGTATGGGGAATGTTTTGGACCCATCTTTCAGTTTATATGCCACTCCTCAAGATTTGCGACAACTTTTTTTTTGCGCTAAAAAACAGGTAAGGGGTTAATACATGGTTATTTTGCAAAATTTTTGTTTAAAAAAAAATTGAAAAAACATGCTGGCGGGAATCTCTAGATGTCCATTTAAGCGAAATTAGTCAAAATACCAGGTTTGCTACCTTCAACAGGCCACAAATTAAAAACCAAAAATTTTACATACGAAACGAAAGTTGGTGCTGTGGCTAGACCCGCTTACCAATTATGCTATAACTTGGGTATGGGGAATGTTTTGGACCCATCTTTCAGTTTATATGCCACTCCTCAAGATTTGCGACAACTTTTTTTTTGCGCTAAAAAACAGGTAAGGGGTTAATACATGGTTATTTTGCAAAATTTTTGTTAAAAAAAAAATTGAAAAAACATGCTGGCAGAATCTCTAGTTGTCCATTTAAGCGAAATTAGTCAAAATACCAGGTTTGCTACCTTCAACAGGCCACAAATTAAAAACCAAAAATTTTACATACGAAACGAAAGTTGGTGCTGTGGCTAGACCCGCTTACCAATTATGCTATAACTTGGGTATGGGGAATGTTTTGGACCCATCTTTCAGTTTATATGCCACTCCTCAACATTTGCGACAACTTTTTTTTTGCGCTAAAAAACAGGTAAGGGGTTAATACATGGTTATTTTGCAAAATTTTTGTTTAAAAAAAATTGAAAAAACATGCTGGCGGGAATCTCTAGATGTCCATTTAAGCGAAATTAGTCAAAATACCAGGTTTGCTACCTTCAACAGGCCACAAATTAAAAACCAAAAATTTTACATACGAAACGAAAGTTGGTGCTGTGGCTAGACCCGCTTACCAATTATGCTATAACTTGGGTATGGGGAATGTTTTGGACCCACCTTTCAGTTTATATGCCACTCCTCAAGATTTGCGACAACTTTTTTTTTGCGCTAAAAAACAGGTAAGGGGTTAATACATGGTTATTTTGCAAAATTTTTGTTTAAAAAAAAATTGAAAAAACATGCTGGCGGGAATCTCTAGATGTCCATTTAAGCGAAATTAGTCAAAATACCAGGTTTGCTACCTTCAACAGGCCACAAATTAAAAACCAAAAATTTTACATACGAAACGAAAGTTGGTGCTGTGGCTAGACCCGCTTACCAATTATGCTATAACTTGGGTATGGGGAATGTTTTGGACCCAGCTTTCAGTTTATATGCCACTCCTCAAGATTTGCGACAACTTTTTTTTTGCGCTAAAAAACAGGTAAGGGGTTAATACATGGTTATTTTGCAAAATTTTTGTTTAAAAAAAAATTGAAAAAACATGCTGGCGGGAATCTCTAGATGTCCATTTAAGCGAAATTAGTCAAAATACCAGGTTTGCTACCTTCAACAGGCCACAAATTAAAAACCAAAAATTTTACATACGAAACGAAAGTTGGTGCTGTGGCTAGACCCGCTTACCAATTATGCTATAACTTGGGTATGGGGAATGTTTTGGACCCACCTTTCAGTTTATATGCCACTCCTCAAGATTTGCGACAACTTTTTTTTTGCGCTAAAAAACAGGTAAGGGGTTAATACATGGTTATTTTGCAAAATTTTTGTTTAAAAAAAAATTGAAAAAACATGCTGGCGGGAATCTCTAGATGTCCATTTAAGCGAAATTAGTCAAAATACCAGGTTTGCTACCTTCAACAGGCCACAAATTAAAAACCAAAAATTTTACATACGAAACGAAAGTTGGTGCTGTGGCTAGACCCGCTTACCAATTATGCTATAACTTGGGTATGGGGAATGTTTTGGACCCACCTTTCAGTTTATATGCCACTCCTCAAGATTTGCGACAACTTTTTTTTTGCGCTAAAAAACAGGTAAGGGGTTAATACATGGTTATTTTGCAAAATTTTTGTTTAAAAAAAAATTGAAAAAACATGCTGGCGGGAATCTCTAGATGTCCATTTAAGCGAAATTAGTCAAAATACCAGGTTTGCTACCTTCAACAGGCCACAAATTAAAAACCAAAAATTTTACATACGAAACGAAAGTTGGTGCTGTGGCTAGACCCGCTTACCAATTATGCTATAACTTGGGTATGGGGAATGTTTTGGACCCATCTTTCAGTTTATATGCCACTCCTCAAGATTTGCGACAACTTTTTTTTTGCGCTAAAAAACAGGTAAGGGAATATATGGTTATTTTGCAAAATTTTTGTTAAAAAAAAAATTGAAAAAACATGCTGGCGGGAATCTCTAGATGTCCATTTAAGCGAAATTAGTCAAAATACCAGGTTTGCTACCTTCAACAGGCCACAAATTAAAAACCAAAAATTTTACATACGAAACGAAAGTTGGTGCTGTGGCTAGACCCGCTTACCAATTATGCTATAACTTGGGTATGGGGAATGTTTTGGACCCATCTTTCAGTTTATATGCTACTCCTCAAGATTTGCGACAACTTTTTTTTTGCGCTAAAAAACAGGTAAGGGGTTAATACATGGTTATTTTGCAAAATTTTTGTTTAAAAAAAAATTGAAAAAACATGCTGGCGGGAATCTCTAGATGTCCATTTAAGCGAAATTAGTCAAAATACCAGGTTTGCTACCTTCAACAGGCCACAAATTAAAAACCAAAAATTTTACATACGAAACGAAAGTTGGTGCTGTGGCTAGACCCGCTTACCAATTATGCTATAACTTGGGTATGGGGAATGTTTTGGACCCATCTTTCAGTTTATATGCCACTCCTCAACATTTGCGACAACTTTTTTTTTGCGCTAAAAAACAGGTAAGGGGTTAATACATGGTTATTTTGCAAAATTTTTGTTAAAAAAAAAATTGAAAAAACATGCTGGCGGGAATCTCTAGTTGTCCATTTAAGCGAAATTAGTCAAAATACCAGGTTTGCTACCTTCAACAGGCCACAAATTAAAAACCAAAAATTTTACATACGAAACGAAAGTTGGTGCTGTGGCTAGACCCGCTTACCAATTATGCTATAACTTGGGTATGGGGAATGTTTTGGACCCATCTTTCAGTTTATATGCTACTCCTCAAGATTTGCGACAACTTTTTTTTTGCGCTAAAAAACAGGTAAGGGGTTAATACATGGTTATTTTGCAAAATTTTTGTTTAAAAAAAAATTGAAAAAACATGCTGGCGGGAATCTCTAGATGTCCATTTAAGCGAAATTAGTCAAAATACCAGGTTTGCTACCTTCAACAGGCCACAAATTAAAAACCAAAAATTTTACATACGAAACGAAAGTTGGTGCTGTGGCTAGACCCGCTTACCAATTATGCTATAACTTGGGTATGGGGAATGTTTTGGACCCATCTTTCAGTTTATATGCCACTCCTCAAGATTTGCGACAACTTTTTTTTTGCGCTAAAAAACAGGTAAGGGGTTAATACATGGTTATTTTGCAAAATTTTTGTTTAAAAAAAAATTGAAAAAACATGCTGGCGGGAATCTCTAGATGTCCATTTAAGCGAAATTAGTCAAAATACCAGGTTTGCTACCTTCAACAGGCCACAAATTAAAAACCAAAAATTTTACATACGAAACGAAAGTTGGTGCTGTGGCTAGACCCGCTTACCAATTATGCTATAACTTGGGTATGGGGAATGTTTTGGACCCATCTTTCAGTTTATATGCCACTCCTCAAGATTTGCGACAACTTTTTTTTTGCGCTAAAAAACAGGTAAGGGGTTAATACATGGTTATTTTGCAAAATTTTTGTTTAAAAAAAAATTGAAAAAACATGCTGGCGGGAATCTCTAGATGTCCATTTAAGCGAAATTAGTCAAAATACCAGGTTTGCTACCTTCAACAGGCCACAAATTAAAAACCAAAAATTTTACATACGAAACGAAAGTTGGTGCTGTGGCTAGACCCGCTTACCAATTATGCTATAACTTGGGTATGGGGAATGTTTTGGACCCATCTTTCAGTTTATATGCCACTCCTCAACATTTGCGACAACTTTTTTTTTGCGCTAAAAAACAGGTAAGGGGTTAATACATGGTTATTTTGCAAAATTTTTGTTAAAAAAAAAATTGAAAAAACATGCTGGCGGGAATCTCTAGATGTCCATTTAAGCGAAATTAGTCAAAATACCAGGTTTGCTACCTTCAACAGGCCACAAATTAAAAACCAAAAATTTTACATACGAAACGAAAGTTGGTGCTGTGGCTAGACCCGCTTACCAATTATGCTATAACTTGGGTATGGGGAATGTTTTGGACCCATCTTTCAGTTTATATGCCACTCCTCAAGATTTGCGACAACTTTTTTTTTGCGCTAAAAAACAGGTAAGGGGTTAATACATGGTTATTTTGCAAAATTTTTGTTTAAAAAAAAATTGAAAAAACATGCTGGCGGGAATCTCTAGATGTCCATTTAAGCGAAATTAGTCAAAATACCAGGTTTGCTACCTTCAACAGGCCACAAATTAAAAACCAAAAATTTTACATACGAAACGAAAGTTGGTGCTGTGGCTAGACCCGCTTACCAATTATGCTATAACTTGGGTATGGGGAATGTTTTGGACCCATCTTTCAGTTTATATGCCACTCCTCAAGATTTGCGACAACTTTTTTTTTGCGCTAAAAAACAGGTAAGGGGTTAATACATGGTTATTTTGCAAAATTTTTGTTTAAAAAAAAATTGAAAAAACATGCTGGCGGGAATCTCTAGATGTCCATTTAAGCGAAATTAGTCAAAATACCAGGTTTGCTACCTTCAACAGGCCACAAATTAAAAACCAAAAATTTTACATACGAAACGAAAGTTGGTGCTGTGGCTAGACCCGCTTACCAATTATGCTATAACTTGGGTATGGGGAATGTTTTGGACCCATCTTTCAGTTTATATGCCACTCCTCAACATTTGCGACAACTTTTTTTTTGCGCTAAAAAACAGGTAAGGGGTTAATACATGGTTATTTTGCAAAATTTTTGTTAAAAAAAAAATTGAAAAAACATGCTGGCGGGAATCTCTAGATGTCCATTTAAGCGAAATTAGTCAAAATACCAGGTTTGCTACCTTCAACAGGCCACAAATTAAAAACCAAAAATTTTACATACGAAACGAAAGTTGGTGCTGTGGCTAGACCCGCTTACCAATTATGCTATAACTTGGGTATGGGGAATGTTTTGGACCCACCTTTCAGTTTATATGCCACTCCTCAAGATTTGCGACAACTTTTTTTTTGCGCTAAAAAACAGGTAAGGGGTTAATACATGGTTATTTTGCAAAATTTTTGATTAAAAAAAAATTGAAAAAACATGCTGGCGGGAATCTCTAGATGTCCATTTAAGCGAAATTAGTCAAAATACCAGGTTTGCTACCTTCAACAGGCCACAAATTAAAAACCAAAAATTTTACATACGAAACGAAAGTTGGTGCTGTGGCTAGACCCGCTTACCAATTATGCTATAACTTGGGTATGGGGAATGTTTTGGACCCATCTTTCAGTTTATATGCCACTCCTCAACATTTGCGACAACTTTTTTTTTGCGCTAAAAAACAGGTAAGGGGTTAATACATGGTTATTTTGCAAAATTTTTGTTAAAAAAAAAATTGAAAAAACATGCTGGCGGGAATCTCTAGATGTCCATTTAAGCGAAATTAGTCAAAATACCAGGTTTGCTACCTTCAACAGGCCACAAATTAAAAACCAAAAATTTTACATACGAAACGAAAGTTGGTGCTGTGGCTAGACCCGCTTACCAATTATGCTATAACTTGGGTATGGGGAATGTTTTGGACCCACCTTTCAGTTTATATGCCACTCCTCAAGATTTGCGACAACTTTTTTTTTGCGCTAAAAAACAGGTAAGTATCTGTAGGCATTTGCCGTTAGTAAATCTAAGCCAAAACGTCATGAGTCCGCATTTTATCCTTTCGAAAATTGATTAAGACCATTGAGCAGCGACCAATATCAAATATGTAAATAAGATGTCACGTGAGATCCTCGACTTCGCTTCGACAGAAACAATTTCGCCTAATTTAAAAAAAATTTATTCATAGCTCGATGATTCTTTTTAACGAGCATTTATATAACAATAACAACAAACAATAATTCAAATATTTAAAAACAATGTAATCGGACAATGGTCACTTCCAAAAAATTGAGATCTAATAACATTATCCACGACCTTATTTAGCAATGTTTTTGATACAATAAAATAATCAAGACGCCATCCGACATTTTTTTTCCGGCACCACCCATATACGTCCAGAAAGTATAACATCCTATTTTATCTGGATAAAAATAACGAAATGTGTCGACATATTTGTCAGACAGTAAACGTGACATTCCATCACACTCCTCTTGCGTAAATCCAGTATTTTTACGATTTGTTTTTGGATTTGCTAAATCTGAAATAAAAAGACGTATGACAATTAACATCCGTCAAATGTTTTCGTTTCTGAAGATCCGAATCGACACGTTCATTATTAATTTCTCCTGATTTTGTTTCTATAACTTTTGATGAAGTAATAATTTTATAATTTGATAATAAATGTTAGAACAAAACAAGCCCCACTGTGTCGGCTTAAATATTGCTATTTTTGCTATAAGGTTTTATATAATTAAATATTACAATTTAATGTAAAGCAAAACTTTTTGTGTAAAATTTTCCCCGTCCCAATCAACGATCCAAGACTTAATATTGAATTTATTGGAAGGAAGTAAAACACAATCACGAATACGTACGCGTTAAAAGTTCCAGCCAATTGTGCTACCTTTCAGATCTTTGAACATTAAAAATGCAAATAAATCTAAGACGGTGGAAAAATTCAACTTTTGTTTGAAAATTCTTCGATTCCTGGAGTAAAAAATCCATAAAACTAATCCTCCTTTTCAGAATTTTAAACCACCAATAGAAAATATAATGTTTACCAAAAAAAATTTAATTATAATAAACGATTAATAAATTGAGTTAGGAAAAAAATTTGACTTTACGTAACTCGTAACGATATGTAAAAATATTATTATTTCAACTGGTGCGTTTAGAAATCAAGCAAAATAGATTTAATTTAATTATACTAATTTATTTTTTTCTATTTATTACAGAACCGAGAGACAAGAATAAAACCTATCATGGAAACTCAAGACCAGCTTGCATCATCTTACAATTATTTTCATCTAAAATAACTTATTATTTATAATATTATTTAAATTTAGAAAACTTTATATTTAATGATTAAATATTTCAATTTAAAAAAAAAAATATAATTGTTTTATTTGTGGTAAATTTGTTACAAAATAATTTATATCTGAATTTTGTGAGACGTTGAAATATTATTTTTTAATTAAAAAAAAACTTAGTTAATTTAACTATGACTTTTTAATCAATATAGCAAATGAAGCTGTGGAGTATAGGATGTGATGTGCGTCATGTATTCGATTGTCCGGGGTTCGAATACTCGTGATGACAATTTTTTTTTTTAATTAATTGAGTAAGGTTTAATGAAATTTAATTCTTCAATTACATCTTCGAGTAAAAAGTATAATATAAATATGACATTTGGGGATATATTTAAATATTATTTCAACTTAAAAATATCTTTGGTAATGTTTGAAGAACATCCAACAACAATAAAACAAATGAGTTGGTGGAGTAGTGGTTATGATGCCGACTTTGGTATTTTAAGGTGTGAGTTCGATCCCAAGTCCAAGCGAAAAGTTTTTGTTTCAAAAATTTCAAAGTTTTTCAATTTATTTAGAAAAATTAAGAAAATTGAAAATTAAACCAGGAAAATTTGAAACAAAAATGAAGAAAATTAAAATAATAAAAATGTTCTATTTATTTCTTTCATTTTTTCGTATATTAGACCCCTATTTACGCTTTCTAAAACAAACCGGCTTAACCGGGTTTCTAATTTATTTTGCGCCCTGGGTTAATTCATTTTATCCCGGACACAATTTATTTGATCCGGGTTCAGAACCTTTTTCCGATTTATAATACATCTTCTGGTTTTTGTTTGCCTGTTACACGATTTTTTTTTTTTCCATTTTTTCGAAAATTTTTGTATGAAAATTTTCAAACGCGAATAAAACAAAAACTGTTGGAGCTATTCGACTCAAACTTGGTGTGTATACTCCGGTCCACCAGAGCTATCATTTTATCAAGTTTCAGCCCAATTGAATCAGCGGTTTAGGAGTTAGAAACCTGATTTTCCATCTCTTCGATTCCCTTTATATATGGCTTAAATAAAAGCTAATGTTGTGTTAATACCTCCACAGCAAGTTTTAGTTCAATAGCTTTAGTCGTTTTCATTTTATTTGCATTTTAAGGTTTTCTCAATTTTCTATCTACTATATAAGCACAAATCGAAGTAACAGGCAAACAACAACTGAAAGATGTATTACCCACAGAAAATTAAAAAAAAAAAATTGGCTTGACCAGACATCGAACCCTGGAACTTTTGTTCCACAGTCCGATACCTTAACCACTACACCACCAAGTTATATATTTGTATGTCGTTGGAAGTTCCTCATGCCTTACCTAAAATGTTGTGGTTGAAATTTGTCGTCGGCTAAGTCGACTAAAATCGGCTACAATTTTTGGTCATTTGGTCTAGAAATCGAATTCAGATCAAAAAATACAAAGTTCAGTTGTAGAGCAGAGGACAGTCATGATAAAATTACAATGAAAAATCAATTGGCTTTAGGAAAATGTTACAAATAAGTAACAAAATGTTTATTAAAAAATAAATTAAATAAATAATACAAAAATCATATTTTTTAGTGAAGATCATTCATCCATCCAGTCTCATTCAATGATGTCTTCGGTATCAGAAACTGGATTCACTAGTCATTCAAAGATTGCTTCATGGCTGATTGTTTGTTAATGTATATATTTTGATAAAGTTGTAATCCATACTGTCGAATAACTGGAAATGAAAAAGAGAATATGTTAGTATTCTATTCTAGAGAATATGTTAGTATTAACAGCGATAAAAGAAGTTTTAAATTAATTTTAGACATCTTAGGTTAATAAAATTTATTATAAGTGAAATAATTATTATTGTGAAACAAGAACAAGTAGGAGGAAATATTTTGAACGAATAAAATTTATAACATATAGAAAATTCCCTGTTTTATTTGTTGATTTAATTCGATGAATAGGGTAGCTCGGGTTGACAAAATAATTGAACATAATAATGACACAAAGGAACCGATACTTAGAAATATTTGTGAGATGTAGAACAGATGCTAACGAAGAATTTTATGATGCAGAAAGAAAATTCAGGCAAAACAAAAAAGATAACCATGAGAAGATCTTGCGTGAAGTTAACAAAGAGTCATGTAACAGGGAAAAATTAAAGCAATATTTAGACTTTAAGTGGGGTACGTTGTCTCCTACACACTGATTTCATCCGTTAAAAACTTGACATAGAATGAAATGCAAAACATAAATATGGGGTATTTCATACAAAATATATACACCTATTTTCAAGCGAAACTACTGTTGGTTTTTTGTAAATAAAATGTTACTGGATGATCCGATCTTAAATCGGTTTTCAGTTTTAAATAGCTGAATATTGGTGGAGTATTTTGATATATAATTTATTTTTTTATTTTAACTAAATCACTAAAAAAATTTAATTTAAAGTTTGATATAAGTTTTTTAATAGAAAAAAATCAAAAAAAATCAGAAAATAATTGAGTTTTTATTTGTATTTGATAAATAATTGTTTAAAATTGTTGAAATTGTTTAAAAATATTTGATAATTTGATTAATTCAATAAATTTAATTAATATAATGTAAAGTTAATATCGGATGTTAAAAATTTTAGATAAAAATAATATTAGTTTAATTTGAGGAGGTCTGGGATGCCATTGTGAGAGCGCACAACATGATGAGAGGCGTTGATTTTCGCCAATATTTCATCAATTTATTAAACTCAATGTCTAATAGAATGCGCGAAATGATCACATCCGATATTAACTTTATATTATATTAATTAAACTTATTGAATTAATCAAATTATCAAATATTTTTAAACAATTTAGTCAATTATTTATCATATACAAATAAAAACTATTATTTTCTGATTTTTTTTTGGATTTTTTTCTATTAAAAAACTTATATCAAACTTCAAATTAATTTTTTTTAATGATTTAGTTAAAATAAAAAAACAAATTATATTTCAAAATACTCCCCATATTCAGCTATTTAAAACTGAAAACCGATTTAAAATCGAATCATTCAGTACCATTTTATTTACAAAAAACCAATAGTAGTTTCGCTTGAAAATAGGTGTATATATTTTGTATGAAATACCCCATATTTATGTTTTGCATTTCATTCTATGTCAAGTTTTTAACGGATGAAATCAGTGTGTAGGAGACAACGTACCCCACTTAAAGTCTAAATATTGCTTTAATTTTTCCCTGTTACATGACTCTTTGTTAACTTCACGCAAGATCTTCTCATGGTTATCTTTTTTGTTTTGCCTGAATTTTCTTTCTGCATCATAAAATTCTTCGTTAGCATCTGTTCTACATCTCACAAATATTTCTAAGTATCGGTTCCTTTGTGTCATTATTATGTTCAATTATTTTGTCAACCCGAGCTACCGAGTATATATCACATCATAAAATTCTTAGTTACCTTCTATTTGAGCCAGAACTTCAGTGTTTTTTTGGTGCGACAGTTTTGTTTCTAACATTCCTTCTTACAGGTTTGTGAACAATGAATTTTTCGGCTGCTATTATTCTGATTTACACCATTTATCATCTGCTATAGATCCTCCATATTTATAACATCAGTAAATTGAAAGATGAGTCGGCCACAATTTTCCAATCGATGAAATTTTTTTCTTTCGCTGGTCTGAAAAATAAAATAATAAACTTATAATAAAAGTAATATATAGTTAGTTTAGTTAGTTTAAACTATTTATAAGAAATTAATTATTATTAAAATTTTGATTTATTTTTTAAACAAAATAAAAAACCAAACTGCAGTCAGTACCTCCAAAGTCTAAACTTCAATTTATTTTACTTAAATCAAGTTTTATCGTTAATTGAAAATACGGTACTTTTATTTTATAATATCAAACGAATACACACACACTCTTTTTCAAAATTCTTGTTATTTTATGTGTATGCAGTCACGTGTATACTTTAACATAAAACTTGTTGGTAAACTTGTTTTTATTTTTAATTAAATTTAAAATTATTATAATTCACTAACTCAAAATTTTATTAAATCGTGGTAGTGTATGCAGTCATGTGTATGGAGTATGCAGTCATGTGTAAAAAAACAGGTAACGGGTACATGGTTATTTTGCAAATTTTTGTTTAAAAAAAAATTGAAAAAACATGCTGGCGGGAATCTCTAGATGTCCATTTAAGCGAAATTAGTCAAAATACCAGGTTTGCTACCTTCAACAGGCCACAAATTAAAAACCAAAAATTTTACATACGAAACGAAAGTTGGTGCTGTGGCTAGACCCGCTTACCAATTATGCTATAACTTGGGTATGGGGAATGTTTTGGACCCATCTTTCAGTTTATATGCCACTCCTCAAGATTTGCGACAACTTTTTTTTTGCGCTAAAAAACAGGTAAGGGGTTAATACATGGTTATTTTGCAAAATTTTTGTTTAAAAAAAAATTGAAAAAACATGCTGGCGGGAATCTCTAGATGTCCATTTAAGCGAAATTAGTCAAAATACCAGGTTTGCTACCTTCAACAGACCATAAATTAAAAACCAAAAATTTTACATACGAAACGAAAGTTGGTGCTGTGGCTAAACCCGCTTACCAATTATGCTATAACTTGGGTATGGGGAATGTTTTGGACCCACCTTTCAGTTTATATGCCACTCCTCAAGATTTGCGACAACTTTTTTTTTGCGCTAAAAAACAGGTAAGGGGTTAAACATGGTTATTTTGCAAAATTTTTGTTTAAAAAAAAATTGAAAAAACATGCTGGCGGGAATCTCTAGATGTCCATTTAAGCGAAATTAGTCAAAATACCAGGTTTGCTACCTTCAACAGGCCACAAATTAAAAACCAAAAATTTTACATACGAAACGAAAGTTGGTGCTGTGGCTAGACCCGCTTACCAATTATGCTATAACTTGGGTATGGGGAATGTTTTGGACCCATCTTTCAGTTTATATGCCACTCCTCAAGATTTGCGACAACTTTTTTTTTGCGCTAAAAAACAGGTAAGGGGTTAATACATGGTTATTTTGCAAAATTTTTGTTTAAAAAAAAATTGAAAAAACATGCTGGCGGGAATCTCTAGATGTCCATTTAAGCGAAATTAGTCAAAATACCAGGTTTGCTACCTTCAACAGGCCACAAATTAAAAACCAAAAATTTTACATACGAAACGAAAGTTGGTGCTGTGGCTAGACCCGCTTACCAATTATGCTATAACTTGGGTATGGGGAATGTTTTGGACCCACCTTTCAGTTTATATGCCACTCCTCAAGATTTGCGACAACTTTTTTTTTGCGCTAAAAAACAGGTAAGGGGTTATCTGTAAGCATTTGCCGTTAGTAAATCTAAGCCAAAACGTCATGAGTCCGCATTTTATCCTTTCGAAAACTGATTAAGACCATTGAGCAGCGACCAATATCAAATATGTAAATAACATGTCACGTGAGATCCTCGACTTCGCTTCGACAGAAACAATTTCGCCTAATTTAAAAAAAATTTATTCATAGCTCGATGATTCTTTTTAACGAGCATTTATATAACAATAACAACAAACAATAATTCAAATATTTAAAAACAATGTAATCGGACAATGGTCACTTCCAAAAATTTGAGATCTAATAACATTATCCACGACCTTATTTAGCAATGTTTTTGATACAATAAAATAATCAAGACGCCATCCGACATTTTTTTTTCTGGCACCACCCATATACGTCCAGAAAGTATAACATCCTATTTTATCTGGATAAAAATAACGAAATGTGTCGACATATTTGTCAGACAGTAAACGTGACATTCCATCACGCTCCTCTTGCGTAAATCCAGCATTTTTACGATTTGTTTTTGGATTTGCTAAATCTGAAATAAAAAGACGTATGACAATTGACATCCGTCAAATGTAAAGATAAATAAAGCTTACCAATTTCTAAATGTGAAACATTTAAGTCTCCACATAATATAACGGGTTTCTTTTTATCTAATTTATCTAAGAACTCCAAAAATAGTTTATCCCATTCCATGCGCTTACTTAAATTAACTAGTCCTCTTCCGGAATTTGGAACATATGCACAAACTAAGTAAAATTTTTCATATTCTGCTGTTAACACACGACCATCAGCATCAAACACATCATTCCCAATGCCATAGAGTACACTCATTGGCATTTTTTTCGAATATATTGCTACACCTGCATATCCTGATGTTTTACACAAATAATATGGGAGATATCCGGTTATCCCGACAGTTGGCATATCATCTTCTAAACATTTTGTTTCCTTTACACAAAAATAAATTATTTAAAAATATTATTCCATGTTAAATCTATTTACCTGCAAACATAATATATCCGGATTTTCGTGTTCAAGGAACTCCAAACCACCTTTTTTCTCCCAAGCTCGAATGCCTGCGACATTCCAACTTGAAATTTTTAAATTGTGATTTTTATTTTCTAACTCTAAATTTATGTTACTGTAATTTGTATCGATTTGATTCAACATAATCGGTTTTTCTAGTTTTTGTTTTTTACCGCCACGTTCAATATTAACATTTGTTCGTTGCAGTATTTTTGCATTCTCGACATTCTTAGCTTTAGCTTCATTTCCAAGTTCGATTTCTATATTTGAATGATCTACTGTAATAATGTGCGTAGTACCATTTTGTGTGTCCGTTTGGAGGAGGTTTGGATCAAGTAGTTCAGTTGGTTTATTATCGTTTTTTTCTGAAATGAATGAATTTTGAATGAATTGATTTTGAATTTTGTGAGGAACCCAGTTATCCGATAGTCAATATATATCAACTACAAGTGTATGGTAGGTGACGCTGAAAATTAAAATCTTTTCTAATTTGAAGCTATTTATAAGTTAAACAGTTTAAAAATTAATGCGAAGCAAAGACACATATGTATGTATAAATGAACAATGGAATAAAAAGAGAGATTAAATGATTTTTTTTAGTGTGAAAAGTAATTGTGTTAACTTGATTGCAACTAAATCTTAAAAGCTGGTAAAAGATCGGTTTAAAAATTGATCACGATAACCAAACAAGCACAAATCCCAACAAAACAATAAATGCTCACAAGTTACCTTTTCTAGTTGCTTTAATGCTTTTACTGGTAGATACAACACTTATTGTTCCACAACTTCTTTTCATCGGTTCATTAATTTGCTGGGTACTTTTCTGTGATCTGTCTGCTGTTTCATTTTCATATAGATCGACAGCTTTAATGTTTATTTTCAAACTTTCTAAAATTAGGAATTTCGTTAATTAATAATTTTATAAGAACAACGAACAAAATGGACAAAAACAAAACAAATAGTTATTAACAATTAACTTATTGCATAAAATATTAACATAACTACATTCGTGGTTACGAAAATGCTCGATGACAATTGTTATTCTGATTTGCAGTTTCTTTTTAGTAAAGTTTGTAAGAACAAAAATTAAGAAAACCTGGTGCTGTATAAGCCTTTTCTCTAATGGCACTAAAATCTCAAACATATGTATGCGAAACCCTCTACCAACTATAACTGAACATACACAACACAACAATATAATTCTTCGTAAACTACCTTCGCATTTTTCCAATATTTGATGGTTTTTTGTGGTCGATACAACAACTTCTATTCCATGATTGGTTCTAACTAGTTCTTTGGTCTGAACGACACCATTTTGTATTCCCGATGTTTCCGTTTTCTGGAGATTTAACTCTTTAATTTTTCTGTCTGGCTTCTTTTTCGCTTCTAAAATTTTACAATTATATGTGATAAATATATAACGGGATACTTAATAAGCGACGACGAAGTACATAAAGCAAGGAAAGGAGGACAAGTACACATGGACAAACATATTCAATACAACAATAAATATTCATGTTTGTTACCTTCTTTTGGTTTAGATATTTCGTTATTTTTTGTGACAGATACAACATTTTTTGTTCCATGACTTTTTGGCGTTTCAGCATTTTTTTGTGAACCAAATCTCGTTTTTCGTTTCTGAAGATCCGAATCGACACGCTCATTATTAATTTCTCCTGATTTTGTTTCTATAATTTTTGATGAAGTAATAATTTTATAATTTGATAATAAATGTTAGAACAAAACAAGCCCCACTGTGTCGGCTTAAATATTGCTACTTTTGTTATAAGGTTTTATATAATTAAATATTACAATTTAATGTAAAGCAAAACTTTTTGTGTAAAATTTTCCCCGTCCCTAAAAATATTATTTCAACTGGTGCGTTTAGAAATCCAGCAAAATAGATTTAATTTAATTATACTAATTTATTTTTTTCTATTTATTACAGAACCGAGAGACAAGATTAAAACCTATCATGGAATCTCAAGACCAGCTTCATCATCTTACAATCATTTTTATCAACAATAACTTATTATTTATAATATATAAATATAGAAAACTTTGTATTTAATGA
Organism: Diogma glabrata; assembly: GCA_963693315.1. Lineage (NCBI taxonomy): Eukaryota > Metazoa > Arthropoda > Insecta > Diptera > Cylindrotomidae > Diogma > Diogma glabrata. Next base: position 3,369,229 of record OY856186.1, on the reverse strand, counting down.
TTAATAAATATTTTAATTTATAAAAAAATTATAATTGTTTCATTTATATTGTGGTAAATTTGTAACAAAACAATTTATATTTTAATTTGGTGAGACGTAGAAATATTTTTTTTTTAATTTAAAAAAATCCTAGTTAAGTGCAACTTTTTACTATGACTCGTGGAGCGTTGGATGTGATATCGGTTGTGGATCGAAAGTCCGGGGTTCGAATACAAGTGTCAGCAAGTTTTTTTTAATTAATTGAGTAATGTTAATGAAATATAATGAGTAATGAATTGAGTAATGTTAATGAAATATAATGTAAGTATTACATTTAGGGGATATATAATATTATTTCAAAGTAAAAATATCTTGGGTAATGTATGAGGAACATCCAACATAGGAAACATATATGACTTGATGGAGTAGTGGTGACGTTGTCGGCTTTGAAATATTTGCTGCCGGGTTCGATCCCCGGTAAAGTCTAAAGTTTTTTCTTAACTAAAATGTTAAAGTTTTTAAATTTATTTAGAAAACTTAAGAAAATTGGAAATTAAATTGGAAAATTTGGAAAAAATTGAAGAAAATTAAAATAAAAAACAGTTTCTATTTATTTCTTTAATTTTCGCGTATTTTAGACCCCTAAATACGCTTCCTAAAAGTACTAAAAATTTTTCATTTAATATACCCGAGCCACAATTTTTAATTTATCCGGTGTCCCGGATTAATTTATTTTATCCGGGACACCATATATTTGATCCGGGTTCAGAACCAATTTCCGATTTATAATACATCTTCTGGTTTTTGTTTGCCTGTTACATGAATTTTTTTTTTCCAGAAAAAAATTTTCGAAAATTTTTAAACGCGAATAAAACAAAAACGGTTTGAGCTATTTAACTCAAACTCGCTGTGTGTACTCCAATCCACCAGAGCTATCATTTTAGTAAGTTTCAGTCCAATTGAATCAGCGGTTTAGGAGTTATAAAAAAATTCGAATAAAACAAAAATGGTTTGAGCTATTCAACTCAAACTTGCTATGTGTACTCCAATCCACCAGAGCTATCATTTTAGTAAGTTTCAGTCCAATTGAATCAGCGGTTTAGGAGTTATAAAAAAATTCGAATAAAACAAAAACTGTTTGAGCTATTCAACTCAAATTTGCTGTGTGTACTCCAATCCACTAGAGCTATCATTTTAGTAAGTTTCAGTCCGATTGAATCAGCGGTTTAGAAGTTGTTTATAACTAACTGCTAAACCGCTGATTCAATCGGACTGAAACTTACTAAAATGATAGCTCTGGTGGATTGGAGTACACACAGCAAATTTGAGTTGAATAGCTCAAACAGTTTTTGATTTATTCGAATTTGTTTATAACTCCTAAACCGCTGATTCAATTGGACTGAAACTTACTAAAATGATAGCTCTGGTGGATTGGAGTACACATAGCAAGTTTGAGTTGAATAGCTCAAACAGTTTTTGTTTTATTCGAATTTGTTTATAACTCCTAAACCACTGGTTCAATTGGACTGAAACTTACTAAAATGATAGCTCTGGTGGATTGGAGTACACACAGCGAGTTTGAGTTAAATAGCTCAAACCGTTTTTGTTTTATTCGCGTTTAAAAATTTTCGAAAATTCTTTTCTGGAAAAATAATAGAAATAAATCGAACATTTTTATTATTTTAATTTTCTTCATTTTTGTTTCAAATTTTCTAGTTAATTTTCAATTTTTCTAAATAAATTGCAAAACTTTAACATTTTAGTTAAGAAAAAACTTTTGACTTTGACCGGGATCGATCCCTCACCCAATCTGCCAAAGTCGGCATCATAACCACTACTTCACCAATTGGTATGTTTTGATAATGTTGGATGTTCCTCATACATTACCTAAGATATCTTTGATTTGAAATAAGATTATAATATATCCCCTAAATGTCATATTTATATATTTTACTTGGGATATATAATTGAATTAAATTCATTAAACCTTACTCAGCTAATTTAAAGAAAAAATTCAGTGTTTTCAGATGCGACAGTTCTTTTTCTAACATTTCTTCTTACGGTTTCGTGAACTATGAATTTTTCTGTTGCTATTATTCTGACATAAGAAAAACTAAAATCTTTATTGTAAAATATTTACCTTCCTTATCTTCTTTCTTCACTCTCTTGGACGTTGTTGCCTTGGACTTCTTAACTGGAATTTCTTTAGTTAATTTTGGAAATAACATTTAAATTAACATTCAAAATCGTGAATAGTATTATTTTATTTACCTTTAGCTGCCTTATTTGTTTCATTTTCATCTGCTATAGACCCGGCACGTTTTCTTCCCCTACGTTTCGATGGTGGTTCTTTTTCAGTTATAACAGCAGTAACTAGAAATTTGACTAGTTTAATAAAAGAACGATCTCTTTCCATTTTTTGTTGTTCCACAAGAACGAAAAATTTAACACAACAAAACGGAGGTAATGCAACACATAGATAGATTAACCAAAAATAAAACAAAATATTTTTTTTCTGATTCAAAAAAAAATTTACTCTTTCTTTTTTATACATTTCCATTTTTTGGTAACAAAAAACATTTTTGCTTTTAATTAATTCTGTTAAATTGAAAACTTTACTAAACAAAAAAAGAAATAAACAGTTTTTCTAGTTGTTGAACGGTAAGGAATAGTTTAGATATAAGATAGTAAAAAAAAATATTTTGCTTATTTTTAAGTCAAAATCTAAACATTTAAAAAAATAACTTTCACACAGTTTTTTAATTAAAGAATACTTAAATTAATTTATGATTATATCTTTTTCTTTTTTTTAAAAAAAAAAAAAAAGGAATCTAATTTTAATTGTAAGTCAAAAACAAAATTTAGTCAATTTTTTGACGAATATAAAAACAATTCTTTGACTAATTACCCGCTACAACTTCTTCGGTTGCTTTTTTTCCTCCACGTTTTCTGGATGCAGCGGCCACTTTTTCAGATTTATCATCCTCCTTTCCACGTCCTTTTTTGGCTGCTGCTGGTGCTGCTTTTTCATCTTCATCTTCTTCTGTTATTTCTTCTGCCTCTTCGGCGGTTTCGACGTCTTCTTCATCCTCTTCTACAGGTTCTTCTACTGTCTTTTTCTTTTTACCACCACCCGCCTTTTTGTCGGTTTTTGCCGGTTCCTCAGCTTTCTTCTTATTTCCTGCTTTTGTGTCTTTTTTTGGTGGTTCGGCTGTTTTGGCAGCAGCGGCTCGAGACGATTTTTTCTTTTTGTCAACATCTTCATCAACTTCTTTGTATACAACTTCTTTACGTACTCTTGAACCACGCTTTGGAGCTGGAGCTTCTTCCCCACCATCTGCGTCTAATTATAAACAAACAAAATTGAATTATTTATACAAAAATAGTATATATAAATATATATAAATATTAAATAAAAAGAAAGAAAGAAAAAATATATATATAAATATTACCTTCTTCATTTTTATCGCCATTTGGTACTTTGCTCTTTGCTGGAGCCTTTTTGCCTTTTTTGGGTTGTGTTGGACTGGCGGCGGCAGCTTCTTCTTCAACTTTACCGTTTTCTTCTACTTCTGGCTTATCTTCAACTTCCTCCTTTTTAGCTGGAGCAGCTTTACGTTTTGATGCACCTTTTTTATTTGCAGCCATTTTTGGTTCTAGAAATAGTAACAAAAACAAAATTAATTTATTATGATTTGGTTATATAGAGCTTTTTCCCGAAAAAAAAAAACATGACATTTGTTATCAGCTGATGTGTATTTCGAAAACTTTAAATAATTGTTATTTCTTGCAAATCAAGATTGTTTTGTGTTGTCTTTAAGTTGTTTTTGCTATATTTGCATTATAAATATTTTTGCAGTAAATTTTAATACATAATTACTGATTTCTATTTGTTATTACATGCAGCAATATAACTATTTGAAGTCTAAAGAAAAAAACTCTATTGAGCTAGAAACACGGAAACAATTATTGTGCCAATTAAATAAATAAATATTCGAATGACAGATCTGTGCTTTTAAAAACGAACATATCAGATGATCTTGCTGTCAATGATTTTTAAAATTTTAATTAGACTAAACACGAGACTAATCAAGAGAATTCTTCGGAAATAAAAAATAATTTAAGGAGTGCGATGATGCCACTCGGACTTACTATAAGGTACGCAGATTGACCGTCTCTCGTGTTATATAACAAATCTTGGACTTTGGGTGTAAAAAAGGTTAAATTTTTGGGTTCCAAACTTTTGAGTTTCTTTCCTAATATAAAATAATCGTTTCTTCACAAATGTGAAACACAATTCCTAATTTTAGTTATTCGAAAATTTATTCAAAATTGAATTTGCCTGAAATAACTGAATTTACCGAAAAAAATTGCACAATTTTTCAGATAATTCAGTCAAATTGAAGAAGACTATTATCGGCGGGTACAAAAAAAAGTTTATTTTCTATTAAAAATTCGAATTTGTCAAATTAAAACGTGGAGTTTAAATTGCAACACAAAAAAAAAATAAATAACGCAAACAAAAGGGCGCAATTTAAAATTAATGTGTTTTGTTATCAAAATTAGTATATTATAAATGTAAAAGTTTATACGTATTTATGATTGTATCCATTTTGACTTTTAAGCCCATTTTAATTACTTCCAATTCTTTAAAGTTTACCTGATTTTTCTTCAACTTCTGTTAAAGCTTTCTTACTACGACCAACTTTAGACTTCGGTGCAGCTGTAACGGCCTCAGACATTTCTAAACGGAAATAACAAAAATTCACATTTTTAAAGCTTGGCTATTATAATAAAATTCCCGACTCCATTTCACAAACATAAAATATCACAAAACGAATTTTTATTTCTACAAACAAAAATACACGTAATTAAAATGCTAAAATAATAATGGATCCATAACAATTTCCTCTTCCCCTACAACTAAATACTCCGCCATATATTACTGATAACGGACGCGCCTGATTTTTTTGTTGACACAAAAAGTGAGCTTTTCGCTATAAGAAAATGCTTTAATTTCACAAACTATAAATCGTAGAAATCTAACAAATTTTTATTAAATATGATAATAAAAATCATAAAATATTCTACAAATTTATGAGTTTTCACAAAAATTAAACGACATACAACATTTATAGAAAAAAAATTCCAAAAAACAAGCAATGTTGTAAAAACAAAATGACAATTTTTTTCTTACCTTTTATAAAATTTTTTTAGATATCTTTGTTAAAACACAATTTTTATGATTTTATTAGTTAAATAATTGTAGAACTTTAATTTTTAAAACAATATTAATTCTAAATAATTTATTTAAATCGATTTAATATTTAAAATAATAAAATTAACACCAAGCGTTCTCTATCAACTTTTATTTCTCTTCTACTTCGTTCTCGATTTTAATTTTTAATGACGGAATTATGTCCGACGCCGGTTGTGTTTACCGCGTTAATACACTACACAAATAAAAAAATAAAATATATTTGCAATGCAACTATCAATCTTTTTTTTTATTCAGCGTAGTATATGCTTTGTTGTCAGCACAGTTGAGACGGCATTTTTAATTTTAAATTTATGTCTTGCTTTAATAAAACACACGATTTTGTTGAAAAGTAAATAGTTTTAATTTTAATTGTTTTACCTGAGAGAAAATATAGAATTATTTTTGAATATATACTAATAAAAACCAGAAATTGTTGAATGTGGATGAGGTTGAATAATAGATGTCGTTCTCAGCGAACGAATTAAAAAAAATAGGGTTGAACAATATAGACAGCAAAGCATTTCACGATAAATATTCATATCGACTATAAATCTTCCGCCGCAAATAATTGTTTTACAGTTATGCATTTTGAATTCCGATGCATTATATTTGAATGAAAAACTAAATTACTATAAACTTTAATTAATTTAAAAATATATCTGTTTTTTTGCATTATTAATAGTAGTCGAGTAGTCTTTCAAAGTATGAACTTCTTTGTAATCGTATATATTTATATTTTGTGATAATGGTATTTACAATTTTTATCTTTGCCCTTAGAAGTTAGAACTACATGCTAGTGTATACACAAAGAACGAATTCAAACAAAAACTGCTCTAATAAAATAATTTATATAATTTGTATTACATGTTACGATCCCAGAATAATTTCGCTTTTTCTAAAATATGTTCCCCTTCACTTTCATATAAACCACCTTTTAGATAAGGCGGTGTGAACTCACGATACGCAATACAAACTCTTCTTTTGCTTATATCTTCTCGTAACACAGAATGCTCCCAATTATATCTTGCTGCTCCGTATAAAACAATCAACGATCGTCTTGGCATCGGTATCCTAACAACTATATCTTTAAATAGTTTACCATCACAATTAATTTGTCCAATTAATCTATTTTTATATTGATTCATAAACGAAAGATTATATTTTGTCTCATCTTGTTCGAAATAATTCATAGTTAATACAGAATCGGTTAAACAATTTACTGTTACGACACGTTCTCCCCATATCCAACAATCATCTATATGTGGATCAATGGAAGCTCCTTTAGATGGATCATATTCCAAGGAACATTGTTCAATGGTTTGATAATTATTTAGCAACGAAATTTCTAATAATTTCTTTTGTACGAATTCTGAAAATTTTGGAAAACCATTAAAATTTCCTAATTGTAATTTCTTCTTTTTAAAATTGGTTTTAGGACCAAAATTTTGCTTTCTTCGTCCACTTTGTGATATATCCCATTTCATTTCATCGATTCCTTTCATAATAATTTCCTCATCGTTTTCGGTTATAAAATCTAAATGAACTAAAACACCTGGAAATAATATTCCATTTTCATTTAACTCTTGATGTTCGGTTTCATGATTTACAAGAATATTCTTCGTATCCCATCCTGGATAAATTTTATTACACAAGGGACAAAATGTGTATGGAATGAAATTCTAAAATAGAAAATAAACATTCGAGATGATTTTTAAATATATTTTATTTTATAACTTACCTTTAAATGATTTGTGTATAATTTTTCCTTTATTCCATATTCTTTTTCACAAACTAAACAAGTTCGACAGCCTTTACAACCACAAGGACGAGGATAATCAATTTTATTTTCCATTTGGTCGATATCGAAAATATTTTGACATTTGACAAGTTGATTTTTTATTCTGACGTTTATGTTATAGTTCATGTTATGAATGATAGAAATTAATAAACTCCATTTTATCTTAACAACTATAGACCTTTTTCGAGAAAAAAACTTGATAGTTGTGATAGTTGATTTGTATTTCAAAAACTTAATTGTTATTTCTTCCAAATCATAAGATTGTTTTGTGTTGTGTTTAAAATGTTTTCGACTACTCCTTTTTCTCGATTAGTTAAATAGTAGACTAACCACTTGCATAGTTTGTAAAATTTTTGTCTAAAAAAAAAAGGAAAAAATATGCTGGCAGGAAGCATCTAGATATCTATTTAATCGAAATTGACTGACCATAAATGGATAATCACAAATTTTACATACAAAACGAAAATATGCTGCCATTCCTAGATCCGTTGCTAGATTAAGTTCAAACTTCAGCACGGAGCATGTGTTAGTCACAACATTAAGTTGACAACATTAAGTTAATATGTCTCGCCAAGATTTGCGACTACTCCTTTTTCTCGATTAAAAAAATGGTAGGCTATAACCACTTGCATCTTTTGTAAAATTTTTGTCCAAAAAAAAATGAAAAAATATGCTGGCCGGAAGCTACTGAAAAAAAATATAATATGAATAAAAAATTAGTTACAAAAATTTAAAATCAATTCCCTAGAAATTTAAATAATATTAAAATTGAAAATTCATGACGTCCAATGAATTCATTGTCCAGAAATGAATTATTTGTTTTGTTATATAAATTATGAGAAATGGAGTTTTTATCGGAGAAATTTCCAACAACACACAATTGAATTGAAAAATTTCCTTCCTGACTTCAGTTTTTTTTTTTTTGCGAGGCGACCATGTAGTCATAGCCTGACATGCAGACTGCTAAGTCCTTTATGCCATCCTCATATTTAAGAGCTGAAGACCTTTTTGAAAAAAGGCAACAGTCTTGATTTGTCTGCTTTGGATAAATCTTCTATCCTTAGATAGTTTGATCCTAACATGACGCTTCGGAGCCCTGAGAGAGCCAAACATTCTCCCACAATGTTGACTGTTTCATCCTCTTCAAGACAAAAGGTGCGTTCGATTTGACTGAAACAACTGAAAAAACAATAACAATTGCATTCAATTTTTCAGTTGTATCAGTTGCTTCAGTCAAATCGAACACGGCTAAAAGCAGCATGTTGGATCATTTTCTACTCGAAGCCGTACCATATGTTTGTTCACTTGATGGTGACCTGTTAGTAGTCCCACCATTAGTCTGCCGTCAGATTTAACAGGAATTTTGTGGTTTTCTGGCTCAAATCTGGAGTGAACATCTTGGAAACCTTGCAACCTTCTGTGCTCCTCCATTGAGAGTTACTGGACCATTGAGAGTTACTGGACCGAAAGAGACTAGCGATCTTATTCTACCTGTCGATATACCAATTGTTTGTTCAGGGCCTATGCTCCTCCCTGCGGCACTCTTTGCTAAATCATTAGATTTTTCGTTCCCAAGATTCGCACTATGCCCTGGTGTCTATATGTTATTGAGCCCGAGATAATTCAAGGACCTAGAACATTCTTGCAATATTCTTGACTTAATAGTATAATTTCCCAGAGCTTTCAGAGGTGCTCCTGCACCATTTTCAGTGAGAGATCCATCTGTGTAGATATCCAACGTGTTGACCGCACTGTCCAATAGCAAATTAGCTGAGAAACGGTCCTCTATCGTTGGAATTTTCAAATTTATACTGCTTTTTAAAGGCAGATAGAGGTACTGTGTCATCAGTCGGCATGGAGAAATCTGTCAGGTGTTCTTCCAGATCCCTCCCTACAGCCCCTTATGTTTCCCACGAGTTCGAGCCTTTTTGTAGCCTTAAGAGCCTCCATTCTTACAAATATATGCAAGGAAGGAAGCCCTAATAAGACCTGCAGACTCGCTTTGGGCATTGTTCTGAAAACACTAGGGATACATAAACAAGCAAGCCTTTGTACCACCACCAGTTTTTTTTATCGCATTCCCAACAAAAGTTTTTGAGAGCCATGCAAGGGACCCATTGCTGACAAAGGGTCTGACAACTACTTTATACAGCCAGTAGATCATTTTCGGAGTCAGCCCCCATTTACCACCGAAAGCCCTCCTGCATTGCCACAGAACTCGAGTTGCGTTTGCGCATTTAGTCTTAACATGAACAGCCCAATTGAGCCGTTTATCGAGAGTAACACCAAGATACTTCACATTATCTTGGAGTGTTAATGTTATTACCGATTGAAGGAGAGTGAAGTTATTTAGTTTCCTCCTGTTGGTAAAAGCAACGAGCTGTGTCTTAGAAGCATTGATCGAGAGACCATTCTTCCGACACCAGCTGTTGGTAATGTCCAGGGCGTTCTGAATTTTTCGGCAGAGATGCCCCATGTTGTCTCCTTTCAAAGAACGCTAACATCATCGGCATAGCCGTATGTGTTTAGCCCTTTATCATTTAATTCAATTAGGAGCTGGTCTACCATCGTGTTCCAAAGCAAGGGTGATAGAACGCCCCCTTGGGGACATCCACGCTTCACACCTACCTTTATTGTGGTGTTGTCCTTCGTGTGAATAAACAGACATCGATTTTCCAGAGTCCGTCGTATCTACCTTAGGAGTGTTTTATTCACACCGTACCTTTCCGCTCAGTTAAAGAGTGACTCAAAAGTGGCTTTGTCAAAAGCTCCTTCTATGTCAAGAAAAGCGCCAAGAGTGATAGACTTTTTAGAGATGGTCTATTCAATATCAAAGACCACCTATGAAAGGATTGTGTCTGTTGACTTTCCCGCTTGATAAACGTGTTGCCTATTGCTTAGCAGGGTTTTCCTCAGGCAGACGTTTCTGATGTAAAGGTCGATTAACCTTTCCAGAGACTTTCGAAAGTATGAAGAAAGACTAATCGGTCTGAAGTTTTTCGCTTCGCAATAGTAGGTTTTTCCTGGTTTTTGGATAAATACAACTCTCACGTTTCTCCAGGCCCGTGGTACATAGCCGAGAGCTATCTATACAGGCCACGAAGATCTTTAAGAGCCTATCTCCTATTATTTCCAGACACCGTTGTATCATAATAGGCTATATTCCGTCTGGACCTGAAGATTTGTATGGCTCAAAGGAGCTGATAGCCCAAGACAGAGCCTCAGGCGATACAACTTTTTTTGCCATTATCCAGTACATTTGGTTTGGTTTTTTCCTATTTTCCGCGACTGTCCCCTGAGGAACCTCCCCAAGTACACAGCCAGGAAAATGGTGTTGAAATAGTGCTGTTTCTTCATTTGGAGAAGTGTGAGTATCATTGGATAATTTAATATTATCCAGTCTCGCTAAAGGCTCCTTTTTCAAGGTCTTCATTAATGCAGCACCTTCTGTGATAGTCTCAATCGACTCACAGTACTTTTCATAAAACCTCTTCTCTGATTTACGAATAAGCCTTTTGAAAAGTTTCCTTGCTTCACTATACAGAGCTTAATCAGCTTCATCACGAGTTTTCAATGCTCTGTTAAGAAGTTTCTTAAATCTTTGTCTGAGTTTATCAAGGTTTTTGTTCCACCAGCTGACTTGTGTGCGCTTCGTTGCCTCGTTTCGGGACACGAGCTCTCAAAAGCCAAGACTAACAGATCGTTGAGCTGGTCAATGGCCTGATCAATATCCCGGACTTTGGAAATGCTTTCACTAGCCCGTTCCTCCTCTATAATGCCCCTGAAGCACACCCAATCCGTTTGTCTTGGATTCCGATAGACGCGATCCTCGGCTGGGATCGCCTTTACAAGAAAGTCTATATATCTTTGATCGCTCATGGATATATTCGTTGACATTCCAATTCCTGATGTCTTCTAGAAGAGATCTGGAGCATAGAGTGATGTCTATGGTTTCTTGCCGTCGGGAATTAACAAAAGTGTGCTCTCCTCCGGAATTTAAAATTTCCAAATTATTAGTAAGTAGCCAAGTACTCTAAAGAGAGACTGACCTCTGCTGTTATTATTGGTACTTCCCCAGCTTACGTTATGTGAATTGGCGTCACAGTCGACTATGATATTCAGGTTTTTATGCTTGGCATAGTCAACCACGCGCACCAATTCCTGCGTTGGCGGGGGACTAATGGAGTCGTACGGATGATAGGCAGAAACAATGAGTATCCGCCTTTTTCCGTAGCTGTTCCATAACTGAGCATTCCTACGGTTAAATCAACTGAGGATAACTCAGGCAGAAGATGCTATCAAGTCTTTGGTGTGATGCTATGCAGGTTCTGGTTTTGTCAGGAACCTTTATACAGAATGTCCCAGCCCTTCAATGAAAGACCGGCTACTCTGTTTTTATTAATGTAGGACTCTTGAATTATTAATATTTTTGTATGGAACTTTTTACTTTTTAGCAAGTGAATCCATGAGATTATATGACCCACTTATGCTATGTTGCAGATTGATTTGTCGAAACTCAAGCTTATCCACTGCCATCATAACAGTGATGACTTGAGTTTAATTGCACTCAAAAATTGCATTGAACAGTCTTTGCTGCTTTATAGAAAATACGTGAACCAGTCCGGGGTATTTAGAAAGTTTAGATGCTTTTTCCATTATTACGACCAGTTAAACTTAGAAATAGTTTCAAGTTATCCAGCTGTTCGAATTGTCAATTTAGATATTGTTATTTGATTGATATAATTTTTATTTCATTTTGTAGGAGTCGTTTTGAGATTTGTTTGCGAGTTATCTATAATTTGAAATGACGAAATTGTCTATCAATTTTGCAAATATAAGAGGATTAAACGTCAATCTTAACGCTGTTCACCTTTATCTTGAAAATCTTTAGCCTGATATTCTTTTTTTAACGGAAACTATTAACAGTGCAAGAGCTGTGTCACTGGACAAAACTATATATGTTTGTCCTAATTATGAACATGAATCTTCATTCTACTTCAAACATGGTGTTTGTGCGGTTTATTAGAACTTCTGTACCATATGTGAGAATAAATAATTTTGAAATAAATTCAAAATTTCACAATATGGTTTCCCTTAAGATTGCCTGCTCTAATCAAACTCTATTTGTCTTTGGATTGTATCGCTCGCCCAACTCACCTGAGAACATAAATTCATTTCAAGATCTATCTGAAAAGATAGATAGATTGGCCGTGTATCCTAATTCTAAAATTATAGTTCTAGGTCATTTCAATGTTCATAATAAAGAATCGCTTACACACAGCTCTAAAACTGATGAATTAGGTAAAGAGGCTGAGCTTTTTGCTCTTTATCATAATTTCACTCAGATAATAGACCACCAGCCTACCAGAGTCCTTGACATTCACGGCCAAAATAGTAACTTGCTTGATTTGTTTTTGATAAATGATCCTTCGTTGGTACAGTGTAAAGGATCGGATCATAATTTGATATCCACACATTTAAATATACAAATACCTAAACAGTTTAAAACTAATTCTCGTCTTGTTTGGGATTATAAAGCTGCAGATTGGCAGGGGCTTAGAGTTTTCTTTAAATGGTTTCCCTGGAAAAGTAATTGTCTTTCCCGTCAAGATCCAAATATTGCTGCTTCTAATTTTTCAGAAATAATCCACATGGGTATGCGCAGGTTTGTTTCAAATAGATTGATCGTTCAAAAGGCAGATCTATGGTTTTCGAGTAAATGCTAAAAAAATAATTAAAATTAAAAAAAAGGCTTTTCAAAAGTTTATTCAAAACAAAACTGATGAAAACCTTAGATTGTACCGAATAGAAAGAAATATATGTAGAAAACTAATAGATACAGAGAAACATCTATTTATTAGGAAAAAAGCTAGTAAATTTGATGAGCATCAAACTGGTTCGAGAAATTTTTATAAGGCCACTAAGGCTATTCAAGGATATTTTTGTAAGTCTTCTATACCTCCTCTTATTGATTGAGACATACCTGCTATTGACCCTAAAGAAAAAGCTAATTTATTGGGTAACTGTTTCTCGTTAAATTCTACGTTAATAGAACCCAATTTCCAACCTATACCAATTTCTAGAGTTTCTAGCAAAATGGGGCGGATCATTTTTCGTAAAAACATAATCCGGAAAATGCTTTTACAAATTAATACTAATAAGGCATCTGGACCTGATAGTATTCCTCCAATTATTCTGAAAACCTTTGCTAAGGAGTTATTTTCTATTTATCATATAAGAAAGGGATTTTTCCTGATATATGGAAAATAGCTAAAACAGATCCAACTAACTACAGACCCATATTAATTTTGTCGGTTGTTTCTAAAATATTTGAAAAATACATTAATTTTAATATTATGAGCTTCTTAGAGTCTTCTAAACTTCTCAATGAAAGACAATACGGATTCCGTAAAGAAGAGCGACAGGAGATTTACTTGTGTTTGTCACGCATATATCACGGAACAAGTCGCTTGAAAACCATGGTGAAACTTTCGGTGTAAAACTTTGCGCGTTACACCAGAGCATCAATAGCAGCCCATCCTTTTCGGTTCGTGAAACAAGATGTAGAACTGTCGCATTTCAACGTGATTTTTTTAACAGAGTCTCACATCTCTGGAATGCCTTACCGGCGTGGGTCTTTCCTGATAATTTTAATCCTCAAAACTTTAAAATCAACGTGAATAAATTCCTCAAAGAAAATTAACTACTCTTGAGCCCTAGTTCCCCAGTTAGCATGATATCTTCAGATATTCAAAGACGTTAATCTATAATTTATTATGGTTAACACTAAACATGCATAACTTTGAATATAAAAAAAGCTAATGCATAAAAGTCCTTCTGGTCACTGAAAAGATTTTTTAAAGGAAATTTTCCAATATACCACAAACGAAGATAGATGAATGCTTGTATCCTACCAATCCTAACGTACAGATCTCAATGCTGGGGAGGGGACTAACAAATGACGAAAAATAAAAGCTTGCAACAACATAAAGAAAAATGGAGTTTTCTCAAGAGATGTGACGGAATAAGCAACATTCAGCTAAGAAGGAAAACAAAGATAATTGATGTAATAAAATTCGCAAAACAACAAAAATGGAACTACACTGGACAAATGTTGAGAGAAACAGATGGAAGATGGCCAAAAAAAATTGAAAAATGGGTACCACACAAACAAGGACGAAGAGGCCGCCCAAGAATAAAGTGGATCGATGAAATTTTTGAATTTGACAACAATTTTAGAAGAAATGCTATGTTCAGAGATAGATGAAAGAAAAGGATGAATCTTTTGTTTTTTGAGAACTATATAAAGATTAACTTAACCTAGTCCAAGGTTTCTCGACACACTAAATCATCCCTTGGCAATATTAAAACAAATTTACAGCGATTTTTACAAATTCACCTCGATATCATTGGTTCTTTACCAATATCGGAGAATCAACGATATTGTGTAACTCTAATTGATCGTTATTCGCGGTGGCCTGAAACAATTCCTTTTCAGGACATCACAGATAGAATAGTTGCTTCCGCTGTTTACAATACGTGGTTTTCGAGATTTGGTGTTCCAGGATCAATTATAACTGATCAAGGAACTCAATTTGAATCTGAATTTTTCACTGAACTTTCTAATTTATTAGGTGTCAAACGATGTAGAACTACATCATACAATCCGAAATGCAACGGCATGAAAGAAAGATGGCATCGTACAATTAAATCTGCAATTAAGTGTCATAACCGTACAGATTGGACAACGATTCTGCATTCTGTCCTATTGGGTTTAAGAACCTCCTTTAGTGATGAACTACAAACTACTTCAGCGGAACTATAACTTATGGAAGCTCGATACGAATTCCGTGATAGTTTCTAAATTCATCTACAAATTCACTCGTTCCCCAATCCCAGTTCGTCAAAGACTTGAGAAAGCATTTCGACGAAGTTGGACCTAAACCAGCGTCTGCACACTTCTGCGACTTCTTCCTTTGTGAGCAAAAATCTCCAAACTTGCTCACACGTCCTCTTATGAACCGATGCTGTAAGGAAAAATTAACAACCTCCTTACACCAGCCCATTCAAAGTTTTAAGTTGTAATAGCAAAAATTTCGATTTAGAAATTAATGGCAAAACAGTCAAGATTTCAATCGACAGACTTAAGTCCTATATTCGTCCCTGTATGGAGTACTGCTGTCAAGTTTGGGGTGCTGCCTCTGTTTCCATCTTGGCCCTCTTGGACTCTGTTCAAAAGCGAGCTATACGAATTGTAGGTGATCGAACTTTGACATCAAAACTTGATTCCCTACAACATCGTCGCACTGTTGCTGACCTCGTTGTTTTTTACAAATATCGTCATCAGCAGTGCTCAGATGAAATCAGCGGCATCATGCCTCAAACTTATTCTTACCCCCGTTCCACTCGACAATCGGCTGCCGCAACCAGTGAAACGGTAAAGATCCCGCGCTGTCATACTGGCAGATCGCAGAGAGACTTCTTTGTCCGAACTGCGTACAAATGGAATAGTTTGCCGGAACACTTAGTCTCAGGTGGCTTCAACCCGCAGATGTTTAAAAAAAGCGTTAATCTACACCTCAGAACGCCAGTTGTTGTGGGACCCAGGTCTAGACCTAGGTCTTAAAAGGTATTTATGTGTTGTTGTGACACATATTCTAAACCCTATTACACAACACATTTTCTTAAAAAAAAAAAAAAAAAACAGGAAAATTCAGACGAAGAACAATGCAGTTCTCTCGCAAATTCTAATGCTCATACGAATTACACAGATTCAAGAACATTTTCAAGATACACACTAAAACGATTATCTACAACTGATCATTCTGATTCTACTATGTATTACAGTCTCTACTTTTTGGGTGACGTGATGTCATCAGATATTGAGGGTAACAAATCGACAAGATTCAGCTTTACCCAAAAAGGTTACTTTTAATGATCAGTCTCAAATTATTCCTCCTTTAAGAACTCAAAATCTGGAAGGACGATTAAAACTCCAAAAAAATTACTAGATTACATCACCAGTATGATTTTGTAGGATGGTTGTGGATCTGTTTTGAACTTTAGCCAAAATCGTGATCCGCGTCAATTTTTTGAATTTCTTTCTTTCCACACTCAAGCCACTTTTATCATTTATGTAAATATTAAACAAATTCTATCGTTTCTTAAGTACTTTCGGTACATCAGTATCAAAATTTTTCATTTCGTGTCTTCTTGGCCACTGGTGGGGGAGTATTTGTGGTAATGCTTCGAACTAAAATGGTTTTGAAATTTTAAAAGAGATTGTCTTGATTTTCGTTTTTGTTTTAAAATTTAGATTTAAGTAATTTGTCTTCTTATAAAGCTGTTAGTTTTTTCTGTTAAAATATTTAAAATATTCAGAATTTGTTATAATTACTGTCTAAAAATAATTATAAACTGAAAATAATTATGTACAACAATGCTGTTATTACATTACTAAGTTGCAATGTAAGTGGTAAGTCGTAATCGCTATTATTACACAACGGATATTGTACCAGTATCTATTAGAGTACACAGCTGGACTCTTGCTTTAAAAGAAGAAATTTATGTTATACAAGAACACGCAGCAAAATATATGGTTTGCCAAGGAAGTCATACCATAGTTTCAATGGTATGAGAGCATAAAACATTCGTTCGGAAATGGATTTTGACGACACTTTAAAAAAGGACGCAAATATGTATTGCAAGGACCTGATTATTTTTTGAGGGATATTCAGGGGTTCCCCGAGCACCTGGTTTTTAAAAGCTCAATAACATATGTACCTGATAATTGAATTGGATGAAATTTGGTACATAAGCATTTAGTACGATTCACAACAGTTCTGCATCCTAACTTCCGGTTTTCACTACTGATAAAATTTTTTTTTTTGCAATTTGTTGTATTTTTCAGTGTCTTTATGCAGACTACAGCCTACAATTAAATAATTAAGTAATTATGATGAATATTACGAAAAAAATTGACCAAAACATTGTTGACAAGTGAGGGCACGCCATATGATGTAGACCACCTATTTAATTGTTCAGAAAAACCAACCAACCTGCCGAAGGAAGCTTTGTGGTGACGCCCAAAAGCAGTAGCAGAGTTCCTGCATCAGGACATGGAGCTAGAAGCGTAGCACCGCACCGTCGCTATAACAACAACCTAAATATTACGAAAAATGTTTCAATTAGTATGAGAAGATAATGATCAACTTTTGGGGCACATTAATCAAAGTGGCGAGGAGTCCACCATATACAACTGCTGATTTTTTACACTTTGTTTTTGTTGTTGTTGTTGTTGTAGCGACGGTTTAGGTGCTAATCCTCCGGCTCCATGTCCAGGTTCAGGAACTCTGCTACTGCTTTTGGGTAGTACCACAAATCTTCCTTCGTCAGGTTAGTTGCATTTTTAGGACATCTGAATAGGTGGTCTACAATCTACATCATGGGGCGTGCCCTCACATGCGAGCCACTTGCCAATAATTTCAGGATCAATTCTACACATGTAGTTGTTTAAGATGCGAGACCAACCGGATCTTAGTTGAGCCAGGACGGATTTGGTGCTACGGGGCAATTGAACCTCTTCGGCAGCGACTTTTGGTGGCTTTTTATTTAGAACTCTATTTGGGGCGTAGTTCCTTAGAACGTCCTCAACAGCTTTTGTATGAAGTGCTTTTAAGCCTGTTCTATAAGTAACCTCGTCGATATTACCTGTTACTTGGTGGTCTCTCACCTCATGCAGAAAGCATCTTGCTGTCTCCCTTATGTCTCTAGGTGGTTCAATTTTCGATATGTTATCATTACAGGGATGCTGCTCTTTATGACAGGCCAATAGATATTGTTTAGTTAGCATCTCATTATGTTCACAGACTGGCAGTATGTTACATTCCTCGAGCAGGTGATCTCGATTGGACATCAAATGACATCCGGTCGCAGTTCGCAGGGCTGCGTTTTGTGTTGTTTGTAGCTTCTTCCAGTGCGTGTCCGCAACTTGGGGTGTCCATATGGGTGCAGCATAGTTTATAATAGGTCGGCCTATTGTTTTATACGTTGTAATTATTGTATTTTTATCCTTGCCCCATGAACTACCCGCTAGTGCTTTCAATGCATTATTTCTGTTCTTAAGTCTGGAGTTCACTTGTTGTGCATGAGCATTAAGTTTAAGCAGTGGGTCGAATGTTACCCCCACAATCTCGGATTTTTGACTGTAGGAATAAGTATGTTGTCAATGCAGATAGCTTAGTGTTGTGTTTACCTCCTTCGTCCATGTGGTGAATAGTGTAGAGGTGGATTTTTCTGTAGAAAGTTTTAATTTCCTTAAACCAATCATTGAGTTTAGTTGAGGTAGGTGTTTAGGATATTGGTGAGTTGTTCTAGGTTGTTGCCTGTTGCAAGCACTGTGCAATCGTCTGCATATGACGTGATGGTTATTCCTTCCGGCGGGGCAGGTAAGCTGCTTAAGTAGAGATTAAACAATGAAGGTGAGAGAGCTCCGTCTTGTGGAACTCCTTTTCGTAGTACTCTCATCTTGAACTTACAGTTCCGAAGCTCGACGTATGTTTGGCGACCTCTAATATAGCACAGCCCGCGCTTTATAAGACCAGGCAAATTGGTCTTTAGGATGTCATCTAGTAGTACGGCGTGCGACACTGTGTCGAACGCTTTTGATAGGTCGAGTGCAACTAAAATTGTTCTAGCACAGGGTTGTTTTTGGTTGAGATCATCACTGATCTGATTTTGTATTCTGTGGAGAGCGGTGGTTGTACTATGTGCTGTCCTAAAGCCATGTTGGTCGCCAAATTATAAGATCCGGTTAACCGAGATAATAGAAGCGCCTCAATCAGTTTTGCGACCGATGAAAGGATGGAGATCGGTCTGTAGGATTCTCCCTTTTCTTCATGTTTTCCGGGCTTCAAGATGGGGCTTATTCTTGCCGTTTTCCAGATATTTGGTATCTGTAGAGTATTTAAAGATGTATTAAGTGTAGTAGTGAGGAAGTTCAAACCTTTGGGTAAGATGTGTTTTAACATGATGGCTGAGATGCCGTCGGGTCCAATAGCTTTGGATGGCTTAATCTTCTTTATGGCATTCTCAACCTCTTCTTCCGAAAATATGATTTCCTCTAAATGTTCAGCATTGAGTTTGCGCAGATGTCTCAATACTGACCTAGTTTGCTTTTCATGTTCACGTGGCTTTTCTGTAAACTGTGTGTTGAATTTTGTTGCGCATTTTCTGTGGTTTTCAGTTGGGATATCATCGAAGGAGATCATGCAATTGTTACCTGATTTTCGAGGATGGGTTAAGGCTTTTATGACCTCCCAGAGACTTTTACTTGTACCAAAATTTGAATCACTCACTAGTTTTCTCCATTTATCATGTTTGTGTTCTGCAACTAACTTATTGATTTTCTTGTTAAGGTCTGGAATTCTAGTATCAGCTGGATCTGCTTTGCGGATGTCGTCTCTTTGGGTGGAGAGTACACAAGCTTCCTGTGGGAAGTTTGGTTTCACCGTTTTTATTCTGCCGGATGGAATGAAGCGAGACCTTGCGGTATTAAAAATTTTTCTAAAATTTCTTAACCCAAAGAGGGCGTCAAGTGGTAAAAATTGTTTACTGAATTCTATTTCAGTAAAATTAGTAAAATTTTCCCAGTCTGTTTTGTTAAAATTAGTATAGGTTTTCTCAGATTTTAATATGTTGATGGAACGGCTTAAGTTGATTATGATCGGCACGTGGTCTGATCCCAATACAATATCAGTTCTCCATTCTGCAATTGGCATTAGTGACATGCTCGCAAGAGAAACATCTGGAGAAGAATCGAGTTGTTTGTAACCCATGTTGGATGTGGTTCGTTGGGGACTTCAAAATTGGAGCCGTCAATTTGATCAGCAATGTTTTCACCAAGTGAATCAGTGTTTAGGTGCGAGTGCCATAGATCATGATGAGCATTTACATCGCCGAGAATCAGACAGTCTTTTGTATAAAATAAATGTCCTATGGACGGTTCATATCCGGTATCATAGCTGCTTACTGATGGAATATATATTGACTAGAGTTATCTCCGTGTTGCCGGATTTTATTATAATGCCCAGTTGTTCTAGGTGTTTATCAGTTCCTGGTACTGCAGGTAATATGGTTGTACGGTAGATAACGGTTTTGTGAATGATAAAGGTAAGGCCACCACCTTTGTCCTTTCCTCTATCCAGCCTTATAATTTTGTAATCACAGTTATTATCACTAAGCTTAGATCTAACATTTAATTTGGTTTCTTGAAGAACCGTGACTAGAATGTTGTTATTGCACATATAATTTATAATATCATCTATCTTGTTGGTGAGACCGTTGCAATTCAATTGCATAATTTTGACATCACTAGGAGTTTCCGGATGCGTGTTCATTCCCATTGTGTTTTGCTGCGAGCTCGTGCTGCTATGTTGAATCGATAATTGACAGCATGGCGCTATGTAGTGTTTGGTCCAAAGTTTATGTGTGGCTAAACCTGAGCAGTTCTTGAGGTGACACCATTCTTTACAGGTGTTGCACTGGATGGATGTTATGTTTGCCCTTAAGATGTTTTTACATATTGAACAATGATGTTTTAGTTTGTCCCAGATTTATTTCTATACCAGCCATGACGAGGAGTATTTAAAGCAAAGGCCAGTGACAGCTGCTTCCTAACCCAAAAAATGGAGCGACGGATTTGCACCTTTCGTCGAAATTGTTGTGATGGTCCTTGGTCAGAATTGGGTTCCGAGTACTTCTGGGGCGTAGACTTGTCCATCTTGAGAAGCCCACTTCTCACTTCCCACTTTGTTTTTAAAGTTTGTTTGGAGCATAAAGTATTCGTTCATTAATCAATTTTGATAACACTTTGACAAAAGGTGGAGATTCGAATGACAAAGAACTGATTGGTTTTCGAACGATATTGGGATAAGGGGTGGGGTACCACTTTCACACTTTTTTTATTTTTTTTTTCACTTTTCCTATTCGTACGACAGAATTTATGTTTGTTGGGAATTGGGATACTACAGATTTCTTTAATCTTTTTAAAATTATAAGTACGCGAAAGCTATAGCATTGGTTACCCATTAATTACAGAAATTGATGGAGTTAACTCACTATATATCCAGAACATTATGTTTCTAGAGCTGTGGTGGTTGGCCTGTGTTCCAGCGTCGATCTTTTTTTTTAGAAAATCCATACCTACAAAACAAAAAGAAAAATAATGAATATAATTATGCAGAATATGACTCCTTAATATAAAAAATTTAATTAAAATAATAATTAAAATAACAATTTGATTTTAAAAAATTAAACTTGACAGCAACAAAAGAAAATTAAAATTGACAGCAACAAAAAAGAAACGTTCATGCAACCGCTACTTTGATGTTTTTTGAAGGAATTACAATATGGAAGGAATCACAACAAATGGGATTTTGAAGGAATCACAACAAATAGCTATTTATTAAGACCTAGGTTTCAAACAATAAGCGTTCTGAGGTATCGATGAGCAGATTTTTTTAAAATACATATGTGTCAGTGTGGATTGAAGCCACTCTATTGATTTTGGGAAAACAATTCGTTTGTACGATGTACATTGTACATGAAAAGAAGTTTCTTTGCATATTTTCATTATGAAAGTAAGTTATCTCGACAGTTTGGCTATTTGCGCAAACTGATTGACAGGCAAAACAGAAAAAATAATATGTTTGAGGCATGGTGGATCCGAGCATTGTTGGTGACGATATTTATGCGAATGATTAATATATTTAAATTGATGATAAGGTCAACCACTATAAATCACTGTAAGAAGAAACATGCAACTCTCACTGAAATAAGAAGTTTATAGGAAGTCGAACAAATAAGTAAAAACACGAAAACAAAGTTCGTTAGAAACAACCTTTTCCATAACTTAAAAATTTACCCTCCTTTTTATCCTCTTTATTATAGTATATGCAACGTTAGTCACAGCCATAAGCTATATTCAAACGCCTCCTCAGGCTGCGCCATATATGTCACATTTCATAATTAATAAAAACTTTTAATATTATTTCATTTTATAAATTCTTTAATATTTAAATTTTTTTACAAAAATATAATTTTATTGTTTTGATTTCCAATATGGAAAATATCAATTTAATCTAATTCTACAATAATAAAAATAATGAAAAGACTAATAATAATAAAACTAACAATCATAAAATTAATAATTAATTATAATCTTAATTTTATTTAAATATATAAATAATAATTTAGTGTTTGAACATTTCTATGTATCGCTTAATTATTTTAAAATGTAAATTCCAATTTTATATTGATTAATTAATTATATTTGGCTTAATTTATTTTTGTTTATAGTTTTAATTATGAAAATTAATTAATTAATATAAAATTGTTGAATAAATAATATTTTTTTTCAGTCAAAGTTTTTTTTTCATTTGAATATTTTTTTTTATTTATGACGTTATTTACTTATTTCTTCAAAAGCTTTAATTAATTCATCTAAACCATGAAGTAGTCCTTCTTCACAATTACCTGGTATCCATGGTTTACGATGGTTAATTTTAATGCCATCCGGCAATTGACGACATTTAGCAAAATCAATCAACCATACACCGACCCGTTGATCATCAAAAACTAAAAACACGCTACTTCCAACAACTTCATGATTTTGAAAAAATTCAGATTTTTCGATGAGACTCCTCATGTTTATCAATTTTTTGATAACTTCCTTTGTTGCTGTTTTATTTTCATTCATAAAATTTGAAATAATTGAATCAACCTCACTGTTATTTTGTAATTTTTTCAAATCCGTTACCGGAGAATATCCCTTTATTTTTAAAGCTTCGATTCGAAAACCTTTGGTATGTGATGATGAAAGTTGTTCTCTGAATCTCATATAACGTAATTTTGTAACTGCTTTTGACTGATGTTCCTCTTCTGTTGGAGCTGTTGGATCAACAGCAATCATTTTTTTATATAAATCAGGACGTAAAATTTTTGTGGCAACTTCTGACTCTAAAAATGTTCGACATCCCATTTTTATATCCATTACATTCGGATCTTTAAATCCATGCAATAAATCTTCTAATTGTAAATAAGAGTCACCATTTATATCACAAACTCCTAAAAATTTTGGAGCTACTTTGGATGCATAAATATCTTTAGAGATTCCTCTATATGCTATCGCTTCTGAATCTGTTGGACCTGTTATACGTTTACGTACAACACCATTTTCAGCTGGTGCAATACTACAAAGAAATCTATAATTAATAAAAGAAATACAACAAAAAAAAAGTTAGTATAAATGATAGAGAAAGAAGGAGAAAGAAAAATAAATAGAATAAAAATAGTGAAATTTACCTTTCTGGATGCCCAGAGAGTTGTAGCCAACCCGGCGGAATTGAATTTGTTTGTTGAAGTAAAACTGGACTAGCTGGAGCGCTTAATTCTAAAGCATTCTGCAGAGAAAAAAATAAAAAAACAAATTAGTTTAATATTCTAACGGTGCTACCAAATTAAAAATTCAAGAAGTCAAAAAAAAAAAAACAAATAACTGAAGGCTAACTATAAAATTGAATAAAACATATTCTTAAGTCGTGAAAATATTTTAATGCTTTTGTCTGATTATAAATAATCGATTAAGGATATGCCATAGCTCTCTCCCTCTACTTTTGATTTACGTAGATTAATTCTAGTATATTAATTTATTGATTTGCGTAGTTTTTATCCTTGTAATTTTTTTTTCTCAATTAAAATCACGGTTTAAGTGTATCAGTCATTTACAATTATTTAAAAATAAAATGCATACATTTTGGACATTCGCACTTTAAGTTTTTATGTAATTTATACGGTTAAATAGTTTAAAAAAAAAACACAACCACAAATGTATGATTGTAAATATAAAATTAAACCGTTTTTTTTTGTTTCTTCGATTGACGTCAAACACATAAAAAATGTCGTTTCATTTTGATAATAATGGTTTATGGAAGCTTTGCAGTGTTGGAGATGAATGTGATACAAAATTTAGTAACTGCCAAATATTTATAGTTCATGTATTGCTCACTAGTAACAATAAAGCACAAGAACTAATCAGTTGATAAAAATAATCCATATTGCCCAGAGAATTATGAAATAAAAAAACGGTTCTGTTTTATTTAAAGTAATATTATCCGATAAGGCTTATTAAAAAAAATATTTAATTTTGTTATATTTTTTATCTTATTTTGATTATACAATTATTATAAAAGAATAAAGCCTTGAAATGATGTCATTTTATACAGTTTTTTAAGTATTTACCTTGAGCAATAATATTTGTTCTATGATAACACTTACAAGAACAAAATCATTTTGAGCGTTTTTTATAGAAATGGCCAATTGTAACCGAATATAAAGAAAATTTTATTTTGGGTATTTATAGAAATTCTAGTTTGAATCAGTTTATACTTTGATATGATTACGGATCTTATAAAAAATACAAAATTATAAAGATATAAAAACATTCTTTTGTTTTCTTCTTTCAAATCATTTTTTCGTTTTGCGTGGACTGAATACGTCGTCAGTTAATCTGTTTGTAAAGATTATCGTTCCTAATTTAAAAAAAAGTTTGTGTAGTTGGCTGCAATAAGTATTGGTGATTGGATTAAAAGATGCTATTATAAGCATACACAATATTCTTTACATTCTTTAAATTGAAGTTTTAATTTTTATTAGTAATTATGTCCATAATTTAAATTATTTTTATATTCGATAAAAATTTATCCTAGACTGAACTGAAATTATAATTCCTACCAACTATAACTACTACCTAGCAATTTTACATTAATTCTATGAATTTTATCTTAAGTATTTGTTTTTTAGAGCAAATATTAAATTGTTTGAATTTTTATATTTACAAAACTTAAATACAAAAATCGTAGATAAAGATAAACTTCTGTAAAAATAATAACAAGTTCGTAAATTATTTTCTTATATTCATATTCCATGTCAGATTTAATCAGATTTTAAAATATTAATTAATTATGACGTTTTGGGCGGAAAATAACTAACGTGTTTCTATGTACGTACATATATAAAAAAAAATTTTTATAACAAAACAACAACTAAATAAATAAAATTCTTATACTTACAAATGCAAAGAAATTCAGAAATGACATATTTGTAGATTTATTTGATCCAGAATTTGATAACAACTTTGCTAACGATTGTTTCTGTAAATAAAATTAACACAAAAGATTAATATTATATTTATTGATAAGAAATATTTATTATAAATTGATAAAAGGTTCAATAAAAATGAAGTTTGAAAACATGTTTCGTGCCGATTTTTTTAAAAAGCAAATTGCCGTTTTCAATCAGTCGATTTAATTATAATTACAAAACGATAGATTTCATTTCTATTTTTTCGGTTTTTAAGTCAATTTTATTTTATATTCTAATACGATTATTTATGACTGAATAATAAAATAATTAAAATTTAATTCAATAAAAATAATAAATATATAGTCTATTTTTTAGTAAGAAAGCAAATAATAAGAGTGAAAGTAATAATTTAATGACAAATTTTCGATGTAGGTAAAATTAATATAATCTGCCTTCATATATGTATAATATTTCAGGTCAATAAACATTAATTTTCATTGACGTCAAACAACAAAAATATAATCTCATAATTATAGAATTTTATGATCGGCACAGAAAATGGTGATGGTAAGGTTATCACCTTGTTATACTTTTTTAGCTTTTATTAATAATTAAATAAAAATTATTCAATTATACTTACATCACTTTTAGAATTTCCACTATTTTTATTATTATCATCAAAAACTAACATTTTCATAATTGCTTTTTTTAATCCACTATGGCCACTTCCATTATTATTATTGTTACTATCGCTACTGTTTGTTAATCTAATTCTTTTATCACTCATCCATCCATTATAATGATGATGATGTTTGGTTGTCTGAGGTTGCATTAAAGTTGAAGTCATAATCAACTTAATTCAAACTTTTTGTTCTTTTAATTGTATCTTGTTTGGTTTTTTAACTAACACAAATAACATTAATTATATTTAGTTTTTTCTTTTAATATTTTGTAATTTTTTCACGAATATAAATTTATCACAATAATCTTGTTATAAATAAACAATTCAAACACATTACGTTTTATCTAATATTTTAAATTTTATACAAAAAAAATTTCACTTTAATTATATATTTGTATACGTCTACGTTAAACAACTGGTTTCCACTGTGCTTTGATATGAACTGAACTAAATATTTTATAAAAATGCTTATAAAAACTTTTGAAATTTAATACAAAGAATTTTTATTTATTTAATTGCTTTTGTATTAAAGGAAAATGTGTTTTAACGTATTGAAATGAAACCGAATAATAAATAATAAAATAGAATAATAATCATAATATATAAACTAACGAGAAGAATAGGCTCGTGTGTATAGTACATATTGTAATAATCATAATCAAATACATACTTAATACAATATATTTTAATACTTAAGGCCTTAACTTTGATTTGAAGTAGAAACTGAGCAGTTAATGCAATTTTCGTTGTTTGTAATACGATTTAAGTCAAATTGTCATGTAATGACTCGTAAGACCGTAGAATATTTTTCTTACAATATTTGACTGCTGGAGCTGGGGGGCCTGCCACCAAGTCCTCCATATACTTCCTCGATAACGCTTTTTGGTAACCTACTTTAACTCAACATGTTTTCATAAAGTTTAACATTAGTGTGGTAAGAAAAAGCTAAGGGCCCTAACTGGGGCCCAGCCCATGCCACAGCTTTTGAAGTTTGGGCCAGGCTTAACATTTTCAAACGGCCCAAGCCTGGACCAAGTTTTGACTGATGTCCTGGGACCAAGTCTGGCAAGCCGGGCTTGGTCTAAGTCTGGCAAATAAGACTTTGGGCCTTGTTTGCTCCCACACTTCACTAACAAGCCCATATCCATCATACTACTATCCGTCAGATAATTTTGAAACATATCACGCTTAGCGTAAATGCTTGAGTATTTATCTCATCAATAGTCAATCTACTCATCATTTCTCTTTTGTTGTTAATTATGAAAAAAGAAAATATAAACACTGTGACGATTATATAGCTCGACGTCCAGAAGAACATAATTCTAGAAAAATACTCTTCAGAGAAAATAGTTCCACTATAAAAGAATATAAAAACACCAGAATGAAGATAACAAAACAAAGCAAATTAATACGTAACCGACAATATTTCTTTATCTATTTTGAGTTAAATCGCAAAACAGTCCACACAGTTCAACAAACACAAGGCATAAAGTAAAAACCTCCACCATACGACGGCACACCATCGTTTGGAATTTTCAAATTCCAATTTTAAACGGCAGCTGATCAGAATAGTTGGAATGAAACACATCGTGAGGCAGCTTTAATAGTGCGATAAAGAGCGAAGCAATGAGATCATGAAGGCTTTAAATCGCAAGTATGGCAGTGACCACAAGCGGGCGATATGCAGAATTGTTGTCTGCAATCGAGCGGTTGGTACATATACGGCACATGGAAATACATAACTGAATAAAGATAGACGCGTTCATCGACGGTATAAGAGATAAGGACATCAATTATGATGACACATAAAGCTACATTTGCATAAACTATATAGCTTGTGCGTTGAGATATGAGAGACGACAGCACAAGCAATTGTCAAAACAAAGTTAACAATAATCAAAGTACGCCGTGTAGAAATGGAGGAAGAGGATAGTTTCAGGGCTCAAAGAAGATCAAGAGAATTCAACAGTATAATAAGATATTGCGTATGTAACAAACTTGGTCATATATCTCGTGAATGCAGAGAAATCAGACGAAAAAGAGGAAGATCAACATCACCAATTAGACGGAGATCATCTAAAAAAGAGGCTCAAGCGAGAGAAAAAGATCAAATAGTATCCATCCCTATTTCAAGAATCGCAAGGAATGGTGACGGCTTAACGATTGGAGCTGAAATTAATGACAAGATCTGTATCATTACATTAGATATTGGAGCAACTTGCACAATCGTCCGTACATATTTAGTAAATGGAGGATTATAACCAGCAGAAAAATATCGAATACAAACAGCAACAGGGAAAAATGCAGCTATCAGGGGAAGCAAGATTGCCGATATAACAATAAGGAATACGCACTTTTACCATGCAGTGCTAGTGGCAAACATCGTTAATCTGGGCATAGACTTCATGAGAACGAATGGAAGGGAATATTGAAGGGAGATTTCGGGTCACCAAGGTTGTGGGTTGTGTAAGTCAATGAAAATGGTCTAAAACATCAACAGATCATTATACACTGAAAGAAAAGTTTAATAGCAATGTGGTTGTGAGGATCAATTAAAGGTTATAGTAACAGACTTGCATTTACTACAATCAAAATTCGTTTAAAGTAATTGCGATTCGTCCTCTTTAACTGAATTTAGTGTTGATAACTCAAATTCGGTTGCACTAAATGAATAATTCTTTTATAAACTCCCAAAAATTCTTTGTGTCTGATTTAGTTGTCACAACTACGGCATTAATCTTGAAATTGGTATATACAACAGATTTATTCGGTTGCCACAGCTAATATCGTTTTTTATGTTTATTATATTTTGAGTTTTGTTTATTTTTTCTCTTCTTTAGTTTGAGATGTTATCTTTGTTAAAGTAAGTAAACATTCCGTTTTGTATAGTATGTTTGTTGTTCTGTTATAGGAAATCATTCTAAATCGTATTATAAAAAATTGTTTGATTTTTCAAGTGAAGTGTCAATTTTTTGTTTAAATTGTTGAATAAGTATATTTAAGAATACAATATAAATCAGTTTTGATTTATTTATTGTTAGTGAAAAATGTGGTAAAGCTTGTGGCTGATTTAACATACATAAAATACAAAGTTTTATAATTTATATAAACTAAATAGAAAAAATTAATTTTTCCTGACTATTGTTTATAGTTTTAAGTAATTATGTGAGGTGATGGTGAAAAAACATCTTTAGTATAAAATGTGATTAGTTTAAAATGTGTTGCCAGTTTAAGAACCTACCACACCCACTATTTACATTCAAATCTCATCGAAAGAATTATTACAAGAAACCAGCCGCCTCCACTATTATCATTATCAAATAGTTTCTTTAAGAAACCAGCCGCACCCACTATTAAAATTAAAAACTTATTAAAAGAATTATTACAAAAAACTAGCGTCTCCACTATTCAGATTATGAAATAGATATTGTAAGAAATCAACCCCATCTACTATTTACATTCAAAACTTTTCAAAATAATTATTACAAGAAACCAGCCGCCTCCACTATTATCATTATAAAATAGTTTCTATAAGAAACCAGCCGCACCCACTATTAAAATTAAAAACTTATTAAAACAATAATTACAAAAAACTAGCGTCTCCACTATTAAGATTATGAAATAGATTTTGTAAGAAACCAGCCGCACCCACTATAAACATTCAAAACTTATCATAATAATTATTAAAAAAAAAAACATGTCAATAATGAATTCACGTTCATGTCAATAATGAATTGCTTCCGTAATCGTGTTATAACCTTAAATGGTCCTTCGTAACGTGGAGATAAGCTCTGTCTTACCTTATCAATTCTTAGGAATACGTACGCAAGTGTCGATGGTCGATTTTCAATCTGCGTTTCCATCGGATGGATATTTTGGAAATATTCACGTAATTTTTGCACGAAATCGGATTGCGAAATATCGATATTTTGGGTATCAGAAAACAATTCAATTTAGGTATCAGACAACAAAGTTTTTCCGTAAACTAGCTCTGCAGAAGAATAATTTTAGCTCATCTTTAAGTGCAACCCAGAGCCCAAAAAGAATTATTGGAAGGTCCAAAGTTCAGTGAAGATTGTTCTTAGTGCGAATGTCAGCCTTCAATACTCTTTGAAATCTTTCGCAAATCTCATTGCATTTTCGCAACTCTCGTTGTTCGATATCTATGCACTCCAAGCAGTTGGGTGAGTTTCTGAAAAGGTCTTGACTCAAACTGGGCTCCAGCAATTTCCAATTTCCAGTCCAACAATATCCATATGAATGTGCTCAAATCGTTGGTAGATTTTTGGCACTCTTTTGACCATAAATTGACATCCTTGTCTATGCCAGACCAAAATTATTTAGATATTATTAATTCTCCAGTGCTTTTGATTCCCGGATGACATCACCCATGCAACGACTTGAACACAACCGTACAGAGAGAGAGAGAGTTGGTGTATTTCCGTAAGTACTTAGACAAGTATAAACACATAACGGACCCAAACTGTTTCTACTGTAAGTGCAAGTGCTAATCAAATGCGGAAGGGTTGCAAACGCCCTAATACTTATTGAGCAGCATATGGGAGAGTCAATCACTCCACATAGCCTCATGTAATTTATTCTGAGCTCAAAATACACTGCGACATAGCAAATGAGATCATCATAAGTATGAAGAAACGAATGAGACAAGACGAACGAAGAACAGCTATGATCAACAGTGCGCAGCAAAACCGCGACAACACAACACTATAATAAACGAGCCTGGCCTGCGAAGGAATACATTAACTGGTGGCACCGTACGGAAACAACGGTATAACAAGCAAGGAAGGTGTTTTTACCCGGTAAGAATCCGCGGTCGCTTGGAAAGTTAGGTTCCAAGTGGATTTTTGATTTTAATGAAAACAAACACAAAAAAACGTACACTTTGAATAGTTAATTTTAGTGATATAAAAAAATTATTATATTTTTTGTTTGCCTTGTTTCATGTCGGTTTACTGATATTTAAATTTATTTTAGAGAGATTCCAGCATAAAACTGATGATAAAAGTGAATTAACCTTCCATTCCATCATTCTCAGCAGCCTCAAGCCAGATAATTCTCCAGTTGGAAGTGAAAAGCACTGAATTCAGGTGATTTCTGTATATCAGAATTGTCAAGACAATTACCATCCTGTTCAGCATAACAGATTAATTTAATATTCGAATGCCAAGCACCATCTCTGAAAACCACAATCGACCTATGGTTCTCATTAACAGGTTTTAAAAAGTTATAAGTTAGTGGTGTTGCTGCCTTTCTTCAGTTTACAGACTTGAACCTGCGCTTATCCTATTGTCCATCCATCACAACCATATTTAACTGACCCTTCACAATCTCCTTGATCCTTCTAACTGATCCTTCCTTAATCTAACTGATCATTCACAATGTAAGAAAAAAAGCTATTTTATTTCTAAAAACATATCCTGTTATTCTCACATGTTTTATTTCGTACATTACGATGTTGATTATATTTTTAATTATAATTAGTTAATCAGAAAAAGAAATGTTTGTTTATGTATTTGTTACCTAAATAAGCGAAAAAATTTTTGACGAGCCAAAATAATTGCATTTTTTAAGTTTTATTATAACTTTTTTGTCTTGCCATCCTGCAAACAATAGTTTTCATATCAATTTACTAACCAATAGAGGCGGGTAGGACAACTGAATTTTGAAGTTAATGTGACAGAAATAATCGGTTGGCACAAATTCAGGTTGTGGTGAACGAGTTTTTTCTTTCAGTGTTAGCAAAAGCTATAGAATGGTAAAGAATATGAAAATGACTGGTGTTAGATAGTCCATGAAGTTCGCCTGTGGTTTTAGTCGGGAAGAAGGGTGGAACTATGTGATTCTACGTTGACTACAGAAAACTGAATGCAGTAACAAAGAAAGATAACAACCCATTACCTTGAATTGATGATATCATGGACACATTATCAGGTGCCAAATTGTTCTCAACATTAGATCTGCAAAACAATTATTGGGAGGGTTGGTAGAAATCCAGGAAGAGGATCGATAAAAGACACCATTTAGTGTGGGTAGTGGGTTATGAGAGATTAATGTTATGCCATTCGGGCTGTGTAAAGCTTCAGCAACATTTGAAAGTTTGATGGAACGTGTGCTGAAAGGAGTACATTGGAGAACTTGTCTTGTGTACCTGGATTTTGAAGATTTGAAGAATTTAGAAGAAGTATTCGAGCGAATCCAAACAGCAGGACTAACATTGAGTCGAAAGAACTGTACACCGTTCAGAGAAGAAGTGAAATACTTGGGGCACAAAGTAACATCAAATGGCATACACACACATGGTGATAAGATCACAGCAGTAAAAGAATGACAAAGACCAAAGAATTTACACGAGCTTCGCATTTTTCTAGGATTGAGTACGAATTTGGTAATGTTGCTAAGAATCTGCATGAGCTCATGTGGAAGGATAAAGCATTTGGAAGAAAAGCAAGAAGTTGCGTTTGTGGAACTTCAAAGAAGCATGTGGACTGCACCTGTTCTGGCTTAGCCTATACCAAATGTTAAATTCATATTAGACACTGATGCCAGCAATGATGGTATAGGAGGAGTGTTATCTCAAGAAATTGATGGTTAAGAGAAAGTAATAGCTTATTACTCGAAGATGCCGTCCAAGCCAGAAGGAAATTATTGTGTAACCCGTAAAGCAACTATAGTGGAATGTGTAAAACATTTCCACAAATATTTGTACGGTCAAAAATTCCATTTGAGGACTGATCATGGAGCATTGAGGTGGCTGCTACAATTTAAGAAACCGGAGAAACAAGTAGCACGGTGGATTGAACGCTTATGATTTCGACATTGAACATCGAAGGGGAAGTGGACATGGAAATGCTGATGCATTTCGAAGGCCATCAAGAAGGCCATGCCAGGTGGAATGCAAACACTTTAATCGGGCAGAGAGTAAGGAAAACGTTATTGATGTCAGACTTCTGCAAGTGCTCCCTATTGAAAACTGAATACCTGAAGTAGTAAAAAAAGAGCAATTGGGAGATCCTGACTTGACACCAATAATCAAGTTCAAAGAAAGGGAAGAAAAACTAGCATGGTATGAAATTTCCGACAAAAGTCGAACATTGTAAGCATAATGGGACCACCTATGTATTGAAGATGGATGCGAAACGCCGGGACACGTATTACTTTTTTTTGACCGATATAAATTTTCCCGGTAGTCAGAACCCCAGTGGATTTGGGCTGTCGCACAGTGTAATAAGCGATAGTGGATCACAGTGAGAGAGATGGTAAGAGAGATGAGGACGAACCAAAATCAACTAAATGAGAAAATGTTGTAAGGTTATAGTGTCAAACCCTTTTTAAAACCTCTAAGACCACTATTTTGAGAAAAAAATGTTCATAAAATATGATTGTTGATCGCTTAGATGAAAGCGATGGTCATAAACCATGAATCTTTCTAATGTTTCTACCAAATTGAAAATAATATGGTCTTTTATTGTAACCACAGTAGTAGTCCGGCCTAAACTAATTACAAGACTTCTTACACTTATATGTATTTGTGTTAACACATTCGAGTGTTATTTCGTAATATTAGTGCAATTTTATTCTGACGTCAATCAAATATTTCTTTTTGTTCATTTAACATTATGTTAAACAATTTCTTGTCAATTTGATTTTTTTCGAAGTAGTTTTATAAAAAAAAATTGATTTATATTTTATTTTAAAGATTTATTGGTATTGTAAGAATTCTTAAACTAGATTTTAAGTTCGAGTTTATCTTGAACCTAATAATGACCATATGTTGATTTGATTGTGAAACTATAAATAGAAGATAATTATAAAATTTTACTTGGAGATGACTTTGTTCAAGATGGTAGAATTTCAAATGCTTATGTTATAGGTTATAGATGTATCAGTCATACATGAGTTGTTTAAAAGATTACGATAAACTTCTGATTAGAGGCTTGGTTACAATATACTTGTAACAAAATATTTGATTATAGTTAGAGTTTAAAACAAATCGTATTTTTTAGAAAGTCAGTTTTAAGTAGATAAAAGAAATCGAGTACGTTGTAGCTGAAAATATTTATTTAGTGAAAAGATTATTTTGTTATGTGCAGATAACAAATATGAACAGAGATAACAAAGTTTTTTCGAGAAGAAACTTAGTGTTGGTAATTATTAGATCAAGGGAATTTCGTTTGAAATATTTTCATCAATTTTCTTCGAAATCGTTTCCTTAGAGTTGTTAGTTTTTTTTTAAAATTCTGGCTATATGCAATCAACGTTCGAAATACAAATTTTTTTACAACGATTGATTCAACCCAACTTCAGTGTTGCGTTTACCGTGAAGATTCAACATTTAACATTTTATATTCGAAAAAACTTCAATCGTAATAAATATCAAAAATCTTGTAAAACAACTATAGACTCCACAAAGATTTGAATATTTTTGCAATAAAAAATGATTATACGTGACTATTATTATTTCATCGCTTGAGTCTAAATCTTCTTTACCAGTTCGTATCGAATACGTTGGGTTTTGTTAAGTTTGTGTTTTTGAAATAAAAACTTTGATCAAAATCATTGCAATGTTTTACTTGATCCTTTAATTATTAGAATTTTATGTTTCCGTCATACATCAAACTATTATTATTTATTTTATTAAAAACTAAAACGAAACTAATTAGTTTATTTGTTATTGATCTTCTATAATACATAAGACATATTAGTAAAACTTTGGTTTTTTGCAACCGAAATTGGTTAGAATTTAGTTTTCAATGTCATTCGAAAAAGTTGATTTAAAATCATTTTGACTCGATCTAATCGATTTAAGATTAAATGCTAGGTTGCAGAGGACAATCATGATTAAATTACAATGGTTGGTTACCGTAGACTGCTTTTCGTAAAAATACACGAAAATGTGCTATTACAAGTCTCCGAATTACATTCAATGATGTCTGTGGTATTAGAAAATGAACTCCACTGTGCAGTCATTCAAAGATTATTGCATCTTGTCACAAAGTTTAATTTTATTTAATTAAACAATTTAAATTTTTCACCAACTTCTTAGAAGCTCATGGCTGATTGTTATATCATAACGTTTTTTAGTTTTAATTTTTGATAAAATTATTACAATTCAAGTACAACAAAACTAATATTATCAAAAGTGGTAAACCAAATGTTTTGATACATAATTATTCCGGTCTGCAAAAATCTTATATAGCAAGTTTCATCCAAATCGGTTATCAGTGTTCTGAAGATCTGCAAAAAAGATCTGCTTGGATTCTCCACATTCCCCACCATATTTTTTCAATACCGCCCAAAACCTAATCAGTATACCCGAATAGCTCCAGAGTCCAGACCATGTGTCAATTTTTTAAAATTGCATTGGAATTATAGTCCGTAGTGTTGTTACAAAAGTACACTTTATGTCGAAATAATAAAAAGTGAATAAAATTTTGTTACCGAAAGTGACAAACACTAGAACTGAATTGACAGAATTTATTCAACACGGCCTGGTTCGATAATGAAAGTGTAGTATGTTAACGGATATAAAAAGACTGTGATGAAAATATATAGCTGATTATATCGATATATAAATAAAGTGTCGCCAAAAATAAATAGCCATAACGCTGACACCATAACTTGTTATTTACATGATATCCCTATCAAAGTTTAGTTCAAAAGATGTAAACCGTTCCTCGTTTTTTTGTTTAACAGTAATAAATTGCACGTAATGTCTTCCAAATATGGATGAAAGCCGATTGATTAGGCAGCCTTTTATTATATCACCGCATACAACCAACAATCATTATAATATGTTTTGTTACTCATCCCACAGTATACAATTTTAATTAAAATAAAACAAAAGTAATTGTTCAATCTACACATTTCCAGTAATTAAATGTATTCTTACTATAGTTAACTATAATGAATATGTTCTGGTAGTTAAATTTTAAATAAAAAATTGAAAGAAAAATAATTATCAAAATCACAGTCACCAAAACACTTCTAAGAATTTAAATTTTGCACGCAATAAATTTACGTTAGTACTCTGTAAATTTACTTCAGTAATAAAGTGTATAATAGACAAATTATTAAAATTGTTAAGAGATCTCTTGATTTTCGGAACATGTTGTCATATGATTTGTAATTTTAATTTTTGCAAATTCTTGAAGAATAAAAGAAAATTTTAATGAAAAATATTTGAAAAATGATAGAGAATTTTTGAGGGACAGAAAAAACAAAGACAGAAATGCCGGTCTCGGCTAAATAAAATATAACATCAATAGTGTTCCTTCCTAGACTAACCCCGTTCCTTGACTAACCTTACTATAAGTTCGAAACATTCACTGATAAGACAATTGTATGGAATACAAAGAAATTGTGGTGAAGAAAAATATTTGTAAGTCTTTTCATTGCAAAGGTACTGTCAATACAAAATACAAAAAAATATTTACATTTAAAATTGTATTTCTCTAATATTTGCCGATGCCATATTTTACAAGTCAGCCCAAAAAGGGAGGAATATTTTGCAAACGACACAGACAAGAAATTCAATCAAGAAAAGAATGTATATTTATATTTGCTAGAGAAATAGTTTTAATCGCTAACAAATATAATGTGGATTGTCGACGAGTATATGCACATTTCGTGCACTTTTTTATTTAACTAATTTTAAAGTTTGTTTAAAATTTTCTAATCTATATTTTAAATTTAGTTAAAGTTAAGAAGCATTTAAGAATTAATGTCATACATAAAAATATTTGATGTATGACTAGGATCTTTTAATACGTTATAAATCTCTCCTAAACTACATATTTCCATAATTTTCTTAATATTGTAAAAAATAAATTTAAATATCAGTAAACAGACAAGAATACGGTTAAACAAAATATATTAACAAAATATAATTTTTTAAAATGTTTCTAAGAACACCGTATTTTTTACTTAATCCATACTACTTTTGTGCCAAATATGAAATCGATCGGCTGTCTGCCATTCATCCAGATCACGAATTACATCTAAAAATAAAATGTTTTGACCTGAGATGCGAATTTTTAAAAATTAATGTCTGTAATACCAAAATCGCTTAATTAAATTTTTGTGTGTTTTAGGGTAAAGATGGAACTTTCACATTGTGGAAAAAAATGTCTGATCAGCGCCATCTTTAAAACATTTATTTCTAAATAATTTTAACAGTTTATTCAAAAATTTTATTATGTTTTTTTTTTCGATAGTCAAGTCAATTCCCTTTGTAGCAAGTTATATTTCTCACACAAAAATCACAATTAAGGCTTTCAAAGTCTCAACATTTAATTGTGATTTTCCTGATGTCCACACTTTATTTACCGTAGAAAAAACGCATCCAGTTGCAGCATTGGTTCCTGGTAAGGACAGAGCGTATCACACAATTTTTAGTGCATTATTTTATGGAACATAAAATAATGGTTTGTTTCAAAATGATGAAATTTTTCTAATATTTTTGTTCTCTATTTTAATTTTTGTTGACTTTTGCCGAGCTTGTCGTGCATTATTTACAAAAATTGGGACTTTTTGAAAACGCCGCGGGACGCGGGACAAATTGTTAAAAAGCGGGACGACTGGTGTGTGGTGCACATCATGTGCATGATACGTGGTACGCCCAATTTTGTGCATGGGGATTTTGTATCATGCACAATTAATGCACATTTCATGCATTTTTTTCAAAATTGTTTTACGGGGAATGCTCTTCCCGTTATTCTACCATTCCTTAACGTGGTGAGAAATGATATATCCACAGTATCAATAAAAAAACTATTGGGCCACATTTTGGAAAAATAACAAGCTGTTTTTGAGTTACTAGTCTGAAAATTAATCATGTAAATGAGACATTTACTACGTCTCAAAATCAACACTTAAGTATTTCGATTAGTTTTGTTTTAATTTGGGTTTTCTATATGTGCATGCAAATTTAATTACTTTTATTTCTTTTACGTAAAATTTTTGCTGTTAATCCATAAAACAATATCGCAAGACCTTTTAAAGATAACAATTTTAATATTATCACTAAAATTATTTTTGAATTTTAAGATTTAGGGAACTTTTAAGGAATTGAATAAAACTAACAAGATTTTCGACAAATTTTGGCACAGTCTTATATCCTTAGCTATTATATAATCTAGTGGTTCTGTATAACAGAAATTTTTTAAGTGTTTGTTAAAGAGCACTTGAATTTTAAAAGGAATAAGCAACACACATCCGAACAAAGAACATAATTGAGTTTTTGATGTGCGATTGGACCCTTTTAAACAGTTTTTGATGTGCGATAGACTACCAGGAATGGTTTGGTCCGGTTTCGAATATCCGGACTACGCGTTCATCGGCTTTAACCGTTATCTTCTATGTTCTTTGGGAATATTGGAGTCATCATACCAGCTGAAAATGGTGTGACAAAAATACAAGTTTAACAACCTGGTTGTGTTTGTAGAATGTTTTATAGTGTTGGGTGAAGTTTGTCAACCAGTTTGACGGTTTTCTTATCGGTTATAGTAAAATCAGTTTTGATTTCAAGTAGGCGGAGTTAATGGTTGTGCAACATATTGGACTGTGTATGGAAGAGTTTATTAAAATAACAATAGAAATTGACATTTACAATTGTAGGTTTATCAACCAAGTTGACAAATACGTTGAAAAATGTATGGTAAACATGCAACTTAATTTATAAACCAGGTTGTAAAACATGTTGTAAAACGTGTATGGGCTTAACTCTATTTAAAAAAAAAAAAATCATAATTGAACGATATTTGAATCATAAGCAAACCAAAAACAAACAATTATTTGTTTATGTTTATATAAGTTAACTGTCACAATGTGAGCACGAAATATTTAATTGTTTTGATTTTTTTTTAATAATAACATTCTATAAAAATATTGAAAATATTTTGTTTTAAAGTGATAGTATATGGTCACCAATCAATAAAGTGACAGAAAATTATTAAAACAATAGAAATGAAATAAATAACAAAATAGAAAAAATTATTTTAAATGAATTTGTATTTGACACTAATTTGTTATTGTATTTTGGGATTAGAAATGTCTGAGTTATGACAAAATGAGTATATATGTCTGAGATAACATCATAATTATTTTTACCGGTGTAACATTTGAATTTAGTATTAGCGACAGTTTTTTGTTACGAAATATGACAACATCATTAGTTACACCTTTTGTTTAGCCATTTTTTTGGCAATCATTATAAAAAAATTATTTCATTTGAATTGTTCTCACGAGTTCTTGTTTGTTCTTACGATCTCGCCAGTAAATTCATTATTTCTTTGTTTGAATATAATCTAACATACCGTGACCAATAAATTATTTTAAATTAAAAAAAAAAAACAATAAAAATTAAAAATGGTATAACATTCAACAGACTTTTAATATTTTAACAAAAAGTTGGGATAAAGAAATTGACGTCAATGCTAAAGAATTAACGTCGTATAATACGATAATTTTATTTAAAACTTTGCGTGCAATTTTGTTGAAATTTTAACCATAAAAAAGAAAATGCTATTAATTTTAGACATTATATATAATATATGCTTATTAGCTCTAATTTTATAATTTGAGTTTTTATTTGCACAAATCCTAAAACGATTTTTATCAGAAGGTTATAAAAGAAGATTGCACAAAACTGGCATAAAATGAAATACCAAAAGTTTCTCCGTCCCTGACTTCTGTTATTTCAATAAATTACTTTAATTTTTACACCTATTCAAACCAAAACTGTTAATTGATTCATCCTACATATTCCGGATATTTTTTTGGTTTGTTATTTACTAAATGAATTAATAAAATACATACGTCTTTAAATTAAATTTTAATTTTTCTACTCCTATCACAGTAAATTATAAATTACATCACACTATCCATGACATGTAAATTGATTATTTCAAATAGCGTGCGGTAAGTAAAAAAAAAAAAGCGTGCGGTAATGGATTTTCATATATATATATATATTACCGCACGCTTTTAATAAAAAGAAAAATGTTTATTTAAAGAAAAAATTGATTTTTAAAAATTAAATATTTCAATTCATTTTGACACAGAATAATGCAAAGCCTACCACAATTTGTAAACTATTTGCATTTAATTTATAATTAGTAGTTCATTTTTTCAAGTAATTATATACGCTTGGGTATTAAAACAAAGTCGTAGAAAAAGTATATAACAAATCTCGAGTTGTAAAGCAGTTTCCATGCTCGTGAAGATACTGCACTCGACACTACGCGTCTCGTGCCGCAAAATTTTCCCTCGGATGTAAAATGCTATTTACAACTCTAGATATGTAATATACCAATTACCTAAGTCGTGTGAATCCTAACAACCTCAATGCAAACGTAGTTTTTATAGTTCACATTACTTCGCAGTTTTTTCTGTCTACTAATGCCTACTAATTTTGATGGTAAATATTATAGAATGACTCTAATTTTTTTTCCTGTTTGATTTGATTTTGATGTAAATCAGTAACGTAATGTGTGGTTCATCTAATGACGGTTATTAACTAAGTCAATTTTCATATTAAATATATTATGATGTGATAATGAATGAATCACGCCTAAATTATGTTATTCAATGGTTTTTTTTTTAACCTAGACTGTGCTAGGAAGCTAATAAATGGTTCAATGAATTTGAAAATTGAAGTAAATATTGATATTTTCTCACCTAATATTCACCCCATATTCAATTTGAAAGATTATTTATTAAGATATTACAATAGCATAACCTTAAAAAACTACTCTATCAATAAATTTAAATACCGTAAACTGTTCGCAGCCTAATCAGTTTCTCACGATTTTACCACCTAATCTTAACTTTCCAATTAATTTAAATTCTATGAATCAAAAGCCTGAGCTTTTGATATGCCGAAATTTTAAATTACTTTAATTAATAAAACTAGCCTTACAGATTTTATTTGAATAAAATTGAATATGCAAGTTTTAAAATTAATTTTTACATATAAAAGTTTACTTCATTTCGTTTCATGGAGTAAGCCTGAAACAATGGGATTTGGTGGCACGTAGCTATATGAAAAGGGTAAACAAGTTTACGATTCATATTTTATGACGCCTGTTACAGAAAAAAGAAAACTTTTTCAGTTTGTTTTTAATTGCGATTCCAATGAATATATTTTATAAAACAAAACAAACTATTTGAATAATTAATAGATAAAAAATATAAGAAGATGATTTGTCCTTAAAATAATTCTAACAAAACAAATTTAAATAGTATAGGAAATTAATAGGCAATAATAATAAAGAATGAAGGAAAGTGTGTAGAAATAGTAACTTACATTACCAGATTTGTAATGTTTACTATTCAACTCATACTGATTTATTGATATTGTTATCATAATATTAGTCATTGAACGGATGTCTTAAAAAATTTCATTTAATTTCGAAGAAGACGGCTTTCCCTTTTTAGTTAAATAAAAAATATTGTATTTTTCATGTTTAAATTTTGTGAGACGTAAGAATGAAAATGTTTTTAAGGTTTTTGCATGGACTTCTTTTAAGAATATGTTGAACTCCTTGCTCATATACTCTCCACTATTGTCTGTTCTCAACTTCTTTATCTTACAGATGTTTCACATTCGACAATCGACTTAAACTCCTTGAGCCTCTGGAACACGCCACTTTTCGATTTTAACAAATAAATGAAGTTCTTCCTGGATTTGTCATCAATGAATGTTAAAATATAACGAGCTCCTCCAGCAGATTGAACTCTCAAGGGACCGCAGACGTCACTGTGAACCAACTCAAATAAATCTTTGCTTCTCGAACAACTTTCTTTTGGTAATGGCTTGGCACAAAGTTTTCCTTTAGCGCAAGTTGCACAATCGATTTCTTCCCGAACACCATGAAATCGAAAACCATACACCATATCAGCTAATTTCTTCAAACTAGCGCCATTCAAATGACCAAAACACTCGTGCCATTGCATAAAAGATCCTTCTTTGAAAACTGATATTTTGTTGACTTTCTCTTTGACAAAACACATATTATTTTCTTTCAAAGCCTTCAAAAAATGTCTGCTTGGGACTTCTTTACTATCCCCTGCCATCTGAAAATGTTACTTTGTTACCAGAGTTTGTCAATTTCCTTACCGACAAGTAATTATAGTCCCTAACGACGGTGGATACAAAACATCCTTAAGCAACACAGCTCCATCATCTGTAACAAGCTTAACATTTCATTTAACAGCAGTATAATTACCAACAATTCTTCAGGAATGATGACATCTGCCTCTTCAAGATTGTCACAAACTTCAGATAAATCTTTGAGAGACTATCCATCGAAGCATTATCCTTCATCTTCAATCGGATCAATTGCTTGAAAAAGTAAACCATTCTAGCCGGTCCTTTAGGTTGATGAATCTGCTCCAATTTCTCCCATGCGTCTTTGTAGTTTTTGGCATCGTTGATGTTGATTAGCTCACTGAGTTTCACCGACAAAATGATAGTGGCGAGTGCTTTGTCATCTATCTTCTTCCATTTTAGTAACTCAGTTGGATCTTGCGGCATCATAAAGTTCAGCTCATAGATAACATGATCCCAATAATCGTGATGAATCAAAATTCCTTTCATAATTATATTCCATGTGGGATAATTGCTGTTACCTAATTTGTCAATATTAAACAGCAAGCTCATTTCGTCTTTGAATCAGACAAGAAAAAAAATGTTTTTAAAAAACTTCTAAATCAATGGACAAATGCCCATAACCTGTTAAAAG
This sequence comes from Diogma glabrata, assembly GCA_963693315.1. Classification (NCBI taxonomy): domain Eukaryota; kingdom Metazoa; phylum Arthropoda; class Insecta; order Diptera; family Cylindrotomidae; genus Diogma; species Diogma glabrata. Next base: position 3,326,606 of record OY856186.1, on the reverse strand, counting down.
TTCTTATTTGTTGAAATAGAAATTACGAATGACATTTATTTTAAAATAAAACATAAGAATAAAATACAAAGAAACATTGATGAATATCAAACAAGTAGATAACGTCTTTGAATAACAACAAACGCTTTGGAAAACATTGCTAATGATAATTCTAATCAACTCAGGCAGTTCTAGGGTTTCCAAAATTGAATTATCTAGCGAGAATGGAGCAGTTTTTGTTGATTTATAATGTTTTTTATTTTTGATCTACGAGTGTTGTCACCACGCGTATCTAGTCCCTGCAATTGACATACGAGTTAACGTGAGATAACAGTTCAACATACCAGTTGGCAATAACATTGAGATATCAGGTGCGTTCGATTTGACTGAAACAACTGAAAAAACAACAAAAATTGCATACAATTTTTCAGTTGTTTCAGTTACATCAGTCAAATCGAACACGACTATCATTAGCAGGTTGCCTCATGGTTGATGATCTTTATTCAGTCAACGAATAAAGTTCATCGTTGTAAAAATTTGTGTAAATTTGGTTAAAATATTTGCCTTTTACCAAGGTATATAGCACAAAAACTAGAAAACTCTGATTTGTAATCTCGCAAATAAAATAAAATAATAAATAAATTGTAGTTGTCAACTGAGTGACAACCAAGATAAATTTATACTTGACATTACATTATCACCTTATCTGTTGTTATTTGTTGCCGATAAACGTCAAACCTGTTTTTGTTATCTTCAACAAGTACAAAAAATCTAACTGAACTTTAATGCAATTCCATTAATAAATTTATCTACCTCGCAATTCAAATTAAGTCAATCTTCTTTTGAAAAATAAAATCCAACAACAAAATTGTTGTTTTCCTATTGTTTCTCTATTCATTAAATACCAAGCCAAACATAAGCTTTTGTTTGGATTTAAATTTTTTTTAAATAATTCTACTTCGTTTATTTATTTATTTTTTCTATTGACGTATTTCGTCTTATATCATTAAAATTTGTGTAAAAAGTTATTCAACTTATAGGTTCGTTATTTATAAAAATAAAAAAAAATTTATAATATAAATTTGTGTCATGTAATTTTAATTTTAAATAAATTACAACGTCAGGGCTATATTTTTATTTTATATTTTATATCAACAGAAAGTTTCAGCCAATAAGATTGTAATTCTTTGAAGGGGACTGATTGCATTCAGAATGGAGTTTGTTTATGTTTACTCATGAAAATAGTTGCTAAATGAGTCGGATTCGGATGAGGCAAACATATAAAACGATCATCTGAATAAATATTTAAAAACAAAAACAAAGTAATTCTGAAAAACAACGTTTTCGTAATCCTTCTCAAAATCTAAGAGTTCTACGTAACCATTATACTAATAATAAATTCCAAAACGATAACACTTGTTTTTTTTTGTTGATTTAAGGAAGGAAATTAATAAAAAAAATTAATATGCAATAGTCTTTCTAAGAACAAATGAATTAATTGATAAAAAATAACAATCTGGAGGTCATCAAAAATTTTCGATAGGAAAATACACTCTTGTTTTTTTGGTAATTACCATGGCGTTGAATGTGTGATTTTTGAATAATTTTGTGGAATTCATTACGTTTCCAAACTGTTATCGTTGGATTAAATTGATACTTAGGTTATCTATAATAAGTTTATCGAACAAAAATATCTGCTTTTTGGTTCATTGTTGATATAATTTAAAAATTTCATACAATTTCACAATGAACAAAATTAATCCATAATGGATTTAAAAAAAAATTAAAATGAAAGCAAAATTCAGGTTCTAACAGAATTTGCTGTATAAATATACAAAATAAACAATTTGTCGTTACTCTTCTAATTGCAAAATTTTAAAATAATCTTAAATGGTTCGTCATTTTTTTTTTCAATCTTATAAAAAGATATTGTAAAATTTCACAAGAATTCTTATGATAAAAACGTGGTTTATGAGTTAATTAAAAATTTCAAATATATTTAACAAAATTTTTGTTAAAATAATAAAAATAATTTGCATTTTTAAATATTTATATTTTTGGATTCAATTCACAAAAACCAAACACCATTTGTCTTTTAAACGAATTTTATTGGTATATCTATTTATCAACCTACTCTTACAGATTTTAACATATATATATTATATTCATTAGACAGGAATGTATCAACAGTTTTCCATGAAGTTTTTGGATATAAGGTTACGATTGACGTCATTTCTGTTGTAAAAAATTTGTTTACTTGAAAGAAAATGTTTAAGTTTTATTTAAAATAAACAAATAAATGTATACAATATAATAACCGTTAGGTTAGCTGTGTCGGTGACATTATTCAATATACATTTTTTTATATCGACTAAGCTTTGTAGTGAATGAGAGTTCTAGAATTGCCTTGATACTTTTAGTAGGTAGTAAGTATTCATAACTGGTTGACATCAGTTCAGCTAGGGCATAGTTAATTGAGACTATGTTGCCCTCGATGACGTAGAACTGTTCCTAGAAGTTTTATTGGCAATATTAAAATGTGATATTTTTTCATAATTCGCTTCAAACCACCGATAACGCATGAATCTGTTTTAATAGAAACTAGCCAGTAAACGGGTTGTATAATCCGAATAAAGATTTGCAACATTAGAAAATGCCACATAAAAGTCTTTTTTTCCTGGGGATTATATTCCGCATTCCGGTTGTTCCTCATATTACTGATCATGTTGCAAACAATAAGTTAATTACAAGCTAGCAGTCCCATTTGAAATGCCTATATGTATATGGAAAACAGAATTAATTATTTTGATTTTTTCGTTTCATTCAATTTGGCTGAACAAGTAAAATACAAATCTTGAAAAATTTCCTCCACCAAAATTCGATATACTAAGACCCTTAACGTAATTGTAGAACCTTAATTAAATCTAGTATTTTTCCACTTTAATTTGTGATGAACGAGGGACAGCCCTGACAAATTAGGAGGTATGATTATTTTACACAATTGGACAAAATTTATTAGTTTTTATGTTAATTTTTTGGCATTAGAACATGTCAAAGATATATCAAGATTCGAATTTAGTCAAACACCGAATTTGGTCAAACACCAGCAACATCCTGTTGGGTAAAGGAGTGTTTAAGAATACATAACAATCCTCCCTGTTTGGGAAAAAAATTTCATTCCTTTTCAATATTTACATTACAATGTTTATAAGGTTTAATAATTATTAATAATCATAATTAAAAGCTAATTAGTTTATTATTTATAATTATATTATATTATGTAATTATTATATTTTTTTTCTAGGCGTTCATGCTCCAGGAGGCCAGGCTAATTAGATTTGAATATTCCCCACGGTCATTCGCAACAGTGACATAATTACCATGACAGCCGATTTTTTTAAGATCTTTTATTACTTCCGTCTCCCATTGTAGTCGTGGTCTACCTCACGGTCGCCCACTCCCTGGGGTACTAACGTACATTTTTTTAATCATTCCAGACTGTGAATCGGCTCGTAAAACATGCCCAAACCAAGCAATCCTATTAGAACGGATGCAACCTATTAGATCAGGACCCTGAAGAAGGTCTCTGATCTCAAAGTTATACCGGGTTCTGTACTCTCCATCGTCTGTCTTAAGTGGACCAAAAATATAGCGTAAGATCTTACGCTCAAATACACATAAATGCGATTCGTCATTTTGTGTAAGGGTTCACGTTTGTGACCGATACCGGTCTAAACAATGTCTTGTATAATTTGAGCTTGGTGTTAGTTGATACATACGGTGATCCAAGGAGAGGTTTAATTGAGTAGAAAGTTCGATTACCTGCAGCGATTCGAGCTTTTATATCAGTAAGTATGCTGTTGTTTGAGTCAAGCATTGATCCCAAATATTTAAAAGATTCAACTCCCTCAATTCGTTCATCGCCGCACATCAAACGCTGAAACTTCAAACCACCCCCAAAACTTTCAGCGGTTTCTAGCACCTACAAAATAGAGACGTTTGTCGTTGAAGAAAAAATTTCAAATTCGTGACCGTTACCGACGGCAAAGGGGTTGGCCAAAAAGTCTAAAAAAATTACGAAATCATTTTCTAATGGAGTACTATCAAACCCCAACACTTCCACAGTTGTGGATACACCAACAAAAAAGTTGAAAAATGAATCTAACTCAACTTTAGAAGCCCAGGGGCCACGGGTTAACATTTACGGAATAGTCTCAAATTTTGCACAACATATTTTTAGGAACATTAGAGCCGATTTAGGGTACCGTAAAAACAATAAAAATAATCGTGTTTTAAGGGCCACCCTAAATTGTACACACATATCTATATTTATTTTAATTTATCCGGCTCGAAGAACCATGTTTTTTGTGTGTTCATGATTTTTGTTAATTAAGTGGAAATTGCAGATTTGTTAATTTTATCCACAAAAATTTTTTTTTTTAATTTAGCTCAAACAAAACAACAAGCGATTATTGGTAGATGATGAGAAGTTAATTAAAACATAAATCTTAAATTGTATTTTATTTATATTTCTATATTTCACTCTTTCTGTTCTAATTTTGTTTTATTTATATATTTTTAATTAAAAATATAATTTCTAATTCAAAATTTAAACTTGTTTTGATTTTTGTTATTAAAAAGCTGATTTTATATAAATCAAAAAACGTAACTTTTGCCAACGTTGCGTTATCGCTTTTTTTTTTTTTTTAAAGGCGTTCATGCTCCATGTAGGAGCGTTGCCAGGTTAATCAGCTTTGAATATTCACCACGGTCATTCGCAACAGCGACATAATTACCATGGCAGCCGATTTTTTTAAGGTCGTTTATTACGTCAGTCTCCCATTGTAGTCGTGGTCTACCTCGCGGTCTACCACTCCCTGGGGTACTAACGTACATTTTTCTAATCATTCCAGACTGTGAATCGGCTCGTAGAATATGCCCAAACCAAGCAATCCTACTAGAACGGATACAACCTATTATATCAGGACCCTCAAGAAGGTCTCTGATCTCAAAGTTATACCGGGTTCTATACTCCCCATCGTCTGTCTTAAGTGGACCAAATATGTAGCGTAGGATCTTACGCTCAAATACAGATAAATGCGATTCGTCATTTTGTGTAAGGGTCCACGTTTGTGACCCATACATCACAACCGGTCTAATCAATGTCTTGTATAACTTGAGCTTGGTGTTAGTTGATACATACGGTGATCCAAGGAGAGGTTTAATTGAGTAGAAAGTTCGATTACCTGCAGCGATTCGAGCTTTAATATCTGTAAGTATGCTGTTGTTTGAGTCAAGCATTGATCCCAAATATTTAAAAGATTCAACTCCCTCAATTCGTTCATCGCCGCACATCAAATCTTTCTTCTCAGCCTCTCTTGAAACATTCATATGTTTGGTTTTATTGTAGTTAATTTGCAGACCAATTTTCCTAGCACCACTCTCAAGCGACTTGAAAGTCTCACTCATAACAGCTTCACTTCGGCCGAGGATGACAACATCATCAGCGTAAGCAATCATCTGTACTGAGTTTATTGACAAGATATTGTTATTAGTCGGTAGTTTCTTTTGACGGCACACATATTCCAAGGCTAGGTTAAAAAGTATAGGAGAGATAGCATCACCTTGTCTTAAACCGGAGTCGACTTTAAAAAACTTTGATATTTCGTTCTCTACTCGTACACAGCATTGAGAGTTCTGTACTGTCATTTTGCATAGTGATGCCAGTTTACCAGGAATTCCCATCGACACCAGAGCAGACCATAGAGTCTCTCGTTCGAGAGAGTCGTAGGCCTGCCTGAAATCAATGAAAAGTTGGTGCACAGGTATGTTGAACTCTCGACACTTTTCCAAAATCATCCTTATCGAGAAAAGTGCATCGGTGGTACCTCGGCCCCGCCGGAAGCCACACTGATATTCTCCAAACAGTTGTTCAGCAAAAGGATTGATTTTGGATAGCAAAATGTAGGAAAAGATCTTATATGCTGTGCAGAGGAGAGCGATTCCTCTGTAGTTTGCACATTGTAGGCGATTACCTTTTTTATCGCGTTATCGCTTACCATAATAATTTTATAGTTACGTTAACATAGGCGCCACCTTGAAATCACTATTTCAACAAGATTTTAATTCTACATTTAAACCTATAGACTGAGAGCCAGCGATCGGCAGACTTACGGTATACTAGCAAACTCCATATTTGCTAGGATGCTTTTTCACCTGCCGTAGGTTAAATGGGGGTTCACTCTCTCCGTCAATGGTTCCTTTGGACGTGTCCGGGTCAAAAAACGTAAAAATTGACTTTTAAAACGTGATTTCAGCATGTCTTCCGTTTTAATATCTTGAAGTATACAATCTTTTTTTAATTTTAATTCAATGGCAGACACTTATTCCGGTTCCTAGTATTTTTTTTTAAATTTCAAAGTTCGAAAATTTTATGAAAATTTACGTTATTTCTGCGAAGCTGAAATTTGTATATGTTATTTACATCATTATTGTACATATATTTTAAGAAGCAGACACATAGGTCGGTTCTAACATGCGGGCAGACGGTATAAGGCTAGCTTTGTCTGAATGGGAATAAAATACATTGTCATACATTGTTAATAATTTCTATAAATGTTATAATTTATTAGTCAGTTAAGTAATATAAAAATATAATTTCTTCAAAAGAAATAAACAATAGCTATTTGCATCACTAAGGAGAATAGTGCAACTTTTCCTCCAGTAGGATGTAGGTAGTAAACGTCCGAGGGAGGAAAAGGCACTTCACATCCGTGCCATGCATATGATTTTTCCTTCTACCCTGAATTAAGAGGGTGGAATAGTACTTTTCCTCCCTAGGGAGGAAAATATGACTTTCCGGCCTGGATTTGAGGGATGAAAGTGAGTACTTTCTATAGAGGTAGAAGGAAACATTTTTCAATTTTCATAATCATACGATAGAGAAGGTTTATTGAACATACACTATACATTTTGAACCTTTTTTGAATGGTGTCTTTCTTTCCGATTGAATTTCGACGAATTCCGACGAAATTTTTAAGAAAGTGTGCTCATAGCTCTGAAATGTAAACAAAATTTCAAGCTTTGTTTTTTCGCTCATACTTTAGAATAGTCAAGGGAAGAAAAAAGTTTTCACATTTGTGGACTTTCATAATAATTTCATATCCCTGGAATGTTGTAACGGTTTTCTGCTCTATTCGATTTCGTTCTCAAATTTTTTAATAGAAGCACGTGTAGTGTATTTTGTATTTAAATTTGTGAGTTTTTTTTTTAATTTCGCTGCATATTTTAAATTCTGGAAGATGAATTAAGCTGTGCATTTTGTAATTTAAACGCTAGTAAAAGTGTACATATCTTTAGAGAAGCAACTTTTCAAAAATGTCAGACTATTTTGCGTTTACGAAAATTTCATAATTTAAAATATACTATATAGTGATGTTATTTTACCACGTGAATATTTAGATAGTGGCTATCATCGTACTTGTTAGAAGACATTTACAGCATTGAAAAATATTATTATCATACAACATCAAAACTTGTAGAAACATCTTCATCTCCATCTCAGTCAATTACACACTCGTTGCCGAAATCATTATTGTTATTTAGAAGAAATTATATTTTTAATAATTAACTGACTAATATATTATAACATTCAAAAAAATTATTTACAATATGTGACTACTGATACGCTTTCATTCCCATTCAGACAAAGAAAGCCTTATAGCGTGTGCCCGCATATTAGAACCGACCTATGTGTCTGCTTCTTAAAATATATATGTATAATAATAATGTAAATAACATAGACAAATTTCAGACAATTTTCATAAAATTTTCGAACTTTGAAATTTAAAAAAAAAATACTAAAAACCGGAATAAGGTCTGCCATTGAATTTTTTAATAAAAACAAATTATATACTTTAAGATATTAAAACGGCAGACATGCTGAAATCACGTTTTAAAAGTCAATTTTTACTTTTTTTGACTTCCGGATACGCCCAAGGGAACCATCGACGGGGATAGTGAATACTCATTTCACCTACGGCAGGTGAAAAAGTATACCTAGCATCAATATGGAGTTTGCTAACATATCGTTAGTCTGCCGATCGCTGGCTCTTAGACTACTAATACTAAACTGACAAATGAAATATAATTTTTATTAGATAAGTGAAAATTTGTTATTTTATTTTTATGATTTAGACTAATTAATGTTGGTTGCGTTGTTCAAAGTTATTATAATATAAATATGGCCGATAAAGAGTTAAAAAGACAGCGTGGCGGATATAAATCACGTTTGAAAATATATCAGAACAATTTTAAAAAGCGTCGTATTCATAATAATACATTTTTATCTGATTCGGATAAATATGAATATCTAATTAGCTGTTTGATAAATGGCACAACCTACAATCTCATTGAGTTTCTGCCAGTGAACGCTGAGAATTACGATAATGCTTACAAAATCATGCATGACAATTATAATAATGTAATATTGCGATACAGTTGCTGCATATGAAATGTCTCACGGCTATAAGTATATTAATAGCCATAATTAATAAAAAAAGTTATATGACAAATTATTTTAAATGACACCCTTTTATATTTGCAGTTAACCATGGCAGCTTGCTGATTAATATTAAACATAGCACGTTCGAAAATCAGCAACATGTCTCATAAAGCGACATCTAGAAATCGTATGACGTGGTGCTTCTCATGTTATGACGTCTGAATATAAATTCAAACAATCAGTAGCTTAACAACTTTCTCTTATCAAACGTTTGGTTTATAAAAATGAGCAGAATGATAAATATAAATTACGTTAACTACAAACTACAGAAACAAACCGTATAAATCTAATTTCAACGCATTCAGTTGTCTTATCAATTATATAGAAGTGGTATTTTTCCTTATTTAAGTTTTAAGAAGAAATTGACAATATATGGTTTTTTTATGTTATGATCGTCATTCATTAATTAAATTATTCATCGATCGATATTCACTTAAAATTTCTGTTCTATTTTTTGATCAAAACATCAACACCAACTTCAATCAAGGAAGTTCATATTTGCTTACATTCATTTTTATTCACACAGTTGATGATATATTACAATTGGTTGACGTCATTGGAAAATTAGTATAACAATTTAAACGAATCTAGGTAAATAATTCAATGGAAACGAGTAATTTAACTGATGAGTAAGTAACTACAATAAAATGCCAGATTTCCAAAAAAAAAAATATGAAACAATAAAAATTTTATTTTGATTTATTAAACTTCTAGCTATTTGATTCTTACGTAATTATTAATTTAATCACGAAAAATCAATTCACGCATAATATCAATTAATTTAGATTTAATGAGTATACTGCATGGAAACTATATCAATATAACAAGCAAAGCAACAAATTGTAAAAATCAATTGACAACAACCGAAAAAATTTTAAAAATTACAATTGAGATTGTTCAAATTTTTGTTGGCACTGTTAATCGAAATATCATCGTTATTGTGGAAAAATAATTGAACATCTAGTGTTTAGTTTTATTTTTAGTATTAATTATCAAAAAAATTGCTTTGCATATTTTTGTTAATATTTTTTAAATAAACCATTTTAAAATGTCACCTAACTATAGTCATTAAAATGCTATAAAATTGATTAAATCTGACATTTAAAAAGATTTTATCAAAAATTGATTAAATGACGGTTTTATTATACAATTCTCACTGCTAATCATCATACCAATTTTCAAATATTTTAACTATTTGTTATAATTACGATATATGGAAATTGTAAAATATTTTCCAACTTAGTGTTACATAGTATTTGTTAGTGAACTGAAAGCATATATGATCAACACTCACTAGCAGCAATATTATATTTGAAGCAATAATGTAGGGTATGTTTAACCTAATATATATACATAATGTAGGGTATGTTTAACCTAAATTATTGTATAACTCGGCATTCGATTAAGAACATTAACACTAAATAAATTACTAACGTTTTCATATAATAAGAAAACCATTTTCTTATTGGTTATTGATTATTTAACCCATCAAAAGTTAGGTTAAGTTATACAGTACACTATTAAATAGAATTTTGAAGAAACAAATTTGTTCTTGTCATTTTTTTAAAGCTGTGGTTTTTATTTTACTAATCTCACTTTTATTATTACTTACACTAGCTTTATTAAATTTCATTAATCTTCAATTTTTTCCACAGTTTTATTTTATAATTTTTGGTCCACATTTATTTTATTCAACAAATATGTTTGGTGGAAACTGGCAATTAACAGACATGTTAGGTTAAACAATCAGATTCAAACATGTTCTTTGGTCAAATTCAACAGACAATTGTTCGTTGTATTTTACCTACAAATTTTTCTCACTGTATACTTAATTTTCGTAGTACTGAATCATATTCTTCATGCTAATATTACTTTCCCAAAAATATAATGTGCATTGTGCACGAGTATAATATGCACTTTTTTATTTTTCTAATAAAATATTAATATTAATATTAATTACATGCACTTTTTTATTTTTCTAATTTTTAAATTTTAAGTTCAAATTTAAATCGAACAAACATGTGTATAAAATGTGCATGGAACTTTCGGGCATAAATACAAAAATATTTGATGTATGACTTTTATGACTAGGATATTCTAATACGTTATGGATCTTTCCTATAAACTAATATTTTTGGTACCGTTATTACGACAAATGAAGATAGCCGTCATACTTTTAAATTGTTAGTTGAAAATGTATGTGTGTTACATTTGAAAATGAAGTGTTCACTTTTTTGCCATTTTTTTAAAAAATATTTGACTTACATATAAAAAATAATATTAATTTTCCATTTTTTTTTAATATTTTAAAAAAATAAAATTTAATATCAGAAAACCAACATGGAAAAAGACAAACAAAATATTAAAAAGATATAATAATTTTTTAAATCACTAAAATTAGTTATTCAAAGTGCCAGTTTGTTTTTTGTGTTTGATTTCATTACCTTTTCTAAAAAAATTTCTTTCGCACACAACTTTTCATGCAAATAAATTTAAATTGATCACCAGCCATTTGAAAACCAGCCATTTTAGAATATCCCCCAATTCCCAACGAGGTTTACGATCCCGTGTACCTTAATTGGGTTTTGACTGCTGCGAGTGGGTCGTGAGTGGTGAAGTGACATCTTGTTGACCCCTGATGGTTTACCATTTAGGTCATTCCACCATGATTATTTCACCACGTTCACGTGTTCTCAAAGAGGTCATGACCACCAAGTGTTACGCTCATTTAGTCTAATTGCCATGGTCTTCGAGAATTCTATTCGTTAGAACGTTACCTGTTGGAGGGTAGAAAGAGCGCATACCAGTGGACGATAACAGGACGTTCTATATCCTAAGACCAACCTCTTTATTCTCAACACAGGGAATTCCGATGGTGTCATTGGCTTGCCAGATAGCAAGGGGAAGAAAAATGCTAGTCCTTGGCTTTCTAAGTCATAGTTAGACCACTTCTGTCCTCTGGTCGTCCATTAATTTGACCGAAACTCTCTTCCAAAACTCCTTTTTTATTTTTTATGAGTTTGGGTTAAATTTGTAATTTTTTGTTTTCGATTTGGTTGTTTTTTTCGGAATAAGCTCGATTATTCGGCTATCACCTATCTATCCCAATGGCTTTCTCGTTTCCTCCTCTAGTTTTCTTAAATTTGTTTTTTGGTATACTTGTTTTAGCTCCTTATATTTTTTGTTGGTCCCTGTTTTTGTACTTTTTATCTATATGTTTTTGGTTTCTGTCTGGCCCGACTAGTTCAGTCGGTAGAGCGTGAGAGTCTATCTCGGTGTTTGGGTTTGAACCCAGCTCCCATTTCACTTATTGATTTTTTTATTCTCATGACGCATGTAGTCACCCAGGTTTCCTCCTTTCGTTCTATCCTGTAATGGCCAAGATATTCGTTGTCAGTTGTACTTCCATTTTCCGTCCTCTTTAGCTATAGTAATATACATTATTCGAAAATATATGTATATATTTTCAACGATTTCTCAAACCACTGGTTTGTGGAAAAACTAATATGATTAGTTAAAACATTCCCAAGTACATCTGACACTCTTCCGGGACAGCCAATTCAGATTCTTTTTATTTTCCATATATTTTTGTTTATTTATGGAAAACTTAAAAGAATTTAAGATTTTTTAGTTAGTTGTTTTTTTTTTTAATTTTTTTTGAATGTTTTATAAAAACAGTTGATGTTGGGTAATTGAGTTGACCAAACGCACTACCGTTTTTGAATTCTTGAGGAGCAAAGAATTCAGTTGGGTATTGAGTTGGGATTGTGTTGGTTGACCAGTAATGGTTTGTGAGTAGTTTGGTGTTAACACAACAAAATAGCGTCCAACGGGGTCTCCAGAGCAACAATGTCTGGATCTTTGGAGCCAAACAGAACAGGGTTGTTCTGGAGAATACTAAATTTTGTTATTCGGGACTTTACTATCCCACGAACTCCGAGTTACAGTAAAGTTTTTGTTTCGTCGAGGAAGTCAGGGGTGACGAAACGAGCAGGTGATGGAAATTTTCTGTTATGGGTGGTTTCCGCCAATACCATCCCACTCTGCGAATGTTTCGTCGGGTTCTGGGTCTCCGGCAAAATGAAATATGTATAATGCTATGCTCATTTACTATTACCTTCGATTCCTGTCTTTAGAGCATAGCCTGTTAGGTTAATATTGGGTGTAGTATTTGTGGACGATAACAGAAATGTATTCATCTGTGATTCGTGCCACGATTGTTGCATCCAAGGCACACCAGTTCTAACAACTTTCTGCCCATACAGGTTGTTTGAGTGTTGGCATTGTAGTGGTAAGCGAACACATTAATGGAAAATACTAGCGTTTGGTTCTCTGAGCCATAGCTAGATCATATATGTTGGCTTTTCAGACTGCTTTCATCACTGAAACAACCTCTTAAAAGCCTTTTAAGCAAATTTTTATAACCACCCAGGTTTTTCTTGAACTGGTTGAGCTGTAATTCACAACTCTGCCCTAATTATTTTTGGAAAATATTGAAGAAATTTTTTTGAATTTTGGTAATTATATTTAATGTAACTATTTTTTTTGAAATTGTGCAATTTTTTTTGGAAATTTTAAATTAATTTTAAAAATTTGTTTTATGTTGTTTTAATTATTTTTTTATATTTGTTTTTTTTGTATTTTTGTAGGCTATAATTTTTTCGATGTTTTTTGAATTTTAGTACATATATTAATATTTTGTGAATTTCGAGTTTTAACTGAATTATTATCTAAGTTTTAATTTCTTGTAATTAATTTTGTAACTTTAATTTTGAATATATGTAAATATTAAATTTTTAACTATTTTTTGGAAATTTTTGTAATTTTTAAGTTTTTTTTGCAACATTATTTTGGATTTTGGATTTGTTGTTCAAAATTTTAAACTTTTGTGTAAATTTTAAAATTATTGAATTTTGGTTGTGGAATTTTAGATTGAAGAGTTGGTTTTTGATTTCGGGGTTGGTTGGAAGATTGGTAATGTATATGGTTGTGACAGTTTGTTTTGCATTAGAAATTAAGAAGCTAAATTTTTTTCGGATTATGTTGGTGATTTTTATGATAAAAACTGTTTTTTTTGCGTTAATAAAGAAATAAAATAAATTGCTGGTAAAAAAACCAAGAATTTTTATTTGCATTGTAAAATTGTGGAGGGACTATATACAACAAGCGAAAAGGAAAATAGAATTATGGTCACCCAACTGACAAAGTGACTGTGTATATCGACTGCTCAAAATATGCGAGGTTCACAATGAATAAAACTAGAGTCAATCAAATTTTCAACTGGAATAAGTCTTAAATAAGATGGTATGAATGATAAACGTAAAAGAAAGATTTCATAGTATATTTCAACCGAACTGTAATCTCGGAGGTAGTCTGAGGAGGATAAAAGGATTACCAGGGATAATTCAACCCAGATTTAATGGGATAGGTTGGTTAAATTTTGATTTTTATTTTGGTTTTGTGTTGGTTATATTTTCATAATAAAATGATGTATTAATTAGTAAGTATAGAGTGAGTTGTGGTATGGCGGTTCATCCTTCTTGAGAATCATTATGGTGTTGTTTAAGGCACGTATTGTTTTTGGTTATTTTGAAATTTTCTTGTACCGAGGTCGGTCACCCCAAGCTACTCGAGCTAGCGGCAGGGCGTTCGCGTGCAGTGACCTTGTGTAACTTCATGGACCACAACTTGTGTAACTTCATGGACCACTAGACAACCTCACACTACAAGATGTGACGATAAAAAAATTTTGTTCAATCGTTCCATTTTCTCATTTTATATTAAAATTAATATTAATATTATCAATAAACTGTCCTACTATAAGTTTGGTATCTGTATTGAATGTTAATCATTTGATGTTCTGGATTAATTAAATACAAAGTAGGACCAATTTTTATTCCAAACGATTGACGATTCCAAAAACGTTTGTTCTGCCATTTTCGTAGGGGCCATTGCTGGGGTCTTGTAAATTTGTTACCACAATTTATGTTTTTAACTATGGAAGGTAGAAATTTGTTTAAGAACACGAGGGGTAACTGTGTCCTACAAAAATGTGTCTGCTATTGTCGAGACAATTGACATTTTGGCATGTTTGGGTATAGTATAAACATATAACGATATTGTATATACTAAAAAGTAAATATCCACAGATTAAAAAACGTTTCTAGTTTTTCTTCACTATAAGAGTGGAGGCAGATATGATCCTAGAATCCCAGTGTATAAAAACATTGAACAATTCAATAATTTAATTTTAATTTAAATACAAAAATTAATTTTTTCATTCTATCATGAAATACTATATCATATTATATCAAGTGATAGGATTTATTGTTTAGTTATCTATTCTTTAAAAAAAATAAAAAAACTCGCGTTCATTAACACTTAAGAAGTCAGAACGCATAGAACCTAGGGTTGAAAAGAATTTTATGTGTTGTTGTGACACTTATTGTAAAACCTACTACACAACACATTCATTAAAAACAAATACAAAACAATAAACAAAACCATAAACCTCATTACAAACAAAACACCTACAACTTCTCGGTAAATTTCCACTAAGTATATACAAGTTAATACTTTTTTCGGTTAATTTCCATTTAATTAACGAATTGCTTTTGCTTCATTAAACCTCATGTAATCGAGTAAAACATAATTTACATTTATCATTAAGAACAAAACTATATTATTAGAATTAAATTCAACCAATAACAGAAGCGTTGGAAACATGTACAATAAAGTAAGCCGGTTGTTTTGAGCGGAAAAATTTGAGTTTTTAGTTTGACGAAATATATATTTACCTTTAAAAGAAAACAAAGTTTTTAAAATTTTATTTTGATTTTGGTTGAAGAAAGTAAAATTATTTATTTTTGTTTAATATAATGATAATAATTCTTACAATTTTTATTTGTCGGCGGTGAAATTTTATTTAGTCATTTGTTAAGGTGAAAGCAAATCGTTACATTACTGAGCTACTTAAGTCATTAAATGTTTCTTAACCGGATTGCAAAGAAATATTATTTACGATCCGGGTTGAAACATGCCTGATTTAAATCTGATTATGTATTTACTATTAAGATAGACCGGAATGTTTTTTAAAATTGTGCAAACGATTTAAATTTGTTTTATAAATACGAATGACAATAACAATACTCAGCTGGGATGATTGTTATTGATTTATATGAAATAACAATAATAATACTTTTACCTGTGGGTTTTTATTATAATCGTTTAACTGGTGTAGAAATAATAGTTACATAAACAATTTTAATGTTACTTCTATTGCTGTGTAGAAGGTGTATTTAGGTGGATTTAGGTCGAAGTTTCATTAAGTGTAACTATAGTACAAACCACTATCAAACAGATAATAACTGACGATCTCTTTTTTTCGTTTCCTATTTTCATGTAACTTGAAATAAGATAACATCAAATAGGTGGCCAAAAAAGTCAAAAACAATAGTTACATATTTGAAAAATAAATATCGTAAGCAACGCATAAAATTGCGATCAAAACGCGAGTCAAAATTTAGAATTTCTCAAATAAAAACTCAAATACCGTCATATCGTGTTTAAAATTTTAAAATACCAATTCAAATGCGTGAGTTTAAGTTCAATTTAAAACTGTTCTAGTTTTTAATTTTAAATTATCGATTTCTAATTCAAAATTCCATTTTAAACTTAATCATTTCAAATTTTAAGCGTACGCACGTTGTGTGAAAAGATGTTTTTCTAAGCACCAAGCAAATAAAATAACATTTGGTAGACTTTGCCGACGATATGGCAATGGAGATTATAGCTAAATGCACTGAACAGATTCTAGAAACCAATAACAGACATGCAAAAGTTGACACTAAGAGCTGGTTCCCGAATCATAGTCTTGCAAGAAAGCATTACATGTCTGGGTGTGATAATTAATGCTAGGTTGTATTTTAAGAAACACAAAGGGACGGAGTTGGAACAGGTGAAATTTTACTTGCATATGTCATGCAACTACCTTAATGCATGGTGGATAAAGAATATTGTGAATATTTAGAACTATATCCGATATTACTGCCATACCACTGCGACATTATGAAAGCATTTCTAAAGGGACCGCCTTCTAGCATAGAGGAATTCCATAACGCTGTAGCAGAGAAAATGGAATGTTAAGATTAGAGAGCGATTGACTCACCGTATTATTGCATCAATCGAGATATTTAACAAAATAGTTTTAGAAAAACCTAATATTAAAACTGCTAAATTTGTGAATAGTTTCTCGGTAAGTTAGTGGGAAAATCAGACTGTAGATAACCAAAACTAAGTCTCTTTCAAGTATTATTTAAAAAGGAATGTGTTATTTTAAACGTAATATTTAAAATTTATTTATTACATTTACCTTAATAGTGTTAAATTTCTTTATGGATTTATGTGGTTAACTCGTAAATTTTTTTATTATAATTGCTTTTATTACTCAGTTATGTATTGTGTCAGGCGAAATATAAATCGTAAATATTTTTTAATATGTGGAATTTCAATATGTGTCACAACAATACATAGGTACTTTTTATGACCTAAGTGCCTTCAATGCCAAGATTGAACCTCTCGAGCAAATCATTCCATTTATTCAATGTACCGACCAAAAAGTCGCTTTGCATTCTGTCACTGTGTGCGATCTCGTTGGTTGATCGTATGGTTAGTAAATTTGCTATTGAATTTCAGGCGCTAGTGCACCTCACTCGGAAAAATTCTTCTTTCTAGACTAGTTGCACAAATAACTATTGTTGATATATGAGACATAAATCTACGACGTCCTTTTATTACTCCTACCATACTACTGCTATTATGACATAATTAACAAAATCAATCCGTAAACAATCAATCAAGTCTCAATCAGTAGACAGCTTTTAAAAAAAATTTAAATAAAGAATTATCACAATCAAAGTTGATCACGATTTTTTTTCAAGTTAAAATTCTACAAAAATCTGGATATCAAGAATAAATAAATAGAACTCATTTTAAACTTTGTATACATATTTAATTGAAAACATAAACATAACAAAGTGTAAATAATTATTTTTATAAATACTATCTTCATGGTCATTACGGTGATAAGACTGTCTACAACTTAAATGGGATTAGAAATTTAACCTGAATGTTAATCCGATTTGTGTTATACATAATTAATAAATCAAATAACCGATTCTAGAAAAGAATTACAGTTCGCTGATATGAAACTAAGAAAAAATTTTAAAATAACTTTAACACTTTTTGTGATTATTTTCAATTAAAATCAATTACAAAGTTTAATTTTCTGGTTAATATAATTAAAACATTTTTCAATGTTTTATTGTTTTAAGCCGCAATTAGACTATTGCAGAACTCTTGGAATGACTCATTGCAATGTTTTGCAATGAGTTCATTGCCAAACTTTTCTGCAATGAATATTTTACACACTACCATTGCACGACTATTGCAGAAATGTTGCAGAGTTCTTTAGTAGCAACTCGTGTATGGTTAATTCTAAGGATGTTTATGTATTTTCTATGTATAGTAAACCATTAAGCTTCCAACCACTTCATTCATATTGAAATGAACCGATGCGATATTGATTGATGCCATATTTTTTGTCACTATACATTCAGAACTTTTCGTTACGAATTTGAACCTTGTTTACAAAGCTACCCATTCGCTATTGACTTTGTAGCCTTGTAAACAAGGAGTCAAGGTTAAAATCAGCCAAGATTTAATAAAATGTGTTGTGTAGTTGAAATTACAATATGTGTCACAACAACACATAAAAGCCATTTAAGACCAAGGTCCCACAACAACATGTGTTCTAAGGTGTCGATGGACGCAAATTTTTTCTTTTGTTTACTTTAATGTTTTTTTGGATAGTAGAATAGATAACTAAACAATAAATCTTATCACATGGATAAAGAAAATAAATTCAAAGTAAAGTTTGCAGTAACGTAACTAAAATTGGGTTGTCAAAATTCAGTTACCCGCAGCCTTACTCTGACATTCGATAGCCTTCGTTTTACACCCAATTTCGATAGCCTTCGTTTATTTGGTACTATGAAATTCGGACGCGAATAAACGCTATCGAATATTTTATTTGATTTATACAAGTTTAGATAGCGCAACAATATTTTCCTAAATTATTTTATAACGCTAAAACGCTTCCCTAAATTATTTTATATATATTTTAAAACACAATAATATAAATATTTTATATTATTGTGTTTGAATTTTTTGCATTGTTTTGTAAATTCGCCTACATTTTTTGGTCGTTTTTAAATTCGAAAAGAAGTTTTAAATTTTTTCTATCTAAATATTGAGTATAATTTTTAATAATCTTGTTTATATATTATTACTAAAAGAAACATTTTATGAATTTGCACAATATTTTTATATTGTTATGTTTGCTATTTTGAAAAAAAATATTGCAACGCTGATGCATAGGCTGACTTCACCACAGCTCTGGAAACATAGAGTTCTGGATATATAGTGAGCTAATATCCATGAAATACTTTAATTAATAGCTAACCATTGTTTAAGATTTCGCGGAGTTCTAATTATAAAAATATTACAGAAAGCAGCAGTCCCAACAAACATAAATTCTGTTGTACGAGAAAAAGCAAAAAAAATTTTTAACCGGAAGTGACAAACCGAAAGTTGGGATGCAGAACTGATGTGAACCGTACTAAATGCTTATGTACCAAGTTTCATCCAATTCGATTATCAGATACAGATGTTATGAAGCTTTCAAACGCAGGTGCCTGGAGGACCCCCACTACTTTGTTCAATATCGCTCAAAAACTAATAAGCTCCTTATCATACATATTTGCATTTTTTTCCAAAGTGACTTAAAAATTCATTCACGAACGAATGTTGTATGCTCCCAACAAACATTAAAAACATAGTGAAAAAAAACGGTTGTATGGTGGACTCCCAGCACTTTATCTAATGTACCCCAAAAGCTAATGAACCCTTACCCATGTTACTTGAAAACTTTTACCAGTGTTTCATGAAAATCGATCTATTGTAGGCTACAGTTGAGATAAAAACCTGAAAAAAACTTTTTAACCGGAAGTGACAAACCAGAAGTTGAAATGCAGAACTGCTACAAATCTTTGTTATTCAAATCCCCATCTTTTTTTAAAGTAACATCAAAATTGATTAATGAATGAAGTTTGTATGCTCCCAACAAACCCCGCCACTTTTATGAATGTGTCCCAAAAGTTGATCATTATTTTCTCACACCAATTAAAACCTTTTCCATAAGTTTCATCATAATCTCTTCATTATGGTAGGCTGTAGTATCAATAAAGAACTAAAAAAAAATCAAAAAATTGCAAAAAAAATTTGTTTACCGGAAGTGAAAACCCGAAAGTTGGGATGCAGAACTGATGTGAACTGCAGTACTAAATGGTTATGTACCAAGTTTCATCCAATTCGATTATCAAGTACTGATGCTATTGAGCTTTCAAAAAAAACAGGTGCTCGGGGAACCCCACACCACTTTGTTGAATATCGCTCAAAAACTAAACAGCTCCTTGTCATACATATTTGCATCTTTTTCCAAAGTGTCATCAAATTTTATTTTTGAACTAATGTTGCATGCTCCTAACAAACATTAAAAACATGGTAGAAAAAACCACTTGTTGTATGGTGGACTCCTCAACCCTTTATTCAATGTACTTCAAAAGCTGATAAAATCTTTCTCATGTTACTTTAAAGCTTTTACCAATGTTTCATGAAAATCGAACGGTAATTGTAGTCTACAGTAGGCCATTTTGTCCAAATTTGAAAAGAATCCAGATATTCTAATTTCAAGTGAACCTGGATCATTTGTCAAAGTTTCAGCGAGATCCTATGCAGGAATGTCAACCACCCATCCACCCATCCACCCACCCACCCACACAACTAGCCCAGCCCTGATCCCATCCTGACTGTATTCAGGCTTCCCCTAACTAATTTCTGCTCGGGATTCTGCATTCACAAATTTGAATTTTCATATAAAATATTTTTTCAAAACAAACAAGCGTTATCTTTCATTTTGGTTTCGAAGTAATAAATTGCTTCGGTCTGAAAGCCCTAATTATCACAATAATTATATATGTCTACATTTTTCACGTTTGTGCCCGTCTATTCCTCATGCGGAATAAAAACTTAAAAACAGCCTGGCCGATTTCAAAATTCTTTTTCAAATTCGTCGGCTGAATGGGGTAATCTTGTAAACTTTTGGACAAAATTAGACAAAATGGAATGTCTCCCGAACAACTCTTATTGGAAACTTCAATAACTTTAAGTTCTGTCATTCAATTTTTTAAATAATTCTGAACCGTTTCAGGCAAAATTTATTTATAAAATTGAAGTACTTATCATCGAAGGAAGTAAGACTAGTTTACTGAGACTTCATTTTGTTTTATTGAATATAAAATTTAATAATTTCCGCCTTGAGACCGATCGATATTCGAATATTCGTTAGTTTTAATTACAAATAAATCTAAAACGCATATATTAATCAATTCATATTATTATGATGATAATTGATAACGAAATATCAAAAATAAAACGAACCTAATACTACATACATAATCATTTTGCTAGTCAATATTGTTTACATAATTATCTAAGGAAATTGGTTACCTCAAAACGGAAACATTCTTAATTTATAAAATAATTGAAAAACCACAGCGTGGAGATAAAAAATCTTATCCACTATTTCTGTAGTAACCTTCATACTAATTAACATAATTATTTGTTGCAAAAATGCTATCGAACTTAAATTTAAATAACAACAATTTCTAGGCCGCCAGTTACATGAACGTCACACTGAAAAAAAATTAAGGTAATGTCAACAACCTCATCTCGAAGTTTATTACTCAAACAAAGAAGAATATTTTAAAATAATTAAACGGTGATTGGGACAACTATACAGGTAAACAGTTTCCTCTAATAACAGAATAAGGTTTATTTAATAAGTAAAGTGTTACACACAAGTTGAGAAGTATTTGACATAGCGTGCATTTGCCTCAACTACACCGTTCTCCGTTCACATTCGCCACATCGTTTGCACATAGAACACATTTTTTTTCAGTTTTTTCAAAAAACCTGTTAAAATTTAAATCAAATTTTAATTATAATTGAATGGTGGAAAATTTTTCAAAAATTTCAAAAATATTGTTTGTATGAACATTTCAAATTATGATGCTCCCATAACAGACTTAAAATTATGCGCTTGTATAATAATTAAAAAGTGCCTCTTTTGTTTTTAGATTAGTTTTACAATAATCAAAAATTTTGAAATCCAATTGATTTTCTAATCGTTAATCCAAACTTTTGTCGGTTATGCTAGGTATGGAGACATATTTTAGCATATTTATCGAATAAAAATAAATGTGTTTGTTTACTTTTTCAAAATCGACGAAAATTTGATTTGAATTATTTGCGAAATACTTTGATTTATAATGCAAATTATAGTATAATATTCGAATAAAAATTAAGTGCTTTTGTTAATTCGTTTAATTATAGGAATTGAGAATGTCTGACGTTGATTAAGTTTTGTTTTTGAATGAATATCTTATCCTTGGATGCTAGAATAACAATGGCCTAGTAACACTTTCGACTTTCGAGTTACATAAATATTTTCTACGATTTAAATTCTAATAAAACTTATATTCTTCATATTAATTTTCAATCAAAAATAAATAAAAGATAACATTCCAATTTTTTATTTATTTAAAAAATAAATATTAGCCATGTAAATAAACAATTAGAAATATTTTTATTTAAAAATAAAAAAATCAAGATGTAAGTAAACCTGATGATGAGTTTTGATTTGTAAAAATAATTGTTTACACCATTTTAAAATTTTCTCAATAAATGAAGCTTATTTATCAAAGTCTGTATTTTTTGATTAACAAACTGTTTTTTTTTTAATTGAGGACAAGGACTTAGTAATTTAACATAATTTTTATACAAATAAATGATATTTAATTTTATTTTTATTACATTTCTGCTCTACAATATTTGTTATTACTAATATTTATTTTTGTTAATTATTCTAAAATTGGCCAAAAATAACGGTAAATATTGAATTGAGAGGGAGGAATAGATATTAGTTATTGTTAAATAATATGTGACAGTAGGCACGTTCGTTTATGAAAGCACTTGAAATTTAGTTTTTATTTGGAAGGGCTATGAAGAGTGATTAGTGTAAGCGATTTATAGCATATGTAAAATATGTTGTTTTCTAGATTTAAATTCAAAATAAATATTGAAATTTTTCATTAAATAAATATTTGAAAACTTTTTTCACTTTCAACTTAAAAAATGTCAATTAAACAAAGAAATGTTCACTTTTAAATTGTTTATTTATTTTTAAACTATTTTAACGTTTTATAAATTTTTTAGAAAATATACAGCACATCCTGAAAACAATTCATTATCACATCCTAAAAATATGTTCCATAAAACATACTAAACATAACAATCCAACTTATTCGAGAACCTTCTTGTTTTATTTATGCTCAATTGTAAACAAATACGTAAAATATATGGAGGGGCCGAAATCTCAAGCTCTGAGATATCAAAATTCCGGTTTTGGTTAAGGATTTTGATATAGTTTTCGGCATAAAACTTTTATGAGGACATTGTTTTTAGTTTTGGGCAGCGATGTATATCAAACAAACCTCATTGTTAAAGTACATGTTTTTTTTATCTCTGTTTAGAAATTGATTACAGATTACAGTTCCACAACAACATTACAGGAAAACAACAACAACAGGAAAACTAATTTAAAAATTACTTTTAACTTCGCTATCACAGGTTTAAAATAACACTAATTCTCAATCTACAAGAGGCAATCACTTACACACTACTCTGCCCAACTTCCAGACAATTCGAGGTCACCTTCTGGAAACCTTGAGACAACAGTAGAATATTCGTTTACTTCACGTTATGCTGATTTGATTCATAAAATCATTCAATTTTATTTATTGTTGACCTGAATTCCACGAAATACAACAACAACACCATTCATTTTATTAATGGGTTGGTGTTTTTTGTTGTGATTTGATTTTTTCGGAAGTCGCTGTAATCGTCTGGATTTTTCTGTAATCGTAACAATAATATTATATTTTAATTTTTTTTTTTTTTTTTTTTTTTAATTTTTTAATTTTTTAATTTTTTTTTTTTTGTAATTTTTTTTTTAATATACATAATATAATATTATATTACGAAAATATTGCAAAAACTATAACAAATTCAAAAATTTCCATGTTCAATTATTACATTTACGTCATACAAACAACTGAATTTTTTTTTTCCAAAAAATTGGCTACAAAAATAAATGAAATCATTATTTTGACACACTTGACAATATTTTTTTGACAAACTTATAATGCAATAATCTAGTTTTTGATCTCACATACCAATTTCTACCATCAAGATTTCTCCAAATTCAATTCCTACTCGTAATCACTTAAAATGAATTATAAGCAAAAATATGCAAATTTTCTTGTTTTGACACATTCGACGACTTTTTTGACACACTTCCGATACAGTTATCGAGCACATTTGGACCTGTCCTGTCCATAGAGTATACCTATTTTTAGAAACCAAAATTTTTGAAATCCCTTTCGCGGTTTTCTAGATTTCGTAGGTAATGACGGACGGACGGCCGGTCGGCAGACAGACATACATTTTTTTTTGCTTTTTTAGAATCAGTAGGTCCTAAAACGTCGAGAAATGCCAAAAAAGTAGGAATAAGAATTTTACTTTTGACTCATGAATTCAATAATTTGGTTTTTTCAAAACCGAAGTAACTCACATCGATAGATGTCCAAAATTGATTATCATACAACAAATCGATTAATCAAAACTTTTTTTGTTTGTATTTAAAATTTATTGATGACGATATTCATAAACGTATTTTAATTAAAATTAATTTTATTGTTGGAGGTGGATATTGATTTTGTTATTTGTATTATAATTTTGTTTTTAAATTTTAATTATTAATTGTTAAAACTAAATTTGGTTGTAATATTTTTTATCAAATAATATCGAATTTGATGGATTTAAATAGATATGAGGGTTGATTGATGATATAAACTTGATTTCTTTTACATAAGATTCAGCACATTATAATAAATAAGAGGCTCCAAAATGATATCATCATTCGATATAAAAAATTACTAACAGTTGTGAGAAAAGCAAATATTTTAAAACTGATTGCGATTGATTAAAATTAATCTAGGATCATTATACAAAATTGAACTAATTTCTTATTCAATTATATCAAATCAAAAAATAAATATGATCGAATATGCAATTTACTTTCTTGTATTTGATAATGAAATCAAATAAAAATTTCACATTATTGTGATGAATTTAGCACTTTACAAATTAAATAGTTATATGCTTATGGATTATGGTAAATTGAAACTATATTGTTCAATCAACAGACTATCTAAATAGAACAAATTAAATTAAACTGTAGAAATATGTACGTCAATATTCTGCTAGAAAAGAGGATAGAAGGTTAGATCTTAAGTTGTATAGACATCAAATATTGGTGAAGGAGATGTGGCGGTTTATTAATAAAAATAAGCTTATATGATAAATATTACAAAATGCAATTCTCTTGTCTTACTAGCTAAGATATAGGTTACAAGCTCATTAATTCTAAACTTTCAATGATCAAAAATGAATGAAATAAATAAAAAGAAATTTAGTTAAAACACTTTCATTGGAAACGTTTCAAGAAAAGCTGAAACAAAAAGTTCACACAACTACAAGGCTGTTTAATAGACAGAGGGATGTGAATCCATTTGAAAAAGTTGAAATATTTTAGCAGAAACTCAAGTTTTCAAGTTCACCACTAATTTGTGTAAACAACGTTGTTGAGCAAGAAAACATTGAACTAAAGATTAGGCTGGATGCTATCGAAAGAACTACCTCAATTCATCACAAACATTATACTATTGCTTAAAGAAAATGAGGAGTTTAAAAAATATATACAACATATGAAATCAGCTGGAGCAACACAGACGGCGATCTTAAATTTTAGGCCCACTGAGAATATTTGCAACATCTGCAATATCAGAGCAATTTTGAATATTAAAATTGAAGCAATACAATACCACAGGGCAAAAATGTCAAGGATACAATCACATCCAGAAATTCTGTGTTAGAATTCAAATGTGTCAGATGTGCTGGAAACCACCCAGCTACAGAAATCCTATCATCAAATCAGCCTCCACTAAATGTGTGAATTGTAACGTCGAATTGGACAGCCAGTTGCAATATGTTTCATGGTTGTCACATTGAGGGGACTCTGAAATGCCCCACTTGTAGAAAGAATCAGCACAACGTCCATGATTCGTTCTTATTCGGTTTAGTGTAGTCCAGGTATTACGTGGCAGATCGAAACCGGGTTGAGTAGAAGTCGGGTTAGTAATAAAAAGTCCAAGTGTATTGCAATAATTCCAGGAGGCGTCCCAGGCATCCAAGATATTAAAATTAGTTGCCAGCAGGTTGCTGGTAGTTTTGCGGGCTTTCTTGACTTCAATCAACAACGAGTGTGGTCACCGTAATATTCGTGCAAGGGTAACGTGATGTTGTTGGTTACTTTTTTATGTTCACGCATGAGTGCATGCGAGCATCTGAGTGCAGGGGAAGCGATATTGCTTAACACAGGGAGCCATGGTAAAGGAGTAAACCTGATTGCACCAAAATTATAGCAATTTTTGAGCATGTATGCTATTCAACTAGACTGGTGCGCCGTGCTCAGCCACTGAGTAAACCAGACTTAGAGCAGTTTTGCGGAGGGTAACTGGAGTAGCACCCCATGTCGAGCCTGCTAGTTTGTGCAATATATTGTTTTTCGTTTCAAGTTTTTTTGACGTATTCTCTAGGTGGAGTTTAAAAGAAAGAGTTCTATCGAAAGTGATGCCCAGGTACTTTGGCTGTTGATTATATTTAATGACAATACCGTTAAATAACACTGATAGTTCGTGTTTTGCCAGTTCGTTATTTAAGTGGAAACAAGAACTCTCGGTTTTACTTAGATTAGGAAATAAGCTCCACGTTCGAAAATAGTCATTCATTATCGCCAGGTCAGTTGAGAGCAAATCTTCCAAGAGACCTATGTCTTTGTTTTGGGTGGCCAGCGTCCAATCATCAGTGTAACCAAATTTCTTTGATGTTGTGTCAGGAATGTCATGAATGTACAGATTAAAAAGTAATGGCGCCAGGGCGAAACCCTGTAGCAAACCATTCTTAAGCATTTTGGACCTACTACAGGAATTATTTAGATGAACTTCAAATACACGATTACTCAGCACGTTGTTAATTAAACGTGAGATGGTGCTACAAGGTATTGCATTGAACAGCTTATACACAATCCCAATTCGCCAGACCGTGACATATGTTTCAGTCAGATCGATGAATACTGCGCCGGTTTTTAATTGTTTTTGATACCCGGCTGTGATATAGGATGTTAAAGCGAGGAGTTGATCAGTGCAACTGCGATTGGGACGGAAACCAGCTTGTTCGACGGAGCTCTGGTTATTCACGATGGGTGCGATACGGTTGTATATGAGTCCTTCTAGCAATTTATAGTACAATTTATATTTATATGCTCAAAAGAGGATGGTTCATTGGATGGTTTACCTGCGTTAAGTATCGCTATTGTTACAATTGAAAAATTCAATTGATTTAACTGATTATTGATTTAACTAATTGGTTCAATTGATTATCTCAGTTCTAAATACGGCTCTGATAATGTTAACTTTTTATTTTTTCTTTCCTCAAAAATTTCCCGTTGATTTTCTAAAATGAAAATAGAATCAATTATTCCTGGCAGTCGATCATCAGATTTAATATAGAAAAACAAAAAAATTACTCAAGTGAATTTGTTGGTAAAAATATTCAGTTTCTAAATATCGGTTGTAGTTAATTTGTTGAGTATTCCTAATTTTATTAATTTTAATTTATGAATTTGGGCTAAATAATTCTGTAGTGTTGATATTGGATATCAAAACTGTTTTAGTGAGATAAAAAACTATCCATAAAACAATATATTGTAAAAATAATTTTACTGGTGATTATCGTGTGTGTAATAAATTTGAAAAGCCTTAATTAAATTTCAAACTAAACAAACTGTAACTGAGGTGACCTAAACAGCCGCCACCAATCCTGGCACTGCCTTAAGTCAAACAAAGGTGGTAGAACTCTTCACAATATGTGTTCCAACTCGGATAACCTTACAATTTTCGGGACAGATAAGCCAACATATTATAGCCGTTACGGTACTCCAAGCAACTTAGACCTGTTTCTCACCAACTCTTCTTGCATTCAAAATATAACAACTGTCGAAGAACTTAACTCTGACCACTATCCAGTGCTTTGTGTGATCTCTGGGTTCCAGTATGAACTCGTCGAACCGCCTTAACATTTTGATTATACCCATTCTAACTGGTAGGTAAACTATAAGAGCTTTCTGGATGACCACTTTCTACCTTTCGATGACAACATAGAATTCAAATATCCTCAAGAAATTGACAAAGCTTTAAATATGACAACGCATAAAATACTTGAAGCCAGATCGATGCACGTTCCCTTTAAAAACGTCACCCCTAACGAAAGAATAATAATTCCACCACACATCCTCCAACTTATTAAAGACCGAAACTATTGCAGACGACAATGGAATAAACAAAGAGTACAATACTTTAAAACTAAAACAAATCAACTGAGCAGATTAATCAGCAATCTTATAAACGAACTTTCCAACTTAAAATAGCACAAAAAACTTGAGAATATAGAGTACTGCTCCAAGCAATACTGGAAGACTGCCAAATACTTTCGAAATAGACCTAAACCGATTTCTTTTTACAATATAAACGGTAACATCATCCACTCCAATGATGATAAATCTGAAGCATTGGCGGTTCACTTCGAAAGGATTAACCAACTAAATAATACAATCTCTTCACCAATTGCGATGTCAACTACACTTATAATGATGTACTGACTACCCAAATAATCCATTCCGAGATCATACGGGTAACAACTAATGAAGTCGAACAAATTCTCAAACATCTCCACCCTTTTAAAGCCCCTGGTGATGATAGTATCCTAAACATTCTCCTAAAATACTTACCAATATCAACTATTACATTTATTAAAAACATATTTAATAGCTGTCTCTTAATCGCTTACTTTCCCGATAGCTGGAAAAAAGCAAAAGTGGTTCCAATTGCCAAAAAACAAAAGATCCATCTCTGCCCAACAGTTATAGACAAATAAGTTTTTTAAATTCTATAATCAAAGAGTTTGAACGTCTCTTAAAAGATCGGTTGATCGACCACTTAAATGATTATAAAATTATTATACCTGAGCAATTTGGATTTAGACAACAACACTCGACTACCCATCAAATACATAGAATCGTAGATGAAATAAAACACAATCGAAAAACTCAGCTCTCCACGGGTATGGTAATGCTGGATCTTCAGAACACTTTCGACACGGTCTGGCCTGAAGCCCTTTTTTTTAAAATGAAGTATTACAACTTTCCTACATATATTATTAAAATGTTACAATCGTTTTTTAAAAATAGGCAATTTTATGTACAATTACTAAAGTCTCAGTTTTTATCCAAACACGCAGTAGCTGGAGTACCACAAGGGGCAGTACTAAGTTCAATTCTCTTTAATATTTACATCAATCACATTCCTAAGTCAAATCTTTCCCATATTGCCTTATTTGCCGATGACATGGTTATTTATAAATCAAACGAGCTGGGACAGGTCATAGTGGAATCTCTAGAAGAATACTTAAATATACTATCATCATATTTTGACAAATGGAAACTAATTCTAAATGTTTCCAAATGTGAATCGATATACTTCATAAGATGTCGTGTGACTCGTAAACTCCCTAGCCATAACATTCGTATTAATAATGTAGACCTTACTACAAGTGTGCGCTACTTAGGTATCCACCTAGATTCAAAGCTAGATCATTCGCAGATGCAACAATCTGCTAAAAATGCTATCCCCTCATATAAACAGAAAAAGCAAGTTAAATCTCAAAAGCAAAATAATGATATACAAAACAATTGTTCTATCTGTAATACTATATGGGACCCCAATTCGGTCGAAAACAGCCAACGCCCACCTTCAAAATCTTCAAATACTGCAAAACAAATTTTTAAAAATAATTTTAAATAAACCTACTAGATATCGCGCTATTGACCACCAGGCGGCGGACGGAAAGTCTCCTCTTCAGCTTGCTTTTCAACTAAATTTTTAGTTGTCAATTCATTGAAACGTCAATATATTTAAAAACAGTTATTTTAAAAAAATGGAAAATAATTCAAATTTATACAAAAGAAAATATTCGGTATGATGTAAATATTTAAAAAAAACAAGCTCCCAGAATCATTATCATCCTCCATTATAACAATGTTTACAAATTTTGACATTTAAAAAGATTCTAATTTAAATATGAGGTCAGGCACAGGTTGTACGTTTGATACGACTGACATCTATGAATAGCATATGTTCACTAGAAATTAATTTAGAAAAGTCAGTGATTTACTAGTGTGAGGCACACAGCATAGTCTTACTTTTTATCTAATTTAAGCTGACAAACAAATTTCATTATATAAAAACATATAACTCTCGCCAAGCGATGGTAAACACATTAATGTGCTTTGAATCAATATTTTCTTTAGTAAAGCCAACCGCTTGATGTGCTCAACTCAGAACACTGACAATTCTGTCAATAAATATTATTATTATTATTAAACAAACTGTAACGGTAGTGTCTTATATACCCGTAATTTTAATTCTTTAATTATATTATGTGATCTACGATTGCAATTGAATTAAATACATAAACATAAAAAACGTTCTAATTCTTTAACGTCTTAATATAATTGAGAGTGGCATGTTGAAAATTATTGCGTCACTCTAAAGTAAAAGTTCAACTAGTAAACTCTATAGTTAAAGCAACAAAAATTTAGTGATTGCAATTATACAGTATTATACTAATTACTAATGTATTTGATCTGCAGCATTTAAAGGTCAAAAATAACAATCCCATTGGAAAAAGAACTAAAAGAAAAATAACTGCTTCAAATTATTTAAACACAAATACAGTTCAAATCAATTATATCGTTATACGCAAATTTGTTCATCGTGTGGATTCCTATTGAAGTCATATCAGAAGACGTCATAACACAAATTGTTAATCAGGATAATTTATAATAACTTCAAAACAAGCAACAACACAACAACAATATCAACAACATCTTAGATAAGTACAGTATAGTTTTTATTGCACATTCTATTTACTATTACTATTATTTCTTATTAATATTTTATTTTGCGTAGTAATATTAAGTTTATTGTAAATTTTTCCCATTTAGCTAGAAAACTGTATATGTAGATCATTTATTTTGAATTATAGTAATTTTGGTTGTTCTAAACGTATCTTCTTTGATTAATTAATTTGTGTTTTCGACCTGATATGAATTAACACTCTACTCTTAGTGTGGGATGAGATTAAGTTAGTAGAAGGTAAGTATGCAGGTAGTGTAGATAGTAGCTTGTCATCCCTGTTCCTATATCATCTTAAGCGGTTTAAACAAGATTCAATGTTGGTTTTCAATTCTCCCACTTCCCACCCTTAGCTTTAGCCACAGCTTCATATAACCGCTGGAAACCAGGATTGGATAAATTCTGTCATCTTCACTTTAATACTGATGCGAAGATTACACTATCACTTTCGTAGTCTTAAATTTTTTTGGGAGATTGCCGGTTGCTAGGATATTCGAGAAAAATTTAGTAAGAAATTGTTTTACATTTTTTCCAGCATTTTTAAGAAATCCTTCGTACCCAGCTGTTTTTCCGTTTTTTGTTTGGGACAGAGCTGAATCTAGTTCTCCGCTACTAAAAAAGTTCGCATATTTCGATGGAGACGAGCAATTGCGCTTCATTTCTCTTAATTTACGTTTAATTGTTCTTTTATGAAGGCGATTAGGATTAATAGAAGAACGAAACATGTTTACAATATAATTTGCAATTTTTTCTGAATTCATTTCATTGTTAGCACGAGTAATTGAGTTTGAGTCACCCAGCTTCCGAA
This sequence comes from Diogma glabrata, assembly GCA_963693315.1. NCBI lineage: Eukaryota > Metazoa > Arthropoda > Insecta > Diptera > Cylindrotomidae > Diogma > Diogma glabrata. The sequence continues at coordinate 3,294,925 of OY856186.1, read as the reverse complement.
GGAGACTCCAAAGCTTCCCTGCTTGAATGGGAAAAATCAACGTTTTCAACGGCGTTAATCCACTTTTGCTTCTTCGCGACGTCCAGTGAGTAAATTAAGTCATCAGCCACGTCTGCCTCACCACTACTAAGGTACTCCTACCTCATATAATTTATCACTCTCTTTACTCCAACCAGGAATGCATTCTTCACGGAAGCCTCTTGGAAATGCATTTCAGCAGTTGAGATGATGACTCCAACGAACCTATCGTAATTTTTAGGAATGGCTTGGATCAAGCAAATCATTGCATCTAACTCCGACCTATATTTAGTCCAGTCAGCTTTGTTAAAATTCCATGTGATACCTAGATTTGGATACCTACCTCAAGAATTACTGGACGATGTTGAGAGCGAACCTTGTAAGACAGCCCTAAATATTGGAATACGGTTACGTTATTCGTTTTTTATGAAAAAAAAAAGAGGTCGGGATTGTAATCATTTTGCCATCTAGCAGATCTAAGGATTTCATGTCTTTCGCATCATATACCAGGAACATGTTGTTACCATCTGCCCAGTCACTCAGTTGTATGTCATTTGGATTTTTATTTGAGTAGGGCCACTGGGTGTTATGGCTATTGAAGTCACCAGCATATATTGCTGGGTGGTGAAATAATGGTAGTATTGTAATACGTTTACAATCTTCGTGTCCGATATATCAACAACAATAAGATGTATATCGTTGTCCGTCTGTGTAAGTACATGGGTGCAGTTCATGATATCTGACTTAACATACGTGGCAGATCCATATACTTGATGGTAAATAGCTCTAACTAATTTGTAACCAACAACGTTTCCTCTAGAGGTAAGTTGCGCTTTATCTGCTGCATGCGTTTCTTGCAGAATTACAACGTCGATGTCGAAATTTTTTAATACTCATTGTAAATGTTCAGTTTTTGACTTGCTTATGCTTTCAATGTTCAATTGCAAAATACAGACCGAGAGCCCAATATATTTTGTCTTATGTGCTGAAAAGTACCGTTGTTATTGTGATTTTGATTATGGTTCATGTTCATAATTGTTTGTATCACAGCTAAGAGTTTGAAATGAAATATTTGGCCACCAAATTTGAATAGACTTTTAGCGTAATCCAGGGTGTAGCGCGAGGAGCTTGTGTATTCACACACCCCTAAACAATCATCGATAAAGTCACATTGCAGCACCATAAGATTAATTACTTAATCAATTAATTAACTCGAAAAACGAACCAACAAAACCTCAAAAATCGATTTCGGTTCAAAGGATTTTCTTTGCCATTTTTAATTGGCGGTAAAAAGTTGATTAAAACTTCACTCTTGTTCGGGCTTTTCTCAAAACAACATAAATAAAATCATACGGTGCTCAAGTTAAATATGAAATCGATTATATTATAAATTATAAAATTTTATATATTATAATAAATAAATAAATTGTGAAACTCAGAACAATTAATCGAGTGGCTATTAAATTAAAATATAGCAGAATACATCATTTTGTGCCCTTCGACGTCGTGCCTTGCCAAATTTTAGATTGCAACTACAGTGGACAAGACGACCACCGATTTGGTTTCGCGTCGCGAAAGCCATGGTATCAAACAAGATGAACAACGCTACCTGCACTTGTTGCATGCGCTCATCCCTGAGATTTGCGAAATGGCTTCGAATGTAGAAATTGTTTCGGCTGTAACAAACGTTGTTGGAACGGCTAGTACCGTCCGATAAAAAAGACTAGAGACAATACTGACACCTCAAGAACTTGGTGACCAGAACCCGTCGGAGAAACTGCGCCACATAAAACAAATGTCCGGCTGTAATTTTAGTGAAATATTAGCCGCTCCTTGTGGGTGCGTAATTTATCTAAAACGATCAGGATACCTCTGGCCGCATTAGATTCTACTCCCATCGAAACGATGGCGAGAATAGCGGTCAAGATGTACGAGGCGATGTCAGGGAGCTTAAGACAACAAATCCACGACAACAGAGCCCAAGCTATTCAATCAGTACCACGCACACACCAAAGACTGGAATGATAGAAGAACGCCTTACAAGGTTAGAAGAACTGGGACGATTGACGCAGAGAAGTCAGAGTAAGTCAAGGAATCGGTTCCAGCCTAATAGCTCGAGTTTTTACCACATATCATCATCTCCGTCAATTTTGCATGACTGGTCCCCAGTAATGGACCATTACTGAACCAGTTGTACACCCTTGTATGGGATGATACAATCTATGTAATTACAAGGCAAATAATCAAAGTTTTGTCAGTGAAGGACCTTAACAAATGGCAACGACAATTTACTCAGTTTTCAGGTTAAAGATGTGTCACTGCAATGGAAAACTTGGTACTTGAACCATTTGCAGATGATACAGCGATTCCTCAACTGGAAATACCATTGAAAAATCCATCGGCCAATTTCAAAAAGCCATCAACAGTCTTAATAATTGAACCAGAAAATAAACTAAACTAAATGAAGCAAAATATATCCACGTCAATTTTACCACCGTAATTCTAAACAAATTCCGCAAGCAAATACGGTGAAAGATCTCGGCACTACACTTGACGCTAAACTCAAGTGGGAAGAACATGTTAAAAGAAAAAAAATAGAACTAAATATAAAATATGGAACAGTGTACTGGTTGATAGGAAGAACGTCTGTACTATAAATCCAAAATAATCTGCTGCTGTATCAGCAAATTCTTGCCTGTATGGTCATTTGGGATCCAGCTTTGGAGTGTACTAAAAAGCGAATAGGAAAATCATTCAAACATTTCAAAACAAAGTTCTTCAAGGCATAGTAAATGCACCATGGTGGCGTGGTACATACGAAATGTAATTATATCTTCATATTGAATTTGACACCGATGAAATAAACTAGGATGCTCGAAAACACAAACGGAACTTCTGGAATTAGGATGTTGAGGAAGTGGAAAAATAATAAAATAAAAAACGGAATTGACCAATGGGAGGAAGATGAGGGGGTTAAACTTCCACAAAAGTAAAACATTATAAATGCAATGCTAATTAATAGATGATCCTCTCACACATTATCAATTTAGTTCCAGAATGCAGATTTTTTTTTATAGTTCGGGTTAATCACTTAGGTTATACACTTAGGTTAAGGATTTGGGATAGGACTGGAGCGAAAGTATTGGTGTATTGCAGATTTAAAAGCTTGGGGATTATGAAGCGGGGAAACATTTTTTGGTAATCGATTCCACCAATATACGGAACGTGAAAAGAAGGAGTTATTATAGCTAGATGTTCTCACATATGAGACCACCAAGGTATGCATATGGGAATGTAAATATTGTCTTGTGGTTCGGGAAGATCTATGGAGTGGAGGTATTAAGTTGCCAATTTCCTTAGAGCATCTACCGTAGTAGTATCTGTAAAATAAAGTAAGAGCTCCAACCACTCTTCTATGATGCAGCGAATCCATACCCGATGTTATTATTGGATCATCAATCAGCTTCAATGCTGCAATGAACTCTTTCGACAAAATCTTAAGAGGTTTCTGGTGCTGCAGCCCATATATTGGAGTCAAATTCGAGGATCGGTCGTATATATGCTTTATAGATCGTAGTTATTCCCAATGGAGAGAAAAAACTTTTATATAAAAAAGACTTTATTTATCAGTGGATATCGATTATACACATGCTATACAAAGAGGTGTAAAGTGTGATAGATAAAAACCATTAGTCAAAAAAAATTCAATTTAAATTCGTTGAAATTCTGAGAAATAATTTTAAATTTCTTATAATTTTTATTTGCATTACAAACAAAAATTCTTTTGTATTTATTTAAATTAATAAATGACAAGAAATTGTTAATAATTTATAAGAAATTTAACTTAATTAACCAGAAACATAAAGTTGACTCAGACTCAGTTTTCAAATTTGAATTTGACCTTAACTTTGTGAATTTGTGATAAATTTTTGTTCGAATTAAGCTTTTTCTTATTTATTTTTAGACGATCGAGTCGTTAGATAGTAAGTATGATAAATTGTGTGATGGTGATTCTACTAATCGATAAAAGAAGAGTAAGTGATGAGTAAGATATTTAATTCTGTTATAAATAATGATAAATTATTGGTGGAAGTTGTTTTTTCTTACTCTGGTAAGTTACAAACATTGACTGGTGGGAAAAAAAATTTTTCTTGATTTTTATTTGCTTTAAAAATGTAATAATAAATAAACTTTTACCTTTTACGTATGTACTTGTGTACGTGTTTTTTTCTTTATTTATTTTTCTTGGTGGTTTCGATCTTAAATATCTGTGGTTTAATGCAAATTTTGTATTTATTTTATGGAATTCTTACAAATAGTAAAATTACCAATATCACGCAAGAAAATTTTCACAAACAGGATCATGTATGTCAGAAACCAATAAAAATATTCCACTTACGTAAAGCCGACGTAGACCGCAGATTCGTTGAAAATCATTTGTTAACCGATTGACGGTGAATAAAATCAAACCACATAATCTAAAATGAGTAAAAAATCATTTCATGAGTTTAACTGACTGTCAAACATGTTAACAAACTGTTCGAACTGCAGGTAGGAGTTTTTATAATCTAGGTCATAGGATGAATTTTTTGGATGATATTTTAAGAATAATGGGTTGGAAAACAATATTTTTTGCAAAACTACAAAAAAAAATAGAAACCCGGTAATGAGGAAAGTTTACCATTGGCATCACTCATGTATACTTGGAATGAATGGGATATTATAAAGGTAATTTAGCGCTTAGCTCAGAAAGCAACCTTTTTTATCAATTAGGTCTCACTCCACCGAGACGGAAAACACGGAAAAACTGTTATTCAAAATTATACAAAAAAACTGTGTGGTGTAGAATTCTAAAACTGTAAATTAGTGTCGAGATTTCTTAAAAAAACTTAACACTATCGGTGCTAGCACTTGAATTAGTGCCAAGAGTCTAATCTCAACACTAAGTCAAATTCCATCTCGGCACTGTTTTAAAAAAATTTTAATTAATGCCGAGTTTTTTAAAAAAATTAAATCTCGGTCCCGGTTCAGAAATGCCTGCGTTATGTCAGTTTGGAAAAAAAATTTGCGCTGATGTAAACGGCGCTATGATAGTAGGTGCTATTTCATGGAGTCTTTATTTTACTGGATATCTATACGCATAGGTTAAACCCCTACCTAATTTTCAAAAAAATGAAAATAGATGCTTGAAGAAAGTTCTGAACATCCATGTAATCTAAATTAGCTGAAATTGCTTAAAAAACAGACCATACATCGACAAAACTTAAGCGATCGTCATTTTACTATACGAAACGAAAATATGCACAAAACATGCTGTCATTTTTAAACCCGTTATTCGACTAAACTCGATTTCAGCACGATATATATTTTGATTTAATGTCAAAGTAAGAAAAATATCATAAAGTTAGGTTTAGTATAATCTTGTATATCTTTTATGTTAAAATTAGTCGCACGTGTCGTTATTTGCAGCTGAAGCAAAATTTGATAAGTATATAGCTCATATAGAAGATATACTATAAGCTTAGATCATGTCTCAACTAGGGGATATTTAAAAGTTGTTTCCAAAACATCAACAATTTTTCTTGATTTGCCTTAACATAAGTATGTACGTCAATAAAGATTTTCGTGGTCTCAAAAAGTCCAGATGAACATGATAAAGTTTTATAAAAAATTGTTGTTTACCATCACAGATATTGCATCAGATACAGATGTAACAACAAAGTAATATTTCATAAGTGTTTATTAACGGTCTTAATAGTGTTATCAGTAAAGTTGATGTTTTGACTACATATTTTGTTTTCAGAAGAATTAATTTAATCGCTCGTTAATTTTGGAAATTAACCAGATTATAAATTTGCCACAAAAAAGTATCTAGAACTTGTGTTTTTATTTGATCTAGGGAAATAGAATGTTGGATCAGGAGTTCACAATTAACATATAGCTTTTAATGAGAAATATAATTTGCTAGGCAGTTGAGATTGGTTTTCGGAAAATTACAAACTTTTATATATATATATATATATATATATATATATATATATATATATATATATATATATATATATATATATATATATATATATATATATATATATATATATATATATATATATATATATATATATATATATATATATATATATATATATATATATATATATATATATATACATATATATATATATATATATATATATATATATATATATATATATATATATATATATATATATATATATATATATATATATATATATATATATATATATATATATATATCTGTAGGTGGGAGGTAAACTACACCAAGTCACATTTTTAAAATTTTACAGGAAAGCCAAAAAACTGTTTGAAATTGGACTATCTCGAAAACTACACTAGTTAGGACTCAGTGCTATTAACCTCTCGGTAGAGAACAAAGTCCTGATTCTAACAGTATAAAAAAACGTATTTTGAAAACATTGGACTTGGTGTAGTTTACCTCCGACCTACAGATATATATATATATATATATATATATATATATATATATATATATATATATATATATATATATATATATATATATATATATATATACCCAATTCTGTTTTTACACGGTCTTTTTTTAGACGGTTTTGATTTAACACGGTCCAGTAAAAAAAACGTTTTTACACGATTTTATTTGATTTAGCTCGGTTTAAAATTTAATGAAAAATATGTATGTATATAGTTTTATTCACCGTAATCTTTTAGAATTTATTTTTTTCTATCTGTTATATATAAAATAGTGAATTTTCGTTCGTAGAGAAAATGTAGAGTAAATGAGTGAATTTTCGTTCTGACCATTATCTAATCACATCAGTTATCAAAACTGATTTAATAAAAACTAGAGCTCCTAAGCCCTGTAAAATATTTCACTTTTCAAAAATGGACAACATGTGGTCTCCGAAGTTTTTGTCAAGGTTTCCCGTTTGATCGTCACTGTTTTTATACTGACGTTGTAAATGGTTGGGGTGACAAAAATTTGGTAAATTTTAATTCCACCAAAACACAACTATTGTTTCCAGATCAAAGATCGAGTTGCCCAACGATATTTCAACTAGCATGTGTGACGAAAAGATGGGAAAATGTGAAAGCATTCGTTTATTGGAGTCACAATTTTTCAATGACTTACTGTAGAACGATTATATAATGGCCATGGCAAAGCGCGTCAAAAAAATCGGCCTCCTCAATAGATGTACACAATATTTCACTCCGTCTCAATTATTCCACATTAATAAGTCCTATAGTATTGTTTTCAAGTTTGGGGCGTTGCATCTGTTACCATCATGTCTCTTTTGGACTCTGTCCAAAAGCGTGCTATACGAATTATTGGTGATCGAAATTAAGCATCAAATCTTGATTCCTACAACATCGTCGCACTGTTGCTGATCTCGTTGTTTTTTATAAATATCGTCACCAGCAGTGCTCGAATGAAATCAGATCCATTATGCCTCGAACATTTTCTTTTCTCCGTTTCACTCGTCAATCGGTTAGTGCAAACAGTCAAATTGTCGAGATTACTCCCTGTCATAGTGACAAAATGCAAAGGGACTTCTTTGTGCGTAAATCTTACAAATGGAATGCTTTGCCTGAATCAATAGTCTCGAGTGCCTTCAATCCACAAACATTTAGAAAAAGCGTTCATCATTACCTCTGAACGCATGTTGTTGTGTTACCTAGGACTTAAAAGATATCTTTGTGTTGTTGTGACACTTTTTGTAATTCCTATTACGCAACACTTTTTATTTTAAAAAAAAATAAGATAAAATAACACTAAAATTGAAGCAAAAAATTGTGATCTTAAGTCGACCGTCCAAAAACAAAATTTTATTTCATCGCTAATCGAGGGTGTCAAATGGTAAAAAATAGACTCTGATTAGAAGGACGCCGGTTCGGATCCCCGAGTTGGAATTGAGGTAAGACTTTGTTACCGATCTTTCGCTTTTCAAAACAATTTTTCATTCATTAAATAAAGTTCTATGTTACTTATAATTCTAGTGAATTCACCTTTCTAGTTTACTTTTCATATGCTGTCCAGTCTGAAAAAGAAAGTCCTAATCTTGTTTGAAGATACACAGCGGGCTGAAGGGAACAGAGAACAGCTGATAATTGGATTGGAACGTGAAAATGATAAATATTTCTAGTAATAAAAGTGATTTTGAACCAGTCTTACGCAAGCGATCGCGTATGATGCCGATGATGATAGTGAAAAAAGCAACATATGTTATTTTCATCACCTTGACTTATAATTGCTTATGAACGTTTCATGATTTTTAATTTTCTTAAACTTTTGAATCTTTTTTAGTAGTAAAAACGGTAAAAAGAAAAGTAAAAACGGTACCCTCTTGGTGAGACTTTGGTATCCGACCGAATTTCTCACAAACTATAAGTGCTATCTACTTGAATTTTTCTACAGTTGTAAAATGTCCACGCCTACTGGAAAAATTGGCAAATATTTGTTTTTATCTTTATTTATAGACATAAATAAGGAGTTAGTAAAACAAATTTTTTTTTTAAGAAATGGAGTTTGGTTAGAAAAATTCAAAAGATTAAAATGTTTAAAAAAAATTCAATAAATTATCGACTGCTTAGTTTTTGAGTTATTACCAAAAACGTGAGTTTGTTTTCCTGATGCTTGTTCACGTTCACTTGTTCTTTTTCTTCCATCCGTTATTATCTCATGTTACGCGTACTAAATCGGTATTTGTGCTGGAGCAGCAGGATTTCTTTCTCGTCCCCATGGACTGCAGCTAGTTTGGGGCTATTAATACAACCTCGATATGCCACGCGGCCTGCTATGCCACTTCGTTGTTAGTTGTTAGTCAGCGCTTCATTACAAAACTTTGTAAAATTCTATGACAATACCATAGCAACTGTAATTTATTGTTTAGAGAAATGATTTTACAGTAGAGGAAAAAAATCCATTTTCACAGGGTGTTAAGCCTGCTTCAAAATAGACTTTTCATCTGCTATCAGAGAAAAAATTCATATTCTATTTTTTCATGGTTGCTTTGATTTAAAAAAAATTTTACATAAAAATATCATAACAACAACAATTTATTATTTAGCGCAAACAACTAGTGAGAAAAAACTACTTTCATAAGGGTTTAAACCTGCATGAAAATAGTTTTCATATATTGTCGAGGGAAAAACGGATGGATTCTCATGTCTGCATATAATATCACAAACAAATATTTTGTTATACCATACATGATTAAAAAAAATTTAAAAATATGTTAACCATGACCACAACCAAATTTCATATTAAAAAACAGGTTCCTTTGATTTGTAAAGATATTCTAATTTTAATACCTACTTAAAAGTGCTAGTTTTAATGTATTTAATTTTTCAGAGTTATAAAGCCTTCGAGTCAAAACTATTGTGCTATTAGTGCTAGTGCGTGTGTCTAAACTTGTGTGATAGCTTGCGTTTTGAAACCCAACAAACACTAGTAGCACAATATACTATTCATTTAATCGCTAGGAAACAGTTATCTATCTTTAATGTTACACAACACCTTTAAAACAAAAGTTTTAATTTCCAATGAGGACGACTTGAACTTCAACAAAACAGTTTACAACATAGTACTAGTGATCTATACAACTTTATGGCCTCATTTACTAGAAAGTTGTAACGAACTTTAGTAGCTTTACATTCTGCTTAAATATCGACGAGCAACGGTGAATGACAAGCGATTTTAAGACAACTCTTTAAGACTCTCCTTATTACAGACTTGGTTTAAGAGATGAAAAATGCTATAACCTGAAACAATTGAGTTATGTAAATTTGTAACAATTTCTAAGTGATTTCATTACTTCATGAATTTTCAGTTGTGATGAAGGTAATTAGTTATAAATAGGTAATATTTCTGTTTGCAAGTTTAAGGTAAGTTATCATATTTTAATTATATAAATAAAATTTTATTACAACCGATTATGAATTTCTTCTTCAATAAAGGTTTTCGACTTTATAATTGTTTGTAGTATCGGGAGTAACGTTCTAGAAATGAATCAAGTACAAAATATTATTCAACTTTTTTTTCTACTTTAAAAGTTCGTTAGAGTGAGCACTCATACACAGTAATCGAATTAATTATTTATTTTAAGATTATACATCTTAATTACAAAAAGAAATAATAATAATATTGTTATATTCATATTTGATAACAAACAATAAAAAATTTTATCTGTAATTTAAATAATATTATGGCAATAATTTGTTTCTATTTTTTTTTTATTTCTTAAAATCAAACAAAAAAAAATTTAACTTTTATTTATTTAATTGTAATAAATATTTATTTTGTGTTAAGAAGGAAAAAAATAAAATTTGTGTAATAAAATTGTTTAATTTTTTTTTCTTAATTTCAATGAAATTGAAATTTATTATGTGGATTAAATACGAGAATTTTTTAATTAATGTTATTAGCTTTATTTAGTGAAATCTAAAGAAGCAAGCACCGCATTGTGCGGGATAAGAAGTCTGAGTTGTTTATTATTATCTTATATTTGAAGATTAACTTTCAAAGATTTAAATTTTCTGTTGAACCGTTGAATTTTTAATCTGAGATGTGAGGTAAAGATCGGAAATAAATTAAGCTGAAACGTTAGCCTACAGTCTATAGACCACCAAAGTTAAGGTTAACCTACAAGTTTTGTTGGGTCTAGTTGAAAGAAAATATAAGTTAAATTGACTAAATATTTTTGGCTAAAGGTAGTAATGATAAATTTGCCCATAGTGAGTCATAAAACTTAGCTTGAGTTTAAAACTTTAAAAGGAAGATGATATACTCCTTGTAGCAATTTTTTTTTAATAAATATCGCACAGGGTTTTGTCACTAGTCTTACAGTTTGTGCAATCAATGTAAATAATAAACAAAATTGATTTCGTTATACATTTTTAGCCCTTTCCAAAAACTGCATGTCAGAAACCTAACACCTGAATTAGGGTGGCCCTTAAAATCAAAAAGTTTTATTTTTTGTAAGGCACCCTCACATTTCGTGTGAATACCCATAAAATATTATTTGCAAAATCTGATATCAATCGGTCAATTCTAAGACGTGCCTCCGGTTACTTAAAGTTGAGAAATTTTGTTCTGGAACTTAAAAAAAAACTTTTTTATTTTTTGTGCGACACCCTCTCATTTCGTGTCAATACCCATAAAAAATTATGTGTAAAAATTGAAATCAATCGTTTAACTCTAAGGGGTGCCCCCGGCCACTTAAAGTTGAGAGGTTTTGTTGTGGCCATTACAAAGAAAAATTTAAATTTTTTGTACGACACCCTCCCACCCTCCCAAAATTTAAATTTTTGTTTGTAATGGCCACAACCAAACCCCCCAATTTTAAGTGGCCGGGGGTACCCCTTAGAGTTGGCCGATTGATTTTAATTTTTACACATAATTTTTTTATGGGTATTGACACGAAATGGGAGGGTGTCGCACAAAAAATAAAAAAGTTTTTTAACGTCCAGAACAAAATTTCTCAACTTTAAGTGGCCGGAGGCACGTCTTAGAATGACCGATTGATATCAGATTTTGCAAACAATATTTTTAAGGGTATTCACACGAAATGGGATGGTGCCGCAAACTGTACAATGAAAAAAAAATTCTAGTGTATTCTAAGGGCCACCCTACTGAATATATATGTTTACGTTAACAGCGGAGTCCTTGGTGAACTACTCCATGCATTATGGTGGTGTGTTTTCCTGCGGTGTGGAAATTGGCTAAAATTTTCCCGACTCCTAAAAAAGGAAACAGTGAATACTGTCCAATCAGAATTATCCTAGTTCTATTTAAGATCTTTGAGGGACTTAATATGCTCAACTGTCTGACAATGTTACTAAGTTAGGTTTAATCTACTTTAGACAGTTAGGTTTTCATGAGCACCATAGCACTGCATCTATCTTGCTCGAATTTGTGATCAAATAAGACATAATATTGACAGGAAAGTACTCTCTATCTATACTACTGTTTCTTGACGTTGGTAAAGCATTTTACTCTGTTGACTATTTTCTTTTAGTGCCTAAACCCAAATCTCAATTCTTGTTTTCGTCTAGTGCTTGTACCCTAATTTATTCTTCTTGGATCAGCTTCTAATCAGCAAAGGAGTAGCTCAAGGTTCAATTTCAGATCCCTTGTTTTTTTCGCACTTCATTAATGGCATCGCTAAGTTTTTGTAACTGTTCACCTTTTCTCTGATGGTGTCCAGATCTTCCATGCTAAGCCTCGATCAAGACCTTATGATTGTGTTGAGGAGATTAATCACGACCTTAAGTGAATCTTTGAAGGAGCCCCTGATAATCGTTTGGCATTTAATCCAGCTAAATCGCAGGCGGTGCCCTTTAATTTGAATTCTGTAAACTCTTCTAATTCGACGTATATTAGACTGGGGGAGGCTATTTTCTTCTCTAACCAAGCTTGAGGTTATTTTTGATGACAAGTTAAGCTGGAAGTGAATGTTTTAGTAGAAAATTTAGTATTCACCGGAGATCTCGTAGAATAAATAGCTCTCTACCTCTTCAAATCAGGAAGCAGCTTGTTTTATCGCGTACTCTACCTTTCATCAACTATGGTAAAGAGGTTGTATCATGTTGTACTGGTGAGAATAATAGCATCCTCAAGAGAACATTTAACTATGCAGTCAAATTTGTGTACAATATAAGATCTTGTAACCACGTGTCGCCCTACGTCTTTGAGGTTCCGTCTTTTTTACCAGCTCTATCGAGTTTTCAAGTTTCAGTCTCCTACTTTTATTCACAAATGGTTTTCGGTTAGGCATTCTAGGAGGCAACTAAATCTTATTGGGAGGAAGGGAGGTAGTTAAAAGACCCTTTTAACTCTGTGTGAAGTAGACTACCCCTATAATATGGGCAAACAAAGGAATTTTTTGTGTTGACATTTTTGACATAACAAGCGCTGTTTTAAATGATGAAATCAGAGAGAAAAACTACTTCCAATTTGTTTGCAAATGTTTTCTTTTCTTTTGTTCTCTTAAACCACTTTATCAGTTGCAGTCGTTCCTGCGTTCATTCGTTCAGTGTTTTTTTTAACCGTATTCCTTGAAAGTGACGATTTTTTCTTTTTCTTTTTTTCTAAGGAATATGATTGATTTAAATAAAAACTCTGAACGAATGAACGCATTAACGACTGCAACTAAAAAAGCGGCTTTAATTCTTTGATTTTTAAAGTCTTCAAATCACAGCAACCAACTATGATAAAATATAACATGAATATTATGAATGTTTTATTCTAATTTTTAAATTATTATCATTTATATTTACTATAGTAGAAGAAATAACTTTTCGTTCATGAACTTGCTAGCGGGGCTCGTAACAAATTTTTACAAACAGAAAAACGGTGTTTTATCCTTGCACAAAATATTCTATTCTAAGACTCTATTTGGGATTATCGCATATTCAATTTTTTGTGGATATTTTTATGAATGTCAAATTATTTTAAAAATATTAAGTTTATGTTTAATTTTAAAGAAAGTGAAACAAGAATTTTATGTATAAATTTAATTAAAAAAAATTGTTTTGTATAAATTTCATATATTTTGATGTTGAATAATGCGATTGCGAATTTAATTTCGTAAAATTCAGCATTCAAGTTTCATAACATTTTTGCCATTTGCATATTTTCATAAAAAAATTTGAATTGTAATACCAAAACCTGATTTGTTAATTATGGTTAATTATGCTTAATTTTTAACGGTCTTTTCTAAAGATATACTGAAGAATTGGTCAGTAAAATTTGAGCAATTATTATTTAACCAAAATTTCGCCATGAATCGCAATTGTAATAAACTATTATCATAAACTCTTTTCAATATGCCTTTTATTCGGTCAAAGCTCAATACAGTTATGAGCTTTAAAATTCATATCTTTATCACTTTGTTTAAATCAGCGGGAGCAAATTAAGTTTAACATTTGACAATCTTGTCTAACTTACGTTATTGTATTCATTAATTGTATGATTATGTATCCGATTTTTTTGTTTTTGGAAATTAAAATTAATATATGTAAATTATATAATTAATCATTTAATGTGTTCCATATGTTATAAATGACGTAGGTTAAAAAGAAATTTTTTTTAAATTAAATGCAAAACAAAAAATGTTAATTATAGTTTTAAAGCTTTGGAGTATACGAGGAATTAAGATTTGTAGATAAGATAGAGAAAATATGACGTTTGTTGTGTTTTAATTTGTTTAAATTATATGATGAATTATTATATTAAAGCAAAAAATGAACGAGTAGATTATTTGGATAGAGTTAAAATTAAGTTAAATGCTTGATATACTGGTTTGTTTTAAGTAGTCTGTTTCCTGCTTATATATGGGATAGTAATAAAATTAAAAGAAATACACCATGACATTTAGAAAGGTGTAAAGCACTAAACAATTAGTTCTATAACATATAAAATATGAAAGAGTCCAAAATATTTCATGTTAGGATAGCGAAAATAAAAATAAAATAAGTAGTAGAAAGAAAATTTGTATTACCAATAATCCAACCAAAAATAATCCAGTCGAATACAGTGCATCCACCAGCACTTCTAGAATATCACCTTGGCTACTGGTTAGTAATATTTTACTGCTATTTCCAGCGGTATGTGATAAATCACGGTTAACTCGTATGTCAATTGGTATTGGGTTTGGAGTAATTGTGACAACACCAATTATAGATCAAAAATTAAAAAAATTTACAAATCAATAAAAACTGATTCCCTCCATGATCGAATTACCACAAACAAACTGAATTCTAGCATGATAACAAAAATATTGAGGAAGCAATATTCACATTGGTAAAATGGTGTAGAGTTTTCGTTAAATTAAGATAAAAAATTTATTTTATTCACTAATAAATACCATTTAATATAGAACACAAAACGCGAATACCTATGATTTCAATGTAACAAATATAACATTTACGGTTTTTTATAACTTCAACGTTTATAAACTAATACTTTTAAATAACAACTGGCTATCCACATCACCTATCGTCGTAGTGAAGAAAACAATCAAAGATAGGTTTCCAATACCGAATATGGACGACTATTTGCAACGATTAGCAAATAATAAATATTTTACAGTTTTAGATTTGGCATCTGGGTATTACCAAATCCCAGTCGAGGAACGTTCTAAAAACTGACATCATTCGTGACCTCAGATGGCCAATACGAATTTGAGAGAATGCCGTTTGGCTTAGCTAACGCACCTATCGTATTCCAGCGGTTAATGAACCAAATTGCAACCGAATTAGATGATAAAATTGTTGTGTATCTTGATGACATAATACTGCCGAGTAAAACAGTTGAAGAGGGGATAGAATTATTACATAGGATTTTAGTTAAAATAAAAGAATATGGGCTTACATTGAAGATGTTTAAAGGTAAATTCATTTGCGAAGAGGTTGAATTTTTAGGCCATGAAATAAGTGGTGAGGGAATTAGACCTGGAAATAACAAAATTGTATGCGTAGACAAATTTCAACCACCGACTAATGTCCACCAAAAACGGCAGTTTGTAGGTCTTGCCTCATATTTTCGCAAGTTCGTACCATGTTTCTTTAATAACCAAACCAATGACAAGATTGACCAGAAATAATATAAAATTTACTTGGACGAGCGAAAAGGACGAAGCGTATAAAAAACTTAAATATAAATTAATTAGACGAGATCTTTTAGTGTTATTCAATTTTAGTAAAACACATGTAGTCCATACAGATGCTAGCGTGGCGTTTTGTTGCAACTAGAGGAAGATGGTGAGCTCCACCCAATAGCTTATTTTAGTCGTCATATTACGGATTTGGAAAAACCGCGCTTGCGGTTGTAGGAACGATAGACCGTTTTAGGTGTTACCTTTTACGGAATAGTTTTACAGTAGTGACTGATTGTAGTTCGGTAAGAACAGCCTCATCAAAACGGGACATGGTGCCCCGAATCGCAAGATGGTGGCTTAGGATACAAGACTACGATTTCGATATTAAGCACCGAAGTGGGAAACAGATGATGCATATCGACGTACTTAGTCGTAGATTAGATGTGTTTAATATAGAGAGCATGGATACTAATTGGATAGGTGTATTGCAGGATAGTGATCCTGAGGTAATTAAAATCAAACAGAACTAAAATGATGTCAAATATGGTGACTTCATTGTTGATCATGGTAGACTATATGGGAAGGTAGGAGACGAATTATTATTTTACGTACCGAATTGTATAAGAAGTAGAGTCTTGCGAACATTTCATGACGATATGGGTCACTATGGTGTGAAAAACATTGGATGCGCTCCGTAGAACTTTCTGCAACAGGAACAGGAGAGGTTCAATTTAAAGTTTAAAACACCGAGGTGTTATCAAGTAGGAGACCATGTGGTAGTTTTTCGTGAACCGCCTGCCACAAGAGAAAGCAGAAAATTAAGCCGACGATTCCCAGGGCCTTATGTGGTAACAAATGTGTTGTTTGGTGATCGGAAGTGATGTTAAACGGTGATACTAAGTAATTGTCCCATCGGATCATCTTTAGTAAATGGGCCAGATGAAGAGTTAGGATGCAGGAATTCGGAAGAGAATTGAGGGCAATCCAGTTGTCAGGAAGGCTGAATGTTACAAGCTGAGGAACAGCTCCATCTATTATCATTTCTTCACTATTAACAATATTTGTTCAATGTATGGTTTTGTTTTAGAATGTTGGTAGGGTCGACAAAAAACAAGCCTATATATATAATTTAGGGTGGCCCTTAAAAAAAAATTTAATTTTTTGTACGGCACCCTCCCATTTCGTGTCAATACCCATAAAAAAATTATTTGCAAAATTTGAAATCAATTGTTCAATTCTAATGGGTGCCCGGCCCACTTAAAGTTCAGAGGTTTTGTTCTGAGCCTAAAAAAACTTAAATTTTTGGTACGACACCCTCCCATTTCGTGTCAATACCCATAGAAATGCCGCAAACTGTAAAATGAAAAAAAAATTCTAGAGTAACCTAAGGGCCACCATAATATATAAAGGGTGTAGAATAAAAACACGTATTTTATGAGAGAGTTGTGATATTTTTATTGGATTATAAAGAAGACATGTTCCGATTAAGTATGGAATAAAATATCCAGCAAATGGCCTCCACGGCTCTGATGACAGGCCATTACTCTTTTCATGAAATTTTCTATGACTTTTACACATAGATGTGGCTGTATCTCACTGATGACGCGTTGGATCTCTGATTTGAGCTCGGGAACTGTTTCTGGTTTATTCGCATAATCCCGAGATTTCACAAAACCCCAAAGAAAAATAATCGCATGGCGTTAAATCGCACGATCTTAGTGTTTGAGATAATGTATTCTGAAAATCGTTGCTGCAATAAGTCGATTGTTTCATGCACCGTGTTGCAGATGGCGCCGTCCTGTTGAAACCACATGTTATCCAGATCCACGCCGTCCAGTTGAGGCCACAAGAACTCCGTTATCATATTCCTGTTCACAGTCACTTTTGTAATTGTCGTTTTTGTCGTTTTGAAAAGAAATTCTTCTACAAAGGGATATTTGAACCGAATATTGGTGTCCCAATCTTTATGTCGCTCAAGCAATGAAAGACGACATAATTTGGATTGAATTATGTAATGCACGACAGCATTATACACTTTATGGTAAATGATAAAATTATTGAACAACTTTCAATCATTGGTAGCTGCTGCATGTGATCGAAGCTAAGGAGATCCCTGAGAGCCATAGAAGTCAGTGGCATTCGCAAAACGGTGGAAAGGTGTCGTATAAAAGGCTGTAAAGGTTCAATATTTCATAGGATAGAAGTTTAGTATCAATTGAAATATTCTGAAAAGAAGAAATGCTAATTTGCTTAGGCCCCATTTAACTTCGATAACATAAAATTTTTATGTAATTTTTATGTTAAAATTTTTATGTTTTTTATGTTATGTTAGCTGCTGCATGTGATCGAAGCTAAGGAGATCCCTGAGAGCCATAGAAGTCAGTGGCATTCGCAAAACGGTGGAAAGGTGTCGTATAAAAGGCTGTAAAGGTTCAATATTTCATAGGATAGAAGTTTAGTATCAATTGAAATATTTTGAAAAGAAGAAATGCTAATTTGCTTAGGCCTCATTTAACTTCGATAACATAAAATTTTTAGTTCAATCAATACTGTTATTCATTAGGTTTCGGAAAATGTTGGGCCATTAATAGTAAGCCATATGCATATAATAAGTATATTTTATCATTTAGTAACTTTCCAAATAAGTTAAAGAAAGTTATACTTGATGAAGACTAAAAAGACTAAATTTTAAATTGATGTTTTATGCTATATTACCGATCTATGTTTTGCATTTATTGAAAAATGTTGTTATAATTTTACAAAATGAAAATAATTTAACAGTAAAACAATATGCAGTTAGTAATTAGATGGTTAGCTTTAAGAGTATAGAGGCTGTTTTGGTAAGCTGACGTAACCTATCTTATTATTCAGCTTTTTGACTATCCATTACCCCACTTAGCATCTAAGTCGCATCTGTAATTCAAATCTTAGAAAATGGAGGTGACTACGATTTTAACCGTCAGCTATATTATACGTATAAGATGTAATGGTTTCTAAACACACTTGAATATACATTGCCTGTGTGTATTAATTTCTAATATTATTTCCCAACAAATTCATTCACTCATTGTTGAATTAGTTACAAAGAAATCGCAAAAATGACATACCAATATTTGTTAAAATCTTGGTTTTTGTCCTTCGTAGAATTTATAAATCAACCGCTCATCAACATAGTAACATAAACAGATATGCAACCTCAACAAAATAAAACCATATTCAAAAAATTGTCAAAACCAAAACCACATTTTAAAAATCATCAAACTGTAACCGAAATCACATTCTAAAAATCATCAAGATGAAACCAAATTCGAAAAAAAATAGTAATCAAACCTCGGTAGAAAGCTTCATATCCGTCTTGCCATTGGTTCTTTTAATATACTTGGCGCTACGCGATGTAATGAAAAACTTTCTACCTAAGCATTATTAATTGACTCCGCATTTTTTCTTAAACTCTGGAATGGTTTAATACAAATATTGTAATTTTTAATAAATTGTCTGACGAAAACCCCAACAATAACATTTTAGTCAAAACCGAAACTTATCATTTATAAAAACCAAAACCGAACCTAAACTCAAAACTTGTCGTTTAGAAAAATGAAAATTGAAACCGAAACCAATATTTTCTATTTTACAACAATTTTACAACAATCATCAATATCTGAATAAGAAAAAATTCAATCTGATTAAACTCATTCTTTTTTTTCAACAAAAATTATGAAAAAAGATCGCTGAGCATCAATTTGAAAAAAAGATAAAAGATGCTCAATTGAAAAACAAAACGTAACGAGAAATGAGTGATAATGTTCAATCTTTTTTATAGGATCAACTTTTTGAATATCTTTTCTCAAATGAAAATATGATTCAAAATATTATAAGGAAAGATTTTCAAAACGGAAAAGAAAAAAATATTCATGGATTTGCTCTATAAAATTATAATCTATCTGCATTTGATCTTCAAACATACTTTCATTTTTGTCTCTTTCACATTTTATTACTATTATTGCCTTAGAAATCTAGACTAAAATGTCATCATTTTTATAATATTAATTATCTGGGAATTAAACCAAAAAAATTAAAAAAAAAAATTAATATTAAAAGATTTCGACGAGTACCAACAGTTTCTTCAATAAAAAAGATTAATTAATTATTTATTTAAATTATGAAGTGTTTAAGTGTTTAAGATTTTTTTTCATTTTAAATCATTCTATCACTTCTGTTTTCATAAATACGTTTATCATTTTATTTCTATAAATAAAATTAAAATGTTTTTGTTCTAAAAATAACTAACCATAATGCTTCTGTTCATAAACCAAAAATAATAAACGTTATTACTTTAAATCCATATTTAAATAGCTTCAGCAATATTTAAATCAATTGTTATTCTTATTATTATTATTGTTATAGGTATCGTTATTTTTCAGTTTAATATTATTCATTTGTTTTATAGGAGGTGTGACTTATTTAACTGTAAACAAGTTCAAAAGAACCAACAGATTAATTAATTATAAATAGCAAAAATCTCTTCTTCCACTTAAAAAACATTGGGAATTTTACTACTGTTGATAAACTTAAATCGATGGCGCACATGGGTATCAATGAAACCGATAACGATTTATTTATAACAATAATTAAAAAACTTTTTAATCTGATTGACGTAAATTAATTTTTTAATTATATTATAAGATAATCTTTCGACTTTCATTATTTAAATATAATTTATATACAAACAAATTTTTAAATTGCTAATCGGTTGGCTACTAATTTATAGCTGAGTTTAAAGTATCAATAAATTGTTGTGTTTATTTGTGGAAAATATTATAGATTGGAGGCTTGTGATTTACAGTAAACGTGCATTTATGGTTTGTTGATAAATAATTGAATTTTCTAAAGGGATATAACATAAATATTAAAAAATTGCTTCATCTGACGTTTTACACACTAATTTAAAAATGCCAAGTCGCCTGATTTTATTTTTTTAGTCAAAGGCTAGTCAATTTAGCAACTGTGGCAAACAGTTCAATTGCAACAGCCACGAAACAAAATATTTTAACTTTTTGTCTTTAGTTGTAACCACATGTGATGTTGGAATGCCATTCTTTGAAATTTAGAAGTCAAGAATGGCAGCCGCCTCTTTAATGTTTGACCGTAACGATCTGAATTCTAAACGTGTTGTGAGATCTCACCGTTGCAAATAAGAATAAAATCAACGTTAATTTTGCTATTTCTATTAACCAAACGTTACCTTTACGAACTTCCCGTTTAGTTCGTGTGTCGTTCTTTTAAATCTGAGTAAAAGCTGTTTTGAAAGACGAAATGGTTCTCGACCTCTGATTTGCCTTGAGAACGAATGGAAAATATTTTTTGGTATATGTCCATTCCCTTAGTAGAAAAACATTGGAAAGGTATTATAAGTTACCAGTACACTACTATCCTGGAAAATTGCTTAACTCAAATATCATATATTCGATCCTAATTCTTCGAATACAACGAAGCTTCTGTCCATTTTTTAAAAGGTTTTAACATGAAAGACATACACAGTGCACCGTTCTGTACTTTACAACCTAGATTGGTAACCTGATGATTAAGAAAGTTTTAGGAATCCCAAATCAACTGATTGGGATGTACAGATCACTTCTTAGCCAAATGTTTCTAGACGTTGATCGTTCGATCAACTGTATACAAGACATTGACAATGTTGCATACCAAATTCAAGAGTGTATGGTCAAGGTTTTGAAGAATTTTGTCCACTCAGGGCGTTCAATTATGAATTAAACTCACGCTGGTGGAACAGAAAGCTGAGATCTACAGTCAGGAAGCTTTTAAAGATAGCCAAGCGAACAAATAATACCGATGACTGGAGCGCTTACCGTACTAGCCGGAGGGAATATAAGTACAGTATCCGAGGTGCTAGAGAGATTGCTTGGAAAAAGTTCTGTGTCAATTGAGAGCTATCCTGTGGCAGCAAGGCTTCATAGAGCACTCTCAAAGGAATCCAAATACCAACCAAGCTTACTGCTTATGCCAACTCGGCAGTATACGGCATCTGTGGAAGAAACGGCGCAACATCTGCTTTGTACACATTTCCCAGGCAGCAGTTCCACTGCTGGTTTGAAGGAACAACCAAGTGTTTCTCCAAATAAAGAGAGCTGGATCTTGGCTGGGAATATGGTGAACATCAGATCTCTGAGATGGGCCATAGATTCCTTCAACCCGTTCAAATCGCCGGGTTCCATCAGAACCGGAATCTATCCATGCATGCTACAAAATAATGTGGATGGCCTCATCGAATCATTGCATAATATTTATAAAGCATGTATGGCATATGGATATATCCCAGAAGCGTGGCGAAAAACTAGAATTGTTTTCATACCTAAAGCAGGTAAAAACAACTACAGTGAAGCCAAGTCATTACGGCCAATAAGTCTCAACTCCTTTGTCCTCAAAACTCCGGAAAGATTGGTTGATCGTTATGTAAGGGACACCGCCTTAATACAATTTCCACTAAGTATCAATCAGCATGCATACCAGATTGGGAAATCGGTAGAAACAGCTGCGCATCATTTGGTGAGTAAAATTGAAAGAGCCAAAGAATTCGCTTTGGGTGTTTTTTTTGGATATAGAAGGGGCTTTTGATAATACCACCTTCGAATCAATCAGAACTGCGGCATCACAACATGACATCAACCACACGATCTCTAACTGGATTGTGTCTATGTTGAGTTGCCGCAGTGCCTTTGTGGAAATGGGTAATACAACTGTTTCAGTTTCAGTCAAACGAGGTTGTCCACAGGGTGGTGTTCTTTCACCTCTTCTGTGGACTTTGGTAGTTGATAGTCTTCTTAATAGACTGAATCAATCGGAACCCTATTCTCAGGGTTATGCTGACGAAATCGCCATACTGGCGATTGGGAAAGACCTTCGCACTCTGGTAGATCTGATGCAAAATTCACTGAAGTTGGTTGAAGAGTGGTGTGGGGAGCAAGGACTTTCAGTCCATCCTTTCAAATCGCAGATATTATTTATCAACAAAAGAAAAGTGTCTGCAACATCAAGTCTGTATCCTTTCAGTATGCAGTTAAGCTACTCAGATGAGGTAAAGTTTGTAGGCATTATTATTCTCGACAAAAGGTTGAATTGGAATAGTAACTTAACAAAAAAATTGATAAGGCTGTTATTGCCTTTTGGCAATGCCGCCGATGCTTTGGAAGTAATTGGGGTCTCAATCCCAAAATCATCTTATGGATCTACATAGCTATAATCAGACCAACACTTGTTTTTGCATGTGTTGTCTGGTGGCCAAAGACGGATAAACAGTACATTAGCACGGTAAGTTAAATAAAATCCAGAGAATGGCATGCTTAGGTATAAGTGGCTCAATGCGCACAATACCAACACTGTCGTTGGATGCCATGTTGAGTCTTTCTCCTTTACATCTACATGTGGAGTACATGGCTAAAAGGGCTGTCTACAGACTACACGTGGCAGGAACGTGGGTAAACAGAGGGAAAACTTGCGGTCATGGTCAGATTCTTGACAGATTACGGATAGTTTGTCCTGAAATCGATATGCATAGTGACGTCATGACCAAAGTATATAACTTTGAGAAACCCGCTGAACTGATCATCTCTTCTAGAGAGGAATGTGAGGGATCTTGGTCTGACTGGTCTTCCAGCGAAATTTACGTCTTCTATACGGATGGCTCACTGTTGAATGGAAGTGCAGGATCTGGCTTAAGCTTGGAATTAAATAATGTAGCAATAAGTAGCAATAAATTTTCTCTTGGACGGTTTTGTACAGTCCTCCAAGCGGAGGTATATGCTATCAATGAATGCACACACGTAATAGCATGTTTGCGTCTGCAGGGTAAACAAATTTGTATTTACTCGGATAGCCAAAGAGCTATCAAAGCACTTGTAAGCCGAGAGACTACTTCTAAACTCTTCAATAAGTGTAGAAAAAACCTCTGTAGGATAGCGCAACTCAACAACATCACGCTGTGTTGGGTTCCAGGTCATAGTGGCATTGGATGATGCGGACCTTATGATGGATGCTCTGCGGAATGCGTCATCAACAGGCAGACGAAGTAAGATGTTTTTTAGCATTTCAGATAAAAATGTTAATTTTCTTTTAAGCTTGAAGAGGAAAACTCTTAGCTCTGTGATCGGTGTCCTAACAGGACATGGACATTTAAATAAATATCTCTTCACGATGGGACTTATAGATAGTCCTATCTGTGATGTTGTCTTGAAGAGGAGGAGGACTCTGAACACTTTTTGTGTGTATGTCCGGCCTTCTCTAATGTTACAACTAGAATTTTTGGCTCTAATAGACATAAACCAGACAGAAAGGTTTGTGGAATAGTTGTTATGAGGCCATACTCGGACACGGCGCTGTGTACCGAAGAGTCTGCGTGCCAGGACAAGTTCGCCTCGCACAACCTGTCCACCCCCTTCTATCTATCTATCTATCTAACCTGATGATTAAAAAGTTTGATGACAAAAACTTAATATTACAAACAGTCACAGTCAGTCGGTCACACAGCTAAAAACCTTAAACAAAAGCAAAATCAAGGAATCAAATTTATATCTTAAAAACTAAATTGATAACTAAAATGTAAAGAAAACCAAACCGAAACTAAAAGAACAAGCTGTAAGATTATATTAACTGCATTTTATTGATATTTGAAACTACGTCAATTCCAGATAATACTAAACCAGGTTAAATTTAAATTTAATTACAAAATCGTTGAAAAATAAATAAATAATTCGTTTATATGGAACAAGAATATATAATATATAACATTCATTTTAGCGATTGTATCTTTATTTTTTCAACAAAAATAGTATAAATTACGGTGTAATTTTGTTTTCTACTACTTTTCTTCATGCGTAATTTGTAATAGAATTTTGTTATTGCGAAGAGATTCATGAAAAATTAAAGCCCAAAGGCATTTTCACGTAAAAGTAAATCGCGATTTTTAAAAATAAATAAAGATTGCATAGCAGAAAAACAGAAGAAGAGCAAGTTATATTAATTATGGTAAAAATCTGAAACACACGTGAATTTTTCAGACTTTTAAGCTTTCTTCGACTTTGAAAATAAAACTGTTATTTAATTATAACCTAATTTGAAACATTGCAAATATAAAAATCTAAGCTTATACCTGTGTGGTACTGGGTGGTAGAATAGTACCAAAGTGTCTCCCTGCTTGTCGTAAAAGGCGACTAAATGGTTTGAGAAAATCAGATGCAGACATGGAGAACAACTTGAGGTGAGTCTGGGACACCGTTAATACCTTTAGGAATATACCATTGATAAACATACTAGCCTATGGGTTGCCACGACAAGTTTTAGAGAAGATAGACAGGTCAGACCAATTTAAAAGAATGGATTGCTTTATGGAAATGTTGATTGATATGAATGACACTACCCCGCCGGTCACTACACCTTTGGTGAGTGACCCTGGGACGTGTAGTCTTCGGACTCCACGGGTCAGAACTCGAAACATTCCGGGAGCGAGCAAAATAAATCAATTTAGAAGACATTTAGAACAACATATAGAATAGGATCGTGGAAAAGTTACCAGCTAGAAGAAGTGATGACCAGAAGAAAGATTGATATACTGTACAAAAGACTAAATGGAAAAATCTGGGCAACAAATCTAGGTTCTTAGACACCAGAACAAAAAGATTTAAGATATACTATCATGGCTTAGAAAATCGTGGTTGGTGTGATAATTTCAAAAGAGCTACAGGACTCCATTAACAAAGTGAGCGACCGTATTATGAATGTCAGGTTGGTGCTTAACAAAAGTATATGGAACATCATACGCGCTTATGCACCACAGACAGGGTGTTCTGATACTGAAAAAGCAATATTTTGGAGGGATTTTGGAGGACGTCATGGCACAGCATTGTTTATTGTTGACAGAACTTCATGTTGATGGCAAAGGAAACGAGAAAGATACCTTAGTTATAACACCAAAGATCAAGTGGAATAAACTGAACACTCCTAATGAATTACAATTCGTGAAAGAAATGCAGCAAAGGTTAATGGACATCGTTGAGACGAAGGCCGAACTGGACGCCGACGAGATGTGGCAGGCATTTCAGGATGGATGCGTATTCAAAGCGAATAGTGGGAAAGCGAAGTGTATTGGGTGTTTCAAAAGGACGACTTAACATCAAAAAAGAATCATGGTTTTGGAAGTGGAAAAATTGTATGAAGATCTAGAGTCACCTGATGGATGTAACATGAGTTATAAGATAGCAGCATAAAGGCAAAATAACACAAGACCAATCATCTCGCCAAAATTCATTGAAGACGAGTCTGGAAAAGTTATTACAGCAAACTTTTGAATGAAGAGTTTCCCAGAACGGAGATTCCGTCTGGTTTAGATGATTTTTCCAAGAAAGAGGTTAAAGACGGGATGAAACAAATCAAACGAGATGAAATACCGTCGTAAATGTGAAAAGTTGCTGGTGCGATTGCAATCACATTCCTTTGTATTTTATTCAACCAAGTCAAAAATGGGGACCTAATGCCAAAGGCTTTTCGGGAAAGTTTTCTGTTACCTTTTTATAAAGGAAAGGGAGACTCGAGAAAGTGTGGAAAGCACAGAGGAGTGAAGCTGCTATTGCACACCAAGAAGATATACGAACGCGTCGTTAACAACAGAATATTACCGATTGTTACACATAAAATACATCCCAACCAATGTGGCTTCATGCCTGGTAAATCAACAGCAGATGAAATCCAACAATGCTCATTGAAAAATTCGTGATCGTGTTCCTCGTGATTTGATCTGGACAGCTTTGAGAAGTCACGGGGTTACAGAAATCTATGTAAAATAAATAATCGATATGTATCATGAAGTCGTTACAAGAATTCGATGCTCAGCAGGTACTTCTGATCCCTTTTCAGTTCAAGTAGGAGTAAATCAGGGGAGCGTTTTGAGCCCTCTTTTGTTCAACATTGTTGTTAATTACTTAATTGGTAACATCATTAGAAAATTGGTGCTTAGTGTGCTCTTTGCTGACGATGTTGGACTGGCAAGTGATGACGTTTCAAGATTGCAGGAGATATTCAACTTTTGGAAAGCTAAACTGGAAAATAATGGCCTTAAGACCAGCGAGTCAAAAACCGAATTTAGCGATCAAATGCTCCTCGACCAGATATTATGATCAACAACAGAGTCATGCCTAAATGTACAAGCTTCAAATACTTGGAATCAGTTCTCTCCAAAAACGGCAGTTGCAGTGCAGACGTGAACCATAGAATAAGTGTGATTTGGCTGAAATGGCAACAAAATTTGCCAATATTTTGTGACAAGAGAATGTCAAACAAACTCAAAGGGAGAGTTTTCACTCACCCGTTGTGAGACCAGCACTAACTTACGGCGCAAAGTGTTGGACAATGTATAGCGAGTATGAACAAGATCTTAATACTACGGAGATGAAGATGATGAGGCTATCGATGGGAGCCATAAAGTTTGACCATATAAAGAGCGAGCCCATAAGAAGATCTATTCATGTTGAAGATCCTATCAATGAGAAACTGAAAAGGGAACGGCATAACTGGTTTGAAAAAGAGTAGCTGATGACACAAATGTAACCAAACCGATGTTAGATCTTGAGGTACCTGCAGTGAGAAAACGGGGAAGACCAAAGAACAGCTGAGTTGGGCAGATGAAAGAAATTCAAAGAAATTATGGTCTATCAACATCAGAAAGAGAGGAGAGAATCAATTCAAGGATGATGCTACATTCCACATTAAACGCCAACTCTGGAGGTCACTGACCTGTAACCAGGAACATTTTCTTTGATTGTAGTCGTTGAAGAAGAAGAAAAATCTAGACTTACATTTAGTTGGAACAAAGAAATGAGAATATGAAACAAAATAAATTGATTAAAATTTGAATATCATAATGTAACTTTACGCAAAAAACTTATTTAAAAGTTTTAATCCAAGAAAAATTAAGAAACTAATTATTTTTTATAATTTAACTGTTACTACTACTCGGACAGCCTTAATACAGTCAGGTTTTGATAAGGGCCTTAAAGGCAAACTCTATTGGGGCAATCTGATGTGGGCCGTTCCGGGCTTGAATATCCTTTAAGATCATCCTTATTTGAAATCCGGCCCTTATATGGGTTTTCGTATTGGACCCCTAGTTGGGCAATTTGATCAGGGCCTGTAACAAAATACCACTAGGTTTTGACCTATTAAATTTTATATGATGTATTTGATCCGCACCTGATCCGACTATCCCAATCAGACCTGCTTGGGCAAAAGCATTACACTTATGATCCGGATCCAATCGATCTATGGCAAACCTGATCAGGGCCTTATTTAAGCCCCAACAAATTTCTGATCGGGTACATATTTCAGTTTATTATGCTCGGACAACGATGTACGTCAAACAAGCGTCCAAGTGCTTAAACTGGTTAATGGTCTTCATTAATGTCATTTGGCCAGTTAAAATTGTTAAGATTTAAGGAGCTTTCTCTCTAAACGACGTCTAGTCGGCCCCAGCAAAAAAGTTAAAAAGTAGGATAGTTTCCAGACGAAATGTTTTTCAGGTTAATCCGATTTAACAAAATAGCTTGGTGTGATAGGATTAGTTGAAAAAATTGAGATCAAACAATAGTCCAAACCAGATATTTTCGATTTGTACGCCGATTTGTAGGTCACAACCTACAATATATCTGTTCAAACCAGTTCTTTATTGAGCATTTCGTGCACGTGGTATTTCGTAAAATGAAACCTTAATTGGTTGCTAGAATCGTAGGATTGAGAACATTCAGACTGATTTTTGGGGGTTTTAAGAAACTAAGCATTATTTATATTCAAATGAATTATTTCACAAATTTTTCAATTCAATTGATAAGATAACCGATCAATGAATTGTCATCATCGAGTATCTATTGCTAACTGTTGGTCAAATTGTGAACAAAACTACAAATATTTCTCAAATTTATACTATTTGGAATGAGACTTTTATATAGAGACTGGTACTGGTTGCTTAGCTTTTTAGACAAAACCCACCAATTATGAAGATGACTAACAAAAACTTAAGAAACAGAAACCAAATTTATCAGTTAACCAGTCACTGATATCGACTAGCAACTCAAACAACACAAATATTTTTACTTATTATCTCAAATCAAAACAGATTTTCTATAATCTTGAAATCCTTGATTTTTGTTATTCTTTCTTTGCATAAAAAAATATAATAATTTTATTATTTAAATAAATTAAATTTGTTATTTTTTTGAATACCTTGTCGATATCATTCTGGGGGCTCGTTCGATAAAAACACCTCATTTATGTAATTAAAATGCAAAATATTTTGTTATTCGTAAACAAATAAAACTTGATTTTTTATTTTATTCACAGTATTGTTGTTGTTCTAGAAAATGTATATATATAAGACATAATTTTTCATAAGATAACATTTCAGTTGTTTAATTTTTTTTATCGATCTAAGAACAAAAGTGAATTTAAAAAGAAAAGAAAGTGTTTAGTGATAATGGTAAAAATTAGAAGCCCTCATTATCTTAATTTTTTTAAATTAAATTCGTTAATTATTTTTGTTTCCAGACAAGTTATACGGATAAGGGAATAAAGGTTGTGAAGAAATAAAATTAAAACACAAACCAAATTTAAAATTTTTGTTTTTTACTACAGCCGTCTACGGGACAATTTTTAGCATTTGATCATTTAACATTTTGGGTTTCCAACGCCCACCAAGCAGCTAGTTTTTATACAACTCGTTTAGGATTCGAACCATATGCATATCAAGGTTTAGAAACAGGGAGTCGAAAACTGGTTAAACATGTCGTTCGTCAGAATAAAGTAAGAATATATTAACTAAAAATATAATTTGAATGACAAAAGATAAAACAGATTTAATTAATTAATAGATTATATTCGTATTTGTTTCATCATATGAGACTGATAATATCGAAATAGGCAATCACATTACCAATCACGGCGATAATGTACATGATGTTGCATTTGAAGTCGAAGATTTGGATGGAATTTTAAAACATGCAAAAGAACAAGGAGCAAAACTTGTGAAAGATTTGTGGACGGAAGAGGATGAATTCGGAAAAGTTAGATTTGTTTCTTTACAAACATTCGGGGATACGATTCACACATTGGTGGAACGTAATGGATATAAAGGATTATTTTTACCAGGTTTTAAGAAACCATTAGTAGAAGACGCTCTTCTAAAAATCTTACCACCAACTTATTTAAACTTTATCGATCATGTTGTTGGCAATCAACCCGATTTACAAATGGAATCAGCAGCACAATGGTATGAGAAAGTATTACAATTCCATCGTTTCTGGTCGGTTGATGATAGTCAAGTAAGATAGAAAAATGTAACCCTCAACAATTTTTAAATTATTTAATTTTAGGTCCACACAGAATATTCAGCTCTTCGTTCAATTGTAATGGCAAACTATGAAGAAACCGTCAAAATGCCAATTAACGAACCAGCACCGGGTAAAAAGAAATCACAAATTCAAGAATTTGTTGAATATCATGGTGGTGCTGGGGTACAACATATCGCATTAAATACATCTAATATAATCGAAGCTATAATTAATTTAAGAGCTCGTGGAATGCATTTCCTGACAATTCCAGATTCGTATTATGATTTATTGAAAGAAAAATTAAAAGGCAGTAAGACGAAGATTAAAGAAGATTTTGATGTTTTAAAAAAGTTACGCATCTTAATTGATTATGATGAAAACGGATATTTGTTGCAAATTTTCACGAAAAATATGCAAGATCGACCGACTTTGTTTTTGGAAGTGATTCAACGATATAATCATAATGTAAGTCAAGATATATATTGAAAGTTATATTGAAAAATATGCCATTTATTTTTATCTTTGTTAGGGGTTTGGGGCTGGTAATTTTAAAGCATTATTCGAATCGATTGAAATCGAACAAGAGAGACGAGGGAATTTATAAGAAACGTAACTTTTACCAAACTCAACTTTAACACCACATCACTTAAAATTAAATTGTTTATCAAAATAAAATTATTTAAATGTTTAATGGGAGAAATATGTTGGGAGAAATATGTGCGAAAAGATCCAAATTAATTTGAGTTTTTTTAAATTATTTTTGTTTTAAATAAAAGTTGTTACATGGATGGTTTTTATGATTTATGAAAATTTGTATTAAGTTTAATTATTGTTGTGCAATAAGTACACTTTTATTCTCTCGCAAATTCGTCAAGAATCAAATAGTTCATTAAACATTTCATCATACATCACGTTGGAATATTCTTTCTTCACCGTTTTCACACATAAATTCTCGTAAATTTTTTCATAGAGTTAAGTCAGATTAGAATAATTTCATACAATTTCTATGAATGACATCGCGTGATTGACTTAATCGAGAAGGTGGATATTTTGGGTCGAATTTTCACGGAACCCTATATAATGAAACCAATTTCGAAGCAATATTTCACGCAATCAGAGTTCATGCAATCAAAGTTTTTGAGAAATATGTAAGGGTCTCTTATTCTAATAAACAGAACCTACATTCGCAACATTCTCCGCTCAATTTTCTTAAGGTATTTCCTTGTCAGCAGTTTTAGGTTATTGCTATTTAGTCTTGAACAAATTGTTGCTCTCTTAAACAGCCCAATCAATTCCTTGGACTACTTTAAACGGGTGGTCTTATCCCTTATCATATAATTTAATAGATCATCATTTAATAGATAGTGTAAGTTCAAATTCTACAACAGGGTCCTGCGCCAACGATAAGCTTTGAAAAAACAAGACAAATTCCGCACAAAACACTATAAAAACGAGTTGATAAATTTTATGAATGACAAATAAACAAGCTAGGTAGGACCGACTATTTAGAATTCTTAGAACTTTTCCAATTATTCCTCGTATACTTCCTAAAGCACCTGTTCTTGACGAGTCCGACAACTTTTGTAC
This sequence comes from Diogma glabrata, assembly GCA_963693315.1. NCBI lineage: Eukaryota > Metazoa > Arthropoda > Insecta > Diptera > Cylindrotomidae > Diogma > Diogma glabrata. The sequence continues at coordinate 3,263,316 of OY856186.1, read as the reverse complement.
CTGCCATTTTCTTCGATTAGGCCGCGTTTTGATTTGGCAAACTCCAAAAAATGCCATCTGTCAAGTCCGACAACCCAAACATGCCAAAATGTCAATTGTCGGACTCGACAATAGCAGACAAATTTTTGTCGACAAGGTTACCCTCGTTTTCTAAAACAAATATCCACCGCACATTAATAAAAAACAAAACTGTAGTAGTATATTTACAAGATCTCGGGAAATCGGCATTTTTTGGAGTTTTGGACAGGCCGCCTCACGAAGTGTAAAATATGTGGTACTCATCAAAAGAAAGAGGCAAGGGCCTGGTGACTATTAGTCTAATAATTGCTTAGAAGCAAAAAGAAAATCTTCTTACAAGAAGCCTTGGTTTGACAACGAATTGAGCGAACTTATCTAAAAACACAACGTTTTCTAAAAATTAAAAATTAAATATCCGAGCAACACCTATTTTTCTTAAATGTTTCTCAATATAAAATCAGAAACCAAAAAGCTCATAAATACTAATAAAAAAAATTATTACACCAACCTCCTAAAAGAAAACTATAAAAAGCCGAGATATCTATGGTCTTGCTTTTATGAAATTCTCTATAATAGTCACTCCAAACTGGAATACGTTCCATTTAATTTAATATTTAACAATATTTTTTGTGAAGACCAACGGATAAAATCAAACGAATTTAATGATTTTTTCAAAACATTGCCCAGGAAATTGCAAGTTCATGTTCAGTGATTAAAAATTCAACTCCTACCGAGCTTTAAGAAAGCATCCTAAGCAACCCGATATTACTCTCTGACTTAACCTTCGTATTAGTAGATGAAATTAAAAGCTACATCTCTCAACTGGATAATAGTACTGCGAAAGGCTCTGACAATATTTCTGTTAAATTCATCAAAAGGAACCAACATTATATTTTGCCTTCTCTAGTGGAGAATATAAACACAGCCTTCATAACCTCTACCTTTCCATCCAAACTCAAAATTGCTTAAACTACACCAATATTTAATTTTGGCTCAAAAACAAATAAAACAAACAATACAGAATCCATATCCATCTGCCCATTGATATCCGAAATAAGAATCAATTTGGATTCCAAATAAAATGTTGTACTGCATCTGCCTCACTCTATCTCATTGAAAACATATATAGATAGAAATTTGAAAAATAAAAAACAACAGGATGTTTATTTATTCACTTAATTAACGCATTCGATTGTGTTAACTTTGATATTCTAAAAATAAAGCTAATTAAAATTGGGATAGCAGGAAACATTTTCAAACTGCTTTGCGACTATCTAAAAGAACGTCTTCAACACAGTCGAAAAAGCGATATTCAACCGAATAAACTTAAAGTACAGTGCGGAGTACCGCATGGATGGTTTTCGGGGCCAATGCTTTTCCTTATTTATATGAATTTATATTGTGATTATATCAATTTATTTATATGATTTTCAAACAAGAATGATTTGACAAACTGTAGTTGTTTGCCGACGACATAGCTCCAACAAACGGATCACTTAATAATGAAACACTTATTAGTGAAATGAAGTCGGATTTGTTGATTTTTTATTTAACTGATTAAATTCCAATAGATGCCGCTAAAACATAAACAAAACTACGTTCATTACCTTTAATCGAGGCACCTCTTCAATCCAGAACAATGTTTACTTGTATATGACGAAAGAATTTCTAGATCAGATTCAATAAATTATCTCGGACTTACTATCGATTCTAATTTGAACTGGTCAGGCCACGTTGAGAAAATTAAAGCAAAAGTAGCAGTCCTTTCGGAAGAACTGTGGCGTGTGTCAAAACTTATTCTGAAAGACGTACTACTAAATATCTATTTCGCACACATTCATTCTCATCTGTTATATTTAATTGTAATTTGGGGAGCCACTACTTCTATCAGGTAGTTACAAACAGTTCAAAACAACTTAATAAATTGTTGGAACTGAACCAGCTGGATCTGCTTGTCCCGACGTTAATGTATGGTATGAAAAAAATTCTAACTCTGTATGCCTCAACTTTAGATTTTTTTATGATTGGAAAATTGTTAAAGTAATTATCGCTTTCCACAGACCACAATCTTTGCATTTATTGAACTTTATATAGCTGTGCCACAACATATTATTACGTTCCGATGTCGGTCAACGTAGCTTTTATTTATAAAAAGGAAAACAATTCATAACACATCTTTAGTTAATTTTCATTTATTTATTTTAATCACAATTAATAAATAGCAAATTTCAATTTCAAAATTCACAACAAAGAATTTATTTACAATTTTTATATTTCCTTTTAGGCACTTGTGGCACGATGACATTTTTCGTTTTATGAAAATTTAACATAATTTCGTTTTAAGTTCTGAAACACAACTCCCCAATATTGAAAATTATTTTTCTATTTATAATTTTTTAAAATTACTCTAAACAAGAAAGAAGAGTTGGTTGCATGAAACAGATGCTCGTTACTCATATTGTTTGTAATCAATACATTTATCACAAAAAAAATTATTTATTTAAAGGCTATGCCATCTATACCACATAAATATCTTCTTGTTTTAATTTAAGAACACAAGCAAAAAGAACTGGATATGTTCATGTATTGTAAAATTACAATTCTATTTATAATATTTCATTTCACTATAATAAAATGAAAGAGAAATTTAAATAGCAATTTTTTTGTTTAATTTTTTTCTTAGTTAAACGTTGCAAATAGAGTGCAAGTATATATAACAAAAACCATTATAAGCTTGATGTTATAAAAAAGTCAGGTGTGCCGATGATTATTAATAGAAATGTTGATAAAAATGTAAATGCAAAACGTATATTATAGCCGAGGGTGAGGATCAAAAGATCATTTGTATGGTGATCTGTTAAATGTAAAATTCCGACAACGCAAAATGTGTAGTTGGGTAGGTCAGGTATGGAAATTATAGGATGAATTAACGAGAATCTAATCTTTGCTATTAGCTCAACCGGTTTAGTTGTTTGAACCGTCAAGCCTTAAATTCCAGTCAATACACCCTATAGTGACTCATTAATCGTTAATAATAAATGTTTAACAACACGTAATTTGGCGAGAATAACAATATAATATTACACAATGCTTTGTCAAGTTAAGATGGAATAACTTAGATTCCTAGGAAGTATTGTTTATAAAATAGAGAATCGCTCACCAAACTAAACAGACCCATACATTATAGTCTTCATCGTGATACCCCCCCACACTTTGTCAAAACATTCCAAATAGACGTTGACGTACCTTGCTTGAGGAACAGGTTTACATACTTAATTTTACAAAAAAATATTTCTAACTCCTTTTTTAATTAACTGATTAACTGATTAACTTTACAAATTAAGGTGTAAAATCTAACTGCCAAATTGTACATTACATACAAATTTCTTATTTCCGTCTCAAATCTAAACTAAAACTAAATTACCCAAAACAACATAAAATAAAAAAGAATTACTCTGTCTGAAAAGTTTTTATAATGCTTTTGATTTTTACTTGATTTAATTTTTTTATTTTCTTAATCTTTTCTTGAAGCATCCACATAACAACGAGCATAACCATACTTCGGTAAAAATTGTAATATTGGTAGGGTGATATATACTCACCATATGTAATGCAAATTTCAGATTCTTTAAGATTCATTGAAAACATTTTTTATTTTACGTTTTGACTTTATATATTTTTCAAATATCAAAATTTGCAAATATCAATATTTTTTTATGTTTAAACTTTAAAGCATCTCTTATACATATCTTGTATCTACTTATGTTTTTCTCCTTGTACAATAAAAATAAAAATAAAACGCTAATTGAAAATCGTTTACACAGCGAATAAAAAAACATATAACAAAAAAGAAAATTGAATAAATTTTCCGAACACCAACCGTTATTAAATTCAAATCTTTTTGTTTTAATTATTTTTTTTTTTTGTATTATTATTACGATATTAATTCTAATCCATATTGAATTTACATAATTTTTTGATATTTTAACATAAAATTGAATTTTAAAAAATAAATCGTTAACTTTTTTCCTTTATCTTCTGTTTTTATTTCCTTAATTTCCTCTAATTTTTTTTTAAATTCTTAAAAATTTTGATTATTTAATTTTTTTTTTTTTTGTGGAAAATCTACATATTCAATTATCTTGATTAAATATTTGTCTTATATTTCGGAAACGATGGAGAAACATAAAAATAATAAAAATGAATGTTAAAGGGAAGAAATTTATAAAACAGGAAAACGTTTTGTACTTATGTATGTAAATTGAAAAGTTGAATATAGAAAATCATTTTAATTGGTTTTTCATGGGAATTGGAAAGGAAAAACAGAAAAAATGAGCTTTTTACTTATTAACTCTTTTGGGTTAATGTTTTTCTTTTTTTTATTGTTATGTTTTGATAATTTAGAAAATTTTCGTTTGCCTAACATAGAAGCAATTTTTAAAGTCCTTCCGTTATTTAGTTTAATCGCGTTTACAACTATGTTCTATTATGTTATGCTTTTCTTCAGCAAATATTTTGTAATTTCCACTAACAAAAATAGAGAAAATGAAACTTTTTAATATTACATCAAAAGATTTTAATAAAATGTATTAAGTATATGATTTTGTAAGAATAAGAATAAGAAAATTAAAAAGTTGAATTGTTAACTATTAGTTTGTTGAAAGTTTTTATAGAACAGAGCTCGTTTATTTTTATAATCTACTTGCTGAACTATTATCTTTAACTTACACTTTTGGGAATAAAAGAATTGTATAAGTTTTTATTGAGTTGTGATTTTTTTTTAAATTTTTAGTTTTTAATGAATAACAAAATTGTTTAGTTCTTAATACCTTGAGTTACCAAGATATTATATTTTCTAGAATATGTATTAACGGGGTTTAGAATTTTACCATATGAGACAATTCTAAGATAAATAACATAAATCGTTTGATCACACCTTAACTTACGTAAACAACAAATCATCTGGTTTTATTGTTATATTAATTAAAAAGAATAATTCTTACTTGTTCTTTTGTTTTGATTATAATTTATTATTTAAAATTCTATTTATTTCAATTGAATAATATTTCTCAATTTGTTTACATATTATTGGAATACGTAATGTATTTCTAAGATTTACTTTTGATTCTGCAGAAGTTTTATGCGTTTAATTTAAAGAAAATTCTAATAGAAACCGATGATATGTGTTTTGTGAAATCATTGTGATGATTATTATACTGAGAAAAGAGTAGGCGTTTAAGTAGTTGTCGTGGCAAATATATGAAAGTCCCAATTATTTTATTTGTTAATTGACTGAATCTAAATATCTGGAAAAGAATAAATCCCAAGCCTTAGTTGCTTCAGGTCTCTAAAAGTTCCACGGACGTGCTTATAGTGTAATGGATTTTTTTCTTAGACAAACGTATTTACGAGTTTAATATTTGATTTGATCTTTGAATATTGACAGATATTATTGTATCCATTTTTTCTCAACACTTAAAATTATAAATTAATTACACTAGTTTACAAGAATAATCTCCCTAAATAAAACCCAACTTTTCTTATGAATTTTGACCTGCTGATAACAAATATAATATTGTTAGTTTAGGGTTAGGTCAGGTTTTTGTTTGTTGAAAAAAATGTTATTCCAGTTTTTCGGTCTCATATGTTGTATAACAAACAAATAAAATTTATCAATGAAACAAATGCATGGTAAATATGCTAACCAACATCTTGAACTATAATTTGTTAATATCCATCAAGGATTCTGAAAGTTACACTCGAAAAATTTTGGAAAAATTGAAAAATTTACGTTTTTTTTAAATTTTTCATATGCATAACGACATTATTTTAGAACAAACAATGATTGTAAATTTTTTTAATTTCTTGGAGTCTATAGTAGTATTTTATTTGCCCAATCGGAATTCGCATAGAACTATCAGAACCTAATTTTCAAATAAAATGAACCATAGAATTCGATTTGGATATCAAGTGTTTGCTGGAGGTTGGTAATACTTGTTCAGAAAGTAAATAAAAAATATAAAAATCACCAAACTTTTTTATTTAATTTTTTATTATTGTTATAATTTGATAGTTCTGCGTGTTATAATATACTTACATTACTTATACTTATTATACATACATTTTTATTAATAAATACAAAAGTCAAATTGTCAAAACTTCAAAATTTTGAAATTCTGACAACTTTTAGAAATGAAAAATGATGTGTAGCGAATTACGTGTTGAGTACGCGAACTAAAATACAATTCTGACTTTTCAAAACCAACTATTTTGTCAGATTTGGATTTGGATACATGAAATTGTTAGTGTAATTTGGCAAATAAAATACGGTTTATGGTAAATTCAATTGCGTTTCTTTTAAGCTATAAAACACAAATTAAGTTATTCAAGTTTTCCCAAAAAAAAAAATCAAATTTGGAAAAAAAATTATGTATATGAAATTATGTATATAAGTTGTTATACAGATTTTCGAATTAAAACTACTCGCTATTTTCAGTTTTCTTTATTTCAACTAACCTTTCTATTCGTTATAGGTAATTGTCGTTGTAATGAAATCAAAATTCGGAACAACAGAAACCATTTGCTCTGTTTTAGTGTTAAAATATATTAAAATGGTTTTGATGATATGTTTGACAAAAATATTTTTTAAACTCAACGCCAAATCTCCATACGGCGAGAAATTTCCTCCCATCCACATAATTCAAAATATCCAGACAAATGGACATTTTTTTCTTGATAAAAACGCAAAAATGTATTTTATCCTTTTGGTCCCTTTGGTAATGAAAATTTTCTCCGTTGTACTAAAGTATTAAATTGACCTATTTTTCGGCATTCACGGTTTATCTTCATTCAATTATATGCCGAAGTAATGAAGATATGCTGTTCTTATAAAATGTGTGATTTTTTTAGTAGTATGAATTTGACGCTATTTAAATAAATTTGACTTTACACTTTACTATTTTAAAATAATTCCTGACTGATGTTTGAGATCGTCTGAGCTTATGAAATATTATTTACGATGCGGCACAAATGGAAGAGGAAAAATACATAAACCCAGTTAAAATAAAGAAAATTGAAAATGGCTGGTAGTTTTAATTCGAAAATCTATTTAACAACTCATATATAAATCAATTATGTATATGTTGCATAATTTAAATTATTATTGACAAAAATTTTTTTTCCAAATTTTGAACTTTGACTTTTTTTGGGCTAACTTGAATAACTTATTGCAAACTGCACCAAAATTTGTGTCTTATAGCTTAAAAGAAACGAAATTGAATTTACCGTAGACTCCAAGAAGTTAAAAAAATTTACAATCATTGTTTGTTCTAAACAAAACTAATTGAATTTACCATGGGCTCCGAAATATTTAATAAAACGTAAATTTTTCAATTTTTTCTAACTTTTTTCGAGTGTTACTTCCAGAAAGTATCCTTGATCGATTTTTACAAAATATAGCTCAAAATGTTGGTTAGCATATTTACTATGCATCTATTTCATTAACATATTTTATTTGTTTGTTTTGTATAATATGAGATCCAAAAACAGGAATAACATTTTTTTTCACCGGAAAAAATGGTTTTTTACGAATATCTCAAAAACCAGAGCTCACCTAAAAAATTATTATGACATTCGTGGTCAGCAGGCCAAAATCCATAAAAAAATTGGGGTTTATTCTGAGAGACAAAAGAAGTTCAAAATTTGTAAACTGGTGTTATTAGATTCGCAAATACTGATTCTGGCAAATATGTAAAAAAAAGTTCCTTGCCTAAAATCCAGCCAAGTACCCTTAGATTAGGTATAAGCTACTAAGTGCTCTATGACAACTGTATATTCACTAACTGAAGACCTTTTTATGTAAAAGTGTTTTGTATTTAAATTATTCAGACCGGATCGGGCAGCCGGATTAAAGCTTCACGTTTACCTGGTTTACTTTTCATCTACCTATACTTATACATGTAGTTCAATTCAAACTTTCTATCTCCAATTCTTACATTTTTTACAATCCTTTATATGTTTTTAATTTAACCAAACAACTTAAATCCGAACAAGACTCGCGTTATCCAAAATCAAAACCATTAAAGACATCTTTGTATAAAAGTATAACCACAAACTAATTCCTATCTCACCATTTCTAAATAAACATTTCCATTTTCAATGTAAACCAGAATAATTCTACAAACAAAATTATATTTCAAATAAAGTTTCCTTTATTTTTCCTTGCCTTTGAATATTCCATTTTTTCTATTCCTTATGTACTCCTTGGAAATAAAATGGTAAGATGAAGATATTAAAATGTAAATTTATTTGATTTTACATTTTCGTTCATTGAAACTCTTATTTTTATGGATTTGTTTTGCTGTTGAATTTTTAGCTACTAAATACATAAGAGATGAAAGGAGGAATTTAAAGTTTTAAGTTGAAGAGGACATAAAACTATGTTCGAAGATTAAAAAAGGATTATTTGAAAATAGTAATTGTAAATGGATAATCGTTTAATCTATTGTTTATATGCATGTATTTAACATAAGTTGTATAATATGTAAAGAGAAGTTTTAAGTGAAACCGAATCAAAAATCGAATATCATCTTAAAAGCTCCATAAAGCTTCATACGAAACATGTATGATTTGGACGTTAGCCAAAGGGTGCCAAGATTGCTCTCAATTAAATTTTTACACACCATGTAGCTTGTTTGATGCTCGCAAAATATGATATAAAGAGAAGTGGATCAAGTTGCATGGGGTTACATTTCCAAGCTTAAAACTACAAGGAGTAATTAGTTAGTGTTAATGATCTTCGCTCAATTTAATTTTAATAAGTCAAATATCCTGCTAAATCCATGACAGTGTGAACTGCTATATATTACAAGTAAACATTTCTTTTGTACTCAGTTGCAATTCTTTTTTTGGTAAAACTTCCACTCAATTATATCAGAAATAACTCTATTTTGTTTCCACGATCTTTTAGTCACAAAAATTTATTTACAAATTCATTTATAAATGTAATGAAATAAAATAAGACTAAGGAATATGTCAAGATTAAATATTTTGAATATATAAGGCGCGTTCGATTTGACTGAAACAACTGAAAAAACAACAACAATTGCATACAATTTTTCAGTTGTTTCAGTTACTTCAGTCAAATCGAACACGGCTATAGTCATCAACTCCCAAATATTGATTGTTAATAAAAAAAATGTATAGGCGAACGATAGCTAGATCTAGTTCATATACGCTGCTAATTATAGAATTCGACATTAATTTTAATTTATATTATTCCATTTTCTGAAAAATTTGAAAACAATTAACATCTGGTGACAGCAACACCAAAAAAAACTCCGTTAAAGAAACAAGGAACTTACTTTCTCACAATGTGTGTGAATTTTGAAATTTCATTATATCTGTTTATGACAACTATTTTATTTTAGAATGCAGATTCTACTCATGTATGAATCATAGTGACACAATTTCTTGATTTGCATATTTCACCAGACATTTAAATTGATTATTTCATTGAAAGAGATAATGACTCAAATGTTAGTGGATACAAAGTAATATGTGGTTTATATCATCATTGGATTTTGGTCGATTAAAATTGATGTTATAATGATTCAATGGTTGAAATAAATGGGTTTGTACATTTGAGGTGGATTTTAAAATATTTTAGCAAACAATTTTGAGGTTAATGATATCTGTGGACTTCTTTTTTATTTCGGTTTATGTTTTTGAAGTTTTGATTCAATTCAGTTTTTGTTATTGGGTATATTTTTTCAACCTAAATGATCTGCTTTACGAACTAGACTCAACGTATCCTAGATTGTGTTTTAATTAGACGTAATTTTATGCCTCACATATTGCTGCTCGGGTTATGCTACTTCGGATAACAAACAACACTGTCCATATTGTCCATGTTCCGCATGGAGGGATCAGTTTTTATTGTTTTGAAATTTGTTTTTTTATTTTTGATCTACGGGTATGACAACCCCGCGTACTCCAGTCCCTGCTATTGCCATACGAGTTAACGTGAGATATCACATACCACTGGTAATAGCAGTGAGATATCACTAGCCAAGGTGACATCTTAGGGGTGGTGGCGGATGAACTGTAATCAGTCAACGGTAGTACCCTCAATCTTAGCTGTTAAATAATCCTTGATGATGAGACGCCACTGCTTCCTTAAGGAAACGAGCCTTCATATAATTATGTGTGGGCTTTAATTTTTAAGAGAGACGGTGCGTCACAGGATCAAGGAATATGCAACCGGCTGGATTATTGGCAACTACATTTTTGTTTTGTTCCAGCAAATTTTTGTAAAAATTTGCTACTTACTTTTTAATTTACTTTTATTTTCTATATTCTATCATAAAATATTGGCCTATGTCATATTTTGTCAGTGATAGAATTTTTTGTTTAGTTATCCATTCTTTAACAAAAAATATAAAAAAACAAAAAAAACAAAAAAAGAAAGATTTACGTCCATCACCACCTTTGAACGTGTGTTGTTGTGTCACAATAACATATAAAAGGTTTTTATATGTTATTGTGACACAAATTGTAATTCCTACTACACAACACATTTTATAAAAAAAAAAAAATATTGTGTCTATTTAAGTCTATTCAAGTGTCTTACCTTTTAAGACGTAGGTCTTACAACAACTTGCGCTTTAAGGTATTGATGAACGCTTTTTTTAAACCTCTGCAGAATGAAACCACCTGAGACTATGGTTCCGGCAAACTACTCCATTTGTATGCAGTTCGGACAAAGAAGTCTTTCTGCGATCTGCCAGTATGACAGCGCGGGATCTCGACCGTTTGACTGGCTGCGCTAGCGAATTGCCGAGTGGAACGGGATAAGAATAAGTTTGAGGCATGATGCTGCTGATTTCATCTGAGCACTGCTGATGACGATATTTGTAAAAAATTTGCCGAAATTTCATCAAGATCTTATGCAGGAATGTCACGCAACCAACCACCCACCCCCACACAGACGTACACAAAAATTTTTAGTGGCAATTTAGATAGAGAATGGTCCAAAACAAAAGAAAAAACAAAATTTGGGTATGTAAGATTTTTTTTCTCGATAGATTGCACTACTTCACACAATTTACAATTGTGATGAAGTAATTAATTTAGCCGGTTTCGATGATATCCATCGATCCTCAGAAATATAATGTGGAACTTAAATAAGGCTGTTTACCACATCAGACTATAAATAAATAATTTGAAATGCCACGGTACTCCGAACCAAAATTATAATTTTGAAATTGTTATTGCTAAAATAAATTTTACTATTTTAGATAGAAATATAAATAAAGTTTACAATAAAATTCTCAAATTTTTAAATTAATGGGCGGGATTTGCTATCATTGGTTGCAAGCATTACCATTACGGTAGGTTGGGCAGAATGTGAGGGGTGACAAAGAGTTGTTGCCTCACTAAGTAGGCTCCTGCATAAAGATTAAACGCTTGAATGACGCGTTTGACATTCTTTTTAGACCGTTTAGGAAAATCGTTGAGAGTCGCTAAATTCACGCCAGCGTGAGGAATGATTCGGTGGTAGAAGTTTATTATTCCGAGAAAACGGTGGAGTTCCGTAACCGTTTCGGAACGTTCGTAACGAATAATAGCATCGACTCACTTCTGTACCTGTATCATTTAGGAAATGCTTACAGTTAGTTCGCACCAACTGTAGTTGGGAAGTTGGTATTTAAAAATTATAAAAAACCTTTTAACCCGGAAGTGACAAAACGAAATTTGGACGCAGAAATATTTGAAACAGTGCTAAAACCTTATATACCAAGTCTCAATCAGATTAAACGCCAGGATTTGAAAATAGTACAGATTCAAATAAACAGGTGTTCGGGAGAAACGCCGCCATTTTGTTCAATTTTGAAATTAATCCAGATTTTTCATTTTTAGGTGAACCCAGATCATGCACCGAAACTTTTCATCAAGGTACCATGTATTTTTTGTCAACCAACCACAGACATACACTTTAGCTTTTTTGGCTATTTAGAATCAGGCTGATCCAAAATAAACCACAAAATAAAATTTCCGCAAATTACGATTTTTTTTCGATAGAATGGATTATTCACACAATTTTCAATTGTGGTCAAGTAAAAATGCAAGCAATTCAATTGTCACCAGATGCATGCTTTGAAGCTCTTAAAACCCTAGTTATAACAGATCTATAGTACCAAGAGATTCAAAAACTAAGATATATCTTTTCTACTTTCTACACATTTTTTTCAATATTTCGTAATCTTCAGAACAAATTTCCTTTCAATGTAATTTATCTAAATCAATATTTGAGGTTACAAAAAACAAAAACATATTCACATATTACAGTATAAATATTAGATAAGCTTTATCTGGAATACCTCTGAATATTTAACGAAATCGATTATCTTTTTTACTCGAACAAATGAATCTTAGAAAATTAGATAATTAGATATGTATATAATGAACAGTTGGTATTTCTTGCAATATTGTCATTAAGTTAGACAATAGACATATAATTATTTATTTAAATAAAGTCATTTTGTTATTTTCGGTATCATTATCATTTGGTTTGGTCGGTAATAATTGATGTAATAGAAGAGTGAAACTATTGATTTTTTGTATGTTTCTGTTTTTTTGTGAAACACAAGTTGATATAACTGTGGGTTGTGGGCTCAATTTCCCACAGTTTTTGAATACCAGTTTTGGTAAACTGTTCATCAAATGAGGCCTTTAAAAAAGATATACGTGTAAAATTGAAATTAAATTCGGTAAAGCCTTGAAAATGTTCGCCAAAAATTGGTAGTTTGTTTGTAGGTACATATATCGAAACAGTTAAAACACATGAAAAGTTCATGTTAAGTTATTCTTATATACATATTTACATCTTTAAGTTATTACAATAAAAATCCTTAAATCGTCCGCTGGGACAAGTTTAGTTAAATAATAAAAAAAAATTAAAATGAAAACGAAGATACACATAAAATAAGGTAAATTTATTACCTCCTGGGAATTATGAGTACAGGACTTGAAGGTGTGAGACTTAAAATAATAATAATAAAGAAAATTTTATTCTATTTCTTTTTTTTCTTTTATCACTCAAAATTCTAGGAAGAAAATTCTTTCGAAACTTTTTTTGATTGTTTTTTTTTTTGTAAGGTGAAAAAGTAGTAATATTTTTAATGTTCCTTATTCAAGCTAATTCAATTGTCTTACAATGAATTGAAAAGAGAATTGAAATTCTCCTTTTTACTAACAGGAATAAAATTTTTTTTTATATAAACTGATTCAATTGAATTAAGTAAGAGGATTTTATTTCGGAAATTATATTTTTTTTTCTTAACATTTTCTGTTTTCCTTTTTTTCTGTTGTTCAGTTAACAAAATCCTGTAATTTTATGATATTTCTTTTAAAGAATTTAAATTGTTTTATTTTTATTTTAGAAATTTTTAGAGGAAAATTATTATTGTTGTTGTTGGTACGAGATTTGTAAAATGTGATTATAAATTTTTACTGTTTGTGTGAAGACATAGTTTGATGTTATTTATCATAATAGTCATTATTTTCAAAAATTGTTTTATTTGTTGATGATTTTTTGTAAGGGGTTTAGATTTTAGTTCAATTGGACTAATATGAGGGCTCAACCGGGATTCTGAGGATTACTGATCCAGAAATTGGTAACAAAAATTAATATAATTTAATAAAAGTGATCGCTACAATTGCAATTAGTGTTTCGATTAATCAATAAGTTGCATAAATTTTGTCAATAAAAGCATCGCGACATTAAGTTAAAACAAATTATTTTTTCAGAGTAAATTTTGTGTTAAAAGGAAGTTGATTGATTGATCATTTAATTTTTTTTTCTTTGTTTTGTGTCGATTAAATAAAATTGGTAAAAGTTGCAATAAAAGTATGAACAGAGAGGTTGGTTCGATTCAATCATAGCAAAGGAAAGCTGGAGGTTTTGATACTTCCCATCTTATCAAAGAGTTATAAGAAAAATTGATAGAAAAAAAATGAGAGATGACAAATCAAACTGCAATCTTAAATGAAAAAGAAGTGGAGGAAGTAAATAAAATTAGAAATGATGAAATCCTAAAATTTCGTGTTGGAAGTGAGGTATTGCGACAACAATCATAGCAATCTAAATCTTCAATTTCTAGAACTATTTAGCATCGTGAAATGGAACATTCTACATCGGAATTTGGAGGAAAAGTTTCGTATGCTGTCTTGAACAATTGGGTATTATAACAAAGTCCTGTAACACGGAGATAACACTAGTCAATATTTGCATACCTGCACCAGTGAGCACACATTTGCTTAATAATAATGAATGTCTTATTCTTGCAGATGTTAACGCACACTACGATCTATGGCACTATCACCTGAACATTGATGCGCAAGGCGCAAATATTACAGATCAAATCGACGGCTCCAACTTTGGACTTCTCAATGAACCACAACCGACTATAGAGTAACAATTAACTCCTATTCATTCCCACATGTCCCCTTGCCAGCATGTCACTCATGTCGATAGCAGAATGGGTTACTGAAACTGCACTGGGATCAGATCATGTGCCGATTATAATCACATTAAGTCGCTCCATCAACCTAGTAAAATCAGAGAAGAAAACATTCATCAGTTTTAACAAAGTTGACTGGGTAAATTTGACCAATTTTGCTGAAAATGAATTCAATAAAATAATTTTATCACTTGACGCCCTCTCTAGGGAGAAAAAAATCAGAGATTTTTTAATAAAGCCAAAGCACGCTACATCCCTGCTGGTAGAATACAATTTATTAAACCTAATTTCCCACCAGAAGTATCTGCTATAGATCCAACTAATCCTAGAATCCAAGACCTAAACCAGCAAATACACAAATTAGTCATAGGTCACAAGAGGAACAAATGTAGAGAACAAGTGAGTAAATCGAACTTCGGTCCAAGTAAAAGGCTATGGAAAGTCTAAACCCATCCTCGAAGACCGGAAAATAACTGCATGATATCCTTCAACGATATTCCTATAATAAACTTTAGAAAGTACGTCTCGAAATTTAATACACAGTTTCCAGAAAAGCTAAGTAAAAATGAGAAGGAGTCTAGATCAGTCCTCAGACACTGCCGAAAACTTAAATATGAAAGCACTGAGAATATCAATTTAACAAATGTTGAAGTTGAGACGGCAAGGAAGTGAACTACCTCACTACCACACAAAATACACCACTAAATACTATGATATCAAGCACTGGCTACCTAGCTCTTCACCAGCATGGTTGCCGGAAAAGACACAACACAATCACCGCTCTTCAGAAAATTCAAAACCAAATCAGGGCTGTTCTGAACCAGAAACAACTATGTGCAAAAACAATCCTACTCGCGCTAGATCTATCAAAAGCGTTTGACACAGTGTCGTACGCCGTACTACTAAACGGCATCCTGTATACCAACTTTCCGGGCACAATAAAGCGTTGGTTGTGCAACTACTTAAGAGATCGCCAAACACATGTGGAAATCAAAAACGAGAACACTCAGAAAAGGGGTACAACAAGGTGAAGTTCTCTCTCCATCACTTTTCAATCTCTACCTAAGCAGTTTACCTACTGCACCAGAAGGTATAACCATCATATCATATGCTGACGACGGTACGGTCCTTGCCACAGGAAGCAATCTGGAACAACTCCTCGAAATGTTGAACAAATACCTTAACTCCCTCAATGAATGGTTTAGAAGCAGAAAGCTGATACTATTGTCAGAAAAATCCAATACCACACTTTTCACTACTTGGACGAAGGAAGTGAATACCAAACTAAACATTCGCATTGACAACGTGCTCCAAGGTGCGACAAGGTTCAATGGCCACGCACAACAGGTAAACACTAGGCTGAAAAGCAGAAACAATGCAGTGAAGGCGCTAGCTGGAAGTTCATGGACCAAGGACAAAAACTCAATTATCACAACTTACAAGGCCATAGGTAGATCCATTCTAAACTACGCAGCATCAATATGGACACTTCAAGTTTCTGATACGCACTGGAAGAAGATACAAACCTCACAAAACGCAGCTTTGAAAACCGCTACTAGATGCCACCTTATGGCTCATAGAGACCACCTACACGAACAATGTAATATCTTGCCGGTCCGGGAACACAATGAGATGCTATCTAAACAATACACATGGTCCTGCCACAAAGAGCAACATCCATGCAATGACATCCTGTTATTGGCATCACCACCTAGAACCATAAGGAGAACTGCTAAACTCTTTCAAACCGATGTTAGAGAAGATCCAAAAACCAGGAGTATCGATGAGTTTACATACAGAAGTGGTTTAAAAAGGCTTCATACTATAAGGCGGTATGATCATAATCGAGTTCTGAATGAAAACCACCATAAGTCGCTGTAGAAGAAAACAAATTACCTCGCAGCACTAGATGCATTCTAGCGCATCTATAAGATCCGGTTGGTCACGAATATTAAATCATTACATGAACCAAATCGAACCAAATCATTACATGAACCAAATCATGAACCCCCAAATTATTGACAAGTGTTCCGAATGTGAAGGCACACATGATGTTGACCACCTAGAATCACATGTCCAGAGAATACGACGGACCTGACGAAGAAGGATCTGTGGTACCACCCAAGGGCCGTAGCAGAGCTTCTGAATTTAGAAACGGAATCGAACGAGTAGCACTTTATCAACGTCGCTACAACAACATATCTTAGGGGGTGATAACCGATGTATTTAGTCAACGGTAGTACCGATTCGGTATTCTAATGCGTATCACAACTAGGGATTGCGTTCCCTAATCACAACTGATCAGGAAATACCATTCGAGTCAAAACTATTTACCTAATTAAAGAAACTTTTAGGCTCATATCGCATACGATCAACGGCATATTATCTACAAGTTACGATGATTTTATCGACATCTAAAAACAGTACATACTTATGGGCAAACACGACAAAAAATACTAATCATTTTCTGGAAGCTATTCGAGTATCCGTGAAAGAAGATCTGAAGTGTTCACCAGCAGAACTTGTCTATGGTCAGACACTAACACAGCCCAGTGCATTATTCTCTGCATTAACATGACACAACAAACAAAGCGACATAATTATTCCGAAGTCGTTAGATATCTGCGACTACATTTTCGTCAGAGTTTTGGATCTTTTCCAGTTTTAGTTGACGCAAAAGTAAAGTAAATTAACTTCATTTATTTTTATACGAACTTTCGGGTTATGAACAACGCTCTGGCAAATAAGAATACCATTAAATAAAGTAATTAGTGTGCTCGTGTTAGAACACCGCTTAATAAACATAAGGAAATTTTATTCCATTAATGCCGATATTTATAATTATTTCCTAGTAATATAGTGCTAAAAAACAGTGATAATTGTTTGCGAAACTATCAATTAACAACCTTAAATTTTGTTATAAGTTAAGAAAAAGTCACTAATTATATAAATTGGAAATTTGAATCTGCAACCCTATATACAGGACATCAACATGTAATCAAACCAAACAAACTATTGTAAACACTTTTATTTAATATAATAAATTTTAATAAAAATTAAAAATAACTTACCATTAATAAAGACGCATTTAAATATGTTTACATATTCACAAATAATACAATTGTTTTAACAAAAATAATTAACTCACCAATAACTAAACACCACAAATTTTTTTACATCACTTCAATTAATCTATAACTTAAATAATTTTTTTTTCTAAAATCATTCAATATTTCAGAAATTACTTTTATTTACGTTAATTAACTTTTATTTTCAAAACATTAATTAATTTAATTTTAATGTTAGTTAAATAAATAAAAAACACAACAAATATTTTGCCGGTATTTTTGACATTCAAAACAGTTATTGTGATACACTGTCAAGTTTTTTCGTTTTTTTTATATGCTTAACAATTTTCACATAAAAGTTGTACACTTTCTGTACAACTTTTATGTGAATTTTATCGAATAACTGATTACTAAGGTCACAGAGCAGAGGGACGCGTTTTGGAGGAGCCTGAAGTTATCAAAATTAAGAACAGAAGTACGGAGCCTCTTTAATTGAGCAAAACAATCCGAAAACTGAGAAGAGTATACTAGGATGCTACCCACCTACAACAAGGAAACCAGAAGGGCAAAAAGAGGCAGCTTCAGAACCTTCTGGGATATTATTCTGTAACGCCTGTAGCGGCTAGGCTACATAAAGCTTTGGCCAAGGACGGTTGTGAGATTAAAACTTGGTTGAGAAGGCCGGATGGAACGCATACGGAGGATGAGCAACAGAGAGCTGCTCTTCTTCTAGAAACACACTTTCCGGGAGGTATACGCGCGTGTGCAGAAGACGCGAGTAAGAAGAAAAGTAAAAGACCAAGCCCAGAGGACTGGAGGATGGCTGCCTCACTGTTTACGGAGGACCGTATCAAGTATATAGGCTATAGGGACGTTCCAGCCATACAAATCACCAGGAGTGGACGGAATAGTTCCAGCTCTCCTGTGGAGGGGGCAGAAGTAGCTATTACCGCATCTGCTGGGCATCTTTAGGAGCAGTCTGGCACTTGAGCATATTCCAGAACCACGAAGAACGGCAAAAGTGATGTTCATTCCAAAGGTAGGTAAGAAAGATGTCACCCAGCCGAAGTCTCATAGACCCATCAGTTTAACATCTTTCATGTTAAAAACGATGGAAAAGGTGATCGACTACCACATACGAACCAATATCTTGGTGAGATCGCCTTTGCAAGATAGTCAACATGCGTACAGAACGGGCAGATCAACGGAAACCGCGCTGTTCAGGTTGACGACGCAGTGAACAACAAAGAAGTTGCTGCCTGTGCCTTTTGGGACATTGAAGCAGCTTTCGATAACACTTCGCATGGAGCAGTCAAGAGGGCTCTAAGCGGGAAAAGGGTTGACAGCACCACAACTAACTGGATGTGTGAGATGCTGAGAACTAGAGTAGCAGAAATCAAGGCTGGTGATTGTAAAATCAGCCTTTACACCACTGGGGGCTGTCCGCAAAGTGGGTTCTTATCACCCCTCATGTGGAGTCTGGTGGTGGATGAAATTCTAGTTGTATTAAGTAACCAGGGTATTAAATGTCTTGGGTACGCGAATGACATTGTCATTATCGCCAGAGGGAAGTTCGACGAAACACTCTGTGATATTGTACAGAGGGGACTGAATCTGGTAAACACCTGAATTGGTTGGAGACTGTGTGAGCAATCTAAACAAGCTTGGGAATAGTAACAAAGTTACAGTTTACTGTATACCTGGTCATGCGGGTATCGTTGGTAATGAAGAAGCCGACAAATTGGGAAGGCGAGGTGCTTTTACATCTTTTGTCGGTCCAGAACCCTTTTGTGGATTGGGGACAAAAGCCATCCATGAAAGAATGAAGAAAGTAATGGCCCAAAACCTGGAACAACACCACGGACTTAAGGCAGTCCAAGGAGTTGATTGGTGACAGTTTAATCAAAAGAGAGCAGTAATGTGTTCTAGGATGAATAGGAGCAACCTGAGAATATTGATAGGGATTCTTACAGGCACTGTAAACTAAGAAAACACCTCAAGAACATTGGGGTGGAGCCGAGGGACGAATGTACATTCTGTCTATTGGAAGAAGAGACCCCCGCCCATCTTCTCAAAAATTGTGGAGCGTTGATCTACACGAGAAGGTTGCATTTGCGAGAGCATAATATTGCCGGGCATGACCTGCATAAACTTAACCCTCTCCATATCCTGAGATTCCTAAGGGAGGCCGGATTGGAGGAGGTGGTTTAGCTGGGTATTCATCAGGGAGTAGTTAGGGTGGGGTACAATAGATCATTTTGGTCGGAGTACAACATATCACCACCGAATTTAATCTAATCTAACCTACGCGTTGTTGACAAATTAAACATTTCTGTAAGAGGAGCCACTTAAGATTGAGCTTAACTTTTTACTACGTAAATCTTAATGTTAACAGAAAGGAAATTATGGAATGAATGCGTAACAACGTTATAACGAAAGTAAGGCATCTGAAAATGTGTTTCGTGGCTTAGTATTGATACATATAGACTTATGCTATGGACTATGGTCTCGGTCAATTGTTTGACTATCAATTACACCAAATTAAAATCACGAATAATCGATTCCTTTGTGTTCAAAAACGATATGGCAGCACTCCAATACTCCAAAAATATTTACTAAATCGTTGGTGTTATTTCTTTTTTAAATTTATATGATTTTCATTTTATTTGAGATTTGAATAGAATTTTCTTTTTTAGTTAAGTCAAACCAGAAAAACGAAATGCAAAATTGAAATTCAAAAAATATTGACATCTTCAATTTCACGTTAGTTTTCTTTTTATTTTCTCACTGTCACGATTTGAATACAGAACATTATTATCATTTCCATTTTTTTGTTTTGCTGTTAGAAACTCCATTTTTTAAAACTAAACATGCTAGCATGTTGAATGAATATGAATTGGATATGGATACGGATTTGGATTAGGTAAATGGAAAAATAAAAAAAAATCATTGTGTATGGTATTTGGAGAAAAACACTAATAAAAATCACTTTTTTATTGGAAACGAAAAAGATGGAGTTTTATATAAAATACAATTTTGCATCTTTTGTGGTTCAATGAAACGTCAGTTTTGTGTGTTCGAATATTTAATCTTCATATATGTATGATTCCTGTTTTCTTTTTAAGTTGACTTTTGCCATTATTATTTTGGTTTTATTGAATATAAAACTGAAGAAAAATAAGGATAACGTTCAATTGTTTTAGTTTATTGAGTTAATGTTTTGAATTTTTTTGAAGTTTATAATTTAAAAGAAATATATCAAGAAGAATAGCCTCGATTGATTAGCTCTCTAATCCCCTTATTTCTATTCCAATCCTGTTTTGTAATTCACAAGATCCCAAAACGAGCACAAACTCAATATAATATTACATTAAACGAAAATTCAAATAAATCTAATTTACACACATTAAAAATGTATCTAGTTAAATTGTATATCGCAAGAAAAGCGAAAAAATAAAATAAACTAACACCGAAATTTTCATTCTTATATTTTTCCTTTTTGTTTCATTTTCCCAAATTTACAATAAATTTCAAAATTTTTTATTGTGAAGTTGAAACACAACATATTCAACATACAATGGTGAGTTGATATATATTTTATTACAAAATAATTTAGCAGTTTTATCATGTATGCAATACAATTTATTATAAAAATTAATAAATTATTATATTGTGTATGGTAATTGGGAGTTAGTGCCTCTGTCAACATGATGGATTAAAGTGAACGTTTGGTTTGTAAATCAGTTAAAACGATTTAAACCAACAAACGTGTTAGTTGCTTAGCACACAGAACAAAATCTGGCGTTGAAATCAGAAATATTTTTAAAATATACCCTTTGCATATGTGAATGTTTGAGGATTTTTTTCTTTTTATTATATTCAATTTTATTTACTTCATCTTTTCTTCGAATTATCATGAATCAAACATGAAAAATTTATCAAAAATAAATATTTAATGTAGAAATTCCAATTTTCTTTGTTTGTGTTAAGGAAAAGTGAAAAACATTTTCAAATCGAATATATTTTTCTTTGATTATATTTTTGTAAAAAAATTCGATTCTTTTAAATAAATTAAACGATTTTCATATATATGTTCTTGTTGTTGTAATATTATGAGTTATGACGAATCCAACGGGCATGACATTTATCTATGAAATCTATCTGAAATGTGGTTGGAAGCAATTTTTGTATTGTATTTATTCTTAAATGATTTTCAAATATTGATTTTGGAAATCAAAAGAGAGGACAAACAGTGGGGTAGTCTGACACTTCGGCATATTCCATCACCATTGAGAACAGCCAAAGTGATATTTGTTTCAAAAATGATAAAAAAAATATCACCCAACAGCTTTAAGACCTAATCATCTTAACGAAAGAATTAGAAAAGGTTGCCAGGTAATAAACAAATTTCTGTCTGCGCCTTCTTTGACAGTTAAGAAAACCTTTGACCACAACTCTCGGAACGAGGGATCAAAAATATTAAAGGAACCGATAGGCTAATTGGCCCCAAAAACAAGGAGCTAATAGGATATGATCTAATGCCTGGTCTAATACTACAAAGGATAAAAACAGTCGAGTGCCGCATATTAAACATAAATGTATTAGATGCTAAGAATTAGAATAACGAAAAAGCCAAACTAGAATAGTAAATTACGCCTGAATGTACCACGAGGTAATCTGCAGTGGAGAACTCTATAGCCGTTAATGTTTAGACAAAGTTTCTGTAGTAGTTTCTGTGCAATCTCAAGGTCAAAATGCATCATATATTTTGAGTATGCCAATGGCACGAACATTACAGAAAAAAGTTAGTTTGAGGGTCACCCTGTGAAATAGTAGAGGTCTCAATTTACAGGTCAGTCGAGGTCTCAATTACACATAATTAATCTATCTATAAAAATTTAATTCAATCGGCATCAAAACACTAACAAAAATGCAACGCTGCCTCCCGGTCTATATGTTTTTATAATAAATTTTTAATTTTAACTCAAAATATATATTTTACACATTTTTTATCATTTATTTAATTTTACATTACTAAATTCCGTAGAGTTAGAATAACGTCTAGCTAAAATTGATCCATCATTTGTAGGAATGTATGAGTAATATCCTTGTGTTCCAGGAATTGTTTTTAAATTGGCGTATCTATCAGCTAGTTGATTTCGTTTTGCAATGTAACCTGCCTCCGTTACATAGAAAAAATGCATGTTATCTTGAAAATTGCCTGGAGCTGCTACCCAGTTATATAATTCCAGAGGTGTTCTATTCTATCATAAAATATTGGCCTAAGTCATATTTTGTCAGTGATAGGATTTTTTGTTTAGTTATCCATTCTTTAACAAAAAATATAAAAATACAAAAAAAGGAAGATTTACGTCCATCAACACCTTTGAACGTATGTTGTTGTGGGACCTTGGTCTTAAAAGGTTTTTATGTGTTGTTGTGGCACATATTGTAATTCCTACTACACAACACATTTTATTTAAAAAAAAAAAAAAAAAAAAATATATTTTTGTGTTAAAAATAATATAATATTTGCTGTGATAAAATATACTATATTGAATATTAAGTAATCTCTCGACTAAAATTGCCCAGCTTTATTTTTTGAGAGTCAACAAAACATATATTGTGATTTAAAAATTAACTAAAAGTCAATTTTTCTCCATAAAACAAAAACAATACTTCCACTACACCTAAGTGAACAAAAAATAGAAACTAGGGAAAAGTATAATATGAGTCTAAACCAGGGATGGGAAACCTTTTAACCATTAAAGGCCAATCATAATTTTGCAAATCTTTAACAGGCTGCATTATGCCGAGTTTTGTTACCAAGTTTGGGGACTGCATCTATTACTATAATGGCTCTTTTAAACTCTGTTCAAAAGCGTGCCAAACGAATTGTGAATTTTTTCTAATCTCGTTGTTTTTTATAAATATCTTCATCAGCAGTGTTCGGATGAAATCAAATCCATTATGCCTGCAAACAGTCAAACTGTTGAGATCACTCACTCACCACTGTCATATAGTGACAGAATGCAGAGGGATTTCTTTGTTTGCAAAACGAAATCAACTAGCGACTAACACGAGGATATCACTCATACATTCCTACAAATGATGGACCAATCTTAGCTAGACGTTATTCTAACTCTACGGAATTTAGTAATGTAAAATTAAATAAATGATAAAAAATGTGCAAAATATTTATTTTGAGTTAAAATTAAAAATTTATTATAAAAACATATATGTATGTAAATCCAAAAAAATGTCCATTTTTTAACTCCACTTTTTTATGATGAATTAGACGAAAACGAAGTCTAAATCTCGAACAATTTTGTTAATGAAACGTTTGTGCAGCATTACGTAAGCTAAATGGCATTCGGGTGAATTCGAAGAGGCCAAATGGAGTGATGATTGCAGTTTTATGAATATCTTCATTCGCGACAGGAATGAGATGATAAGCTCTAACAAGATCTATTTTTGAGCAGATATTGCAACCATACAAATTCATTGAAAAATTTTGTATGTGCGGTATCGGATAGCGATCAGGATTCGTGATCGCGTTTAATCTACCATAATCTCCACAGGGTCTTCTGCGATAATCTCCACACGATAATCTCCACACGGTCATATGAAGTGGACAAGATACAAATTCTGTGTTGAAATTCTGTGAACGCAGCTTTTTGCCGAATTGGATCTAGTCTGAGTGGTCTTGAAACAGGCAAGTGCCCAGTGGTAACAATGTGATGTACAAGGGCTGAAAGTAGCAGATTACGCCTGCGGTTCATATTGAAGCCCGACGCGAAGCGAGGAATTTTTTAAACTCGCTAGACATTTTGAAAATTATACTAAACATGCTATGATTTTCTCTATAAACTTCATACAATAATTTATTTGTTTGTTCTTATTTTATGTTTGACCGTTAAATTGTAGTTCGGCTCTGCTGTTAGGGAAGAAAACTTCTTTAATAGCAGGCCGTAATCGTTGTGAAATGAATGGGAGTAGACGTATCTATCTACCTTAACCATCGTGGCATTTATTAACAGCTGTGTAACTGAATCAATTAGCAGTTTTCGTTTTAGATCGACAAGCAGGGCAAAGTTACTAAGAAAATCAGCGCCAATGATCGGACGATTCACTTGCGCTTGTACGAAAGCGTGTGTGAATTTTCGTTTGAGTCCGATATCAACCTGTAGGAGTTTAGTTCTGTAGGTATTAATTATTGTACCGTTGGCAGCTGAAAGAACGAGATCTGATGATTTAGAGCTATTTTGTTATCAAAGTACAAAATTTGACGGGAAGCACCGAAAAGTCTGCTCCCGTGTCTATTAAAAATGTTAGATTATTGTGTTTATCGTTGGTAAAATGTCGGTAGGTTCTAATGTCGGTAGGTTCTATTGTTTGTCATATCGACCTCCGACTTTATTCGTTTCTTTGATTTGTTTTCAACATTGAAGTTCGGCTGTTTACGAACACGGTAATCTGCATGTTCGTGCGATCGTACCAAATGTATGATGGTAATAGCATCATGGAAAACCTTGACTTGTTCGAAGAACAGATCCGTATCGCGATCTAGATCGAGGATGAAATCTGGAAGGGTTGCACGTTGATGCACAGTTCGTTTTAGGAACTGTCGATTTGTAGACGAGTTTTGATTTTCCCACCTCAATTGTCGATGCTGAACTTTGATCCTCACAATCCCCATTTTGTCGTCGTTGGACAATTTTTATTTTCGTAACATTTTAATAAATATCGTGACCAGTTTTACGCACAAGGCTTGCTTGTTATAATATGTATTAGAACAAGAGTTAATATATAAAAATGTGAAAATCGTAAACTAAATTTATTCAGTTTAACTAAAGTACCTACCACCTAAATTACTTCTTTTATAAACGAAAGTTAATTGATTTACGTAAATTTATGAAAAAAAAAATTAAAGTGAATCAAAAATGTTTAATGATTACGTCAAATTAATTAATCAGAGAAAATAGCAAAAAATAGTGTAATGGTATAAAAGAAATTATCTGTTTCAGGCTCAACGGTGTTGTTGATGACTTGTTACCAATCAAGGTCTTGTTACCAATATTCAACCCTAATATCTAGTTATATTTATTTTTATTCATCTCACACATTTCACTTTTTGATATCATTTGAGTTTTAATTAGTTTCAAAAAAACCATAAGCAAAACTACAACATAAAAAACTGTGAGAATAGCTATACCGTTAATTTATACACAGGATTAGAATCAGGAGCGAAAAATCATATAAAATTTTAAACTTATGAATCACTTTGAAAAACTTCTTACTAGTTATGAATTTTACTTTTGTCTTATGATAAATATTTTTCTTTTGTTGTCTTATAATAATTGCAAAAAAGATAATATAAAAAATAATAAAACCAACGAAGTGTATGACATAC
Organism: Diogma glabrata; assembly: GCA_963693315.1. Lineage (NCBI taxonomy): Eukaryota > Metazoa > Arthropoda > Insecta > Diptera > Cylindrotomidae > Diogma > Diogma glabrata. The sequence goes on along the minus strand of OY856186.1, from coordinate 3,237,295 downwards.
AGAAAACATAAGAAAACAACAATAAACAATTATAAATTATATTAAAAAAAGTTTTTAGTTTTTGTCGTTAATTTTGTGTTTTATTTTTAGTGTGAAAAATGTTTCATGATAAATAATGAAATTATAGTTAAAGTATTTTAATTTAATGAAAGTATGATAATTTGAGAGTAATTTAGGAAATGCAGATAAAATAAAATAAACAGTATGAATATGTATTTCATTTATGAGCAATAAAGGTTATCCAAACATAACCTAGACCAAAAAAAGAAAAACAAACGATTTTTGTAAAAATTTATTTTCATAATTAATAATCTATTTAACATAAAATCGACATTAATCCATTTCTTTATTAGACTACATACGGTTACACCGAAATTGCGTATAGTTTATAATATAAATAAAATATTCTTACAAAAAAACATAAAATACTTTCTTTTATACAAAAATTGAACAGTTTTTCAATACTTACCTTATCAACTAATTACGTTTTTTTTTATGAATTATTAAATATTATCTATTTTTCCTAATAAAATTACAAAAACAATACAAAAAAAATAAATTTATTGTCTTCTAAACATAAATATAACCGAATAAAATTTTAAATTTCATAATAAATTTTTAACTTTAAAATAAAGAATTTAATTTAATTTAATAAAATTATTATTATAATTTTGATTTTGTTTTTCTATATGAGTACTATAATTGAACATTAGATTGATATTTAATTTAGAACAAATTCGTTGACATATAACAAATTAATTTAAATAATTATAATTTAATGAAATATATAAATACGAGACAAGGGTTGTAAGTAGTAATCTAGTTACAACCTAGATATCTCTCATCATAAATTAATCAAATAGTTTAAATGAATAAACTACAAAAATGGTAATATGTTTTTTTTTGTCTAGATCTATTACAATAATATGTTAATAGTTAATGTCTATCTTCTAATAAAATTGTGGTTTAAGTGTCGTATTTAGACTAAAGATTTCTAAAAAATAGAAATCAAAATGAAATAAAAATATATATGTATGTTTGTATGTTAGTTTCATATCTTTTTAACATATTTTAAGTTTTTTTTTATTTCTTTTAAGCGAATATTTTAAAAAATAGTTTTTTTTATCATTGCTGGTAGAATTTTTATTAAACACGTGTTGGTGTGCCCAAGTATCTCTTTGGACTGGATGAATTGTCATTCCATGGACGCCTTGGTATTTGTTGTATATCTGAGTAGGAACGATCTGTTAGTAAAAGAAAGAGAACAAATACAAAACCATTTAAGTTGTAAAAATAATTTAAAAATTGACCTCTAAATTTCATTCCTTGTGCTTCATTTATAATTGCCACTAAAGCTGGATTTTGATAACGATTTTCTCTAATCGAGTTCTCGCCATTTTTAAGTCCGTTAAAATTTGTATTAGAATGTCCATTCCCGTTCGTATATTTATTTTGATTAATTTCATGATAAAACTCATTTACCAGTTTTGAATTCGAACGAGTTGATGGTGTACCTTGATCATGATGGTAATGTCGTGATGCTGATGATGTTGTTTTCTCTTGAACACTATAACGTGAACCATTTGTATTATGTTGTTGAACGTTACCATGAATACTACCACCAGGGGATACTAAAGTTCCCCGTGAAGAGCTGACGCCAGTATCGGTTGAATCACGTGCACCAGGGGTCATATAATATACATCACGATATGATGATGGACGATGAGTTGATGGTGGTGTATCAAGACCACTATCACATGCGGATATATCAATATCGGTTAATACTGGATGAAATAACAAACAGAAAAAAAACAATAATTAATACAATTTAAATTAAAAACATTTAAATATTAGAACTAACATGAATGCCTTTGATCCTGTGGTCCCAACGGTTTTCTATACATCCAATTGCTATCTTTATTATCGTTATCATTATTTATTCCATTATCACGATTTTGTATTGGATAACCAACACCACTACGTCTCAACTGTACCTCTTCCTCATCTTCAATCAAAACATCATCGTAATTTTTATTCTTAATAATCCGTGATGATGGTGAATTATGATGATGATGATGATGTTGTTGATGAAAACAATTCGGACTTCCATTTAAATTAACCAAATCATTTCCATTATTTCTTGAACTATTTGGTATTTTTTTTGGTGTTGAATTATTTGTTGTTAATCCACTATGATTATCATTAATTGCACTTGTTAAATCAGGAACCGAATCCGAGAGTATAAAATGATTAGATGAGTTAATACTTTTATTTCGAGAAAATAACCAATCTTCGATTGCACTTGAATAAGTTCCACCTAGTCCTAAATGATTCGCGTATAAAGAGGCATGTGATGGTGGTGCGGCTAATGATGCACGAGAACGTGGTCCTTGGGTTATACGTAACTGTTGACGACGTTGCTTACTATTCAATGTACATTCTTCTAATAATTCAAACCAATCTTCTAATCCATTTTCAGAGCGTAATAAAACTCTTCCTTCCCTACTACCAAGAAGGAGGCCAATTGCGCTATACGATCGTCGATTAAGCCATTCAACTTTTTCTACATCCACTAATTTTACCTGGAAATTAAACAAACAAATTTTAAATTAGTTTTTTTGGGAAACATTTGAACGAATAAGATTCTTATCTTATCAATTGTTTGTCTTTCTGAATATTTGCTTTATTGTTTGCTAGAATATAATTACCTGATTACAATTAAGTTACAAATAAGTTTTAATTGGTTTTAGAGTTAAGTTTTGAGTCATAAGTCATAATTAACGTTTTTTACAGATGTAAATATTTTTTTAAAAACTAATTTTAAACAGAAAATTTAAAGACGCCACTTTACATAGAAATAATTTAAGAGATTATTCAGAAAATATTATTTGTCATTTTAACAATAAGATAATTCATGTAAGTATTTCATTACTGTCATGTATTAGGGATAGTAAGAGTATTTTATCGATAGAGGATATATATCCAGAGATCGAGACGAAGTGTAGATCACAAATATATCCGAAGTCGGTAATAATCTTTGGCCCAAAATCATATATATAAGGTCTCATTTACTGGAAAGACTTGTGCATGGATAAGATGTTTAATAAATCTTCATAAACCCGTAAAAATACATTTGTACTCGGCCTCGGCCTCCTAAATAGATGCAAAAAATTTTTCACTCCATACCAATTGCTTCATGTTTATAAGTCCTATATTCGTCCCTGTATGGAGTACTGCTGTCAAGTTTGGGGTGCTGCCTCTGTTTCCATCTTGGCCCTCTTGGACTCTGTTCAAAAGCGAGCTGTACGAATTGTGGGTGATCGAACTTTGACATCAAAACTTGATTCCCTACAACATCGTCGCACTGTTGCTGACCTCGTTGTTTTTTACAAATATCGTCATCAGCAGTGCTCAGATGAAATCAGCGGCATCATGCCTCAAACTTATTCTTACCCCCGTTCCACTCGGCAATCGGCTGCCGCAACCAGTGAAACGGTAAAGATCCCGCGCTGTCATACTGGCAGATCGCAGAGAGACTTCTTTGTCCGAACTGCGTACAAATGAAATAGTTTGCCGGAACACTCAGTCTCAGGTGGCTTCAACCCACAGATGTTTAAAAAAAGCGTTAATCTACACCTCAGAACACCAGTTGTTGTGGGACCCAGGTCTAGACCTGGGTCTTAAAAGGTATTTGTGTGTTGTTGTGACACATATTCTAAACCCTATTACACCACACATTTTATTAAAAAAAAAAAAAAAAAAAAAAAATTCAGCTCGAACTTGATCGAAGCGTATCGTAAAAAGCTTACGTAAAAATTATAAATGGAGAATTTTTCATTACGGTGAATATTCCGGTGTTTTGAATAATTTTGATTCGTCTTGATCGTTATTACTGTGGTTCACGAGTATGTGATAAAAATTGAAGCGTTGCAATTTACAAAACGTCATTGGATAACTTTATTGTTTATTTAATTGTGAGATCTTTGGGGGTACACTTTATGTTAGTCATGGCTTACGACAGGACAGACTGGACAAGGATATCTATCATGGCTTACGACAGGACAGACTGGACAAGGATATTACCTTCAATCCTACTTGGTTTACGAACCACTTTTCGTGAAGATTTCCAATCTTCATCTGCGGAACTTGTTTATGGTACGCAAATTCGTCTTCCTGGAGAATTTTTCAGCAATAATACCAAATTAATTCCTCAATCTGATTTCGTTTCACAATTGAAACAACACTTCGATCACCTTCGTCCTATTAATACATCAAGGCACTCTTCTGACGTACGTACTGACTTAGTATGTAAGTCGCTTCAGCCTCCATACGAAGGTCCTTACAAAGTCATTAGTCGCGATGAAAAGAATTTCGTCATTGATCGCAAAGGTCAACACATGCGAGTCTCAATCGACAGGTTAAATTCTGTTTTAGGCCATAATCTGAAGATATCTCGACTCAACCTTTATTGTCTTCTAGCAAAAATCTTCATCGCGCAGACGAAATACCGTCTTCTACAGACAACGTCCAATCTTCTTCTTCGGACACCTTCAAGTCTTTACCTTCCACTTCCACAGAAGTTGGAAAGCACATCGCAAACGCCACTAAAACTGCTAAAAAGGTAAAATTTAATCTAACACCGCAAACGTTCACCTTTTACTTTTCCGCTGCAACTACCCGAGCAGTTCGATCTACCAGAACTCCTGCTCGCTTTTTTAATGCTACGGCATATTAAATCCCCTTTCTTCTTATTTTTCATATCGTCCCATCTGCGATGGCACTAGGGGGGGAGTGTTGTGGCAAACACTGATAGAATATTTTTATAGATAAGTTTTATTTTTATCGCACCTTCCTTACTTATTTTATTATTATAAATCGACAGTAGCTTCCTTTAACTATATTTATGAAATTTAAAATTTTTAAGCAAAATAAAACAAACTTTAAATTTCGTAAAACAAAAACAAAAAGAAAAATATAATTAAACAATAAATTTGATACTTGAATCCGTTGAACTGATTGCGCAGCGTTTCGCAATCCGAACGTCATTCGAACGCATTCGAAGAGTCCGAACGGTGTGGATATTGCTGTTTTAGCAATGTCGTGTTCATCAATAGGAATTTGATGATAAGCACGAACGAGATCGATAGTTGAGAAAATGTTGCATTCATATAATTGTTGAGTAAAATCCTGAATATGAGGGATAGAATATTTATCAGGAGTTGTCACATTATTAAAAGCACGGTAATCACCGCCGTTCTTCTTTTTGACGAGGTGGAGAGGGGATGACCATCGGCTGTTACAAGGTCGACAAATACCTTGAGCCAGCATGGTGTCGAATTCTGTCTTGGCAATCGCCAATTTGTCCGGAGCTAGTCTATGGTACTTTGAAAAAATGAGAGGACCGCGAGTTTCGATAACGTGTGTAACGTTATGTTTGACCGGTAAAGCAAGATCACTTGCAGAAGTTAAATTTTTGTAATTCCTTAGAATATTGACGACAGCAGGATCAACAGAATTGTCGATTGTTGTTAAAGTGAGGACTGGAGAAGTGGAGATTTCAGCGATAGCGAACAAGCTGGTAATTGGATCGACAAGTCGTCGGTTTTCGATATCCACTAAAAGACCATACTTATTTAAAAAGTCAGCGCCAAGTATAGGCATGGTAACGTCCGCAATAATAAAGGTCTGACAGAACGATCGTCTGAGACCAATATTTAGTTCGAGGGATCGTGTACCAAATGTTCTGAATTTTGTGTTGTTCACTGCATAGAGTGGGAAATCAGATAAGTTAGAGAGTTTTTCTTCCACAGTAGCTGAAAGAACAGACACTTCGGTCCCAGTATCCACTAAAAATGATTTTCGAGAAATTCGGTCATAAACAAGAAGAAGGAGATGAGATTGGCTGTTGTCACATGCCGCCACTTGTGATGAGCCATCTATTTTTTTGAATAAGAAGAAGTAGGAGAAGAATTTCGACTGCGTTGATTGAAGTGCTTACACTTCGGGTCGCAGGGTCTGGCATCTTGCTGAAATTTGATAGTAACATTCACCATCAAATATTTGTACCCTAGATCTAGATCTTGGGCGATAGCGGAATCGACTAGGCATGTGATCTCGACTGTAGTTTCGGTCCTTGGACCTACTTCTACTTTTGTTAAAATTATTCGTTAAGATTGCGTTGAGAACAGAGGCTTGGATTTCATTGAACTTCGCAGTCAAAGAAGATATCTCATTAGCATAATTGTTTGAATTAGAGGTAACTGCCATAATAGAATTTCTTACATGAGCAACGTAGACGCGATCAGCCAGTTCGGCTGTTGTAGTTAGATCGAGATTTACCAAAGCTAGGAAGGAAGTTTTTCTTCCCAGAGCAATTTGAGTACATCCTCAGAAAGAGCGTTTTGTGCCTCACGGGACATTTCCCTGAGAAGTTGTGAGGGCTTACGATCGCCGAGATCCATTCCTCTAAGCACGTTTCTAATACGATCTGTAGTGCTAGATGTAAGACGATGAAGAAGAGCGGATTTCACCTGGTCGTACGGATTTGCTCCCTTAGGTGCAGTAAGGACGTCCCAGATTATGGAAGAAATATCTGGTGTAATGATGCCTAGAACATGACCATATTTGACATCTTGCGATTTAATTTTTGAAACTCGGAATTGCTCTTCCAAAATTGTAAACCAGGTGTCTGGTTTATCTTTCCAGAAAGGAGGAACTTTAATAGAAATTGGGCTAATTTGTATTGCCTCTTGATATTTTGGTTCTGCAGAACAATAAGGGAAAACATTTTGAGATCTTTGAACATAGGTTGCAGATGTTCCTTGAACTTCATTAGCTTCGGCCATAAAGGCTCTAGCCCGTTCATTAACCAAAGTTTGGAGCTCTTCTTCCGTAAAGGAATATGTTTGAGGAGTATCAGCGTCGTCAGAAGTGAATGAACTTGCAACAGTTTTTCCTCGACCTAAAAGCTACGGCGACTAGAAGGTAAAGAAGTGATGTGACGATAAAAAAAAATTCTATATAAATTATTTAAATTATTATAAATATATTTAAGGGAAGCTACTGTCGATTTATAATAAGTGTTTGCCACAAGTCCGACTGTGGACTGTGGCTCATATGCTAGAGATTATAAAATGTTTTTTTTAGTCACTGGATATTATACTAGAATTGATTATTTTTATTGCGGCAATTCATCATTAAATACCGTGTGTAAGCAACAATCGTCCAGGTTAGATGCGCAACATTTTTTAATCGCTCGAACTAGAGACGCAACATTTTTTTATATACAACTTATATTATTATTTGTTTGGATTATTTTGATTTTTTTATGCAACAATTGCCGGCACCAGAAGCGCAACATTTTTTTGTTTTTGTGATATGTAAATAGATCTATTCGTTAGTTAATATGATCGGCTGAATCAACGTGGTCATGAGGAGTTGGATCCGTTTGATCCGATACAATCATGGGGTGAGCGAAACACTTAATTTAATTTTCTAAATTAATAATCTTAGTTATCGGTCATCCCTGTTCTTTATTTTAGTCTATTAAATTTCGTTTACATAGTCTCATTTGAGTGCATATCTGATTATTTGTACTGAGCTGGGTGAAATTACTATCCGAACACACATGGATGAAGCGCGCTGGAACAAAACCTTGCTAGGTACGCAGTCCTCCGATTGCTTTCTTTTAGTGACATCACTAGCAGGTCCGGTGCTCATCACATATTCCAAATTTTAATACTACTAAACAAAAAATTGACATAAGTTTCTATTTGAAGGCAATGTTGAAATTGTCCTTATTCAACAAACAAAAGTTAAGTGTGACATTCGGCTTGTGGGTACGACGCCCACTAATCAATTGTAATCAATAGAAATCATCATTAACGAATTGAATTAGAATGTGAATAGCATTAAAAATTTTCAATGACGTTTTTATTTTTTATTGATGTAATTCGCTAAGTTCATCTTTCATTCCTACTCCCGAACATCCCTATTCAACGTTCATCCCTATTCCCGAACAAATAAATGTGAATTTGGACAATATTGTGAAATTCTATTGTCCGGAAAATTGTTACCTTTTAATGTTATGCAATACAAAATTCACATTTATGTGTTCGGGACTATGGACCAAGATTTCTATTACACTAATGTTAACACAACTAATATCGAAAACTTTCTTTTATATTTTCCACACTATTTCAATTAATTTCATTATAGCATATAAAAAACTTAAATCATTTTTAATTGATTTCAGTAAATTAGATTTTCCTCTAGTTTTCTAACAAAAAAAAATTAAAATGAAAATTAAAATTTTATCTAAATTTTCGAGGTAATTTTCTTTCTACATGTTTTCACTCTGTTTCTCCTTTTTTTATCAACCAACTATCGTAGTGTATACAGTAGTAGTTCTAGTATTTTTTTTATTTTATACATTTATTTGGTTATGTTTCAGTCAGTGTACATGTTGTATTTTGTTCTGGTTAAGAGGGCATATTGTGAAAATTGTTAGATTTTAATAGGATTTTTTAAGCTTTTATTGTTGTGTAACGGTTAAGCACAAATAACAGAACAAAAAAAAAGAAAAACGATTATATTATATTTTGGTGTTGTAGTTTTGAGGTTTAAAATCTACAAAGATAAAATAAGTTCAAAAAGCTTTTTATATTGAAGTGGTTAGAGAAAATTGAAATAAGTTAGATAAATTTAAAGTGTGAGGAATAGTGTAAACTATTTAGAGCTATATATAGGTGGATCATTAAATTTTAGGGGGATGATTTTATGTTTTTATACAGATTTTTTGGTTTTGGATAAGGGTTTTATGATTTGTTTGTTATGATGATAACGAGTATATGATTAAAACAAACCAAAAATAATTAACTTTTATTGTAAAAATCAATTAGGTCAAAGCTTTAGTTTTTAATAAGTAATTTAGACTTATTTTTGATAAGGCAAAGGGTATACTCATATAATATATGATTTCATGTAATATATTTAAGTTAACAAACCATGACTTTTTATTAATTGATTATCGATAATTCATTTGAGATGACTTTGATTTTCTGTATATATTTTAATTATTTACAAAATAAAAACAAATTTGATTTAAGTATGAAGCTAGTTTATGGTGTTCGGTTTAACCTGTCTAGTCCCACTACAATACACAGGGTATTTTTGCTGTAACATTGGCTATAAACACAATTATATTTTCTTTTCTATTTTAATTGGAAATTCAACCCTAGCGTTTATCTTTGGTTATATTTACAAAAATATTATCACTTAACTGCTAAATGCATGAATATACTAACACATTAAAGGTACTTACTTTAAATATAAATTGTCCCATATCCGAGATTCGCTCATTTGCGGAACCGGATGCTCTTTTAAAACAGTGTAGATAGTCTCGTGTTAAAACGAAATATCTAAAAGTTCACAAAATAAATTAACCATCATTAATCAACATTTAGATTGTATTTCTAAAAACCCACCTCTCTTTCCATCTTGAAAATAATCGATCTCTTTGTTGCCATAATAAACCTCTTTTGATTGGACCTGTTGTCGATGCTATAGGAAGTTTTCCCGCTAATAATGATTGCTAAAAAAAAACGAATTGTAAATAAATTACGATCACGCTCCATTATTTTTTTTGTATATAAATCAATTAATCAGACAACACCAATCATATACATATACACACAGATAGGAACGTCTCAACATTTCATTTTGTTCCCCTATTTGAAAAGAAATAAAAAGTAATCATTTCTATTTACATAAATTATCTTTCGAATAAATTCACTGTTTACTTTACATTAAATTATTAAATTTGACAATTTTTTATATGCCTCATTCCCTAAAGGCGTAGAGCTTACAAAATATTGTATTCACGTAAGATTTTCAATTTTTCTTTATATTTTTATAAATAGTAATGTAACACCTACACCTTCGGTGGTTTTTTAATTCGTAGGAAATCGAAAAATGCAACAACAAAAATTGCAGATATAAAAACATAAACTGACGATGATGTCTAACCCCCTTATTGTCCCATAATACACAACAATAACAACAACGACAAACTATGTCATAAAAATGCTTATAAGTTTTCTTTATGTTTGCTATATATGTATATAGACAATTGTTTAAGTTATGTTTTATACATCGTGTGCCACGAGTATTTACAGGTGAAAAAATATACAGCGGATACACTTTAAAGTATGCACAGTAACCATAGAGAGATTCTTTCTTGGGGAGTTGTTATTGCATTGATTTTGTGTTTATGTTTTGGTTACAAATAAATACAAAATATTAGGTTTATTCTGTTTCTATATTTTTAAATTAATAACTTTCAGCTTATGACCCACCTTGTAATTTCTATAACAAATTTAAAAAAATAAAACTAAAAAGGATTTATAGCTCAGCTTCTTTATATTTCTATATCCTTTGACTTATTTTTTTTTAAATAAAGAAATAAAATTCTTTAAAATAAATAACGACATCAAACACGATACACAGGAGATATGTTTATTTGCTTGTTGATGTATGCAGATAAATCGTATGAGGATTTTTAAATGAAATAGATCATCCTCATCGTATGAACGTCGTAACACTTATAAGAATAAGAAGAGATAAAAATTTTCAGGTAAAATATTCCTTGTATATTTTTCATTTTAAATTTGTTTGCCTGTAGGTTAAGATATTATAGAAGCAAAACAAAATATTAAGAGATAATATAAAATATATTTTATTATGTTGACACAACTTACATCAAAAAGGAAAACTAATCAAAATTTTCCTTAAAATTTGTATAAAAAAAGTGGAATGGTACCAGGTGGTGTGTACAACACACCAAAATGTTAAATATTCTTTATTGGTTATTTTCTGTTCCTCCTTGGTTTTGGAGATGCCTTTCTTACCATTGATTATTCATTCATCGTCTAAAAACCACTAAACCTTATCACTTAACTTAATAAAAACAACAATAAAAAACAAATTGTAGGAAAAATGAAACAGTATGGTTCCAATTCATTAACATTCCATTTTCACTTACAACACATCTTAAAATTCCAGACAAAATTAATTGTATAATTAAAAGAATGATAATACAACCAATTTATTTTCTCCTCGTCTCATCTAGCAAAGAAATAAAAAAGGAAATACAAAAAGAAAAATCATTTTCTATTTCATTTAACACAAAAAAAAAATATGTATAAGAGCGAAAAAAAATTTCAACACAAAAAAATAAAGAAGAAAGAAAATTGGAAAAATCATAAAAATTTATTTTGTTTCGTTTTTTTTTTCATAGTCTCGTCAAAATAGCTTTATAACTTTTGGCAACATTTCTATTCTTTTCGTACGAGACAGACTTGATAAATTTATTAACTGTAGTGGACAATTATTGGCAATGCAGTGTTTAGATCCAGTGATAAACACCATATGCCACTGTATACCAAGTGTGATTATATATTTCAAAGCGTCTAATTGCGTTTATTTAATATAAAAACAGAACTTATTATGAATGCAGTACGACTGAGGGTCAGTATAGGGTGTATTAACTGTAATTTAAGGCTTGATAGTTCAAACAACTAAACCTGTTGCGTTAACAGCAAATAATAGATTCTCGTTAATTCATTCTAGAATTTTCATCCCTGACCTACCCAAATATAGATTTTGCATTGTCGTAATTTTACATTTAACAGATCACCATACAAATAACTTTTTGCCTCACCCTCGGCTATAATATAAATACATAAAACATCAAGGTTATAATAGTTTTTGTTATTGAATTCTCTTTGCAAATCGTTTTGAATTTTATTTTCTTTGCTTAAACAAAAAATGAAATAGAAGTGTTAATAATGAAACCAACTCTACGCTCTCTTGTTTACTTTTAATTTTAAATATTATAAATAGGAAAACAATTTGCAATCTTGTTGAGTAGTGATTAAATCTTAAAAATAGTCAGTTGATTATATAAATTAAAATCGAAAAGTGAACATTGATTGCACTGTTCGAGTAGTGATATTATTGTTAAAGATAGAAAAATAATATACAAATAATATAAAAAAAAATATAATATTTGTTGTTTTCCATATTAAATTTGTGAAATTAATTTGAAATTGGAGTTTCATTCTAACAGTGTTAAGTTCTCGTTCCGGTTAAACATTTAATTGTGCTAAAATAAAAATAATGTAGGAAAGAAAAGAAAGTTAAATGTTTTAAACGATATGGCGGTGGTTCGAGAAAGGCAAGATGACAAAAATTTAAAAAGGACCCAACCTATGTGAATATGACTATTGGATCATTTGTTTGCACAAGGTGTTCCGGAATTCTATCGAAAATCAGCACCAAAGACTTCTTGCCACAAATAAAAAGCTCGAAGGGGCAGTAATAAATAAAGGCCTCTCTAAAGAGGAAGCCATACAAGTCTGTGCCATTCCCAAATTCTTTGACATGGCGACCCTGGTTAAAGGTGGGATACTTAAGAAGCTAGCTCTGAAGGTAGTAGATGAACGGAAAGACACAGGTACCGAGAAAAGCAAGAGGCTCCGATCCAAAGCATCGCAGGACTATCCACAGACAATTACATGTGGTGTCAAATGCAAGCACTGCAAGCAATTTTGCGAGTACAATCGTACCTCCAACTTTCAGCAATGTCGCCGACTGCATCAAAATGTAGATCACTGCTGAAGGCTTTCCAGCCACCCTCCTGGGTTCTGCGCAGTTCGGCGTGGTAAAAAGACAATTAATGGATTTGGTAGTAGAGCAAAAAGTCTGCTACCAAAGAGTGGTTGGTTGCTGCTTAGCTGTGCAGATTATACATCGGCATATGCTAAAACAGGACGTTACCTCGACCTCCTAGGGTCATAGCTTACCTTCCAGACTGCGCCAAAGAATCCACAGAGAAGATTCTAAGGCGACTAGACGCTATAAATTTGAATATCAGACCGAGATCATAAAACATCCTGAAGCACACTGTTGAGAAGGATCTCGCGATGTTCGTATTCAGTCCTGACCCAACACTCGAGAAACATCTTAAAAGTTGCAAATTCAGATTAAACTGGATGTTCGGTGTGATTCATGCAAGAATCGCAAAGTTCACAAAACCAAACCAGTCCGATACTGGAAGAAGTAGTACCCAGTTCTACAGAGAATCTGTGAGCAACTAGTAGCACTACTTTGGGGCTTTCGGTCGTAAGTCCACATCAGCTTCTGTAAAGAGCGATTCTGGCTCGGGGTCTGCGAGCCTGCAAACTTCGACAACCAAATCTTCCTCAATCAGAGCAAAACACCCATGTGACAAAACACAACAACTCAACTCAATACGAGAAAGCTGTTGCGTCCATGCGAACTGAGTCAGCGCCATGCAAAAATTATGGCCTGCCGAAGGGCCCTGCTGGAATACCATAGCCGTCTAGGAAAAAATTCCTAAAGTAGGTTGCGATCCAATTAACATACACATGTCAGTAATGGCCACTGTGCCGTATGTGCTTTTAGAACCACACTAAAAACTGCAATGGAGATCCTCCTCCTATTTCCAGCATTGCACATATACATCAGATCTGCAGCAGCATCTAGTGCTCACATACTCGATCTAGTCGAAACACTCAACCTGGTAACCTGAATGGTCATCTAACGATCCTTTCGAAACTGCAGAACGAAGTGGAAACCTACAAACATTTCGAACTGTATGCTAAATATAACTGATCTATATAGACAGTTTATTGTCAAAATATGGGCCAGCGAAGGGATCGAAACAACTTATAAGCACAATCATCCAATGCCAGTATCTAGTATACGGATGGATCCCGAACCAAAGAAGGCTGGTGCAGGGTTGGTCTCTGAATTCGATGCGCTTCAATTCAAAACTGGTATGGGAATGCTATACGAAAATAAAAAAAAATGCAGAAACTAACCGGGTACACAAGAGTACACGGCAATGTAGTAGCAGAATTAACCAGGAAGGGCGCCACTACAAAGTTCATTGGTCCAGAACCGTGCTTTCAAACAAGAGTTCGCTCAAATGCGTTAACCAAAGTGAGAATGTCTACTGCGCCGTCTCTCCTCTTATAACAATCAATCTTTAGAGAGAATTTTTAAAGATCTTAATATGATGCGTGACAGGATACGGTCCAACAAATCACAGCATTAACAAATTAGGGATACAGATTCTGCAGCTCGAGGCAGAAACCATAGAATACATTATCTGTAAATGCTCTGAACTTACATGGCACAGATATATTGAACTCGGTCAAGGGAGGCTGCCACTTTCTGTTCCACAAAACATTAGTCTAATTTGACTAATTAACTATATTAAGGGGCTCGGCTTCGACCTCATTGCACATTTCGCAGTGACATCGACGTCATCTGCAGTATAACAACATCAGAGTTATGCACAATAGATCATTAGGTTGCAGTGCTACTCGAACTAGCTAGCTTATTAGTTGAGCTTCGGGAACCCTTTGTTTTAGAACACGAGGGTAACCGTGTCCGACAAAAATTTGTCTGCTAATGACGAGTCCGACAATCCAAACAAGCCAAAATGTCAATTGTCGGACTCGACAATAATAGGCACATTTTTATCGGAAACTTTTGTGATTCGTAAAAACATTTATGACGAAAACCTACTAATTTTGTTTTTTTCTTTTCACGATTATATTTTTATTCCATAGTAGAAGAAGAAAATTAGTTCCTTTTTTGTCATCCTTTTTATTTACGTTTTTTATGAATTACGCAGATTTACAAGTTTTTTCAAAATATCATATATAGATATGTATGTACCAAGGGTGTAAAGTTATACATTTTAGCCCGCGTGAAAATTGTACATTTTAGCCCGAGACGTTAGCCTAGGGCAACAATTCGCTAGGGTCGAAATTAACTTTACACCTGTGGTACATACAACATTTTTTAAACTTCCTACAACAGGGCGTAAAGTAACAAAAAAATTTTTCTTTCTTTCTATCAGTTCGGATATATAAAAAATTAGCGATCAAATAAGTTAGAGATCAAACAAGCTTACTTGAAAACTTATTTGATCGCTAATTTTTCATGTATCCGAACTGATCAGCTTGATTTCTGATTATTTTTCATTCATATATTTAAAAAGAAAAATTAAAAATTATATGCTAGCATGTCTCATTACCACTTTTTGAAATCATTGCTTCTACGTCAACAAAATGTCTACGCAAAAACTTTATTTATAAGCGTAGCGAAGCACGCCGGGCCCTCCTGGTCTTTATAATTATATCATCAAAAACTATTACTTAAAACGATTTAAACCCAGACCCGGACGAAAACGGAAACGAAAACTTAGTACTCGATGGAAGTGGAAGGAACATACAAAATCAATTCTTCAAATACCTTAAATATTTTAATTGTGAAATGGTTTGTTATCAC
The DNA here is from genome assembly GCA_963693315.1 of Diogma glabrata. Classification (NCBI taxonomy): domain Eukaryota; kingdom Metazoa; phylum Arthropoda; class Insecta; order Diptera; family Cylindrotomidae; genus Diogma; species Diogma glabrata. The sequence goes on along the minus strand of OY856186.1, from coordinate 3,221,911 downwards.
AATTGACAGGTTCACTTTAAGCAAAAGTGATAAAGCTTGACACGTACAATTTTAATGCTCGACTTGATCCCTCGTAGGCAGTGATTTTGTTTTGAACTTATTTTGTCAGTTGTCTTGTCTTGTTCCTTTTCACGGAAAACAAATTTTGAGCTAGTTGACAAACTCATAAAAATCAAGTTATTAAAAGTGTTCATACCAAAATTTACGATTTACGTCGAAACATAGAATACTTGTTTTTTTTAATTAAGTAGTAAAAAATTTAACTGGCTATCAAAATATCACAAATGCAGTCAAATATCAAACAAAAGAAAAATTCCTTAATCAAATTAATTCTTCAAAATCCTTTAATTCAAAATCAAATTAAAATTTAATTCCAACTCTTTATTTTAAAAAATCTTACTTTCTTTCTTTCTATAAAAAAAAATCGGAAAATCCGTACAAAAAAAAAATTTAAAAGAAAACAAAAATAATAAGCTATTTTCCTTTTTTCAATTGCGAATTTAACAATAGTTTTCCATTTATTTTTCTTTTTTCGTTTATATTCTTATCTTTTTTTATTCTTTTAATTTTCTTTGATTCAATGCGGATTTTCTTTCATTTTTTACATCTCCATTAAGTTTACGTATGATATTTTTTTTTTATTTTGGGTAGTTTTATCCTATCCTAGTTTTATCCTTTTAAAAGAATTTCATTAATTTTTTTACAAAACTATATAAAAATTTCGTTTGAAATAAAATTGAAAATTTTATTATGAATTTAACTTTAAAACGAAAGTTGTGAATTGTGATGTACCATGATTTTTTAAATAAATTTTTATTTTTTCTTAAAATTTATGCAACGTCTATAACGAACTTTTAACAACGGTTATAAGTTATAACCTTCAATTCATATAACAAAACAAAAATTTATTGATTCTCTCCATCAATGAACACAATAATTAATTTTTTAGTTTTCGAATTAAAAGAAAACAGTTTTTAAGTAAATTTTAAAAAATTGAATAACAAAATTCTTGATCTGTTAAATTATGCCGTAACAGTTAAAACTTAAAATGAATTGAAAAAAATATTGTTAAGTTGTTTAGATTAATTGTAATCAATTGTTGGTTATATAAAGGCGTTACAATGATTTAGTTTATTATTGTAATTATATCTGACAAACGATTTTTTTAAGATAACTTAAGAACTGAATTTGACATTCGATTGGATGCAGCTATAGTTATATTTTCATGACTTAAAGCGAACGCAAGACAACGAATTCACATGCATCAAGGCTGCGAATAACGAAGAAATACATTATGGTCGTATGAAAATATAAAAAATCTGGTAAGTATATGAATAAAAGAAAAGCAAACATGTCGATTTAACTGACTGGTTGGTGGGGACAAGTTTAGGAATATGTGATTTTGACCTTATCATCGCAAGTTCAACCTCATTCGACTACTCACATCTCATCAAAACTAAACAATTATCTAACATTACACAAAATTACGAATAATCAGTTAATTCAATTCATTCACTTACTTCAAATATTTCATAATCCCATCGCATCATCAAAATTTTAATACTTTATTCAAATATTTACTTCCCATATCGAATAGAAAAAATAAATGAAACCTTTTTTTCCTCATAAAACTATGAGTAAACAGAGGAATAATTTTCTATTCAAATAAAATAGTTTCAATTCAAATACGGAAAATTTTTTATAACAAAAACTACTTAAAACAATAAAATTGCAAATTTCATTGTTCAATTTATGTGAAAAGGAAAATCATTTTTCTTTTTTTTTTTTTGGAATTTTTTACTATGTATATCATTCTATCTGTATGTCGATTGATAGACAAATATATAAACTTCAACAATTACAAATAAAATTGAGTTGAAATTTGAAGGGTTTCATGTCACGAAAATGAGGATAATTAAGCGAGAAGTTCAAAATATTTTTCATATTTTGATTTTAGGGTTCCGTTTTTTATACGGAACACTATTAGTGAGAGTAAAACGTGTTTTTTACAATATTTCGATTATGTCAATTACTATAAATCCAATGAACCTGAAATTTGGCATGCGAATAAAACTAACCTGTCCACACAAGATGAGGAGTTGAAAAATAAATAAAATGGTTTTCGTTTGGTCAACAGGGTTGCGATGTGAGGCCTTGAGAAAATACATTTTTATATCGAGTCAAGTAGGGTATCATATGAAAGAATTTTACACCCCACCATTTTTTGTGTGGTTCTAAATAATGGCGTTTTCTGTATGTTTTCTTTCTTCGATTAGCTCCGAACCTAAGTAATCGAAAATCTTAAAAAGTATTTTGAATGATAGCAAAATTACTAAGTTTTTAAAGAACAATATATTAAAGTACCAAATACTAATAATTATATTTATTAAGGGTGAGGATATGAGAAGGGGTAAGTACACCATTTAAAACCCGGTCAAGTGGTCATTTGAAACAGCACGAAAATTAAGAAACATTACAATTTTTTTTAGAATTTTGCGATTCACCGTTTTTGAATTATTCTCAAAAAGGTGTAACAAAAAGATGGTCCCCCCCTATTCGTTTCTTCATTGATTGACAGAAAAATTTGAAAAAATCCAGAGAGAGATAGGAAATAGAGATAGGAAATTTGATAAACCCTTAACGAAAAATACAGCGAAGCCTCAAGTGACTTTGTTTCTATGTGTTTATGGGATGGGAGTGGGGAAGGGTGACAAAGGGGTTTTTTGACCCGCATGAGTGGGATGTCATTTGAAAAAGCGACCCAAAATTAAAAAACAACAATTTTTTTTAAAATTTTGCGATGCACCGTTTTTGAATTATTCTAAAAAAAAGTGCAACAAAAAGTTATAAATAAATAGGCTGTATTCCTGGTCGTAACGGACCTTGGATTTGATTGGCAGCAAGTTGGCAATGGCCTTAGCTACATTTTGTGAGACAAGATATGGTAAATCCATATTTTCTTAAGTTTTCGTATATTTTTTTTAATATTATATGACAGGAACCAATTTTAGTTTTATTAAAACAAATTGTTTTATTAAAACGATGAAAGCTGTTCGAAAATTCAAAGACTACTAAGCAGCTACTTATAAATAAATCTGTACATTTAGAGAGAAATCAAAATATTTTTTCATAGCAACCTATTTGAAGGGAAACCAAAATGAAACTTTTTTTCAATAAATATTAATTACTCTAATTTATTATTAATACATTTAATGAAAAATAAATCGTTGTACGCACCACTGTCGTTATCAGATTTTAACGGCCTTCAGGCGATATGAATCCCTCGGGCCAGAGGCTCTCGGGCTGGTCATATCGCCTTCGGGCCGTTAAAATCCTTATAACAACCTTGGTACGTAAATAACTATTTTGGTTTTTAATTGAACATTATTTTATTTTTTATTATTTATTTTAGATAACAAAGTTTCAGCCGAATCGAAAGAGGTCGGGTAAAAAGTGGTCGACTTGGCGTGGAATACCCTATAGTTATATTTGGTGTGAATTATAATAAAATATAAATTAATGTCTCTAAATATTCGATGGTAACATGCTAACTCAGGTTCAAGTTTTGAGGTTTTTTTTGGATTTAATTGGGATTAGGAAATTGAGTTTATTTGACTTTAAAAAACGGGCCATTAAAATTAACAGGTAAGAGCTCCAAATATCACTGTGCTACATTTAATTATGTGAACAGTGAATGGGTGGGCAGTGACAGCGGCTCTTCTGGTGGGACGAAAACATGTGGCAGACTCGGGAAAGATTGATTTGATCCCCTCAGGAGGAATCTCTTAGCCGTAGTGTACTCAAGGCTTAATTTTGTCTCCACTCTATTTTTAATTTATATCAACGAACTGTTGAAAATCACCAGTACCCGATATATATAGTACTAGGAAATGTGCTTGATGAGAAATAAAGCTATCCTATCCGTTTCATATAAAAACTATTGTAGATGGTTTATTTTAGACACTATTTCATAATGATAATAGCGTCTCCACTAGTTTTTTGTAATAATCCTTTTGATAAGTTTTTAATGTAAATAGTGGATGCGGCTGGTTTCTTACAGAAACTATTTCACAATTAAAATAGTGGAGACGGCTGGTTTCTTGTAATAATTCTTTTGATAAGTTATTATTATAAATAGTGAGTGCGGCTGGTTTCTTATAAAAACTATTTCATGATTAAAATAGTGGAGACGGCTGGCTTTTGTAATAATTCTTTTGATAAGTTTTGAATGTTTATAGTGGGTGCGGCTAGTTTCTTATAGAAACTATTTCATAATTAAAATAGTGGAGACGGCTGGTTTCGTGTAATAATTCTTTTGATAAGTTTTTAATGTAAATAGTGGGTGCGGCTGGTTTCTTATAGAAACTATTTCATAATTAAAATAGTGGAGACGGCTGGTTTCTTGTAATAATTCTTTTGATAAGTTTTTAATGTTAATAGTGGGTGCGGCTGGTTTCTTACAGAAACTATTTCACAATTAAAATAGTGGAGACGGCTGGCTTTTGTAATAATTCTTTTGATATGTTTTGAATGTTTATAGTGGGTGCGGCTAGTTTCTTATAGAAACTATTTCATAATTAAAATAGTGGAGACGGCTGGTTTCTTGTAATAATTCTTTTGATAAGTTTTTAATGTAAATAGTGGGTGCGGCTGGTTTCTTATAGAAACTATTTCATAATTAAAATGGTGGAGACGGCTGGTTCCTTGTAATAATTCTTTTGATAAGTTTTGAATGTTTATAGTGGGTGCGGCTGGTTTCTTATAGAAACTATTTCGTAACTAAAATAGTGGAGACGGCTGGTTTCTTGTAATAATTCTTTTGATAAGTTTTGAATGTTAATAGTGGGTGCGGTGGGTTTCTTAAAGAATCTTTTTCATAATGTTAAAGTGGAGACGGCTGGTTTCTTGTAAAATTTTTTTTGATAAGTTTTGAAAGTTAATAGTGGGTGCGGCTAGTTTCTTAAAGAATTTATTTCATTTTGTTAAAGTGGAGAAGGCTGGTTTCTTATAATAATTCTTTTGATTGGTTTTGAAACTTAATAGTGGGTGTCACTGGTTTCTTATAGAATCTGTTTCATAATGTTTGTTAATAGTGGAGGCTGGTTGTTTGTAATAATTATTTTAAAAAATTTTTAATGTTAATACGGAGTACTACTGGTTTCATATAGAAACTCTTGAACAATGATAAAAGGAAAGTGAAAGATGATAATGTGAAAGATGATATTACGCTGCACAAATCATTCCCTATCTTTATATTTCCCTATCTCTATATTTAAAGGTCAAATACATGAATCAATAGATCGTGCCCACCTTGACGCCACAATAAATGTAAACGAGTGCTTAAAACTTATGGGCGATTGGGGTTACCAAACTTTCCAAAAAACACAGCTATTGACTAGAAATGTTTGAAGACCGGCTTGCTCAACGATATTTCAATCAATATGTGCGACGATTAAATACGTGGATGCGAAAGTATTCATTTGTTGCGAGTTACTATTTCGAATGACTTACTTTGAAACGATTATTAAATAGCAATGACAAAGAGCACGTCTACAAAACTTGGCCTCCTCCATAGCTGTAAAAACACTCCACTCCATATCAATTGTCTGAAACGGGCGCATCATACGGGTGCCCCAACCATATTATTTTTTTTATTATTTTATCAGTAGGTTTGTTCCTAGTTAGAAGCTGTTGAGATCACACACTGTCATAGCGACAGAATGCAAACGGATTTCTTTGAACGAAAAAATATTATTTTGAAGGTTTACATAAAATTTTAGAGTCCATACAATTTTTAAGTACATATTCAAATAAAATAAGGATAGCCAATTACAAAATAAAAGTTATCTTTTAAGCTGAAATTTCAACCCAAGAACATTAAATTAGTAGTTTAAAAACTTTAATAAAAAGCTACAGTCAAAAATCGTTTTGGCGAAGGAAATGTTTTATATGAGCAAATTTAAACATTGTAAAAAAGATCCTAAGAAACAATGGACTTTGATTGATAGTCTTTTGGGTAACCAACGCTCCACCTCATATATAGGTTAAACTAAAATTTGATAATGACAATATTTTGGTTGATGAAATGTTAATAGCCATTAGCCAATCATATGAACGACTTCATTGTGAAAATTCTAATGCAATAAATAGTATCAGGTGGTTTCAATCCGCAGAGGTTTAAAAAAAGCGTTCATCAATACCTTAAAGCGCAAGTTGTTGTGGGAACCCCGTCTTGAAAGTTATTTATGTGTTGTTGTGACACATATTGTAAACCCTATAACACAACACTTTTTATTAAGCTGTTTGTATTTTGCTTGTTTCTTCTTGATTTTACTTAAACGTCGTTTTCTTTTCTGTATCGTTTTTTATTCATTAAAATGTAATAATCTATTGTTATAATTAATAGATAATTTTATATTTGTTAGATTCTATAGTCACTATTAATTTCAAAGCACCTCAAATTGAGTTTTATGTTATTTATATTAACATGATTAACATTATACGACACTTGACTCACAGTGAACAGAATGACCCTAATTTTTTCTCAAAGTTTGCTTTTGTTTTAAGTTATTTTTGATTAATTGTCAAGTTTATTATAATGTGTTATTAGGTATAACAATCTGTATATTTTTGAGAGAATATGCCAATTTATTTCATGATAAAATGAAGAAATAATAACAGTGAAAAAGAAACTATGAGAAATTAACAGAAAACAAAACAAAACTATTTGCCAATAATTCATATGATGCAGCGCACCTCAGACGCACCGCCCACCACCTCAATCGAGGCAAAAACCCCACACATAATTATTAAACAGATAATTATTACACAGAGCTAATGAGCGACACGGCACTACTATGGAACGCTGCCCAGCAGTGTTGCCGTTGACTAATTAAAGTTCGTCCGCCGGCACCCTAAGATATCATTTTGGCTAATAATATTTCCTGCCATTACCAGTGGTATGTGATATCTCACGCTAACTCATATGTCAATGGCAGGGACTGGAGTACGCGGGGTAGTCAGACCCGTAGATAAGCATTGATCATAATCGATCAAAGTCGACCCCTCCTGCGGTATTTTGGTTGATTGTATTTCTTGATTTTTTTGATTCATAATAATGTAAATAAATATTAAATGTCGAAGTTTATTCATAGTATTCACACAAACCCACACGTTAAAAAAAAACATTGTTTTCAGTAGGTTACAGAATAACAAATTTTGAAATAAGATTAGCTGTATAACTCAACGGATTCAATTAAACAATATTATTCGAAATTTTGTCCATTTATCATAATCAATTTCAACTAAAACATTGTTATGAAACGCTTCATCGTACATTCACTCAACTTTGTATTCCGTCTAAGGGTTTTATTAGCTAAGCTCTTAATCTATAGAATATCTAACATTATATAAAATATGAATTGAAAATTAATTATTCAAGAATTAAGTATGTTTTTATGAAATTTTATCTTAATCGATTTTCTTTCGATTTATTGAGTGTGATACAAATATTAGTCCATTAAATCAAACATAAATTTTAAATTCGTAATCTTCTTGTTATAATTGTTTTTTTTTTGTTTTAAATCAACTTACAGTATTCATGTTGGAGTCGTAGGAAATCATCTGTTGCGTTTTCTAAAATTATATAATTAAAAACTTTTTTTAAAAAAAAGATTCGACAAAAAAAACTTAGATTATGAAATTAGTTTATCAATAATAACTAAAAGAAATTCAATTATATAATCAAAAACTATAAAAAATATATCAATAGAAATAAATTAAACTATAACTATTACTTCACAGTTCAAATGAACTAAACCGGCATATAATAGAATAACGTTTAATGTTTGTAATATGAAAACTTATTACATAAGTTTCCCAACAAACGGTGTGGCGTCCCAATGCTAGCACAATGCTTTCACGCGCGTCATAGCATGTTGTCACTTAGACGTCCAAGTGCATTCGCATATGGTTATCTGCAAAATGTATACGCATTTGCTTTTTATTTTGTGGCCATGGTGACACCATGCATAACGTGCTCAATTACCAAAAGTAATATTAAAAAACGAAGTAAACGAAATTTATTTAATGATGATAAGAATATATAAACCAAAAATAAGAAAGAGAGTGAAAAAGTAGTTTAATATTTACTTAAATGACTGCGGTTATAATAAATAAATAAATTTTATTTTATTTTCATCTAAAATTATATGCGAAAAAAAGTATTTGGTGAATGTAAAGAAAAAATACACAAAAAACAAAAGAGTTCTTTAAATAATTAATTTTAGTGATTCAAAAAAATTATTCTATTTATTAAATATTTTTTTCTTGTCATTTCTCTTGTCGGTTTACTGATATTTAAATTTATTTTTTTATGATATTAAGAAAATTGTGGAAAATTACTATTATTTTTCATATGTAATCAAAATATTTAGATGTTTGGAATTCTGATTTTTTTTTTCATTTAAATTGTATCATTAAAAAAATGGCGAAAAAGTGGACGCCTTATTTACAAATGCAATCACACACATACATTTTCATTTTACAAATTCGAAATACGACCGCAATCTCCATTTGTCGCAATGACGTTACCAAAAATCCGAACAAACACTGTGGCAGCACAATGCGGTCACGCGCGTCATGGCATGTTCTCACTTGGAAATAGCGCAGTTTTAATATTTTTAGTTTAAACCTCTGCATTCAAAATTACAGTATTAGGAAGGTATACTGTTCGCTACAATCTTGCAAATTTACTCCCATGGCAGGTACGAGCGCATAGTTACGAGCGCATAGTTAACACGCCGTGGAAATTCTATGGCGCACGCGGTGTTTCTTGGTTTGCTAATCAACAATTAAAAATCTTGTAAAACTGGCGTTTTATTCGATTTTGTACTATCTGTCAATTACATAGAACTGAGAAATTTTCATGTAGAATCAGTTTACTATAATTTGGATTTAAGAGCCCACTCTGTATAAGTACAATACACTTAATTTAGAATTGTCTAATAAATCTAAAATATTGTTAATCGCTTAAGGGTAAATACTTTATATACAATGTATATATGTATGTACAAATGTAAATACAATTCATATAGTTTAATTAAATAAGTTAAAAGTATTTCATGTGTGTTCATTAATCATCTTAATATATATCAATGAACGTTTAGATGTTATTTCAATTAATGAGATAATAAAATGTGTATTTTTTTTCGTTTTTTGTAATCGTTAGACACATTTTTTTATTGGTTTTAATTTTTATGTTTTTTTATGGTTTTTTGTATGTGGGTGGATTACATTATGATTTTAATAGTATTTTTTTTACAAAGTGATAAATGTACGGATTTATTACGTTAATATATAATTAAATGTATAGTTCATTGTTTATTTTATTAAGTTTTTAACAGAATTTTTATATGTCGAAATTGGGATATCGACTTGACTTGAAGATGGCACTTATATTTGCTGGTTGGATACTCGGACAACATTAATTAGTTTTAAGCATGAATCAGCTTAACTAAGCTTTTCTGATCAGTTAAAGTTAGTTTTTATTGAAATGTGTATGCATGCTTTGTTAAGCAGCGAGAGGTTAGCTAACTTGACTCGACAAAAACCTAACTTCACAAAACAGAAATTTGCATTTCTGTGTTTGAGGTCATTTCAAAACTTTGATGAGAAAAATAAAAAAATAATTCCCTGAAAATGTTAGCCCTTAATTCTAATTATAAGTACTTATATAATTCGTTTAAAGTTTTAGAGTAAATACATGGTAAACTCGTGATTTTATGTTTGATTATGTTTAGTTCGGCAGAATTTTGATGCTATATGTCAATAGTTATAGGTACAATTTGTGGATGATTTTTTGTGAATCTTATTTTGACGTGTACGCATTTCTTACACATTTGATGCAAACAACATTTCATATCATAAACGATATGAAGTATAATAAAAACCGGCGGCACTCACGACTATAATTAGGAAGAATACTTATATCAAAATACTTTCTGTTATTAACGTATAATCTGACATCAAAATTTTACAAACGCATATTGTAACAGGTAAGCCTACCTAAAACTAGAAATGTTTTGAGAAGAAAAAAAAATGTCGTAAAAGAGACAAATTAGTAAACAAAAACTGCCAATTATTCCGAAACTGTTATTCTCGTAAAAAATGGATTTGTCCGGACAACTTTCTTTTGCATGAATCAACGCGATCAATACAACTTATCGTCGTTTTATTCATATCTTTTTCAACCCTGTTTACAATGATTTTGTTTTCATTGATTGCTGTCTCATTTTGAAATGTTGTTGATTCATAATTTTTTTGTTATATGTATATGGACATTTTGGAATTGAATTGGATAAGTGAATAATTGAAAAACACAAAATTAGAAAAACTAAATTAACTGTGTAGAATCTGCAAAAACGCGACGCGTTCATTATTGTTTTAAAGAAAGCTCATTAAATCTGTTTTATTGAAATCAAATGAAATTGGTTTGTGAGGTAAATACTGTTATATCTATTTGATATTATTAATGTATAGTTGTAGCTTTAAGATTGAATTACCTATTTAAACCATAAAACATAAAAAAACATAGAATTTTGGAATAGTTTTTAATTGATAAATTGATACTAATACATGTTTTGGTCTCTTATATTTTGAATTACTTATACAACAGCTGAAAGTGATGACCGGGAGTGTTAATATTATTGGTGGTACTTTGTTACCTTGAAAACGAGAGGGTATTATAAAAAAAACACGCTTAATTTTTGATTGTTTGATCGATGATAATTTCTGACATCATATCGTATCATACCTGTTTCACATTGATCTGAGTATCAATCAAAATTAACTGAGGTTTGGGGAATATTATTATTATTATTGTTGACTGTGTTACTATTTGTATTAGTATTGGCACAAGATATAGTTATATATGTATCTATTGGTTTTATTGTTCTTGGGCAGCAATCGTCCAGATCAGAGGTGCAACATCGTTATTTAACACTTGTATTACAACAATCTCCCGGACCAGAGGCGCAACACAATTAGTGACAACTTGTAACACTATTGGTTTTATTATTCTTGTGCAATTGTTATTGTGGGAATTATATCTAATCTTTAGTTAGTATGATCGGCTGAATTAACGTGGACATGAAAATAAAATTTGGAACAAAAGTTATATTCTTGTGTCTGTTTTTTGTATGTTGAGTATGTGTAGTATTAAAGCTTCTCCAGGTCACAACAGGAGTTGAATCCGATGAAATCATGGGGTGAGTGAAGCCTTAAATTAATTTAATCATTTTTAAATGTAATACTTGTAGCTATATTAGTTCTCGGTTTCTTTGGCCGTTTGGATCGTCAAAGTCCATTGTCTTTGTTTTCAATTGCGTGCATATCTGATTATTTGTACTGAACTATAGAGCAAATTTCTTCTCGGCCACACATGGCTGAAGCTCGCTGGAACAAAACCTCGCTAGGCACGCAGTCCTCCGATTGCTTCCTGTTAGTGACATCACTAGCAGGTCCAGTGTTCATTAAATAATATTAGGAGTTTCTTACTTGGAAAAAGTAATACAAACCACTAATGGGAGGTCTGTTGTCCATTTAAAATTTTATTGTCCATTTAAAATAGAATAATTTTATATAAGTAAATCTTTTTTCTAATGTATATGTATGTATTGGTAAATTTTCAAATTTTTCTATTGTACGTAGTAGTAAATTCCCTATGTTAAATGATCCGGTCCTGGTCCGGTTCTAGTAGGGCTGCCTGATCCGGTTTGGATAGTTTTATGCGTTACATTACTGATTAGGGCCTGTTCAGAGTGCCTGATGCGGTCCCTATCAGAGATAGGAAAGGCCGTATCCGGTTCAGATCTCAGCCTTTACATAATGCCAGTCGGGTATGTGTGGTTGTGACATATATTGTAGTCCCTATTACACAACACCTTTTATTAAAAAAAAGAAACTGTGCTGTTATTCAGAAGTCGTTAAATCTGGAATCACACAAAAAATTACTCAAGAAACATCTCCACAATAATTACATTTTTTTAAACGATATTTAATCTGCAACAACTTGATATTTTGTTCCAACTGTCAGTTGAAAGTAGCTCAACTGGATAGAACCACATTTCATATCCAATTTGTCATACAAATAATTAATTTTATTTGTAAAATGTTTCAAATCGAAAATGTTTCCCAGTTTATGTTTGTTTACAAAATTGGCAAACTTTTCACTTTTAACTCGAGATTGTAATAGTTAGGTCTTTCAGACCGAAGTAACTATATGAAATTGTCTGTGTAGACAGGTACAACGCAAAAATTTTTAACCCCTTAGTTAAACGTTTCCAACCTCCTGTCATGAAAAACGAAAACATTTTTCTTGTCAATTTAATTTCAGTTAAAGAGTTGACAAATCAGTTCATTCATAATCATGTCATTTCCACCATTTCCCACATATACATAAAATTACATAAAAAAAAATTTGAAAACCGTCAATTATGTATAATTATATCCACTTCCGTTTTCTTTGTATTTTGTCGTTTTTATTTCATTTTTTATTGAATTTATTTTCTTTAATAAAAAAAACTTAAAAATATAATAATATTGAAATCACATCACAATCTCTTATATACCAAAAACGAAAAAAAAAATTGAATCAAGCAAAGTGGAAATGATTGATTTTTATGAATTTTAGGAGTTCCTAGAATTTTAAACGAACACAAAAAGAACATAAGGGAAAGAGTATTAAAGGGATTTTGATTTATCTTGATTTTTTTTTTGTTTTATGAGGATGTGGAATAGCTAAGCAGTTATGGTACATTAGGTTTATTTTGATTTATTTGAAATGAAGAAAAAACATGTGACTCAGTACTTCATTGTTTGAGATGATTGTGGGGTAATGAGGATAAAGTTTACGTCAGAAACCGTAAGGTGATGTGTTTAATCAACAGTAGAACACGAAACTTGTTCACGACTGTTATATATTCAATTCAATTAGTTAATTAAAAACAACTTGGAGACCAATCTTTTACATGTATTTCAATATTTTTTATTCGCTGTATTTCATTTCTTATATTTTCATTTCTTATATTAATAGCATCGAAAGAAGAATTTCGCAAGTCATTTCATAGATAATATAATAAAAAATATAAAACGAATATGATGAGAAAAACTCTATAACAATTTGTATATATTTTTATTTAACAATAAAAGTGAATTACCGACAAATTATATCAAAATGAGGATGAGGTAAATAAAATAGAAGTTCATCGAACTGGTTAATAAATCAAACGTGACTTACATCATTTTTGTATTTTTTTGTTTATCTATGTTACCAAATCAGCAAGATTTTAAGATGAAAATTATGTCGTTTGTTTTCATAATCATATATATTCCATTAAAGGTGGAAAAACTTATTTTTTTCTATATACGTTTGTATAACATAAGTAATCTCACCTCCTTTTTTTCTTATTTTTTTCGGTTGAAATTCAACTATATTATTTGGATACATATTTCTTCGTTAATTTAACATAATTTATGAAATATGTAATTACAATAAAAACAAAAATAAAACTTGGTTTTGTTTTTTTCTTACTTTATTTGAACGAGATTTTCCTTTAAGATATAACTTCAAGTTTAATTTTTTTTGTTTTCTTATTCTACAGTAAACCTAATAAAATTAAGATAAACGTTACAAGAGAAAAAATAATAACAGATTCAATAAAACGAAATCTTTTTTTGGTTGGGTTTATTTTATTTTTTGTTGGTTGAAATCAAGGAGTTTCGTTCAAACATAGAAATGGAAATTAAGAAAAGATGTAGTTAAGGTAAATATATCTTGGAATGATGAAAAAAGGGGCAGAAACAAAAGTCAACATAAACTAACAAAATATACAAAAAACCTTAATTTATTTTAAAAGATCGACGAGACGATAAAGGAAGATTATGTTTTGTATTTAAATAAGGTTCAATAGTAATATCCTTTATTTTTTTAACGAATCGTTAAAGAAAAAAACAATTATGACGAGAATTTACATAAAACATTAAAAATAGTTTAGAGATTTTTAAATTTAAAACTATTTCACTCTTGTGAAAAATTAGGTTTAGTTTCAAATTTTTTATAATCATAAATGATACAGTAATACAATTCTATCTTTTTGAAATTTTTAGGTAATCTCAATTTGGCATGAACATCAACTTGATTAGCCATTTACCGGTTGTGATGTATGGGTCACAAACGTGGACCCTTACACAAAATGATGAATCGCATTTATCTTTATTTGAGCGAACATTTTTGGTCCACTTAAGACAGACGATGGAGAGTATAGAACCCGGTATAACTTTGAGATCAGAGACCTTCTTGAGGGTCCTGTTATAATAGGTTGTATTCGTTCTAATAGGATTGCTTGGTTTGGGCATTGTTCTACGAGCCGAGCCATTTTCTGGAATGATTAGAAAAATGCACGTTAGTACCAGAAGGAGTGGGCAACTGCGAGGTAGACCACGACTACAATGGGAGACCGACGTAATAAACCACCTTAAGAAAATCAGCTGCCATGGTAATTATGCCGCTGTTGCAAATGACCGTGGTGAATATTCATCGCTGATTAGCCTGGCAACGCTCCCACATGGAGCATGAACGCCGAGTAAAAAAAAAAGATACTATAATTTATTCATGTAATATCTTGTTTCTCATGTTAATTGTTAACCTCTGTGTGAATAATTAAAAATTAGAAAAATTATCAGTGGCAATTTCCCAAGGACGGTGGTAATAGATGATTTTTCGAGATAATTTTTTGTAAAAATTTCGAAACCAGGTTGATTGATAATAATAGCTCGAGGTCGAATTCCACTTGTTTGAGGAATTTTCCAAAAAATTTTGAGAAAGTTTTTTGCCATTTTCGATTTCTTTAAATTTTTCTTTAAATGTATTATACGGGAATTAGTTTTATTTATTCTGCCCTACAATAAATCAATCGAGTCGCCAAGTAAAATTAATATTATTGAGAATTGAAAAACAACAAGTACAAACAGAAAAATATTACAAATGGCAAATACAATATATTTACTATAAAAATTAATTTTCAGGAAAAGAATCGGATTATTCAAAAAATATTAGTGTTAGACTTTTATTAATTTATAATTCTATTAATTCATATTTCTGAAAAAAAAAAATATTCGTGATAGTGTCCCGTTCGATAACCCACCTATTCTTAATCAATAATCAAAATGATGGATGATGTCATTAGATTTTAAGGGATTTCATTGGGTTAATACATCATAGGCTTATAGCATATATAGATAAAACAAATTTTTAATCATTCAAATATTTTAAAATACATTTTAAATGATAAACTATTTTTATCTAAAAATACCAAACCAAACCGTATCAAACAACTATGATGTTTTTGGGGTTAACGACATAAAAAATTGTTGAGTTAGGGAAACAAAATATTTCTGTGTTGATTTACACCATGAATAGAATCGTTCTATCAAACTCCTCATCTGTCTGTAAAAATTAATTCCAGAAATCTTTTTATGATTTCGAGAAATTTGTATACCGTCCCTGCTATTGGAATTTGGATTTTGGGTTAACTATATTCAGTCGACGGTACACATTTAATCTTAGTTATGAAGCATACCTTGATGATGTCACTCTATTACTTTCTCAAAGAAATGAACCACAATATAACGCTATATGTGAATTTAATCATTGAGGAAGACCATGAAGTGTTAACCTTTCAACCTCTTTAAAAAGGAAAAAATCTCTAATACTCTCATTTCCATTCTCTAATATCTCGTTCAATAAAACAATATTGTTAAAATATTATTAGCTTTTGCTATATCAACTGAACCAAACACTAGAAAACAAACAAACACACAGCTATCGATTTTCATTTGAAACGAATAGGGAAAAAAACACAAATTTAAAGATTTCTTGATACACACAAAATAAAAGTAATAAAATCCAAATTCCAATTTTCTTTTCAAAATAAATTTATCTCTATATACGTTTTCTTTTCTTCTATTTTTCTAAAATAAAAATAAAATAAATAATAAAAAAAAAATAACAAAAAACATACAAATATACTTATATGTGTTTGTAACATTTCCAATAAAACCTTCTAACCTATAAAATATAACATTTCTTTTGTTTTTCTTCTTATTTTTATACAAAAAGAAAATTTTAACACTAAAAAAAATTTGTCTCCCACATTAAACAAAAAAAAAAATATAAATTTTCCTCAATCATTTCCATTTACATCATCGAATTTTTTTTCACGCTTTACTCTTTTAAATTTTTTAGATTTTATGGTTCGTTATGTTGGTATTATATTATGGATGTTGTTATTAGATGTCATCTTTAAGAAAATATGAATACATAAATAAAATATATGTAGGGATAGTGGATCTTGAAAAAATTGGCAGTAAAGAAAAAAATGAACGCGGTTTTAAATAGCTTATATGAATGTCCTGCAAAATCAATAAGTATAAGATAGTCTTCCTCCTCTCTCTCTCTCTCTCTCTCTCTCTCTCTCTCTCTCTCTCTCTCTCTCTCTCTCTCTCTCTCTCTCTCTCTCTCTCTTTCTCCCTTTCTCTCTTTCTCTCCCCTCTCTCTCTTTCTCTCGGCACACTATGGCAAAATATTAATTCTAAATTTTTGTATCATTTCTTTTTTATTATTCCTAATAATTTTATTTTTGTATAATTGAATGCATTTCGGGTTACTTGCAACCTTTTTTAATTTTTAATTTAACTTTTTATCTTTAGCAAACTCAACTTTATATTAAAGAAGAATAAACAATTTTCAGCACAAAACAATATAAGAACCAAAAATAACATTAGTTAAAATTTTAAATAAAAATAAAAACAAACATGTTTAAATGAGGTTAATAAATAAATTTAATAAATCGGTATTTATGTTACCTTTGTCAATATTAATTGCATTTATATCCTTATGGATAAAATGGGATTCGAAGGCATCTAATTTGAAAAATATATAAAATGATTTCTAAAACATGTTTTGTTAATTGCGGATTTATTTGGTTGGTTTGTTTTGATGTATGCAGAATGTTCCTTGAAACGTTTTATTAAACCTCTACGCGTCTGCCCATAATATTTTTTATTGCAATCTTAAAAATGTTTTAGATTTAGTTTTTAGTTTGTTTAGTTTTATTTTCTTATTTCTTATAAAAGTTATTAAAAAGAATGAAATTAATATATTTTTTTGCAGTAAAGAACAGTTGAAACATGGATTAGGATCAACTAAAGATAAACCACATTATCATGGTAAAATTGGTATTTATGTGCTGTCTTTTTGTGATTGCAATAAAAAATATTATGGACAAACGCGTTGGGGTTTAATGAAACGTTTTACGCAACATTCTGCATATATCAAAACAAACCATTACACATACATTCTTGAGATACACATACATTTTTTAAGCTTGTATGCAAAGATTAATATGATTGAACACAATTCCGTTATCTCAATTTTGAATCGTAAACCTTGAAAGTTGATAAAAATTATAAATTTACATAATAATTAAACCATTATTTATTCTATTTCCCACAAATTTAACAGTTAATTTACTCAAAAAATACACCAAAGAATAACATACGTCAAGCAGATCTGTAATCCTATAAAGATAGATAAAATTTAATATCTAACCTAATAAAACTTTAAATATAAAACTTTTTTTACAACTTTTATTCAAGTATATCGGCATAAATTGTCTGTCTATTGTCGTCAACAAAAATAGATGTAAAATTAAAGGAAGTGCAAATTTTATGTACATAAATAAACAAAAATATAAAAGTTCATTAGGAAATTGACAATCATGTAAAACAAAAACTATCTATATATAAATAATAATTTCGTTTCATGATTCATTATACAGCTATAAAAAGTAAAATTCTTTTACGACTTTCATTAATAAATTAAAAATGTTTGTCAAATGATTCAATGTTTATGATTAATCTTAAAAGATGATGGCTTTGATAATTTTTATTATGTTGGTATTAAATTCCAACCTTGTCAATATGGAAATGTCAAGTTTTTAGTTATTATGAATCATAAAAATAAAGCAATATGAAATTTTTATTGTTTAACGGTTTGCAACATCAATGTACCTAATCTACTTTTAAATATTCACCTTTCCGTTTCAATGAATATAAATTTTCTTTCTGAATAACAAAAGTATTTCTATAAATAGATTTTCCGTTTTATATTTTTTTTTACAACGACTTAGTGTAGATTTTCTAAAGAAAATTACTTCACCAGTAGTCCTACGATACAGATTCTCAGATTTTCAAATTTTCCAAAACTGTTTTCACTTTTTCTATTTATTATTCGATTTTCAACTTTTAAGAAAATGATATTATCAAAATGTGAATGAGAAAAAAGGAAATACGGAAAATATCTCTTAGTTGGAAAATAATAATCTTCCGTTACTGAGGGTTGTCAAATAGGGTGGAACAACTGACAATATAAAAATGAAAATCGGAAAAAAATAATGTGTGAAGTTGATGATGTTACGAAAATCTGTGAACTAAGTAATAATATATATATCAAGAATGAATAGGTAAAATAAGTCGTTTAAGATATATAATTTAGGCTTAAAGATTATTGAATAATAATTTATGAACGAAAATGTTCAGTTTGTTTCTGACAAAGTTAAATGAAAATGTTTTTTTCTTGTATATTTTAGAAATTGAAAATTGATGACATTTTCATTATCATTTGTCAATTTAATAAAAATGAACGAAAATGAATGTGGTTTTAAATTTCGAAGAAAGACACTCTGATAATGAGTTTTTAAACTTTTGTTATTTTTTGATATAAAACAAAGGAATGACAGGCTTACGTAGTCAAATGCTGTAGAGTTTTTATTGCCATACGTAAAGTCTGTCTGGTCTAATTTGAATGCTCTTAGAATTTATATATTATATTGTTAATAAAGCAACCATTCAGAAAGTGAAGTCTATTACTACAATATGGAAAACTCTAAACTGTTGCAAGGCTAAGCATAGAGGTTTAATGTCCCAAAAAAAGAAACCAATTATATGTAATCAAATGCAATCTACCTTGTATGCATAAAAATTTAATTTTAAATGTTTTATTTTAATTTATTGGATTTATTTTTTGTATGGTTAAATTTTTGCATTCAACATTGAAAAATTATGTATATTTTTCAGAATCACAAAAATGGATATGTTATGGTTACAAAATTCAATTTATCCAAATAGCGTTTTTCGATTTAATTTAATTTATCCATAATTGTATTTTTTTATATTATGATAACTGAATTAAATTAAATAGATATGTAAGTTTCCTCATTCAGAAAACAGTATAGTGTTACTTCGCAACAGTATAGTGTTATTTTGTGTCCATTGTTGAAATGTTGGAATTTCAGCTGTCATTCAACTGTCGATTTCAGACATGCAAATTCTTTAAAAATACATAAAATACGTCTTAATCCTGAAACATAACAAAAAAAATCTTTTTTCTTGTGATAATTCTATTTGCTTTATGCAAATAGCTGTTAATCAGTTTGGTAATAATATTTATTCAGGTGCTAATTTTTGTTGTAAATTCACATTCCATTAGCAAGTAACGATGGGACTCTAAAAATTTTAATGTAAACTAGAAAATATTTTGTTTATTTTTATTTCGAATGACGAGGCGGCTTGTGTTTATTTATGAAATTAACTTTTACTGGTGTTTCGAATTAATATAATTTTACATAAATTAAACTGAAAATTATTGATTGATTTATAATTAATTTAGAAATTTAAGGAATTTAATGGAAATATTTTCTGTTGCTTTTTTATTTTAATTAAATTGAATTTCTTGAATTAAAGAATTCGAAAGGTTGATTGATTAGGAGATAAATCTCGTTTTAACACTTAAGACAATTCTTATAATTATATGTATTATAGTTTGTTGTAATTATATTTTGTTTAGGAAAATTTTTCATTCCCTGCGTACAACAAAAAATAATTGTAAACAACTTTTTTAAAAGAAAAAGTTTTTGCTTCTGTAATTTAAATTAAGAATAATTACAAATTTATTTTTTTATGTATTTTAGAATATTTTTCTTCAGTTTATTTTCAATTTTCTTGGAAGCTTTCTAAATTGATTAAACTTATTTAAGTGGTTTTAATTTTAATAAATTAATAATTTGAAGACAAGTTGTGCATTTTATCATTAATTATTAGCAGTTGTTACCAAATAATCTACAAATAATAATAATGAAATTTCTCGAGTAGTTTTAATCCAAATGAAAAATTATAGTAACGTTAAGAGAATTGCGTTTATATTTACTATCGCAGTCAGACATATACATCAAAGTTCATAATTAAGATTCGTTACTGAAAGTCACAACTGTAGTTAGTAGTAACAAACCATGGTGTAGCTGTTTTATAAAATTCGTAAGATGAATTTTTCCAAATTCGAAAATCCTTTTTAAAATTTTAACTTTTCAAAATTTACAAGTAAGACTGATTTGATTTTCTAAATTTGAAACATTCATTTAAAATTTAGTTTTGAGAGATACTCACAGCTTGACCTTTCATCTTTAAACATTTTTTAAATTAAATTAATTTAATTTTATTTTATTTCAAAAAGCCATAAACTAATTTCAATTGCTCGAAGTTCACAAACGTTTTCAAAATATTTTAAAAATCATTTCAGCTTTATTGTACCAAAATTCACAAATTTTTATTTTTATAGTTTCAATTTTCAGTAGTAATTTCCCAAGGGCGGTGATAATTCGAAATAATTTTTTGCCGAAAATTTCGAAAGCTAGTATATTGCACGAGGCCATAGGCCGAGGGCTATTATCAATACCACTTGCTTGGGGGATTTTCCAAAAAATTATGAGAATTTATTTCAAAATAAAAATGTTTTGCCATTTTTCATTTCTTTATATATTTTTTATGAATTACACATTGGCCTACTGCGATATCAATTATTTATTTTAAAATTTATTTGAAAATTTTTTGTCTTAGTTTTATTTTAATTTAACCCAATGAAATTCTCTAAAATGTAATGACATCATTCAATTTCACCAATAAAATTTGAATTATACTAATAACAAATAGTTATACGTCTGGGCTACTGGGATATTACAAATTATCAAATATTTTATGAAATAATTAACTGATATCGCAGTAGACCAACGTATTATTCATAAAAAATATATAAACAAATGAAAAATGGCAAAAAATTTTCTAAACGAATTCCCCTCGTTCGTTGATAAATTCTCATAATTCTTTGGAAAATTCCTCAAGCAAGTGGTATTGATAATAGCCCTCGGCCTACGGCCTCGTGATTTTATCAATATATTTGCTTTCGAAATTTTTGGCAAAAAATTATTTCGAATTGTCACCGCCCTTGGGAAATTACAGCTGATAATTTTCAATATCCCAGTAGGACAGACGTATAACTATTTATTATTAGTATAATTCAAATGTTATTGATGAAATTGAATCATGTCATTACATTTTAGAGAATTTCATTGGTTTAAATGAAAATAAAACTAAGGCAAAAAATTTTTAAGATAATTTCAACTTTTAAAAAATTATTTTAAATTTTCCAAAATTTACAAATAATTTCACGGTCCAAAAATCACAAATTTTCAACGTAGTAGTAACATTCTAGATGTCTAAAAATCAGAAAATTTTAAGCAATTGCATTCGAGCCATCATGCTAAATAAATATTGAATGAATATATATAAAATTGAAAGTATGTCTGTTTGTCCTTTATGCATTAATACATTAATCATCATGAAAATTTGGGAAGCTGTTGTGAACACTAGCTCAAAGGTAACTGGCAAATTTAGTATTTTGAAAAACTGCACCTCAGTGCTCTTATAATCTTTAGGGATTTTGCCTAAATGTTGTAATTATTTAATTTGGTTTTTATTTAAATATCGTTTTAAACGATAGTTTGCTTTGATCAATGTTTTTTTTGTTGAATATAATTTTTATGAAATTAAAAATAACGTAAGAAAGAAAGTATAACCTGAAACAATTACATTTGTATATCAAAATTATATGTATTGGAATTTAACACATCATGATGTTACAAATTTTATCATCTACACCAAATATGTTGTTGGTTTGGAATTGTATGTAATACATGTTTCTAAAATTAAGTGAAGACTTAATACTTATAACTTGATACTTGATAACAGCGATTATATCGATTTAAAGCTCAAAATTACGAAACGGGAATCGCACAAATTCTATACAAAGAACCATAGCTTATGTATGATTAAACATGGATGGCAATCATGATAAATAAATTAATTAAAAATGTAGCACTTAGCCGATAGTGATTTGCAAACGGCAACAATGCGCATTGATACCAATGAATTTACTAAGCTTTCCGCAGGAAGATTGGTAAAATTTAAAATTCTAGATCTATGGGTGTGACAACCAAGCGTACGTTAGTCCCTACTAATGGCATATGAGTTATCTTGAGATATCGTATACCAATGGCGATAGCAGTGCAATCTCGAAGGTAGTAGAAATTACAAGGTGTGTCACAACAACACATAAAAAACTTTTAAGAACAAAGTCCCACAACAACATGTTTTCTATGGTGTTGATAGACGCAAATTTTTATGATATATTTTGATTATTTTAAATATAAAAATGTATATGATAGTGCTTGGAATGCTGATAGATGTGAAACCCAGAATAATTTTAATTAAAACATTCTGAAATTTTAATTTGCAATGATACAATAATTGGAAGATACAAGAAAACACAGCTATTTCACAGTTTTAAGTTTTCACTTCTGTCGGCAGTACTTATTTGCCAAGTTTCACCATTTAATTATTTTAATTCAATTTTAATTTTACAAATTACAACATTGACAAATCAGTTTTTGATTCAACTTGAATTTACTAAAATTCATAAATTTATTTAAACTTTAAAATTTTATTTTATTTTTCAAAAATTCGTAAAGTATTTATTACTATTAATTATTTACTATAATTATTTTGAGTTCAATTGTTTCTGTTCACGCCACTGAAATTATATTTCCTATAACATAGCTTTGTCATAAAATTCTAAGCATAAAAAGAATCCACATCAAAAAACATTATCATCACCGCAACTCTTTCAACGTCAATTTCTTTCATTATCTTATCATGAAATCATTCAATTTAAAGCGTTCATAAAATTAGAATATAATTAAATTATGTTTAATTATGACATATTGTACGGTTATTAAATTATTAAGTTTAATTTCTCATCTTAAATTGTTCTTTTAATTTACGTAAATTTTTTTGGTTTGTTTCTGTAAAATCTATTTTAATTTTCTATGTTAACTCTATTCTAGCAACAAAAAAAAATATATAAAAGGAAAAATAATTTTTTTTTATCTCTCTAACTAAATTGCTTCAAGTAATTTTGTAAAAATATTTAATGAAAGAAAATTAAAGTGATATTCTCGTATTCGTATGTTTTTTTTTTATTCAAAATCAGTATGCGACTTCAGCTTAAGGGAGGGTAGTGAACTATAACTTGAGACAAAGAGTTTGAAGGAATGCATAATTATCACCCCAATTACTGAAGCCGTGTCACATCATGTTTTTAAGCAACGTTACGTCGCTTAAAAACTGATATTATTGAAGTCGGTAAAAACGGCCACAAAAACAATTAAAAACGTTTGAAAAAGTTATTATCACATGAAAAATTGAGGCGACCAAAATGTCATTTAAAGTGACATCTGTCGTATAAAATGACTTGATGCGTAAAAAACGACTTCAACAATATGAAAATTGATGCGATGCGACTTTAGTTATTTAAAGTGACATGACTTGCCTTCGGTAATCGGGATGTAAATGTATTTCCATTTTTAAGAACAAACACAAACCAACCATATTGAAATACATTTTCAACCATAACTTAAAACATGAAGAAACAAATTTCACCTTATAATCTACGTAGTTCATATATTCAAAAGTCAACAAAAGAATCTCAATAAAATTACACTTACAAACCAACCCAAAAATCATAAAAAAAGCAATAAATTAAGAAAAAAAGTACATATATTTCCTACTTCTTAAATGATATATATTTCAAATCAACCAAAATAAAAAGTGGCAGTGAATCATAAAAAAACAAACTTTTAGTACTTTTTGCGTAATAATTCGTGTTTTGATAACCATCAATAAAAATAAAAAAACAAACAAAAATATTTATTCATTGAATAGTTAACCTTTTACCATTTACGGTATAAAAGCACACTTTAAAGTATTTGTTAATCTTCAGAAACAAAAAAAATATTTGGCGCAGCTGATGGACTGTCAAAATTTACGAATTTCGTTTGAAATCTATTTCCGTCTTGTTGACAATTACGTAATTAGAAAAAAAAATTAAATGTTGGTTGAAAAGACAATCTGTGACACACATACAAAAAAAATGTTTATTTACAATTAATCTGAAACAATATAACTTTACTACATTATTTGATGATAAACGTCAAATAAGAGGAAAATAAAAATTAATTGAAATATTCAAACATACTAAGATACTGAGTAATTATAAAAACTGTTAATATTTACTTAAAAGTCTGTTATGTGATCATATTTCATCATTTATTCAACTCAAGTTTTGTTTATTTTTTTTATTTTCAATTCAACTAAATTAATATCACAAATGACATCATATTGTCGATGATGTTTGTCAATTGTTTTTTTTAGTATATGATTTGCATAATCACAAAAAACGTTACCAACATAAGGGAAAAAAATATAAATAAATCAAGGATTTTATTGTTTTTGTTTATTATAGTACTTAAAGGTGAGAATTCATTTGTTTTTCATTGTCCATATTTTTTACGATAATGATTATAAATTTATACAACAAAAACACATATTTCTAGATGAGAATTTAATAATGCAATTGTTTTGTTTTTATTATGCTTATGTGAATTTATTATATATTGTTTCCATTATAACAGTTGTGTTAACATAATTAAAAATTCCTTTTAGTAATAATTATATTTACTGTTAAAACTAATTATCTCAAGAATAAGAAAAAGTCAGGCAAGTGCGAATATAATTCGCTCTGTGAGGGTTCCGTCTATATAATATTTGAGAAAAAAACAGTTTTTGTTAGTATGGTTTCACGTTTATTTGAAATTATAATTGGGAAAATAAAATTTTAGTATCAATTTAGCAAAATCCCTACACACCCCTGAATATTTTAAAAATTTTTTTCTTGTAATGTTCGTAGATAGGAGGGGAAAAAAATTTTACATTTTTTAAAATAAGTCGAAAACTGTGCTTTCAAAAACTACAAAAAATACTGTTTTGTACTACAAAAAAAATCTCCTTTCATATGACATGATCAAAAATAATTTTTTTCAAAATTTCTGCTTTAAACCCTCTCCAATGAACATTTGAGTTTATAACAACCAAAAAAAATATTAGTTTCGATTTAGCGAAATACCCTACACCCATGCATTTTTTTAAATTTTTTCTTTTGTAATGTTCAAAGTTAAGGGGTGGAGGGAAATACTCGTTTTTGGGAATAACTCAAAAACTAAGCAGTCGAAAATTCAATGCAACTTTTTTTTGAAATACTTCCATTTTTTCGATTTTTCTAAACCAAACTCGATTCCTTAAAAAAAACTTTTGTTTTACTACCTCCTTATCTATGTCTATAAAATATAGATAAAAACAAATATTTGAAATTTTTTTTTAATCAGAAGGCGTGGGAAAACACATTTAATAACTGTAGAAAATTTC
Source organism: Diogma glabrata (assembly GCA_963693315.1). Classification (NCBI taxonomy): domain Eukaryota; kingdom Metazoa; phylum Arthropoda; class Insecta; order Diptera; family Cylindrotomidae; genus Diogma; species Diogma glabrata. The sequence goes on along the minus strand of OY856186.1, from coordinate 3,196,144 downwards.
AAGTTGATAGCATTGATATTTTGTAAGTAAATCGATTATGTAGAAATTCGGACGGACGCCGAAGTCTCACCAACTGGGTACCGTTTTTATTTTTTCAAAGTACGGAAACCTAAAAAGAATTTCTTAAACAAACGTTGTTTTTTTTATTTGTTTGATTTGCTAGTAATAATATATATTTTCATTTTGTTTATTATTTCAATTAAGTACAGATTTTTGGTAATAAAATAAACAGAGCATGAAGGGTTTTCTTAAGAAAATTAATAATGATTTTTTGTGGTAAATTTAAAATAAAATATTTGATAATGGATAGCAAAATATGTAACGTAATCGGTTGACCTAAATCTAAATCAACTTATTCTTTCAAAACATATCACCTCATGTGAACTCATCTTTTAATAATTAATTTTATCGTTTACACTTTCTCCATAATCAGAACATGAATCTTATAACATTTGGGTTTCGTAAAATTTAATATTTAATTAAATTTTATTTTGTGTATAAATAATTTTTATGTTTGTTGTTTCGTTAATTGAATTAAAAATGAAAAATTTTAATTTTTTAGTGATAGTAAATTTAAATGAATAATGATCGGTTGCGATTCTTGTGTGGGTAAATTGTTTAGACACCTACTGATTGAGAAATTTAGATGTTAACAGATTTAAAGTTTAACCAAGTTTCTTTACGCTTTAAAACAAAACTTTAAAACAGAAAGAGCACAGATTTTTACATTTTGTTTATTCTTATGAGGATCAATTGAAGACAATTCACAATTTAATATTTTTTTTTCGATGATGTTTACAATTTTCCTATCCCATTACCGAATGGTTTTGTTCATAGAATTTATTAACAAGATTGTTGGTAACGCATGTCAAGTCTATATTTGCTTTTTCGTTTTTGATTATCTGGTTTAATATTCTGTTGGTTTTTAGATATTGGGATCGGTTTTGTTGGGGTTTCATTATTGAAAAAGGAAAGAATTTGTAAATGCCGAATTGGATGGTTTCAGTAAAGTTTTGAGCAAAAACATTTACATCGTCAGTATAAAAACAATGACGATCAAAAGGGAAACCTTGAAAAAAATTTCGGAGACCATTGGTGTTCATTTTTGAGAAGTGAAATGTTTTACGAGGGGGTTTGGTAGCTCTAGTTTTTAGTAAATCACTTTTGATAACTGACTAGATAATGGTCATAATTGCCAATACTACCCTTTTTGACATCGACACTCGTAATGCCTGGCAAACATTGGAGATAGAGATCTAGGAAATAAAATATTATAATCACCATTACGAGAAGTGAAAGTTGGGCTTTTTGCAATTTGCGTCAGGTCGTGCGGCGCGGCAAATATTTCTGCGTGCCTTCCATTGTTGTTATCGTCGGTCGTCTTCAAAAACTGATGATTTGATTGAGACGTTGAAGTTTTTGTAGACGTTGAAGTCACCGGTAAAGATAACCTTACAACTAGGACATTTTGCTCTAATTTCGTTCACAACAATATTCAGGAGATTAAAAAAATTAGGACTATGTTTGTTTGGGGAGTGGTATAAAGCTATTATGAAAGAAGGAATTTCGGGTAGACAAACCTTTAATACTACTGTGTTGTAGCCCTCACCATGTCGCTCATAATATGGAAAGCGTTTATATGCAACTCTCATGAATGTATGCACATTAGGGTGGCCCTTAAAAAAAATTTAAATTTTTTCTACGACGCCGTCCCATTTCGTGTCAATAGCCATAAAAAAATTATATGTAAAATTTGGAATCAATCGTTCAACTCTAAGGCGTGCCTCCGGCCACTTAAAGTTGAAAGGTTTTGTTCTGGACCTTAAAAAAAAATTAAATATTTTTACGACACCCTCCCATTTCGTGTCAATACCCATAGAAAAATTATGTGTAAAATTTGAAATCAATCGTTCAACTCTAAGGCGTGCCCCCGGTCACTTAATGTTGACCAGAACAAAACATCTCAACTTTAAGTGGCCGAGGGCACGCCTTAGAGTTGAACGATTGATTTCAAATTTTACACATAATTTTTTTATGGGTATTGACACGAAATGGGAGGGTGTTGTACAAAAAATTTAAATTTTTATTTTAAGGTCCAGAACAAAACCTTTCAACTTTAAGTGTTAAGCGATTGATTCCAAATTTTGAAAATAATTTTTTTATGGCTATCGACACGAAATGGGAGGGTGCCGCGAACTGTACAATGCAAAAAAAAATTCTTGAGTAACCTAAGGGCCACCCTAATGCACATCCACCTTGATCAAAACAACTTCAAAAACTGATTCAAGCCTATATTTGGGATGCAGTTTCTGTAAGAAAAAGAATATGCGGTTTGTCATGGTCGAGATGATGTTGCACGACGTCACGGTTGGCATTCAATCCTCAAATACTTCGAATTTGTATTTTAAAGTTTTTGTCAAATATGCATTGATTATTCATCATTTGACCAAAATATAATTTATTTAAAAATGGGTAGCAACAATAAATCCTATCATATAATAAAATATGACATAGGCCAATATTTCATTATAGGATGTAAGAAATAATAAAACAGGTGAAAACAACATTTTCAAAAAATTTAAAAGTTAATTAAATATTTTTCTATGTTGTTCCCACAAGTTAAAACGCAATAAGGGTTACCAACATACCTTCGTCTCAACCTGTTAGAAGTCTATATAGATCTGGGGGCGACAGGTGCCCAGAGGTTGAGTACTTAACAGGTTTGACCCTACCTGACTCATCCATAGTGTGTTTACCCACTGGGATTTGGGGGTGTTAATAAGGGAGCACCTATCCGCGACCCAGGCGGTCAAGATAAACTTCCCGTTCCGCTAATCATGAGAACAGATTTATGGCTTACAATAACGTGCCGGAGTTTTGTATTAATTTTTGGAATATTTTTAGAATTTTGTAAAAAGTTTCAATCTTTGATCTTGTAATAATTTTTGGAATTTTTTAAGAATTTTGAAAAAAGTTTAAATTTTTGATTTTATTATAATTTTTAGAATAATTTGGGAATTTTGGAAATAGTTTGAATTTGGGTTAAATATTTTGAAATTTTGAAATCTATTTTTAGACCGAGCATGTGAGCCGGTAGGGATGTTAATTGGATAACCCACAATGTACTGGGTGCAAAGTCCTGTCTCTCGCGTTTATGTGTGTAAAAACACGCTTGAAATTTAGATGTATTGAACTCGACCTGGTTAGCTTTCCCCATTTAAGGATTTTTTTTATTAATTAGTTGGACATGTTTAGCAAGGATAGTATTGAAATCCTGTGACAAATAAACAGGGTGAAAGAGAAAGAAGGGGGAAAAACGGCAGGAAGTACGGATCCTTGGGGAACACCAACTTCAAGAGTATGAGAGTTAGAGGTTGCACTATCGACAACTGCCTGCATTTTGTTTACACTTAACTCTCTAAGAACCTTTGATACAACTCAAGTGAGAAAATAGACCTGTTTCATAGAGTATTTATTTACCTATTGGAAGAGAAGGCGTTGTGAGGCTGCTGCAAAGTGAGAAAGCTAAAAGAACAGCTATTTGTTCAGATGTGGGATGAATTATACTGTGTGATTTGAGAGGAAGAACTTGTGATGCCTTTTTGTTTTTTCCCGTGAAATTTCTTTTTACCAAGCCAGCAAATAACAGGAAAGATTTGGGGTTGTTATTAGTGTTCAGGATGTGTCTGATTTTGTTACGGGTTTTCAGGTCGTCTAATCGTTTGCAATTTTTAGCATTTCTACAGGGCGGCTATCAAAAGTTCACGATTGTTAGCGGTAGGTGTTTGTTGAAACTGTGCGTGAGCTCTATGTTTGAAGTCAATTGCTGACCCGCAGGTTTCATTGAACTATGAGGTTTTTGTGGTGTACGGTTTGTTGAATGGATGATGGAATGAAACATTCCATACTCGATTAAATGGCGGATGTTATTCTCGCGCAAATGCATTTACGTTTTTATCTGCGGATAAATTAGCACACTTGCGATTGGTTAAAAAGCCGTTCATAGCACGCCAGTTCGCATTTCTATAATTCCATAAAGTTCGTGGATGTGGAGTATTATCTATTGCAGATGGCTTTGTTTTGAATTCTAGCCTCACCAGGTAGTGATCAGATGAGTTAGTAGGTGGATCAACCATTACTCCATATTTATCGGGGTGAGTAGAAAATAATAAATCCAAAAGATGGGGTGTATGACTGCTTCCATTCCATGTCAGCAATTCGAGTTGGTTTATCAACTAGTTGAGTGAGCAAGTTGAGATCTGCAAACTGTTCCGCTTCACCATTGCGGTTCCGAGGAGGAGAATGAGGGAGCCATGAGTCATTTTGAACATTAAAATCACGTTCATATTTTGTGTACTTTAGTATTTTTCACAAAGTTTTTAATTATAGCGACTGCTGTAGAGCAAGCAAGGGCGTCCCTGAAATTATTTTTTCTAAACCTCGGCTCCAATACAGTGACAGTGACATAGAGTGAATTCACTCGTTCTATAATAGCCATTCGTTTTAAATTTCATTGATTACAAACGATTTCAATTCTATGGCGAAGAAGTTTTCTACTGTTAGAGGTTGAATTTTTGAAACTAGGCAATGATAATGGAATCAACTTGCTGCCAGAGCAATACTTATCACCAGCTACCAGTGCAATACTTATCACCAGACAATTCTTTAGTAACAGCTTCAAACGGTTGTAAAACTTGTAATAGAGAAAATAGATTTGCTAGTTCTGACGCATTGAGCGTATGTGGTCCCATTTTATGCCAAATACTAGTATATTTCGATCAAATTTTGAGTATCTATAGCAAGATTGATTTAATTGTTAAAATAAAAACATATTATGGTCTAGTGATTGACCGACACTCTCCTACAGAGCATAATAAAAGTCTGAGCAATTAGAATTTTTTATAATTTTACCTAAATTTCATTTACCGTTGAATTTTGTTACAAGTTAACCCATCCATTCGAGAATGATCCAGGTATCAAAATAATTGTTACATAAGAAGTTTCATTAATATTGAATACAATTGTGCAAACATGCTTGTATCATCTAAAACTTCTTTGTTCATTTTGCAACAACTATTTTACGATTTGCCAAACAAATTCAACATTAGCACAAATTTTTTATATCCCGTTTGTTACAGTTAGTTTCTCTTTATGAGTTTTCATACCAAAACTCAATAAAAAAATAAAAGCTATAAATACAAGATTTACTATAATTTAAAAAATCAATTTTTCTATAAACATATTGTACCGTAAACTACAAACTATGTATATATCTTTTTAAATTTAAAGCTTTCACACAATAAAAAAAAAACTACTATTTCTTCTAAGCGATTAAATAAACATTATTTGAAGAAAAAAAGTGTTGCCAGCAGTTAGTCTTAATGTTTACAAAATTGTTGAGGTCAATGCTATTTTTAAATTGGTTGCTTATTTTTTTAATTGAAATAACTAATTGCTGATTATATAATTTTTCTTTTTATTTTCTTAAAACTAACTAAATTAATTTTTATTACATTTTCTTGTTATCGTAACCAAACAAAGAAGTAATTTATATCTACAAATAAGGAATTTGAACCACAAAAAAGAATTAAATTAAATTCATTTAAATTTCTAACAAATTTTCTATCAAATAAATTATTTTCAATTAAATTGATTGCATTTTCATGTTAACACATTTACACTTTAAATTTTATTTCATTTCTTAACAATTTATCTCTTTTTTACTGTGTTCATCATCAAGCATTCACTTGAGACCACAAAAATAAATTACGATTTGTTTTTGTAATAGAATTTTTGGAATGAAATTTTCTTTCCGTGAAATAATAGTTTTTTTTTTAAATTATAAATTTAACGAAATACTGAGCTTTTGGATATTTCAAAGCGTAAGTGTTAATATTTAGACTAAAATCTGCATAATCGTCAATCGATAACAAAAACTTTTTTCTATACAAGAAACTTTATATTAATCGTTTCCAAGTGATTTAGTTTATATTAGAAAATTTTTCGATTTTAATTTTCATTTACAAACTTTACAAACTCACTTAATCTAAATTTATGTGTTCCAATTTATGAGTCGTGAAATTCATTCACATTACATTATGTTTTTACAATTTTTTATTTTTTGGTGTGATGTCTTGACCTAAATCATTTAAAAAATAACAAAATAAGAAGCAAAAATTTGTTAAGACAAAACAGAACAAAAAAACGAAAAACATCAACCGGAAATTAAGGTTTTTATTTGTTATTTGGGATTGAAAAAAATAAAAATAACGGTAATTATTATTTTTACATATTTTGTAATTACTGAGTTGGATTTGAAAAATGTTCCACCGTTGACAAAATATGTTAACATTTTTTCGATTATTCAAGTTTAATATAATTGCAATTTTTAAAGGAAATCTATTGAAAAAAGTAATTTAAAAAATTAATTCAAGTGAAAAAATTTTATAATATTTTTCTTTTGAATTGAATTTTAAAGATTAAAGCTTTGTGATCAGATTTTTATTATTCCTTTACTAACCGGAGATATTCAATTTCTGGTTAGATTCTCTATTTTTTTTTTTTTTGTTGCTTATAAAGAATTAAATTTATATTTTAAAAAGAAAATGTTTGTTTTTTTTTCAATTTGTTGAACAAAAATAATAGGATTTTTTTCAGTTTTTGATGAACAGGAAATTTGATGTGGAAACAATTGGAAAATTATGAAATGGATGATAGGAGTATTGAAAGGTTCGATTGAAATAAAGAAAACGAACAACATAGACAAAACATATGTTACGTTTTTCCAACCTTACTTCGAATTGGCCTTACTCTCAATTCGATAAACACAATTCCATATCTCCTTCTAAGTTCGGTCACTGATTAGTAAGCAAACACATCAGGTTTTATTAAGTATTCAACACGTTGATTCTTTCACAACAACAGGAAACAATACTGCAGCAATACTCCTAACTAGAATATTCTTTCGACAGCTTCGAAATTCCAACGGTTTATTGTAGAAATTTTCAGTTACACAACGTTCAAAATAATACACAAAATATTTCTACTCAAACTTAAACTTTAGTCACTAATTTAAAAATTACTTCTTCTGTTTACACGGTTTTATATAAACGATACAAAGTTTCGTTTACAATTCATCAACCGGAGTCAGACGAAGAAGGTTGTCTAAATTTTAAAGAAAAAAAATAATCGAAAATAGAAAAATAAATTGTATTTTGTTTTATTTTATTTTTGCATGTAAGATAAAATAAGATAAAATACACTGAAGTGTGTTAGTGTATATGAAAGTAAAAGTGGTGAAGAATGGAAGCGTACATTTATAAAATTGGTGAGATTGTTCTTTATTTAAAAATTATTTGGTATTTTATATTTACTGTTGCCAGGCGGGAGACAAGTAAAATTTTACCTTTTATTGCTTTGATGTAATAAATTTATTTATTATTTTAAAGCATAAATTTGTTTTGTATTGCCTGGTAACAAGCAATGTAAAATTTCGTTTTAGTTGTTACTAGGAATTTCGAATTTAACCCTTTATTTGTCTCTTTAATTTTGTTAGTGTCTTTTGTGTCCCCATTTTTATTTGCTGTTCCCCTATCTTGCAACTGTTGCATGAAACCTGCTATCGTGTTTTTGTGACAGAGGTACCCAGTTTCTTTTGTGCTGTTTAGTGTTCAAATTCAGGCCTGGCCGAATTTCAGTATCTATGCCTGCAATGTGATGGAAGGGTAAGCCTTTGTCTCAACAAAATGGCAGCAGATTGAACCAACAGCTTAGCATTGACTTCACCAACATAAGAGGTCTCAATTCGAATCTAAACGAGGTTCATCACTACATCGAAAAAAATAAACCTGACATATTGTTTCTTATCGAAACAATTGTCAGTGGCAAAGCATCGAAATTGGATCTCGATAAATACCGGATACCTAGTTACGAATTTGAACATTCCTTAAATATAACAAGCATGGTGTCTGTGTATTTGTTCGAGATTCACTTTCAGAAATTTTGTATGACACTAAATCTGGAATTTACGAAATAATGTGTTCAAATTTCGAAGATATTTATGTAGCTCAACACCGTAGAACAATTAAAAAAATATTGAATATAAATATGAGCACGTATCACACTTAGAAAGTATTTTTGAAACTCAACACAAGATTTCGCTGGAAAAATTTAAGCTGTGGATATGGATACAAATTGGTTGTGTATTTCTTATCAAAAATTTATAAGGAAGGTGAACAAATGATGCCAATCGTTTCAAATGTGGTTCTGCTTCATACAATTTGGCAAATTTGGGTGATTAGTGAAATATGTATATCCACAACAGTCCTTCCCTTTTTAACACAAATATTTTCGCAACATCTTTAATCACAACAACTACAAATCTAATAATCTTAACAAACTTTTATTTTATTACCAAATTAAACAATAAAAACTAAGATTTCAACCAATTTCTACGAATTGAATTGATCCCAAATAAATAGAACAAATAAAACTTAAGTACATACCTTAATTCTTAACAACATTCTTTTATTTTTTTCAGACTCAATCAATCTTAAAAAAAGCATAGCCTAACATTAAAGAAAAAAATCAGGGAACAACAACAACTCTGACTTTTCTACGACTTTAATTTTATACGAAATCCAAAAGAAGAAGCAAAATTAAGGAATTATTTTGTTCTAAAGAAAACATTAAATATATACGAAATTTTTTTCCAACTGGATTTCATTGTGCAAACGTGTGGAAATCATGGAATAGTGATAAACTGTTATCTTTTATCATTAAAACTCAAGAAGAATTCAAATGGTTTATAATTTTTATTTCTTGAGCTCATTTTTTTTTTGTTTGTTTTGTCTTACATCTGTAATCCCTTTTCTTACATACATATATTCTTTTGTTTCTTCGTTTTTAATATTTTGATTATGTTTTGCAATGTGAAGGGAAGATACAGACAGATAAGTACAGTCAACGAAGAAAAGATAAAACAAAAATCACTGAATATCAACAAAAATAAAGAACTTGTTCTGTTCTTGAAAAAAAAAATAAATTGATAGATAAGAGATATGCTAAAACCACAAAATCACTTTCTGGTAACACAAAAAAATCTATCTCTGATCTCGAAAATTGTTTTGGTTTTCTAATTTCACACCATACTGTTTAAAAGGCGTTAAATTAGATGTCACACGAGACGACCTCCTAAACATATTTTTTTTTTGTTATTTTGTCACATCCAAAAGAGAAAAAAAACAACAACAAAAATTTACTGATTGAAAGCCTTAGATATCGTTTTTGTGTTAAAACAAAGAAAATTAATTAAATTGAGAGAAAACAAGGGAAAATTATCACAACAAAGATGAAATTTATTTATATTTTTGTTTATCTCGATGGTAATTTTTTTTTTTCGTTGGTAGAATTTTTTGACATTTAAAAATCTATGTCAAATAAAGATGTTCGGTTAATAATTTAGGTGGTTGGATGGAAATAATGTTTTAAAATTTTAGATATATGTACTACCTTACTTTGCATTTTAATTAACTATGTAGATTGTTATGGATTTACCTGTAATGAGAAAAAATCAATTAATTAATAAATGTTGCAAACAGTTTTTATAATTAAAAATTCGAAAGTGTCGATGATCACCGAATAAATTTATTTAAAATATATCTGATTTCTAATCAAAATGCAAAAATAATCATCACAAAAGTAATAACTCAAATGAATTTGCTTAAGTATTATGTCAAATAAATGCTAATTTGTAAGCAAAATTTGCATTTTCGATAATATTTTTGGTTTTGCTGTCATAATTTGGATCATTTGAGTTTGATAAATATTCAATAGGAAGAGAATAACTTTCGCAATTTTTGTTTATATAAACTTTTAACCTGTATAATAATCAGATAATCAGAAAATTTAACGTTAACAACAAAAAACTTCAACATCATAATCAAAAAAGTTACAATATAAAAATTTGTGCTGATTATGTATTAATAAATCAATGTAGATGGCGTGACACTGTTAAAGTTATGTAATCATCATTATCGTTTACTTAAACTGTCCAAATTATCATTTTAAACTTTACGCCATAATTTAGTCTTAATATATTCATCCCACTTGAATTTTGTTTTTATATTTATGTACAAGGAAAGCTTCTTTTTTTATGAAACTTTTTTTTTGGGATTTCTATCCTTTTGAAAATCCAAAATACATAATAAACATAAAAAAAATAAATATAACCATAATCATATAATCCAGTTGACTCCTTTTACTTATTACTTTCAATTAGATCCCGTTGCGTGTACAAAACACAATACAAAAAAAAATTATTATAAATCGACAAAAATCACCCAAAGGCAAATTTCTAAGACAAAATGCAAAAGAATACATTATTATGTTCATCCAACAATTTTTTATTGTCTTCTAATGTAATAAAATGTAATCTTCTTATAGACATAGAGAAAACTGTTTTATTACTTAGTTTCGTGTGAATATACCTTTAATAAGATAATAATCGAAAAGAATTTAAATATGAGGTAATGTTACAACAGAGAAATGGAGGTATGAGAGTATTTGGCCAATTTTAGTAGAGAGATAGTTGATTGTTTATATACGTAACTGTTACTGATTATTAATGGGGTAGTGTTTGTCCGGGATTCTAAGGAAAACTTTAAATCCCGAATGCCGGCCAATTTTTCTTCGTCGCAATAAAAATAATAGCTGTTTCTGTAAGCTTTTTTACACCCATTTATTTAACTTGTGTTTTGACAGTTGTGTTGATTACTATTTTGAGACCAATTGTTCAGTATCTTCCCATGATGGGGATTAGTCTCAAATTTAAAAAACAGCTTTGTTGAACCAGTCTGTACGTGTTTCCAAAAGTTTAGACCACAAAACTAAAGAAAAAAATTTCACAAAATTAGATTACAAAGTTAGATTTTTGACTATGTGTTTTTGATAGATAAACAATTTTCCGTTCCCGTCTGTTTTTATACTGACTACGCCACCCTCTTCTACTTTATATAAATATAATTATAAGAGACATAACGCTTGTACGAACTTTGCAAAATAACGTTGTGTCAATCCAAAATTTATTTTTTTATTTTTTAGTTCGTTTTTCAAAAAGTGTGTTTTTAAATTTTTAAATTTATTTTTTCATTAAGTATAAATTACAAATTAAATTCACTTGTTTTTATTTCTTATTAAGCAAAATAAATGGAAGTGAATTTAATTTATGCTACTACGTTTCACCAAGCTGTTATAAAGAGATAGATGAACAACTTATGGTCGTATTATTCAGTCTGACTGAGACAGACTAAGCTGCAAATAAGGCTCGCGTAAGCGCTGGTTTCAAAAATACGAATCAAGAAAAATAAAAATTTTGGCGACTTCATTAAAGCACGAATTGATTGAAATTATTATTTTAGTTCTAGAGTTAGTAACTTAATAGTCAACTGACTGCTAACGATCGAATGTTATGGACAGCTGTTTATGTTCGAATGACTATGAGTGTCTGACAGTAGGTAAACGAACTTTTTTCTATGTTCAGTTTATGTATGATTATTAACTGTTCAAATTTTACAATTTATGGTCGGTTAAAAATTACTCTGATTTAATAATCCATGAATTAAGTTTCAAAAATCTACCATAATCTATAGAATAATTATAAATGTGACTAATAAAAACGAAATTCTACAATCATAAACAATAAACAAGAGCGTAGAGACTAGGTAGAGATACGATTTATTGTTTATTTAAAATCGCAATCCATAAATACAAAGTTTGTAGCAATATCATTATATAGTTTTATGAGTGCACTTTATGTTTTATACTGCAACTAACATAATACGAACAAAATACAATTTAATGCACTTCATTTTTTTTAAATAAAAAAATCATCCACCTGATTCACATTTTTATACGTTATTATGCTATTATTTAAATTTTATGAACCAAAGCAATATTTCGTCAAGCGTATTTAAGCAAATTCATATTTATAAAGAAACGGTAACAGTACGGCAAAACACGTAAACATTATAAAAAATGACATTCAGCTTAAAAGAATATTTTTCAGTTGAATTAAGAAGAAATGTGTGTATAACTGTATACATTTCTAATGGGGGAGGACGATGGGCGGTGTTAATTCAACAAATATCTACAAATAGAATAAATAATATTTTCACTTTCAATTATGAATTTGAATATTAAATGAAGAAAGTAAGTTGTGTTAATTTTTTAATAAAAACTATAATTAAATAAATTTATTTACAAACCGTAAACAAAATTAGATTCTTAATTGCAGATAAAATTACAAAACTTTCAAAATACAAAACCTAGACGTACGTTGTTCACCTTTACAGAGTGTTCTATCGAAATAGTATATTTTCCTACAAGAGATGAAAACATTGTTTTTTTCGTGAGTAAATATTTGTTCACGAGTGAGACATGTTTACGAACGAAAAACGTTTTTATCTCGCGTATGGTTGCGTTGTTTAAAAAACTTTGTAAAATTATATGAAAAACCATTGCAAAAACAATTTGTTATTCGTTTTACACTAGTGGAAAAAGAACCCATTTTCACAGGGCATTAAGTGTGATGAAAATAGACTTTTCATATGCTATCATAGAAAAAAAAATTAGTTATTACTCACTTTCAGCAATAATTCCTTATTTCATTTTTATTTAAAACGTCAAAATAACCAATTAAATATCGTCTGCCATTATAGCACCATACGTGTAAATCTATTTAATTAAAAATTCTTCTATATAAATTGTTAATTATAATTTAAAATACATAAAAATAAATAAATATTTTTTTTAAATTATTTGAACATTTAAAACGTGATTTGTATATTCAATTCTCAATTCAATTGAATATTCAACAATAACTGTTTACTTTAAGCAATGAATTCCATAAAAAGAATAAAATAATATACCAGTGGAGTATTGAAGCTAGAAAATCAGAAATAAGTAAATGATTGAACAGCTGGTAAATTTATTATCGCTAATAGTTTTTAAGTTTATATGCATTTGACTGACTGTTTATGTCAACATTTTTAGAACGTTGTTTATGGTTGACTGTTTAAAGTCGACAGTTTTGTTTTAGTTATAGCCATTGTTTTTGTTTTTAAGGGAATTTTCTAAGCTATCTACTTATCAACTAATCCTTATATAAGAACTTTAATTTGGAATTTAAAAGGGTTAAAGAATTGAAATATGATAGTTTTTATGGTGGTTAGATTTATATCATAAAACTTTGATTTTTAAGATAATGTTTATATTTATATTCGAGTTAGAATAAAATTAGTTTATGGATCATAAACTGTAATGATATAGGCAAACTCTAATTTAGGCAAATTGGTTGGATTATTATTTAAATTTATTAGAAGTATTGAGATTAAATCCACTAAGAAATATTCGTATATACAACACAACGAATTTATAGAAACAAGATAGGAAATTTTTTTCCACTTTAAATAAAACAAAACTTTGTAACAATAAAGAAAATATATAATGGCAGGTGTATGATTTTTAATCCTGTTATTGGTTTGAAGAAAATACTGAAAATTTCTTGCGCTTTTCCCCGACCTTGACAAAAATGTTTCATTCTCTACATGTGTCCTGGAAGTCACGTACGATATCTTAAAACGGTTCACTCGAAATTCGCTATTCAAATTTTCAGAAATGCGGTTTATTTCAAAATTGACAAAAATAAACCAAAATAAAATAACTGTGATAAAAATAAGAAAGAAAACATTAAAAAGGTTAGTCCAAAAGTATTTGGAGTGATGTTGTTGTGTGAAGCAAAGATTGTTATAACAATGACTTAATATCACATTTCTTAGACCAGCCACATATGCAGTCAGACTACTACTACAAAAAAACAACGACGATCAGCAACGCTGTTACAGCGAGGGGCCGGGCTAGGGGAAACTATGACAATCAATGAACACAAATATTTGAATAAAGAAAAAACTTTATGTTCGTGGATCCTTATCGTGGTAAATTACCATTTTCTTATCGTTCCCATCTTCTACTTCGTAAGCCACATTGCCATAAAATTTAGCCTTTCTCAAATTTTGAAGCCAACTTCACGGATCAGTTCTTCACTGTGTCGTTTTGTGTAAAAATTTTAAACAAGACTATTTGGCCAGCAGTGAATATTATTTTACGAGCTCGCATATTATATCTTTTTGCACTGCGCTGATAACCTGCCCGAAGGTGACTTAAAACTTTATAGTGAGCGATTGTAAGTCTATCAATTTTTGTGGGTACTGACAAATAGTTATTATCCACACCTTATGCTTGCCGAAGTACATATGCTTGCCCAAAAACTAAAAAAGGTTGAGAAAAGCCTGTTGAACTGTGCGTCACATTTCGTAGTGATATCCCAATGGATATCCCAATCTTGGTGAAATCCATAATGTACGCTCGTATTGCTACCAAAAGAAATTGGTTTACTCGCTTGGAATTGTTGGATTGTGGAGAATATTTAGGCGTAAACAAATGGTTTATTCCATCATTCTCAAACAAATTGAACAGCAGATTTGACTCTAATTGCCTTCCATTAGCAGATACCAATATTTCTATTTTTTTTTTCTTCCATCGAATCGATGTATCGTTTCGTCGGTTAATTCACGGTTGGTTCATGACAATAAAAGTTCATCAGACAGCCGTGAATACATTTTGCAGTTATACATTGAATAATAATTTCTTTTATTGAATTGTGGAATGGAGGTGAATTTTTAAGAACTTGGGCGCTTTGCTGTATAAACGATAATAGGGTACCACAAGTTTTGGAATCCTCAACAAATTGTACCGGAATTGAAGTGTTACTTCAAAATAAGTTAACGTTTGCTTGTTTTACAAGGTCGTTAAAAAGTCAAATTCGAGTTAAAACTATATTGTGATATGGATGTGCAGAGTTATCGAACGAATTTGTAGAAAGTTAACATTCTATTGAAATAAGTACGTTGAAGAATTTTTTTTAGAAAATGCTGAGGTTTGCCAGGAATGTTAACGTAAATTGAAAGTTAAATTAGGGGAAGTTCAGACGACATACGAAAGTCGTCATCAGCAGCCAACATTCAACAATCAACTCAATAATTAAGTTAAGTTTATTTTTACATTTTATGTTCAAATTCGATTTTATTTTGAGTCGTTTTAGACCACCATGGTCTCGTAAAAGTGAATTAAATTATTCTAGTGTTATGTTATGAGATTTTCCTTGTTAGAGTCCGCGTTTTAGTCCGTACATTCCTGTATCATTCTAAAAATTTAAATTCCCTTGGATAAATAGTTATAGTATCTATTTCTTTCTGTAGTGAAAAACCCAATGGCTTTAAAGTCAAAAAAAAAAATCCAAGAAGTTCTCCTTGCTTTTTGTTTGCGCGATTCCAATACACGTCGGACGTCAGTCTGTCCTACGATCTTGGAACCGTTTGACTAAAGTCTGACAAAGTTGTTTTAATTCTACTCCTTTATTGCTTTCCACAGCCAATCAACTCTGAAAAGGAATCTTTCCACCTGCCTACCAGTTCCAGAGCCATCGAACCCAATATTCAAACTATCGATTTCAATTACGTGCCTATCTGCACTTCCACCTCCAGTGTTAGATTGCTGGGTTTGAGTTGGAATTCCCGTTGTCCCTACAAAATGTGGACCGGTTGTTGCAAATAAGCTGCATTTTCACGAGGCAACTTAATTCCAGCTACTGTAGCATTAGGTTGGTTTAGGTTACCAAATGAAGGAGGTAAAATATTTGGGCTATATCGTGGGTGATGGTTGCCTAAAAGTAATCCAAAAAAATAGAAGCGATGCCGTCATATCCAGTTCCAGTTCCGCTTTATTAAAGATTATTTGAGGCTAACCGCTTTACTTCCAAAAAAATTAAAGATTGAGTGGAATACGGCAGATCAACTCGCTTTCAAAGACCTTAAAGCGGCCTTAATGACCCTAATCAGCCTCCGTTTTACTTTACCCCAATTTCTCCCATTCGTTTGTATACAGTGTGATGCTAGTACGTCTGGTATCGGAGGAGCATTATGTCAAATGTCTGAGAGCGGTGTGGAACGACCTATTGACTATTTCCCCAAAAGAAGATAAAAACATTGCTACTAGGCAGCTTTGAAGAGTCTATCATTATAGTGTTAGTAAAATGGACGAGTAAAATGTAAACCCATTGGTTATATATGTATTTGAAATAATCATCAAATCACAATCTTACATTAAAAATTGTTTTATTTCTTTTTTGTGGCGGTTATGCTCAATGTAGCAGCGTTGGCGAACTAAGCAGCTTACAATATTTCCCACGGTCATTCGCAATAGTGGCATACCTACCGAAGACAACCGATTTATTTAAGCCATTATGTCCGTGTCTAAACAGTCCATGTTTTAGCTAAACATTTACCCCCTGAACCACCATAAGCGTTTTATTACAAATATAAAATATATAAGACACAACAATCCTCAAATTATTTTTCATTCCAAATTTTCATACACAACCATTTGTTTTTTAATTTTAATTACAAAAATCAAACAAAATAAAAAAAAAGAAAGCAAAAACGAATAAATTTATATTCTAATTTTATCTTCAAATAAAGAAACATTTTAAATTGAAAAAATATTAATTTTAAACACTTAAAATTTATGTTTACTTTTCTTACAAATTTTCACATTTTCCACAACGAAAACAACAAAAAATTCATATAAACATTGTATACGGTTAATAGCAACAACAACAAAAAAAACTCTAATCTTTTATTTTATTGCCTCAAGTATTTTTACATAAAACAAATAATTTTCTTTTTTGTTGTTGTTTATTTTGCCTTTACATTTTCATAAATTTTCCAAGGTTCGAATAGAGTGAAAAATCTATGTGGTTTGAATATTAAGAAAATAAATGTTTTGATAAAAAAAAATAATTATTTAAATTATCAATTAATGTTGAATATATTAATATATATGATAAGTCTGGGCTGTATTCATATGACATTAATTTTTAATACTGTATTTAAAATTATCTTAAAATAATAACGCAATAATCTATCTGTTTGATTTTAAAATAATATAATTCTATAATTAATTGAATTATAAATTTGAATATTGAACAAAAATTTATTTAAAATCATTAAACGGAAACACGAACTGACGGCATCATAAAATAATTTTCTTGACTTGCATATATAATAATAACAATACATAATTTTATAATTTTCTAAAATGAATAACAGTTAAAACGTGGTATCGTTGCATGATAAATTGATCTAATCAGGGGGAAGTAACCATAATATAATTGCACTGGATTGTCAAATAGATAACCCAACTAAAGGAAATTAATTTTTTAATTATTAATGAAGTGTGAATAAAAGTTTACTAAAATTTGTTATGAAAATTTGTCTTATGAAACTATTTTATTTTGACAAGGACAACAACATACTCGGAATATAAATTAGTTAATTTCAATTCAATAAAATTCGGTTTAAAAATTCTTGATTCTCCTTTTATAGACAGACAATTGATGATGTGGTTTCCTGATTTTATTACATTTGAATCTAGATTTGGATAGAATTTCTATATGAATGCATTATTATTTTAAAAATATTTTATGTCTGGGTTGTTCCAAAAATTTTAAAGAAACAACAAAAATATAAATAATGGGGTGTAGATTGTTATGAATTTAAATATTTTTGAGTAGTTATTGTGTAGGATGGTGTAGAAATACTTTTTGATCTTTTATAAGTTCGTAATAAAAAAATTATACGTGAATCCTACTCCGAAAATCATTTGTTTATTATATCTTAATTATAAAAATTTTATTTCCATAATTTAATTATTAATAATTAGTTTTTTAAATGTCTAAAATCAACACAAATCACTAAGTCATTAATCAATTTCATTTATTATCAAACTAATTATCTTCAAAACACAAAAAAAAAAATAAATCTGACAAAAACCAAAAAATAATTATTTTAACGATCCTCATCAAAAAAAAAAAAAATAATAATTCATTATAAATTTTAATTTCTTTTCACAATCTCGTTTGTATAGGTTATGTTTCACTTTCGCAAACATTTATTTCAACAAAACAATTTATCATCAGATCAATCTTGATCGTAACTCAAGATAAAATATAAGAACTAATTCGAATTATTAATCAATCATAAAAGTTATAATTTGAAAACATTATAATTCACTATTTCTCTTATTTTTTATATTATGATCATCAAAATATAAATAGAAGTGATCGTATAATTTGTTTTTATTTTGAAATTCAAATTGCATTCCGTTCACTGATCTCGATGTACGATAAAAAAAATAACGATAGATAAATAAACCGTTACTTGAAGCAGTTTATAATTTATGTTTTTATTCATGATACAAAGATCGCGATCGTAGAGTATTATCATAAATTATCATTTTCTCTGACCTTCCATTTTATATCTATGTTACGTTCGTGCTAGGATTACTTTAAAGAACAACATAATAGTAATTTTACTGTCATGCAATCTATTTATGACCCAGATGAAAACAAATTATATATGACATGTTTTTTAGAAATGGTTTTTATGTTACAAAAGTTTTATTTGACATTTACTGCAAAATTTACTAAGATTTTTAATTTATTTCAGAATATGGAAATATACATAATCATTTTTGCTTCTGTAAGCAGATATCAAATTTTAACATGTTTTTATCTATCAACGGCATGTTTTACTATCTGGATGAATAGCTGACAAGCGCCGGGAAATAATATCGATATTTATCAACATTTCGAATAACGGTATCGGAATGGTAAAATCCTTCATATTTATATTGGATTTTGCAAAGCTCAGGTGTACTTCAAACAGAGTAAATTAAAATATTTTAATTAGCAATGATGAATTTGTACTTGTTATTGCACGGGTATATGCACACAAGTGGGTTAAGAAGTTTGTGAAAAAGCATAAATACTTTTTCGAACAGTGTTTATAGTATATTACCATAAGCAACAAACATAGGAAATTGAAGTACCGTTGACACTGAATATATAGACCATTACAGGACAGGACGAAAGGGAAGAAGTCCGGCTGACTAAATTCGTCCTGAGAATCATAAAAAATCAAGAAGTGAAATGGGAGCTGGGCCCGAACCCAAACCCCGAGATAGACTCTTAGGCTCTACTGACTGAACTTTCCGGGCCAGATAAAATAAAAATCAAACTAGAAACAAAAAAAAACATAAAGAGCACAAATAAAACCAAAATAAGGTAAAACACAAAAAAAGCTAAAGAGCCAAAAACGTATACCAACCAAGAAAAAAAAATCAAATAAAAACTTGAGGAGGAAATGAGAAAACCATTTGGACAGGTGACGGCAGAATAAGCAAGCTGAATCTTAATTACAAATCGAAAGCAAAAAAAACAAATTTAACCTAAACGCATAATAAACAAAAAATGAGTTTTAAAAAAGTGTTTCGTGAAATCGATGAATGACCATAGAAATTAGGTGGTCTAACTATGGCTCAGAAAGCCAAGTGCTAGCGTTTTCCTTCCCACTGTTCCCTGGCAAACCAATGGCACTTCCCTCACCCCTGTGTTGAGAGTAAAGAGGTTGGGTTTGGAATAGAGAACGTATGTTACAGCGGTCCGAACGACAGGCGATTCATTTTCCTGTTATCGTCCAAAGGTTTGCGTTCCTTATAGCCTTCAACAGGTTACGCTCTAACGAATAGAATTTTTCAAGACCATGGCAGTTAGACTAAATGAGCGTAACAATTGGTGGTCACGACCTCATTGAGAGCCCGTGAACGTGGAAACTGGTGAAATAACCATGATGGGATGACATAGATGGTAAACCATCAGGGGTCAACAAAGTCCTTGCCATATCACTTCACCACTCTTGACCCTCTCGCAGCAGTCAATGGTTTCCACCCAACTAAGGTACGCAGGATCGTAAGCCCCGTAAGGAATACGTCTGAAGGACCTTTCATAACTTTGCCGTTATAAATTAAAAACACAAAAAAACTAAAACATGCATGTTGACGGTGTGCAAGGACTTACGAATTCTGCCTTTCACCCCCATAGACAACAACTCACCAACAAGCATACCAAAAAAATATAAATAAAACACAAGAATTGTCTGCGGGTCAGGACTTACAAAAATCTTGCTTCTCGCCCACAGAACAAAACTAAACAAAAAAAACTCAAAACACAAATGTTGTCTGCGCGTCATGACTTACAGGATATCTTGCCCTCCAACCACAGAACAACGCCCAAACATTAAAGAAACTCACACATCGAAACACAAATGTTGTCTGAGCGTCAGGACTTACATAACTTGCCTTCCTTCCACAGAAAACGCAAAAATTCAAAAATAATACAAAAATCAAAATCTTAAAACAAACAAATTCTAAAAAACTTAAAAACAAAATAAAAAAAATTTTCAAATTCAAAAATTCAAACCAAATATCAATTTTAAAAAAACATTTCAAATAAACAAAACAAGATTTAAAAATAGAAGACATGACTACAGAACACAAGCTGTTAGCTGGGCCATGTTCAGACCGTTCATTTCTTGAGCGCATCAATTACACAATACGCTGCAGAGAGCAAGAGAAAAGTTGGGATTAGAAGCCATAATGACTAAAAATGTATCAAATGAGATGGATTGGGGAAAACAGGAATTAAAAATTAACGAAAAACTATCTGTTTTCAAAGAGTCCAATTTTAGAGGGAGAAAAAGACAAAAAAAATTCCAAAATGATATAAAAACCAAATGCGTTGGAGGCTAAATTATTGTTTGATTTTTAAATCTTCAGAGGTTATAACTTCTGGGCAAGCAAAACATTTTGAGATAGATATTTTTTTTTATAGAGAATGTTCGTAATTATGTATTTCAAAAATATTGCGACAATGTTTATTTGGGGATTTAAAATATTTACGCTTCAGGCCAAACACTTCAACTTACGAAATGTGGTAATTTAATTTAGTGTTATTACTTCGGTCTGCAAGACCAAAGTATTGAGTTCTCGAACCAAAAGTGAAATTCCTATCCCCACTTTTTTGGCATTTCTCGACTTGCTAGGATTCGTTACTTATGCCGGGAAAAATATCGATATATCGGTATAACGAATAACGATATCGGAATTATAAAATATCGATATATAGATATATCGATATATGTACATATCGATATATCGATTTTATCGATATTATTTTGAAATCGATATTTTTTTTAATATCGCTCATTCATATAGCTACACCTAGTAAGCTTGATTAGTTCTGGAATTATAGTTCTACAAATTGCACATTAATAATATTTAGTGATTCACTGAAAATAGTAAATTTATTAGGTTTACTGAATTGAAGCTGCGCCAGTTTACTCCATTTAATTACTGAACATTTAACTAATAGTTTTGATCCTTTATTTTTAACTTGAAATTTTTTATCTTTTTTTTTTCACAAAACCATAGTTCAAAAACCAATTTAACCACAAAAATATATTCCAAAAAAAATTTCACTTTATCACGAAAACGTTCCGTTATACTCAAAAACATTGTTTGACATTTAATATGTCTAGCCTAGATGTGAACATATTTTTTTCTATTTTATTTAAATCTAAAACAATCAATCATTTGAAAATGTCAATCATAATAATTGGTTTGATCAATCATAATTTTTGTTTCAAATCTATGTTTAAGGTTATGTTTAATTTACATAATGACATAATATGTAACCTTAAACTTGAATTATTAGAATCAATAAAATTTTCATATTTCTTTCATTTTTTCGTAAGTAAAGTGAAAAGTTTTGTACATACATACCTTCAACATTTACCGTTTCTTTATGGGCAATAACATAATAAGAATGAAATAAAAAATATGATAAATGTCTGTTGGTTAATATGTTACATGATGAGGTTATTTATTATGTAAGTTTTTGTGTATGTTGTTGTTCTTTATGTTATGAGGAAACCACACGAAATATGAAAATATAATAAAGAAAAATAGGTACATAGAAGCATGGGGATTTAGATGAAAAAGTTGAATGAAAAAGGGATATTTCTAGTTGTACACTTTATTTTGAGCAATAATAATTGTCTGTAGACACATTCGAACTCTACTTCCAACTTCTGAAACCGAAAGGTATTACAGTATTATCAAAAGGTAACCTATGCAGAGACTAAAACGATTCAGGACTTCCGCTTGATAGGGGAGACAAAGAGGGAGAGAGAAAGATTGGGAGGAAGTTATTAAGTATGAATTTACTGACATATTTCTACATTCACTACTTCCTCAATTAAAAATTAATTAAAATAATTTAAAACAAAAAACAAGTAATTTCTTATGTAAAATGTGGTTATTATCGTAAACTACAAGCCATTAACACTATCAATTCGACGAATAAAAAAAAACGGTGACACAGTTTTCAGTTCAACTTTTTTATGTTACAAAATACAATAATAATGAAAAAATATATCAACAGTAAATTAATTTCTTTTCAATTTTGTATATATTATTTTATGTTTAAATAGAATGAGAATATTCAATAAAACTTGTCATGACCATTGACAACATAATGCGAAATTAGCAGAAAGTTGAAAGGGCAATTCTCTATGATGTAGCAAACCTGCAAACGTGATCAAGAAATATAAAAAAATTTATTATTAACCCAACAATAACATATTTCAAACAAAACTTAACTGGCATATTTTCCTTCCCTTTTCAATTATCATAACAATAAAAAAAAATTTTTAATCAATTTAATTGAAATTGTCATATCCATATTTTAATGAAATAAATTTAATTTATTGTAAACGGTTTATATATATATATATATCTATTTATTTTTTGGTTATGATTTATTTATCCACAGTAGACTAAGCTGTTTACCTTGTAATAAATTTTTAAAATAATTACATATTCGTTAAAAAATAAAATTATATCACAACATTAACAAGTTCACTAAATTCCATTTGAATCACTTCATCATTATCGTCATTGTTGTTACTTATTCATACGTACAAGTGTTATTATGATAAAATTTTGAAAGTTGAATTAAGTTGATTTAAGGTTTGGTTCTATTGATGGGATTTTTTGGATATTGAAACTGGATTATTTGATATTTTATTTTTGTTTGGGTTTGGGATACAAGTTTTTCAGTTTAAGAACGATAATTGTTTATTTTGCATGGATAGAAACAGATCCTATATAAAACATTTGTGGATTGCATGTAATCTCGGTACTTATTTACTCACGCCTCACCATAATAACTGCTGTAAAAAAAACATCATAGATTTATTCTACCACGTTCAAATGAATTTTTTGTAATTCAAACCACATTCGAATATAAAAAACCCAATACCACACCCTTTCAAAAACAGGTTACACCGAATTATTTTTATTTTACAATTGAAGCATAGATCCCTTCAAACTCACATTAAATTAAATGCAATACAATTTCCGTTTGTTTGTCTGCAGAAAAAAAAATTTAATTTTATTTTTGTATTTTAAATATTTCTTGGAATTTTATTTTCGTATTATCAAAGAAAAACAACAAAATTATCAAAAGAAAAATTATGCATACAAAGAAACATAATTAATAATTATACTTTAATAAAAACAATTTATTGTTAAGAAGTTTCATGTTATACTTGCTACGTAACAATGGAAACCAGATTTCAAAATTTTCAAAAATTAGGCTTCCATGTAATTATTTTACACTTATCTAATTTTATCGAACATCAATAACAACTTGAAATAAAGTTAAAAAAAAATTAATTTGTATTCACATCAACTATTTGAACGTGTGTGTAGGACGGTTCAATATTCTCGAAGATGAAGATGAAATCATACAATTTCTTACAAACAAAAATAAAGAAAATTCTAAAATATAAAAAATCATCAATCAAAATAAATTACTTTTATTCTATTTCTTCTTATTCCCACTCATCCTACTACTTATCACTTATTCACGAATAAGAATTTTAATTCTTAAGATTTTTCTAGATATTCTTTTTGTTATTCGAAATTTATCAATTGAATTAAATCAAAAGGCAATTTATATATATATAAAAAAAGGCAATAATGAAATCAACGTTCAATAAACTTTTCTTCTAAATTGTATCAAACAGACCGAAACAATTTTATTTAGATAAATTCAGTTGTTGTTGTACTTTTATTTTTGTTATTGAAAACTAAAAGAATAAAT
Source organism: Diogma glabrata (assembly GCA_963693315.1). Classification (NCBI taxonomy): domain Eukaryota; kingdom Metazoa; phylum Arthropoda; class Insecta; order Diptera; family Cylindrotomidae; genus Diogma; species Diogma glabrata. Next base: position 3,171,966 of record OY856186.1, on the reverse strand, counting down.
TGATCTGATATCGAAAATAAAATAAACATACATTACACATGTAGACTAGAAGTTACCACCGAAGATGACAGATGATACGTTAGTTTTGAAACCTTACGCTAGATATGAAGCTAGATACGCTAGGCTCAAATCTCACTGAGATATCAAGACTTCGGTTTTGGTTAAGGATTTTGATATAGATTTCGGCATAAAAATTTTATGAGGACATTGTTTTTAGTTATCGGCAGCGATGTATATCAAATATAAAACTTTTTGTAAAAGCAAAAGTATTTTATCTGTTTAGAAATTTATTACAAAACTAACACGAAACATCAATACGTTGCCGGAAAATTATAACAAATCATAAATTAACATAATTTAGTGAAAAGCTGATACAAATTCTTAATATCACCTAAAACTATAACAAAATCAAAACTACAAACTTTTTTCAGAATTTCAAAAATATTCCAAATATTAGGACAAAATCAAAAATTTCCATGTCCAATTTCATGTTCCACTAAATTTCATGTCATACAAATAATTAATTTCATTTTTTGCATAAAAATTGGTTAAACAAAATGAAAATCATTCTTTTGCAAATCATCATTCACATGGCAATATTTTTTTGACAAACTTATAATGCAATAATCTAGTTTTTGGCCTCATATACCAATCCCGACCATCAAGATTTCCCCAAATTCAATGTTCCTACTCGTAATCACTTAAAATGAACGTTTTTTAAGCAAAAATCCCTCCAGGCGTTTTCTAGATTTTGTCAGTTATGACGGTAGGCCGGCCGAACGGCCGGCAGACAAACAAACTTTTTTTTTGGATTTTTGGAATCATTAGATCCCAAAACCTCGGGAAATGCCAAAAAAGTGAGGGTAAGAATTTCACTTTTGGCTCGAGAATTCAATACTTTGGTTTTTTCAAAACCGAAGTAATATGTTTTAAACTATTACGAAACATTAAAATATTTAACTAAATACATTTTTATTTACGCACCAAAATCATAATAATTTTCACTTTCATATAACTACTTCTCAAATAAGGAAGTGGTAACATATAAATTATTTTTTATCGACACATTTTCTTGTTTGTCAATATTTATTAAAAACAAGAAGCATGACTTTGTCCTTTTCTCAAAATAATTGTATAATTTCACACATACATACGAGTACATATTTATTTATTTGTTATAAAAAAACGAAATATAAAAATATATGTAATTAAAACTTTATTTAATTGAAAGTTGAATAAATAATTAATATACATTTTTTTTACTTTCAATTAAATAATTTTTTTATGTTAAATGATTTCTTTTTTTTCTTATTTTAATTTATGTTTTATTACAAATAAAAATATTAAATATTAGAAAAAATACATCAAAGGAATTTAAAGATATACAATAAAAACGGCGGCTGTAAGTTTATTCAATATAATGTTGTGAAATTTTAAGACAATCAAAAAATTATCAAGCAATAAAAATAACTAAATTATATTTATTTTCAATTTTATGTTCTATAGTGAAATTTAAAATATGCAGATTTAAGTATTCCTGAAGCTTACAGATATAAATAATGAAGAGAAATGACATGCAAAAATTAGGAAAATTGATTGATTTTAAATCACCAGTGGAAGTGTCATTTCGATTTATGATCATGTCGTAAGCCGGAAGTTAGAATTGTAAAAAGATACAAAATGTTAAGCAAGTTTTCATAACAGATCAAATAATTTCTAATTTGATTCATTTTGAACTATATAACAATTACTACCGGGTTTTAAGCATAACTTATCTTACGATTTTCCGGTTTTCATGTTTTGTTAATTTAATAGCAGTGGCAATATATTTGGTTATAATATGTCAAGAGAATAATGAAATTTAGCATACAAGTATGTGTATATGTTTTGAGCTTGGCTGCATTTGCATATATCACTGGCACTAGTGTTATGAAGCATTTGTCTATGACCTATGTAATACTTTCTGTATCTGCGTTGAAATGGTAATTTTACCGATCAAGAGGCTATCGATGCAATCCTTATTGTTCGGTCCATCCATAATAGAGCAATTAGTTTAATGGTTCTTGCATCATTTTTTGATATATATTTTTTAATTCGTTATTTTTTATTTGATTTAATCAAATTTACTAGTGAAATTGAACGTTTAGTTAAATTTAAATTATTTTATTTGTTTTGCAAATGGCCGTTGAACGGTAACATTCCATGGACTTAGTGGTGAAAATATACATAATCTTAACATAAAATTTAACATGACGTCGCCATATTACTTTGGTTTTGAAAAAACCTAAGTATTGCATTCATGAGCCAAAAGTGAAATTCTTACCCTCACTTTTTTTGGCATTTCTCGACCCTCTTTAGGACCCTCTGATTCTAAAAAAGCAAAAAAAACTTGAATTTGAAAAAATTTTAATGGTCGGGTTTGGTATGTGAGACCAAAAACTAGATTATTGCATTATAAGTTTGTCAAAAAAATGTTGTCAAGTGTGTCGAAAGAAAGATTTTGATTTATTTTTTTACCCAATTTTTTGGAAAAAGTAAAATTAATTATTTGTATGACATGAAATTTTATTATTATTATAGAGAATTTTATTGCATTATAAGTTTGGGAAAAAAAATATTGTCAAGTATGTCAAAGAAATGATTTCATTTATTTTTTTAGACAATTTTTTGGAAAAAAAAATTTAGCTGTTTGTATGACGTAAATATGACATGGAAATTTTTGAATTTGTTATAATTTTTCCAATATTTTTAGAATTTTATAGAAAGTTTCAATTTTTGAATTTTAAAGAATTTTGGGAATGTTATTAGAATTTAGAAAAAGTTTAAATATTTGATTTTATTATAATTTTTGGAATATTTTTAGAATTTTGAAAAAAGTTTCAATTTTTGATATTGTTATAATTTTTGCAATATTTTCAGAAGTTTTGAAAAAAGTTTAATCTTTGATTTTGTAATAAATTTCTAAACAGAGTTAAAAAAATACGTGTACTTTGACAAAGAGTTATGTTTGATATACATCGCTGCCCAAAACTAAAAACCATGTCCTCATAAAAGTTTTTTGCCGAAAACTTTATCAAAATCCTTAACCAAAACCGAAGGCTTGATATCTCAGAGCTTGAGATTTCAGTCCTTCCATATTTTTCTTTTTTAAATCAAAACATAAAAAAGAAATATTTTGTTTTTGAATCAAAGAAATAAAAAAAATTCGTAAAAATTCCCAAATTTATACGTGAAAAAAAGTAATAATTAGTACAGATAAGGAATTTACACCTCTTACCGAAGGACAAATTGAGCTAACAATGGAAAACTTGTTTGGACTTGACTCAACGACTATACGACGAAGATGGGGTGTCAGACACAATCTGCCAAGGTACACGTAAAATAAGACAAGAGCGAACATCTGTTGAAATTACGATAGCAACAAAAAAGAAAACGACGCGAAATTAACGAAGCTAAGCATATCCAAGTACCAGCGGATGTTGGACAAGTTCCTGTACTTTCTATTGACGTGAAGTAAACAGGCTACACCTCATTGCACGTGACGCATTCTCGAAGATAGAATTGTGTATATAACATAAAGAATTGGCACATTAGTGAATAATTCTGAAGACATGGTTCAGAAAGAGCCTATGATTTTATTGGCCACTGGCTCAAAACGGAGATACTTACGGGAATAATTTTAAAGTATTCCCCAATGGTTAACGCATTGGTCAGGGATTTTGCGTTGACGTAGCGCGAAGAAATTTTAGCAAACCGTTGAGGGAATTAGGGAATTATTAAATTATAGTAAAAAACCTAATAGTAAACACAGCTTCAAGAATTATTAGTTATTACGCTGTGTGGACATAGTTTGTGAAAACTTTTATTGAGTTTAAGCCTTAAGGGGAGTAATATTGGATACTCTACCCTTCAGTAGCGCGACTTCAAATGATAAATTCGATTGAACATAGCTTGAGGAAAAATAAATATGTCGAGGAAATTGCTTATAATTTGGGTATGTGCAAGATATAGCAATAAGTAGTTATGCTATCTTGGATGCGATCGATAGTGCCATCAAACAATAAAAACTAGTCTAATGGGTGCACTTTACATAATTTTCAATAGATTTGACGACAGCGTACCGTCATTGTAATAACAAAATTCTACTAGACGACGCTGTAGTTAGGTAATTGATCTATGTAGTTGACAAGCCGGTATTTTTTTTAACGTTAGCTCACGCAACGCATATAACAAATATTGTTATCGCCTAAACGTCTTTGGAAATTGGTACGCTGGTACGATTCACAGCTAGACGGACGTACTTCGCAGTTTTAAACGATACCACTCGAATGATACCATCTTTCCCGGGATGAACCGCCACAATTCGACACAAAACCCACTGCAGAAGTGGTAGGTTATCTTCATGAAGAAGGATCAAAGACCCTATTTGAATTTGGTGACTGCCTCGTTGCCACTTATTACAACGCTGGACAAGTATTCTCGATGCCACCTGTCCCAAAATCGATTAATCATCTGTTGGATCTTCGGAGACCGAGATAGTCTGTTGGTATGTAAATCAAGTAATGAAAGTTCAGGAATTGCTGTTAGGGGTTCAGCAATGCGAAAGTGCCCAGGTGACAAAACAGTCAAATCAGCTGGATCACTTGGAAGAGGGGTCAGTGGACGTGAGTTCAGGCACGCTTCCGTTTGGACTTATATTGTGGATAATTCTTCCAGTGTAACGGTGGCATTTCAAGTTACACGTGGTGGTACTTGGTGGTACTTGGCGCTCTTGACGGCGGACTCCCAAAAACCACCAAAATGTGGAATTGTGGCCCATTCAATGACATGTAGAGTGCAAAACTGAATATAGTCGATTGTTGGAAAAATTGTTTTAAAAATAGAGCTCTTAATTCCAGAATCTCCCTTCGAGCCCCTATAAAATTAGTGTCATTGTCGGAATATATCTTCGTGCAAATTCCTCGGCGAGACACAAATCTTTTAAGACACGCGATGGAAGACTCAGTCGACAAGTTCATGACGTGTGGCAGAACTAAAACGAGAAAAAACGGACTCATCATTTAATTGATGCTGGAGTAACACGGGAATTTGTGGTTGGCGACGTTCGAGAGTCATACACTCTTGGGGACATTGATTATTACAAGACGCTGACTAAGATAACGCTGACGACTTTAAAAGGTCAGGGCTAGTCCACCAGATCGATGTTAATTTGAACTGTGACGGCATAAGTCCTCTCAAGACAAGGTCGTCTGGGTTTTCTGACGTAGCGACATACGGCCAATCCGTTATTGAAGTTACCTCTTGAATTTTGATCAAGCTATTGGCAACGAAGGTGGTGTACTTGTATGGCTCGGAATTGATTTGAAATAATGTGATTTTGGAATCCGTGCAGAGAAACACAGAGTCGATGTTCAATTCTAAAGTTACTATTACCTTATTAACTACTTCAGACAATAGAGCGGCAGCACAAAGCTCCAATCGCGGAATCGTTTCCTTTTTTAAAGGGGCGACACTAGACTTTGAGCAAAGCAAGGGCACTTGGAAAAGATTAGAGTGCGTTAAAGTTCGAATGTAGATGACGCAATCATATGCTCGTTCCGAAGCATCGCACAAGCCGTGAATCTCCCGAACGCTGCCTTTAGAAGACGTTATCACTTGCGAAATTGAAAAATACTGCAGCGTGTGCAGTTCATGCTTAAACTTGTTCCAATGCTGAGCAATGTTTGTGGGAAGGTGATCATCCCAATTTACATCCTGAAATGTTCATATTGTCTGCATCACCAACTTCGCTGTCAGAATGATAGATGCGCAAATACCAAGTGGGTCAAATAGTTGGCAGATTTCTGACAAGAAAGTACGTTTGGTGGAGACAGATGTTAAAGGTAGTTTATTGAAATGTATTTCCAAACTGTCAGATGCCGTATTCCACAACAGCTTCAATACCAACGTAACCGCTGATTGTGATAACTCGTTAGAAGAGAGTTCGAGAGAGTTCTTCGAATTCGAGACAAATTTTCTCAACTCAAAACCGCAACATTTTTCACGAGGGTTATTTGTGAAACAACTACATGACTGTGAGTTTTTTAAATGCAAATATATGTTTTAAATAAAAATAAAAATATATTGCTTTCAAATTCTAAGTCTTGTTCAATAGATCTTTTGCTACACCTTTACACCTTACCAATCAATATCCGTATGCGAATGATATAAATATGCTACCTAGTTCCCGTAATTCACAATCGCCTGAAACTCAATTTTTTTATTTAATTAAATGTTTTACCTGTTTTTCATAATATTTGCAAGTTGCGATAGGTATAAGTGCATCAGGGAATTCGGGACTCAGGACATACATTCATATAGGTTGCAGAGCTCTTATATCGTGTTCAAATGTCTGACATTTATTTTAGCCAATAAAGACAAAAATGTCATTAGATTGAGTGATAAACTACTCTTGGGCATTTTAAGATAACTATTTGAATAGCTTCTAAGGATATTCAAGCTATCTTGAGAATGTTAAAAGAGTTTTTTAAGAATCGTCAGGAAATTGTGAGAAAATGTTCGAATATCTTGAGAATTATTTATATTCTCGTCGTAGTTACGTGAGAAATTATCAACCGATCACCACAACTAATATTTAGCGTGACTCGTCTTATGTCAAATCACTTTTTTTGTTTGTTAGTTTTCCTCTCTTTATCTCAGAGAAAAACAGTTATGTCTTTCCATAGACGTGCGTAAATTTTTCAATAGACTTTTTTTCTTAATTATTTCCATGATAATTCTTTAAGTGCCGCTCATGTTCCATAGAGGATTTTAGATTCAGACCTTGTCAAACAGACGTATTGATGGTTGTTAAGGGTTTGCTTAAAAACACTTACACCTAGAATGGAGCCGAAGAACTGGGCTTCTCCGAGTTCAAGTACAGCATGCTAAAAACTAGGTCACTTTACTCACATCTTGATAATGCAGGAAGTGTAATTATTCAAAACTTTAATTACTTTTTAGAATTTTCGAAAATAAACAATCAATGTAATAGTTATATTTCAGTGAAATATTAAATTTTTCAACAATAAAAACTTCCATTTTTAAATTTGACCTAAATTGAAAAACTAATATTCTGATTTTGTAAAAATAGAAAATGCAATTTTATGAAAATCAATTAACAAATACGCATTTCTTGTTGTTGCTGTTGATTTTTAAATGAACCTGTTACACTAACTCAAAAAAAATATATTTACAATGAGAGCACTATTATTTTTAGAGTATGTTAGGGATACATTGTACAAAAATAGAAACGAAATTAAATAAATTGAAATATATCGATAAACATAATATATGATAGAGTGGATGGAGTGGAGAGTGAATATAGTAGTTTGTTTTAAATAATGAAAATAATGGATTTTATATGTAAAATATATGTTCAGATGAAGGATTTTTTCGTTCTTTCAATTTAAGTTTATTTAATTTCGTATGATTAAATGTAAATCTATAAAGTTATAAAATCAACACTATAGAATAGATTGACAAACAAAAAAATTGGTTTTCAAAAGTTTGAATCAAATTTGATGTTTTAAGGCCGAAACGCATTTTTAAGTATTAAACATTACCCACTGGTAATTTTTTTTTATTGTAAATAAATTACGCAATACTTTATTACACATTTCCCTTAACACAAACAGCAGCAACCACAAAATTTTAAAAAATTTTATTGAAAAACAAATATTTGTTTCTACCACAAATCCACAGTAAATGAATAATCAAATTAACGACTAATTACAAAAAACAACAAGAAAGAGAATTTTAATTTTCCTAAAGTTGTTATAATCTAACTGTTTCTTAACATGAAGACAAACAAAAAAAAACTAAGAAAAAAAACTTAAAACAAAAGAAATACTTTAATCCTTTTGAGAATTAAGAATAAACAAAAAATATAATTACTCAAACGACACGATTTAAGAAATAAATAAGAAAATGGAAAACTTGTTACTTTTTTTACCGTGTTCGTTTATCTTATTTGCTAATCTTTTGTTTATTTTTGTTTAGTTTATACGTGGGATGCATAATATTTTTTTTTTTACAAAATCTTGAAGTGATTGATTATTATTTGTTGTGGATTTGTTGTAAGTAAATATTTGTGTTAATATAAATATAGTCGATTCAGAATGGATTCAAACACAGCAAATATAATATTTATAAGTGGATAATTTTTTTTTTAAACAAATGTGTTGAATAGTATAGGAATTACAATAGATGTCACAACAATATACATATAAAAATCTTTGAAAACCTAGGTCATACAACCACATGTGTTAATAGATGACCTCTTTTAGAGCTAATAATAAATAAAATGGCCTTACGTGGGCTTATCATACTCGTAGATAAAAAATGAAAAAAATTTACAAAGCAACAAAAACTGACTCCTAAATGCGTCCATTTCGTGCGAAATATAAGTTTACGTAAAATGAAAAGAAATCGAACCACAGAATTGGTTGTAGAGGTTGTCCGAACCGTTGTTCGTGCTATATATTCATAGTTAGCGGATTACACAATATTTTATTTTCTAATGTTGCCCAAATCAAAACATATTGGCAATAAATAAAAATTTTGTTTTTAAAATTGGGAATCGATTCATAGTTAGATTAGTCTAAGTAGAGGGCTTTTTATTTTTAATAGCGGAACCAAATTTTTTATGTGTAACTAGCTGTAAGTGCTGGAACTAGGATCGAAAAATTAAACCCTGTATGTTCATAAAAATGGACTTAACTAAGATAAACAAATTGAATTTGTGACGAAAAAATAGCACACCAACTTTTTGTTTGTCGAAAGACAATGAGAGAGAGAGAGGAAAAGAGAAAAAGATAGAGAAACGGTTTATAAACGGAGATGTTGATAATTTGTTTAATTTTGTTTCGAAATAAAATGATCTAACAGAGAATTGCAGTTTGGTCCTCCGAGTTTAAAATTCGAGTGCTTAATCATTAGTTACCCACATATTTCATACATTTTTAATTAGTAATCTACAAACTTTTTAAAATTTAGTCATAAATATTTATTATTGTAATATGTGTAGTACAAAAATACAGTTTTGATAGTTTCAATAATTTTATTTTTCTATATTTAAATTTTGATAACTACTTTGCTATCATATTGTCAAAATAGTTTCGTAAAACAACCGACCCCGACGTTTTTCACGGCTGACGTTACGCCTTCTATAATTGGTACTGATTTTTGGATGAAATTTCACCTCTTGATCGATGTAGCTAATCGAAAACTTCTAGATCCAGAAAACGATCTTTCAGTAAACTCAATGGAAGGAAAAGTTAATAACTTTTCAGTTAAAATATTTAGCTTAAAGGAAGATGAGGTCACCCATTCAGTTCCACGTAATATCGCAACAACTGGAAGAGTGTCGTTTTGACGTGTTAGACCAGAGTTTCGAACCGGAACCGAACCGTAAACCGTTATTAACCGAAATTTTGGGCTGAACCGTAACGTAACCGAAACCGTAATTTTTTGTATGTAATGAACCGTACCCGGAACGAAAACATCATTTTATTTACGGTTCATGTAAAACGGTTTGCAGTGAAAAAACAAAAAAAATATTCTAACAAAAAGCTGCTCATATATTATGAGTAAAAGATTTTCATTTTGCATGTAAAATTAGCTATATAATAGGTACTACAATTTTGGTTTCTAATCTATTCCAAAATTTATTACATTTTTTTAAAATACCATGAAACCATGCAGCAAATTTTGAGAGGCATATGGTTTCATAAAAAAGAATTTAAAATTTTAAAATGTCTTAAAATCTCAGCAAAAGCTTCATGTAAACGAAATCTGCCATCAAAGTTAAGTTCAAGTAGTGTAATAACGCTTACTCCAACGTTATTAGACATGAAATTTAAACCTCAAAATATTACGGTACTATGCCTGAAAAACTTCTTACTGAAGCCTGTATCGAAGTTCTAGATTCAATAATTACTGAAGTTGTTTCTTTTGAATTTTTGCATAAGAATACTGAAAATTCTTGATTTCGACATCGGAACTGAACCGGAACCGAACCGAAAACCGGAACGAAAAAATAAACTAAGGAACCAAACCGAAAACCGGAACGAAATAATAGTCGGAACGAAACCGTAAACCGAAACGGAAAACATTTCGGTTCGAAACTCTGTGTTAGACGTCCCGATCCGTTACGACATCAAGCAACTCAGGATGAAAATCTCAAGCAGCATGTAGTTTAATCTATTAAGTAAAGTCATCTGCAGCAACGTACACACATAAATATTTTACTTGGAAAAATGACTGATCAATGATCAAATTGATCATAGGAGTTCAACCTGTTTATCATTAAACAACGTCACAAAAAAGTCGAATACCATCATTTCATAACAGTAAACATAATCACTTTCTTATTATTAAATTTTTCTTCTATTGATGACTTTTATAAATAAAATTACAAACCGCTGTCATTTCAACAATTGATGAACAGCATACGATAGAAAGAATAAAAATAAAAAATCGTTTTGTTAACGATCAATTAATTCTTTTTATACCAAAACCAATTTTTCGAAAATGGATTTTCTTTATGCATTTTTAATAGCAATAATTAAAAGAAATGAATTATTATAATAATTTTTATTATTCGTTGAAAAAACATATGCTGCAGGGTACTTCATATCGATTTAAAATAAGAAGCTACAGTTATATGCCTCACTTTTCAATTTTTCATAAATGCAATGGCTATAAGAGAAAACATAAAATGCGTACCCTGTGCACTTTTAAATTGCGTGAAAATTTATATCAAGTATTTTTATTTTTTATCTTAAGTTTTAAAAATTACTTCTGCTTGAGTGAAGAATTTTAATTAATGGAAATTATATATATTTCAGATATAACTACTTGAAATAATTTTATTCTATGATTAATGATCGATTTGAAACGGAAGAAAACCTTTTGATTAAGGATTGAACTTATATCTGTTGTTAACCAATTAAAATAATAAGCACAATGAAACTGTAAAAATGATGTCATCCGTTTGTGTCGCATGGCAAATTTTACATCGCAACAATATCTTTGTTAGTGTAGTTTCATATTTTAAGTTTCTTAAATTTCTTAAATTTTTTTCGAACGAAAAAGATATCGAATTAATTTTTTTTTGTTTAGCTCAAATAATTTATCCCCCCCCTACAGTCTTTATAGTTGTAAGTTTAGTTGTTAGCGGTTAGATACAGTTCAAAATAATTTAAGTTGAATATGGATTTTTTTATATCAACTTAGATGTTTTTTTTATTTTTTTTCTTGATTTTTTTGAATATCTTCATTTGTTTTTTTGTACTGATGATGGGTTTAGTGATATTATGGAAAGCTGGAGGCGGAAAATGTATGAACAAAATGGTCAAATATATTTATACCATAAATGAAGCATATTTTTATCAACATCTTTGTCTTGATTTTTATTTTTGTTACTGTTTGGATCCACAAAAAAATGATGATTTGAATGATAAAATATGGAGGGGATGAAATCTCACAGCTCTGAGATATTCAAGATTTTGATATAGTTTTCGGCAAAAAACTTTTATGGAGACACGGTTTTTAGTTTTGGGCAGCGATGCATATCAAACACAACTTTTTGTTAAAGTGCATGTATCTTTTATCTCTGTTTAGATATGTATTACAAAACTAACACGAAACATCAAAACGTTGTCGAAAAATTATAACAGATCATAAATTAACATAATTTAGTGAAAAGATTATACAATCAACAAACTACTCAAAAATCCCTATATTTAGCGTTTCGAGAAAATATTTCACAATCAAAAATTCATATTCCTTTCAAAATTCCAAAAGTATTGTAAAAATTAAACAAAATCAAAAATTCAAACTTTTTTCAAACAAAATTATAAAAATATTTCAAAAATTATTACAAAATCAAAGATTAAAACTTTTTTCAAAAATTCTAAAAATTTATATAAAATTCAAAAATTCTATTTAAATTTAAAATTTTTCTAAATTCCAATAATATTCCAATAATTCTTAAAAGTTCAAAAATTCAAACTTTTTTCAAAATTCTAAAAATATTTAAAAAATTATATCTATATCAAAAATTGAAATTTTTTCCAAAACTATAAAAATTATAATAAAAACAAAAATTTTAAATTTTTCAAAATTCCAAAAATATTTCAAAAACTATAACAAATTTTTAAGCAAAAAATATGCAAATTTCCTTGTTTTGACATACTTGACGATTTTTTTGACACACTTTAGGTACAGTTGTCGAACACAGTCCTTTCGGCTAAACCTATTTTTAGAAAAAAAATTTTGGAGATCCGTCCAGCGGTTTTCTAGATTTCGTAGGTTGTGACGGCCGGATAGCCGGCCGGCCGGCCGGCAGACAGATATACATTTTTTTTTTGCTTTTTTAGAATCAGTAGGTCCTAAAACGTCGAGAAATGCCAAAAAAGTGGGGGTAAGAATTTCACTTTTAGCTCATGAATGTAATACTTAGGTCTTTCAGACCGAAGCAATTGTAAGTAGTCATCCTTTGGTGTAGGATATGTGATAGGATTTTTTGTTTAGTTATTTCTTTGTTTACTAAACAATACATTTTATTTTATTAAAAAAATCCTCCTCTGCAGGAATAGTTCTGAAAATAATATAAGCAGTACCAATGACGTCAAAAGTCAAACGAGATATTTATCTCTTAACACGATGGTCAAGCAAATTCAAATCAAAAGGGCGTGATCGAAGAGGTTCGAAGAGGTTGGTTCAAGAGTTCTGGAAAGAACAGATTATGTATAGACAGCAGTCGTGTTATTCTCTGACCAAAAAGGATGCTTACCTCCTTCCCTTGATCGATGGCCTATTAGGTCGTCTAAATAGCACGAACTACATCTTTAGTATTGATATCATTGGCAGAAGCATCCAGAGATAAATCAGTCTTCACAGTACCTGGACGACCATTGTATTAGTTCAAGGTTATGCCTTTTTAACTGTGCAATGCACTCAATACAATGTGTCGTCTGGTGCATAAGGTGATGCCTCACCAATATTATGAGAATGCCTTCGTCTTGGAGCTTGAGTGTCTTACGGCAATTCTGAGTGTTAAGAAATTCAGAAACTCAAGTCTGTAGTGCTTATGTCCTAACCTAAGGAGCCTAAATTTCCAGCATATGGAAGCCCTTTACTATTGTCCAATATTGTCCAAAAGGAGATCAAAACATAGTCTTTAATATTCTTTATGACGACACAGACGAAGAATTTGCGAGGCACTAACACACCACGTAAATGAAATAAAGCTTTACTATGAAGGTTATCAACATGGAAATTACGAAACGATATACCTGTGTGGAAGCTCTGGTTACCAAAACCTTTGACTTTGGGAATGATTCTATAAAAGCATCAAAATTATGTTGTGTCTTATGAATTGTGATGCCTGCAAGCCATATTATTTGTTGTTTCGACAACATCCATTTTAGATGGGAAAACCTATCAACTTACGAAATCCCCTCACATTCTCGGTGAAACTACTAACGAAGAATTTGATCGTTCAGACCATCTGGCCATACCTAAGAGTTGAGTGCAAGCCAACCTTAAATCTGAATACAACAAATCTCAACACCAACACAATCTGCGAACTCAGATTAGGACATTTTTACAACAACAGCGTGTCTTCAGACGGCAACATCATTTGATCGACGTAGCTAATACATTTTTTGCTAAATTTGCACCTAAATTCATGCCAGTAATTATTAAGCCAAGGATTGGTAACGTGCTTTACGAATGTTTCCACTAGTTTTCAACCACTGGAGTTCACTCTACTATTGTCTTCTGTTTCTGGTATTGTATCGGGGATTTAACGGTACCAATGAGTATTATGGATTGTGATATTAAATGTTCCGTGATAATCCTTGATAGATTTGATGTACATTGGGTTTTGCTTTCGATCTGGTGGTCGGTTGTTTAAAACTAATTTAGTGACCTCGGAAGTCTCCACTGTGTTAGTTTCTGATTTAAAGTACTGGTGATAAATTGTGCTTTATTACCTTTATTTAAATCATATGGTGTAACGACGCGTAGTTTTAATTACTAAAGACCAAAAACAAAATAACATATACAAAATTTAAGTACACCCAGTAAAATCATTTTACTGGAAAAACTCGATAAATATACGAAAGAGACGCGAAAAAAAAAATTGCAATAAATATTGCATATAAGTTTGGATTTCCAGTTAAAGACCACGGCAAATTGGTAATGAATGACTTTTGCAGAAACGGTCAAGACGCAGAAGAGGAGTAAACGATGTTTAGAATATAGAATGAAGACTTCCGGCTGAAAAAAGTGGAACGTTTTTAATAAAATCAAATAGCATATATTAACTGATGAAATGACGTAAATAAGCAAAAATAATTCAACGAAAATAGAATTTGTTTCACAATAATTACCAAATCTAGTTAAAACGTCTTTTCACATCTGTTAATTATATTTTTTGTGGGTTAAAAATTAAAACATGTTTCTGTAATTATGTCATTAATTCCCAAACACAAAAATAATTTGAACTAATCATACGAAATTATGACATTAAATGTATCACATAAGTAGAATTATATTAATTCGTGTTAATATAATTAGTAATCACACGCAACATAAATATTTATAAAATATTCTGCTGGTCAATTTTGGAAACCGTATCGAAATGAAATATTTGCATTGTCTCAATTCAGTTAAAAGTTTCACTTTGTCGCTACATTTCCTTTCACTTAAGAAATAATCTATTACCAAATTCAATTTAACTTTAACAATCTTAAATGAATCCAATAGACAAAAGAACAATTTTCTGTAGTAGAAAGTGATCTTTAACCCATTTCACAAACTAAATAGACTGGAAAAAAACACGTAAAATATTCACTTAATTAACTTTAATTTCAAAATAAATTAAACTACTCTAAATACCTTCCCAAATTGTTATTATTTATATTAATTTTTTGCTGCAACGTAAATATTTATTTTTTATTTTTAATATTTTTTGTTTATTTTTAAAACCAAATATAAAATAAACAAGTGATATTTAATAAAACATAAAACAAAAGTCAATATTAAACCGGCGCAGCCTTTTTTATGGTAAACAGTTTTTCTGATCTTTAGATACCAATTTACGATAATTATGTATGATTTGAACATGGTGCTGTTTTGAAATTATTTATTTGCTCAATAAATTAACTATGAACTCTATTTATAGAATAACGAACGCACCCTCAAAATTATATTTTAAAATAAATTATTCTATTTAATAATTAAAATTTCAATCAATTAATTACTAACAAATCATACTAATAATTTAAATACTTTAATTTTCATTTTTAAGGAAAACCAAATTTTCATTTTATTTATGAGAATATTACTGACGGTAAATAAACAACGAAGAAATCAAAAAAGGGTGGGAGCTTTATTGAAATTATTATTAAATTTTCTAATATAAATTTTATTTTTAGAATACGAAATTTAAAAAAAAAACCTAGACTAACCCATTCATGTCGGTAATTTTTATTTTTATGTGTTTAGTCTTTCATCGATTATATTGGGTTTAAATCGAAAGGGAGATTTCAATAAGAATATTGAAATGACATTGATTAGATTGTTTATTTGTTAGTTCGTGTTATGTAGTTTTTTATGGTCAAATAAAACCATAAATGTAAAGAAAATACAATAAAATAACTTTTTAAATTTGATGATTCATTTTGTTTGATGTATATTTTGATTGAGGTAGAACTTGTGTGTAGAGTAGAAATTATTATTAATGTATTTTTCGTTTTTATACAAACAGAAAATTTAGAATCTTAAACAAGGTTAGTTCGCAAAAGACGATGAATTTTAAAGTAACGTAACATCCGCAGTTTTATTTAAACTTTATTTAGTAATGTCGTCATTTAACATAAAAGCTAAAAATAAATATTATATATTTATGTCCGATATCAGAAACATGTACACATGTATCATAATCTTAATTTACTTAATCTTACTGAAGCGTAGGCTGCTAACTTGTAAACATATTAATATTCATATGTTAAGAAAGTGTTAGAAATAAATATACAATATTTTCTTTGAGTTTTAGATTAATTTGAGTGAGATAAATTTATATTTATTTGAACCAATTTTATCTGTGATAAAGATAAACAAAAAAAAATTACTGACGTAAAAACAAATAAATTTTGGCGACGGTCTCATACGGTTTTTTATTTGAGTCATACACCATGTTGGCTATATAGCCAAGAGATAAAAGAAACTGACCAATGACACCGGAAGTCGTATATCAGTATATAATAATTAATAGAAATCACCAAATTGAATCTGATAAAATTTATTTCCGTTTGTATAGATTAACAAAATTTGCGACTAAAGAAAACGGATGTAATGTAATGGAGAACTGGGCCTATTGGAAACATCAATGGATCAGTAGAGCCCAGCCGCATATCTAGCGAGGTTGATAACCCTGATTTGTGTACGTTATTAGTTTTAATAGAATAAAACAAACAGCTGTTAGTTTTATTCTGTACCACGAATGGGCGGAACACAATAAAACAATTTATTTGATTGTATTGAATGCTGAAATAAATTTGATTGTATTTTATAAAACTTATAATTATAAAAAAAATCAAAAAGCAAACATTTTCGCTCTGATTATATAAAAAACAGTAAATTTAAACTGAAGCTCATGTCCCTCTCTAGAATATTAAAAAAGGGCAAAGGCTACTGTGATTAAATTAAAATAAATTGTTTTGGTATAAAATTTGATGTTTTTCATTGTAGGTCTTTTCATTTTCAAAATACCAAATAATTAAATAGATATCGAAATTGAATCAAATTTATTTAATTGTTTGAAATTAATTATTCAAAAAAATATAACAAATTCATTGTTTTTCTTTATTCGATTTACTTGTTTTATCAATAAATTTTAAAATAATTCAATTTATATTAATAAATGTTACTCTATCGGAAGGATAAAACGTTGTATTGAGTTCGTGTTTAATGAATTTTACTCTCTCAAAAATTTGTAATGCTCGCTCGCGCTTCGCTCAAATCGTAAACTTCTCCTTGAAAAAAAAAATATTGCATTAAACACTTACACAATAAATTCATGATTCATTCATGATTTTCAAAAAATTTTTTAATTATATAATAGCTTTTTTTCGAAACGAAAGCAACTGCTCAGAAATAAAATAGTGATGCCAAAAATCCCAATTTTTTTAATATGTTTAAAATCCATGGATGAATAGAGAGCCAACTTGTAGTTCCAGGTGATTTTATTTTTTATTTCAAAGGGTCAAATATTCCTGAAATTCAGATAACATGGTGGTGCTTTGGGGTTTTCGAACATCAGAAGGCTGATATTATATATTATATTTCACCATCAAAAAGCTGAAATTCCATCGCGAATTCGGCAATACGCCGATGCATTTAAGTAAAATTATCGGGTGATCGACATCTTTCTGAAGACTGGTGAAAAATTGGTTGGCGCAACCATTTCAAAATAAGTTTTAATTTTTAATTTTAAATTTTTTCTTTTTTAAATTTACGTTAGGCAAATACAAACACAAAATGCTATCACGTCAACATGTAAACATTTTTTTTCCTGACAACTCCGTATTTACAACTCATCAAATCATCAGTTGAATCCTCGTATTTATAATTATAGTATTACAAACATCGAAATTAATGCGTTCGCAATCTGTTTTAATAGTAACGAATAATATGGTTGGATAAAAATGTAGAAAATACAGTCGCAACTGATAAAACATCCTCATAACAGTAATTAAAAAAGTAAGATTTTCTGTAACGTTTTTTTGTTCGGTGTTAAAGCTAAAATCAGGTCTACGATAAGCGAAATTGACTCATTACGACCAGGAAGATTTAATAAGCTGGGTTGGTTTCACTGGGTGTAACGGTTGGTAAAACTAAATGCCGAACATGATGTCCGACAACTGACTGATAAGACTGTGCCAGTTTACCTCAACTGAAAAGTTGCTTCAAATTTTCAACATAACAAACAAATCAAAGTTGAATATCGATCATACGCCAAACTTTTCCCTATGGTTTATATACTTATACGTACTCGTATATAAATCCAACCCTATATCGTGCATATGTCACGCATTAAAATTATATATATGTACAATCTACACAGTTAAAAACTCAAAAGCTTCATTTTTATTTTTTTGTGTTCTCACTCTTTTAGGGTGACAAATAAATTTATACAACTCAAGAAAAACTTTAACTTAACAAACAGAAAAAAATCCACCAATTGTTTTATTATCTAATTGAATATTCGTTTCACGTTATATATTTATCCCTTGACATTTTTTTCCGCCTTCCTATTACTGTCCTTAAAAAAAATCTATTTGTATGTCTACTATAATTGTGTAACTTTCCAAAAACCAAAATAAATTAAAGCAAAAATACAAAAATTATAAATTAAATGAAATTAAGTAAAGTTTAAAAGTTTTTACTGTCGAATTTTTCAAAGGTTTCACATATTAACTATTACTTAAGGTTTCGTTTTTCTTGTAGGTTTAATTACCTATCAATTAAGTAATTGTTTTATTGTTGAATTTTTAATTTTATAAAATCGATACGATTATTAGGAAATGAAAATTATGTAATTTTTAAAGTGAAATAATTACGAGCTCTATGTGGGAGTTGAAATATGTAGTAACTCTCCTTTGAACGTTTAGGCGAAGGCATAACGGAGCATTTCAAGCAAGCATGGATATACTATATAACCATCGATACACATGAATATTCAATACAGACAATTCCACTTGAACACGTTTTCTAATTTTTGCTATTTTTTTTTATTTTATTTTTGGCTCCTCTCAATTCTATCATCCTATCATCTTAATATATACACATATTATATTTTTATTGTCAATTTTATTTTTTTTTAAGATTCACATCATGTGACTTATATATTTTTATTTTGTTATTTTATTTCTGTTATTGCTTTTATGCGAAAATATATAAAATAAAGTTTACGTTAAAATTAGAGGTGGGAAATTTTCACAAGAAAGGGGAATAACAAAAAAGAAAACATAATGAGGACGATCATGTCTTGATTATGATGATGAGTATAAAACAAATGTTAAACGGGTGAGAATGTAGAGTTGGTAACATAAGATAATGTTTTAAACATTTTCAGATTATGAGGATGAGCAATGTGGTTTTATAATGATATCAATGTCAATGTGACCTAAAATAAATTTGAGCTGCTATAAAACAAACACGAATAGCATTTCCATTTTTCGTTTCAGGTGTTACAAAGCTGTTTTTCCCTTAAAAGTTCATTTGTCTAAACATCTGTCTTCTGGTGAATCAATGCATTCAATTCAACTGATCGTCTTTTTTATATACATTTTCTCTTCATCCGGACCTGCATGTTATTTTTTTTTATTTGCTGTCTCAGTTTGTATGCTGTTGGTTCATGAAATTTTGTGTAATTTATTTTTGATGTACGTTGTAAAAATTGATGTACGTCGTACTAATATAAACTTAGCAATAACGTACCCCGCATTTGAAAATAGTATGAGCAGAAAGGATTTTCTTTTTGAAAACCTGAAGCATAGAGGACTCAAATCAACGTAGTTAATTTAGTATATCGTAAATAATTGCCGCCATCATTTTTGGTTACATCAATTTTGTTATTTCTAAAAAATTAAGATGTTTTTTTGCAGCCTTTGTTATATTATCAACAACGTGAAACATTTCCGATCGCATTGTTGTTACATCAATTATTATATTTCTTACGATTTCCACCATTTTGGGTATCAATTATCATCAGTTATTGTATGTCTAATAAGTTCAACAATTGCCGATATCATTTTTTTTACATCAGTTATAATACTTCTAACCAAATTCAGCAGTTTTATTACATCGATTGATATATTATCAACAACAATTTCATCATTTTTGTTACATTAATCGTATGATTAAGTTAGTGAAGATGATCTGTTAACTAGGTTTCGAAGGAATGAAGAGTTTTATCCAGAACAATCATGGGGTGAGTGAAACATTTATCTAGTATATTAAATGTAAGTTATTGTTGTTATATGGATGATGATGTGATGATCTCGGCTTCATCAGCATTTGGAGAAGTCAGAGTTCTTGCCTGTTCTTTCTTCTTTCTTTACAACATCTCATTTGCGTGCATATCTGTTCATTTGTACTGGTCTGTAGGATATTACCTCTCGGACTCACATGACTGACGCTCGTCGGAAAAACCTCGCTAGGCACGCGGTCCTTCGATTGCTTCCTGCTGGTGAGTGACTAGCAGGTCCAGTGTTCATTACATGGCTATAATTTTAATAATTTTATTTTCAAGAAGGTTTTGTCATTTGGTTTAAAATTACTATTTGACAATAAGATTGCATTGTTCAAATTTACATCTCCAAAATAAACCGTAAATTTTTTTGAGGTACATATACCAATTTTTGTCAAACCGTAAAGTAATTACTTTAGAACCAGTTTATATAAAAAAATATGGCCCAGTAAACCATGACAAATATTTATTTCCTTTTTCCTGGTCTTAGAAATACCAAAAATGGTTTCTGCTCTTCTTTGATATAAATTGTTGTTTTTTTACAACATTAGTTTAACTGACAGCAAAAATAATGAAGTAAGTATGCATTTTAGTTGGTAGAACCAAAGGCCTTGGAGTTGCGATAGTTCAGCTATCTATTATCTCCTAGCTTTTTAGATTCATTTCCATCCGGTTTCAACATTTCTGATTACCTTCTTGACTTGAGACTTCACCATTAAAAAGCGATGTCGTAAATATTTTACGGAACATTACACAAGTAATAAGTATATAGAAGCAGTTTCACATGGAAACCCGCAGATCAAAGTTTGATAAAATTTTATGTAATCTACTATAAAAATAAATTCAAATCGGAAACCGGAAACATCTACTATAAAATAAAACAATAAAAGAGGAAATTTTCTTTATAATATTATTTTACTTTTCACTACCCAACATTTTTACGAAACAAGACACAAAAACAAAAAAATTTCCAAACACATTTTTACCAATGACATTACAGCTGGATGCGTACGTGTGGCATTTCATATATACAAATATCATAAAAAAGGAGCGAACTAAAATAAATAAAATAACAAAAATGGATATTCCAATAAAAACAGGAAGAAGATGTGAAATGTTGAATGAGAGTTGCCTGTGCGGAGGAGTGAGTTTTATTTTTTTTTAACTGTTATTATACGAAGAAAAAGAAAAAAGGAAATGCACGTGTTATAGTTTTTATTTAAGTTTTGCTTTTTATTTTTATCATAATGAAATATTAGAAATACGGGTTAAAGGGGATGTGTATAGTAAATTGCAAAAATATTTACTTAAAGAAATTAAATTTCATAATAAAAACCGTTTTGACGACTTTGTCCCCCGAAAAATTTTATTCTTTGTTTTTTCCTTTCACTTTGATACCAACCATCATCATTATCATTTTTATCACACAACTCAAACAATTAAATTATAGATCTAACAATAGAAAAATTATAATTACGAAGAGAACAAAAAAATGATAAATAATAATTGAAACGGAAGGAAACGTACATGATGAAATGTTTGGAATGAATGAACTTCTGTGACTTGTTTTTGAAATTAATGATTCAAATAAACAAACTACATCCTAACAATAGGAAAAACAGCAAAACAAATACTTGAGAAGTTTATCCTTTAGCAAGACCTTTTGTTTCTCCTATCAACTATGCTAATATAATCATAATATATTTTCCTTTTGTAACAACAAAGGAAAATCACTTTTATGAAATATTTTCACTATATAGAAAAGATTATATATCAATTTCATTTACAATGAAAATGAAGAAAATTTTAAAGAAATAAATAAACAACAAATAGGAGAATTTTCTTTGTGATAAAGAAACTGCTGCAGTTAGCTTTATTTATTTTTTTTTTATCTGATTCTATTCTGAAACGGAAAACTTTCAAATTGAAAATAACTCAGAATTTTCAATAAAAGGAAATTGAATTAGTAGGATTATTTTAAAGTCATATTCAACAACCGTTTGAAATGATTGTGTTTGGCTATAATAGCAAATAAACATCGAGTAAAGTTTCATTGGTCAAAATTTTATAGAAAACCGATTATTTTTTCATATCAAAGACAAATCGAGAATAAAATCTTTAAATTCGACTTAAGATACAATTTTTATTTTATATCTAAACCAATCGATTGTTTTTTTTCTTACGTAATCATCAATAAAATTGTCTGTTTTATTTTCTTCGGTTTCCAAATTACTAATAAATTCATCAATTCAACCTAGAAAACGTATCATTGACAATCAAACCAAGAACAAAATTGTCTCATTTTGTCAATGAATCGTAAATTAAATAACTTTTAATTTTAACGAACAAACATCGAGGCCACAAATGTTGTTGTTGTACAAATTTTTAAATATAAGAAAAAATTCCGAATTAGGTCATTGTTTTGCTGGTTTGAAGATTTCATTAATTGAATTTTCCTAAGTTAAAACTACAGCGAGATGACATGATAAATCGACACGATCTTAGATTTATTGCGATTTTATCATCAAAATAAAACCAATATATGAAAATAGGTATCGTAAGTCGTAAGAGTTTTTATTTTCTTTTCCTTTAACTGATTCATTTGTTTTTGCTGTGAAGAAAACCAAATAATCATCAAAAACTGGTTAACTGCCATCAATGGTACTTGTTTGTTTTTTAGTCATAAATTATATGATCTGGAAGCATTAAACATGGTTATGTTTGTCCGACATAAATTAAAAATTACTTATACGAATATATTGTTTTGTGATTATTTTCAATTATTATTATATTTATACTTCCGTTATTTTAATTAAGTCTATCATATGTGCATTTTAAGAAAACTAACTGTTCGTCCTACTTACACTCTCGAGCATGGTAGATGCACTTAACATAATTTTTTTGTTTGCCCAAATCGATTGACGAGTAAACGGGGAATAAATACGTTTGAGGCATAATGTATCTGATTTCGTCCGAGCACTGCTGGTGACGATATTTATAAAAAATTGTAAATCGGTTATTTCAAACACATAAATACCTTATAAGCCTTGGACACCCAACAACATACGGTCCGAGGTGGCAATCATGTAGTAAGAGATATGTTGGTCCGTGAAGGTCCACCAGTTTATCGTGTACACAAGCTTGCCATCACCTCTCCTTAGCTCATTCGGGTTTGAATTCTGCGACCTAACTCATTACAAGCAATTTAAAATACACAAAATTAAATTTGCGTCCCATATACATTAGCCAATTTTAAAGGGAGGAGTTATTCAATGATGTTGATGTCCTGCTGATAAAATATGGATAAACACGTTTTTAAGGAATGAACATAGTATATTACTATCTACAAAGAAGATGGAATGTTAAAGTACATTTTCCATAAGGTTTGCCGGCCATTACAGGACAGGACGAAAGGAGGAGTTCTGGCTGATTACAATCCCGAAAATTAATAAAAAACAAGAAACCAAATGCGAATTGGGCTCGTACGCAAACCATTGGGATAGGTGTCACAATAATCGAGCAAATTCCTAACAACAACAACAACAAAATCGAAAACCCAAAAAAACAAATTTAGCAACAACATATAATAAACAAAGGGGGTTTTGGAAGAGTGCTTCGGTGAAATCGATAGATGACCAGAGAGACAGAGGTGGTCTTACTATGGCTCAGAACGTCAAGAGCTAGCATTTGCCTGCTCACTGTTCCCTGGCAAGCTAAGAACATCACCGGAAAATCCTGTGTTGACATCAATTTGGCGTTGGTGGAGAGAATGCCAGTCACATCGGTCCGAACGATAGGCGATCCATTCACCGGTTTCATTTTCACCGAAAGACTTTTCCAAAAACCATTTATGTTTATTTTAATGATTTTTTTTTACTTTTGATTTTATTGTGTTTGTAATCAGCTCGATTATTCTGCTTCCATTGAATTCTCGCATCCTGCTCAAGTTTTTCTTGAGTTTGTTTTTGGATATATTTTATTTGGCTCCTTATAATTTTTTTGTTGGTCAATATTTTTGTTCTTTTTGTCTTCTTGTCTTTTAGTCTTTTTATGTTTTTTTTCCTTTGGGTAAAATTTGTTTTGTCTGGCCCGGCTAGTTCAGTCGGTAGAGCCTGAGAGTCTATCTCAGAGTTTGGGTTCGAGCTCGGCTCACATTTCAATTCTTGATTTTTTCTAAGATTCTCAGGACGAATGTAGTCAGCTGGACTTCCTCCTTATGTCCTGTCCTGCAATGGGCAAGATATTCCCTGTGAGTTGTGCTTCCATTTCCGTCCTCTTTACCTATAGTAATATACTATAGAGATCTTCGAAGTCACTATACTTCACAACTCAATTCTGTGTAAGGAAACAATTATTTAAACTATTTCTAAAATTTGATTCTTCTGGAAGCTCGTATCAACTCATTTTTTTTCTATATTTCTTTATTTTTTGTTGAGCACTAGATATCTTATATAAAAACTATGGTGAGTTTATGAAAACACTAATTTTTGATACTAATTGAATTTTTTGTTTTACCTATCGATTTCACCAGCTATGCTCTGATTCTCAAGGTATCTAAACATTTAGAAAATACCTTGAGAATGACAGCATAGCTGTTGAGATCGATAGGTAAAACAAAAAATTCAATTAGTATCAAAAATTAGTGTTTCCATAAACTTACCATAATTTTTTTCATTTTTTTTCCTATTTTCCGTTCGATCCATTTACCGGTTATATTTCATAGCTTAGTTTTGATGTTATCTGCTCTATTTTGCTTAGTTTTTTCCTGAGCTCCAGATTTTCTTTTTCTATATTTTTCGGATTCAGGCCCTTTTCTTGTTGACGTTCTTCACTTTCAGTTCGCACTTCATTTGTGTTTATCTTTAGCAAAATATTGCTTCTTTCTTCTTCTTCCTACTAAGTTGGAACGAATTTTGCACATCAATTTCCTTTTTTTATTTGTTTTCAGTACGTGTCTACTGTGTATTGCTCTAGCCGCCGACACTGGGTTTCCGATTCTCTGCACCATAACTTTTGATCTTTGTGGACCACTCATGAGTGGTTGATAACGGGTTATAGTGGGATTTGCTCCCTGCACTAAGTTTCATTGTAGTCTGCCACCTAGCGGAAGTGGAAATATATTTTAAAACGTCTGAAACAATCGGTTGCAGTTTTACCATAATTTATAAAATCTTATCCCCTTACCCTTACTCCCCTTAACTTTTTTCTACGATTTTTTTTTTTAATTTTTTAATATTTGTAAATTTTTTTGGTTCAATTTTATTTTTTTTTTATTTCTGTGCTAAGAAAACAATATTGGGGGTTTTGCTATAGCCAATATTTCAAGATAAGAAAGAGGAAATTAAAATGAAATAAGAAGTAAAGAACAAAAGCAAAATTGTGTTGGCAATCCATATCTCACTGCCATTGGCAAATGGCAATCCATATCTTAGTATCTCACTTGAAAATTTTCAAAATGAACATTTGTCCATTTTTATTTTGTTAATGCAATTAATGTGTTTCGTGTCGATTAACAGTTAAAACATTAAAAATAATTATTTTAAAGTTTTACAGATGGGACATTTCAAAATTTTAGAAACATTTAAGCGTTTAAAAAAAGTAAATATTTGAAACGGACACTTACTAGGCTCAGTTTTTTTGAAATCATAAAAAACAAAAGTGGTGCTAAGCTATGTTGTAATGTACTACTTGCTATGCAAAGCTATGGGATAGCCATATAAAAAAAATTCGTCAGACTAATCAAATTTTGGGGGTAAAAGTTAGTACATACTGTCAGTTTTTAAAACCAAAAACTAAAACTTGTGCTAGGATTGTGTTGCTAACATTTTTAAAACAATTTGAAATGCTTGAAATATTTAAACATTGAAACTATTGAAAAAAAAACCTTGCAACAAAAATTTCAAAACTTAATCTTTATTAGTCTATTGTATAAGAATCAGACTCAACAATAGAATTTCATAAAAGTATTGAAACCAAATTCAAATCAATTACATTTATTCTTTAACCAACCAACCAGTCAATCAATTTATGCTAATTTCATCAAAAACTGAACTCAATAATTCTATTTTTTTATCGCTTCGATTAATTTCTTATCATAGAAATGTTATATATTTTTATCAGTGTTGTGAAACGAAAAAAAATTTATTTCGTTTCAGTTTTCGTTATTCTATAAATTAAAATAGCGGTTTTCGTTTCAGTTATTGTTTCGACAAATTAATTTGGTTATGTTTTTCGTTACGTTTCCGTTACGTTTCGGTTACAGTTACGTTTTCGTTATAGATCACTAATGAATAGATAAAAATAAAAATTGGAAAATGAATTATGGATAGCAAATAACTTGTTACATATTATTATTCATTAAATTCAGTTTATTTAAATAAATATTCAGTATAAAAATTATAAATAACATCATAAAATAAAATATAATCAAATTAATTACTAAATGCACAACAAAACATATTCTTTATTGTATATACTATTCCTATATGCTAGGGATTGCAATCCCGGGATTTTTTGCTTCACGAATCCCGTGATCCCGGGATTCGTCATGTAAAAAAAAGCTGGGATTGCAATCCATACTATATGCCACTATCAAAGACACTGTGTAACAATAAGTAACTTTTACTTACTTTTCTTTTATATAATAAATATTTAAATATTTAAACTTTAGGACGTAAAATAGTAATTTTATGCATTGTTGTTTCAATTCGAAAAAGTAGCTTGCTTTACATCCGATTTTTGAATTATAAAATTGCATTTTATGCTCGTACAAAAAATATTTTATTATAAATATAATGTAATAACCGTAACGTAATAACCTAAAAAAAATAGCGTTTTTGTTACGTTTTTCGTTACAGTTAATTTGGATTATATCGTTTCCGTTTTCGTTACGGGTACGATATTTAAATTCCGGTTTTCCGTTTTTGCGTTACGTTACAATAACGTTTCACAACACTGATTTTTATCAATATAATTAGGTTATTCACTATAAAGGAAATAAATTTCAGTTCAATATATGCTTTTTTAATATATGTAGGTCAGTGAAGAGTTTCCGCCATATAATAAATATTTTTCTATTTCAATTCAAATCAAAACGAAACTCAATTTTATTAATAAAAAAGACTCGCCTACTAACAAAAGAAATTCCATTTCATCATAATTCATCTTCAAGATTTCATCACATTACTTGGTTTCATATTTTAAGTGACATTAAATCGACTTGAGTTATCTTCAATTTGTAATAAAAAAAAATAATTACTTTCGTTATGATATAATATGACACCAAAAATCTGTAAATTAAATTTATGGATACACAAATTAATTGACTGTAACGACAGTCGGTTATGCACAGACATATAACCACGAACGATGTATTTAATGGGTTCTTATTCTTAGGTTCTTGTTCTTGTTTTTTTTTTCTCCTGTTATTGTCTACCAAAGTGATTATAATGATTTTATTTCTTTTGTATTTCATTTCGGCATCCCTCTGACTTTTTTTTATATTTTTGGTTTAAGGTTAAGAAAATTTGATACTTTTTATGGGTAATTTTGTAAGGAATTTGTTTTGTATTGTTTTATTTTTTAAGACTTCCTTTGATTTATTTGAGTTTTATTTTTTCGATATATATTATGTAGAATTTTGAATAAAAATTTGTTACCTTGTTTTGGTATTATTGCCAAAATTTATTAGATTAAAAGAAGAATGAAGTTGATACTTAGGTGTATATGTATATAAAATAGTGTTTGTGCATAAAATGAATCAGAATAAGTTTTCAGAGAAAGGAACAAGCTATTATCAAACAAAAGGAGCTGTTCAAACGGTCGGCAGATAATTATGAATTTGTTCAATGCAAAATGACTTACTCAAAAATCATCACTCTATGACGAAATCGAGTTACATATATTTATGTAATGTCTGCAGTTAACTGGATAAACAAACCGGTTTAGTAACAGATTTGAATGAAACCGGATATGTCTATAACCAGTGTAAATCATCGTGGCAATGGTTTAAAATTGTCTGTTTAATTGAAAATTCCATAGAAGATAAACCTTGACACAAACACGTTTCAATATTCTGAATGCCAAAGCCAACAAAATAATTTAAATTATGTAAAATATTCTGGCATCAAACCAATACAATTTAATCTACTGTTAAGGTCACATGCTCATTTTGAATTATTTGTTTTGTACTTTACAATATTGGCAGATAAAACGGTTACGTTATAAAATTCCTTACCAGAGTTCCAAAAACAACTGTAAATAACCGTATATATTTTGTATTAATCTACAAATCTATTTTTTATTACCCTAAAATAAAAACAAATTCATTAATCTTAATAATTCTAATCCGATTAATCTCTAAACATACATTCGATTTTCTTTCCACACATTTTCCTCTTCTAATTATTAATTAAGATTATCATGATCGATTAAGAAATACAATTTTAATATTGACCAAGAAACAAAGTAATTAAAAAAAATTATATTCTTTACCTTATGCGCTATAATACTTCGTTCTAAACTATCCTCACGTTGTCCACTTGCTTCTAAACGCAAACGTGCCCGTTCGACCCGTGCCAACGTTGGACTATCCAAAATTGATGGTGCCCTACTTGGTGTTACTGGATTTGATTCTGATGTCACCAACATTATAAACTTTTATTTTTAATTTTATAAAACTAATTTATATCACATAAAATAACTTTGTATTTCTTATAGAAAACGATACTAAATTTTAAGATATCACTCACAAAAACTTTTCACTATAATTTGTTTCAAAAACATTTCATTCAATTAAAATTGAAATAATTAATTAGCACAGAAATTAAGATAAAAAAAAAGCACAGTTAAGTCAGAAATCAAAAATTTTTAAAGAAAGAAATATGTTTATATTATTTTTATCTTCGACGACGATTTCACAACCACCGACCGACAACATTCAAAAGAGACTGAATTCCAATTCACAAAATCCAATCCAAAAATAAAATTGAATAACTTATTTTGTTCGTTTACAGCTGGAAATAGATTCATTTTAAATTCTCGGAAAATAAAAATAGAAAGAATTTCTCTTTAAATAGTATTGTTCTCTCTTTTTTATTACCTAATTCTCTTTTGGAGAGATTAAACAAAATTATGTACATTCATAAAAACAAAACGTATACAAATACATACAACAGAAAACAGCTGAGTTGTGAGATTTTATTCGCAAAGAGAAAAACCGTTTTGGTTTAATTGTTGATTTATTTTGATTGCGCAGCCATGCGATATGTTGCGTTGAATTTAATGTGTCGTTTTAGCTATTTTGTTGCAGTAAAGTTTAAAGTTTTTTACATTTTGAAGTTGAGAGCGAAAATTTCTTTTGGTCACCCACATTTTATTTTACACCACAATTGAAAGAAGCAAGATTATGGAACTTGGATGGTTTAATGGGGTTTTAATATTAAACTGAGCGAAATAAATTAAATTTTCAATCTAAAATTAGCAGCTGAAGTTAGAAACTGTTCCAAATTCCCATTGATGTTGAGTGATAAGATCATATGTATCGCTACGCATTAGCTTAGTAAACGAAACTATGTAATAGTATCACCGATAGTTACCATGCCTCAAGCTCATCATGTACCTTATATATAAAGAAATAATGCAAAATTATATAAATAAACAAAAGAATAAGATAAATTCATTACAAAGAAAAACGTTTTATTCATTTCATATGTTACAGAAATAAGAACAACTAAACAGGTTTATCTTATTTCTTTAAATTTCATTCGTTTTCTATTCTTAATTCTTCTATCTTTCACTCCATATTTTTTTTTTAAATGTTAGGTTAGTTTGAAAAATGGTTAGTTGACTTGCAAATCCGCAGAGCGGCGATCATAACAGTTAGACCAGATTTCATCAGAGGAAAATGAAGGAAGGCGGAAACGAAACAAAATCTAAACTTTACTATATATAGCATGATCACCTCTTATCCCATCCTTGTAATGGTTCAGTTCATATCAACATACGTTATCGCACAAAACCATATTGGACTCCTGTAAATTATACAATAAACAAACATAAAAATTATAGAGATGCATTACAAAGAACATGTTTTCCGGTTTGATAAAAATTGCATTAGTTTTGATAAAAAAAATATTTTAACTAATTTCAAGAAAATTTCTTTTAAAAAAATACATTTTTAGTTTAGGCTTTTATCTTAATTTGATTCTGGTTAGAAATTAATAGTACAATATTTGGTTGGGAATTTTATCGGTTATTGTTGATACTGAAGTTGGTTACTGCATAAGATTTAAATATATAATCAACGATTTCTCTAGAATTAAATGTTGAAAAAACTTTGAATTTGAGAAAGTGATTAAGTTATTTCTGGTGAAATAAAGTTTAAAAGAATTATTGGGTTTGATTTGATTGAAGTGGTTTTTAGATTTGTGAGGGGTTTTATTACCACAATTACTGGATAAATAATTTTGGATTTTCCTATAACAATTTCCTATAACAAGAAACTCACATATCGGACTATAACCATTTCTGATATAGATAACATTCTGGACCCTTATCACGGAATTGCTACTTTCGTGAAAAATAATTTGGTTCAGAAATACAGTATTATATCAAAATTCAGGGTTAATGACATTGAGTGCTTGGTGATAAAAATGGATACCATATATATAACCAACATCTACAACCTATAGTTTATTTATCCTCTTTACCTATAGTTTATTTATCCTCCAGCACTTGGAGAATTTCAACAGTCATCGAGTTTTTGGGGTTATGACTTAAGTGATGAAAATGGAGAAAAAATAATCAACTGGGCTTTACATAGCAGACTCCATCTGGTGTTTGATGCCAAAGACCTAGGAACATTTCATTCTGGGCATTGGCACACCGATACTAATCCAGATCTTTGTTTTTTTTGTATCGGTAGATGAGCCGGGAAATTCTCTTCCTTCAACAAGGTCGAATAGTAAGAATGAATAGGTATTCCGTTGGTAAACCCACCGCCTATGTGCAGATGGAATTTTAGAAAAGCAAATTGGACTACATATGCTATCTCTGTTGACAAGAATATACGATGGATCTCTCCATCTGTGGATAACTGTGATAGATTTGTTGGTGTAATTCTAGCGGCAGCAGAAAGAAACATCCCACGTGAATTCAGAAGAATGTATATCCCGAATTGGAATCCTGAGTGCGAAGAGCTTTGGAATTCATTTTTACTTTCTGGATCTAGAGAATCAGGATTACAACTTTTGTTGGCTCTAAATAAAGCCAGAAAGGATCGTTGGATAGAATTAGTGGAAAGTATGGATTTCTCTCACTTGAGTCATAAAGCTTGGGATCTACTAAGGAAGCTTGGCGGAACCAAATTTCAGTCTAGTTTCATTCAACATCTCCAATAAATCCTAACGCTATTGTTTCTCTATTAGACCAGGGTTGAAGCCTTTAAAAATAATAAAAAGTGAAGAAAATAATAGTAGGATGAAACCCATTAGAAAAGGAGGAGAATATTATAAAAATGAAAGGAAAAATTATTTACGGGCGATCTGAGGTCGGGAAGGGGAAGGGGTGAGTTTTTAAGGGTAAACAACGGTTTATCTCGATTTCCGGCGAAACTAAAAGTCCTATGGAAAAAAGTTAATGGTAAAGTTGTAGGTAATAAAAAGATCTAAAACTTTTGTGCAAACACTTTTTTCACATAACCTCAAAATTTATGTGAAAAATTCAAAAAACCAAGTTTTTGGTTTTTTATTTTTATCTTTTACAAAAAAAATTTTTTTTTCGCGAAATTTGGTGAAAACTTACCTTTTTATGTCCCAAATACGCTGTAATTTATTTAATTTGAGATATTTATTTTTTCACCTTATTTTGAATTAATATCGAAAAAGCACCCTGATTTTCAATCGAAAATTCAATTCATTTTTTGCATTTTCTGAGAAGATTTACTGTGGTAATATATTTTTTTTTTCACCATCAGAAAGTAGAGATTTCACCGAACAGAAAGCATACCAACTTTTTGAAAAAAGCTGATATTTTGACGGGTGAATTTTCGATTGAAAATTAGGGTGCTTTTTCGATATTAATTCAAAATAAAAATATGGTGAAAAAATAAATATCTCAAATCAAATAAATTACAGCGTATTTGGGACATAAAAAGGTAAGTTTTCACCAAATTTCGTGAAAAAAAAAAATTTTTTTGTAAACGATAAAAATAAAAAACCAATACTTTTAATGATTCTAACGCTGAAGCGGCGGTATTTATTCCGGTCAGCCTTGGGAGCTTGTGTTTGGTTGTTGTTACTTACCTTTGCAAAGGACACTTTGCTCTAATTGAAGACATTATCCCGACTGGAAATTAGTTCAGGGAACCCGGATTATGATCAGATCCGGATCAGATTTTCCGTAATACGGCTATCTGATCAGTTCCTGATCAGCGTACAGTACCGTTTCCCTTGATCCGGCCATCTGATCAGTTCCTGATCAGCGTACAGTACCGTTTCCCTTGATCCGGCCATCTGATCAGTTTTGGATCAGCGTACAGTACCGTTTCCCTTGATCCGGCTATCTGATCAGTTCCGGATCAGCATACAGTACCGTTTCCCTTGATCCGGCTATCTGATCAGTTACTGATCAGCTTGCAGTACCGTTTCCCTTGATCCGGCCATCTGATCAGTTCCGGATCAGCGTACAGTACCGTTTCCCTTGATCCGGCTATCTGATCAGTTCCGGATCAGCGTACAGTACCGTTTCCCTTGATCCGGCTATCTGATCAGTTACTGATCAGCGTGCAGTACTTTATCCGGTGATCCAGTCATACGATCAGTTTCTGATCGAAAAAACTCATCTTATCCGATGTCCTAAGTTGGATAATAATACAAATTTAGTTTTTTACCTGATCCATTATGTATATAATATTGCTCATTAAACAATAAATTCGTTATTTGGTATAACTGAATTATCTTTTTAGGGTGAAAACTCACTTTTTAACACGTAATGTCAAATAATAAATTGATCTGAGAGCAAAAAATGTCAGAACAATGTTTTGGCAAAAAGAATTTGACATATATATAATTGTTATTTCTGTGTTACCTTAGTTACATTATTATTATTGTCGGAATAAATTTGAAATGTTTAGGTCTACATAATTTTAAAATAACTACAGTATCGTTAAATTGAAATGCTGTGAAATTGAATTTTTATGAATAAAAAGGAATCATTTTTATGTTATTTTAAAAAAATAATAAAAATGTAATAAAAATAAATAGTGGTCAGTCTGTGAATCGAACCCTCGAACGTCCTAAACTTAAGCATCAACATAATATTCATAAATAAATTAATGTAAATAATTATTTAGATAGACGAATGGTTAATGCTGCTGCCTTGTACACAGATGTCTGGGGATCGAATGCGGGTTAAGTCCAAAATAAA
This sequence comes from Diogma glabrata, assembly GCA_963693315.1. NCBI lineage: Eukaryota > Metazoa > Arthropoda > Insecta > Diptera > Cylindrotomidae > Diogma > Diogma glabrata. The sequence goes on along the minus strand of OY856186.1, from coordinate 3,138,455 downwards.
TATTAATAATAAATATCATTTTATCTTTACAGGGCCCTTCTTAACCGCTGTTAATCCATTGCCGTGTATAAAATTCTCTCACCCTGAATTGATAAAAAAACGATTAATAATTGCAAAAAAACTAAATTTTTTTCATTTTTTTGGTGAGACAAGATGGTAGCATAATAGTAGCATAACAGCGCAAAATGTTTTACATGCTTTTAAGTAGATTTTACTTAGTCAATTTTGTTTAGTTCAATTCGTACGCCATTTTCAGTTAAATTTACATATACTTTACGTTAAATAAGCTATCTTTTTTTTCTGAGTGTTTAAATTTATAAGCATTTGAAGTGTACTTGAAATTATGAACAAAATTAAGGAAAAATTGTAATATTTTTTTCATTTATTTAATGTCAAATTACTATTTAAGAACAAAATTAATTCTAAACCTTTGAACGGATCTGGTATGGATCTCTTGAGCAGACCGGACATGAAACTGTTGAATGAATCCGGCATGGATCTTTAAGATAGATCCGGAATAGATCTTTGAAATGGATCCGGAATGGATCTTTGAAATGGATCCGGAATGGATCTTTGAAATGTATCCGGCATGGATCATTTAAACGGATCCTGTACGGCGTGACGATTTTTCATCATGTCCGGATCAGGAGGCCTGATTCATCCCTGATCAGTCTTCAGGCAATCCTGATCCGGATCGGACCCTATACTGATCTAATTTCTAGTCGGGATTGCGCCGTATTCTAACCAGTTCCCATATATTATCATCCTCGGTGACTTCAACACCAATATTCTTAATCCTCCCACTTTTCCAATGCATAAGATATATGTTTTCGTCTTAGCCTCCACATTGTGGACAATAGTTCTCCTACCCATAATGATTTTACTTCTTCTTTAGGCTACTGCATTGACTTATTTTGGTTAATGATCATTCTCTTCCCTTATTTAATTACCAGTCCTGGGTACCATGGGATTTCTCTCTTGAATTTATATTCATCTCCCTTAACCTTAACAAGGTTTATATTCCTACACCCGTCCTCTATCATATCTCTTCTTACTCCTCAACTGATTCCGAATCCAAACGCCTGTTTCTAAATAAGCTCCTTCGTACTGTTCATGATAAGCATGCTCTTCTCCACTCTTGCCTACCTTCACCCTTTAACTCAATCACCCTAACTCCTGAGCTGCTTAATATCCGCAATCTTCGGGACTTGTAACCCGCAAATCCCGGGACCCACAATCTTCGGGACTAAAAGCTTATAAGGCTTACCCTTCTTAAGATAGCTGAAAAGTGTTCTGCATCTATCATAATCGCTATTGATCTTTGGTACGCAAAGCGAAACTTGATCATGGCTCTAATATGTTTTCCAATTAATCCTCCTGAAAACTTCTGAAAAAATTTGTTGTCTAAGCTCTTTTCCGTAGGTGCGTTTACTTCCTCAATGGACTCTTCTTTCTTCTTCCCTTAGCATTCCAGAACTAAACTCCCTTAACCATTCCTTTGTTTCAGCTAGCTCCTTCCCTCCCCTACATCGCAACGATTCTTCCTGAACACCATAATTCCTTCTCCTTTCGTTCAGCCTTCCTCTCAGAAATTGAATTGGCCATAACCTCTAACGCTGTTGGGAAAGAAGGGAGAAAAAGGGAATTTGAGGGAGAAAAAGGGAATTTGAGGGAGAAAAAGGGAATTTGAGGGAGAAAAAGGGAATTTGAGGGAGAAAAAGGGAATTTGATAGGTCATATCATCATGACCTCTTCTTTACCAAGTTCGTTTCTCCTCCTGTGCGTGCAACCTTACTTTCTTTTATTTATGGGGTCTTTCTCAGTGTGTGGTTTCAGGAAGTTCCTCGTCTTATACTATTCCCATCTTTAAAGGTGTTCCCCAAGGTTTAATTCTTGGACCTCTTCTATTTTCAAGGAATCCCCTCCTTCCTACCGCATTTGTTCCATAAGTTAATAATTTTGAACCGATCAAGATCTTTCTTGGAAGGCTCATACCAACTTCGTCAAACGTCGTGCTATTGCAATTATGAGGAAGCTCTTAACCCTTTCCTCTCCTTGCATATAAGAAGATTACTCATACATAATCTAGTAATGCCTATCTTTAATTATGGGAGCTGCTCAGGAAAGTGCATTGGAAAACTTATCTCGTCTCACTAAATCTCTTAGTTTGGCTGTTCTTGTTGTATTCAACCTTAAACCCTGACAGCACGTCTCCAAATTTACTCATGACCTCTTTGGCACTTCATTTTCTAATCACATTTCTACCCGTCTCCTACTACTATTTTTCAAAATCTTCAAATATAACAGTCCGCCCTATGTGTTGCAATGATTCTCATTCGGCCCTTCCGTTATAGTCCATAAAACACGTTTCCTGCAACTCATTGGCACTTTCTACTCTATTCGTCATTGAGAGATGAGATACATTAAATTAAATAAAAACTGTTAAATTTAAATTGTGTTATCATCAACAAAATTGTTAAAACAATTATAATTCTTTTATCTTCTTATTTTATGTCATATAATCTTATGATTTTTCCGTTTTCCATTACAGCAGTCTGAAATATGCTGACATATCACAACAAAAATTGTTTAACATGAAAATTCCCAATTGATATTTTCTTTTCAAAAATTAAATTTTTCATGTCAAAATATTTTCAAAAAAATTAAGATAAATCTGACAAACTTATGCATATATTTGTGTTGTAATATAGAACAATACGTAATTGGAATTATTTTATTTTTTTTTATTTTGAGGTTAGGAATTTTTTATGTTTTTATATTATTGTTTCAATTTAATTTAAAAATACATCTGGTAACACTTATTTTATTTAACTAGAACGATTCTTTTGTTGTTTGGATTGATTTATGATTGTGAAGTGTTAAATGTGAACCGTCAAACTGTGAAATATTAAAAAGAGAAAAGGGAATAAACAACCTGTCATCCGATGAGATTATGTGTCATAACTAAAATTCTTTAATTTAACATAACTCAGCTGTTCAACTAAGTTTTTAAATCTACAATGCTCCCTGGCTCATTAATTGATTGATGTAATATCTGAAGTGATGCCATATGGAGGAAGATTTAAATTATATTGTTTTCTTGATATTTATCTGTAAGTCGAGCTATTTTTAAGCGTTCACGACTCAACAACCCTTTATGTATTTTTTTATTTTATATCCCTTAACTAAAACATCTTGATCTTATTCACTGTTTTAACATACAAAAAGATTTATAAACAACAACAAAATATTTGAATTCATTTTGTTGTTTTTTTTTTTGTCAACAAAAATATCATAAGACAAAAGGAAAATTACGTAAACATAAGTAGATTTGTGTAGTGATGACAGAGAAAATTTTCTTTGTTATTTGTAGGTCCCATCACCGAAAAACAAAAGCGAATTTCACATCTATGTAGAAAAAAGGGTAATTTGTAGAAAACGACAGTTGTAGATTTTTAGAATTTTTGTTTAGTATTGCGTTTTTGTTTTGTGTTTGTGTTACCGAAAAAAAAAGGAATTGAGTCTCGAGAGGATAATTTTTTGAGTTCTAATCCTTTTATAAAAAAAGGAAAAACTAAAGTGGAAAAAATAACAGAAATTTGGTTTATAAACTATGTAATAGTGCCTTGAGAAATGTAACTAAAAGGTATTGGGAGGAAAAATTCGTTCCAAATTTATTGTAAGATTGTTTTGATATTAACAAAAGACTATACAAGACAAATTTTGTTTGCAAGGAGTTAAAACCTTCAGGAAAGCTTAAAATAAATGTCACAACTAAAACAGCGAAATCCTATAGAATCCCTTGAGAGAATTTGAATAGTGGAAGGAAATAAACTGATAACTAATCAAATCAATCTCCATGAAAATCGACCATTGAAATATTTAAAATATTTTGTTGATCGATTGATAACATGACAAACATAAAAATAAATGAGTCATTACAAATGAAATAGATTTCTAAAAGAAACTTAATTCTCAATCGATTCTAATCCCTAGTTGGTATGTGGTATCATCGGATATTCAGAAACGTTAACATAAAATTAATTATATTAACACTAAACATGCTTAACTTTCAATAAAAAAAAAAGATAACAAAAAATTAGGAGAAGTATTGTAGAAATTTAGCCTGATCTTGATGTCTCCTATGACCTATCAAAAAATGGTGGGCAGATGTTGAATTGCATCTATAAAACCATCATCCGCACAATGAGTAAAATAAGTTTGTACAATTAACTGGTTTAGAATTAAAATTTATTAGACCGAAATTTTTAAATTGAATTGATTTGTGAGTAATTAAACCCGGAAAGTATTTGATTATTTTAATTCGAAAGCGTGTTTTGATTTCTATTGAACAAAATTTTTCAGTTTGTTCATAAAAACTCTCGAATCGTTTTTCATGCTTTTGGAAAAAGAGCCTACTCGTGGTTCAAAACCGGATATGAAGCTGAGGCGATAAACATATAAATAAATACAAACTAGTTAACATTTCTAAGTCAGAATGGAGGGATAATTCAGAATGGAGAGATAAAAACAGAAAGATACAGATTCCGCCAACAAGATTATTTATTACCAAGCTTATAACCGACGAGGGGTTAAAGATGCTGGATGATTTAAGTAGCCTCCGAATCATCGAAAGACAAGACATTGTCCATGATAATTAAACTGACATTGAAAATTCTACGCTACTTCTTGTGAATATAACCCACCGGAAATATAACAAATATCGGGATGCGTTAAAGTGTAGTAACAGGCAGTCATTGCACGACTTTTGATCAGAGTTGGCAGTGGTTTAGCTACACGCATCTCGATGTACGGGGCTGCCATATAGAACTAAAACAAACAACAAACCAACAACGGTTAACCAAAGAAATAGGAAGGCAATTTATTTCAACAGACATGTACCCGTAGGGAGATCGGAAGGAAATCCAGAGGTTTATCGAACCTCATTCCAATCCATAAGTTTTTGTTAATATATTTTACTATTGGGTATCCCGCGGGGTACACCTGTCCCCCCCTGTTCCCCCGCACGCCATCACACTCTTCCTTCTTTCATACGGCTTTGATACAACTACTGTCCATCATAATTAAACCTCTTCTAATCTATTCTGTACGCACCTTCTGCTTAACTAATTTTACAAAAATACATTGTGAGGTGTACTATAAATTTTTATACGAAATTTTGCGCTAAGTGCGCTATTTTTTTAAAAACACATTGTATTTTTGAAAAAATAGCGTATCATCAAAGAATATTCCATAACTAACACTATAAGGGATGCTATCGTTGATTGAAAAAACTTCATCCGCCAGTACCCCTAAGATATCACTTTGGTTAATGAAATTTCACTGCTATAACCAGTGGTATACGATATCTCAAGATAACTCATATGCCAATAGCAGGGACTAAAGTACCCGGGGGGTGTCACACCCATAGATCAACAGTTTTAAATTTTACAAATCATTCTGTGGAAAGCTAAGTATATTCATTGGTATTAATGCATTATTGGCGTTTGCAAATCTCTATCGGCTAAGTGCCATCATTTTTAATTAGTTTATTCATCATGATTGCCTTCCATGTTTAATCATACATAAGCTATGCTTCTTTGTATAGTATTTGTGCGATTTCCATCTCGTAATTTTGAACTTTAAATCGATATAATCGATGTTATCGATTATGTTATCGATTATTGTTGTTATTACTTTTCTCAAATTTCATCAATTGTAGAATGTCAACCAATTTTTATTGAGACGGTTATTAGAATTTACGAGAGTAGCTCAATTAGAAAAATTGGGATATGTGACAGATGGAAGATTTTCCATCCGGCGCAATCGTGGGGATGTACCACTCGGCCTGAAATATAAGAGTTCTCATATATCCCGGGCAAAATTAACTAGATGTGACAGAATCATGCACTAAATTCTAGGTCTTAATATCTTTGGCATGGAACAGCCGTAAAACAATTCCGGAGTGATCTGCTACCTCATAGGTTACGTTACTAAATGTTCGAATTATTTACCCCTACTGCAGCTCCCTGCAGCACTGATGGTTGATTGGAAGTGTATCATTGAAGTGAATCATTGGATCGGATTAAAATTCTTGTACAGAGCGAAGCACTCGATAAGGGGATCCATATAATACGATCTGATTTCCAAAGAATATAAGGTGAGGGAGGTGAGAATTTTGCGGAATTGTGAATGACATTGCACAGGGCGGTCCTTATTTTCGAAGGATAGATATTCAATTCCTGGTGGGATTCTTCGAGATAGGATCGTGTTGCGGCAAGGATGGACCTATTGACATGCTCTGACTCGTTGCATTGGGCGGTATAAACTGGTGTGAATGTATGTCGCACTCCGTATTTAGATAGCAGTTCCTTGAATTTTGTGGATTTGAAAGTAGAACCATAATCTCAAACAAGATGCTCGGGTGGGTACCTCGTATACACTACTTGAGTTTCTAAAAATCTGCCTACCAGTTGGAAACATACTTTCTACTAACGTCGTCTTGTATTTTAGTCCAATAGAAATTTCGTGTAAGAAACTCTAAAATCTTTGCCGCTACACTGTGAACTGAGTAATGAACTGAGGTTGAAGGACTTTTGGTATAATACGCTTCCACTCTGGCGTGCTAGGGAGACTCAAGAAATTTGACAGAAAGGTGTATAAAATCTTTTCCATCCTCGTTTTTCATGATCAAGACTCGATCGAAGAAATAATTGATAAATTATCACTGTCACAAAATGGTGTGTCTTCCAATACGACATGAAGAGGAGGTAGGTCTACATCGTCCAAGTCTTTAATTTCAGATATGACGTGACGTCTATACATTCGAGAGAGTGTATCGGGGACACAATAGAGAGGTTTTTTGCGATATTCAATATCAATTTGAAACCTTGTAACTGCAACTTCAGCGCCACTCGTCAGTCTGCCTGTTTTTTTGGACTCATTTTGAACTACTGTAATCTGGATTTATGGTAAAAGGTAGGCCTTCGATATATGTTCAAAACTTCGTTATTCTTAACACAGCTGCCAACCATTCTAGCTCTGGTACGCTATAGTCGCGTTGAACTTTTAACTCATGTAAGTTATAATGGTTCTTTCACTATTATCGTCCTTAACCCAAACGTTGCAACTTTTTTAATATAAAAATCCTACCAAAATAAGCATTTTATGTATAACAATTCTACAACATTCAAAAATAGCATTTCACCTGCACCTCTTCCTTTTAACCTTTCCAACAACAACAAACAAACAAAAATTCAAATTAAATTCATTTCAGTCATCATTTGCAAAATACGATATCGTTAAAACGGAAAAACATCTTCATCTTCAATACAACAAAAAAAAAATAAAGAAAAACATTGGAACATTAAATAAAATGTTGTCACGTTTCCATCATTTTCTTTAACAAGAAAATTATCAAAAAAAAAAGAAACAGAAAAGTAAAACGTAAAAAAATGGAACAAGAAAGAAACATTTTTATTTAATTTAAAATTCGACAATTTGATGAGATTTTTTTTTATTATGCTTCTATCCCGAATGGTACCATCCCCTCTGCACCCTTGATTTGTAATTTTGTTTTGTGTTAATTTATATCAAATTATGGCAGTTAAATGAATGAGTTATGTTTATTAAAAATAATTTTAAGGATCAACATTAAATTTCGGAATAGAGATAAAAAAGGGTTGCTGTTGTTGTAATTTTATTCGTTGCTTGTTATTGAAGTGTGTTAATTATTTTTCGTGTAAATAGTCTATTACTTAGATCATTTGGGATTGCTTGCTGTTTTGTTGTAGATATTTATAATGAGATTTTTTAAATGTTAATTATTGTTATTTTTATGATATTTTTATGTAGTCTATAGAGACGGTGCGATTGCCGTTTTATGAAACGGTAGCATCATAAAATTATATTTTTATTTTTAAGACTGGGTAATCAGTTTCTATTAGTAAGTTCAGTAGCATTTGGAAGAAGAAAATTTTTTCTTCCACCATTTATACATTACTCTATTCTAAACATTTATTGAAGATTTCACAAATAAAAACTTCAATCCTCTTTATATTTAATGCATTTTCCACACAAGAAAAATTTGACAAACACACACGAAACGCGAGCCTCAAAACACAACCCAGGATCTCCAAAAGGGATACCTACCATGTCACAACTCTCCCTATAATATTTCTATTTTGGTCTATTTTGGTGATAAGTTTATGATGCATAAAATGTTATTCGTGAACTAACTAAATCTAATTCGTAGAGTTATCAAGAAATAAAAAAAAATTCATTCCCACGAAAAAACCTTTTGGTTGCATTTTCTTTTGTATCATTTGTGGAATGCAAAACAAAAGAAACTGAAAATTTTGTTAAACAAATGATAAATGTATTTAATAATTTAATCAAATTGAAAACGGATGGGTTGAGAAGTCTTTGACAATATAGATAAACACATTTTCGGAGATTGTGGATAGCATATTACTATCTACGAGAAAGAAATTACAGTGCATTTTTTATAATCTTTGATGCACATTACAGGACAGGACGAAAGGAGAAAGTCCGACTGATTACATCACTCCTGAGAAATATACAAAAAATTAAGAAACGAAATGGCAATCAGACTCCAACCCAAACCTCGAGATTAGCTCTCAGGCTCCATCGACTAAACTAGTCGGGCCAGACAAAAAAATTAAGGCCTAGGCCTGAATAAAGGTGGAAAATCCAATATATGGAACAAATGGGAAGGACTTTTTGGACAATAGGAAATCAAGGAGAACTAAAGGGAAGCATATATCTACTGACGCAAGTCTTTGGAATGGTATATATTTCGTCGTCGAGAAATAAGGTGGCATTCCAGTTCGTATAAGGCGTTAACAACTAGCCTGATAACTTTGGCTTTCACAAATTTGGGAGCTAATTTGGCACTTAGCTGATTTCCAGCGTCAATCAAAACGAAGTTTCGACGGAAGGCGACAATTGTAGCGAGCTGCGTTTTTGCACAAAGGCTTCAGCGGTCAACTCTTTAATTCAGGAGTGAATCTTGGATAATTGATCTGGACGATCAAGCGTTTCCCCAATCTCGTCCAGACAATTCAAGCGTCGGAGTAAAGAGTAGTACGAACCAGTCTTTGAGATTTAAGTGACGTTACCATAGGAGCACGTAGCACGGTGTTAGGAGTTTTGATATAGGCTTAAAGATGTCGCATTTAGAAATATGGGGTTTAATTTGCGTGGCCTTAAGAGACCAAAAGTAAAATCGACGTAGGTGATTCAAGGTTTTCGCAACTCCACCGTGTGCAGAGGTAGAAGAATCATGGGCCTGGGAAATCATTGGCTTGGGATCCCCAATTTTCAAGTTTCAACTTGAGGTGTAACAGCACTCTCGGAGAAATTAAGTTTCTTGTACACAAGTCCATCAGACGTGCGTAAATCGGGAAGAGAACAATTGGAGTCAGCAACTGTTTTTATTAATTTAAGATAATCGTCGCTGTTGAAAGCAGGGGATTTTAAATCAATGTTAAAAATATCAATTTTGTTCTCTATAACCGCATCGAGGGAGAACATCCTCAACGGAGCATCTGGAACCACGTTTAGCTGACCACACCGATTCTCAATATCAAAAGTGAATCCATGCAGCTTAAAGGTCCATCATCCCAGACGACCTGACAAATCTATCTACTTCATTAACCATTTTATTGAGGCGTGATCGGTAATGCTCTTGAAAGAGTGACCCTCGATGTATGCACGGAACGTCTTATACCTAAGATAGCAGCCAGGCATTCCTTTTCGCTAACGGAGTTATTACTTTGAGATTTACTCAGTTTCTTGGACATATATGCAATAGAATACTCAACACCCTCTTTGTCCAACTGTACCAGTACACAGCCCACACCGTCATTACTCCCGTCACATTGTAGAATAAACGGCTCGGAATAGTTAGGATTGACTAGAACTGCCGCTGAAGTCAATGATTTCTGTAACGACATGGCCTTTAAACATCAGCTTCGGAGGCCCACACTAATTTGTTAGAAGATTTTTTAAACAAAGCCGATATTGGTGCCGTTAATGAGGCGATTCATTAGGATGGCCATTCTAACCAAACTTATTCCTCTTTGAAGTTTACTATCCTCAGTTTGAAAGTAATATATAATAAAACAAAACATTAAAATAAATTTGACATACCATATCCATTATCAAAAAGTATTTTATAACATTTTCCTTGAATTTTCTTATAAATTTATATTTTCTCACCTTTCAGTTTTAGGTCTTGCAGCATTCGAATATACTACATACACATACTCGTAATTTTCTTTTTTTTAGCATAAAAATCATAGTTTGAAAATAAAAATAAAGTGAAAAAGAAAATTTAAAGATTAAAGAAAAAATAATATATTTCCATGAAGGAAAACTCCTTTTAAATTGTGGTCGTGTAAGTAATATTTTATTTTTTTAAAGATTTAATAAAAATGAGAGAGAAAAACATTTTTAATTTTTTTTTTTTAAAGTTCATGTTTAAGCTTAGAAAAGAAAATGGAAAAATTGTATTACAACGATGAAAACTTTGTTTCGTAAAAGTTTTGAATATTGCCAATGAATCTTTTTGAACGACAAAGATCATTATCATAACATCCAGGAATGTTTTTAAAATTTCATTAAATGTGTTTTTTTTGTAAGGAGAACCATTAAAAAACACAAAAACTTTAAGACGATGTTAATTCAACTACAAAAAATGATTGTTATTAGGGTTTTGTCCTGTTTTTTTTTTTGTTTACTAGGAAAGCCATCACGAAAATTCTATTAAACGGTTCTGTTTTTTTGTAACAATTTAATGATGCTATTAAGCAGCATTTTTAATTTTTTTTTTTAAATTACATTTTTAATGAAGCAAACTTTAATAATGATACAGAAATAATATCGAAATTAATTTCAAAATTGAGTTTTTTTTTCAAACGATATAGTTGAAAATATATACGGACGAAACCAAAATTCATATAGTGAACTTATTCAAATTAATTTAAGATCATTTTTCAATTGAAAAACCAAAAAACAAAACAAAAATTTCCACCTTTTTGACGTAATTTCATTTTTGATCCTTTTCATGTTTTTCTCTACTAACCCGAAAAAAAAAAATAAAAGATGGTTACAGCTTTTCCTATTTAAACCATTTTGGTGTTATAATTTTATTTTTGGCAATTTCCTTTTTTTGTTTGTTTTTTTTTTGTTTTGTTTGCTGATCCATAATAAAAACAACAACAAAAAATGAAAATTTGTGTTTTTCTTTGTCTCGAAAATGAAGAGATATTTTCATTTTGTTGTTATTATAAGATGAAAATGGACAAAAATTATGTAACATTTAAATAGGAAAAATAAACCAAAAATAAAAAAAAAAAAAAGAAGAAAGGAGCATGGAAATCCTTGTGTGTTGGAAATTTTCACAATCCATAACGGATTTGTACAATTTGTTCTCATTTTAGGGTATTTTCTTTTGTGTTCAATTCATATTTATTTAACTTTTTTTTTATGTTTTTATTAAGACAAAATGGGATTTAGTTTTATTTTTATTTCTCTCTTCTGGGTCAAAATTAACAATAACAGAAATAAAGAATTTGTGTTCAATTGTGAGAAAAAAAAGGATGAAGGAGAAGGATTTAGAAAATATTAGAAATAATAGATAGAAACACTTATCTTGGTATGGAATATCGAGTTAAATTGGCTGGAACTGAAGTGGTAATATGAGCTTAAAGAATTGGAAATAGGTCAAAGAAAATAATTACAGATAGAAATTTATGGCCCTGTAGAGATATGGAGGATATTGATTTTATTTTGGAGTCAAACTTTCACTTACAAATTTCTTGAACTGAACATATTTTTAATGCATGTAATCTGCAACCCTAAGAGCAGATGTTTATAATATTGAACTGACTCGATTTTTATATCAATTGTAAGTCTTTTATGGTATTTTTTGGTATCGTTACCTAGGAACATCACGACTATCCCACATAAGATTTCAGTTGGAAAGAACTGGTTGTCATTTTTAAGTGTTTTTTAACCTAGATAAGTGGATACCCCGAAAACAGGGTTATACTTCGTTTTTTGTAGAGGTATCAAGTAGCATATCTATAAACAGCTACCATTTCAATTTCAATTAAATTTAACTTCTGATAGTCAAAATTGCTTTTAATTCATAAATCTACCTATAATACCTAAAACACCAAAAACTGATTCAAATCAAAACAAGCGTTCTCATGTTTTCAGATAACTTAAAATGATAAAAAAACAACAGAGAATAAAAATATATCCCAAAGGAAACTTAAAGAAATAAAAAAAGCAAAATATACACAAAAAATTATATTAAATTAACATTCTTTAAAAGACAACCAAAAGATACTCTACCAACCAACCACCTCCAACAAACCTGATACACTTACTATTAAGATAATAATATAAAAGGATATAGGTACGTGTTAGTAATTTCTACAGAAAGACACCAAAAAAAAAGAAAAATCGAAAGGAAAATTTAACTTGTTTTCACATATTCCTTATTATTGTGCTTTCTTATCATAAATAATCTAAAGGTGAAACACTTTAACACAACAAAGAAATTCACACAAAAAAATATCATTTTCATAAGATTCATAAGTAAATAAATATAAGAAAATTTTATAAAAATTGTTGTATTAAGTTAAATAGAAAGAAAAATATAAAAATAAAAGATTCTTAATTTGTTTTTGTATTTTTGCTCCTCTTACACGTTTTCTTTATTCCAACAACATAATAGACGATGAATGAGATGATGTGACAAAATTTATATTTATCTTTGTGGGTCTTGTTTTTTATTATGTTTGTCTAAACAAAACATAATATAACAATCTTTGTGGAGATCAAAAAATAAATAAAAAACGAAAACAAAAGAGCATCACCAGACTTTTAGAATGATGGATGATAAGTAGCTAGACGTAAGATAAAACTTAAGAGACGTAAGATAAAAAACTCTTAGGAAAATTTAATTAGGAAACACAATATTTCTATGAAAAAAAAACAAAAACTTTTATATAAAATTCACTATACAACTTATTTACTTTATCGCTTTTCATATTATCGCGTGCTGTATAATACTGTTTCTGATTCTCCGAAATCTACGTCATCGACAAAGTTATTTACATGTACTCTGTTTGGATAACTCAAAATTGTGATTCATAAATCAGATACATCGATCATCAAACTTGTAGCTACGCTACTGTACGTGCAAAATTTGAGCAACACTTTAACCCATTATGTAATTAATTTGTAATGAATTATTATTCAATCTCTTTTCCAAATAGAAAATGTGCCAATAGTTGAGCTTTAAATTGTTCTCAAACTATAACTACGTTTACTGATGCTGAAAACCTGCCTCCAATTAAAATGCAGATATTTAGTGGAAAATGGAAATTTCGCTGATTGGCAATTATTCAATGATTTATTTATTAAAGCAGTTCATGATAATACTGCTCTGTCAGCGGCACAGAAATTTCAACACTTGCGTAATGCAAGTGAAGGAGAAGCTTCTCGTTCAATAAAAAGTTTTGCTATTACTGACACAAACTATATGGAAGCATACAATACATTAAAGGATAAATATGATGCTAATCTCTATATAATTAATTCTTATATCAGTCAATTTATACATCAGCAGTCCATTCGAGAAGCTAATAGATCAAACGTTGATCGGTTTGTGAACACATATGATAAGGTTCTACGTGGTCTCAAGGCTTTAAGTCCTTATACTGAGTCACGTATAACCACGGGATCATGCATATAGCTTTAAATAAGCTAGATGTTGAAACACAACAAATGTGGCGTAATGCAGTTACTACAACACCACACCCAACTATACTATGGTGGAGTTTACATCAATATTAAAAAATCGTGGAGATGGTTTGACAGCAATAGCAACCAATCACATCGAACAAGGCCGAGGGTATCTATTGAACGTTCTAGAGCTATGCATGTTAGTTCACCGGAGGCCGTTTGAAGTTTGTAAGGAAACAGCACATCATATATTCGAATACAAAATTTTTAATGAAATGACGGTTTAGTTCCAGATTCGAACCCATCAATACGTGTCAGCTAGAAGCACTTATAATTCTAAATGGATTACTTCATAGCTACCAACGATAGAAATTGATATCTCTAACTGGTCGCAAATAGACGACCTGCAATTGAATCCTAATTTTTTCAAGCCAGGAAACATTGGGATCGATCAGGCTTTCCAAGTGCTAAAACCATATCAAATAAATTTAGGTCGATATGTGGTTCGGCTCAATTGTCAATATTTGGTTGGATAATTGGCGGCAGTATCAAAACGTGCGAAATGATTGAACCAGGCGAAGTTAGTCTCCATGCTACAAACGACGTTGGCTATTTTACTTTCTCGTTTTTGGGAAACCGATGAGATTCTTGGATCTAAGCTATGGCAGATGAGGGAGCCTTACGTGAACGACATTTTCAAGAAACATTTGAGAAGGAAAATGGTCGCTATATCGTACGACTTCCATTTAAAGGTAATTTAAATAATTTAACACTAACAAAGGAAATGGCAATAAAAGACATGAAAGCTTTAGAGATTTAAACGGCAACCAGAGTTGAGGGAAAACTATGTAAAATTTATGCGAAGCTATTTAATAAGTGGTCATATGGAAGAAGTTACAAAAAATGAAGGAGTCAGTTTGGAACCCTACTTACTTCTTGTTCTTACCTCATCACGGTGTTTACAAAAGCACTAGGGAGGGCAAAAAGAAATTCAGGAAATCCAGTCATTGATGAAGAATGAAACAATAACACAAAAAAGCTCATTAAAAACATTGTGTCCATATTTGGATAGCAATGGCATCCTACGGTTAAGTGGACGATAACACAACTCAGAAATTGCATACGCTGTTAAACATCAAGTTGTTTTTTCTTACAAGCACAAAATTGCCGAACGAATCATCGAAGAAGAACATCGCATCATCTTCATGCGGGGTCATCGTTTCTGCTGTATATTTTAAGACAACGATGGTGGATCGTTAGAGCAAAAAATATTATTAAAAAATATAACTACTAATTGCGTGCAGTGCATTAGATTTAAACAGACATCTGCTGATCAAAATGGGTGGATTGCGCAGGTCCTATATTGCTAAAGCATTTGTCTGTTTGTCTGCATTAGAACGAAAGCTGTACATATTGAAATAGTCAACGATGTCTCAGCCGACGCATTTTTAGTAGCTCTTGAAAGAATTTGTGGAAGCCGAAATTTGTGTACCGATCTTTATAGTGAAAACGGCTCTAATTTTATTGTAGTTCGTAACGAAATCGTTTGATATGCTCAATTCCTCAACTAATTCTATTTCTTGTTTTCTCTTAAGGGATCTTATTACTTGAACTTTATTCGAATTATTCTTTATGGGAATTAATTAATTGTAAACGAAATGCTGTATGGTGATTATGTTCACCGGGTAAATAGAAGTTACTTTTAATTGTAAATAAAGTTTTAAGTGTTATTTAATATAAATATCTTGTGTATTATTTTGGGCGCTATGTTCTACTGGAAATTTCTACGATCAACCGTTAGAATTTCTGAACCTATTAGAATACTCTAGATAATATTATTTATGCCCTCTAACCCAACTTCGCCATTTTGGAAAAAATGAAAAACCAAGATTGTGCTACAGTTATGCTAGATGTACTACTCAGAAAGAATGCCATATCACTAAGGAAAAAACGTTGGCACGCTGAAACGATTTTTCGAGCAGAAGTTAGCCTCATTTTGAAAAAATGAAAAACAAAGGTTGTCCTGTATTGTGCTCGAGTCTGCTACTCAGAAGAGAATTTCAAATCACTAATGTAAGAATTTTAAAGCACTAACATAATGTTTTAAGTAAAAGTTAGCACCGCCATTTTGAAAAAATGAAAAACAAAGGTTTTGCTATATTGTGTTTGAGTTGTGGTGGTTGTGCTACTCAGAAGAAAATTTCATATCGCAAATGTAAAAAAATTTATAATGCTAATATCATTTTTTGAGTAGAAGTTAGCCTCGCAGAACAAAAGCTTTGTAGTTGGTGGTGGTTTTTTTGAGCTAGCTGCTTAGAAAGAGATTATATAACCAATGGGAAATATGTTTACGCTAGCATCATATTTTTTTGTAGGAATCAGTGTGCTAACTTCTGCTTAACTTTCTGCTCGAAGTTAGCCTTCTGCTAGAAAAATCGTGTTAGCGTGCCAAGATTTTTTCATTTGTGATATGAAATTCTTTCTGAGTAGCACATCCAGCACAACTATGCCACAATGCAGCACAACCTTTCTTTTTTATTTTTTGCAATATGGCGGGGCTAACTTCTATTCGAAAAATGGTTTTAAGCGTGTTTAAATTCTTCCGTTGGTGGTACGAAGTTTTTTTTTGAGTAGCACAACTTTTACACAATACAGAACACAATTTGTTTTTAATTTTTTTTTTTTTCAAAATTTCGGGGCTAACTTCTAATCGGAAAATGATGTTAGCGTTGTAAAAATTTTCTGTTCTGATATGAAATTTCTGTCTGAGTAGCACAAACAGCACAACTCGAGTACAATACAGCACAGCTTTTGTTTTTCTTTTTTTTTTTCAAAATGGCGGAGCTAACTTCAACTCGAAGATTCGTTTTAGCGTATTTAAATTATTCCGTTGGTGGTACGAATTTTTTTATGAAAAGCACAACCAGCACAAGTCTAGCACAATACGGCACACCATCTATTTTTCACTTTTTTCCAAAATGGCGGGGCTAACTTCTACTCTAAAAATGAGATTAGCGTTATAAAATTTTTCCGTTAGGGATATTTCCATATGATATTTTTTTTTTGAATAGCACAACCAGCACAACTCGATTACAATACAGGGCAACCTTTGTTTTTCATTTTTTTTTTTCAAAATGGCGGGGCTGACTTCTGCTCGAAAAATCGTTGGTTGGGAAAGTGGCCTCCAATAAGAATGTGCAGTACAATCACACATACATACAGTCGATGTCATGACTAAAAAAATTTACAATGATTTATTTTAAGAAATAGTGACGCTGATTCGCCTCCTTACTCGTTGAAATTAAAAGACCCAGACTCCATTTTGTGTGATGAATATCTAAAGTACAAGGTTTATGCAAAAAAAAAAAACAGAATATAGAATCCAGAATATGGTGTTTAAATTAAACTACACTAACCACCAAGGTAAAAATCTTTAACGTCCTTTAAGCAGATCATTTCCAAAAGGAAGTTCTTTTGTCCTTTGGGCATTTTGAGTCAAAAATTTCTCATTATCTTTCATTTCGACTCTTTTCTACAGCACAATGCCGGAAAATCGGGGGAACGAGTAATTTGGAGACGATGTATCAGTGTATCACCTTAGTTGTTCAAAACACTCATGATCGAACGAAACTGGTAATGACAACAGTTGCAACAACCGGATTAGAAAGATCAGAAGAGAAGAGAACTCATAAGTGAAAGACTTCTATAAAAGCGGTAATACAAGGTAAATAAGTAACATATTATACAAAATGTACGCATTTGTGGCAGTAAATATTTAAAAGAATTTAAGAGTTTGTGAATCAAAAACAATCGGACGTAAAGTAAACCTATTCCAGACGAAGAGGTTTTAAGTAATTTTACTGTTACGATTACAGAAAAATCCAGACGATTACAGTGACTTCCAGAAAAATTAAATCACAACAAAACACAACAACCAATTAATGAAATGAAAAGTGTTGTTGTTTTATTTCGTGGAATTTGGGTCAACAATAAATAAAATTGAATTATTTTATGAATAAAATCAGCATAACGTAAAGTAATCGAATATTCTATACTATTTTGTCAAGATTTCTAAAAAGTGACCTCGAATTATCTAGAAATTAAGCAGAATAGCATATAAGCAATTGCCTCTTGTAGATTAGTAATCAGTTTTATTTTAAACCTGCGATAGTGAAGATAAAAGTATAAAAGTGATTTTTAAATTAGTTTTTGTAAATACAGGTTTAAGTTTTATAAAGAAGAAAAATTTTGTGTAATATTTTAAACGTTGTGTTTAAACTTTAAAGTTTCTGAAGCTGTTGAAAGAATATTCTAGTTAGGAATATTGTTTGTATTGTTTTCCTGTTGTTGTAGAATAATTAAGGAGTTGAGTACTTAATAAAACCTGGTGTTTGTGCTTACTAATCAGTGATCTAACTCTGAAGAGATTTGGGAATTGCGTTTATCGAATTGTGAATTAGGCCAATTCGAAGTAAGGTTAGAAAAACGTAACAATATATTATTTTAAAACGTTTGCTTTTAATTTTAGGTGCGTCCGATTTTTACTGAAACAACTGAAAAAATAACAACAATTGCATTCAATTTTTCAGTTGTATCAGTTGTTTCAGTCAAATCGAAAACGGTTTTTATTCAACGAAATTTGAAAATTGGGAAAATATATAGCTTACAACTTTTCAGCATATCTTCTCGAGCTTTGTTGTTTAGATAAGAAACATAAATATAAATTGAAAGCTTGAGTGGTTTCTATCTTTTGTATTTTTTTGTTGTTTATATTTCGAGGGTGACTTTTGGTTATATTGGAAAATGTATCCGATCTAAGAAGATTTTTGTTTATTTTTCTTTCCTATATAGTAAACAACAGCATTATGTAATATATTATGTTTTGTTATTTTTCGACTTTGATTTGTTTTCTTTGTGTATATTGAACGATATCCGTTGGGAAATTAATAATGAAAACTCTTTAACACAAAACAAAAACTAAATCTGTCTATAATAATTTCACAAATTACTTAATACAATTAGAGAAGATTAAATAACTTTTGGTTCAAAAATCAAAGTTACAAAACTTCTCAACAACCACAATTGAGACCAAAACCATATTCTTTGGTTTTCGCATCACAAAAAAAAAACAAAGATAGAACAAAACATGAAAACCAAATCAAGATTTAAAAAATAAAAAAAATGTGAATGGAATAAAATTTTCGTCCAGATTATGTATATTGAAGACAACTTAATTAAGTTGCAACTGGCAGGGTTGTTTGATATATTGTTCACAACACAGTAGCTAGCGCAAAATTATATTGAATCACCCTCATATACATGTCACTTTTTAAAATTAAAATAACTCTTTTTATTCTCTTGCATTAAGATACTTTTAAGTTTTCATTTTCTTATGTTCTTCATTTTGGTTTTCTTTTAAAGAAATTTTAATATTTTTTAATTTAAAGCCTTGTGATTCCATAACTAAAGAATTTAAAATAAGAAAAATATAATGAAACCACAAGTAAAACTGTGAAAATTGAATACAAACTACGTAAGCTTTCCTTTAAAAAAAATATTAGGACTATTCTCTGGCTAATTATCTCAATAACAAAGTATCTTTTCCATTTTTACGTATCTCATCCTTTTGGATTCCCTAAAATATCATTTTACTATTAATTACCAAAAGTTTAAATTAAAAAAAAACTTTGCTGTGGAAATAACCCTTCATTTTCTTTTCTTACCAAATTAAACCCATTAAAACCATTTTTCTGTTCAGAAAAAGAAAATCTAACAGCAGTCAAAAAAACACAAAGCATAATTTTCCCGTTTCTTTCTATATCTTTATCTAAAGAAAACCCAAAAATGTAATACATAAAATGGACAAACGAAAAACCGTTAAAAAGAAACATTAAACTTTAATAATTGCTCCCAAAAGCACCGTGTAATTTTAAAAGAAATATTTTCTTTTATCCGTTTTACTATCAGAAAACATTAAGACGATGATGATTCGTATACAAAAACATATTTTTTTTTTGTTTTGTTTTGCTTTTTCTCTAAAAGAAAACGAAATAAGTAATAAAATTAATAAAGAGAAATGAAAATGGAAAAAGATGGTAAACGAACTGAAGGGGAAGGGAGGGTTAAATCTATGGAAAAAGTTTTAACTTTTGAATTTAAAAGTTATTATAGCATAACAAGAAGCACAAAAGATGCATTGTCAGTCAAATTAAAATACACAGAAAGAATTCATGATTAACACAACCTACGGTAGGACGCTTGCAATTTTATCGCTGCCGACACAATTGCCTTTTTATGCATCTATTTCTGATCAAGCGTTGTTTTTTATGTAATATGACACAAGACGATTTTATCTGGACGTGAAAAAGGACCAGACAACTGAATCGGAACGTGCGCAGCCTAAGCGCTCCTGATGCTCTTATAAGTATTATGCCTGCCAAATTACGCGATGTCTAAAATGAATCGTATGAACAAAAACCTACCATCTAAGAACCCTTGAGTTCGGTTGATTGCGGATATAGCTCTTTGTAGTTCAAACAGCCACGGCTGCGCTAACAGTAAAGACTATATTAGTAATCAGCCACCACCCATTACCATTTTTCGATTACGATACCATCGTTTCATTACACTTATTATTATTTACCATATATAAAACAACTGAGGATCATGGTGTATTTTTTCATTGTTGTGTAGTAGGAATTACAATATATGTCACAATAACACATAAAAACCTTTTAAGAACAAGGTCCCACAACAACATACGTTCAAAGTCGTTGATGGACGTAAATCTTTCTTTTTTTGTTTTTTTATATTTTTTGTTAAAGAATGGATAACTAAACAAAAAATCCTATCACTTTTATTTAGCGTATGGTTTTTATGACACATTAAAAAATAAAACTTAAAAAAGGTAGATTTTTCTATGAAATCACTAAATGAGCTTACAATCAATTTGATTGCGCGTCTTTAGTTAAAAAGTAAGAATATTTGAACATTGGGCAGTACATTTGAACATTAGATGTTTACATCGAGTGAGTCTATCCATGTTCCTACATCGGGCGTTGCCAAATGGATGTCTGCGATGTTGCCATTGTATCGTCGAATTGGACACACAGTTGCAATGTGTTTTATGGTTTGTTGTGGAGCTCTACAGTCACATTGAGGGGACTCTGAAATGCCCCACTTGTAGAAAGAATCAGCACAACGTCCATGATTCGTTCTTATTCGGTTTAGTGTAGTCCAGGTATGACGTTGCAAATCGAAACCAGGTTGGGTAGAATTCGGGTTAGTAATAGAAAGCCCAAGTGTATTGTAATGATGCCAGGAGGTGCCCCAGGCATCCAAGATATTAAAATTAGTTGCCAGCTGGTTGCTGGCAGTTTTATGTGGAGGCTTTCTTGACTTCAATCGAAAACGAGTATGGTCACCGTAATATTCGTGCAAGGGTAACGTGATGTTGTTGGTTACCTTTTTATGTTCACGCATAAGCGCATGTGAGCGTCTGAGTGCAGGTGGTGCGATATTGCTTAATACAGGGAGCCAAGGTAAAGGAGTAGACCTGATAGTACCACTTATAGTACGCATCGTGGCATGCAGCTGGCAGTCAACTTTTTCAGTGTGTGTGCTATTCAACCAGACTGGTGCGCCATACTCAGCCACTGATATAACAACAGCTGGTTACATGAGCGTGTTTGTTTTAGAAAACAGCTTCGAAAAAAGCGAAACCGTTCTTTTGCTATGCCAGTTGTTATAAGGAAGGATTATTTCGATGGTGGCTGAAAGGAAAATGTAAGGGATGAATTCGAATTGGATGTAAGAAATTATATTCGAAAAGGTGAGAATTCTTCAAAAATTCTTCGGATAAAAATAAGCGTGCGGTTGTGTGTATAGGTGATACGTTGAGCATTTATTGGTAGGCCCTGGGTCCTCGGCGAAACGAAAACTCTACATTGCTATGCTCGTTACTAAGAGTTGTTCCATTGCCTTCCATTTGCAGTCTTTAGAACATTGCGTGTTAGGGTGTTGTTAAGTGTAATAATCGTGATTGATAACAGAGATCGTCGTGGTCGTTGCATCTAAGACAACGCCAAGACTGACAACTTTTCCTTCTTACTTACATGTTGTTTGGGTGTTAGCTTAGGGCCGACAGAGGACAAGATGTTGGAAAAAACTGATCCTTGGCTTTCTGAGCCATAACTAGACCTCATGTGTTGGTTTGTCGGACTCACGTCATCACCTGGACAGCCCAGACAGACATGTAAATATGATTAATTATTTTAATATGCATAATGAAACCCAATAATAAAAAACGATATAGAGCGTGAAACACAATTTAACAATTCGTTAAAGGTTTTGTATAAATATTGTAATGGTTGGCCTCTTAATACATAAATGAAGAATGGAAATTAACAAACGCGCGTTGTCTTTTGAAGTTAGTTTTAGGGAAATCGTATTATTTTTATAATGTCTAATAAATGCAAAAATGAAATTTTGTCACTTTACTACAAGGACCATATGTAGGTAGAGTCCGAATGAAAACTTTAGCTAGATCACATGTATGGTGGTTGGGAATAGATACTTTTGTAAAATCATGTACGGAATGTGAGTATCAATCAAATTTTAGACCCGATTGTTCAACAAGTAATTGGAAGCCAGTTGACAATCCATTTGACAGATTGAATATCAATTTTTTTCACTTTGGAAAATATACGTTTTTATTATCTGATAATGAGCCAAATGAATATTTTACGCACTACCATTGCAGAAATATTACAGAGTTCTGCAATAGTCTAATTGCGGTTTTAGTTTAACATTAACAATTATTGTAACAAATACAATTATTTGATTATGTTAAGTCTAAGTTTAGTTCAGGTAAACTTAACTCTTACTTGATTACAGAGCCAGCTACATACACCGGATTTAAAAAGAACAAATATACAAATCATTATATAACAAAACTTTTGCCAGTCAACAATATAAATAAATTGTAACAAATTCGTTGTGTTATTCCATAATCCAGTGAGTCAGTTGAATTTTAAAGTATAGCAATTGGCATACAAGAGTAGTTTTTTGGGTTGTAAGTATGGATTGGCAATCACAATCCTAATGAATACAGACTAATTGCTTTAACTATACCAATCACGTTTCAACATTTATAATTCAATTTTTATTCAACAACTTTTTCAATTAAAATAAAATCCTTGTTTACTGTAAAAATTACGACCAATACTTAAAAAAGAAAAATCGAATAAAAATACATTTTTTCATATGCAGACTTTAGACGCCGAACGAATTTTTTCAGTTTTTTTCTTGTTATTTGTAAGGAAATGAGAAAATAATTTTCCACTAAATTGTTATAAAATAAAAAATAAAATTTATAGGTCAATTTTAATTTGTTGCCGGAAAAATTAAAATCTTTATCTTAGATTTGTTTTTCATTGAGAATAAGATTTTAATTGGAAATGTAATCAAAAATATTTTGTTGATGAATCTGTGATATAAAATTATGATTTGGTTACTTGAGGAGATCGAACTGATGAATTGTTAGGTCGTAAACTTTAAAGTTTAATTAAACATTATGTTCTTTTTGTAGTAGTAATTTTATAGTGTAAGACTTGCTATAATAGTAAGTATGAACAAACAGTTTATTGAACGGACAAGAAATACTCGACAATGGATGAACTACTGAGACAAGCCTGTTGGAGACGTTCAAAATAGTACGTTACATTTGTTCATTCTAAAACCAAAATCATTCGTCCCCGAGGGTGAAACATGTTTTTCAAATCGATATCTTCTTATATAAAGTTTTGAACAAACGTAGACAATATAAAAAAAAATAAAACTACAATAAAACGAAGTTTGTTTACTGTTTAAATTAAGATTTTCTTAAATTAAAAACCAAAGAAAGATAAAACAATAAATCTTAAATCATAACTAAGGAGTACGTGTTCTTATTTCTATTTTATATCTTACGTTTTCTTCATTTTTATTTCAACTATAAAAATAATATTTATTTTATATTTTTCTTGGTCAAATAGATATTTATATTTGGAACAGCATTCGGGATGGTATTGGAATATAAAAGAAGTTTTATAGCAATGAATTTTCACTACCATCTTCTCTCTACGTGGAATATGATTCATATCACTACATTTATTTTCAAAAACTAGCTTTAATCAACGAAATGGGACAACATGAAACGCAGAACTAAATCGGCGTTTGGCAGTAGAAAGAAAGGAAAATGATTCAATTTAATTTACCCCATAACAAGTTTAACAATCAAAAGTTCTTACTGTTGTGAAATAATTAAAATAAATGAATTACTTAATTTTCCAAAGTTGAAGAATTAAGCTTCAACAGCAATCATATGATTAAATCAACCAAATTTAATAAAAATATATATCTAAGGACAAAATACAAATAAAATCCTTTAAATCGAAAATTTACATAAAACTTTGTGTTTAACAGTAAATTTCAAAATTAAGTCAAACGAAAATTTTTTGTTGTTGTAAATTTAGATATCAAGATATCCTTTTTCTTTTCCTAAGCCTTTGAAATGGAAATGGAAAATTCGTAGAAAATTTATTTAAATGAATGAAATGTGTTTAAAATAGAATTCCAATTGAAATAGGTGTTGACCTTAAATAAGAATAAAATAAGGGTTTTATGTAAATATGTAAGAGGATTAAGTTATTTTGTCAACTTATATTGATAGTAAAATTTACATATGTAGTAGGATAAATCTTTAATATTATATTTGAACAAATGTAATATTCCAAAACCAGCCAGGTGCTAAAGCGTATATTATGATGTACATTGTACAGATGGGTGTGTAAGGATTGTTCCGTAACGTACCAAACCAATTCTCTGCATGATTTATTTTAATTGATTTCTAAATGCTCCACTCATTATAGGGAAACCTAATCAAACCCCTATGTGGCTGTTGGAATAAAATATTTAAAACGTTACAAGTTAAAATTCCACATTTGAAGACATAATATTGGCTTCCAAGCATTCAAATCACTGTATTGAATTGAAAACAAATATCCAAATTTTACTCAACATTTTTTATATATATATTATAATATTGGTGTAGTGTATATGTTCGTAATGCGTAAATCGTAATTTCTGGACACATAAAAGGTTTCAGTTCACACTTACACACAGTAGGTGGTACTGCTACTGACATATTCAAAAACTGAACTCTTAGGGTCGATTGTACGAACAACGATCAAAGAATAAAGTTATAAATTCAACCGAGAATTTTATTTTTTGTCGATTGTATCAACGCGGCTGAAATTTCTTGTATTCTTGTTGTTATTGATGTTTTATAGCACTTTTTTATGAGCAGCAATACTTACATGAGGGCACACCATATGACACCCAACTTGTCAAGGTCAAAAATAATTATTTCTCGTAAATTTTTTCAAATTTTTTCTGTTGTAATGTTCGCACTTCGCAGAGGGGGAAAGAAAGAAAAAATTCACATTTTCGAAAATGAGTCGAAAACTATGCTATTGTATATTACAAAAAAAAATTGTTTTGAATTACAAAAAATATCACCTTTCAAACGAAACTTCACTTGTCAAAGTCAAAAATAATTTTTTTCGACATTTCTACTCTCTAAGGACCATCTGCAGCCCCTCTAAGGAACATTTGAGATAATGAGCCAACCGCTATAGTTTCCGTTCGACCTTTACAACATTGTTTGAATTGCTACACAGAATTTTTATTGGCTATTTAGATAGAGGATGATCCAAAACAAAAGAAAAACAAAATTTGGGGTATGCAAGATTTTTTTTCTCGATAGATTGCATTACTTAATTGTGAAGTAAAAATATATCGAAAATAATAACACAGATGTTTGGGTCTTTCTTTTTTAAAGAATAGATTTTCCTAGAATATACGAGAAATTATGCAGCATTGTATATAAGGAATTCCGCTTGCAAAATTGAATTAATTTTATTTTATACCTGCGATGGTGTAAAGTTATAATTTAAATTACTGCGATAGTGTTGACAGTAAAAGTGGAAATTGTTTAATGTGTTTATGTTAAAATTAATGAATTGTAAACGTAACTCTGTACCGTGCATATAAAAACGTTTGGCTTCTAGCTAGTATTCTGTTGAAACCTTTAACGAGTAGCTACCAAAATTTCAAAGTTGCAATTATAACGCAAGAGAAAATTCAACTATTGGATTCGATTAAGAATAAGTTGATTGACGAATCAATAAGGATTAAGGAGGAACTCAGAATTTTCGAAGGACGAAAGAGTTCTTTACTGAAATGTTTCAAGTGTCATAAAACTGGACATTTTTGCAAAAATTGTCTGTCAAACGAGAAGAAGAAAGCAACAGAATCTGGAAACAAGACATCTTCCGGATTGTTCTGCGCATTCAAAGAGAATATGGATAACACCATGGAGATTCGATAGTGGCGCTTCGTGCCATGTATGCTGTAAAAAGGAGATGTTTTCTGAAATTAATCCAATCTCGGACAAATTGACATTGGCGGATGGCAGTTCCATGAAAGCTGAAGGAATAAGAAGAGTCATTCATGAAACGGAATATGGAAGTATTGAGTTGAAGAATGTACATTACATCCCAGATGCGAAGTTGAATTTCCTATCGATACCTAAAGCGACTGCAGGTGGATTGAAGGTCCAGACATCATTTGACACAATGGACTTGAGAAGAAGTGATGAAAAATTGATTCTCAGAGGTTTTAGAGAAGATGATTTGTACGTAGTGATGGAAAAGTGTTTAATACTATTGTATAATACGCGGTATTATACGTAAAATACCGTATTATCCAAAACGTAGTAAAATACAAGGTATTTTATTTTAAAAATGTTTTCTATTTTAGAGACGCGCGAATCAGTAATATACCATTTTATTGAGATTTCGCGTAGATTAGTCAAAAAATTTATAACAGCGAAAATATATATACACTACTGGTTCTTGAATATATAAAAGACGCAGAAGAAAATGAATTATTGCTGCTTGTCACAATTAAAAACGCATTCTTAATGATTACCAAATTTCTATGGCAACAAAATTGTTGTAATATCAATAGAACATACATTTCAACCATCGAATGCTGCATCATTCCTATTCACCGTTACAGGGATTTTTTTTTTTGCAGCAAGTCAAAATTATGAGCCATGGACTCTATCATTCAATTTCTATCAATATCTTTGAGTCCTCTTTTTATACCTTCAAATTGATTTACTAAAACACCCAAATCTCAAAACTGACATTCTGAAACCGATGGCAACTCTATTGATTGTGTAACTTAGTGGCAAAGAGTTTGTGGATCTTCGGAATGTTGCATCGTTCCGCATATTCCACTGTAACAGAAAATCTTTTTTAATCTGTAACGTAATTCATACTGCAAGTAGTATTTGTCTTACAAATCAACGAGGCGTAAACATGTGGATGTGAAACATCGCAATAAATCTTCAACTGATGGAAAATGATAAGGCTTCAATTTAAATAAAAACATAAATACAATAGCTTGGCACTAAAGTAATTAATAAAGAAACCAAGCAGAATCAGATTCAAATGAATAAATAGATCTTATTATTATTCGTTTAAGGAATATAAATAAAGATAACGATAAGAAATCCAAATTCCGGCGCAAATATTTAGAAGAAAATGAATTAGTTCTGATTGAAAATGATGATGGAAGTAATTTTTTGTTGTTATACTACTAACACTGTGAGTCGACTGTTGCAATTTTGTACAGAATAGACGGTATTTTATTTTGTATTATACAATGTATAATACTCTGTATTAAACAAAAAAAATAAAATACGGTATTTTAACATCTCTATTTGTACGTATACAAATTAAAGAAACAAATCTTGGCAGCTGTCAGAGGTGGATCTGATCTACGAAAATGACATGATAGGTACGGCCAACTAAATTTTAGAAGCTTGAAAGATTTGAAGAACAAAAATATGGTCGATGGCTTGGATTTTGCGGAGCCCGGTTCTGATTTGCAGTGTGAAATTTGCATGAAAGGAAAGATTGTTGAAAAACCATTTTCAAAAGAAAGTAAATCAAGAAGTACGTAGTTGTTGGAGATTGGCCATGCAAATTTATGTGGACCGATGAGAATAGTGTCTTCGGGTGGATCGAAGTACTTTCTTTAAACAACTGATGATTACTCACGTATGAAGTTTGTGTATTTTTTGAAGACGAAGTCGCAAGCTCTCGAACAGTTCAAAGTTTTCCAGTCTTTTGCCGAAAATCATTGTGGCAAACATGTAAAAGCGATAAGAACTGAAAATGGAGCTGAGTTTTTGAATGAAGGTTTCACGAAGCATCTTGAAAATAGTGGCATCCGGCGAGAGATGACCATTCCCTATACTCCACAATAGAACGGAGTTGCTAAGCGAGGGAATAGAACGACATTAGATATGGCTCGATGCATGATGTTGCAGTCCAGTGTACCCATGTTTCTGTGGGCGGAAGCAATCAACAAAACAGTCTACCTTAGAAACAGAAGGCCAACAAAAATTTTTGGAAACAATACAACATGTTTCCAATATCAATTGAAAAATTAGAAAATGTTGAGGAAATGTTTGTGTCCAAGTTTTGTGTCTGCACTAATCTAATTTGTGTTTGCAAACATTTTCAAACGATGAATGAATAAAAGTAATTAGTATTACCTAAATTCTATCCTAAATGCAACACAAACATCATGTGCGTAAATAATTTAAAACCTGTTATTTGGTAGTTTTTAATTTAACCGACAATTTATTATTTACCGTTAAAGAAAAGGTGCTTCATATAGTACCTGGTTCTTTAAGTGAAATTATATAGTTTTACTAAGTTAAAAGATAGTAGGTAAGTACAAAATAAAAGAAATAAAAATTTCATCATATTTAATAAATTATCATTTATTTTATGGAATATTTTAGGTTAGTTTAAAAAAATTGCTATAATATTTAACAGATTTACAAAAATTACTCAACAAAAACTGTACAAACCGAAAGTCATAAAAGTCGAGATATAGAAAACACGGTGTGTGTATTCAGCAAAGTTTGATTTTTTATGATCATTGCAATTAATGAATAATTGATATCAGATATATCTTGATTGAAATATACACATCACATTGGAAATGATCGTTTGTGGTGTTAAATATAATATGATTCAAACTAACGCATAAAAATTTATTTTATCTAATTATCTGAAAAAAAAAATGGAAACTAAACAGATATCACTTTAATCTGTTTTATGACGCATTTCACCAAAAAGGAAGGAACATATTCGGTCAACAGCAAATGCTAATATCACATCTGCTAGAAGAACAGTAATCAAAATTTTGCGAAACTAAAATAAAAGAAAAATGTAAAAGATTTTTGATATAAATTAAATAACAGCAATAACTTACATCTTCTGGAAATTCTATAATTTCAAACGTTGATAATATATCGGATGGTATACCTAATGTAAGACTAACTACAACCACAACTGATGCCATTATCGAATACATTAGTAATTTATTTTCTCGTAAACTTTCCATAAATGGATGTCCTTTATAATTAACAGCAAATGTTGAAACTTGTAGTGCCATACAAATAATATAAACAGTACTATTAACAATATTTGGCACAAATTCCACCTTTTCCCCAGGTGCTAAATCAACATTTAATTTAATCTTTTCAGTTCTACAAAAATTTAAAAAAATTGTAGCTATATTGTTTTAATTCGGATAATTTTAATGTAATAATTACCGCGGCGGAGCTCGTGCGGATGCTTCTTGTACTAAATAAATTAATGAGACAAAATGAACGGCGAATTGTAATAATATTGTTGCTAATGTATAGAAATTAAATATATTTGGTAACGGTAATTGTTTTGATAGAACTTTTAACGGTTTTGAACGTGTTATAAATAAAAAACATGCTGCTATAAATAATCCTTGTAATGTTGCTTGAGTGTCACTAAATTTAACACCATCAACATATAATACTGATTGGCAGTATGCTGAGATCAATGCATTTAATGCAAGAATTTTAAACATCTGTAATGTGGTTACCAAGGTACAGCGTCCTTGTTTTATAATATGACAAACTAGATATGAAATAAAAAGTCAGGAGAGATTTTGATTAAATAACTACATTGATAAAAATCCTTACCACACATAATCGATGATAGTTTACTAGTAAATGGCGCGGCAATACTTGCATCACCTAATTTAACGACTTGAATTTGTTCTTCATCAATTTCTTTTAATGCTTTTTGTAACCGATCTTGTGTTTGTGTTAGATTTTCACGACGTCGTAAAAGTAATCGTTCACGTGGGGTAAGATTTCGATTCTCAGCTGGATTAATAGCAGACGGTGGTGCAATGGCATTGGTAAGTGATGCAAGACTTTTATTTTCCTTCGATGGAGGTTTTAGTGGTGCATTACTTAAAATTGAAACACCAACATTAGCATGCTTTAATGCTCCTACATCATTTGTACCATCACCACACATTAACGTGTAGTAACCTAAATGCTTTAATGTTGTAATTATAAACTCTTTTTGTTTAGGTGCGAATCGTGCAAAAACAGTTACATTAGGAAGGATTTTCAACAGTAAATCATGTTTCTCATCGTTTAAAAATTTCAATCCTTCTCCGGTTATACATAAATCGTTTTCTTTTAAGAATTTCCCGTAATTTTTTTGTTCCAAATCAAACCATACCTTTCCGTTGATTGATTCCCAAATCCATTCATGAGATTTTAGAGTTAAAACTAAAATTTGTTTTCTTGAAAATCGTAATTCTTTAGCAACATGACAAGCGGTTAACGGGTTATCTCCGGTTATCATAACAACTTTATGTGATGATTGAATTAATTCTTTGATAATTGATTTAGAATCCGGTTTTAAAGGACACGAAATTATAACGAATCCACCGAATATTAAATCTTTTTCGACATCTTCTCGTTTTATATCACGAATCGCTTGATTGTCTAGCTTTCCGAATTCTCTAACTCCCAAAGCTAAAACTCGAGCACCCCTTCTGGAATATTCTAAATAAACTTCTTCATAATTTTTAGGCACTTCTTTTAACATTTTCATTACGATTTCTGGAGCTCCTTTGACGGTTCCAATATAAAAAACGTCCGTTGAAAATGGAATTATATATCCCGCTAAAACTGACATTCTCTTTAACGAAGATGAAAAATGAAACCGTTGATAAATTTTTAGCGCTTTGAACTTTCCTCTCTTCGGTATAACACTATCTTGTCTTGTTAAATTCCAATCAATCGATGTTAATGTTGCTTTCTCAAGAGGATCACCTACAAGTCCATCTTCTAGTTGAGCTAACGAATGACATGTTGCCAGAACTTGAACGGTTGTTTCCGGTGCATCAATTATTGGGGTTATTGTGGAATCTGGTTTCAAACCAGCAATTCCTTCGACCATTAAATTATCACTTGTCAGTGTTCCTGTTTTGTCGAAGCAACAAATTTGAACTTTTCCCGCAAATGGAATCCGGAATGGTTCGGTGCAAAACACGTATAACTTTGACAGCTGGAGAAGTGATGTGTTAACAGCCAATGATAACTCAATTGGGAGATCGGGTGGAATAATCGAAGTTAATATCAAAGTACACTCGAGGAATAATTTATATCGACTTCGTTCCAGATCTAACGTTCCTTTAATCCAAACATAGCTTGCAGCTGCGACGGCAAATATTAACAAAAATAAAATAAATGCAAATGTTTCTAGATTATTTTCCGTCACACGTTTTACACCGAAAAGAATTGTTCGTAAAAGTTTCCCTTGCGATGTGTTAAATCCATTACGGATGACATAACCAATACATCCGTTATCCGGCGCACGGATAGAACCTTTTGTTGGAGCTGTATGTTGAACAACTTTAGTTCCACCAAATAAAACATATAACTTTCCTTCACTCTCAGGATCCAACTCTTTGTTCAAATCATCGACATTCTCTAAGCTTTCTTTCATTTGTGGAACTGACTCACCAGTTAGCATACTTTCATCAACTATACATGACCCACGTAATAAAACCACATCACAAGGAACCAAATTATCACTTGCTGATCTTGCAACAGAAATCAAATCGCCTGGTACCAAGGTATCCGAAATCATCGGACGCCATTTTCGATTTCGAAATACATTTATAGGATATGGTTTGTTCCCCATTTTACGAATTTCAGCCATATTTCGTAATTGTTGTTGGACTAATGTACATTCAAATACAATTAACATACAAAGTGTAAATAACGAATAATACCAATATTCATCTAAACACCATAAACCAACGGAAAATATTTGAAACACAAAAAATGGCGCTGTTGCTCGTTCAATAAATAATTCAAAAAATTCTGGCACAGCCATACTCATTTGATTTTTTCCGTAACATTTTTCTGCTAAACTTATTTCATTCTCATCCTCAAGTCCTTTCGATTCAATATATTCTTTGTAAAGTTTATGAATCGGGAACTCAATGCCACCGAATTGTTTTTTATTTTCATCCCATATATATTTTGTTTTTTGAAAAACAAACCAAAATATTTTGTCGTTCGTTTCATTTTTTATACGAGTAGAATTCATTCGAACTAGTTCGGATGATCCATTGTTTGGTGTAGGAACAACTTTAGCGAGAATTGCTTTCTCAGGTGATGTTGTCTGGAATCAGAATAAACTCCTAAATAAAACCAATATAACCTTAAAAATAAACTCACCTGACGACAATTTAAAAATGTGTTTATATGAACACTCCAATAACAACATAACGAAACTAAAATCTGTGTACATGCTATCACAACTAAAGATACAAAACCAGCCTCATAATATTCATTGAAACCATAGATAAAAAGCCACAAATAAAACCATATTATATATAAACAAATAAATGGTAAGATACTACCATTCAGTAGAATTGGATTGGGAATGTGTAACGTTATGTATTTAACTAAATCATCAACTTTCATATCATTTTTTAAGGACATTTTAATAGAAAAATATTATGCATTCCAGTGACTATGATTTTTTGTTAAAATTGTAAATAAGTTATTTCAAAAAACTTAAATTATGAATTATTATTACACTTTTTTCTGTTCAGTCACCGGACAGCTGTCAAATTAAAACACTATATTCTATTAAATAGATGGACTAGATTAAATGAAACTGACGTGGTGCTCTAGTACAACTTTAACGATATATATTTATATAAAAAAAAGAATTGTCGATAAGTTTTGAATTTTGGTGGTTGGGAGAATATTTATTTTGTAAAGATAGTAGTTAGTAATTTTTGAAACTTTAATTTACTAATTCATAATTGTTCTAGTATATGAGCGTAGATAAATAATGTTATAAACTGCTCGGTGAAGTTTTTAAGGTTTAAAAAAAATTTTAGGAGACAATCCAGAAATATTTTATAATTATTTTATTGCCTTAAAAAACATACCATGCTATGAGTATAAAGGCAGCATGGCAATCTGGTGATTTCAATTGTAAAAAGTGAACAAGTAAAAGTGTTAAGTATAAAGTAGCAATAACTAATAAAGATTTAATTATTGGAGAGGTCAAGCCAATTACTGGGAGATCTACTGGAAGAGCAGAGAGTGGTCAAACGG
Organism: Diogma glabrata; assembly: GCA_963693315.1. Lineage (NCBI taxonomy): Eukaryota > Metazoa > Arthropoda > Insecta > Diptera > Cylindrotomidae > Diogma > Diogma glabrata. Next base: position 3,105,064 of record OY856186.1, on the reverse strand, counting down.
GAAGTATTTGGCGGGTGTTCTAGTGTAGAAGCATGGAGAAATTGCAGCTAACTGTAAAATTCGGTAATTATTGTAGTCGTGTATAATAAATATCAGAGATCATACAAAAGCAGATTACTGTCTCATCATTTATAAAAAATTCTCCAATAATCCAAAAGAAGCGACGCAGAGTTGTAACAGTATTTTTATAATAGTGTTATAAAATTACTCACCGAATATGGCAAATTTATCTTAATCCACTGCTGTAGTAAGTGAAATAAATTTCTATTTACAAATCAATTCTACACTATTTTTAAATTTTTTTATTTTATTTTTTTTTTTTTTATTTTATTTTTTTTTTTTTATTTTATTTTTTTTTTTTATTTCATTTTTTTTTTATATTTATTTTTTTGTGTTGGGCCCACATCACTATTTTACTATGGCCCACATCACTATTTTACTATATTTTGTATATTTTACTTTCACTATATTTCACTTTCACTATATTTCACTTTCATATATTTCACTTTCATTATATTTCACTTGCACTATATTTGCCTTTTCTGAATTTTTTATTCTTGAATTGGACTGCTGTTAAACACAAATTGACCGTTGTCTGAATCGTTCGTTGTTTCCCGTTGTGGCAATTACCAGAACAACAATCTAGAATATAACTGCTAAGATTCTAGATAACTAAAAGTTTTAAGTATTCACTACCTTTATAAGCTTCATCATCCTTATAATTTATCCCGTTCTTTTTGATTTCCCAATGGAATCGCCTTCAATTTTGTGATTCAAATTTTAGGTTCTTTTTCGTTTGGTGAAGATGTATCCTTTATTTGTTATAGGATTACTATCGTAGGTGGTAAAGATATGGTAACATTCTTTCAAATGTTTATGTAAAAACATGTAGACTTTTAGGTTAATCTTGTGATATATTGTCTTAAAACTATCCACGTATCCATCATCAGATATATCAAATATATTGGGAACAGAACTAAATAAGTGTTCTATAATTTTAGGTATAATTTTACGGGATATATTTCTCAACGCGTATTAAATCTTGTTTCACATTCAAGTACACCATAATGGGTCCAGAGATCGGCCATACAATAATTTAATATCAATATATTTAGAATAATTTTATTAAATAAATTTAGCTATGTTTTATGAGAAAACGAGTGGACGATAAATTTGATGTTGTTGGTTGATGACCAGACGTATTAACTCTTGTTGTTGATTTTTTTTTCGTACAGAATCAACCTGAAAAATTAATTTAAGATTAATAAAAAAAAACAATCAATTGATAAGACTAAAACTCTTACATTCTTAAATCGATCAACCATATCCATAATATGTGGAAACAATGACCTTACTGATTGTAATTCTAACATAGTTAAATTATCTGTTCTCGAATATTCCCATCACCGTTTTGCCTTTCTAATATCCCATATATTTTTTAGAACTGTTCGAATTTCCTCGGATCTTGGCAAATCCTCAGGAAAGATCTGGTGATAATATTAATTTCGCTTTCATTATATGATGCTCAATGTGCTGCGTAGAAGATCGTGTTTGTTTGTTCCAATTTTTTGTTGTCCATCTAATGTTTTGGAACGACGCGACTTTTTTGTTGTTATCCGTAAATGAATTGTTATTTGTTAACCATAATAGTAAATATATTGGTCATTTCGGATGAAATGGCTCTATATCTCCACATATTTGATAAATACATTCTTATTAGAATTTATGTATAAATAATATTAACACATTTTTTCCACTAAACTTTATTTCATCTACTTTCATTAAAATTTTACTGACTACTGATAATAATAGCGGGAAAACTATCAAAATTCGGTTGGTATTACAACATAAACAGAAATCCATCTAGTGTTGAATACGGAAACTATATATTTGTCAAAACTAAGATTTTCGGTTGACCAAAACAAAAGAAGCTTTAATTTCTATATATGAAGGAGATAATTTATTTAAACAAATAAGTATATAATACAGTATTTCAATATAAGGTTAGGATTTGAATAATATGATTTGATTTGTTGCTATTATTTTATTTATATTTTAGTACGGCGAGTAAGATGGTATAAAATCATGGTTTTGTTAGAAATGTCGTGAACTCAAAATTATACAAATGAACTATGTACCTGCATTCATCTTAAGTATGTTTTACAAGAGAATTACGTAAGTTGATTTTTTATGTTTCTTTAAGGGATTGGAATTGTTTGGTTGTGCTGTGGAATTAATTATACTATTTAAAGTTATGTTTGAAATTTTCGTTTTTATCTTTCAAACTAAGACGGGGCAATAATTGTTTCGATATTGTTTAACAATTTCAACCAGACAGGAAGTAAAAATGAAACAAATATAATAATTTATTTTATTAAATAAAGTTTTAGTTTCCCTGGTTAAACATTCCAATTCAAACCTATTGAATCCTATTAAATCCAATATAATTTCAATAGGATTAAATTGGATTGAATTGGTTTAATAGGAAGACTTCGATCTGCCAATTAAAATTCAATCGGAATGAATGGAATTTAACAGGAAAAGAGGTTCTGTAGGATTCTAAAGGAAATTTCCAATTGAATTTCAATCGGAAATCAAGAGATTCAATAGGAAAAAGGAATTTAGAAAAAAATTAAACAATCTTATAAATTTAACAGGATTTAATTGGAAAAGATTTAATAGGAATGAATAGGATTAATCGGAATTCTGCAATGGAAATTTCCAATTAATTCCTATTTATATACATTTCCTATGGATTCCGGTTGAAAAATAAAATAGAGATATTTAACAGGAATGAATAGGTTTGTATTGGAAATAGATTTTTTGAATAGGAATTAATTGAAAATTCCCAATGCAGAATTCCGATTAATCCAATTAATTTTTTTCAATTGGTTTCAATTGGAATGTTTAACCAGGGTTATTTTAGATGATCGAAGATAAAATAAATATTTTTTTTTTAAATATTTAAAGTTTCTTTTGTCTTGGATAATGGATAGGTATAGCTACAATTGCTACTTCTACGTCTTGGGTGACATAAACCTAGCACTTTGCTTTAGCTGATTATCAACAAGGGACCGTATTCTCTATACAAATCGATCAAATCATCGTATCTATTTTATCAACTCAGTAGTTCGTCTAACTTGTCACTCGTCAGCGCATCCCTCCTTACCGGCACGATATGGGATCAAAATAGCACTATCCTCAGATCATATTATAATAATGATCTCGTTCCAATGATCAACAAACAACTGTGCAAGTCCCATTTAATCTCCATGCTAAGGAACGTGTGTTTGGTAATATCCTAAAGGAATCGGGAAGAACCAGGCACAGTGGTTCATCCCATCAGGCAGCTACCCGGAAATAAAACCTCATTTCCTTACTGACGCAGCACGGTTGGTTACGGGAAACGGATTCGAAGAACCCACAAATATAAAAAAGTCAACAAAAATAAATAAAGAGGCACTAAAGCAGCGCAGGCTCACAGGCACTAAAAATCTCCGGCAAAACATTAAACGTATGTCCAACCCACCAATTATGTTAAAAGATGTAGGTTCCATCAGGATAATACATAACAAATCTCTTGAACCTCTCTATAAATAGCCTGGCAATACCGCGCCTGTAGAAGGTCGGCCAAGTAGTACCTATTCTAAAACCAGGGCAGGTAGTAGGTGATTCTAAGTCATACAATCGTGAAATACATGAGACTATGGATCTGAAGACCTATCAAAGCCCGAATATCAAGGTGAGGTACTGCAAATGCTAAAATACAGCAATCCAGAGCTTCCTACACACAACTAGAGGATAGCTAAGCTTGAGACTACCAAGAATAATTGAAGGTCAGCTATCACTCTTGTTAATGATGAATCCGTGGCTCAGCTATCTGAAAGTGACGTAGTGATAAAGTTCGGCTTTGAAACAGTCAGTTTGAAAGTATTTAAGAAGGATAAGACTGAGGATAAGGTAGATTTGACTGAATCGGTTGTAGATGTTTTCTCCACGCAGAGAATTTTGGCTGCAGCAAAACGCGCGAATTATTTCCTGCAAACTCAGACAACTTGTCTTGTACCGATAATCAGGCTTGCTCAATGGATATGGAACAATCTTTATCGATGGGGTCTGCGAACTCTCTCATGAGCACTATATCTTGACTCAAGTGAAGACTCGGATGTTATTCTTGTCGAGATGGATGAAATGGGTAAAGTGATGCTAAAGTTTCTACAAATGAATCTCCATCCTAGGAGCTTAGCAACCATAACTTCTGTATTCTAAGAAGTCTAGTCACGAATGCTCATAGACGAAATGTCGTGGTTGTCTTGGGATGTGATGCTATGCACACCATAGGATCTGGGACAGTAGTGACACTAATGTACGAGGAGATTTTCTTCTCGATTTTATCTTTGGTACAAATTTGTCTTTTTTTAGTGGGAATACAGTCGAGTCTTCGGCAGCATCAAGAATTCGCAAGGCATTATCAATTAGTCTCACCGTCCCGAGTTATCGCCAACGACGGGATGGTTAGTGGAATACTTGCTATGCGAAGTATTTAGAGATCCTGCTAAAACAGAGTTGCGTAATCAGGACTTTGCCGAACAAATCATTAGTACTGGTAAAATCTTGCGGGATGTTAAAAACTCAAGTGTGGAGGACCGGATGTTATCATCCCTGCGGACATTCAAAAATTGACCTAGCGATGCCTTAGCTGTTAATGATTTTTAGGAATAGCCTTGTACTATGCTACATTTCTAGTAAATGGACTAAGGTTTTTTTTATCAAAACTGTTGTGTAGCAGAAATTACAAAATGTGTCACAACAACACATAGATACCTATCAAGACCTGGGTCCCACAATAACATGCGTCTTGAGGTATAGGTGGACGCTTTTTTTATATCTTTGTGGATTGAAGGCACTCGAGACTATTGATTCGGGTAAAGTATTCCATTTGTACGATGTGCGTACAAAGAAATTCCTTTGCATTCTATTACTATTACCGACCACCTGCACAAACCGATTGACGAGTCAAACGGGGAAAACATATGTCTGAGGCATTATGGACCTGATTTCATCCGAGCACTGCTGGTGACGATATTTATAAAAAACAACGAGATCAGCAACATAGTGCGACGATGTTGTAGGGAATCAAGATCTAATGTTAAATCTCGATCACCAACAATTTGTATAGCACGCCTTTGAAGAGTCCAAAAGAGCTAGGGTAGTAACAGATGCAGCGCCCCAAACTTGACAACAGTACTCCATACAGGGAGGATAGGACAGGAAGAATATAGGGAGAATATAGGACTTATAAATGTGGTGTAATCGATGCGAAGTAAAATATTTTTTACATCTATTGAGGATGCGAGTTTTCTTGACGCGCTCTTTGCCATGGCCATTATATGATCATTCCAGAGTAAGTCATTGCATATTGTGACTCCCAATAAACGAATGCTTTCACATTCGTCTATTTGGTCGTCACACATATTAATTGAAATATCGTTGGGAAACTCGGTCTTTGATCTGGAAACAATCAATAGCTGTGTTTTGGGGGAATTAAAATTGACCAAATTTTTGTCACCCCAATCGGCGACTTTTTTTAGGTCCTCGTTTACATTTATGGCAGCGTCTCTCCGGGCGGGATTTATTCATTCATGCATTTTACCCTTTGAAGATAGGGGAACGAATGACATGTGCAGTGTACTATCATCTGCAAGGTAAATGTTTTCTATACCTAAGGTGAACAAGCGATCTCATTGCAATCCCAAAGACCGTAGATCCATTATAGTTTCTGTTCCTATTTTCTGAACACCTGAAAGATCGATAGAAGATTTTTTGAGGGGTTCAATCGAACCTACAAGGTTATCAGTAACTCAACATCCTTAGTGCCAGGGTTAGCTTGTGTAAATAGGCTTGCAATCTCTCCATACGTCCAATTCATTCAGAAATCACTGGACTGTTATAAATAGTATATGGTTACTTTCTGCGATATTGAGGAAGCCTTCAATAACGTTAGTCTCGTGGCGATCACCCACTCGTTTGTGAATTTGAAGCTGCAGGAGTCACCGGTCAGTAGGATTGATTTCCTTAGAAGCATGGTCGTCAGAGCGAGACCGGTGAGTACTCTACTGCCGAGTTTGTAAGAAGAGAAACACCGCAAGGTGGAGTACTGTAACCCCTTCTTTAGCACTTGGTCATTAATGGACTGTTGCTAAGCCTGGAAGGACTTAGTTTTAGAGAGACCACTTATGCGGATGATCTTGCTATTGTCGTCTTCGGTTAATTTCCTGGTACTCTTAGGAATCTAAGACAAAGTGCTCTTTCCATCTTCTCCAAATGGACTTTTAGCTGTGGACTGGAGGTAATTTCACAAAAATCAGAATTGTTTTCTTCTCTGGGAAGCGCATCTGAATTTGACCCTCAAATCTCAACGGCGTCAGGGTAATTGTCACAGAAGAGCCTAATTTGTTGGGGCGCATTCTGGACAGCAAACTAAGCTGTAAACCCAACATTTATGAAAGAGAAAGGAAAGCTACCATTGAACGAAGAAAGGAGTCTCGAGCCACACGTTTTCCACTGGATATACAGCTCGATAGTTCGACTAACTCTGCTGTATAAGGTTATGGTTTAGTTGCCGGCCCTAACTAAAATGGTCAATGAAAGAGATCCATATTATTGGATATTAGTGGAGCACACTCACCCACAGCACTAGAGATTCTCTTTCATCTTGCTCCTATCGACATCTGAGCCAAACAGATAGCCGTCAATTAGACTGATATCTAACGAGATGTGGAGCTGTAGCAATGTAGGTCACACCTTAATTCTGGTAAGTATGAGTATTTCCTCGAGTATGAATTATTCCATACCGAAACCATCTTTAGATGCTGGGTACATATATGTTATTCCTTCACGAGAGAACTGTGAATGTGAATTCAATTAACATACGGGTGTTGTCAATTTCTACACGGATGAGACGAATATGAATGGGAAAGTGGAGTATTCTACAAAGAACTAAATACAACTTGATCTTGCCGCTATAAAAGAGACCGTGGATTGGTGGAAGTGTATTGTAAAATCTCTAAGGGATATCTGAATCTTTACGGACAGTCAGTCTGCTATAAAGGTTCTAGAGTCAAGCCTAACCACGTCGAAAGTAGCTTGGAATTAGCTGGCATACCTTAACAAGATGACCGAACAGTTTAACATCCACCATGTAGCAAGGCATTTCGGTATAACCTGTAACTTGTGCGACGAACTCGTTAGGCAAGGGCGATCCTGCTTTGTGTCACTAAACATGGCAAGTCTGGGAATACCTCTTACTTTATTCAAACTGCTACTCCAAAAGTATGCGCCTACGCGCGCAAATTTAAGACGGTCGTAGGACACCACATGTGTGATTGACAGGTAGACCTGCCCTATACTGGACCGCTCTAGATCTGATCAGCTTATATCAAACAAGCAAGCACATTGGGTGTTTTCTGCCATGACTACTGTCGCAGCTGCAACGAGCACCTGATGTTTTGATGTGTTTGATGTATGATGTGGCTCATACCAGACTCAGATTTGTAAGTGCACGCACTTTTCGTGATCCGACGGATATCTGCGAGATGAACGTCAGAGACATTTGTTACTGCTTGAGAAACTCTAACTGGTACCCAAATTATGCGGCACCGGTGTGGTCTCCACAAACAACAAAAGATGGTGCATGATGCCAACTGGATGTCAATTAACAGGACAATAAAACATCTGCATGTAAAAACTAAAATTCTGCAAATGAAAACACACAACTATCTGCTTGCTTGTAATCAGTCATAAATCGACCAAGACATAAGACACCCACGTTTCTCGAATTGGCATTATTTTTAATTGGATAAACATTATTTCCAAATCTTCTTCTGGATTCGATCACTGATTAGTAAGCAAAAACATCAGGTTTTATTAAGTATTCAACACCTCAATAAAAATTTCCCTATTAAGATAAATCACGAGGAACTGCATGAGGTTGAATCAGTTAGACTTCTTGGAGTGAATATTCAAAATAACCTGAAATGGAATAAACATGTGTTCAACCTCGCTAAATCTGCAATGCAAAAATTAGGATTCTTGAGACGATGTAAAAAGTATTTCAATCCCGATCAAATTTTGCTAATCTTTAAGTCCTTTATTCGTCTATGTATGGAATACTGCTGTCATGTTTGGGGAGGTGCCTGTCAGTCAACAATAAAATGTCTAGACTCTGTACAGAGAAAAGCAATAAGGTTGATTATGATTGGTAATACCAAACTAACGGACCAGCTTGATTCGCTCCACCGAAGAAATGTGGCTGAATTGTCAATCTACTATAAATATAACTTTAACGAATCGCTAATCTAAGGAAATTCAAAACATCCTTCCACCATGTGCGCAGTACAATCGACAAACAAGAGCTGCCGAGTTATCTCATCCGTTTGTTGTACAAAAATACCTCGTTGTAGAACTATGTCCTTCCAGAACGACTATTTTAATAGAGTGGCCAAATTGTGGAATTCAATGCCGTTCTCTGTATTTCCCGATGAATTTTCCCCTCAGGCATTTAAAGAAAATGTACATAATGATTTAAAACAATTACACCCCGATTACTGAAGTCGTGTCACATCAGGTGACATGACTATAGTCATGTCACGTCGCTTAAAAATTGGTATTATTGAAGTCGATAAAAACGGTTACCAATAAAACTAAAAATTCTGAAACGAAAAAATTCCAAAACTAAAAAAAACTTACACTTTACGTTCTTCAATTTCACAAAAACAAGCAAAGATGAAAAATTGAGGAGACTAAAATATCATTTAAAGTGAAATCTGTCGTATAAAATGACATGAGACGTAAAAAACGACTTCAACAATACGAAAATTGATGCGATGTGACTTTAGTCATTTAAAGTGACATGACTTGCCTTCGGTAATCGGATGTTAGTATAGTTGTCCCTATATCCTCTTTCCTTCCATTTTCCTCATCTCCTTTCTTTATAGTTGACATGGTATCTTCGGATATTCAAAGGGTCTGAATAATGAATATTTCATATTTAGTGTGCTAAACATGTCTAACTAATTAATAAAAAAAAACCTTTACTGTTGTTATACGTAAAACAATACAGCAAACAATATCCTTTAACTAGAATATTCGCCGCGTAACAGCTTCGGAATCTGTAACGGTTGATTGTAGAAATTTCCAGTATAATCTCAGCGTCCGAAATAGTACACAAACTGTTTTTATTAAATAATACTTAAAAACTTTATTTACAATTAAAATTCACTTTACTTTTATTTACACCATGTTCACGAACTTGATATTATATCTTGGAATTCTTGTGCCAACGGTTTAACGTGTTTTAATAAATAGGCAAATAACATCTTTGCCACAAAGATGCTTAAGATTATGAAATGCATCAAAAATGTTTTGACGAAGTTTTACAGAAATAAATGTATTTAGTATGTCTGTGGTGTGTCACAACACAATGCATACGTTTACCTTCATTTCGGATTTGGAAAACTTTAGAAACTAAAAATTTAAAAATGTAGAGAAGAAGAGTAGAGATGACGCCATATGTCTATTGGTTTGTAAGTACTCAAGAGCTTCTACTCTTGTTAAAAATTAAACAAACAATCTAATTAATGTAATATTATCACAATCAAAATAAATTATTTAATATTTTATTTCCTAAAAAGTTGTTCTTTTTTAATTAATATTATTTCATTTTCTCAATTTCAAATTCATACAACAAAATTACTATATTTTTGATACAATAATTTGTTATACCAATTTTTTTTTATTATATGCAATTTAAATTAAAATTAAATTATATAAACATTTCAATTTGATGTATGTAAATGTATATGTGACAATGAATCTAAAATAAACAAAAAATTACAATATTTACATTATTATTTTATAACATTTCTAATAACTATATTAAAGAATAATTAACATTTTTATTTATTTTATAACTACATAAAGTTAACCTAAAAACAAGAATAGGATTAAAAACATAAAAAAATATTATAAAATTAAAATAAGGAAAATGATATAATTTTGATATTTTTATTCATTTTTGTTGTTCTTGTTTAATTTTTATGTGGCCCCGGGATTATTAATAGATTTCAAAAATTACAAAATGGGAAAATTAAGAATGATGTAGTTACATGGAGTGTAATGTGCGCTTCTTTTTTTAAATTTCAATATTTTAAATCAATTTTAAGTTTTTTATTTAAATGTTTTTGATTAAGAATTATTTTTTTTTAAGTAGATAGACATTTATGATTATGGTTTGAATAGTTATTGCTATATTATATTCAAAAATAAAATTAGAGCACTTTAAATTCATAACCTCAATACTAAGTTACTTTTTGTATTAAGCCAATTAATGCGATTATTGTTTCAAAAATTTAGTACGAATCACAGATATAACAATATAAAAATTGGATTAAAAAAAATAATGATTTATTAAAATATAACAACAAAAAACCTCCTATTAAAACTTTTTATATTTTTTTCAAAAAAACATCAATTTCCGTTAACTTTTTTAAATATTCCGATTCAATTTTTAAAGCTTATAGAATTTTACTTATATTTTGATTGTATATTTTATATTTCGTTATTTTATTATTTTTAATTTTACAACCTCGTATTGGCTAAAATAATATTAAAATTAAAAATATTTATAATTTTCATTTTACTATCATATACGTATTTCAAACATTTTTTTGTTTTAATAAAATATTCTAATTATTTCAAATTGTTTTGTAGCAATTAATACAAATTATATGTTGTTTGAATTTTTTTTTAATAAATAAATTAAAACAGAAAATAAAAATAATTTAAATTTTATTTCCAACCAAAACGATCACACACATTAAAATTCCTAACTTTAATATTCAAACAACAAAAATTAACTATATGGGAATGTATAAATATATTTTAAACGTAATGATATTTTTTTTTTATTTTTCAAAAATATATTATTAGTTTACCTCTTTTTCAGAACTATTTACAAATATTGTTACAAAAAAAAAACGAAAACGAAAACTTATTATTTATTCCTGTCCAAAACCTTCGGTTTCTTCAATTGCATATGTTAATTTTTCAACTAATTGATCATAACTTTTATAAGGCGGTAAATCAAGACGATTGAAGCATGTATGTGATCTGGGGAGCCATGTTTCTTTTCCTACTTTCTCTATACAAAACCTTTGATTACCATTTGAACCCATCAATTCAGAAAATCCACCAACAGGTACACGACATGTACCGGTAACAAATTGTAATAATCTTGTACGTTTTTCAGTGTCAACTTCTTTTACAAACTGTTTTAATAACAAACAAATAAAAGAATTATAATTAATTGTAATTTTAAATTAAATAGATTTGTTAATAATAACAGTTGCGTCTTGTACTTTTATACACATGGCGGCACAAATATTTTTTTTTTGGTCTGGTTTAGTAACCAACTGTACAGGTCGATTTTAGTGTTCTAGAATCTAGTGTACATTAGCTTCTGAACATAATCTGCCAGGTTTGCTGCCAGTTTTTGTCTGCTTTACTGGTTAGTCGATCACATTAATGGTCGATCACATTAAAATGCCAGTTTCGCTGTTGGGAAAAGCCAGTTTCGCTGATTAGAAGGTGTCAGGTTTGTTGATTGAAAGGTGTCAGCTTTGCTGGCCGAAAGGTGCCAGATTTGCTGGTCGATAGGTGCCAGCTTTGATGTTAGATATTTGCCAGTTTTGCTGGTCGAAAGTTGCCAGCTTTGATGGTCGTAAGGTGACAGCTTTGCTAGTCGTAAGGTACCCGATCTGGTCGGAAGGTGCCAGCTTTGCAGGTCGGAAGGTGCCAGCTTTGCTAGTCAGAAGTTACCAGTTTTGTTGTTCGGAAAGTGCCAGCTTTGCTGGATAAAAAGTGTCAGCTTTGCTGGTCGATAGGTGCCAGCCAGCTTTGCTGGTTGATAGGTGCCAGCTTTGGTGGTCGGAAAGTGCCAGTTTTGCTGGTCGGAAGGTGCCTGCTTTGCTGGTCGGAAGGTGCCAGCTTTGTTGGTCGGAAGGTGCCAGCTTTGTTGATCGGAACATACCAAGTTTGCTGGTCGGAAAGTGGCAGCTTTGCTGGGTGGGAAGTGGCAGCTTTGCTGGGTGGAAAATGGCAGCTTTGCTGGGTGGAAAGTGGCAGCTTTGCAGGTCTTTTCTGGTCGGAAGGTGCCAGTTTTGGTAGAATGAAGCTGGTCAGAAGGTACCCCCCTCTTTGCTGGTCAGAAGATACCTGCGTTGCTGGTCTGAAGGTACCTGTTTTGCTGGTCTGTAAGAATCAGTTTTTTGCTGATCAGAAATTAGCAGCTTTACTGGTAGAAAGATTAAAGCTTTAATGATAGTGATAGTTTGGTGGTCGAAAGTTAAAAGCTTTGTTGGTCGAAGGTCCCAGATGTGCGTGTTAAAAGACGCTAGTTGGGTACTCAATATTTGCCAGCTTTACTATAAGGAAGAGCACTTTTGCCAACTTCACTAGTCCGAAAGATGCCCGCTTTACTGGTCAGAAAAATGTCAGTTTTGCTGGTCAAAGTGGTGTCAGTTTTGCGGAGTGGTACTAGTTTTGCTGGTCGAAAAATACTGATTTTGGTGCTCGAAAAATTCCATCTGGTTCAAAGATTTCAGCTCTCAACCTTACTAGTTAGAACTTAAAAGGTTCCAGTTCTGCTGGTTAAAAGGTTCCAGCTTGGCTGGTCGAAATATTGTATCTTGGTTGTTTCATCTGTTTCAACTTTTCTGTTCGAAAAGTTCCAGCTTTATTGATCGGCAAGTTCATCTTTGCTAATAGGATACAACAGTTTGCTGTTCGGAAAGTTCAGTTCTCCTGGTCGGAAGAATATAGCTTTGTTGGTGCGAAGGATAGTTTCGTCGGTCAAAAGGATATATCTTTTCTGGTCGAAAGAATTCTTTGCTGGTCGAAAGGATTAAGCTTTGCTGATCGGAAAAGATACAGCTTTGGTGGTCGGTGAGTTCTAGCTTCTGTGATCGAACGATACCAGCATAACTGGTCAAGGTTGCCAGAATTGCTGGTCATTGTACCAATTTATTCTTGTAGAAAGTTGCTATTAAATAAAGCTAGAAAAAGTATACTAAATTTCAACAAATTGATTCTTACCTGCCAAAACCATAAAATCTGTTTACTGTTCCTATTATAATGACGATAAATTGTATTTCTTTGCCAATCCTCAACATCAATATTTTGCATACCAACCAATAGTAATTCTAATTCACGTTCATCAAAATATTTTAACCATTCAAGTGGAACAACCTCATTGAATCCATCTAAAAATGTTTTCGTTTGTTGTTCAATTCCTCTGAAATTTAAAAAACAAAAATTACGATCATTCTATCAAAATATTGCTAGTATATTTTCTACCTTGTCATCCGCCATTCAGTCATCAAACGAATATATTCTTCTTTATTCTCTTCCGTTACTTTTTCTTTATCACCATCATCTTTTAATTCATGGTGTATAATTTGTCCTAGTACTTCAAAATCAACACTAAACCATAAATCTAAGCCACAGTCTTCAATATTATTATCACGAACCCAAATTAATGAATTATAAAATTCAGGATCAATTGATTCAATATCTTTTGTTATTAATTTCTTGTTTAACATTCGTTTATAGAATGGCATTGTGAAACCGGAGTAAATAAACTTGCCATGGTATAATGCCATCGCAATGAAACGGCCGATAAATTTGAAATATTGTAAATGATCTGGATTTACATAGCTGGCTGGATTAATTTGTAGACTATAGTTGTTTTTATTTGCGTATTCAAATAAACAATACATTGGATTTAGTGCTTCGTGCGATAGTAAAAAGAACCACTCTCTGGCAACACCACCATAATCAAGACCTTCTTCACCCCGGAATATAATATATAATCGACGACGTAATTCATAAGCAGGTAATCGCATTATTTGATGATACGATTCTTCGAATAATGTTTGTCGGTTAAGCGTTATTTTAATGTGTGATGGAAGAGTGTTTGACGAGCATAAATAACGAAGTTGACTAATTTTCCATCGGAACGAACGTTCGTACGCTAAAGGAACTCCATAAGCACCAGCAATGGCTTCTACAATTTCTAAAACAAAATAAATGTATATCAATCATAAACAAAATCAGTTATCTTTTTTGTAACTTACTTGTTCTTGGATCTTGGAACGTTGTTGTTCTTGTATTATGATCAACGAAATATCGTTCCCCTGACGCATTCATTCTTATTTCCCATCCTGGAGGTAATGGTGGTTCGTCCATAATTTCCACTTCTTGTCCTTGTGTTCTAGGATCTTCCCATTGTGTTGTTCGATTTTTATGATTTACAAAATACACTTTATTATTTGGTTGAACCCTTTTTTCCCAGCCATCGGGTAATGCACCCAAACCATCATCTTCTTGAACAGCTTGTGATTGTTGATATAAAAATCTTTGATTTCCTTGTGCGACCACGTGTTCTCTCTGTCCCTGCCATTGTTGGAAATTTTGTATTCTCTCCTGATTTGGTCGTTGCCATGTTGTTGTTCGTGTGTTATGATCAACATAATAAACTCTTCCACGTAAATCTCTTTTCGTTTCCCACCCGGGAGGTAATGCTGTCGGTCGTTCCCAATACGTTGATCTTGTATTATGATCGACATAGTATCTTCTTCCGTAAGCATCAAAACGTATTTCCCATCCAGCCGGTAAGGCATCAGTATCATTCTGTTGTGATTGAAGCTGTTGATCGTTTGAATTTGCAACGGGTGCGGGACTGCCATTAACAGTAACAGTATTATTTGAATTAGGTGAACCATTTGTTCCGACGACATTATTTACAGGAACAAAATTAGCTGCCATAGGTAGATTATTGTTTGATTGATTTGTGATTGGTTGGGGTAGTGGTTTTGGAATCACTCTATTTGTTTGTGGTAAATTTCCAACACTATTTGAATTGGGTTGATCCCATTTTAAACCGCTACTTCGTCGAATAGCACCTGTGGACTGTGATCCTGTGATATTAGAAAGAGTCATTCCACTACCTGCAGGACTTGTCACTGTATTTGGACTATTTATTATAGCAAGAGATGAATTCATTGGGGTGTCTCTTCTTTGCTCCCTAGGCGGTCGAACTACTCCATTTTGTTGTGATCTTTCTGATAAAACTTTAACCGAACATATTCCATCTAATAAACATATAGTCCCTGTTACCATTCTCTCCGTTATTGCTGACATATCAATTCTTAATCCATGCAAAAATACAATCAACTCTCCACTTTTGTTTTGTCTTGAATCTTTCGATTGTAAATTTACATCAACCGTTAATTCTACATTATTTACGTTACCATTTAATTGTTTTAAAATTTGATAAAAATCTAAAATTTGTTCACCTAATAAAGCGTCTTTACGAAATGTCGAATGATCGTAAATTTTTAAATTCAATTCAGAAGTTGGTTTAATTAATATTGTCATATCTTCACTCCATTTTGGTAGAAAAGTGTTTTTGATTATTTCAGTTCGTCGACCGCCTATATTATCCACCGATAACTCAACGTACGGATTTGGTTTTAAAAAACTTTGATTTCTTAAAATCGCTTTTTCAACTGAAATAGAAAAAAAATTAAAATATAATGTAGTAAATGAAATGTAATGTAATAAATTATGGGGTTTGTGTTTTCCGTTTGTCATTTAATACGTCGTGACAGAAAAAGAATTACGTGGCTAAAAAATTAATCACTATTGTACAACGTATTCTCATTAAATCTACTAAGACTAGGCAACGACCGAAAAAGTATCAATGAGATGTTGTCCAACCTCCAGCCCGGAATGGAAATCTAGGAAAAAGATTACAAAACACATTTTAATTTAAAACAAAAATATATTTATCTGCTTTTTACAATTTTACACTATTACTGTGTTCTTGTGCTGTTTTTGGTAGACTTTATGAATTAGAGAATATTATTGTATTCGTTCAGCAACGGGAGTATCTCTTAATTAAATATCACACTTCTTGTGATATAGAGTTTTCGTTTGCTGATGGCTTGTAGGCTCTAGAATCTCTTTGGCAATTAGGAGGCTAGTTCTGTGCGGGTTTACAAAATCTTTGCTTGAATCAAACACAATTAAACACGTCTAACGTGGACATAGTTGACTGACTTAATAAAGAGCGCATTCTAAGACGCTTGCATTCTAAAACGCTAAAATTTCACGCTAAATGTGAAATTTCTAAACAAATGAATCCAATTTTTTTTAATATTTTAATGATTTTTGCACAAAAAATCAAAATGATTTCTAGTGTAATTGATAACTTGACTGATTCTAATATTGTTCAAGAACTCTATTCGGCTCTACTAACTTATTAATCCTTAAGACATGATTTCTAGGTTGTAGCTAGGAAAGTCTGTTATTAAGTATCTCGCCGGGGTCGCAGGGAGTAACGAAGTGGAGGTCCCGCCACGCGTGGCGAAATAAAAATCCTCCACACGGCTAATACTCTCATACGCTTAGGTTGTTCAATCAAAAGATTGGTAATCGGCCTACCTGGCAAGCCAGAGGTGTGATGTAAAGTCTGGTTTCAACTCACGTCAACCCATGCGATGGAGGTTTGCGAGTAAAAGCTTTAAGGAACACGTAAAACCACGACATTCTGCTGATTAGGCACCACAGCTATGATATCGATGCTATTTATTACGAACAACGAGTCACGAAAAGGCTGACTTTACCGATGCACAAGTACCATCTGTCATCTAAGCAAAATGGTCTCGATTGTTAAACGAGCATAATCTAACCGATTTTTAAAATCGGTGGGAAAACTGGTACGGATGTTTGCTGGGTTGTGGAGGTTAACTCTAAAAGAAAGCAAAACTAATGGGCAAAAATCGAGTTTATGTTGAGTGGGCTTCGTGCAGAGTTCAGGAGTACCCGAGTACGTCACGTCACTTCGATGTTACAAGTGTCACAATTTTGGGCATATGGCAAATAAATGTGCTCAAGCAGTCTCAACGTGTCGTGTGGTCACTTCTCTCAAGAACTTCTCACACAGAATTGCTGATTGTCCAAACAAAGCTTTCTCTTTGGAGTGGGCAACATGTAAGGCAAAAAGCAAACCGGACCCTCACACTGTAGGTAGCACCTGCAGCAGCTACAAAAACGAAGAGCGCATGAAACATCGGAACCAAAATGAGTAGATGCCCAAATACATCAAAGAATGCGAGTCTGAAACTAAATTTTGTACAGGCAAATTTACAACACTCAATGGTGGCAGTGCACGAAAAGCGTGAATGCATCTCCACCATACCGTGGACGTCCTGTGTGTGCAGGAAACATGTGACTTAGGAGTAAACACACATTCTGCCTCCAGAACAATGACGAACACTACTTACCTGCTATCATCAATAATAACTCAAACATTCAAGCAATAACCCTTCCGCACTTCAAAGATTCACATTGTGTCTGCGTTTAAAAGGTTCAGTAATCATTCTAGGTGACTTCAACGCTCGTTCAGTTATGTGGTTCGACCGTCTCACCGATAGCGAGCTAACACACCTGGGAACCTAAGCACGTTCGCACACAATAGTGAATCTTCTGTGAAGGTTACCATTGTATCAAAAAAATATGGCTAAGCGTATTAAAAACTGGAGAGTCCATAAGCAATGAACCTCCAGTGACCACCGTGCTATCTCTTTCGGGATATTGGGCGAACAGAACTGTTATGCTAGCCATGCCACGAAAATCAAAATGCATAAAAACAAATGGAGCAAACAATTGATGAACAATTGATCTAAGTCATCTCAAAAGTGAGGTAAACCGGTTGAAAAGAGGTTGTATATCGTAACCTACATAACACATACACACGGAAGGTTAAAATAATTAACGCTGAAAGCTTCAGAAAACTTGTAACGGAAGTAGACAACAAGGATTCATGGAGCTCTAAACACAAATATCAGATAGGAAAGCTTGCACAACGTAGTGTGCATGGTACCGTCTCTTCGAACGAAAATAACATACACTCGTGGAGTACTTCATGCAAAGTGTTACTTGAGACCTTGCTACCTAATGATACAGAGGACCTCCCGAGCACGCGGAAATCAGAAGTGTACTGGTAATCTCTACAAACTGCTAGGCAACTATTTATATAAACGGAAAGCAATAATAAATGATGACCACGGCACGGCGAAGAAAATCATAACGAATCTATTTCTTCGTCTCAGGACCTTGCGGGTTTAATCCCTGTCGACCTTCTCCTTAAGGAAAAGAAGAGCATATATAACCAATTTCTCAATTCAAGCTATGCAAATGATAGCCTAGAGACGGTCAGTAGCTGGAAAGCACGCTGAACAGTTTTAGATACGGGAAGGCATACGTATCATTTCATCAGCAACACAATCTTCTTTCTCCGAAATCCAAAGGCAGCTGGATTTCGGAGAAAGAAGGTTGCCGTGGTACACAAGTCCTATGGTTCAGTTCATTACTGTACACGGCAAATTTAGAGAGTACCTACAAGTACCTATCAGTACCAGGAACTGATAAAACCCTAGAACAACCAACGGCATTAGACAGTAATTGAGTAAACAACAGCTTCCAGTTCCTCACAAAAAACACCCCAAACAAAAACAAGCGCTCAGCCTCCGGGGTAGACCAATATCAGACCCAGAGGCGCAATTTGATTAGGTTTAACAAAGGCCTTGTTGATCTGACTTATTTCAACCTCACTAAGGGCAACTGATTCATCTTTGGACTTATGCAAATTGCAAACCAATGTTCTTAATTCTCTTCTACAAATTATTTGTAAAATCAACTCGACTAATAATTTAATTCCCAAATCAAGTTTAGCCCAACGTTTACGTACCATTGTCCTGAGTTTATTGCGGCATGATTTAAATAAGCAGCATGAGCAAATTCACGTAGGGCTTTAGTACTCAGCATTTATGGAGTGATAGAAATGGTAGCTGCTTTCTGATTACACATAGGAAGCAAATTTGTAGCAATAGGATAATAGTAATCAATGCAAGAGCTTAATGATATTCTGGAAGAACTGTGGAAACAGAGATACGTTCATAATGTGTTGGACAATTGTTAGAAATTAAAGCCATACGAAACCTCTCACAGAGATTATTGCAAGAGGCCAGCGAAGTAGGGGACAGTAGGTTGGTATTAAAGTCAAGAACTACAGTAACATCCTGATATCTTGAAGAAAATTCCGTAATAACCTCTTCAATAGCAACCGTGCCACTTGAAGGCAGGTATGTGACGGGTATGATGAGCGTAGAAAGACCAACAACAATAACTTCTACAAAGAGCATTTCAGTCTCAGAGAATGGATTATTTTTTATTGAAGTTTGAGATTGACATATAGGGTCATCCTCTTATGCCCGGTCTATCCAATCTATGGACATGATATCCGTCCATAGCAATAGCTGCAATGGATGTGTGCTGTTTAGACCATGTTCCCGAAACAGCAATTAGTTCAAGATATCTGTTCCTTTGAATAAATCTAACCTCATCTGGCTTGGACGAGTTGAGCCTAGGATTCAAATACTGAATATTAAAGTGGTCAACTTTTAGTTGGTCCTTAAGATTACTCAGAGTGATTGAATGGCATTAAAATGTTAAGAAATGAAATGCGCGATTTGGAACACAAGACAAAATTAGACCATGGTTACACAACTTAGGCGAAACCAGTAGTAGAATACTACACTTGAAGATCATCACTCAGGAATCAGCATCTGAGACTGCAAGAACAGCAGATTATCAAACTCAACCGGCGAACCATTCTTTAACGAACCATTCTATAACGACAGCGAACCATTCTATAACGATAACCACATTTTCTTCTTACGTATTCGAAAATATTAGGCAAGAAAAGCCAGTCTAGGTGTAAGTTGTCATTTAAGTGTATAGCCGACTGGACGTTAATACCAGAGGATGAATTCAGAGACCATTATTTTCTTCCTCTTGAACAACCATACTGAAGAGATCGAGATTGGTGTTACGAAGGTCTGAGGTGATAATATCATTCATCCTTTGCAATCTCAACAGTTTCAAATTGTTATTATTATAATAAACTTCAAGGGATAGGATTCCTCGTCAGTGTTCTATTCTGTAATTATGTCAGAAGTTATTCTAAAATAAAAGACAGGAAGTACAACTAATAAAAAGAGAGCAAAAAAGGAGATTATCGTAGTAATACAAGACAATAGCGTGTAAATGAGTTAGTTTGCCACATAGCAAGTATTTAAAAAAAAATATATAATTGTTGGTGGACCAATCAGATTAAAAGTAATATATTTTACGTTTGGTTTATTACATTAACATTCGAATTTTGTCTTTATGTTCAAAATAAAAACTTATTTAAAATTATATATATATTACAGTAAATCCAATTAAACATCGATAATCTTAACAATCGTAATCTGAATCGTATAAAAAATAATCCATGACGAACACATGACTAACAACAACGGATTTATTATAAAAAACAAATTAATATTTATAAAAAAATTCACATACTTGTAACATTTAATTGATGAAATCCATTTTCATTTTTATTCCCTGTTACATTTTCTTCCATTTTCTATTATCCAATAGTTTCTATCTTTGAGGATTTTGGATTCTGTTCTTAGTATTTGAATATAAATTAGGTCCTATCTGAAAATAACCAATATTAATATATTTGTGCGATTTTTAAAAAATTATACATAAGTATTAAGTGCGACCAGATTATTAATTAGGGTTACAAATGTTTAGTAATTAAATTGAACAGTTGAAAGTCAAATAAATTTAACAATTCTATATCTATATAAAATAAGTTAGTTTATTTACTTATTTTTATTAATCCAAATTTGTAAGATTATTTTGTTTGGTTAACTAATTTGTTATTTGATGATGTCTTGCGTTATCATCTGTTACTTTAAATAAAAATAATTTTTAATAATTTTTATCTTAGAAAATTAAATAGTGGGTTGCTTCTTATAAGAAACAATGAATTTAAATTTGTCACGGACACAAGACTCGGAATGACGGATATAGCTAAGACACAATTTTTGAATTTTAAGGATTGGAATAAACAGCAGTGTTCGATTTGACTAAAGCAACTGAATCAGCTGAAGAATTAAATGCAATTGTTGTTTTTTCAGTTGTTTCAGTCAAATCAAAAGCACCTAAAATATTTTTTTCTGGTTCTATATATTTAAAATTGATAGAATATGAATTTTCTTTGATCTTATCTTATCATGGATCAAAATTTAAATATATTCTAGAACAAATTCTACATCATTCTGCAATGATATGCCAAAAAAATCTGCAATTTTATTTTAAGACATATAATAACTGAAATGCGATATACTCTAATTTTTCTATGTAAAACAATCCCAAAAAGTTATAAATCGTATTAATTACTAATATATTTATATCTATACATATTAGATTTCTAATAAAATTATAATTACATAGAGAAAATCGATATTAAAATTTTGATTCTATCAATACAAGGAATCTCAAATAAATTAATTTCCTTAATAAAAATTACAATTTCTAAAAGCTAAAGTAAACTAATTATTTTGTAATGAACTTCGGGAAAATTAAATTATTTTTACTTTTTTAATACTTACGTCAAAATTGTGTTGACATACTAAATTTTATTTCATGAAGAAAATTACACAAAAAAAGCTTAGCATATAATTTGCAAAAACTATGCAAATGTGTAGAAAATTATTTGAGTGTTTTAAGAACAAAAAAAAATAGAATTTAAGACTGTAAATAATAATTATTTCGATAAACGTTTAAGTATTTTTCTTTTTTCCAACTTTTTTATTTGACTACTCAAAACTGGCTTCATAAAATTTTTTTTTAGTGTGACCATAGTTGGGAAAATTAAAATTAGTACCCTATGAACAAACAAAAATTTTGATTGTTTACTGTGTTGTTAGTTCGTGGTTTCGTTCGGAAACACCAAATCGCTTGCTTATTTTCTAAAATAGGCAACTGTCGTTCCAAGGCGCGTGGCTATCAGTTCTTCAACAAGAACAAGAATTGGCATTTTGTTTCCGAACGACCAGTTGCCTAAATATATATAAGAAGTATTAAAAATTAATAATTATGTATTAAAACTTATCACAATAATTATAATAATTTAATAACAGGAGAAACAAACTAAACACAACACAAAACATGTTTGGTTTGTGTGAAAAAATTATTATTTGCAGATTTCAAGTTATGAAAAATAAAAACAAGGGGTTTATCTTTTTGAATTTTTATTTGATTAATTTTTGTATTAAAATATTGATGCAGATTTAAAAAAAGCAATTTTCATATTTCTAGTAAATAAATGAGACATACTAAATAATATATAAAATTTATATTTTAATAATAAAATCGTATTTGTTTTGATCAAAATCAAATAAAAACCGCAAATGTCACTTTTAGATCTTAGTTCTTATTTAGGATCTCAAAAACAGCGAGTCCAAAATAGGCGATTGAATCGCCTATTTTGGAATAGAGATAGAGTTTCCAAACAACTTTATCTGTCAAATCGCTTGCTTAAATAGGCAAGAAATAGTTTAAGAACGACCATTTCCAGCCACAAGCGTCAAAATAGGAAAATAAGCAAGCGATTTGGTGTTTACGAACGAACCCCGTATACTCTATAAAAAATGCTGACAAAAATTAAATTCAAATTACGTACGGATTATAATTGAAACAAATTACAACAACAATTTTAAGCCAAATAAAAACTATTGCATATTCAAGTCAGTGCGGACCTATGGATTACCTAAAATTTGATTTTGTTCAAAGTTTAAAATATACCTGATTCGAAATCTGTTTTGGGGTGAATGGGTATGTCACGA
This sequence comes from Diogma glabrata, assembly GCA_963693315.1. Lineage (NCBI taxonomy): Eukaryota > Metazoa > Arthropoda > Insecta > Diptera > Cylindrotomidae > Diogma > Diogma glabrata. Next base: position 3,082,196 of record OY856186.1, on the reverse strand, counting down.
TTAGTTATACGAGTTCACCTGAGAATGAGGGAGTTAAGCACCGACGATCCGACGGTCGGATAGATTTGGTTGGATTGGATGTAAAATCGGATAGTGTGTATGCATGTCTTTCCGATAAAATTAAGTTGGATGTGTCGGATGGAAATTCCATCCGACCAACCAAACAAATCGGATTGTGTGTATTATTGTCGGATAATTTTAATTCAATTGAGTAAGAAATTTCATAGAATGAGAAACAAAGAAAATTTTAGAAAAGTATTTTGGTATATATACGAATTAATAAATTGAATTTGTTAAACAAAAACCAAAAATGAATTGTCAAAATTGGATGGTTAGATCGTCTGGAGATAACATCCAATTTGGTCGTCCGATAAGTTGGATCGTCTGTAGTACGCTTTACATTATGTCCAATGGATTTAACCCCATCTGCATTCTGCAACCCATTAAGCATATTATTCGATTTTGCTCTATTCGAAGCGATGACTTAAGTGGTTTCCACAAGGCAAAAAGTTGATGATGTCCAAAAATTATTTTTAATTATTTATATATTGAAAGACGGCAAACAGGCCAAGCCCATTCTTGCCCAGAAGAATTACAGTTATCGGATAAATATAATATAGTTATACGATAAGTATAACTATATTAAGTAAAAGTTAAAGTAAGTAAAAGTAATAAGTTATACGATAATTAGCCTATTACTGATAAACCCTATCAACCGTTGATAAAAAATATTTATTTTTATCAACTTCCTTTTGTTGTGTCATTTTAGAGTCTGTCGTATTACATATCGGTAGTGTTATCAAATCGTTGAAAATGTAAGTATTTTAATCTTTGAAATTACGTATCATCGGTTTTCAAAACTAAATAATTATTATTAATTTAATAATTAAGGACTAAAAATTTTACGAAAAACTTATAAGTTTGTAATTTTATTCCTGTTTTTCATATAAATTTAATGTTTGCAAATTATCCGGCGTTGGCAGACATTTTGTTTTTCCAAAATAAATTTTTTTCTAATTACTAAAAACACGTATTTATAGTTCATTTTATTGTTTTTATATTTCAGAATACAATTATATTAAAAATGGCAGATAATGATGACCTTTTAGATTATGAAGATGATGAACAAACTGAACAGGCTGTCATAGAAGCCGCTGAACCAGCTAAAAAAGATGTGAAAGGTACATACGTATCTATACACAGTTCTGGTTTTCGTGATTTCTTGTTAAAACCAGAAATTTTACGTGCTATTATTGACTGTGGATTTGAACATCCGTCTGAAGGTAAACATGATTTTTCTTGTATTGTGAATAAATGTTAAAAATTTTATATGATGACGCTTTTGATAGGGACAACTGATAAATTATGAACGATTTATCTTATAACTGATATTTTAAATATTATCAAAAATACGAAATATATTTAAGAAATCGTATATTTAATAAATCTAATTATTTTATTTCAGTTCAACATGAATGTATTCCACAAGCTGTTTTGGGTATGGATATATTGTGCCAAGCTAAATCTGGTATGGGAAAAACAGCGGTATTTGTATTGGCAACTTTACAACAATTAGAACCAACAGAAAATCATGTTTATGTTCTAGTAATGTGTCATACTAGAGAATTAGCATTTCAAATTAGTAAAGAATATGAACGATTTTTAAAATATATGCCAACAATAAAAGTTGGTGTATTTTTTGGAGGATTACCCATACAAAAAGATGAAGAAACACTGAAAAATAAAAATCCACATATTGTTGTTGGAACACCAGGGAGAATATTAGCATTAATTAGAAATAAAAAACTCAATTTAAAATTCCTGAAACATTTTATATTGGATGAATGTGATAAAATGTTGGAACAACTAGGTAAATATTTAAAGATTAATTATGATTTTGTTTTCTTTAAAATGATGTAATATAGTTAGGGACATCAGAATTCCCATGTTGATTTGACTGTATAGTAGATCTGATAAGAGAAAACAAAAACTGAGTTTTGTTAAAATGTGTATATATTATTAATTTACTTTAAATTTTTAGATATGCGCCGAGATGTACAAGAAATATTTCGTAACACACCACATGGAAAACAAGTTATGATGTTCTCCGCAACATTAAGCAAAGATATACGTCCAGTCTGCAAGAAATTTATGCAAGATGTAATTGAAACAATTTTTACGTTTACCTCTAAGAAAAGCTTGATGAAGATATATATATGAGATGGGTTAAAATTTAGTTGAAAATCAACTGGAAAAATGACTTATTTTTAATCACGTGGTATGGGGTTTCAAAACTTCACAAAAACATGACTGACATTAGAATAGGGTTGGTAAGGGACTAAGGGGAGATTAGGGAAGACAGATAGAACAAAAAAAGTTGACATTCGGTTGTGATATTACTTACGGCAATTGGTTTAACTACGTTATATGGGTAAGGGATAAATGGGGCTGTTTTGACTTAAAATTTCATCGAAAGTAATCTTCGACGACAGTTAGTAAATTGTGAGCAGAATAATAAAATCTCAGCAAATGTAATTCATCATTTCAAATTTAATTCAACATCAAACAAACGTATTATGGAATTTTTTTTCTTTAAAACTTACGTACGAAAGAATGTACTACGGAGTACTTAATTCTGTTCTTGGATAACAATTTTGGGTGGACATTCACATCAAGAACCATATTCTTATCACAATGATCCAGTATGATAAGTATAAAGCTATCTTTAAGCATCTCTGTTTATCTAATTTCGTTAGAAATATATATATTTAATACTAAACACAAAGTTATGGTTTGTTTTATGGAAACAATCAATTTTTGTGTTTAGATTCATTTCAGTTACCATAATATTTGTTCTCTTCACAATTCAATTTATAGCCGATGGAAGTATATGTCGATGATGAAGCAAAACTTACCCTCCACGGATTGCAACAGCATTACGTTAAGTTGAAGGAAAATGAGAAAAACAAAAAATTGTTTGAACTTCTAGACGTTTTGGAGTTCAATCAAGTTGTTATATTTGTAAAATCTGTCCAAAGATGTATGGCATTAGCACAGTTGTTAACTGAACAAAATTTCCCCGCTATCGGTATTCATAGAGGAATGGTTCAAGAGGAAAGATTATCAAGATATCAACAATTTAAAGATTTTCAAAAAGTAGGCTACATCTAAAAAGGTTATAAAAAATAATATATTAATATATTTTTTTTTTTTTTTTTTTTCAGCGTATTTTGGTTGCAACAAATTTATTTGGACGAGGAATGGATATTGAACGGGTTAATATTGTATTCAATTATGATATGCCCGAAGATTCCGATACTTACCTACACAGAGTTGCAAGAGCTGGTCGTTTTGGTACCAAAGGTCTTGCAATTACATTTGTATCAGATGAAACTGATGCTAAAATTTTAAACGAAGTTCAAGATAGATTTGATGTGAACATTACGGAATTACCGGATGAAATTGACCTATCCTCATACAGTAAGCTTCCCTTAAACAACTTATTAATTTGATAAATGTACTAATATTGTTTTTTTTCAGTTGAACGAGTATAAGCTATAATAAAACCAAAACAATTAAAAAAAAAATAATTATAAACATAAGTATGTTAAGACAATTTTGGGATCAAACTAAAATTCAGTTACTTTGATTATTGTATGTATTTTATATTTCACGGATATAAATAAAATAATTTAGCTTTAATGAGGAATATTTTATTTATTATATTTTTAAGTAATAATTTTTAATAAAATGATACATATTTTTCCTACTATATTTCTAAAGCAAACTGTTTTTTTTCTATTTACACAAAAAATATATATCACGAGGTTATTGTGGGATTTTGGATTGATTTTTACCATAAGTTTAATGGAACTGTATAACCATCCTTTGTTGTCCTCATATTTTGATCTACATTCAAAATTGATTTCTTTCCGCGCTCATTTGCGGAAAGGCTTTGATTTGCTAGAATTAAGTTTGTGTTCCCACTTCCAATATCGCTGACAATAGTTTCTGTTTTTCCGTCAATCGATTTTGTAATTGTTGTTACCGTTTTCCCGTTGCTATCTCGAACAACACGTTTGGTTTCATAACTTCCATCTGGTTTACGTATCGTTTGTGATACAATACTTTGTCCGAAAGTACGGTAATTCGAGCTATTTGATGAACTATACGTTTCGAAACCGGTTGATGGTGTTATTGAAGGCATTGTTCTCGACTGTGGTTGTTGTATCAATGATTGTTTATTATTTGCTTGAGGTAAACGGTTACGTCTTGGTGTTACAACTTCTTCTGGTGCTGTTCCATGAATTTTATCCATTATCTTTTCATCTTCCGTTCGTTTTTTATTTGATGGCAATGATATTGGTTGAAATTTTGGGGTTCTTAAGTTTGCTGGTAATTGTAAAAAATTTTCGATGTCATGAGGGCTTAATCTGGAAAATAAAAATATGACAAACAAATTAACATGTCATCGTAGAGGATGTGTGGGGATTTAGAATCGATTCCCATTCATTGCACTGCGATCCTGCCAAAACGAATGACAATGAAAAATTTTTGTTCATAAACAATGACGTAAAACTGATCATAACTAAATTGGCTAAAACGCAAATTTTGTTTTTGATTAAAACAAAATATTATCTAATCAATAAACTTACTTTCCATTTAATTCAATATCAATCATTGCGGTCTGTGGATAACTATCGAAAAATTGTCTCAATTGACTACCGTAATCTGGTTCAGAAAATTCATCTAAAACATTTTCCTCGAATACTTTATCTTCTAAAAAGAAAAACGATCGATATATATTTAAATCAACCAATGTAAAAACTCTATTAAACTATATACCATCGATATTATCAAGATTTTTTAACATATCTTTCATTTGTTGTTCGATAAGTTTTTGCAAATCAAGCGGACTCAAATGTGTCGGTATTCTAGAATATCACAAAGAAAACTTTAAAAATTCTATTGATTATTTATTTTACATACTTCTTTGTATCTTTTTCGTCTCCATCATTTTTTTCGCTAAAGAATTTCTTAAATAGATCCATTTTAAAAAAAAAAACTACCACATAACAAAATAATTTTGATGAAATGATTTTGACAGCTGAAATTCGAAAATAATTTTCGAAATTAAACGATTCGAACAAGTTTATTACTTTTATTTTTTAAACTATTTTATTACTGATTTTATAAATTTACAATAAATTAATGATGATGTTCATCTTTTTCGAATCTTAGGCCGCAATAATGACAATGTTGAACACCGGGTTTATCCTAAAATAAAATTACATTAATATAAAATATTATGTTTTTATTTTGATAGATTTCAATACCAAATTTATATAAACTTTTGGATGACCAAGTGGTCCACCACCACCATCACAACAAATGACTCGTTTATTTGAATTAATCACTGGATCCTCATGTTTTAGTTTAATCGAATGGCTTGGATTTACATACCTTGAAGAATTTGTAAATCGAACATTTCTATAATCCTTAGAATCCCAAACCTATAAATGAATTACTTGCGTAATCAATTTCTTGAATAACAAAAACAATTTTATACCAACCTGTCCGGTATGAGTAACTTCGGTCAACTCTTTTCTGCTTATATCACCTTTATTGGTTGAATATGAAGCAATTAAACCAAACGAACCAGTATTTTTTGTTTGAATAATATTTAGAAAAACTTTTCTACACGCCATTTCTTAAAAGTTTATTTTATAAAATTTTTGACGTCTAAATTAGTAATGAAGCTAGTAGCATTTTCATTAGTATTATTTATAAACGAAATAAACGAACTACTTTTGTTACGTCAAAAAATTATTGTAAATATTATAAATAGATAAAAATATGTCAGAAAAAATAGAACAGAATTATAAAAAGACAACTTCTATTGATGATTTTGTTTGTGGTGTGATTAAACCAGAACCAATTTTTGGAGATGAAATTAAGGAGGAAGTTGAAGACAAGGAGTATCTGCCAACAAATCATGTATTGGCACCGATTAATATAGAACCGATCAAATTCGATGTAGCCTGTATCAAAAGTGAAAGAGAATCGCCTGTTAATGAGGAGCTCCCTACACAAAAAAGTGTTCAATACTATTTATTTGATGATGGAGACTTGAAAGTTTTAAGTTTAGATGATAAAACAGAAGAAAACAATCCAGTGACAAATCATACTTGTACAAAAAATACTGAAGAAAACATAGATAACAGCAATTCATGTAATTCTGTAAACCGTAATAGAAAAATGAGAGGAAAATATAAAGTTAAACAAAAACCAATACTAAAATGTACAATTTGTGATAAAATTCTTTTACATAGAAAATCCTTCAAAGTAACTAAATCGGAAACAAAAACTTAAAATTTCTTGAATAATCTATTTTACAATTCCAGGCTCATATGCAAAATCACGATAATCCAGCACAATATGTTTGTAGTATTTGTAATGCGATTTTGAAGAAAAAGGATACGTATGAAGCCCACATGAAATTTCATGAAGGCGTTAATCCATATCGATGTGATATTTGTGGTGTAAATTTTTCAACTCGTGGGAATTTAGTTGTTGGAATTTTTCAACTTAGTTTTTTTCTTAACGTTAATTTAATTTTTTGTCCTAGACACATCTTGGAATTCATGTAGACGGAAAAGGACGAAGGAACAGAAAACGATTTGTTTGTGATATATGTGGGAAAAGTTTGGAATCTCGTGCTTATCAAGTATATAACCATCAACCTCCTTTTCTCCAAATTATTGTCTATTTTTATTTCAGTCTCACATGAGAATTCACACTGGAGAAAAACCGTTTGAATGTCACATCTGTAAATCAAAATTTAATTTTGAATCTAATCTTAGGGTAAGTAAATCAAAAAATTAAATATCATATTATAATTATTAGAAAAGATATCCATTAAAGAGACATATTCGAATGCATGCCAGTCCAAATGGTTACAGCTGTGAAATATGCGGCAAAAAGATGAGATTTCAAATTCAATTGGATGTAAATATAGTTTTACATGAAACATAACTAAAAATTAAAACAATTAATATATTTCAGGATCACATGGTCGTTCATACAGGAATAAAAAAATTTAGCTGTGATGCTTGTGGTGAAAAATTTGCAACATTCAAAAGACTCAAAATTCACTCAAAAACTCATTGTGTTGGAAATGCATTAGAATGTAAAATTTGTTTTAAAAAATTTCTGGATAGTAATGAATTAAAAGTATTATTTCTTCATTACTTATGTAACCACTATAGTTATAAATGTATATTTTCAGCTTCATAACGAAAAGGATCATCCTGAGATAAAACAAAAACATCGATCGATCGGTTCCGTTAAATCATTTTTGTGTGATTTTTGTGGAAAAAAATTATTAACTAAAAATGCTATTCAAGTAAAATTATAAACTAAGAAACATGTCCTACAAGCTAAAATATAATTTCACTCTTCCAGGTTCATATGAGAAATCATTCTGGGGAACGGCCATATACATGCGATTTTTGTAATAAAAATTTTGCGTCTAGTACATATTTAATGGTGAGTCTATTACTTTTTTATCACTGTGTTTTTAATCACTTTTTTTTAAAGTTTCATATGCGAACCCACGATGGATATAAACCTTATAAGTGTACTTATTGTGATAAAAGTTTTGCACATAAACATGTTTTAAAGGTATGTGTAAATAACTTACATTTAATATATCCTAAATTTAATTTTTTCAATGTCTAGAATCATATTCGAACACACACCGGTGAAAAACCTTATGAATGTCATCTATGTGACAAACGTTTTTCGCAACACAGCACGTTAACCGTTAGTATTCAATATATGTATACAATTAATATCGTTTTACAATAAACTACTTTCAGAGTCACATTAAATCACATAAAACTGATAAATTTACAAATTCAAATTCAAAACCAAAGAAAAAACGAAAACCACTTGATGTTAAGGAAAAAAAAGAAAAAAATCAACTCGACGAACAAACTGAAATAGAAGAAATCATTGATTTAAATTTTTGAAAACTTATTACATATGTTTTTAGATAAACAATTTTTTAATATAAATATTTACAGTTATCATTAATCATAACAATTATTACCAAAATCAATTTTTTCAAATGAAAATTATAATTTTCGGCAACTTATATCAATAAAAACGAATTTTTAGCAAAAACGGAAACAAAAACTCAAAAATATTTTTTAAACGAAATATTTAAAATTAGTGCGAATAGTGCCACAGATTGACAATTGTTTGCACTCGCATTCATTTGTAGTTCTCAGTCGAAACGCGCCTTTAGTAAATTACCGTTAGGTATGACATTTTAGTTTTTTGTGCGCTATTTTATCGTTCCGTTGTTTATTGATTAAAGTGAATGTTAATAAAATTAATTAGTGTTAAAATTAAAACGTTTGTTATTAATTTCAGTTAAAAAGTGACGTGAAACATATATTTAAAGTTTATAATATTTAAATTTGTTTATTTTCATTTGTAATGTTATATAAAAGGTCATGTAATTTGTTTGAAATGCTAAGATTTCAAATATTTGGTAAGTACTTTTTGTCAACCTAATAAGTAGATATAATTGACTGGTTAAAACTCATTAATTATAATTTAATGAAATAACGACTATTTTAAATTCTGGTTTGAATTTTTGTATACAAAGGTCTGAAATATTTTCTGGCGCAGATGCGTAGCAAAACAACAATGGCGAAGAATTACTATGTAACAACTATAACAATTTTAAAAATCATAAATCCAATATGATAATATTAATATATTTATAAAGCACTGACGTCTGTATATCAAGGATTATTTATGATTTCTTATTATAGTTTGGTGATTGTTAAAAAAACATTACAATTGCCAAAAATTTGAGTGCAAACCTTTGGTTAAGCCGGGCATTCACAACAGAAACTGAAAACTATTCAAAATTCAAAACTATTATCAAAATTTAAAATAATAATTAATATTATGTGACAGTTTCTGGTCATGTGACAGTTTCTGGAACAGAAACAATTAAATTTTAATTATTTCTGTTTTAGACAAAACAGACGAATTTTCAGTTTCTGTTTCAGTTGCTGTCAAATTTGTATGAAATTCAGTTTCGGTTTCTGTTTGTGTTGTATGTGAATGCACGGCTTAACAGCTGAAATCTCCTATATTGTAAGCCTGCTTGTTTTTTTTAGCACAAAACAAATTGTGAACTTATAGCGCCATTTTGAAACTAAAACTCAATATAAAAAAAATTTTAAATACAGAGTTTTATTTAAAATAAAAAAATTTTTTTTCGAAAACCTAAGGCCCGCTATACACTTGAGCTAAGCTATGCGAACTATGTTTTTTGCATATAACGTAATCAAATGGATGACTATACACTTGAGCTAAGCTATAAGCTTAGCTCAAGTGTATAATCATCCATTTGATTACGTTATATACAAAAAAACATAGTTCGCATAGCTTAGCTCAAGTGTATAGCGGACCTAATCCATTTTTTTGCATATGGCATCAATCAAAACCTCCGATATAGAAGCCTAACTCATATTTTAGCACTAAAAAATTCGTGAACTTGTAGCGCCATTTTGAAATTAAAACTCAATAAAAAAAAATCGCCATCTGGAAAAATAAAACTCCATATAAAAAAAATTCAAAAAAATTTAATCAAAAACACTAATCCAATTTTTTGCATATGGTAATGTTCACTAAGGAGTCAGTTAAGGAGGTTTTGCATCAATCAATCAGGCTATGAATATATCGGGGGTTTTGGCTAAGATCATACAGAATGGATCTGTTCCGTGTTATGTTTGAACTGTTAGTTTATATGAAAACATAACTTTAACTTTTGTTTATATGAAAACATAACTTTAAAACCTTGTTTAACTTTTTTAAAATATTATTTAATAGTTTTATAAATTCTGTTTATTTATAGTTATCGCTTCTCTGCAGAGAGCTAACAGAGTAGTAGGTAAGTGCATGTAATTTTGTTTATTATTTTTTAACTTCTCGTTATGGGCAATTATTGTTTTTGGGTCGATTTTCGAAATCTGTATTTTTATTATATCTACAAATATACTTATAGTTTCCGTATTCAACACTAGATGGACTTCTGTTTATGTTGTAATACCAACCGAATTTTGATAGTTTTCCCGTTATTATTATCAGTCAGTAAAATTTTAATGAAAGTAGATGAAATAAAGTTTATTGGAAAAAATGTGTTAATATCATTTATACATAAATTCTAATAAGAATGTATTTATTAAATATGTGGAGATATAGGGCCATTTCATCCGAAATGACCAATATATTTACTATTATGGTTAACAAATAACAATTCATTTACGGATAACAACAAAAAGTCGCGTCGTTCCAAAACATTAGATGGACAACGAAAAATTGGAACAAACAAACACGATCTTCGACGTAGCACAATGAACATCATATAATGGAAGTGAAATTAATATTATCAGCAGATCTTTCCTGAGGATTTGCCAAGATCCGAAGAAATTCGAACAGTTTTAAAAGGTATATGGGATATTAGAAAAGCAAAACGGTGATGGGAATATCCGAGATAAGGTAATTTAACTATGTTAGAATTACAATCAGTAAGGTCATTGTTTCCACATATGGATATAGTTGATCGAATGTAAGAGTTTTAGTCTTATCAATTGATTGTTTTTTTTTTGATTAATTTTAAATTAATTTTTCAGGTTTGTCCTGATGTTGATATATCTGATGATGGATACGTGGATAGTTTTAAGACAATATATCACAAGATTAATCTAAAAGTCTACATGTTTTTACATAAACATTTGAAAGAATGTTACCATATCACTACCACCTACGATAATAATCCTAAAACAAATAAACGATACATCTTCATCAAACGAAAAACAACCTAAAATTTGAATCACAAAATTGAAGGCGATTCCATTGGGAAATTAAAAAGTACGGGATAAATTATAAGGATGATGAAGCTTATAAAGGTAGTGAATACTTAAAACTTTTAGTTATCTAGAATCTTAGCAGTTATTCTAGATTGTTGTTCTGGTAATTGCCACAACGGAAAACAACGAACGATTCAGACAACGGTCAATTTGTGTTTAACAGCAGTCCAATTCAAGAATAAAAAATTCAGAAAAGACAAATATAGTGCAAGTGAAATATAATGAAAGTGAAATATAGTGAAAGTGAAATATAGTTAAAGTAAAATATAGAAAATATAGTAAAATAGTGATGTGGGCCAAAGTAAAATAGTGATGTGGGCCCAACACAAAAAAATAAATATAAAAAAAAAAAAATAAAATAAAAAAAAAAAAAATAAAATAAAAAAAAAATAAAATAAAAAAAAAAATAAAATAAAAAAATTTAAAAATAGTGTAGAATTGATTTGTAAATAGAAATTTATTTCACTTACTACAGCAGTGGATTAATATAAATTTGCCATATTCGGTGAGTAATTTTATAACATTATTATAAAAATACTGTTACAACACTGTGTCGGTTCTTTTGGATTATTGAGCAACTTTTTATAAATAATGAGACAGTAATCTGCTTTTGTATGATCTCTGATATTTATTATACACGACTACAATAATTACCTGATTTTACAGTTAGCTGCAATTTCTCCATGCTTCTACACTAGAACACCCACCAAATACTTCCCGATTGACCACTCTCTGCTCTTCCAGTAGATCTCCCAGTAATTGGCTTGACTAGTTATTGCTACTTTATACTTAACACTTTTACTTGTTCACTTTTTATAATTGAAATCACCAGATTGCCATGCTGCCTTTATACTCATGTTTTTTAAGGCAATAAAATAATTATAAAATATTTCTGGATTGTCTCCTAAAATTTTTTTAAAGCGATGCGGAACAAATAGAAAAAAAATACAAAAAATGCGGTTGAAATAAGGAAAACTCAAAATGGCTCGCAGTTTTTATTCGAAAATCTGTGTAACAACTTAAATATAAATCAATAATGTTGCAGAATTTAAATTATTCTTAGTAAAAAAACTTTTTTTTTCCAAATTTGTAGTTTTGCCTTTTTTGGAAAAACCTGAGTATCTTGGTGCAACCTGCACCAAAACTCGTGTTTTTTAACTTAAAAGAAAGAGAATTTAATTTACCACGGGCTCCAAGAAATTAAAAAACTTTACAATCATTGTTTGTTCATATTTTATGGCGTTGGATATGGAAAAGTTTTTTTAAAAAACATAAGTTTTTGATTTTTCTTAAACTTTTTTCGAATGTAACTTCCAGAATCCTCGATGGATTTTTACAAAAATAGCTCAAAATGTTTGTTAGCATCTTAACTAAATAAATTGGTTTATCGCGAATATCTCAAAAACAAGAGCTAAACTAAAAAAATGAATATGATACTCGTGTTCAGCAGGTCAAAATCCACAAGAAAAGTTGGGTTTTAGTCAGGGAGACAAAAAAAGATCAAAATTTGTGTTTTTATTTAGTACATATATACGTATTTCGAAAGCTATGCTTTCATCGACAATAAAAATGAAAATGTATGATATCAAAATGTATAATATCAAAACTATGCCACTTTTTCAAATTTACAAAACGTGACACAATACACAAAATTAAAGAGTAACCTCGGCTCATATGTCTACGCTTGCCTTTTCCTACTCCGAGCGAAACTTCTTCTTCTTTGGGTTCCTATCCGGTTCGGATGTTGGACATCATCTGGTGCAGTTGGTGTTTAGATTTGACCAGTTTTAGTAGTTCTGTTGTGGTCAAGTTGCACCAATATGTTAAGTTTTTTAGCCATGTTGTTTTTCTTCTGCCTCTGCTTCTTCTCCCGACGATTTTTCCAAGTAGAGATAGTTGTTGGAGTTGATACTTGTTGCTGCGCATCACGTGCCCTAGGTAGCTCAACTTTCTTATTTTGATGGTTGGAACTAGTTGCTTTGTTGCGCCTGCATTCTAATTAGAGTTGTATCGTTCGTAATGTGATCTCTCCAGTTGATCTTCAGAATTTTCCGATAGATCCATAGCTCGAACGCTTCAATTTTCTTCATGATCTCTTTGGTTACTGTCCATGTTTCGGCACCGTATAAAAGTATTGGCCAAATTTAACATTTTAGCATTTTTTTTTTCAAATTTAGGTTAATTTCATTTCTACAAAACACATTTGACATGTTTCGGAAAGCTGCTCTCGCCTGCTCGATTCTGCTCCTAATTTTGATCGTGTTGCTAGATGTGTACTGAATGATTGTGCCAAGGTATTTTATCTTTGGTACCCTTTCAATAACTTTACCCTCTATTGATAAGTTGAAGGTGTTGATGGGTTTTTTGCTGAAGATCATATGTTTTGTTTTTTTGATGTTAATGCTAAGGCCGTATTTTTTGCAGCTGTTTACTAGTTGTTGAAGCATACTCTGAAGATCATTGTGGTTAGCAGCCAGAAGAACAGCATCGTCTGCAAACCTGATGTTGTTAATGCGTACACCGTTTATCACCACGCCAGTATCCATAATGCTTACTGACTCACTGAAGACTGTTTCTGCGTACGAGTTGAACAGCACCGGCGACAGAATACACCCCTGCCTTACACCTCTTTTTATGTTAATGTCTTCAGACGTCCCATCACTTGTGCTAATTACTGCAACCTGCTTCCAGTATAGATTTTCTATTAATCTGATATCTTTGCCGTCCAAGCCTTTACTTTGCAGGATTTCGATCATTTCCTTGTGTTTGACTTTGTCAAATGCTTTTTCATAATCAATGAAACAGCAATGAATGTCTGCGTTCATTTCTGCGCATCTTTGGGTTATTGTGTTGAAGGTGAATAACGCATCTCTTGTTCCCAAGGCGTTTCTAAAGCCGAATTGGGTGTCGCTAATATCAACTTCTAATTTTCTAAAAATTTTCTCATGTATGACTTTGAGTAAAAATTTTAGCGCATGACTCATAAGGCTAATCAAGCGATAGTCATTACATGACGAGGCATCGCTTTTTTTGGGAATTGTTATAAACGTTGATCTTAGCCATTCAGCTGGGATGTCACCTGTGTCATAGATGTTGTTGAAGATTTCGGTTAGCATTTTTGTACCGTTCTCGTCTAACAGTTTCAATAGCTCGTTAGGAATGCCGTCTGGACCAGTAGCTAGGCGAGTTTTCGCTTTTTTCAGAACCGCTTCCACTTCATCAACCAATATTCTGGGACCGGATGGTTGCTCATATATGTTCAGATTATTTCTTGTGTCATTCAATAGCTCGCTGATGTATTCTTCCCATCTTTTGACTCTGTCCTCGGGATATGTAATTATGTTTTCATTTTTGTCTTTTAAAATGCTGTTCTTTTTTTTTATTTTTGCCCGTAACAAGCTTTATTTTCTTGTGCATTTTAAACGAGTTATTGCATTTTTCGAGATCTTCGAGCTCTTTGCATTGGTTAGCCCAGGCCCCAGTATACATTTTTAGCGGTTCTTATTTTAGTTCTTATTAGCTTGTTGATGGACCTGAATCGACCTGACGATTTGTCCCTGCAGTTACTTCGTTCTTGTATGAGTTCCATTATCTCGCTAGTCATCCAGTCCTTGGATTTTTTATTTTCTGGATTTATGCGAGCTGATTCACTATTGATTTCGCAAAAAGGAGATTTGAATATATCCCATTTGTCATCAATACGCACTGCGTCTTTGAATATTGGTTGCGCTAACTTTAAGTTGTTGTTTAGGGCGTTGGCGAATTCCGACTTTGTACTTGGTGAATCTAAAATGGATAAGTTTGGTTTAGGTTTAAAGTTTTTCTTACCGATTATTTTTAGGTTAATTCTAATGTCAGCAGCTAATAGCACATGGTCCGACTGGATATCTGCGCCGGGGAATGTTTTGACCATCTTAACTGCATTTCTGAAGCGTTGGTTAATGATTACATAGTCAATTTGGTTGCGAATTGCTCGATCTTTAGTATCCATTGGTGAACGCCACGTATAACGTCGTCTCAGTGGCAGTTCAAACCAAGTATTCATGATGGCTAGGTCCTTTTCAATACAAAAGTCTACCAGTTTGCTGCCTCTCGCGTTTCTGTTGCCCAGACCAAATTTGCCAACTGTATTGCTTACTGGCATGTCACCAACTTTTGCATTAAAGTCGCCGAGAATGATGTTTACGTCTTCTTTTTTTAATTATTTTAGAATTTCATCAATTTTGCTGTAGAATTCGTCACTGTCGGCTTCCTCGCTATCGGCTGTAGGCGCGTAAACTTGTATTAGGTTGATGTTGTTGTGCTTCCCTTTAAGTTGCAGCATGATAATTCTTTCGTTCAGAGGTAGTATACTTGCGATATTTTTTTTTAATTCCTTTGATATTAGGAATCCTACGCCTTTCCTTTGATGATCATTAGTGCCTGAATGTACAAAGAAGTTAGTATCAGTGTCAATTTCGCCATTGCCTCTCCAGTGCGTTTCACTTATTCCAAGAACATTGATTTTTAGTTTGTTTTTTTTCGATTTCTAGGGCTTTTAGTTTATCGGCTTCTAACAAACTCCGAACATTCCACGTGCCTATTCGATATCTGTTTGTGTACTTATTTTGCTTTTTTGTGCGTGGCCGTTACTAGGGGTGCCGTTGGAGATGATGTTATTGTTGATTAATGGCATATTGTTCCAGGTGTTGTTGTCGGTATTGCAGGTAGGTGATGTGATGCTTATATTTCTTGTCTTATGTCGGTTGACGTTGGCGTTGATGCTGTTGGTGCTGGAGGTATGTTGGTTGATTCTGTTGGAGTTCATTTTATTGTTGTTTTGGATGTTCTTGTTGGTAATGCTGTTGTATTTGGTGATTTTGCTTGTGTTGCTGAAGTTACTACTATTGGTTATGGTTGTGTTGTTGAAAGTGTTAGTTGTGATGATTCTGCTTGTGGTGGTGTCATTGTTATAGCCGGGATTATTTGATGAAGATGAACTAGGGAGTGGATTGACGAGGTGGTTTCCCCTTGCCTTCCTCGTCGACATTTAATTAATTAAATTATTTAGTTATTTTCCGTTAACGTGTCCTTTAGAGTGGTCCAGTTCGTGCCAGGCATTCGATTTTTGATTTTATTAGGTTAGGTTTGACTATTTCTTTTTGCTTAAACGTCAGGAGTCTCGCCAGGTTCAGAATGGAGCGATTCTCTAGAAGAATTCTTTGCACTTTGTGAAGGTTTCCTAGGCCTACCAACACTGTTCGATTCTTTGTTTTTTCGGTGCTTTTGGGATCTGACCAGCTTCGGTACTTTGGGGAGACCTTATTCTTTTCGTAGTATTATCTAAAATTTGCTTTTCAAATCCACTAACGTCAATAATTTCACCTTCGGTAAATAATTTGTTCTTTTTTATGACTACTTTTTTGCCTTGTTGCTCTAGGATCTTTGAAGCTTGGATAAGTTTTTGTCTTTGTTGCTTTTGGATCGGTGTGAAATCACCTTTAATGGACCAATCAGAATCCTTTAGACTTGTTTTACTACTTAGAATTTCAATCTTTTTACTGAAGGAGGTCAAACCAATCAAGACTGGACGTGGATTAGCAGTTGTTAACGTTTTCCCGATTCTCCTAATAAAATTTACTTCGCTTTTGTGCAGTTGCACTTTTAGTTTCACCGTCATGAAGTGAGCTACTAGGTCAAAAAGAATTTCGTCCGCAGTTTCTTTAAGGTTGTATATTATAACGTTGTTCCTTCTGGACTGCCTATCAAGATATTCAATTCTACCAGTCGTTTGCTCTTGGTTAGCAAGCTTTTCTTGTAGATCTTTCACTTGGGATTTGAGCACCTGGATCTCTTCTCTATTCTTGTCGGTGGATTTTTTAATTTCTGACAACTCTTCCTTTAAAGTGCTATCAATTTTCACTTCAATTTCCGTTTTTAAATTTTGAAGTTGGTTCGTAATTTGATTGCTGAAGGAATTGAATTTATCTTCAAATAGCTTGACGAAGGTGTTGATATTGATATTTATATTTTCAGTATTATCCATTATATGCTGGCTAAGCTTTCATTTGAATAGTTGCTGACGTGGCAGGAAAACTTTAAAATTCGCAGCTATTATTGCTTTGAGCGCTATTTTATTTTGAGGTTCTTTAGTTTAATGACTTTATTGTATTTGTTGAGCACAATTAAATGGTTAATTATTTAGCGAAACTAGATTTTTCAAAATAATTAATCAAAATTAAATAACAAAAAACTGTAAATTTCAAAATTTGAAAATCAGTTTTATTTATTTATACCAATTTTTATAGCACCGTACTTTATACAAGTAAACCAAAGAAGATGTTGAGACTTTGGTGTTCATATTGGTTCCACAACGTGTTGACACCAGTTTCGACAACCTATAATACAAAGGTCAAGACCAGTGTTGTCTGGTCCTTCCTCTCCGGCGAACACAAGCCGCTTGTTGTTGCAAAACTTTTTTTTTCATTCTGTCTAATATAGCCATTTCTACATTACCAAAACATCTAATCAGGTTGAATTTAATGAATATGATTACTTCATAGCCTTACTTGATGGTTTTAATTATATGCGATTTAATGAACAGTTGTGTGTTTTAATTATTCATTCGAGTTTTATACTGATTTTCAGCAGCTTTACATGGACTATAAATTGTTCGTATGACCGTCCGAATTAATTGTAAACGAAACGCTGTATCGTGCATATAAAATCGTGTAAATAGAAGTTATTTTTAAAATTAGTTTTTGTGAATAAAGTTTTAAGTGTTATTAAGGAGAAATATTTTTTCTGAGTTTATTTCTGTGTTCAAACCGAAAATTTCTACAATCAACCGTTGTAGTTTTTGAAGCTGTTGAATGAATATTCGTGTTAGGAATATTGCTTTTTGTATTCTGTTCTGTACTAATCAGTGATCGAACCCAGGAGATTGGGTATTGCATTTATTGAATTCAAATTGAGAGTAAGCCCAATTCGAAGTAAGGTTGGAAAAATGTAACAGTACAACAAATAATTTTTTTCAATATCATTAATTCAATTTAATATGTTTACCAATATTTAAATAAATCTTAATTGTATAATGTATAATAGAAATAATCAAAATTATATTTCAATTTTAAATAGAGAAATAGAAATGTTTCCTATTTATAACCGGAAATGTTGTAAATTTGTTCGTTGTTTTATGAGAAACTTTTCTTGTTTTATTATTGCAGTTGTTGTCTTTCTATATAAAAGGAAATTTAAACAACCACAAAACTTTGTTTTCTTTTATTTTTAGTGGTTCCTTTCAAATAAAACGAATACTTTATTAAGATAGTTTAAGGAAATGAATTGAAATTGTTATGAAAATTTTATATTTCCAAAAAATCAAAAACTTAAAATGTTTTTAACTTAGTTTTATGAACTTGGGAATTAAGTAGTTGATTGAAGTTGGTTAGGCTAAAAAAATTCTGTTCGATTCGATCAATTAAAAAATTTTTGAGATTCAGCTGGAAGTTTTCACATCCAATTTTTTTTTAATAATTATATTTATGCTTTCTATTCATTTACTTGATGTAACAATAAGTTTTGGTTAAACTTGAACAACAAAACAAAATTTCTTTCAAACTGCCTTTAGCTGTTTTTAACGAGGTTTTCGCTTTTCTATTTTCTATCAGAAACGTATATTTTTAGTAAATAGAATGAATATAATAAAGTTTGTTTCCTTATTTTTTTTTTGTAAACTTTACTGTTTTTAAGGCATTTGCTTTATTTTTGTTTTTGCCAATTTAAAATTATTTTAAATGTCAATAAAGATTAAATTTTTAATTAATTAACATAAATTTCAATACATTTTTTAATTAGCTAATTTATAGAATAATCTATTTTTTCGAAATAAGTTTTCCGATGTTTGTAATTTGTATAACATCGAGCTAATGGTTTAAACATAGTGGGCGCACACAAGAGGAGGATTTCGGGTACGGACCTCCTCTAACCTAACCGATAATTTTTCACCATGTTTTTTTATTTAAAGTTAGGAATTGTATAGTGTAACCATAATAAATTAAATATTAAAGTCTCTGAGTATCAGAACATACGATGCTAAGTACGGAACTAAGGTTTGTGAGAATTGATCAATTTTTTGAGGATTTTTTAACGCTAATTTTAAAGTTACGAGAATTTTAAAGTTTCGAGGGTTAAAATTATCAGGAAAGACCCACGCCAGTAAAGTAAAGCCTTCCGGAGATGCCGGACTTCGTGAAAAAAATCACTTTGAAAAGCGGCAGTTCTACATCTTGTCACTCGAACAGTAAAAATATGGTCTGCTATTGAAGCTCTGGTGTAACGTGTGAAGTTTGCAGGCTCAGGAAAAATCTATTTAATCCAGACAGATGCTTATTCATCTTAAACGTATTTGTAAAATATCGTCAAATCAGCGACATACAAGCATTCCAGCAAGTTAGAGTTGAATTGCCAATCAATTTAATAGCTCGCTGCTGTGTAGAATCAAGACACTTCAAACTAATTATGCATGCTGCATTCCCTATGTGAGAACAATATTCCATGCAGGGACGGTTAAAAAACTTATATATTAAAAGAAGCTATTTACTATTAAAATCCTTACGACAACGACGCAAAAATATTAAATAGAACAACGTTCTTAGCCAAGCTAAAAATATGAGAATTTTACTTCATATTATTTTCAACCTCAAATACTATAAAAGTCTAACAGATTCTTTTTCTTCAAGATCAGTTTTTCGTCAAGAATCAAAATTAATTCAAAACGGATTAGGTGTTGATAACCTATGAAAAACAGGAAACTTTAGTTGTGCTCGTGTTGAATTCAACATAGTTATTAATACCCGAATCCATAACTGTTTTAAATCAATGTTTAATGACCTTATGAAATTTGACCTAGTGTCATTAGATAGGCTTTCTTTAATTATTTTTGACGACTTAAGAATCTCATAATATTAAAATTAATGTTCTTCTCAAATATTTTAGGTATATTTTAGGACACAATTGATAAAAGTTTGCAATTTGTTGGATCCGTTTTAGGCACCTTTTAGGAACTGACTGTACACTACTCATTTTTTCTAAAAATCCGCTTCTTATATGACAAATAAATAATTTTAATAAGGATTGATACTAATTTCTTTGCAAATGTTTTAAAAATAACTGAAGGAATAATATCTGGCGCAGATGCAGTATTAATTTGCAGATGCAGTATTAATTTGTAAAAACATTTTCCAAATTATATTTTTGTGAAAAATGATCCACCCAATTTTGATAGAAACTGCAGGAACTAGATTAGGTTACAAATTAGGTTGCACTAATGGCTTTTTAAAAATTGCGTTGGGTGCTCAGCAAAATTAGTAGCTTTTTCTGTAATAAAAAGATTTTTCTCTTAGTTTTCTACATAATAAATATTTTTCTATTCGGTTTTCATCAGTTTTATTTTGGTTATACGTTCGAAAAGCATTCACTAAATTTTATTGCTGCTTTATATTTAC
Organism: Diogma glabrata; assembly: GCA_963693315.1. Classification (NCBI taxonomy): domain Eukaryota; kingdom Metazoa; phylum Arthropoda; class Insecta; order Diptera; family Cylindrotomidae; genus Diogma; species Diogma glabrata. The sequence goes on along the minus strand of OY856186.1, from coordinate 3,061,756 downwards.
TATATAAACCCATAGATCAGCCTTCGGAACAATCAATTGGAATAAACTTGCGCATACTCAGGTGTATTATCTCTGAAAAATTAGAAGCAAAAATGTTTGAATTAAAGATATCTCTAAGTCCCAGCTAAACAGCAGCTTTATAATCCCGAACAAGACCAGAATTAGTTTTAAACGGCTTAAGAACTTGTAAATTTAAATGTGTGGAAATTGAATTCTGATCTGACCCACCTAAAGGTTTTGATACTTTTAATTGTACCAACGAAAGATCATTTGTCAAAAACAATTCACTACTTTGGCCATGAATGTTTATTATTTATTTCACTCAGATAATATACCAACCTTTTAGAGTTCCTGGGTAGGTTGGTATATTATCTGAGTGAAAATAAATATAAAATAAAACAATAATATAATATTAATATAGTAAAAATTTTGTTTGACCAAAATGTTTTAGTATCAATAACCCGACTAGCTTATGTAAGGGCTCAGATCTGGGCCGGATACCGCTTTCCCAACCACTGATAAGGTCAGGATCAGGCACCCTGAACAGGTCCTGATCAGTAATGTAACACCTCAAACTATCCACACCGGATCAGGCAGCTCTACTAAAACCGGACCAGGACCGGCTTTGACAAATAGGACATTAAGTAAATGACAAAATGTACAATAAGTAAGTAAATAAGTTAGTAAGTAAATGACAAAATGTACAATTTTTGTAAATACATTAATTTAAAAATTCCCAATAAATTTGATTATAAAATATTCTTTTTTTATACTCACCTACATGTCGTCATAACAAAACGCAAACAAACGATAGCTAAAGTATAAATGAAAGTTCGCAAACTATATATATCTAAAATGGATAATACTATAATGAAGTTTAACCAAATGAAATTTATTCAAATGAAATAAGGCTCAGATCAGGACAAATAGGGTATACCTTAATTGAAAAATCAAATATTAATTTGATCCGGCTCAGATCCGGCATTTACTACTACCTAAGGATTTCGCAGTACGGGCCGGATCAGGACAAATAGGGCGTGCCCTATTAGTAAAATCATGCATGATTTCTGATAGGGGCCGGATGCGAATGCCGAATGCCCTATTAAGTCTTAGGATATTACACCCTGATCCGTGCCGGATCATAATAGGGCATACCTGAACAAAATGCTAGTCGGGAAGTTCGTTCCATTCACAATAATGAAACCCCAACAAAAATATTTATTTTCCAAGGCAGCCAGGTTGGCTTTTAGAAACGAAGTTTTACAATGCCATTAATCCTTTGAAGTCTGGTCCCAAATCTTCTATTTCTCCTATTATTGACCGTGGTTTAATCGTCAGTGACATATCAAGAAAAGCCACATTGTTCTCAGAACGTTTTTCTTTGAACTCGATCGTTTTAGAACACCTAGAGATATACGCCAAATCCAGTCGTCAGGAGTCAGTAGGAAAAATCTTGATTTCAAAACCAAAATTGTCGAAAAAATCTTAAGAGGGTTAAATAACAACAAAGCCTCTGGTCTGGACAACATTCCTCCTATTATTCTAAAAACATTTTCAAAAGAACTTGCAATTACTCTTTCCAAAATTTTCTACAAACTCTATAAATCTGGTATTTTCCCTTCGTGCTTGTCAGCCCGTCGCAAAAAAAGGAACAAATTGAACTTCGTCGCCCATCGTTGGAACAGCATACTTGATAAGGGTGGTGAAACGTACGTTATCGCATTAAACATCTCAAAAGCTTTTGATCGAATCCGGCATGCCAACCTGATCAACAAGCTCGTTGCGTAGGATATCACCCCACAGTCCCAAAGCTGATTCAAATTTTTCTCACCGACCCATACATTTCGGAAACCATCGATGGCTTTTCTTCTAAGTCTAAATTCAATTACGGTGGTGTACAGTAAGGCTCAGTTTTATTCCTTACTCTAGTTTTAATTTATATCAACGAACTCTAGAAATTCACCAGTAAGCCGATAAATAGTTTTGCAGATGATAGTATTCTGCACATGACATTCGTCCCCCTATCTTCAAAGGGTAAAATACATAAACGAATAAAGCCTGCCCTGAGAGACGCTGCCATAAATGTAAACGAGGACCTAAAACAAGTCGATTGGGGTGACAAAAATTTAGTCAATTTTAATTCCACCAAAACACAGCTATTGATTGTTTCCAGATCAAAGAGTTCGCCAATGATATTTCAATTAGTATGTGTGACGATCAAATAGACGAATGTGAAAGCGTTTGTTTATTGGGAGTCACAATTTCCAATGACTTACTCTGGAATGATCATATGATGATCATGGCAAAAAGAGCGTAAAAAAAACTCGGCCTCCTCAATAGATGTAAAAAATATTTCACTCCGTATCAATTACTACACATTTATAAGTTCAATGATCAATATTCGTCCTTGTATGGAGTATTGTTGTCAAGTTTGGGGCGCTGCTCCTGTTCCCATCCTAGCTCTTTCTGACTCTGTATAAGAGCGTACTATGCGAATTGTGGGTGATTGAAATTTAACATAAAATCTTGATTCCCTACAACACCGTCGTACTATTGCCGATCTCGTTGTTTTTTATAAATATCGTCACCAGAAATGCTCGAACGAAATCAAATCCATTATGCCTTAATCATATTCTTTATACCCGTTTTACTCGCAATCGATTTGTGCAAACAGTCAAACTGTTGCGTTTACTCACTGTCATAGTGACAAAATGCAGTGGAATTTTTTTGTCCGTACATTGCATAAATGGAATGCTTTGCACGAATCAATAGCCTCGGGGACGTTCAATCCACGAAATTTTAGAAAAAGCGTGCTCAACACCTCAGAACGCATGTTGTTGTGGAACCGAGGTCTTAAAAGGTATCTTTGTGTTGTTGTGTTACATATTGTAATTCCTATAACACAACACTTTATTAAAAAAAATTTTCTTTGGACCCCCTAAAATTTTTTATGTGTGCGCCCCTGTTTAAACATTAAACTGGGAATTAGAAATCGAATCTCATTCTTTTGGAGAAAGAATACAATTGACTCTCTAATTTCAGTGTGAGTGTCTATAAATTTTTACCGTCCAGATCCCTGACTTGAGTTGATCCACCACTGATGTCCGTTAAAAATCTCAACCAAAACACCAAATCAACAATTTATATTTTCCTTTCGGCGACATTAAACATAACATAGAAAGCAATTTTTCCAAAAAACTATAAAGTTTTAACAACAAGACAATAAACATTCATAGAAATAATTACATATATTTCTAGATATACATATATGAATAGAATATCAAAAAGAAAAAAAATTTAAAGTAAACATATAAAAGTTATTTTTTTTTGTTTGCTCAACAATAAAAGCTTGTTATTGTTAAATATAAATAAATACTGTTGAAAGTTTGAAATTTCCAAAAACATGGAAACATAAAAAGTTTGAAAACAAACAAAAACAAAGTAGCGAGCGACAATCATATACATGAAATGACAGAAAGATATGAATTATTGTTTTTTTATTTATTTATTTTTTTTTTTTAAACAATTTGTTAGATATTTGATACAAGAAAAAATATTTGGTTTAGGGGTTGGAAAATAAATGATGACACAATTCATTTATATTGTGTATACCCAGGATATGTGTTAATTGTTTGGTGTTGATTTGTTTTTGGTGTGACCATTTGAATTTGATGAAATAATGAAGGGAAATTGTTTGGTTAAAGGTAAATATTTTAAAACGGTTTTGATATCTATCAGTTTTTTTTATCTATACACAAAATACCGCTTAAAAGGTCAATCCATGCTACAACTTCTGGCACCAAACCGTAAATAATGTTTCCACAAACAATATATTTCCTAAACAGTATTGCTTCCAGATAAAATCTTTTTATTCTTAATTTATAAAAAATAACCAAAACAAGAAAAATATAACTTTATTTTATTTAAAAACCATCCAAACACACAACTTAAAGAATAAAACGATTTTTTTTTATTTCTGATTTTTTTTTATTTCTCTAAATATATATTTTTCTTCATTTAACTTAAACACCAAAATAATTCGAAACAGCCACCAATAACAACAATCACAACGGAAACGAAGAAAAAACAATCTAACAAAAAAGCACTGTCCCATCTGGTAGATGTTGATTTAAATTGTTCCAATTATAATAATGAGAAAGTCTAAATTTACTGTATCATTGTCATTTTTTATCTGTTTGTTGGTTCAATTTTTTTTGGTTATATTCTGTATTCGTTTTTCATTAAAACAAAACTTGGTTTTGTTCCTGAAGAGTAGAAAAAATATAAACAAGGACTAAAATGAAAATTAAAAATGGACGTTAGGGAAAACGACATTATTTATGTTTGGTTTTCTAATATTAATAGTTTTTGGTTATGCTGGAGATTTGAATTGGAAAATAATTCAGAGCTTTAGTTTATGGAAATGAATTATGTGAGTTTGTAACTTGTAGCTTGCATTATTTGATTTAAGTAAAGTAAAGAAATGGGTAGCGAAATCCGAAATTCGACATCCACCCGTGCTGCCTGGGTAATGCTGACAGAATTAGGTTGGTGTATTGGAGACAAACAGAGTAAAAACTGTTTAGTCAATGACGCTACATCACGGCGAAATGGCGCCCTAAAACCAATGTGACTCAAGCGTCGGTTCTCCATCTCAGGGGCGGCTTGGAGTAGGCGTCTGTCTTGGATCAAGCGGCTCGCTATATAAACGTGTAAAAAATGTTGTTTCTGGTAACCTTAAGATGCAGAACGGACCCGTTCACGACAATTTGGGTTGGGCCTAAAATTAATACCCTAACCCCGGGAAAAAACTAGTTTGTTAAATTTGGAAATCGCAAAAAGAATAACAGACCCGGACAAAACAACGGAATTTTCCTGAACGTGAAAAAGAACCAGACTACCGACGCATCGTGGAACGAGCGCAGCCTGAGCGCTCCTGATACTCTAGTGCCTCTATAAGTCTAGAAACAGAGGCTGAGAGGCATAGGAAGGATATCATAGCTCTGCAAGAAATTAGACAGTCCCAAGCTAGCTTCAGCCTGTGGGGACGAGTAGACATTACCTGCTGCTCCAGTTCAAATAACGGTATTGTACGCGTATCTCATAAAAACGGATTAATCGAAAAGCATGTGAAAATAAGTAGACTCTGGCGACACCCATGTGTGAAAGAACTGCGATCACCACGTCCGCCCCCATATTTTAACACACATTCGCACGCTCACGCGCCTCACCCACTTCCACTTTCATACACGCCCACACACACACACATACTTAAAGACATACATCCATATACGTACACCCACACATCCATACCTATATATCTATATATATATATATACGTATATACATATGAAAGTACTCACCCCATGTTTAGTGTCAAATCCCACATTTCCTATTCTCCTGCTCGGATTAGCCAAACATCTCCACCAGGCGTACGGTTGCTCGATTGAATATTCAATTTACGCGGCAGTAGTTACTTCCAGCAAATGATTAGAGGTTGGCTGAAGTATACTTCTAAAGTTTAGTTCCAGTAGCGGATCATATGAGTTGAGATAAATGTTGCGTAAAAATACATAAACTAGTTAATTCCAGCAATGATTCGTAAACGTTGTAATAAATATTGTCGGAAATATACATAAAATAGGTAATTCCCGCAATGAATCAAAACAGTTGTAATGAATGTTGACGTAAGTATACATATGATATTTATTTCCAGCAATGAATCATGAAAATGTTGTAATAAATGTTGACGTAAGCATACATATGATATTTAATTCCAGTCACGAATCATGAAAGTTGAGTATGTGTTGGTAGAAATTAGGCCCATATCCGTTAGCTTCGGTGAACGACCTTGTAAGTTGAGTAGAGGATGGTGAAAATATCCATATAACAGTTAGCTCCGGTACGCGCGGTTGCAAGTTGAACGAATATATGCGCTAGGGTATATGATGAAAAATGATACCCATAATTCCACGTGAATCCACAAAAATCTCCATATACTATCGCAGTGGTAGCAAAGGCCGTCAAAGGGGAGCTAATTCGGCATATAAAATGGGCTGGATGGTTTCTCTCCAGTAGGATAGTATTTCACTCAAATAAAGAACAATGCACGAATAGTTTTCCTTTTCACAAATTTATTACATTCAACGCAAAATTTACTGTTAATAACAAATTAAATCTATTAGCATATAGGATTAATGTATAATATTACTTTTTATTTAACATAAGGTGTAATTTATGTGGAAGAACCTTGGTTTTTCCAACCTTAAATCAAAGAACGACTAGACATATTATTTACTGTTATTCTTATCTGATAATTAAATTACACTACAAGTTCAAAATTAACAGTCATCAAAAAAAATAATAAATTGACTATTATAGGACGAACACAGACACATAACATATTTTCGGTTCCTTAATATATAAAAATATTCCTTTCTTTTTTTATATTTTTGGCTAGGCACTTAGGCTTGCTTTATCACAGTTAATAATCTTATTCATGCGCCAAGAATTTTCATATGCTTCTATTAATGATTTAAATTATAAGATCACACGGATTATTATCTAAATAGATAAACACATGCTATATCACAGTTCAATATTTTAACGAGCAAAAAACTTTCTAGTTATCACCACTAGTAAATTACATTAAAATTAAAATATCACAGGGAATCGTGCTATATATACAATATCACAGACAACTGTTTTTAGCCAGATAGAAACTTTTAGATCTTTCTAATAATAAATTAAATTGTAATATCCCAGAAATAACAGCATTTTGATCTTTGTATCAATAACACACTGCATGATATTTAAAATAAAGGATCGTACTTGACAAGTAACTCAAGGACATATAATGTTCTTTTAAAGATTTATCTTTTATATAAAAGTATTAGGAACACAATTTTATATGTTTTATAGTTGTTCAATAAGGTCAAAATTGCCTTCCTAAAATAACTGTTCTGCTTGTTCCGTTGATGTAATATCTTCATACGGTACGTGGGTGGAGCACTTACTTTAGGTTAACCACCGTATTACTGTGCTTCCTGGTATGATCACAACCACCAAAAAAACTTAACCGATAAGTGAAATTTAAAAATTTACCTTCAGAAAAAAGAAACAAATTACACGATTGAAAACACGATTCCATGTTTTATTCCGATTTTTCAAGTAAAAACGTCAAAATACAAGCCCTATTCATAATACAGAAATCGACTAAGAGCCCGTCTCTATCTTCAACCACGTATTTATAGCTAAAGTACACAATAAGTTTGTTTCTTGGGTAGTTACTATCGTTCATTATTTGTACCCACTAAAAAGTCTACACAACTAACTTGTATAAAAAATTGGAAAAGAATTATAAAAAAAATTACTGATTGCGTAACGATTGTAAGGCATTATGTAAAACGAACCAATGAGATCGCACAACTGTTTTATGATAATTTTAAACTGAAACTACTGCGATAGACGATTACGATCTGAATCTAAGAAATTAGGTTTAAAAGGAATAAACCGAAAACAACTACGAAAGCTTTTTGTTAATGTAAATCCAATGCGTGTGGGAAAGCAATGCGACTCCAAAGTACGAAGATTGAATAACAGCTTTATTACAGATCACTTCCTTGTGTGCTAAAATAAGGTTCCACTTTCCAAATCCAGGCGTTCCAAAATTCAATCAACGGCAACGTTTTAACATCTCATCACTTAAGAATGCCGAAACAGAAAAGAGGTATCAAAACCATATTGCCGAAACATTGGAGAAATCAGAAAGAATAAATGGAAACGTTGATAAGTCATGATATTTGCTCAAAGTTGCTATTTTAAGCGCTGCTGAGGAAATACTAGGATGACCACAAAACCACTCTCCGAAATCTGAAGTGTCTACAAGGACGCAACACCAGGTCCACGAAGGAAAACTATAAACTGGCAAGACAAGCCGTTACAAAGGTATGTAGACGAACGAAGCGAAAATGGTGGAAGAGAAAGTGTGAGGAGATTGAAAACTTCATTAAGAAACATCGATTGCGTAACTTCTTTCAACAGGATAAAACCTTAAAGAAGGGCCATCAAACTAGATCAACAGCTATGCAAAACGAAGATGAGGAGCTACAAGTAGACTTTAAAAATATTTTAGTTACTTGGGCCTCTTATTTTGAGAATCTTCTCGACTTAAGTGACCAGCAACAAGTCGGACGACGAGCAAAGCTTGTTCGTGCGTCAAAGGTACATATAGACGACCCACCAAAGAGGGATTCAAAGCGACGCTGTCAAAACTAAAATGCAATAAAGCACATGGTATCGACGATATAACATCCGAAATGCTTGTACATGGTGGTGAAACTCTATCCTTAAGATTGTTTAAACTTGTTCAAACACTTTCAAGTCACTTGAAAGTGGTGGTAGAAAAATTGGTTTTCAAATTAACTACGTTAAAACTAAACATATCAATGTTTCAAGAAAGGGCTGGGAAAGGATGTGCGGTGATGCAATGGGAAACGGAAGTAATAAATGACCTTACAAAAATTGGCTGCAGCCATGGTAATTATTTCGCTGTTGCGAATGACCGTGGTGAATATTCAAACTGATTAGCATGGCAACGCTCCTACGCCACAAAAAAGTAAAGAAATAGATTATGATAAAAATGTGAATTTTTTGGCAATTTTTTGGAAACAAAACGCCAATCTTTCTTACATTCAGTGCAACAAAAACTTATTAACACTTTAACTGAGTGCAACAAATTTTTATTGCACTCAAACAAAATTTTATCTTAGCGTTACATCTATATTATTTTTAATTCTTTTTATGTGAATGTGAGATAACGATTACAATTATTTAAGATTATTCAAAATTTTCCTTATAAACTTACCCTAACTTTATCTTATAATTTTCTTTACCTTTATTCTTAAAAATGTTAAAAAAAACCCATCATTAAAAAAATAAAAATAATTCCAATCATTTTAGTTAAACGTTTCAAAATGTAAATAAAATTATAAATATTAATCCATCAAATTATTGTTTTTGATATTATTTTGTTTTTCTTATAAAATTAAACTAAATTAAATTTATGTAACAAAATTTTCGAAATCTGGCATAAATTTAAATTGATGGTATTAGAATGTTAAAGGTTTTGTCGAATTAGTTAAGTTTTATTCTTTACTGTTACATTATACAAAAGCAAGAGTAATATTTTTGCGCCTCAATCATGGAAACCGCTGCAATTTTTGAGTTATCTTGAGTGATCGAAAGAAAATATATAAATAAAACAAAACGTAAACGATTATCATAAAAATGAAAAATACGAAAATATATATTAAATCGTGGAAAATTATGGAAAAACCGAATTTATGGTGATTTGTTTTCGGTACCATTTGTCACAATGCCGATGCCGCGATACTTCTATTAAAAATTTTTGTTACGAAAAAGGGGAAGTAACTCAATAGAGGGGTAACTAAAGATAAGCATTAATGAACGAGAAGCAGATGAAGAAATGCAGTCAAACTGGCTTATAAAGTACCAATGTATTGTAAATCGAAAATTAAAAATCGTTTAGAATTGAATTTATAATTAGGATTTTGGTGTGCAATCAGTTCGGCATTAATTTTTAAAATAAGCCAGTTTCATCTGGGTTATATATTGTCAAGACCATAGTTCTAAATTCAATTGTTAAGCTTATTCTTGATCAAGTCGTTTGATACTTTGATTGATGCGCCACCTTCAATTATCCGCAATAAGCTTGAATGTACAATAATTTCGATTTTTGAAACAATCTAACTAACCATTTGGGTAGCGAAATTCGAAATTCTATGTCCACGCCGTGTTATCTTGGTAACGCTGATAGATTAAGGTTAGCATGGTTGAGAGGGGTAGAGTAAATACTAATTATACTCAATGATTCTACTTTATGGTGAGTCGTTCGTGCGTTAAAACCAATACAACTAAAGCTTCTGTTTTCCATGTTACGCTATATAAACGTGTAAAAAAGTTTTTCAAAAACCTTAAGACCAGAAAAGACCCAGTCACGAAAATTTGGGTTGGGTTAAGGACCCGAAACACCCCATTCCCTTAAAGAAAAATTTGTTATAAAAATTTGTACTTACACTGGCCTCGCTCGGATCATCCGATCTCGAAAACCGTACGCGTACTACGATTTAACAATGGAAACGTTACAGGTGCTAAGCCAAAGAAGAAGAGGAGATCTCTAAAAACTCACAAACCAAGCTGATAACTACTACACATTAGATATAGTGGCATTACAAGAGCTAAGATGGTCAGGCAGTGAAATTCATGGAAAGAGGAAAAGTTACACTCTTGGATTTTTAGCAATGAAATCATGATCTGAGATTTACGTTCTTAACAGATTTTATATGTTTTTATAGACGTTCTGTGAAAGAATATTGAAAACTTTTTTACTATTTGTTTTACAGATTCAAAGGTTTTAGGAGCGTACTTACAATATATTTTTTTTGAAATAAAAAGTGTTGTTTTGTAATTCCAATAGGTGTCACAACAACATGCGTACTAAGGTGCTGAAGGACGCTGTTTTTTTTAAAGAATGAAATATAAATATAAAGCAAAAATAAATATCACACCATCCATTTGCTGTACATTATTTTAATAGGGTGAATAAATTGTGCAACTCTGTACCCTCTTAGTTCTTTCTGACAAGTTGAGTCTTCAGAAATGTAGCTATAACTTCTATAACCTTGTTTCAGCAGCTCTATCGAGAGTTGTTTGGATAAGTTTCGGTAAGGCTTCTATAATATTAAATATAGAAATGTTGGGAGAACTTCCCTGTGGAATTTCTATCAAAGCTCTTTTGAAGTACAATTTAACCAGCTTCCACTTAGAAGCTTTAACGAAGTTTTATTGAAGCTGGTATAATTCAAAATTAAGAAGAAGAAGGTTTGCTATTTGGGCTATCTCTCGGCAGTCTGAATACTGGCGACTATGAAGTAGAACGATTGAAAAACTTGAGAATTGGTCAGTGACATGTAGGTCAGTGATATGTAGGTCATCTAATCAAAAACCGTGATACTGACGCATAAAGAATGTTTTCGCCCACCCAAAACTACTGCGATCAAAACATCTTTCGCGGTCGTATAAACTCACACTTTACAAAGCATTAATTCGACCTGTGCTAACCTGTAGCAGTGAAAGCTGGACACTAACTACCACGGATTGTAGAGTTCTGCCTAAAAATACCTGCTTAAATACTAAATTCTGTACAATCTAGAAAAAACGATCAACCGATCGTTATTCAATTACTGCAAAGTATCAAAACAGTTTATTTCTAAGAAAAAAGTCTTCTTCTTCTATTCAAATCTTTTTATTTTTTTTTTCATTGACTGTTATAAGGTTTTTGCAAATTGTTTTTCTTAGGGCTTGTTGCAAACTTTTTTGTTGAAGCCGATGAGTCAAAAATCTCTAACTGCAGAGGTTTATGTTTATAAGAAACGGATTAAAATGTTTCCACAGATTCTAAATTTATGAAGTTTTTAAAAATATTAGTATCCAAATGGCCGCTATAACGGTTTTAAAAAACCAATTTTTTCCTAATATAAAGCCTCTAGTTTCTTAACCATAAAACACACATTTTTAAAAAAAGATTTTTGATCTGGCTTTACAAATGCGACCGTGAGAATGCCGATTGTTTAAAAAAAATTTTTTTTTCAAACCTTTTTGTTGGAGGCTCAGGAACCTGGACTCAGGAACCTCTAACTGTAGAATTCTATTTTTAGAATAAATTGATAAAAAAGATTCCAAAGATTCTAAATTTGTTAATTTTTTTAAAATATTTGTATCCAAACGGCCGTTATAACGGTTTTAAAAAATCAATTTTTTTAGAAAAAGGCTCTAGTTAAGGGCTCCTAACCACGTGTCGAATTTTGCTGACCTATTTACTTTCGGGTTTCGCTACCTTTGAAAATCAAATTTTTGAAAAATTTCATATAAAATAAGTATAATAATATTTTAGTGTAATTTTTTGTAAACTCTATTTAGTACTTTTTAAACCAACAAAATGTTTTGTTTTGTCGACGAGAACAATCCGTGTAATACTTTTATAAATATGTACATTGTACATATGTATTGCCTTACTGTCAACTGACTACCTTTCAAAGAAAACAAAATTTATTTAAATCGGTTAACCCGTTCAAAAACAATTTAACTTTCAAGTTTCTTTGTCTCTAAATTTCTTAATAAATTTCGAGCCACCCTGTGTTAAAACTAGTAACAAAATAAAAACACGTATTAATTTTATTTATTCTTACGACTACTAAAGTTTCAAGAACTTCGAAAACGGTTCGATTTTCCATCTGACATGACGTTGGGAAAAAGTAATTATTGTTCAAAGAATAAGCTATTTGGTGTTTCTAAGAAGAGCATTGTTTCCAGTAAAACAAATGCGTTAAAAACTGTAGATCCAAGACTTCGTAAATCCGTGTATTGCCAGTTATTTAAACAAAAAACTAACGAAAACTTTTATTGAATTAAATCAAAATGAAATTAGAAATGAAAGTTTATGATTTTTCGTTCTTCGGAACTTTCCATTCTGCCTTTTGTATATATTATTTCAAAGAATTTTTTCTTTTCATTTCCAACAACAATAGCAACATAAAAGGTTGATTTTGGATTTGAGCTTTTATACTATTTTGTTCGTTTGTTATTTTTTTAACTTTTTGCCTATAAAATAGAACAACAAAATTTGTTCACAATTCAATTCAATTTTGTGATTTGATTTCAAATTTTCTTAATTTTATTTTTATCTTTTTTGTTAGTTTATATAACGGAGAATGAAAACAAAAAAAAATGAACTCTTTCGTATTATTGTATCAATAAAATGGAAATTCTAAGAAAGTAAATACTGATACTAACAATGAATTTGAATGAATTGAAAGAAAACAAAAAAAAGGATTAGAATTAAAAGTTTTATTTTAATTATATTACAACTTATATTGATATATTTATGTCTGTAGTTTTTGGGGTAAGCTTCTTTTGTTGTTTTGTATCCTATAAGGATATGCTGTGCCATGAAAGAGTTATGCATCTACATCAATCTATAATTATTTTTTACTCCAGTGTTTGGAGCTCATCGATTGGTTTTTCCGTCTGTTCGACTTTGTTACCGTCAGTATTTAGATTTTGAAGCGACATCTTCTTGGAAAGTAGATATTAAATGTTAAGTTTTGTCATTTTTAATGCACTTCAAATTGTTTTTAATTTAAATGTATGTATTGTGCTTAAAAAAAAATAAGTAAAAAAATAAGTAGGTTATTGTTTTCGCTTAAACCGTGTTTTTTTTGTTGTATTACTTATTGCTACGAATTTCAATCCGTATTGGTCTCTGTCTAAATTCGGTAAACGTAATCCTTCACGATCCTACTGTTTTAAATTCCAGGCTTTTGCATTTCATTAACCTGATAATTTCCAACCCAACTATTCCTATTTGTTCAAAAACCGTAGTGAAACCCTGATTCACAAAAAAATTTCTCAAAAAACATTGCCCTAGTAATTGCAATTTTTGTTAAAAAACGGCATTTAATCTGCAACAACTTAATATTTTCCAAGTGTTCCTATTAGTTGGGAGTAGCAGAATGTAACATATGTACGACTAACCTAATTAACACACTATACATATGTTGACATTTTGGTATGTTTGGGTTGTCGGACTAGACAATAGCAGACAAATTTTTGTCGGACAAGGTCACCCTCGTGTTCTAAAACAAATTTCCAACCCCCATAGTTAAAAAAAAAATTTACAAGATACCGGGCAATCGACATTTGTCGGAGCTTGCCGAACGAAAAAGCGGCCGAATCGATAAAAATGACAGAATAAAAGTTTTCGAACTCGTCAAGGATAGGCGCCTCACAAAGTATAAAATATGTGGTAATCATCATATGAAATCGGCGTGGGCCCAGGGACTAATATGTTTCTAGTCGAAAATGTTTCCCATAGTATATTTGTCAAAAAATTGGGTAACAAAACGTATGGAAAAATTTTTGAAATCGCTCCAGTAGTTTTCTTGTTTTCGTCGGTTATGACGGACGACCGGGCGTACGGCTGGCAGACAGACGGACATTTTTTTATATCGAGAAATACCAAAAAAGTGGAGGTTAGATTTTCACTGTTGGCTCGATTATAATACTTAGGTCGTTCAGCCCGAAGTAAGTCATGAAATTTTAAATCTCAAAATAAAATGGTTATGAATTTAATATCTCTACATAAGGAACCTTTATTCATAACGTTTCGTAAAGCTCTCAAAATTATTTTACGCAGCTCAAAAGTTAAACGCAGTCTGCGGGTAAAAATTAATAGTACATTATATAACAAGGTTGAGAAGTAAGCTATTATTGACCGAGAACTTTTATAACCTAAGGTGCGTAGCGCCGAGGGATATAATGTTTGAGGTCTATATTAGTAATTAATTCAGTAAATTATTTGTGATATAACATCACTCCGATGGAAAACCTCCCATCAAGAATAATATAAGAACTGAATCTAAAAAATTATGGTACAAATTATGAAACTTTTTGCAATCCATACAATTTTCGACCGATCTAGTTTCGAACCAATGAGAAAATTTTAAACTTTAAAAAAGTTTATCATTCTCATTAGGGCTACCTAGCCGACTAGATAAACTACCAAAAAATGTCAACGCTAATATAAACATTTAAAATTTTCTCATTGGTTCGAAACTAGATCGGTCGAAAATTGTATGGATTGCAAAAAGTTTCATAATTTGCACCATAATTTTTTAGATTCAGTTCTTATATTAGTCTATATTAGTCTTCTCAACCAAGGTATATATAGAATTTTTTTACTACTAACACTAATTTTCATATTTGCTTTGATTATATGTTGATATTAGTCATTTTCCATTTAATTTTTTAAATATCTTAAAATATCAAGTAGCCTTGAAGCTTAGTTTCATACAAATAAAACGAAACAAAGGAAAGTAATTATTATTTGTTTGTGGTTTTTTGTTCATTTCAAGCAAAAATGAAAGAAAATTTGTCATTATAAACCTAGCCAATTTTTTTTATTATTATTAACCTAGGTTGAGAAAAATTACTTCTCATTGGGGCATTCTAGTAAATAATGACGATTTCTCAAGTTATTAGTTAAAAAAATATTATTTTTTAGTAGGCGAGTCTAAAAAACGCGTCTAAAAAACTCGGCCTCCTAAATAGATGCAAAAAAATTTTCACTCCATACCAATTGCTCCATGTTTATAAGTCCTATATTCGTCCCTGTATGGAGTACTGCTGTCAAGTTTGGGGTGCTGCCTCTGTTTCCATCTTGGCCCTCTTGGACTCTGTTCAAAAGCGAGCTATACGAATTGTAGGTGATCGAACTTTGACATCAAAACTTGATTTCCTACAACATCGTCGCACTGTTGCTGACCTCGTTGTTTTTTACAAATATCGTCATCAGCAGTGCTCAGATGAAATCAGCGGCATCTTGCCTCAAACTTATTCTCACCCCCGTTCCACTCGGCAATCGGCTGCCGCAACCAGTGAAACGGTAAAGATCCCGCGCTGTCATACTGGCAGATCGCAGAGAGACTTCTTTGTGTCCGAACTGCGTACAAATGGAATAGTTTGCCGGAACACTTAGTCTCAGGTGGCTTCAACTCACAGATGTTTAAAAAAAGCGTTAATCTACACCTTAGAACGCCAGTTGTTGTGGGACCCAGGTCTAGACCTAGGTCTTAAAAGGTATTTATGTGTTGTTGTGACACATATTCTAAACCCTATTACACAACACATTTTATTAAAAAAAAAAAAAAAATAATATAGCTAACTGATTTAATCAATTTTGTATGATAAATGTGTTTCTAAATTGACTTATTTTAAAAATGCTCTATAATTTAATGTAATAAAAATTAAATATTAATATATCATAAAATCAATAAAAACAAGAACACTTCTGCTTTTTCTAAATTTTAAGATAGTTGTCAAACAATACTTATAGACAATGAAAGCAGTAATACTTTTGTGTATTTATTTTCATATTCAAACATGTAAATCTATGATTGTAATTAATCAAAATGTGATCCTAGAGGATATGACGAGAAAACTGGCAAATGTTATCAACAATGGTTTAAGTTCAGAAAATCATAACATTTACCTGATATCCAACCACACTAAGGATAATAGAGATTTTGCCGATTTGATGATTGCTAATCTCCTTCATAACGTTTTCATACTTACATCAACCTATCAAAATTTATTTGATTTTAAAAATTTTGTTCAAAGAAAACCAAAATTCGTAATCGTGCCTGTAAATGAAGAAAATTTTTATTTTTGTGTCGCCAAAATTGCAGAAAACATTCACATCAAACGATCAAACTTAATCTTTGTAATCATGTTTGAAATGAAAAACATTGAGAATCTAGTGCAATATCAAAAACGTTTATTCCGTGAAGCAATCTATCATTTTGTTTTTATTTATAAACTGAAACTATTATCCGAAGTTCAACAGTCAATAACTAATTTCTACCGTCCGTCTATGATAGAAAATCTGATTAATTCAACGAACATAAATGAAATGTTTTACAATCATCATATACATCGTTTTGGAATTCCAATACGAGTTTCGTATTATGAAGATTATTTGGAAGTATTCATGGTTGGGAATGAGCTGAAAGGCATCCGCTCATGGTTTTTGCAATTGTTGTGTGATAAACTCAACGTTACATATGAAATTCAACCAAATAAACTACCACCAGAATTTTTAATGTATTCTTTTATAGTAGAGGAATTCAAACTGGAAAATTGCACTGCAGATTTTTTAATAAATGAGCAAAAAAACATAGCCGAATTTCGACACCAAAATGTTACATCAACATATCCATACAAAGATTCAACGTTTGTTGTTCTAGTACCAAAAATAATAAAAGAATCTACGTTCCTCGAATCATTTAGCTCATTTACACAAGAATCAATTGTTCTTTATCTATGCTCGATTGTGGGACTTGCTGTAATTTGGTATTATTTTAAACGTAAATTGAATCTTAACAGATCGATCATAATGATGAGTCTCGATTTATTCAAATCATCAATTATGGTTGGATTATGGCAAAAATTTGATTTTAAATTCGAAAAAGTAATTGTTATGGGGATACTATGGATCAGTTTTACGTTTTCAACAACTTACCAAAATTTTATGATCACAAATTTAATAACACCAAGTTATGAACCAGAAATTCATAAAATTGATGAACTCATAAAACTAAATAAATCGATTGTAAGTACCGATCTTACCGATATCTTCGCATTTTGTAGGTACTATAGTTTTTTTTTTAAACAAACAAATGAGCTTGGAGAAAATGAAACAATCTATCGAAAAGTATTATCAAATGACTATCAAAATTATGTGTTTTTAATGAAAACAGAGGAAGCCGATACGTTTCTTAAATCAATTCATAATTTTCGCGGACGACACGAGCTATTTTATAAAATGAAACAAGTGAAATTAGTTAGTTCTGCATCTCTTCATTCGTCACTATGCCATCCATCAATTAATACTGTTTTACAGATTCTAGCTCAACGATCATTTGAGAGCGGTCTTGAAAAGTATTGGAAAACCAAAACCTTACATGATTACTGGAAAAAAAATGTAACTAAGGTACCTGAACAAATTGAGGAAGAATTTGTATTCGAATTTGAAAATTTTGTGAATGTAGCAGCAGAAATACTTGTTTGGGGTTTTTGTATTAGTTTTATTGTTTTTATTGGGGAGTTATTGTTTCCTCAAAGAAAGAAAATTTATAGATCAATGTTGCGTAAATATCGTAAAGAAACCTAAAGCAGACAGAGTTTATGCCACTTTAACCACATTGTGTGATGCAGTACCAGATTTTGATGAATTGCACCTTATTTATAATTGAACGACGTACTAAAACGATGTTTAAGCGAGGCTTTCTACTTGTTGTAGTTTATTTAATAGTTGCTTAAACGTGATGTATGGTGTTTTAAGATGCCCATACCCGATCAATCAGAATGTCAATTTTGACTGATGATAAAACTTCAAACATGTTTAAAATTTCATCAGTCATAAAATTTGACTGTCATTCATTATCAGTCATATACATACACTCATGAATGATTATGTTGATTGTCATTTAAAACTGATCGGATATGGGCCCTTTTAAACGTGTGAATAATAAATAAATAATATCATACTCAGATTGAAAATTGATTTTTTTTATAAAACTCTTAAGCCTGGTTTTGCGAGACTGTTTTCCTGTTGTCAAAATAATATCACCCAACTGAATTTTGAAAAATAATCCAAAATTAATTATGTGTACAACAAGATTCGTTCAATCTTTTCATACAACTTAACGAAGAAAGTTGTATCAAAATATTTATAAAAAATAAATTTACAGTGTAAGATTTTTCACCGTTACTCAAATCGAAATGAAGCGTCAGTTTAAAACATTTTGTGCGTGTTTCATTTGTCAAGTTTTAATTTTAATTAATAAGACAAGTGTAATTACATAAGTGTTTTACAAATTTGATTTTATTTAATTTGAAACAAAAACACATGAAGAAATATAATTATTTTTGTTTTCAATATCATACTAAATGTAAATCATTCAATGTGGGTAAGTGATTTTTATATTATTGGGTTATTTTAAATATTTTAAAGACATCTTCTATAAAAGAGAAAGAAGAAGAATTTTTGATCATCGAAAGTGGTAAAATACCATAAAAATACCAACAGAACCTGAAATGCTGGTCCAAAAATTCCTTCGAATGTTTTTCTGGATAAACTTAGTTTAAGTAATTGATTTATTTGACTTTCATAAAAACCATTTTACTGGTCATGGTGGTTAAGGTCTTAAGTTATTTTTATTTGTGGTAGAATTCTAAGCCAACAATGCATTTAAAAATGTTTCATTGGTGATCTCACTGCTGTAAGAATTTCTGGGCTATCTTTGCACTTCCAATGTTTTAAAAGTTTTGAGTAAAAATGGAAAACATGCGGGCTATTATTTTGAAAACGTACATTTTTTTGTCGATTTCTAAATTTTTGGTTTTCAAAAATTTGAAATTTTGATATATTGTTCCTATTGACGAAAGAAAAAAGGAATTCCTAGATTTTTTTAAGCACTCCGAGTCGGTGTTATGCGCGGTTCAATTTTTGAGCCTTTTTCACCTAGTTTAGGTAATAGCGTCAATCTTTTGTTATAAGGTGCCACAAATTTCACGTGATTTATGTATATTTTTGCAAGTACAAAGAAAAATAGTTGAATCGAAATTTGTAAGTTGGAAATTAATAATGTTTCTCTTTTCCGCTACTTCAAAGCTCATATCTCAAAAATCGTCCTCTTTTACGTTTTTCACAAGCTTTAAAGTAAAAACATTTCTCTCTCTCTCTCTGGCGTTTACATCCCATGGAGGGATTTTGCCGTCTGTGCAACCAGCTTCCAATCATCTCGTTCCATGACCATGTGACCCCAGTTTCGATATCCTATATCACGAAGGTCTTGGATGATGTCATCACGCCAGCGTTGTCTTAGTCTTCCTCTACGACGAACACCAATTAATTGTTTTTGGGACGCTTTTTTTTATCATTTTATCCAATGGATCCCTTTCTACATGACCAAACCATCTAATCCGGTTGGATTTAATGAATCCGATTACATCGCAGCCTCCAAGAAGCTGTCTGATTTCATGATTCATTCAGATTTTATACTGATTTTCAGCAACTTTACATGGACCATAAATAGTTCGTATGACCTTCCTCTCGAATGTTGAAAAAATTCTACAATCGGCGGAAGTCAGTGTCCAGCTTTCACTTCCAAATGTAAGCACAGGTCGGATTAATGCTTTGTAAAGTGTGAGTTTACACGACTGCGAAAGATGTTTTGATCACAAAAGTTTTGAGTATGCGTCGAAAACTGTGTATGCGGCAGAGACACGGGCTTTGATATCTGCCAGCATGTCATTTGACGATGTTATTACAGACCCGAGGATCACCTGTCGAACACCTGATGTTATATCGAAAGGATCAGAAACTGACCCTTCGATTACTATTCTACAATTTGTTCCCGATGTTGTGAGTTTGCACAGAGAAACAAGTTTCACTGGAATACCAAGGCATATGATTGCGGACCAGAGGTTGTCGTGGATGATTCTATCATATGCTTGCCTGAAATCAACGTAGAGCTGGTGAATGCTGATGTTGTACTCCCAACATTTTTCCAGAATCATCCTTAATGTAAAACATTGATCTGTGGTTGAGCGGTTGGGACAAAAACCACACTGATAGTCACCGATGATAGACTCGGCGAACGGGATGAGCCGAGCGAGTACGACATTAGCTAGTATTTTATATGCAGTGTTCAACAGTGCGATTCCACGATAATTCGCACACAGGGTAAGCTTGTCCGACCAAAATGTGTCTGCTATTGTCGAGTCCGACAATTGACATTTTGGTATGTTTGGGTTGTCGGACTAGACAATAGCAGACAAATTTTTGTCGGACAAGGTCACCCTCGTGTTCTAAAACAAATTTCCAACCCCCATAGTTAAAAAAAAAAATTTACAAGATACCGGGCAATCGACATTTGTCGGAGCTTGCCGAACGAAAAAGCGGCCGAATCCAGAAAAATGACAGAATAAAAGTTTTCGAACTCGTCAAGGATAGGCGCCTCACAAAGTATAAAATATGTGGTAATCATCACATGAAATCGGCGTGGGCCCAGGGACTAATATGTTTCTAGTTGAAAATGTTTCCCATAGTATATTTGTCAAAAAATTGGGTAACAAAACGTATGGAAAAATTTTTGAAATCGCTCCAGTAATTTTCTTGTTTTCGTCGGTTATGACGGACGATCGGGCGTACGGCTGGCAGACAGACGAACATTTTTTTTATATCGAGAAATACCAAAAAAGTGGAGGTTAGATTTTCACTGTTGGCTCGATTATAATACTTAGGTCGTTCAGACCGAAGTAAGTCATGAAATTTTAAATCTCAAAATAAAATGGTTATGAATTTAATATCTCTACATAAGGAACCTTTATTCATAACGTTTCGTAAGGCTCTCAAAATTATTTTAAGCAGCCCAAAAGTTAAACGCAGTCTGCAGGTAAAAATTAATAGTACATTATATAACAAGGTTGAGAAGTAAGCTATTATTGACCGAGAACTTTTATAACCTGAGGTGCGTATAAGCGCCGAGGGATATAATGTTTGAGGTCTATATTAGTAATTAATTCAGTAAATTATTTGTGATATAACATCACTCCGATGGAAAACCTCCCATCAAGAATAATATCTAAAAAATTATGGTACAAATTATGAAACTTTTTACAATCCATACAATTTTCGACCGATCTAGTTTCGAACCAATGAGAAAATTTTAAACTTTAAAAAAGTTTATCGTTCTCATTAGGGCTAGCCGACTAGATAAACTACCAAAAAATGTCAACGCTAACATAAACATTTAAAATTTTCTCATTGGTTCGAAACTAGATCGGCGGAAAATTGTATGGATTGCAAAAAGTTTCATAATTTGCACCATAATTTTTTAGATTCAGTTCTTATATTAGTCTATATTAGTCTTCTCAACCAAGGTATATATAGAATTTTTTTTACTACTAACACTAAGGCGTGCTATACACCTGAGCTAAACTATGCGAAATATGCGAACTATGTTTTTAAAAAAGTAATGTTTTAATGCGAATAAAGCTTTTTAAAAAAATTTAATGTTTCCGTTTTTCTTTTCTTTTTTAAATGTTTTGTTTCCGTAATGTTTTTTTCTATAATTACGTTATATACATTATTTTTTAAAAACATAGTTCGCATATTTCGCATAGTTTAGCTCAGGTGTATAGCGCGCCTAATTATCATATTTGCTTTGATTATATGTTGATATTATTCATTTTCCATTTAATTTTTTAAATATCTTAAAATATCAAGTAGCCTGGAATCTTAGTTTCATACAAATAAAACGAAACAAAGGAAAGTAATTATTATTTGTTTGTGGTTTTTTGTTCATTTCAAGCAAAAATGAATGAAAATTTGTCATTATAAACCTAGGTAATTTTTTGTTATTATTATTGACCTAGGTTGAGAAAAATTACTTCTCATTGGGGCATTCTAGTAAATAATGACGATTTCTCAAGTTAGTAGTTAAAAAAATATTATTTTTTAGTAATAATATAGCTAACTGATTTAATCAATTTTGTATGATAAATGTGTTTCTAAATTGACTTATTTTAAAAATGCTCTATAATTTAATGTAATAAAAATTAAATATTAATATATCATAAAATCAATAAAAACAAGAACACTTCTGCTTTTTCTAAATTTTAAGATAGTTGTCAAACAATACTTATAGACAATGAAAGCAGTAATACTTTTGTGTATTTATTTTCATATTCAAACATGTAAATCTATGATTGTAATTAATCAAAATGTGATCCTAGAGGATGTGACGAGAAAACTGGCAAATGTTATCAACAATGGTTTAAGTTCAGAAAATCATAACATTTACCTGATATCCAACCACACTACGGATAATAGAGATTTTGCCGATTTGGTGATTGCTAATCTCCTTCATAACGTTTTCATACTTACATCAACCTATCAAAATTTATTTGATTTTAAAAATTTTGTTCAAAGAAAACCAAAATTCGTAATCGTGCCTGTAAATGAAGAAAATTTTTATTTTTGTGTCGCCAAAATTGCAGAAAACATTCACATCAAACGATCAAACTTACTCTTTGTAATCATGTTTGAAATGAAAAACATTGAGAATCTAGTGCAATATCAGAAACTTTTATTCCGTGAAGCAATCTATCATTTTGTATTTATATATAAACTAAAACTATTATCCGAAGTTCAACAGTCAACAACTAATTTCTACCGTCCGTCTATGATAGAAAATCTGATTAATTCAACGAACATAAATGAAATGTTTTACAATCATCATTTACATCGTTTTGGAATTCCAATAAGAGTTTCGCATTATGAAGATTATTATGAAGTATTCATGGTTGGGAATGAGCTGAAAGGCATCCGCTCATGGTTTTTGCAATTGTTGTGTGACAAACTCAACGTTACATATGAAATTCAACCAAATAAACTACCACCAGAACTTTTAATGTATTCTTTTATAGTAGAGGAAGCCAAACTGGAAAAATGCACTGCAGAGTTTTTAATGAATGAGCAAAAAAACATAGCCGAATTTCGACACCAAAATGTTACATCAACATATCCATACAAAGATTCAACGTTTGTTGTTCTAGTACCAAAAACAATAAAAGAATCTACGTTCTTCGAATCATTTAGCTCATTTACACCAGAATCAATTGTTCTTTATCTATGCTCGATTGTGGGACTTGCTGTTGTTTGGTATTATTTTAAACGTAGATTGAATCTTAACAGATCGATCACAATGATGAGTCTCGATTTATTCAAATCATCAATTATGGTTGGATTATGGCAAAAATTTGATTTTAAATTCGAAAAAGTAATTGTTATGGGAATTCTATGGATCAGTTTTACGTTTTCAACAACTTACCAAAATTTTATGATCACAAATTTAATAACTCCAAGTTATGAACCAGAAATTCATAAAATTGATGAACTCATAAAACTAAATAAATCAATTGTAAGTGCCGATCTTACCGATATCTTCGCATTTTGTAGGTACTATCGCTTTCGGTGTAAACAAAGAGTTACGCTTGGAGAAAATGAAACAATCTATCGAAAAGTGTTATCAAATAACTATCAAGATTATGTGTTTTTAATGAAAACAGAGGAAGCCGATACGTTTCTTAAATCAATTCATAATTTTCGTGGACGACACGAGCTATTTTATAAAATGAAACAAGTGAAATTAGTTAGTTCTGCATCGCTTCATTCGTCACTATGCCATCCATCAATTAATACTGTTTTACAGATTCTATCTCAACGATCATTTGAGAGCGGTCTTGAAAAGTATTGGAAAACCAAAACCTTACATGATTACTGGAAAAAAAATCTAACTAAGGTACCTGAACAAATTGAAGAAGAATTTGTATTCGAATTTGAAAATTTTGTGAATGTAGCAGCAGAAATACTTGTTTGGGGTTTTTGTACTAGTTTTATTGTTTTTATTGGGGAGTTATTGTTTCCTCAAAGAAAGAAAATTTATAGATCAATGTTGCGTAAATATCGTAAAGAAACTGAAACAATCTGGACTTTTATTAAAAATTATATTTTTTTTTTATTTTTAATATACCTTCGCCGGATAACTAAATTTTATACACAAACAAATAAAATTTCACTTGAAATCTCCCATCTTACAGAAAACTATTTATATTTTTGAAAGCAATATCGGAACACGAAAACTAAATGAATCAACGAAAAATATACAAATAAAATCAAAGCTTACATTAATAGCTGGTGTTGAATGTTGTCTTAAAAATTTTTTTTTTGCATTTCCGTTTACCTTTTTGTGATAACTCCCTTTATTATCAATTCCTGATCACAAATATTATGGGAAAAATGTTGGATAAAAAGAAGATGAGAGTCGCTGAACCCAAATATTTCTATGATTCGCTTATAATTTGTTCTGATCATAATTATTATTAAATTTTGCATCTGACTCAAGTGATAGCTGCTCTACTAACGCACATACTAACACGCATGTACAGATAAAAAAAAACGAAACGTTCAGATAACGTTAGTTTTTTCCTCAAAAAAAACTTAAACTTCCGATTTGATTTTAGATTCATATTTTTTTCATTATTTTCATTTTGATCACCAAATGATTTATTATTTTTTCTTCACTAAACTTCCCATCACATTGACCAACCAAAAAAATACTTTGATTTTATTGAACAACAACAAATTTTAATTTTTCTATATAAAACACATTTACATTTTTTCATTTACTTGTTTTCACATGGTAATAATATATTTGTTTTAATTAATTTAAATATTAAACTAAACATTTTAATTTTTAACGATGTACTCAACTGAGTTTAAAATTATACTAACTAAAAAAACTTAAAACCATTGTTACAAAAATAAATTAAATAAATAAATTTTATTCTTTATAACATTGTTTTTTTTCCAATTTCCAAAATTATACTGCCGCTTATTTTAAATCAAACTTTTTGTTTTTGATTTTTCTCTGACTTGAATTCTTCCACAAAGAGAAATAAATTAAAGATACAGTGGTATCTCTGTAATGAGTCCACCGTTACAAAGCCAGAAGAACCGAGGACAATGATGGGGGCTACATCATTATCCGCTGATTCTTCCTGGAAGGAGGACTCATCACAAAGGCACCACTGCACTCTCAACCCCCCCCCCCCCCATGAAAAAATTCAAATCAGAAAAAAAAATCAAAGGCTTTACCCCTAATTATTACTACAACTATTGATTCCTAATTATAAAATCTACTTATTTATTTTCAGATAAGCCGAAATCAAAAATATATTTAGTTATTAAAGTAACACCCCTAATGTAAATAATTATTTATTTTTGTATATTTAAAAATGAATTTATCTATTTGTTTATTTATTGGGTGTTACTTTCTATCTCAAAATATTTATTTATTTATTATAAAATTAAAATAAATAAAAATATTTAATTTAATATTTGATTCAATATCTGAATAAATTTTTATTTGCTTAGCCTATATTTAACTATTAAAACAAATATTCTATTTAATAAATTTTGATTATTTATATTTACAAAAATTATTTGTTTTATTTATTTTTTATTTTCTTATTTAATGCAGTAAAAAAAATCCTTATTTATTTTATTAAGTATAGCGACATAAATTTGACCTAAACATAATATTTACAAAACCTTATACTCTACAAATTATTATTTGTTTATTTATAATCAGACAAGAAATTTATTCGTTTAGATAAATTATCATCTATCTATAATTAAACAAAAACTTAGATTTATTTATTTACATAAATTTTTATTTATTTATTTATAATCAGATGAGATTTATCCATTTAGACAAATTGTCATCTGCTCATAATTAAATACTGGATTTATTTATTTAGCCAAATTATTATTTATTTATTTACAATTAAATAAAGAAGATTTATTTATTTAGACAAATTATTTTTTTATTTATTTATAACCAAATAAGATAAAGAAAATTATTTATTTACCTTATTTTTATTTCTATAAGATAAGAGATTCCCAAATCAACGCCAGGGGTTTTTGTTTCGGGGCCACGTGAAACAATCTGGACTTTTATTAAAAATTATATTTTTTTTTTATTTTTAATATACCTTCGCCGGATAACTAAATTTTATACACAAACAAATAAAATTTCACTTGAAATCTCCCATCTTACAGAAAACTATTTATATTTTTGAAAGCAATATCGGAACACGAAAACTAAATGAATCAACGAAAAATATACAAATAAAATCAAAGCTTACATTAATAGCTGGTGTTGAATGTTGTCTTAAAAATTTTTTTTTTGCATTTCCGTTTACCTTTTTGTGATAACTCCCTTTATTATCAATTCCTGATCACAAATATTATGGGAAAAATGTTGGATAAAAAGAAGATGAGAGTCGCTGAACCCAAATATTTCTATGATTCGCTTATAATTTGTTCTGATCATAATTATTATTAAATTTTGCATCTGACTCAAGTGATAGCTGCTCTACTAACGCACATACTAACACGCATGTACAGATAAAAAAAAACGAAACGTTCAGATAACGTTAGTTTTTTCCTCAAAAAAAACTTAAACTTCCGATTTGATTTTAGATTCATATTTTTTTCATTATTTTCATTTTGATCACCAAATGATTTATTATTTTTTCTTCACTAAACTTCCCATCACATTGACCAACCAAAAAAATACTTTGATTTTATTGAACAACAACAAATTTTAATTTTTCTATATAAAACACATTTACATTTTTTCATTTACTTGTTTTCACATGGTAATAATATATTTGTTTTAATTAATTTAAATATTAAACTAAACATTTTAATTTTTAACGATGTACTCAACTGAGTTTAAAATTATACTAACTAAAAAAACTTAAAACCATTGTTACAAAAATAAATTAAATAAATAAATTTTATTCTTTATAACATTGTTTTTTTTCCAATTTCCAAAATTATACTGCCGCTTATTTTAAATCAAACTTTTTGTTTTTGATTTTTCTCTGACTTGAATTCTTCCACAAAGAGAAATAAATTAAAGATACAGTGGTATCTCTGTAATGAGTCCACCGTTACAAAACCTAAAGCAGAAGTTAATTCGTTCCTGACAGACTTTATGCTACTTTAACCACATTCTGTGATGCAGTACCAGATTTTGATGAATTGCACCTTATTTATAATTGAACGACCAACTAAAACGATGTTTAAGCGAAGCTTTCTACTTGTTGTAGTTTATTTAATAGTTGCTTAAACGTCATGTATGGTGTTTTAAGAGACCCATACCCGATCAATCAGAATGTCAATTTTGACTGATGATAAAACTTCAAACATGTTTAAAATTTCATCATTCATAAAATTTGACCATTCATTAGTCATTCATTATCAGTCATATACATACACAGTCAGTCATGAATGATTGTGTTGATTGTTGATTGTCATTCAAAACTGATCGGTTATGGGCCCTTTTACACGTGTGAATAATAAATAAATAGTATCATACTCAGATTGAAAATTGATTTTTTTATAAAACTCTTAAGCCTGGTTTTGCGAGACTGTTTTCCTGTTGACAAAATAATGTCACCCAACAGAATTTCGATCAAAACTCTGTCGATTCATTTATAGTCCAAGAGGCGAGAAACAGAAAATTGCATGCATTTTCTAAAGGCTGATTTTTTAATATTATGTCACAAATGTTGAGCAAAGAAATAGTCTGCCGTCAGTCAGCTGGATTCGTTAGCGTTTGGAGTGGGTGTGACTTCAATTATGTAAAAAAACCATAGACTTTGCAACTACTTTCTAAAACCTGAAAATTAGTTTGAGAGCAGTATATTAATTAAAAATAAGTTTTATGACCATCAGTCACACAAATTCTGTAACCGAACGAACGCGTCAGTCACGCGTTGAAGTTGTAAAAAAACGGTACATCGTGCAAGGACTTTCTAAAATCTGAAATTTAGTATACAGGTGAAGAATATTACTATAATCACAAAAAATTTAGTCAGTCAGTTTAGTTCTGTAACAGATGCTGTCAGTTGCATATAAAAGGTTGCCCTTCTGTAATACTTTGCGCTCAATAAATATTAACATATATTCAATGAAGTTTCTTTTTTCAATGGATATTCGTTTTATTGTATGTATACATTGAAGCTGATCTACTCGATAAGAAGACGGTAACGACCATTAAAATATAGAATATTTAAAAATATATAATATTAAACTTAAATAACAAAATTAATAAAATCATGCATAGATTTTAATAAAGTTTATTTCAAAAAATTTCGTTTATTGTCTTGTGCATAGTACTTGCACGATGTACCGGTTTTTTTACAACTTCAACGCGTACAATGTTTTTCGACGACATTTTATTAATCGAAAAGCTGAAGTTTCTAGAATCTAGACTGTTACGATTGCATTTATTTAAACTTGTTGCTTATACAACGTACGGGTACAACAATATAATAATATAATTATAACAAACTTCATGCTTATAACTTCATATCTCACAACATTGTAATGTTGCCAGATTAACACATATAATGAACCTAACAATCTGGGCCATTTTACAAAATCCAAAATTTCAAACAATTCACTGATCACTGATTAGTAACCAAAAACCCCATATTTTAGTAAGTAATCAACACCGACATTGTTCCACAACGACCGGAAAACAAAACAGCAAACAATATTCCTTTCTAGAATATTCTTCCAATAGCTTCAGAAACTCCAACGGTCGGTTGTAGAAATTGCCAGAATAAACAAGGCGTCAAAAATAATACACAAGATATGTCTACTAAATAACAGTTAAAACTTTATAAACTGTATTTAAAAATAACTTATTCTATTTACTTAAACGGTGTTATGTTTCCGATACAGCTTTTCGTGTACAATTAATTTGCATTTAACATAATCACATTCCACTTAAACTTTACACTATCGCGGTCTAATCAACACTAAATTTTACAATATCGCAGTCTAATATAAAACTAATTTTCATCAATGAACGACACTTGGTCAATTATTGTCATATACTTATGTGTTTGCATATTTAGACAACATTTTGGTGAATTTTAATTATTCGGGATTTTTGTGAGCAATTGAACTCAAGTAACTAAGGAAGTAATTTGATTTTGTTTTATATAAAGGTATGGTAGGAATTAGCTCAGAAAAAAAACTGTTTTTCTCTTTTACCTGTTTCGGTTGGGATTTGAACTCTTAATTTTACCAATCAATGCCCGTGAGTTTAAATCTTTTGGCATAGTTCCAACCATATACCTTTGAATTGAAAAAATTCAAATTACTTCTTTAGTTACTTCAGTTTAATTGATCAGGTTTTATTATGATCCGGGCCGGATCAGGCTGTAATAAGGCAAACCCTAATAGGACATTTGCATCCAGTCCTTCTCAGAAATCATACCTGATTTTACTACTAGGTCACGCCGTATTTGTCCTGATCTGGCCCGGACTCCGAATACCTATCTCATCCCTAGAAGTAAATCCCGGACCAGGGCCGGATCAGAATCATATATGATTTTTCAATTAAGGTATGCTCTTTTTGTCCTGATCTGATTTTATATGAATAAATTTTATTTGGCTAAAATTCACTAGAGTAATATTTTATTAATATAATATTTTATTAATAGTACATATTTTGCAAAATTTCACATATATACTTTAGTTATCGATTTTTTAATTCACTAGATTTGAATATTGAAAATTTTGAATTATATATTAGAGACCTCCGTACAGACCTCCGTCTAATAATGTGCACCAATTTTATATCAAATTCCTCTACTTTTAGTCGCATCAAGAAGATCACTTTAAAAGATAAATTTTTTATTCTCCCTTGATATTTTTTTTATTTTCCAAAAAACAATTTTATATAGGGAAATATAAAGGGGCTGAAATCTCAAGGCTTTGAGATATCAAGACTTCGGTCTGTGTTAAAGATTTTGATATAGTTTTTGGCAAAAGGCTTTTATGAGGACATTGTTTTCAGTTTTGGGCAGCGAAGTATATTAAACATAAAAGTCTTTGTAAAAGTACAAGTACTGTGTAATTCGCTTATAATGACATTGAAAATGACATCAAAATCCGTCGTTACATCCGAATGTCGTAATATGCGAAGTGTTCAATTTTTTTTATCAGAAACAATTTAATGACAGTAGATAAGGTAGTAGATGTATCTGTAATTGTTGGAAACGAAAAATTTATGGTGTCTTCAGGTTCATTTTGAATGTCTTCTACACGTTAACGTATACGTTAATATTAGCTAAATTTGTAATATCGTCGACAGTATCTTTTAATGTGGGCTCTTCATCTGCGAATAAAAATTTATAGCCATGATAAAACAATCCAATTTTCATCACTCCTGACAGAAGTTGTTATCGACAGAAGTTGTTACTTGGCCTATCCGATTAGTGAAATATCATCATCAGCATCGTAACTCACAGTGTCTGTATCATCATCATCATCAATTTGCAAGAATTCGGTATGTCTAAATCAAATTGAAATACGACGTTTACTTACTAACACGATTTCTTGTTGTATAGCATCTACCAATTATAATGAGTTGTGCTTTGGTCATTTGCCATTTCTAACAATTTTTATTAAACAATTCTGTCGATAGTGATTTTAAAATATTTTATTACATCCTTATCCTTCGACTGAAGAGCAGAAGACGTGTTGAGTAGCATAAACACTAACTTAATAAATTTTAGATTTTTCAAGTAAATATATGAAGGGCAATTATCCAACAGTTAACTTTTTTTAACTCGGTGTCCCATTTTCTTAAAAATATTCAATAATATTAGAAGTCATCTAGGCCTTTGTATTTCCTGTATTGTCGAAAGGTAGAGCCTTAATGTTTCTAAAAAGCTGGGTGATCTACTTTTTCCTATCACAAGCCATTCATATTCGCTCTCAACTTACACATTTTTATTATTTAAATTTTTTTCTGAAGTCATTTTATAAAACACCTGTTTTTGCGACGTTGTAAATTTCATTTGCTTTGTAGCCATCGAGTATTTTTTCGACTACGCTGATTGTTAGCTATTAGTCACATGCACTTCCATCAACACTTGCTGACTCATCAAAAACCCCACTTTATGCTCCAAAGCACAATATATGTCTCTCATGGAAGCGAAAAGTTCAGCTTGCCGTACATTTGAATTTAGAATTTAACTGCGATCCAATTTCTTCTGTTTTCTTTTAAACCCGATATATTCACGATTAACTTTTACTATACATTAACGATCAGGCCTGAAAACACACGTTTTGAATAATGTAAAAGAAAAGTGATCTCCGTCGGAAATCGAACCCGGCATCCTTGAGTTACAAGGCTGGCGCCTTATCAACTGAGCTTAAACTGCGATGTAAAACTGCAATGTAAACCAAATCACCAAAATAAAAAAATGTCTAAAATGGAAAGACAGAGGATACAGACCACCAATTGATATTTAAATAAATCACAATTATTTTTACTCATATCTAAAAAAACGTTTTTATTTTTTAAATTATCGGTCGCAATAAACGAACAATCTGTACATCCATCTGTACAAATTTTACTGCAAAATTGGTCACTATATCAGAAATGTCGTAATAACCGAAGTCGTTTTAAGCGAATATTTTTACATAGGAACAAAGGCAAAACCAACCATTACTTTGATTTTATGACGCTAAAGGCGAAATGTCGTTATAAACGAAGCCGTTATAAGTGAATTTCACTGTACATCCTTTTCAAAATTCTAAAAATATTCCAAAAATTATAAAAGAATCAAAAATACAAACTTATTTTCCAACTGTTCCTGTTATTCAGAAGTCGTGAAATCTGGAGTAACACAAGAATTACTCTTTTTGTTAAAAAAACGACATTTATTCTGCAAGAACATGAACTTTCCAACTGTTCCTATAAGTTGGGCGGAGTTGAATCTAGATAGAACCATATTACATGTCCAATTTTTTTTTTTTTTTAATAAAATGTGTTGTGTAATAGGGTTTAGAATATGTGTCACAACAACACATAAATACCTTTTAAGACCTAGGTTTAGACCTGGGTCCCACAACAACTGGCGTTCTAAGGTGTAGATTAACGCTTTTTTTAAACATCTGTGGGTTGAAGCCACCTGAGACTAAGTGTTCCGGCAAACTATTCCATTTGTACGCAGTTCGGACAAAGAAGTCTCTCTGCGATCTGCCAGTATGACAGCGCGGGATCTTTACCGTTTCACTGGTTGCGGCAGCCGATTGCCGAGTGGAACGGGGGTAAGAATAAGTTTGAGGCATGATGCCGCTGATTTCATCTGAGCACTGCTGATGACGATATTTGTAAAAAACAACGAGGTCAGCAACAGTGCGACGATGTTGTAGGGAATCAAGTTTTGATGTCAAAGTTCGATCACCCACAATTCGTATAGCTCGCTTTTGAACAGAGTCCAAGAGGGCCAAGATGGAAACAGAGGCAGCACCCCAAACTTGACAGCAGTACTCCATACAGGGACGAATATAGGACTTATAAACATGGAGCAATTGGTATGGAGTGAAATTTTTTTGCATCTATTTAGGAGGCCGAGTTTTTTAGACGCGCTTTTTGCCATCGCCCATTACATGATCGTTCCAGAGTAGGTCATTTGAAACTGTGACACCCAATAAACGAATGTTTTTACATTCACCTATTGGTTCAATTACTTCGGTCTAAAAGACCTAAGTATTATATTCTCGAGCCAAAAGTGAAATTCTTACCCCCACTTTTTTTGGCATTTCTCGACTTTTTAGGACCTACTGATTTTAAAAAAGCAAAAAAAAAGTGTGCGTGTCTGCCGGCCGTCCGGCCGGCCTTCACAACCGACGAAATCTAGAAAACCGCTGGAGGGATTTCAAAAATTTTTATTTCTAAAAATAAGTATACTCAATGG
Source organism: Diogma glabrata (assembly GCA_963693315.1). Classification (NCBI taxonomy): domain Eukaryota; kingdom Metazoa; phylum Arthropoda; class Insecta; order Diptera; family Cylindrotomidae; genus Diogma; species Diogma glabrata. Next base: position 3,028,690 of record OY856186.1, on the reverse strand, counting down.
TAAGAGCTGAACGGACGATATGTTCGATAGCTGTCCCGGAAGTGTGTCAAAAAAACAAGGTAATTTGCATATTTTTGGCTTAAAAAACGTTCATTTTAAGTGATAACGAGTAGGAACATTGAATTCGGAGAAATCTTGATGGACGGGATTGGTATGTGAGACCAAAATCTAGATTATTGCATTATAAGTTTGTCAAAAAATTGTTGTCAAGTGTGTCAAAAGAATGATTTTAATTTTTTTACTTTTTGTTTGGAAAAAAATGAAATCAATAATTTGTTTGACATGAAATGTTATCGAAAATGAAATTGAACATGGAAATTTTTAATTTTGTTATAATTTTTTAATTATTTTTGGAATTTTGAAAAAAGTTTGTATTTTTGATTTTGTTATAATTTTTGGGATATTCTTAGAATTTTGGAAAAAGTTTGAGTTGTTGAATTATGAATTTTTGCAATATTTTCAAAATTTTGAAAAAAGTTTCAATCTTTGATTTTGTAATAATTTTTGGAATGTTTTTACAACTTTAAAAAAAGTTAAAATTTTTGATTTTATATCAAATATATCTAAATAAAATATATCAAACATAAAACTCTTTGTTAGAGAATAAGTATTTTTTATCGCTGGGGCGCTATTCCCGAACACATATTTGGCAATTTACAATATGTCAATTTCACCAAAATGCTTAACAACTTTGTACAAAAATAGTATTCTATAACCCAAATTTGTGTATTCTTATGATACAAACCCTAGCAACAAAATTATAACAAATTATTACAATAATTTGAAAAAATTCTTCGTTGGAGTGACGTGAATAATCCATAGTATCAAAATTTATATGTTTTTTCTGCATACACCTTATATTATTCAGAAGAATATCTCTTTAGGTAGATTTCATATAAAAATCTACCTATTGCAAATGTGCTTCATCTCGGAATTTCGAAAAAATTTTGGCGCGGCACTCTCACGGTCGCAATTTTCGACCTACCTCAAAAATATTTTCTGTATGTTGCGGCAAACAATATGTTGGACAAGTTCGCGAACTGGCCAAATCCGGATACCATTTAAGCGACTAGAGCCCTAAAAGTGAAATAATCTAAGGCGTTATAACGGCGGTTGAGTCATAATGTTGAAATAAAATTTATAAATACTAGGAGGGCCCGGCGTGCTTCGCTACGCTTATAAATAAAGTTTTTGCGTAGACATTTTGTTGACGTAGAAGCAATGATTTCAAAAAGTGGTAATGAGAAATGCTACCATATAATTTTTAATTTTTCTTTTTAAATATATGAATGAAAAATAATCAGAACTCTAGCTGATCAGTTCGGATATATGAAAAATTAGCGAAGCTTACTTGAAAACTTATTTGATCGCTAATTTTTCATATATCCGAACTGATCAGCTAGAGTTCTGATTATTTTTCATTCATATATTTAAAAAGAAAATTTAAAAATTATATGGTAGCATTTCTCATTACCACTTTTTGAAATCATTGCTTCTACGTCAACAAAATGTCTACGCAAAAACTTTATTTATAAGCGTAGCGAAGCACGCCGGGCCCTCCTAGTAAATAAAGAAGGTTTACCGAAATGTTGTACAATAGACATTGCATCCAAGTAATTTTGATACATAATAAATATATCAATATATATCAAAAATATGAAATAACTCAAATATCAAAATATCTCAAAAATCTTTATATCAATAAAAAACAAAATAATCGAAAAAATTTTAAAGCATTGTTTTAAAGCAAAAAGAAAGATGTATGTAAACTTATAATGCATATGTATAGAAAAAGTTTTCCGTATATAATAACTTTTTTATTTATGATCCGATTTGTTTGAATCCGGATCCGAATATAGGTTACACTAATATCAGTTAGCTGTGAAAATTTCAAATGAATCCATCTGCGAATAAAAAAGCCTAATGCTCCACAAAGTTTTAATCTAGCGTATTAATATATAAGATTGAATATTTGAACCTTTTTTGTTCGAATGACAACATTCCCGACTAGAAATTAGATCAGTATAGGGTCCGATCCGGATCAGGATTGCCTGAAGACTGGTCAGGGATGAATCAGGCCTCTTGATCCGGACATGATGAAAAATCGTCACGCCGTACAGGATCCGTACAGGATCCGTTTAAATGATCCATGCCGGATACATTTCAAAGATCCATTCCGGATCCATTTCAAAGATCCATTTCAAAGATCCATTCCGGATCCATTTCAAAGATCTATTCCGGATCTATCTTAGAGGGTCCGGTCTGCTCAAGAGATCCATACCAGATCCGTTCAAAGGTTTAGAATTAATTTTGTTCTTAAATAGTAATTTGACATTAAATAAATGAAAAAAATATTACAATTTTTCCTTAATTTTGTTCATAATTTCAAGTACACTTCAAATGCTTATAAATTTAAACACTCAGAAAAAAAAGATAGCTTATTTAACGTAAAGTATATGTAAATTTAACTGAAAATGGCGTACGAATTGAACTAAACAAAATTGACTAAGTAAAATCTACTTAAAAGCATGTAAAACATTTTGCGCTGTTATGCTACTATTATGCTACCATCTTGTCTCACCAAAAAAATGAAAAAAATTTAGTTTTTTGCAATTATTAATCGTTTTTTTATCAATTCAGGGTGAGAGAATTTTATACACGGCAATGGATTAACAGCGGTTAAGAAGGGCCCTGTAAAGATAAAATGATATTTATTATTAATATTTATTTTGGACTTAACCCGCATTCGATCCCCAGACATCTGTGTACAAGGCAGCAGCATTAACCATTCGTCTATCTAAATAATTATTTACATCAATTTATTTATGAATATTATGTTGATGCTTAAGTTTAGGACGTTCGAGGGTTCGATTCACAGACTGACCACTATTTATTTTTATTACATTTTTATTATTTTTTTAAAATAACATAAAAATGATTCCTTTTTATTCATAAAAATTCAATTTCACAGCATTTCAATTTAACGATACTGTAGTTATTTTAAAATTATATAGACCTAAACATTTCAAATTTATTCCGACAATAATAATAATGTAACTAAGGTAACTTAGAAATAACAATTATATATATGTCAAATTCTTTTTGCCAAAACATTGTTCTGACATTTTTTGCTCTCAGATCAATTTATTATTTGACATTACGTGTTAAAAAGTGAGTTTTCACCCTAAAAAGATAATTCAGTTATACCAAATAACGAATTTATTGTTTAATGAGCAATATTATATACAAAATGGATCAGGTAAAAAACTAAATTTGTATTATTATCCAACTTAGGACATCGGATAAGATGAGTTTTTTCGATCAGAAACTGATCGTATGACTGGATCACCGGATAAAGTACTGCACGCTGATCAGTAACTGATCAGATAGCCGGATCAAGGGAAACGGTACTGTACGCTGATCCGGAACTGATCAGATAGCCGAATCAAGGGAAACGGTACTGTACGCTGATCCGGAACTGATCAGATGGCCGGATCAAGGGAAACGGTACTGCAAGCTGATCAGTAACTGATCAGATAGCCGGATCAAGGGAAACGGTACTGTATGCTGATCCGGAACTGATCAGATAGCCGGATCAAGGGAAACGGTACTGTACACTGATCCAAAACTGATCAGATGGCCGGATCAAGGGAAACGGTACTGTACGCTGATCAGGAACTGATCAGATGGCCGGATCAAGGGAAACGGTACTGTACGCTGATCAGGAACTGATCAGATAGCCGTATTACGGAAAATCTGATCCGGATCTGATCATAATCCGGGTTCCCTGAACTAATTTCCAGTCGGGTTGGCGTTCAGGGTTCCTGAAAAATCAGCTGTTTTAAAAATTTACTAAACTTTGTTGTCCTTGATCTAGATGAAAATGGCCAAGCTCACATTTAAAAACTTTTGTACATAAATCGTTTCAAAATAAAAAAAAAATTGTTCAAGTTCAGACCCTGGGGCTGTTAAAACGAAAACAAGCGCAAACGGCCATGCTTTCATTATTTTTGAGTTTATTTTGTTTAAACTAATACTATATTTTAGATAAACTTTTCAAATATAACCTCAGAGATTTTCAGCCTTCTAACCCAATGCAATTAGCATTATACTAACCTAATGCAAGCCACTCTCACGCCATTACAACAACAAATCTCATAAAAATATCCCATAGAAATATTAAATAAATTTTTTTGTTTCTTTTTTTTGAGTTTTTTTTTTGGCAAAAATTTAAAAATATTAAAACAAAGCTGAGTTATTATTGTTTTGAATAAGGAATATTTTTTTAGGAAATTTGGAATATTTGGAAGTGGTTTCGTTGAAATAAATATATGTATATTGATTACACGTTTTCAAAAGTTTTGCTAAATTGATAGATATTTGTATTATTTGAAGTGTATAAGTTGTTTGATAATTTTTGATTATAAATGTACAAGTGGTAGAATTGTAGTTGTGACGTAGTTAGAACGTTAATCCACCAAAGGATTTAATATGTTATTAAGTAGTTTTAATCAAATTAAACAAAACTGTTCCGAAATTGCATTGATAAAGTACTTTCCGTTTATGTATTTAGTTTGGTTGGTTTGATAATTTTTTGGATTATTCTGTTTCTACTTCAATTTTTTATTTAAACTAATCTGACACATCCAATTCGATTTGTACACAAAGCTGTCTGGTCCCGAAATCTACCTATTTCTAGTGGATATACCTTCGCTGCCCAAAACTAAAAACAATGTCCTCATAAAAGTTTTTTGCCGAAAACTGTATAAAAATCCTTAACCCAGACCGAAGTCTTGATATCTCAGAGCTGTGAGATTTCAGCCCCTTCATATTTTCATATTCAATTACATTTCATGTCATACAAATAATTAATTTTATTTAACAAATGTTTCTACGCGGTAATGTTTCCCATTTTATGTTTCTCAAAAAAATTGGTTAAAAAAATAAATGAAAATCTTTTGATCCACATACCGTTAAATGTGTTTGACATATACTAACACAATAATCAAGGTCCTGGTCGCATATACTAACACAATAATCAAGCTCCTGGTCTCACATACCAATGCTGACCATCAAGATTTCTCCAAATTCAAGGTTACTACTCATTATCACTTAAAATGAAAATTTCGCCGTAGAATAGAATGACGGAAATGAAACTTCAATAAATAATAACAGAATCCGTATGGCAAAATAACATTTTTTAAATTTTTTTAAGAGAATTCCCTCTCTTTTTATTTTATAAAAGTCTAAATTTAACTATAAGAACAGAAACCGAAAACGGTCATCGTAAATAGTAAAGTTATTAGTTTCGATAAAAAGAGCGTGATAGAATTTTAAAACCGTATTCATTCAATAAAATGACTGTAACTCACTCAATTTTTAAAATTTTGACATAAAATTTTATACACATACAGTAGAAAAGTTGGCTAAGAATATCCACCAGAAAAACTGGCTCTAAGCTAGTAACCGACAAAGCTAATTGACAAGGCTAATTGACAAAGCTTACGTAAACCCTTAAATTTGAACAGAGTTCAAATATCTTTAAACAAACTTAATTGAAACAACCAACCATAATGAAGCTAAATCCATACACATACTTGGATTATTTATTCAATTTATAGTACACAATTCATAAATCAAAGTCTAAAAGTTTTCCGCAACTAGAATCCGGAAACCAAGTTCTACCACCACGAATTGAAACCATGTCTTCGACTAATTTTGTAAACTGGAATGATGCATCATATAAATATTCAACACCATCTATCAACTGCTTTAGTAATTTAAATGTTGGCAAACAATTATTTTGCAAAAATTTTAGTTGTGCTGCAGGTATATTATTTTTGTTCTTTGGCGTTGGAATTGGAAGACCTAGTTCCTTTAAATCTCTTGCCTGTAAGAATTTTAAAAATTAAAAATATGTTTAGAACTTGTCAAATCTCAACTAGGTTTACTTCAGCATATCTTTCTTTATAATAATATTCAACTTTTCGTTTTGCAATATCAAACGGTTTTGCAAAATATGAAAGGTGTGAAGAATTAACCATTAATGCTCTAAGAAGCTTTTTATGCTCTATATTATTAAAATGAAATGCTTCGTTTTCGAATATATAATTGAGTTTAATTCTATTTTTTGTTGATAGTTTTTCGTCTGTTGACAAAATACCATCTTCAATTATACGAACAAGTTTTGTGTAATCGTTTTGATTGCAATTAGAAAAAGCTCCAGAAATATTCATAATTTCAATTGTCAACCAAGCGCATTGGTGTTGCATACATGCATCATCATATAGCTTAGAAAGTGGATGTTTTGATTGAATAAGAAAAAAGTTTGAATGACCGTGATGATCAATCGCATGACACAACGAGGCTATAAGCAATCCTGCTATTTCTATTCTATCAAACCGATGAATATTATTTTTCATCATTAAATACATCGAATGCATTGTTGATAAACCATGCTCTAAACAATGAAAATACTCGCCACGATAACATCTTTGAATTAATGAGAAAAAATTCAAAATCTTATTTGATTCAAAAAGTTGTGGATCAGTTATTTGTTTAAGTATGAAATATGCTACACTCATAATTTTATTCTTGTCATGTTCATCCTCTGAATACCAAGCAAAACTAAAATTTTAAATAATTTTTATGATAACAAATTAAATTCATAATTACGTTTTCTAATACCTGTCAAAATTTTCTGGCGGTTCTTCTAAATAATGCTGAGTATGTAAGATATTAAAGCTATTATTCATTTCACGTGCCAGAGTATTACGAATTACTTTATTAAAATTATTCTGCATAAAATTAAATTTTTCCGAATTAAAAAAATTATAGTAATTTTATAATTATATCTTACATTACGCTCGATTTTTTCATCCATTTTAACTCCATGCAACAGTAAAGAAAAATACGCAGAAAAAGTTTTCAGCAGTTCTTCGTCTTGTTTTGAAAAAGCACTTTCATTGTTGGTTTTATTAAAAAATTGAATTACTCCTAAAATGTCACGCTTATCACAAATCGGAATGCAAATGATAGATCTTGTCGGTGTCCCAGCTCGTCGATCAAATTGAATATCATAACTTTTTTGAGCGAGTGGATTAATAGAATTTATAATTGATTGAGTTTGTATACATTTTGAAGCATATCCGCGACTGTGATGTAGACTAGGACAAAAAATCAAATCAGAATATCGAACTTATAGTAAATTAACATAGAAAGAAACAAATTTACCGTATTTTAGGTTTAAGAACCAATTCCGTTTCTATACCTGTCTCTACTTCCTCATAGACGTCTACTGATAAGTTATGTGTATTTTGAATTATATAAACCATTCCTCTTTCCGCAAATATTGATTCTTTGGCAATAGCCTAAGTGGAAGTAGATCGTAAATAAATTTGTTAAAACTGAAAATCGATTATCATTTACCAAAAACTTAAGCATCACTTCTTTTATTGAAACTTCACAACTGTAGTATTCCGAAGCTAGTTTTACAACTTTGTTATGTAAATTTAATTCAACTTGTAATATCTTTGTTTCGTTGTATTGTTTGTAAGCGATTCCAAGCCATCCCAGTGTTGTAATAGCAAACTGTAGGTGATCATTTTCATAATCATTGGGATCATAACGATATGCCTCCAATACCGCTAATAATTCATTTTCCGACATAATTGGAATACAGAATATCGCTTTGATTGGATTTTCTTTTCTTGTGAACATACTAATTAGTTCTGGAAATCTATCGTCACTTTGAGCAAAGGCATTTAATAAAACTATCTCTCGGGTAAATGCAACGTAGGCTGCTAAGGTAGTACCCTCTTGAATAGGTCTTCTATATTCAGATTTTGTCGCATCATGATTTTTGTCTAGAAGTGAAAGGTAAATTTCGTTTGCTGCATTATCCGCTATATAAATTTTAACACCTGCAAAAAGACAAATATTAAATATATTATAAAATATCAAGCGTTATAATATTTCAATCGTTATACTTAATATCGTTATAGCTCTTTACTATACCTCATATCGTTATACCTGATATTGTTATTCCTTATATTGTTATGCCTCATATCGTTATACCTCATATCAATATGCCTCATCGTTATACCTCATATCGTTATACCTTATCGTTATACCTCAAATCGTTATACCTTATCGTTATACATCATATCGTTATACATCATATCGTTATGCCTCATATCGTTATACCTCATATCGTTATGCCTCATATCGTTATACCTCATCGTTATACCGTATATCGTTATAACTTATACCTCATATCGTTATACGTCATAACTCATATCGTTATACATCATATCGTTATACCTCATATCGTTATACCTCATATCGATATGTCTCTTCGTTATACCTCATATCAATATACATCATCGTTGTAGCTCATATCGTTATTCCTAATCGTTATACCTCTTATCGTTATACCTCACATCGTTATGCCTCGTATCGTTATACCTCATATTCTTATACCGGTGTTGATTATGCAAAAAAATTGAGACATAGTTAACGTTTACAGTAGAGTAGTTCGTATGTTGTGGAATGGAGAAACTTCAATATTAATCACAAAGCTCAGACTTTAGTGCTTGGTTGATTGGGTGAAGTATATTAGCTTTGTAAAAGCAGAGATGGCATATTAAAAATTAAAGAAAATGATTCAGGATCTGTAGCCTGCATATAAATGAAATAAATACAGACAAATTAAAAACTTTGTGGTATCGCGCCTTTGTTAACATTGCTTGGTCTTTCTTTGTTAATATCGCTTGCTATTTATCCTTAACTGATGTCATGCTAACACTCATTTTGTGTATGCTATTGGCAATATTTGCCTAAAAGTTTTTTAAACAAACTAAACATATCACAACTAATAAGAAGCACAAAAACGTATACTTACCATCACTTTGCGTTGCATGTTTCACAACATCTTTAACTTTATGTAAAACATCCACAACGTTAAATTGTTCTGGTATGGAAAATAAATCTGGATCTTTAATTTTATAATTTTCAGCTTTAGCAAGACGCTCCATATTACATTGATTAATAATTATTGGTGTAATATAATCTTGTAGTTTGGTACTATTAAATTTTCCATATGGTTGCATATAAGGTGTTGACGTATACTCTAGTTCGTTTAAATCTGTTGGGATTTTTTTAAAAGACATTTCGGTTCTAAAGATAACGTTAAACCGTGAATGATTGTAAAAATAAATAATATATTTGTTCTTCAAATAAAAATATGTACTAAAATAAATAATTCAAATCGACACCAGTTTGCTAGGATTGAATTATATTATATTGTTACGTTTTTCTAACCTTACTTCGAATTGGCCTAATACTAGGCTCGTTCCATTGAACATCAAACTTACTCAAATGTGCTTTGATCTACTCTACCTCGAACAAGTTGTGTAGTTAATGAAAAGCAGTTTATTTTTAGATTTTATTTAGATCGATTATAATCATGTTTTAGTATTTTTAATAATAAAACGGACCAGTCAGATCTAAGACTGTGTTCCAACTTCCAATCCTTGCTATTGAGTACCAAAAATTCTAAATTGTACTAAAACTGTCAAATTCGCAATTACTTCGGTCTGAAAGACCTAAGTATTACATTCATGAACCAAAAGTGAAATTCTTACCCCCACTTTTTTTGGCATTTCTCGACGTTTAAGAACCTACTGATTCTAATAAAGTAAAAAAAAAATGTATGTCTGTCTGCCGGCCGTTCGTTCGTCATTACCTACGAAATCTAAAAAACCGCTAAAGGGATTTCAAATTTTTTTTTTCTAAAATTAGGTATACTCAAGGGACAGGTCCGAAACGACGCTGTGTTTGATAACTGTACCGGAAGTGTGTCAAAAAATCATTATGTGGGTCAAAAATAGAAAAATTTTCATATTTTTGGCTTAAAAAACGTTCATTTTAAGTGACTGCGAGTAGGAACATTGAATTTGGAGAAATCTTGATGGTAGGGATTTGTATGTGAGGCCAAAATATAGGTTATTGCATTATAAGTTTGTCAAAAAAATTATGTCAAGTGTGTCAAAAAATGGTTTCATTTATTTTTTTAGCCAATTTTGTGGAAAAAAAATTTTGCTGTTCTTATGACGTAAATGTAATTGAAAATGAAATTGGACATAGAAAATTTTGAATTTGTTATAGTTTTTGAAATATTTTTGGAATTTTGAAAAAAGTTTGTTTTATTGATTTTGTAATAATTTTTGCAATGTTTTTAGAATTTTGGGAAAAGTTTGAATTTTTAAGAATTTTTGGAATATTATTGGGATTTAGAAAAAGTTTAAATATTTGGTTTTATTCTAATTTTTGGAATATTTTTGGAATTTTGAAAACAGTTTTAATTTTTGATATTGTTATAATTTTTGCAATATTTTTAGAATTTTGGAAAAAGTTTGAATTTTATTATAATTTTTTGAATTTTGAAAAAAGTTAGTATTTTTGATTTTGTAATAATTTAACAATATTTTTAGAATTTTGAATAAAGGTTTTTGTCTTTGATTTTGTTATAATTATTAGAATATTTTTAGAGTTTTGAAAAAAGTTTGATTTTATTTAATTTTTGCAAATTTTTGGAATTTTGAAAGAAACATGAATTTGTGATTTTCTAATATTTTCTCGAAACGCTAGATGGGAGCTTTTGAGTAGTTTACTGATTGAATCTTCTTTTCACTAAATTATGTTAATTTATGATCTAAGGTAAACGTCCATAATGTGGATCGTTGTACCAATTGTGGATCGTCTAACAGAAATTTGCTCAAAATAAGAAAAATGATGGGTGTTCAAATATTTAGATTATCAAGAAATATAAATTCAAGTCCAATATTGCCTGTGTCAGATTTTGAGCATGATAAAATACTTACAAACATTAGTTTTATCACTTAGATATTCACTGCGTCGGCAGTACAAAATACAAAACAGTCAAATTGACATTTTGTTAATTTTTTCTTAAGGAACGTGCCTTACTAAAATAAGCTTTTAAGACTGTGTAATATAACTTAGTGTTTTTTTATTTTTACGGCTAAGTAGGTATATATACAATTTATCATAAAAAATCTTTATTTTCAAAAAAAAAAATTAATCAAGGTCAAATTATGAGTAGGTTCACATTATGTACATCGTATTTTCGATCTTGCCCAATTGTGGATCGGTGCGATCCAATTTAAGTTCAAATCCTCGCAATTTTTTATTCGAATTTACTATTACAAAAAAATCAGTAAAATTAAAACTTTAATTACAGTTAATACCAGACTAGACGTATTTTCAACCTGAGCGAATTCGGATCTAGGTTTTTCTAAATATATTTCTTATTTTTTGAAAATGAATTTGTTGAAACGCTTAACTGAATTTACTATTCGATAGGCGTGTTTTTTGAGAAAATTCGCATTAAACTAAACAAAAAAGTGTAGGTCCAACTAAGGCCAGCTTGTTTCTGGTGGTATTTGTAATTAAAAATAATTGATATGTCAGGTTTTTTTAACTAAGCTTTAGAAAGAACTCAATGTTTAAAAATCGCATCGATGTCTCTAATGTGGACCGCGCGATCCGAATTAGGAACTTGTATAAAATTCTTTTGTACCGAATGAAGATCTTGGTTAAAATTAATTTTTTGTATTTTGTTGATGAAAGGAAAATGCGTTTTAGACGTTGTAAAGAATGGAATGACCGTTCATACAGTCAGTAAACTAAGGCAGAACCACATTATATAACCACCTAAAAAATCTAAACGCTGATAAAAAGAAGGCGCAACAAGTATTTTTTCAAAACTGCAAGAGATTACTCGTTACCTAGAATAGCCATATGCCCAAATAATGTTGCATTCAAGTCTCACTTGCATTGGAATTTCTCATTCCATTCAAGTTTCACTTGCATAAGAATTTCTCATAATAGGTCGCTCCGCGGTACAAAAAAATAAAATCTAAAAGAGTGACACAATATTTAGTAAATATTCGTGCACAAGAAGCCCAAACTATATTATGAAAATGGTTCCCCGAAGTCAACATACATTTGAAACGAATTCCCTATTCATGATCATTCTGAACTGAAGTAATTTTTAACGCCATGTCATGTTGGTCCTAAAATCATTTTCATCATAGTGATCGCTCTCCTACCGAATTCAACGTCTATGTTACAACCGATGAATGTTGCTTACTTGCATTAAATAAACCAACTGTTTCTGAATTTTTCAATTACTCAATTACTTCTCTAAATTTTCAATTACTTTTCAATAGCTTTCTAGTTGACGACGTTAAATTAACATGCTGACCATAATATTTTGCTGACCAGTACCACAATACGACATATATCGAAACTCGTTTGAGTGCGGAAAAGTGAGTTATTTCCGCACTGATTTTTCATTTCCGCACTGCTGCCAATTTAAAAGACGAAACGGTGCGTTTGTGTTGGTAAACATTTTTATTAATAAAGTAGAAATGAATGAAAAAATTACTTTTTACCAAAGTAGAAAGAGCAATTATGCAAGTTATTGAATGAATATCCTCCAGGAATCGGTGGTTGTGGCAAAGGCTCTCCAACCACTTTCAAGTTTGTTCGGCTTGTTTGACTCGAAATTATTGTAACAGTTGTACCGGCTGAAACATTGCCATTTTCAATGATTGATGCACTGGATTGAGCAGTAGTTGATGAGGTCGTTGAAACGTTATCAGCTCTAAAAATTTTCGAGCCCATGATGCTGTCAGCAATTTTACGTTTGTTGTTGAGCGAATGTTGGATGTATATTTCTGTAACCTTATCAGACTCCCAACCACCATGTTGGTTAATTGTAGTTAAATTCACACCCGAATCTGCCAACAAGGAGGCAGACGATCGACGGAAGCAATAACCAGTGTACTCACCCGGTGACGAAAGATTCAAGAAAATTGCAATTGTCTTCGGATAGCCTCCAATCGTGTTAATACCGATCGGCTGTTTGATGCATTTGCCTTTACGAAAACCCGAGAAGAATCTGTCGGTGATAACACCATGAGGACGTAGTCCTGAATACATCTTGAAAATATCAACCGAATTTACGTTCCGATCACTTCCTTCGTTGATGACAAATTGTCGAATGATTTTGGTTTTCGTTTTCGATACGTTAATTTTAATGCCATTGTCCATGTATTCGACATCCTTTACGTTCAAATTCAACAATTCGCTTCGTCGGCAAGCACCATAGACACCGACAATAAGGGCCACCTTAAAATTGTGAGGTTAGGAAAATGAAACAAAAAAATTATCAGCAAATTTTACCTTCGTAGCCAAATAAACATCGTCGGGAGCGTCCTTCAGGAATTTGTAGATTTCTTCAATGGTGAAGATTCTTAATTTCTTCGTAAAATAATTGTCATTTTTACGCTTCAAAAGAACTCGAAAATTGTTGAATTTTGAGATATCAATGTTGTCCTCCACGTTCAACGTGGATTTTAACATTGAGTAAATGCTCCATGTAGTTGACGATTGGAATTGTTTCATCTCGGTATCGAAATAAGCAAGCAACTTATTTTCCTCAATCACTTTAATTTTTTTTCACAGCACTATTTTTTGAACGCTCGATTCGTTTTTTCGTATTTTACTTTGGATATTACCGGCAATAAACCGGCAATAAACCGCTGCTCCTTCCCAAATCGGAATCCTCCCCTGAGCTCATTTTTTGCAGTTTCTTAATAAAATACACGCGAAATGAAAACACGTTTGTAATGTGGGAACAGTCAAGAACAAATGACGTTTTTTTCTTGCATATAACCCAAATTGCATATTGTCAAGGCATTGTTGATCGATCAATACTTCGCGTAGTTTTTTTGTAGTGATTTTTTGTAATTTTTTTTTATTTTTTGTCTATTGTGGTATACTTAAGTGCAGAAAACGTTGTATGCAACTCGTTTTGAAATGAATAATTTTCAGCACACGTCCTAATTTTCAATACTCGTTTCGCTCGTATTGAAAACATAGGACTAGTCATGAAAAAATCTTCATTTCAAAACTTGTAGCACAAACTACTATTTTGTACTTGCAAATACTTAACCGCATAAATGACGGCAAATTCAAATCTTGCGTGTATTTCAGGATATCCTTTAAAAAAATGAACAATTTTTTCCCATAAAATTTTTTGTTTTTGTGCAACAAATAGAGAATCTCTAATGAGATCCACATTTGGGACAGCTAACGATCCGCTTTAGGGAATACAATTTTGTAAGACGATCCACATTAAGGACATTGCAATTAAATAATGTTTTGCTAAATTCTGAACAATTCGCATATAATTTACCAGTTATTTTCAACTAAATTCAGAAAATATTATACAAACTTAGTAATGGGAAGCAAATTTGTATTTTTATAAATACACATTTTACTGTAGGAACTTTCAAAACCTTAAGACGAAAAAAACGATCCGCAATTGGGACATTTACCTTATTATAATTTTCCGTCAACTTATTGATGTTTCGTGTTAGTTTTGTAATAAATTTCTAAACAGAGATTAAAAAATACTTGTACTTTAACAAAGAGTTATGTTTGATATACATCGCTGCCCAAAACTAAAAACCATGGCCTCATAAAAGTTTTTTGCCGAACACTATATCAAAATCCTTAACCCAGACCGAAGTCTTGATATCTCAGAACTGTGAGATTTCAGCCCCTCTATATTTTCATCGTTCCAATTCAAATATATTCTAAATTGACATTATACGGTCTGTTCGCCGAGGAGATGTCAATGTAAAATATTGAGTTGGTATAGAGCAATTCCACGTCACCGCAACAGCATTTTTTCTAGCATCCAGACTGATCCCCTTTGATTTCGATAAAATTTTATACACAGATAGCCAATGACAAAATAAAAATACCATTTCTTTCGAAAAACGAAATTTCGTTCTGGTGATGACACAGGGTGGCGGCAAAGTTTTACGGGTTGGCGAAACATTAGTATCTTTGGCTACCGATTGCTAACGATTGACTAAACAGATTTAAGTCATTTATAACTCATTAGAAAGGTAATTGATAGACCTTATAAAAAAATTATTTAAAATTTTTAAGTAATTTTTTAAAACTGTCTTAAACTTAAATAATATTTTCAAAGATGGCGTTGTTGAGGGTACCCTCACTTTTACCACATTTTTTTTGCCAGAAAAAAAATGTTTAACTAATTCTTAATCTAAATCGAAACTTCCCCAATGGCATGATTTCTCGTTTTGAAAATAAAATTCTTACAAAATTTTAATTTCCGTTTTTTAAATTTTTTTTAAACAATGCAGTCTATTCTATTTAATTAAAACCACCTGAATTCTCGCTTTATAGAAATTTAATTATTTCAAGGATGCAAGTTAAGTATTTGAGGGTGTGGATGCTTTTCACATAATTTACCTTTTCTCCCATTTCTACCTATCGGAAATTAATTATAAATGAATGTACCTGATATATATTAAAACTCATGCTGAGAAGTAAATAGTGACAAAAATTATGTGAAATAAAATGCATGTTGTATAGAATTCATATAATAAATAACTTTTTATTTTTATTCTAAGTTGTGTAAATAAAAAAAAAATGTTACAGAATTTAAATTATTCCTAGTAAAAAAATTTTTTTTCATATTTTTAGTTTTGCATTTTTTGGGGAAACTAGTGCAACGTGCACTTGTGCACGTGCACCAAAATTCGTTTTTTAACTTGAAAGAAAGGGAATTGAATTTACCACAGACTCCGGATCCAACTATTCATGTCTTTGTTAAGCCTAGCACACTATAGGTAATATAATCTCAGACCAGGTTAAGATTGTTGTACAAAACAGAACTTGTTGCCTCTGGAATGCTGATGGCTTGATGAATGATTTATTGTATACTAATGGTTGCACATTACCAGGTGATTTGCACTTTGCAGTTTCAAATATCAAAATATAACTTGTTGTGCCTAAACAGGTGCATTTCATCAACGCCGGCCACAGGATATGTCTGACTTCCACATTGAGATTCCGATTCCCTTTAATAATTAACAAATAGGGCAGCTACAACATTTTAGTCTTTTTAAATATGCAAAGTGCAAACTACTTAATTGATTGATATTAATATTGTTCTTAAATTATGTAATAATTACAGAAAAAACAGCTTGTTACTCTATCCGACATCTTATATTTTTATATAGCTATTAAATTAATTATTTTAACAATCGTAACGGTATCGACCACAAATAAATGTTTATTGAAAATCTAAACCAGAATCACATCACTTTAAGAGTTTTCTTTAGTCGAGCGAGAAAACCAATATTATTTGTGTTTGTTTTTTTTTTATTTCATTTGTTTAATTTTGCAAAATTTCACATATTAGAGGTACCAATAATAATATTTCAACAATATTTATCCATAATAGTTTCAACTGGTTTTAAGTTGTCTTATTTCTTATTTGTCTTACTTCTTTTCTTTGTTATCTTGGTCAATTTTTAAGTTTTTATTTTTAGTTTATTCACCCAAAAAATCTCCACTTTAAAATCTATGAAAAATACATCATGACACACATTTTCTATGTGAATTCAAATAACTTTTTCCATTGGATTTACAGAGAAGATCTTAATCTAATTTTCTGACTTCTTCGCGATCGACTGACTTTTTCATCTACTTTAGTACTCGTATATATCTCAATACAAATGATGAATACAGTTCATATGAAAAACGAGATAGCAATATAAGAGAAAAAAAGAATGCAAACGGGGTTAGAAAAGTAAGTAAAGAAAAACGATAAGTTATGATTAGTTAACGATTAGTTACGATTTCACTTCACTCAATCTCCGTATTAGGAGATCTAACAGGATAAACAAAGGATAATAATCATCAAATAAATGGCAAAGCCTTATTTCTACTCATCCAGTTTACGGAGTCGTGAATGCTCTCAAAAAATTGAATAATTATTAATTCAACGATGCGATGCCTTCCAAAATTATAAAAATTCTTTACAAGTTTCTATGCAACGAAACTTTTTAGTTCCCCTTTATTTTACTCCGTCTAAGTTTACCTTTTCTCATTCCTTAGTTAATCTTTAAGTCTTTCCTTTTATTTTTTTTTATTTGCAAAACAACAGTGATAATAATATGCAATGATACGTTCTGAATACAAAATTACTATTTAAAGAACTAAATGTAATAATAGTGAAAACAAAGTATTTGTTGGAGGGCCACTTCAGATTGAGATTGCAGAAAACAAAAAAAAATTAAGAATTTTAAGAGAGGAAATGAAAAGAAAATGAGTTTAGTTTTTCTATTTTGCTTCTGTTGAAGAAGTTTGTTTGATTTCTGTGTGAATTATTTATAAAAAATGTCAATTGATTCGTCTTGAAATCAGAGTTTATTAAGGAATTTTGTTAGAAGAACTGAATTACTTGAAATACATCTAAGCAATTATGTTTTCACTATAGAAAATGGAGTAAAATTAAGCAAACCAAGTTACTCGGACAAAATAACACTGGTTAAACCAAAGGATGCAGATTTTTTTTCCCAAAATGGAAAACAAAATGTTTCTGGAAAATAAATATTCATTAACTTTCGTTTTGAATAAAATCAATTCGTGTTAAGTTTACTTAGAAACAAACTAAAGGTCACAGAACAAAACTTTGAACTGTGATCTTTAACATTTGTCAAAATTCTCAATCAGATTTAAATTTCTTATCTTTTATATTATCATAAATTTAACCTTAACTATATAAGTAATTTAAAATACTTATACCCATACCATTGTTAATTTTTTTTATGTCGAAAATCTAAATCAAAACATAAAACAAAAGTTTAGGATCACTTTCGTAAAATTATTCTAATCGAAGTTTCAGAATAGGATTTTCGATGTAAACCAAAAATGATGTTTGTCCCTTTTTTTTTCTTGGAAATTTTGGATTAATCCAACGGCATTTATTTTAATTTCTTTTGAAATATTTATAAAAATGAAATCTTTTTAAATATAAATATTTATCGTAGATTTAGACTTCGGAAACATATGCCTAATGTAAGATTTAATAAAGTGTCACAATTATTTTCGGGACAATTTGATAGGTTGATTTGAAATAAGTGAAAAGCTTATGAGGAATAAATATTTATAATATTCTAATAATCTTTAGTAATATGCTGGTATTATTTTCTCCTTTTTTCTCTTATTTAGGAGTGTAGGGCGTTTACTAGACTGAACCATCTAATTCAGTTGTTTCGCTTCATGACAAAGACAGTGTCACGCAAAAAGAGACGTTTTCACCACTTGTTGAGCAATCTAATATTTCTTAAACCCACCCTAAAACAGTTTTTTTTGTGAATAAAACACGAGGGTTTTTTTTAAGTAAAAATAACACGTGCCGCTAAATCATCGATTTTTTAAAAATTTTTTTTAAATCTCTATGAAATATGCAGATTTATGCAAACATTTTTATAGGAAATTTAATTCTCTACAAAAAAGGTCCTGCTGATTTTTTGCCTAAAACGTATATTTGTGATGATATTTTGAAAAAACTTGTAACTCGTGTTTTCGTTTTCGTAACATAAATAAAAGGACGAAAAAGTACAATTTTCATCATTTGCATTATAGGAAAACCCCCTATATTCTTCAAAGACGCCATATGCAAAAAACAATGAAGATTGCCATATGCATAAAATTGGGCTGGTGTTTTTGATTAAATTTTTTTGAATTTTTTTTATATAAAGTTGTATTTTTCAAGATGATCTTAAATATTTTTTGAATTTATTTAGATTGATTTTTAATTTCAAAAACGTGTTACGATTTTTCACGATTTTTTCTGTGCTAAAAAATGAAACAGGCTTATAATATTGGGGGTTTTGATATGGAATAAAAAGAATAAAACTATAATCATGAAACGAAAAAAACAAAATTAGTACTTTTCCCGCGGTAGGGTCTGTGGTAGTATCGGTTATTAATTACGGTTCTTACTTAAAAAAAATTCTCTTGTTTTTTCACGAAAAAGAATTTCTGAGAAAGTTCGTCTCGGAGCTTCTGAGAAAATTTGTCTCGCAAAAATTCCTTACCTGCGTGGGTTATGTCCTGATAATTTTAATCCTCAAAATTTTAAAATCAGTGTTCATAAATTTCTAAAGGAAACGTAATTTAGGGTCCTGGTCTTAGTTGGCATGGTATCATCGGCTATTTAGGGATGTTAATCTATAATTCATTATAATTAACACTAAACATGCCAAACTTTCATGGGTTAACCGCTAACTTCACAACAGCTCTGGAAACAAAATGTTCTGGATATATATAGTGAGCTAATATTCATGAAAAACTTTAGTTAATGGTTAACCGATGTTATAGATTTCGGGTGGTTCTAATTCTAACATTCCAACAAACATAAATTCTGTAGTGCCAGAAAAATTAAAAAAAATTTTAACGACAATGACAACCCGAAAGTTGGGATGCACAACTGATGTGAACCAAACTAAATGCTTGAACCAAATGTACCAAGTTTCATTCAATTCGATTATCAAGTACAGGTGCTATTGAGATTTTAAAAAAATCAGCTGCTTGGGGACCCTCCACATATTTGGATCTTTTTTCCAAGGGTCATCAAAATTCATTCACGAACGAATGTATGCTCCCAAAAAACATTAAAAATGGTGACACAATAAACAGGTAATAAGTTCTTTTTCATTTATGTCTCCATATACATGAATGCTCCCAAGTCCCAAAGTTCCAAACTTTAAAATCTAAGTGTAAAAAGTCAGCAGTTGTATGGTGGATCCCCATTCCCCACCACTTTCATCAATGTGTCCCAAAAGATGATAATTATCTTCTCACACTAATTGAAATCTTTTTCATAAGTTTCATCACAATCACTTCATTATTGTAGGCTGTAGTCTGCATAATAGACCGAGAGCCCGCGACGGCCAGACCTTCGTGATTTTATAAAAGCTGAAAGTTTTTCTGCACATACCCCCTACTCAGGTTTTTTTTTTTTTTTTTTTTTTATTCTATGTTAGGCATGTTTAGTGTTAACCAATATAGATCAACGTCTCTGAATATCCGAAGATACCATGCTAACTAAGGAACTAGGGCTTGAAAGTATTATTCAATTTTCTTTGAGGAATTTATTAATGTTGATCTTAAAGTTTTGAGGATTAAAATTATCAGGAAAGACCCACGCCGGTAAGGCATTCCAGAGATGAGAAACTCTGTTAAAAAAATCGCGTTGAAAAGCGACAGTTCTACACCTAGTCACTCGAACCGTAAAAGGATGGGCTGATGTTGATGCTCTAGTGAAACGCGCAAAGTTTGCTGGTTCAGGCAAAATCGATTTGATCTCCGCAGACGTCCGTTCGTCCATAATATACTTGTAGAATACCGTCAAATCAGCGACGTCTCTTCTATGTTGCAAGGAATCAAGCTCGTTAGTAAGAGTCGAGTTGCCGATCAATTTAACAGCTCTCCGCTGTACAGAATCAAGACATTTCAAACTACTTATGTAAGCTCCTCCCCATATGTGAGAACAATACTCCATGCAGGGACGAATAAATGATTTATATATTAAAAGAAGCTGCTCGCTATTAAAAACCTTACGACAACGACCCAAAAATCCTAATTTTTGAACAGCGTTCTTTGCTAGGCTAAAAATATGAGAATTCCATTTCATACTATTTTCAATCTCAACTCCTAGAAGTTTAATAGATTCTTTCTCTTCAAGATTATTTGAATCAAACTTTAATAAAAATGGATTAGGTGTTGATAACCTAGAAAAATGGCAAACTTGAGTTTTACTTGTGTTGAATTCAACACTGTTAGCAACTCCCCAATCTAAGATGGTTTTTAAATCAATATTTAATGAGTCTATCAAGTTTGATCTAGCGATATTAAGATTTGATGGTGCATACAAATTTGGCATTTCATGTGACGCATGAAGTGTGCTATCATCAGCAAAACTATGGATGGGATTAACTGTTGAACCTAGCAAGTCATTAATATAGAGAAGAAAAAGAGTAGGTGATAAAGCGGAACCTTGAGGAACACCAGCGTTAGTTGAAAAGATATTCGATGAAACACCATCAACATTGACCTGAAATTTGCGCTCGGAAATAAAGCTTTGTAACCAAGAAATAAGTTGCTCATCTAAGCCGTAGCATCTCAATTTGCAAATAAGATTGTTGTGCCATACTTTGTCAAACGCTTTGGCAATATCAAGTGCGACGCCAAAGGTCTCACCATGGTTTTCAAACGACTTGTTCCAGATATGCGTGACAAAAGAGAGTAAATCTCCCGTCGCTCTTCCTTTACGGAATCCGTATTGTCTTTCATTAAGTAATTTTGACGACTCTAAGAAGCTCATAATATTAAAATTAACATATTTCTCAAATACTTTAGAAACAACCGACAAAATTGATATAGGTCTGTAGTTTCTTGGATCCGTTTTAGCGCCCTTCTTTGGAACTGGTTGTACACTAGCCATTTTCCATATATCAGGAAAAATCCCTTTCTTATATGACAAATAGAAAATTTTAGTTAGGATTGGTGCTAACTCTTTAGCAAAAGTTTTAAGGATAATTGGAGGAATTCTATCAGGTCCAGATGCCTTATTAGTATTGATTTGTAAGAGCATTTTCCGAATGACATTTTTACGAAAAATAATCCGCCCCATTTTGTTAGAAACTCTAGGAATTGGTATAGGTAGAAAATTGGGTTCTACTAATGTAGAATTTAACGAAAAACAGTTACCTAATAAATTAGCCTTTTCTTTGGGGTCAATAATAGGTATATCTCTATCAATAAGAGGAGGTATAGAAGACTTACAAAAATTTCCTTGAACAGCCTTGGCGGTTTTATAAAAATTTCGTGAACCAGTAGGGTGCTCAGCAAATTTATTAGCTTTTTTCCTAATAAATAGATGTTTCTCTGTATCTATTAATTTTCTACATAAATTTCTTTCTATTCGGTATAATCTAAGGTTTTCATCAGACTTGTTTTGAATAAACTTTTGAAAAGCCTTTTTTTTAATTTTTATTGCTTTTTTGCATTTACTTGAAAACCATCGATCAACCTTCGGAACAATCAAACTATTTGGAACAAACCTACTCATACCCATTAGTATTATTTTTGAAAAATTAGAAGCAACAATGTTTGGATCTTGGCTGGAAAGACAATTGCGTTTCCAGGGAAACCATTTAAAGAAATCTCTAAGTCCCTGCCAATTTGCAGCTTTATAATCCCAAACAAGACGAGGATTAGCTTTAAACTGTTTAGGTACTTGTATATTTAAATGTGTGGAGATCAAATTATGATCTGATCCACCCAAAGGCTCTGATACTTTAAATTGAACCAACGTAGGGTCATTTATCAAAAACAAATCGAGCAAGTTACTTTTTTGGCCAAGAATGTCAGGAACTCTGGTAGGCTGATCTATTATCTGAGTGAAATTATGATAAAGAGCAAAAAGTTCAGCTTCTTTACCTAATTCATCAGTTTTAGAGCTGTGTGTAAGCCATTCTTTATTATGAACATTGAAATCACCAAGAACTATAATTTTAGCGTTAGGATATACAGTCAACCTATCTATCTTTTCAGATAGGTCATGAAATAAATTTATGTTCTCCGGTGAGTTGGGTGAGCGATACAATCCAAAGACAAAAAGAGTTTGATTAGAGCAGGTAATCTTAAGGGAAACCATATTGTGAAATTTTGAATTTAATTCAAAATTATTTATTCTCACATATGGTACAGAATTTCTAATAAACGCACAAACACCATGCTTAAAGTAGAAAGAAGATTCAAGCTCATAGTTAGGACAAACATATTTAGTTTTGTCCAACGATACAGCTCTCGCGCTGATAATCGTTTCCGTTAAAAAAAGAATATCAGGCTTAAGATTCTCAAGATAAAGGTGAACTGCATTAAGATTGACGTTCAACCCTCTTATATTAGCAAAATTGATAGACAATTTCGACATTTTAAATTATAGTTAAATTTAAAAATAAATCTGAAAACAATCCTCAAAAAAATTCCAACTAAAACCAAACAAAAGATCAAAAATGATATCTAAATTGACAATTCTACCAGCTGGACAACTTGAAACTATGTCTAAGTTTAACTGTCGAAATTGCCAATTCAAACAATGGATAATAAATTAATGGTTCGACATAAGAGATTGAAGCATTGAAGCAAACAGATTAAACCAAACCAAAAACAACGATTAAGGATTAAAAGGAGACCGTGAAAGTTCTTATCTCTTAAAAGTAGTATAGTAAGTATAACTGTGAAATTGCAATTGAAGTTTGGGTTAATTTTGTCTTACACTTAACAAATTAAATTTAAAATGAAATACAATGTAAAATAATTGTACCTACAGCACAGTCGTTGCTGTTAATTTAGTATTAACAAAATATTAAAAAAAAATTACTAAATAAATTGTAAAACTTATCTTAATTTCCTCCTGAACCATCGGTAAGGTAAAAATTTTAGATATATTATCGTTTTTCCTAAATTTTCTTCAAATTTTGTTCTTAAGTTAATTATTTCTAATTTTGTAATTTTCTTACCTAAAAATAAAAAAGATAAATAGTGTTAATTAGTAAAAATTAAAATTTATTGATATTAAAGTAATAAATATAAAAGAAATAAATATAAAAGAAATTTAATTATTATTTTTTTGCCAAATTTCTTATATTCGAAAATAATACACAGCCGATAATCTCAGCCAATAATCCTGTGCTCATTGTTCAACATATGTTGTGCTCGTTGTACATATCAATTTATTTATCAAATCTCAAATTTTTTATAATCTTAAATCACAAAAAAATTTAAAATTCAACACTGATAAATGATTGCAGAAATATTTACAAGAAAAAAAAAACAAGGAAATCAAAAATCTAGATAGAAATTTAATCAATTGGAAAACTAGAAAAATACAAAAAAGATTTAAACTTAATTTTTCTATTTTACGTTTTTCTTGTGCTTTTTCGTTTCGACTATCATCTAATATGCATGACTTACATATGTAATATTTAAATAAATGAAAATGGAAAAATGTAAAAAAAATTAAAGGAATTTTTGTTTTTTATTTCTGTCACATTAGTCCTTTTTTTTTGTGTTTTCTTGTATATTTTGCTATTTATTTCTCGTTTTTCGTCTTTCAATTTACAATAAACATAAGGAGAAGAAAAATCAAAATAAAATAAATGTGAATTGAATCGAAAAGAAAACATTTTTCTTATTTTTAGACAGATTTCAAATAATTTATATATTATTTTTTTTTTTTATATGTTCAGATAACATAAGACAATGAAATTAAATTAATAGGGATAGCTGCTTAAGTATTTATAAAGTAAGGAGATTAAGTAACGTAGGAACGATTAGCGACATATGAAGTTTGGATCATAGGGGCTTTGGCAGGGAGCAGGTTCCAAAGGGGCCTCCAAAGTTTCGTGAAAGTATAAAAGCTAATTTTTTTATATATTCTTCGGGATAGTATTAGAAGTCACGTCACCCATTGCCAGACACTTACTATAGTGGAGACCCCCTGCCAGACACCCTTAAACTTTAAAGTTTAAGGCTGTCTGGCAGGGGGTTTCCACGATAGTAAGTGTCTGGCAATGGGTGAAGTGACATCTAATACTATCCCGAAGAATATATAAAAAAAATTAGCTTTTATACTTTCACGAAACTTTGGAGGCCTTTTGGAACCTGCTCCCTGCCAAAGCCACTATGATCCAAACTTCATATGTCACTAATCGTTCCTACCTGAGTAGGAGGTATGCGCAGAGAAATTTTCAGCTTTTATAAAATAACGAAGGTCTGGCCGTCACGGGGTCTTAGTCTATAAAGACACTGAAAAAAATTCAAAAAATTACAACAAAATTTTTTTTTACCGGAAGTGAAAAACCGGAAGTTGGGATGCAGAACTGTTGTGAACCAAACTAAATGCTTATGTACCAAGTTTCATCCAATTCGAGTATCAGGAGCAGATGTTATTGAGCTTTCAAAGTTGTTCCTTTCAAAATTAGTTTTTATGTTCATATATTTCTATTCCAATCTATCTAGATGTTGTTCTTTTCTTTATGTAATATGGTTAAATTTGTGTTGATATTGGTGTATTTGTGTTTTTTTATTTTTAAATGTTGGGCATATCTGGATTTTGGATCACTTTTATTAATTTCGCTGGTGTGTTCAATAAATCTTTTTGTGAAGGACCGCACCGTTTGGTTTTCTTTAAATGAATTACTCGAAACACTTTTGTTTGATTTTCCAAGTCCTAATGCTAGAAACTTTTGTGAGCAGTAATGACTGAAATTGTGACCTGACCTACCTACATAAATTGTACTACCGTTAATCGTTTGACAGATATACATCACGAGCAAATTTTTGAATATTCAATAAACTTTTTATTAATAAGGTAAAAAACTTTATTTTGTTAAACGATATAAATCATTACAATCAACACGCCATTTTTAACATAACCACAACAACATGTCATAAAGTTGTTTTCAATTATTGTTTATAAATGAGTGCGTTCATTAATTAATAATGGTAGTTAACTATAGTTATTCTAACAGAAAATTGGAAAGATATTGAACAGCAAAAAGTCCTGTGCTCATTGTTCAACATATGTTGTGCTCGTTGTACATATCAATTTATTTATCAAATCTCAAATTTTTTATAATCTTAAATCACAAAAAAATTTAAAATTCAACACTGATAAATGATTGCAGAAATATTTACAAGAAAAAAAAAACAAGGAAATCAAAAATCTAGATAGAAATTTAATCAATTGGAAAACTAGAAAAATACAAAAAAGATTTAAACTTAATTTTTCTATTTTACGTTTTTCTTGTGCTTTTTCGTTTCGACTATCATCTAATATGCATGACTTACATATGTAATATTTAAATAAATGAAAATGGAAAAATGTAAAAAAAATTAAAGGAATTTTTGTTTTTTATTTCTGTCACATTAGTCCTTTTTTTTTGTGTTTTCTTGTATATTTTGCTATTTATTTCTCGTTTTTCGTCTTTCAATTTACAATAAACATAAGGAGAAGAAAAATCAAAATAAAATAAATGTGAATTGAATCGAAAAGAAAACATTTTTCTTATTTTTAGACAGATTTCAAATAATTTATATATTATTTTTTTTTTTTATATGTTCAGATAACATAAGACAATGAAATTAAATTAATAGGGATAGCTGCTTAAGTATTTATAAAGTAAGGAGATTAAGTAACGTTGTATGTCGTAAATGGTTTCTTTGTTATTTTATAACCGTTTTGAAGTATTTATTTATGTGTTTGGATTATATATTTATAGCTATGATCACATCATATATTAGTTGTGTGTGTTTGCTGTATGATTTTAATAGCCTAGGTCAAAGCTTTGGAACATAAATAGTTAAGTTATAATAGTTAATAATATAATATAATTTATAAAATAATTATTAATAGTTTTTGAATATTTTGTTTTTACAATAGTATAAATTATTCTTTTTCTAAGCATTCAGACAATTTTAATATTATTCATATAGTTGCGTCTGCGTATATGGCTCTAGTACAACTTCTACACAATTTTAACTGACTTTTCAAGCAAACTCGCAGAGATTTCTCTAAAGTTGGACAAAATCTCGAACCAGCATTATAATTCTTAGACATCAAATTTTAAAAATATATATTACTTTTTTGGAACGAGAACTGTTAAGTAATTTAACTAGAAATTTTTTTTTTAAAAATAGCAGTTGTAACGTAACATAAGTACAATTCATAGAACCATTACACACACAAAAAAATTAAAATAGACTAAAAAAACCAATAGCTCAAATATAAAATTATGTCAACTGTCAAAAGTTCGATCAATATTTGGTGTTAACATACGTCAATACAATTTAACCCCAATATAAATCAAAATTACTCAACGCAGTAATATCAATAACAATAATAACCGTCATTTGAGACACTTTAATTTAATATTTATTAAGGACCATAAGTATGAAAACAAACCAGCTTTTCCCTTCAAGTGACCATCTGGTGCTATAATGATTATTATATATTCTTCTATTTTATTGAATTAAAATATATAAAAAAGTTTTGTCTATTCAAGAGAAATATATAAAAGATTTGAATGATTTTTTTTTCAGATGAACAAGCTTTTTTGTGCTTTTTTTTATTTTATTTGAAATCCAAATCCAAATAAGTGAAGCAAATAAAAGAAAATATTTTTTATGTTTCGGGATTTTCAGTATATGATTCTGATTATAACAGATAGATATTTGAATATTTGATAAAATTGAGGTTATTGGAAAAAGAAACAGTAAACATGATGAATGCTGTAAAGGAGATTGATTTAATCTAAGTTTATATTTGTGGGGTTGTTGTTAGATTGAAGGAATTTTAATTTTAAATTGTTTGAGAGTAAAACGTTTAAGATTATAAATAAATTTTATCATCAAAATATTTGTTATTTTGTTACCTTAAATAACATAAAATTAGCATATTTCCTCATTCCAACAAATATTTAAACATCAAAGCATTTTCTATTTTGAAAATTTTCCTTTTACAAAAATTAGTCAGATTCAAACTAGTTTTTTGAGTAGAAAAAGAAAATCTAATATAAACATAACAAAAATGTCATTTTCAAAATAATGCGAAAAAATTAAAAAAAAAAAAAAATAATTTAAATAAGCAAACATTTTCCAAAACAAAATTTAAAAGTTTAAAAAAAAATAAACAAACATTCTTTGTTGTATGTTTTTAATTTTTTTTTAGTTTCTAAATTTTAGTTTTTCTTTGTTTTTTTTTTTTATAAAAATATGTTGATATTTTGTTTTCCATCTAGTTTTTCTTTTTTGGAATTTTTTTTAGTTGTAAGAGAATGAGATGAAAGTATTTTAAAAATGAATTAGTTGTTTCTGAATGTATTTGAATAATTTAAAAAAAGAAACATTTTGTGGTGGGTTGATAAATAGTTTTCTTATAGGAAGCAAACTGGCAAAACACGATCTATCAGTGCTATTTAACGGCACTGTCATTAAATACAATCAACAGCCAAAGTACTTGGGCATCACTCTCGATAGAACTCTTTCTTTTAAACTCCACCTAGAGACGTCAAAATAGCTTAAAACGAGAAACAATATATTGCAAACTGGCAGGCTCGACATGGGGTGCTACGCCAGCTACCCTCCGCACAACTGCTTTAAGTCTGGTTTACTCAGTGGCTGAGTACGGCGCACCAGTCTAGTTGAATAGCACACATACTCAAAAAGTTGACTGCCAGCTACATGCCACGATGCTTACTATAAGTGGTACTATCAGGTCCATTCCTTTACCTTGGCTCCCTGTGTTAAACAATATAGCTCCACCAGCACCCAGATGCTCACATGCGCTCATGTGTGAACATAAAAAGGTAACCAACAACATAACGTTACCCTTGCACAAATATTACGGTGACCACACTCGTTGTTGATTCAAGTCAAGAAAGCCTCCATACAAAACTGCCAGCAACCTGCTGGCAACTAATTTTAATATCTTGGATGCCTGGGACACCTCCTGCAATCATTACAACACCTTTCCTTTCTATTACTAACCCGACTTCTACCCAACCTGGTTTCAATCTGCCACGTCATACCTAGACTACACTAAACCGAATAAGAACGAATCATGGACGTTGTGCTGATTCTTTCTACAAGTGAGGCATTTCAAAGTCTCCACAATGTGACTGCGGAGCTCCACAACAAACCATAAAACACATTGCAACTGTGTGTCAAATTATTGAAACTATGACAAAAGAAGGTAAAACAGAAAAAAAATGAAAACAAAATATTAAAAAAACTATAATAATTGGCAAAATATTCAATGAATTCGGTTTCAGCATATAAGAAGTCTTAGCTAGAAAAAAGTCATGTGTCAAAAATAAAAACCAAGTCATCAGGAATATTGAAAAAGTATGAAAAATTGTCGAACTTGAATAAATTAAAGAAATTTGGCTCGCTCAGCTTTCATCGAGTAGACTGGTTGAGCCCAATTATGTTTTTTGAATCATCCGTTTTAATTACCTCTATTTTATTTAAAGACGGAGAATTGGTTTGAGCAATATTATTTTTTTGAATCTCAGCATTTTTTCTCTTAAACAATTGTTTATATGATGACCCGATTTTTCTCAGTTTGCACAATTTATATTGAAATGGCGAATTGATTTGTCTATCAAAATTTTCTGAATCAAGATTTGATATTCTTTTTTCAGAAGACACTTGTACAAATTTTAATTTATAACAAGTATTCGCTAAATGGCCAAGTTTTTCGCAAAGTTGGCATTTTACCAATGCTAAATCATAATGTCGGTTGAAAAATGATGCTTCTTCGCAAGCTTTAGACTGGGTTCCAATTAGCTGCTAAATTGTACTAAACTGCTAAATCTAAATTTAGTTTTACAAAACAACCGAATTTTAATTCAAATTAATATAATCAAGTTGTCAGATATTGTTTAACGTATGAATTTCTTCCAAATTATTTAGAAACAAAATATTGATTTAGTCAAATAAAATAGTTGACTAAATTGATTTAGCACGTTTAGTACAATTTAGCATCAATTGGAACGCAGTCTTAGTAATAGATTCCTTAAGCGTTTTACAATTGATTGATTTAACTAACATTCGAATATTGGAGTTTAATCCTTCTTGAAATGCCATTAATGCTGTTTGACCGTTTAACAGTTCAACAGTTTTCTTCGAATCTTTACCTGCTTCCATAATACACAATTCATTTAATTGTGCTAAAAGAATCTGTATTCTACTACCATATGATTTCAATGTTTCATTATGTTTTTGTTTAACTGTAAAATTTTAAGTTTGGATTTAATTTCTGTAAACCTGTTTATTGAATCGTTTTTTAGACCCGTCCAACTATCATATTCCAAATGTTTAACGGTTTCATCGTATGCAATACCAGCCAATAACTTTTTCATTAATTGTAAAAATTTTTTATGTTGATTAATATGTAGTTCATCAAACACTAAATTACTACATTGAATAAATTGATGCAGTTGGGAAGGAGTTCCATCAAATAGAGAAATTAGTTTCAAAGCTTCCGATATGTTTAAATTTGTCATATATGGAAAATTTTCGTTTACTTCCGCCGTTTCTTTTCTTTCAGCGTTAAAAAGAAAAATAGAAGTTTGATGCTTTTTCAATGGTGTTTCCTCTTCTTGGTTTTAGTAAATTGTCAGATTGGTTGTTTTCGTCATCAATCATTTGGAAAAACAATTAATTTATGTTCATAAGAACAAGATCAATAATCACTGACTTTAATTGTTTTAAACTCTGACCGTTATATAACAAAAAAAACAAATCTTAACAAAAAATATTGCGACGCTGATGCATAGGCTGACTTCACCACAACTATGGAAACATAGTGTTCTGGATATATAATAAGGTAATATCCATCAAATACTTTAATTAAAAGCTAACCGATATTGTAAAGTTTGCGTAGTTCTAATTATAAAAGTATTAAAGAAAGCAGTAGTATCCCAACAAACATAAATTCTGTTGTACGAGAAAAAGTAAAAAAAAAATTTAGCCGGAAGTGACAAACCGGAAGTTGGGATGCAGAACTGTTGTGAACCGTACTAAATGTTTATGTACCAAGTTTCATCTAATTCGATTATCAGATACAGATGTTATTATGCTTCCAAAAAAGCAGGTACTCGGCGGACCCCTTACCACTTTGTTCAATATCGCTAAAAAATCTAGTCAGTTCCTTGCCATACATATTTGCATCTTTTTCCAAAGTGTCACCAAAATTCATTTACGAACGAATGTTGTATGCTCCCAACAAACATTGAAACAATAAGGTGTTCGGGAGGCCCCATACCACTTATCCCAATATTGTCCAAAAATTCGGGCTTTATTGAAGGTATGACTATATATATAGAAAGAGGCCATCATTATCTTTCTAAAACTACCACTAACTCAATTTTTTCAAAAATGGACTTACACCACTTTAAAAAAAAACGGTTCATATTTTACCTACTTAATTTGAATATCTCAACCATAGATTTTTATTTAAATGTATTTCTGAATATACCAAAACAAATTTAGATTAATTGATTTTAGAATTATAATTTACTAGAAGGAAATTTTGAACAGATTTAAATTTTAACTAAGATTTTTGTGAGCAATTAAACCCATGTAAGATAATTTGAATTTTTCAATTCGTTAGCGTGTTTTCGTTTTTCCAGAATACACTGTTTAGTTGGTTTATGAAAATCTAATAGTGTTTCGTGCTTTTAATATTACTTACTAATATTACATATATAGATATAATGATGCTGAGTATCACAAAAAAAAAGACAAAAAAGAGGATGTTATGGCGTATTCTTAACATATTCGAAACTTTACGACTGCTACACACCATCGACTTACATCCACATCATTGTACAAAAATCTCTTTATAAAATAAACAAAAATATTACTAAAAAATTTGAGTTTCAAGCAAAATACCACCCAAAGGTACAAAAATTGTTTGATGAGTTAAAGATTTAACAAAAACAAAAGAAGAATCATCATTGTTTTTCGGTGTTTTCATAAAGTTTTTTTTGTATAATTTTAAAAATTCTGTAAAATATTTCAAATTCTTCCAGTTTTCTCAAACGTAAAGTAATAAATTGCCTTTAAACATTTCTTACCTATTTACCAGACTTACAACTTTATGCTTTGATTTAACTTTGAATGAGACAAAGCATCTTTCAGAAAGGTGAGCATTACGTAGTATTAAAACAAAAAAGGATGGAAAGGTCATATGTCTAAATTTCGCTGGCTTTTAATTTAAAAAGCAGTTGGTTGTTTAGTAAGATGACTCCTTGGTTGTATATTACTTCGGTTTGAAAAACTTAAGGATGTAATACTGGCTAATAATAGCCAAAACTGAAATTCTTACTCACATTTCTTTGGCATTTCTCGACATTTTAGGACCTACTGATTCTAAAAAAGCAAAAGAAAAATGTATTGTTCGTCACAACTGTCGTTACAACGAAAACCTCTGGAGCGAAAACCGCTAGAGCGATTTCAAAAATGTTTGCATTTGAAAATAGGCTAACTTAATGGTAGGAGCTGAAACGATGTGTTCGATAACTACCCAAGGTGTGTGAAAAAATCATCAAATGTGTGTTAAAAGAATGATTTTCATTTATTTTTTTGAGAAACATAAAATGGGAAACATTTTCGATTAGAAAAATTTGTCAAATAAAATTAAATATTTGTATGACCTGAAATGTAATTGAACATGAAATTGGGCATGGAATATGGTTCTATACAGTTTTAATTTCCCCCAACTTATAGGAACAGGTGCAAAATATCAAGTTGTTGCAGATTAATTCTTTGTGTAATTCCAGATTCCACGACTTCTGAATAACAGGAACAGTTGGATTTTTGATTATGTTAAAATTTTTGTAATATTTTTGGAATTTTGAAAAAAGTTTCAATGTTTTTGATTTTGTAATAATTTTTGGAATATTTGTAGAATTTTTACTTCGGTCTGAAAGACCTAAGTATTACATTCATCAGCCAACAGTGAAATTTTTACCCCACTTTTTTGGCATTTCCCGACGTTTTAGGTCATAAAGATTTCAAAAAAGCAAGAAAAAATGTATATCTGTCTGCCTGCCGGCCGGCTGTCACAACCGACGAAATCTAGAAAACCGCTGAAAGGATTTTAAAAATTTTGATTTCTAAAAATAGGTATACTCAATGGTAAGAGCCGAAAGTACGATGTGTTCGATAGTTGTACCGATGTGTGTCAAAAAAATCGTCAAGTGTGTCAAAACAAGGAAATATGCATATGTTTTGCTTAAAAAACGTCCATTTTAAGTGATAATGAGTAGTAACGGGACTGGTATGTGAGACCAAAAACTAGATTATTGCATTATAAGTTTGTCAAAAAAATAATGTCAAGCGTGTCAAAAAATGATTTCATTGATTTTTTTAGCCAATTTTTTGGGGAAAAAAATGTAGCTGTTTTTATGACGTACATGTAATTGAAAATGAAATTGGACATGGAAATTTTTTAATTTGTTATAGTTTTTGAATATTTTTGGAATTTTGAAAAAAGTTTGTATTTTTGATTTTGTAATAATTTTTGCAATATTTTTAGAATTTTTGTAATATTTTTGGAATTTTGATTTTATTATAATTTTTGGAATTTTGAAAAAAGTTTCAATTTTTGATTTTGTAATAATTTTTGAAATATTTTTAGAAATTTGAAAAAAGTTTGATTTTATTATAATTTTTACAAAATTTTTGGAATTTTGAAAGAAATATGAATTTGTAATTTTGAAATATTTTCTCGAAACGCTAAATGGAAAGGTTTTTGAGTAGTTTGCTGATTGTATAATCTTTTTGCTAAATTATGTTAATTTATGATCTGTTATAATTTTCCGACAACGTATTGATGTTTCGTGTTGGTTTTGTAATACAGATCTAAACAGAGATAAAAAATACTTGTACTTTAACAAAAAGTTATGTTTGATATACATCGATGCTCAAAACTAAAAACCTTGTCCTCATAAAAGTTTTTGCCGAAAACTATATCAAAATCTTTAAACCAGACCGAGGTCATCTCTGAGCTTGAGATTTCAGCCCCTCCATATTTTTCTTTAATATTTTTATTCCTCTTGAAAATGGTTGAATTAAACCGAAATTAATCGAGATATTTTTATTAATTAATTTATGTAAATAAATATTAATAAATAAAATAAAATAATTTTTTGTTATCTAAAACAATGAGTATTTTTAAAATTTAATATTATTAAATACTTAATACATATTATTATTATGTTTCGCCAAGTAGTGTTTTCCGCTTCTATACAATATATATAAAATTAATTATTTGTATGACATGAAATTTTATTATTATTATAAAGAGTTATGCCATTATAAGTTTGTCAAAAAAATAATGTCAAGTGTGTCAAAAGAATGATTTTCATTTATGTTTTTAGAAAAAAATAAAACTAGTTATTTGTACGAAATGAAATGTAATGAACATGAAATTATAATTATTGAGAATTTTATTGCATTATTAGTTTGTCTAAAAAATATTGTCAAGCGTGTCAAAAAAAAATTTAATTTATTTTTTTAGGCCAATTTTTTGAAAAAAAAAAAAATTTAGCTGTTTTTATGACGTAAATGTAATTAAAAATGAAATTGGACATGGAAGTTTTTGAATTTGTTATAGTTTTTGAAATGTTTTTGGAATTTTGAAAAAAGTTTGTATTTTTGATTTTGTTATAATTTTTGCAATATTTTTAGAATGTTGGAAAAAATAGAGTTTTTGAATTTGTGAATTTTATATACATTTTTAGAATTTGAAAAAAGTTTCAATTTTTGAGTAAGAATTTTTGGAATATTTTTAGAATTTTGAAGAATTTAAAATTTTTGATTTTATTATAACTTTTGGAATTTTGATAAAAGTTTCAATTTTTGATATTGTTATAATTTTTGCAATATTTTTAGAATTTTGGAAAAAGTTTGAATTTTCAAGAATTTTTGGAATAATTAAGAATGAATTTGAATTTGAATTTTTAAGAATTCTTAATATTATTAGAATTTAGAAAATGTTTAAGTACTTGATTTTATTCTAATTTTTGGAATATTTTTGGAATTTTGAAAAAAGTTTCAATTTTAGATTTTGTTATCATTTTTGCAATATTTTTAGAATTTTTGAAAAAAGTTTGATTTTATTTAATTTTTACAATATTTTTTGAATTTTGAAAGAAATATGAATTTGTGATTTTGTAATATTTTCTTGAAACGCTAAATGGAGAGGGTAGTTTGCTGATTGTATCATCTTTTCACTAAATTATGTTAATTTATGATCTGTTTTTCCGGTGTTTTCCGGTGACACACAGTGGGATTTTTTGTGCAATAAGTAATTTTTTCGACACATAAAATTTAAAAATGTAATGATGCAGTTTTGTAGAAAATTGATTCAGTATGAAGAATCCATAAATTGTATCCCAAACAAACGTTTATTTGTCTTTGAAATAATGAAGTAAAGTCACATGTAAATTTTGGTCCAAAATATTAAAAACTGTTTATGCACTTCTATAGTGTTTGTACGCAAGATAACTTTATTACTCTAATTTAAATAATTACTTTCAAATATAGCCTTTTCTGCGTATTTAAAAAAAAATTATAAAGTTCGCTCATATGGTTTAAAAGATATGATAGAATAAAATTTGTTCTATAATGTGCCGTGATTGCAAACTTTCTTGGAGGAAAAAAGGTTGCTCAGTCATGCTAGGTGCTCCCGCTATAATAAAATGAAAGGTAAGACTCCATACTATCAATTAAAAAAAAAAGCTTAAATAATTAATAATCTTTTATAAAATCATAAAATTTGTCTCCAAATTCATGAAATTTTAAATTTTAAAAAATTACAAAAGATGAAAAACGTGATCTACGCAGGTGAAAAAGTCGAAATTTGAACTTGACCCTTTTTGATTTTCCTGAAACTTGGCATATAAGTAGTATGGACAAAATAAAAAATACAGCTTAGTTTAAAATTTTTTTAATGTGCATAGTTTGAGCATAAGGGGCATCATGCACAAATAAAAATTCTGAAAAATGAAAATTCTGTCAATCCGATGTAGCTTTGAAATTAAATTGCTCAAGAACGGCTATACCGATTTCATCAAACTTTTTTTTGTTTAATAGATGATTAATTAGTCGTTTGAAAAAAAATTAATTTATTGTTTTTATAATTAATTTTTAAATAAAAATATTAAAAAAACTTTTTTAAAGATAGCGCTAGAGTCAAAGATCAATTGGAATTTAATTAATTTTTTTTCTGAAAATAGTTCTACCCTTATTGTAAAATATATCAAATTTACAAAGAGGCTAAAATTCTTGTTCTTGAGATATTTAATTTTAAACATATTTAGTACGGCTGAAATTCGAATTTTTCTTCTTTTTTTCAAACAACTTCCATTAACAAAAAATTTTAAAATCAATTAATTTTTAACTTTTTTTATTTTTAAAATATAGTTCCTTTACAATATATCAAATTTACAAAGAGGCGTTAATTCGTGTTCTTGAGATATTTAATTTTAAAGATTTTTAGTCAGTCTAAAATTGTATTTGTTCATTATTTTTTCGAACAATTTTTATCATCAAAAAATTTTAACCACCGAAGTTCGAGAAAATAATGAACGATTAGAATTTTAATCGGACTAAAAATCTTTAAAATTACAATTAAACAAATTAAACATTTAAACATTTAAAATACAATTAAATAAATTTTATGCAATTTCGATGCCTATTTAATTGTTTGTTATTTTGAAAATGAAATGACCTACAATGAAAGACATCAAAGTTCTAACTACTAATATTAATGAGAAATGAGAATTGCGTCTTGAGAAACTAAAAAACAATCATGAAAAAAAAATTTTTTTCACAATAGAAATTCAATTTATTTTAATCATAGTAGTCTTCGCCTCTTGCCAATATTCGAAAGAAGGACATGCGCATTAGTTTGAATTTTTTGTTTTTTAAATAATCAGAGCGAAAATGTTTTTGTTGATTTTTTATTTATAAAGTACAATCCAAAAAATTTATTTCACAGTTTAATACAATCAAATATATTGTTTTTGGCATATGAATATAGGTTTTTTTTTGTTTTTTTTACCGAAATTGTGTTCGTTATTAGTCTTAATAGAATAAAATAAACAGATGTTAATTTTATTCTGTTTCGTGAATGCTGCAGAACACAACAAAACAGTTTATTTGATTGTATTGAACTCAAAAATAAATTTTTTTGATTGTATTTTATAAATAATTTTATTTTATTTTATAAAGAAATCAACAAAAACATTTTCGCTTTTATTTACAAAAACAATAAATTCAAACTAATGCGTATGTCCCTCTCTTGAATATTGAAAAACGCAAAGGCTACTATCATTAAATTTAATTGAATTTCTACTGTGAAAAAAATTATTTTTTTATGATTGTTTTTTGGTTTCTCAATTCTCATTAATATTATAGTTAGAACTTTGATATCTTTCATTGTAGGTTATTTCATTTTTAAAATTAAATAGGTATCGAAATTGAACAAAATTTTTTTAATTGTTTGGAATTTATGGTACAAAAAACATAAAAATTCATTGTTTTTCTTGGTTTAACTTGTTTTATTAATGAATTTTAAACTAATTTAATATGAATTAATACCTTTTACTCTGTTAGGAGGATAAAATTTTGTATACATAATACTGTACATAAAAGGCTCTGTGCCAAATCTCAAAAATTTTGGACCAAAAAGAAATTTTGGGTTCTATGGGTGGTGGTTAGTGGGCGTGACCAATTTTGATGAAACTTTATTTTATTCTTAATTGAGGTAATAAAAGGCTCTGTGCTAAATTTCAAAAACTTTGGGCGAAAAATAAATTTTGGGTTCTATGGGCGGTGGGTAGTGGGCGTGGCCAATTTTGATGAAACTTTATATTTTTCTTAATTGAGCTAACCAAAGGCTCAGAGCAAAATTTCAACATTCTACGAGCACTCCTTAATCCTTATATTTTTTGCCAAACATTGTATGAACAAATCCCACTGTGCGACATATTGATGTTTCGTGTTAGTTTTGTAATAAATATCTAAACAGAGATGTTCAAAGATGAACAAAGAGTTTTATGTTTGATATACATCGCTGACCAAAACTAAAAACAATGTCCTCATAAAAATTTTTTGCCAGAAAACTATATCAAAATCCTTAACCCAGATCGAAGTCTTGATATCTCAGAGCCTTGAGATTTCAGCCCCTCCATATTTTAGTATTGAATTTTGAATTTAAATATTACATGCTGAATTAATTAATTTTTTTATAATTTTATTTTATTTTACGTTGCTTCACATAATTTGAACCCAGTGTAAATTTACACAATAACAATTTTCTTAGCAATTTAATAATAATGAAAATTTCTTGTTTCCTTAAAATAAAATCAGGTAATTTGATTTCCTATCTATCATTTTCATTTTTCTACTTATAATTCAACCACCTTCGTCAACAAGAAACAATAAAATTCTTTCTTTCATGTAATACATTTCCGATACAAAAATAAAAAAAAATTGGTTAAAGGAAAAAAAAAGATAAAGATGATGGAAAAATGAAGTGATATAGTTTTTTGTTCAATGGAAAAGAAAATGATGAAAATTAGTAAATAAGGAGAAAACAGTAAAATTGAACAAGAAACTACATATTGTGTATCCAAGATATATAAATCTATAGATATATTATTGATGACGGTAAATTGAATTTCATATTTTTTGTTTTGACAAAATAGATAGTAGACGAACTTTTTCCTTTTATCACTCGCTGAAAGTTTCAACTAATTTTTTTTTCTACTTATTCTTCTTTTTTTACTTTCTTGAAGTAAATAAGAGCGATATAATAAACAGAAATAGATAAGAAATAGCTTGATTGTGATTTTGATTTGATGATTATATCCTGCGGTTCGAAGAAAAATTTATTTCTTATTTTATATAGTTTGAAGGGAAAATATCAATTTATATTTTGATCGTGAAAAATGAATTTTTTATATTTTATTTTCTGTTTAGTTTTTGTTGTTGTAATTTATAAAAAATCAAATATTTTTATGGATGGAAAAAGTTTTAGTTTGGAAATTGAATATATTTATTTGGTTGATGTGATTTAAGAGTATAATCAAGTAAGAGAATAAAAACTGGGCAAAATTTCAATGGCATTTTTAGGTTGAACAGAATTAATTGATTGATTGTGCAAAACGTAAACAAATATTGTTTGTTTTATTTGCTCAACACATCAGTCAAAACCTCAAACAATACAAATTATAAAAAAGAAGAAACCATAAACGAAATAATTTTTTCTTTGTCATCACAGTCATTATAATAATCATCATCATTATCAGTATCAACATAATAAAATAATCATCATATAAATCTTCCTTTATTCAAGATTTTTGTTGTGCTTTTCATATTTTTTTGTAGCAATGCATATAGCAGTGCTTTTATTAAACTCCATCATTTCCTTTATTATAATTTTTTTCTTTTTCAAACTTGAAATCCTTTTTGTTTTATGGTGTTGTTGTATTTTTTTTACATTTTTTAAAACCACCTTTTTTACATTATATTATATCTCTTGTCTTTAAGTCATAAGAGAATTTATATAAATACAATTTAAACAAAATAAAAAAAAATTTTATTGTGGAAAATAGACAAAACAATTGCAAAATTTTCTATCTTTCAGAAAATTTATTTATATTAATTTTTTTTTCCATTTAAAAAAAAATTGTGGGATACGAAACAAACAAGTTGAAAAGTATTCAATGATCTAGTGAGTAAAAAATGAATGGAATTTACTTATTCATGTATTTAAATTCTCATTTCAGATTTGTTTTTAAACTTAATGCATATAATTTTTTCCAACTTTTGAGTGTCGTCTTCAATTCTTTGAAAAAAGTATGTTTTAACAACTGTAACCACATGTACATGAAGATGAAAATGACTAAAAATAGAATTATCAAATACTCAACACACATACACGTAAGGAGCATTTGAGAATGGCTTACGCTCTTACTGGTGTAACAAATTCGTGTACAGTCGCTGCTATTGAGGGACTATTTACGGGGCAGAACAGAACAACTTTTAATAAGAAATAAAAACAGTTGTACGATTTTTTGTTCTTTGCAAAGAACTTTATTTTTGGTAAATGTATTTGCCCAAAACTAGAAACAAATTAAGCCCTAAACGCAAACCGAAATACTGATAGGTTGGTTATTTTGGGTAGTTTAAATGATATTATTTTGAAACTGTTTAAATGCATACATTTAGTTTAAAGGCTTTATAAAAAGTTAAATAAAATTCCGTGGCTTAGCGTTTCCAAAAGCAACAGTTATAGTTCGCCATTTCATTACAAAAATTTACATAATCTTTTCCTTCACATAATCAACAATATATATAATTAAATTTTAAAACCGAAAAAGAATGTGTACAAATGAAACATAATTGTGTGCTTGACAGTTAAAATTATTATGTTATTTAATTTGTTTTTTTTTTATGCCATTGTTGCTTTTCAACCATATCAAATATATTATAAATTTGAGCAAAACAACAGAATACAAAATAAGAAAAAAACGTACATATAACATTACATGTAAATGTCATGAATTTAAAGATTATATTTTAAGAGGATCATTCATCGGTTTATGACTTAGGAGTATACACTCGTGTTTATTATCATTTGTTTAACTATCTACAATTTCGTATAAAAGTTGTGCAATTACATATGTATTTGATTTCTTTTTCAGCGATGGGTTTTCAAAATTTTGAATCTTATCAAAGTATTATTATGTCCTAATTTCAAGATACTGACCAAGAGTTATATGCACACTATTACATCTTATGTATATGATACTTATCATAAGACAAACTTTCTGATTTACATCCAAAAATATGGCAATGCAACATCACCCGTTCATTGGAATAATACCTTTACTTATATGAGCGCTAATACGACATTGGTCGACATTAGTCGACCGTTTATTATTATCTTGATTTATGAATATTCGAGAGTTAAAGTTACACGAACTGAAAGATTTGGCGTTTTAAATTTTTTTTGACAAGGTTGTTAAGCATGAAAGATTTCCACGAATTCTAAAGAGTTTCAGTTTAATATATTTTACACATCCATTTCGCTATTCTGAATCAGGTCACTCAACCGGGTCCTTCTCGCACAGTTTCTCATACATCACCATATTCTGCATGTGCATTCATATCTCCACCAATCATTATATCACTTTTCCCTCTTGCTCATTTAAATAAAATGTCAAGATCGCACATTTTCTCTCCTCTGCATTCACTGCTGGAGGTACACACACACACTCACAAGTAATAGATTTCTGTCCAAATTTTCCGTTTGTGCAGCAATAGCTTCCATAAACACGAAATTAGGAAAAAGAACATTGCGCAGTCGAACACTGGTTTTAGCCAGTATAGCAGCTCCACCATGTCCGTCACCTCTCGGTTTAGACAGAAATCTGTATTATGATCTAAATATTGAAACAAGAGTCAATTAGCTTTAACTCACAAAATGCGACTGGTTTAATTATTTTAATATCATGTACAATATGAGAATATAATATACTTTACATTATATTTTACACATCTTAACATAAACAGTCATATTATTATTTTAATTAATGATTTTTATAACATACTATCAAATCCGTTCATTCAAAACGCCTTGTTTGCACGCTCGTAATCGACAGATAGTTCTGCAGAATGTCACGCTTATTATAAATGTCTTGAGAATTTATCTGGCCAATACTTAATCTTTCGTTCGATCTACTCATTCACTTCTCCATTTATACAATCATTCACTGGAATCGTACCTAGAAGTACCTTATAAACGCCTCTGCATGAACCTCTATCTCAGCACACTCACATATTGCTGTTCTACTGCATCGTATTTTCGAATGACCGAACCTCTGACAGTTGTAACATCTAAGAGTGTCGATACATACATCCATACCTCAACTTTTAAGTAACCCGCTATAATTTCATTAGGTCGATTTACCGTGGAAAAAGCTAAAATATGCATCGGTGTTGGCTCCCGTTTTTGATAAATGATTCTTGTAATTTTTTGAACTTTTGTTACCTTATGCTTTTTGAGGTCATTCTAAATTTCGTCTTCCAATAATTATTTAAGGTTCCGGCAGAAAATAACTCCTTTGGACGAGTTTAAGTATTCATGCTCCTTAACTTC
This sequence comes from Diogma glabrata, assembly GCA_963693315.1. Lineage (NCBI taxonomy): Eukaryota > Metazoa > Arthropoda > Insecta > Diptera > Cylindrotomidae > Diogma > Diogma glabrata. Next base: position 2,986,959 of record OY856186.1, on the reverse strand, counting down.
AATAAGAATTCTACATCCTAACATTTTGGCTTTAATTAGAGCTCCACTTCCATGTTCTTTATTAGCAAATCACAACTTCTGAGTCTATGCACTTCCTTGATGTACGTTGTGATTATTTCGATAGCATTTTCAATAAACTGACTCTTGATGAACAGTCTTATCCTTGGTCATATCCTAGTTTAGGAGCTAATTATAAAAATTTTTTGTTTTATTTTTAATTAATTATTTAGGTATAAACAAGTAATTATTGATTAAAATAAAAGTGTGGAAACACCGCAAAAAAACTTCACACGACAGATGTAAATAATACATAAATAAATAAAAAAAGGTTTTTACTTATATGTTTTTGCTAAATACATATTATTTCTTCGTTTAAAAACAAAATAACAAAATAATTTTAAACGAAGTTCACCAATGTAAAATATGGAGGGGCTGAAATCTCACATATCTCTCTGTTTAAATATATATTATGGTGCTATTACACACAAATTAAATTCAGTTGCTGTCATCAACTTTTCAGATGGTAGTATTTATTATTTTTGACTGTAAATGGCGAAAAGATCAAAAACTGCAAGAAAATACAAATAATTTTACGAAGTAATAATAATTTTTAAACAACAATTTCTAAAAAAAATCATTAGTTATTTAGTATTAATGTTATATTATATAATCGATTATATCTAAACGACAAAATGGCGACAACACATTATAGAGCAATTGTTGTAGCTTGTACAAGAAGAAAATGCGCTAAGATTTGAAAAAAAAAAATGTGAATCGAAAATATGTAAAGAAATTTTTACGTTTTCTTACATTAAAATCTTGAAAATATGTATTTGATCATTTTATACCTAACATAATATAATTATTATTATGATTTTAATATGCAAATCAATTAATTTGATAACCGGTTTTAAACCGGTTGAATTTGCAGATGAAATTATCTGACAATTTTCTATTCGACAATTTTCTTTTCTTAGTAAACCAAATAATTTTTCAAAAAGTCAGTTGCTATCAGCTAACTTTTCTTGCAGTTTTTATATCGCATGCTATCCCTCTTTTTCTCATACAAAATATTTTTCATCAACTTTTCAGATTATGGTAACTGCAAAATTGATTATGGGAGCTGAATTTAATTTGTGTGTAATAGCACCATTACAAAACTAACACGAAGCATCAACACGTTGTCGGAAAATCATAACAGATCATAAATTAACATAATTTAGTAAAAAGATTATACAATCAGCAAACTTCGAGAAAATATTTCAAAATCACAAATTCATATTTCTTTCAAAATTCCAAAAATATTGTAAAACTAAATAAAATCAAAAATTCAAACTTTTTTCAAACAAAATTCTAAAAATATTTCAAAAAATTATTACAAAATCAAAGATTAAAACTTTTTTCAAAAATTCCAAAAAGATTGCATAAATTATAACAAACTCAAAAATTGTAACTTTTTCCAAAATTATAAAAATTATAATAAAATCAAAAATTTAAAATTCTAAAAATTATTCCAAAAGTTCTTACAAAATCAAAATTCTAAAAATATTCCAAAAATTAGAATAAAATCAAATATTTAAACTTTTTCTAAATTCTAATAATATTCCAAAATTCATAAAAATTAAAAAATTCAAACTTTTTCTAAAATTCTAAAAATATTGCAAAAATTATAACAATATCAAAAATTGAAACTTTTTCCAAAATTATAATAAAATCAAAAATTTAAAATCTTTCAAAATTCTAAAAAGATTTCAAAAACTATAACAAATTCAAAAATTTCCATATTCAATTATATTTACGTAAACAAACAGCTAAAATTTTTTTTCCAAAAAATTATCTAAAGAAATAAATGAAAATTATTTTTTTGACTAACTTATAATTCTTAAAAATAATAATAAAATCATGTCAAACAAATAATTAATTTTATTTTTCCAAAAAAATAAATTGAAATCTTTCTTTTGACACACTTCACAACATTTTTTGACAAACTTATAATGCCATAATTCTCAATAATAAAATTTCATGTCAAACAAATAATTAATTTTATTTTTTTCCAAAAAATTGCTTAAAAAAATAAATAAAAATCTATCTTTTGACACACTTGACAACATTTATTGACAAACTTATGTGGCAATAATCTAGTTTTTGGTCTCACATACTAATCCCGACCATCAAGATTTCTCCAAATTCAATGTTTCTATTCAATGTTTCTTCGTAATCACTTAAAATGAACGTTTTTTAAAGCAAAAAATATGCAAATTTCCTTGTTTTGGCACACTTGACGATTTTTTTGACACACTTCCGGTACAGTTATCGAACACATCGTCCTTTCGGCTCTTCCTATTGAGTAAACCTATTTTTAGAAAAAAAAAGTTTTGAAATCCGTCCAGCGGTTTTCTAGATTTCGTAGGTTGTGAGGGCTGGACGACCGGCAGACAGACATTTGCTTTTTTAGAATCAGTAGGTCTCAAACGTCGAGAAATGCCAAAAGAAGTGGGCGTAAGAATTTCACTTTTAGCTCATGAATGTAATTCTTAGATCTTTCAGACCGAAGTAATAATGTTTTCAAAATATTTAGAACTATTAAAGTTTCTTATAAGTTATAAAAATAAAGTTATAAAAACAACAAATTGATATAAAAAAAACACAAAACTAACTATATATGATTTTAATTTTAATTTTATTATTATATTTTAAATTATTTTTCACACAAGCGAAAAAATGTCGTATCGATTGGAAAATCGTGGCCGACTGTGTTAAAACATTTTATTTTAAGAATTACACTATACTTATACAAATCTAAACTATTGTATGATTCTAGTGTAATTTTTAAAATATCGCCTAGTTCCGTTGAGAAAGCGCTATTAAAATTTTATTTATCTATTATAAATATTAAAATTGGTAAAAATGAAACCATTGGAATGATAAAATTATTTACACAAAAAAACAAACAAAGCAAAAAACAATCAAATAACTTCTAATAATCAAATAGAAATCTTTATGGTTTCGATATATAAAAGTTCAACCATTTTGTTTGAATATAGTAAACAAATATTAAGAACGAAACCACTGAAACCAATAAAACTATGATTCTTTGATTTTATGACAACAAAAAAAAACTCTAAAGTTTGCAGTAGAAAACAAAAATGTCAAAATTCAACCAAAAACCGGCATTTAAGATTTTTTGATGTGGATTCAAAAGTTAAGTTACATTTTCATATGACAAACATTTGACAGTTGTTATATTCTATTATTTATTATTTTGAATTTCAGAACTGGTGCAACATACAGTATTATTAAATTATGAAAATAGTAATCAGAGCACAGTAAAACTCCTTCAGGGAAAACTGTTTGTATCTTTCCAAAAAAATAATTTTATATGTAAATTTTCTTTTCTTTTGTTTTTTAACATTTTCATGATTTTAATTATAATAATTTTTCTCTTTAGTTTTTCTTTTGTTTTCTTTCAAAAGTCAAAAAAACACAAATGCAATTGTTTTTTGTTGTTTTAAGATTACAATTTTTGTATAGAAAAAGATTTGTCTTTGTTTTTGAAATTGTCTCGATAGACAGAACTTTGTTTGTTATGTTAAACATTTTATTTTTTCTTATCTCGAATATAAAAACAAATAAATGTAAAACTAACAACTTACATTAAGTAAAACGGATGCAATTATCGTCATTGTAGGGGAAAGAAATATTAGTTAAACTTTTAGACTATTCGGTTATCAACCGAAATTTAAATGAAAACTAAAAACGAAACCTATACGACAATAGAATATTTAGGAATCTAACGAATCCTTTCTAACCTAAAATTTACGAACTCTTCCATCACTGGTTTATGTTTTGTGGTTATGTTTTCATAAAATATGCATTAAACGTTTTTGACATAATCATTTTCATCGTACAATTTAAAATTTTTGTTTGTTGACATGTCTCAGTTTTATTAACATCTTAATAAATTTGTTTTTTTTTATTTCATTTTCCTAGTCATATTTTTTGATACTCACTCAATCTCTCTTTAACTTAACTTCGAAACAATTTGATTAATGCTTTTGAATTTCATATAAATATTTTCAAATGTCCGTGTTTTGTTTTTGTTTTTATTTGCAAGCTATAATTTGATTTTCTTAGTTTTTTATTTAAAGAAAATTTTCATGAAGAAAATCATAAATAAATAAGAAAAATTATGTCTTGATGTCAAATATTTAAATGAGTTTTTTTTTGTCTGTTTTCGAATTTTGATGTATTCATTTTATAATTTTTGAAAAATGTAAGAAAAGAAAATCTAATTAAATTGCTTTCTATTTTGAGATTTTGCTATTTAATTCAATTTAATAAGCTTGACAATAAAGAGATGAAAGTTAGATAAGTGAGAAATGATAAAGTGATTTATACGATTATTTAGATAATTTTCACATTTTACTTTCTTTGATTGAGTTGTGATTGTAGATGTTGATAGCTATCGGTATAGATTTAATCAACTAATTATGCTCGGATTTGAAAACCTTAAATTTATACAATTTAACATGCTGAAATAAATAACAGAAGAAAATATTTTTTTTTAAACTTGTAAAATAGAGTTTAATATGGATCTGGCATTAATTTATTAATGGTTAATTTATTAACCATTAATTTATTAATTTAGTTTATCAATTTATTAACGACTAGTTTATTAATGGTTAATTTATTAATTATTGTCAGTTTTTCGGTATTCTAGCGTAAGAGAACTACGAACTATTTTACTCGTTATTTAGACCTCTCTTGTTCTCGGCTAAAGCTTCGGAGAGCAGGTGTAATGAACAGGTGAAATGAATAACAGAAAGCAATCAGAGGACTGCGCTCCAAGCGAGGTTTTGTTCCAGCGACCTTCAGCCATGTGGTGTCAGAAGTAATTTTCTTCCAGTTTTGTACAAATGATTAGATATGCAGGCAAATAAGTCTGTGTAAATGGAAGATAAGCGAAAACAAAGAGCAAGGACTCTGACGACCCCAATGGTCGAAGAAACTGAGATCACGAGAAAAAATTAAATAAAGGTTTCACTCACCCCAAGATTGCGTCGGATCCAACTCCTCATGTTCACGATGATGTAGCCGATCATACTAACTAAAGGTTAGATCTAATTCCCACAATAACACTAATAATGTTGGACCTCTGATCCGACTGGTGTTGCACAATATTTATTGTTATTGTGCAACAGTATTACCAGTTGTCACTATTAATGTTGAACCTCTAGTCCTGGCGATTATTCCACAAAAATAATAAAACCAATAGTATTAAAGTTGTCAGTAACAATTTTGCACCTCTAATCCGTAATAATAATGCGAATAGTAATAAAAACTTAAAAAAATAATGCACCATCCATCGTATATTTTCAAAATTCGTATATTATCGTATATTATCATGGAAAAAAATTAATATCGTTTTTTTGTTTTTCTTTTAAACAATGTCATAATCCGTAACCGTAGTTAGCACTAAGCCAATCACAACAAATATTAAATTTTTTTTCTATTTGAATCTCAACAAATTTACTTATATCACTTTTTTTTCTGTTTCTTTTAATGAATTCCATTTATCATTTTTACCATAACCCAAAATTAATGTCACCGTGTGCAAGCAAAATTTCTCACGCAATTTACGTTAAATAATTGATTTTGTACACTCGATGGTTTAATGGAAGTCCGGTTCTACGGTTATTTCTCCTACTAATTTTTGATATTAAACAAAAAAAAACACGTAAGCACTGATCTCGTCATTGGTCGAGGGGGTTAAATGGTTAACCATAAACTCTGATCAGAAGGACGCCGTTTCGATCCCCGAGCTGGAATCGACAAAAACGTTTCTTACGGATTTTTCACTTTTTGAAGCAATTTTTCATTCTATTGAATAATTCTAAACTACATAATGGTTAGATACATTACTATCGTATAGATTAAAATCTTAATAAAATCTTGAATAAATAATTTTACTAATTTTTCTTTTTTACAAATTTACTAAACTAAACTATAAATTTTACTACTTATTATTTTAATAATTTCACTATTTTTTTCTATTAATTTTTCTAATTATTAACTATAAATTTTGCTAGTTAACAAATAAAAAAAAAATAAAAATTTCAAAACTTAAGTTTTCAACTTAAGTTTTTCGAACTGTGTTTTCAATACAGGATGTCCACGTACATATAACAAAAAAAATATAAATCAATAACATATCAAAATGAGACAGGGATTGATGAAAACAAAATCATTACAAACAGGATTGAGAAAGATATGAATAAAAAAAAGATAAGTTGTATTAATCGTGTTGATTCATGCAAAAGAAAGTTTACCGTAAATATGAATATTTAAGGAGACAACTGCTTCATAACACGGGGATGGGCTTTTCGACAGGTCAAAATATCTCTAGTTAGAGCGGTGTTGAAAAAAGGAAAAGATTATGGATTACTTAACCTTTTTTCATTTTGCATTCGGTTAGAAAAAATTTCAATGAATTATCGAATGCTTAGTATTTGAGTCATTACCAAAAACGTGTGTTTTTTCTGTCCCTTCTTAATCTTCGAACATTACAAAGATAAGCGTACCCAATTTTCTTTGGTGGCTATCGAAGGAATAACCATACACAAAAGCCATGGTGCTACTTTGGGAAAATTGTTGTACATATATAACCGAAAATGTTCGAAGAGCGATGTTATATGTTGCATGCTCAAGAGCAACGTCAACTTCTAGTCTGTTTCTTTTAACAGCAATTGATATACCAAAAACATTGACGACGGCAATCTTTCCGGTTTTTGTTGATTAGGAGTTCTAGGTTTAAATCTAAGGTTGAGTTATTGAACACACTAATGTTAATATGACTATATACACTTACGCGTTTCTTTAAAAAAAAAATCTAAACTGCCCATATTGATTTTTCATATTTTCTCTTAACATCAATTAAAATGAGAATTATTGGCTTATAATCAAAACATATTACTACAAGCTTGACGTTAATTTCTTTAAAAAAAATCGTCGGTTAATTCACTATAAATTAATTCCAAAAATTAATCCATACAAATGAATCAATTTTCACTATTTTTTTCGACCGACTGTGCATTAATTTAATTCCGCTTTACTCACTTTTATTATCGATACAAAAAAGCAAGTATAATTTTTTTCTAATTCTTTGGCTATTTTGCATAAAAACACATAATTTTTTTCTATTTAATTTTTTTAAATTGATTACAACTTTAATGGTTGGAACTGTCTCACAATTAAGAAAATTTCATGAATCAATAGCATAGAAAATGAGATAGCAAATCAAAAAAATAAATAACATTGCGGACCGGGTGAAAAGAAAACATTAATAACAAAGACGATCAGTTGTATTAAATGCATTGATTAACGTAGAAGAAAGTTGTTTAGACAAATGAACTTTTGCGGGTTAAATAGCTTCGTATCAATTAAAAAAGAGGCATTTGGCAACTCTTAATGCCCGCGATGAATTCTGTAGTTGAGATGTTTTTTTACTGGTTTCGAAATTATAGTTCAGTTGTTTGACTTTAGTTTTGACTTTTAATGCTATTCACGTACTTAGAAAGTTGACATTGTGAAAAACGTCAGACTAAAATTATAAAACCATTTAACGGTACTAATATTTTTATAGACCTATTAAACTTAGCCTTGGCTATCATCAATTATTTATAAAAAATATTTGAAAGGTTATGTTTATCTTGAAAAATGGTCAAAAAAATCTAATTTTCTTAAACATCACACAATTAATACAATACATAAAGATTGAATTATATTATATGTAATTGCATTTATGAATTACACAAATATTAAATACAAAAAATCAATGATCGCAAAGAATTAAAATAATCATCTAACGTCAAAAGCTGATCATGAGCTCATTAAAAAACTCTTTATAAAAATCACGTACACCGGTAATTTTAATTTACTCCGAAAAAAAACACTCTACGCCATAGATCAATAAAATTAATTGAAATTCAATTCAGCATCTGTTTTGTGTATTAGGTTATATTTCACACTTCATTTGATTCATTCATTGACACACAAAGTATAAAATTTGTGATATTTTTTTATTACCAGTAAATTTTTCTTCATAATTTTCTATTGACTACAAAAAATAACACAAGAAAGGGAAATGAAAAACATAGAATAAAATCGGAAAATTCACACCCTCTCCTCGTAGATGTCAAATCAAATATAATTTATTAAATTTTATTCAACAAAATAAAAAAAAACGAACAAGTATAATATTATTATGTGGCGTTACTTAAAAGGAAGGGGAACATATTTTCATAATAACCGTTGGGTTGAAAAGGGTTAGTTAGTTTTATTGTTATATATTTTTTTTATGGAAATCGTGAAGAATACGATTTTATATTAAATTTTTTTTTTTTGAATAGAATATGCACAAAACAGGATCTGAATCTTCAACCAAAAATGTTGTCGTCTCAGAGACAACTTTTCACTGTAAAAAGAAATTGTTGATTTATTTTTGTTTTTGATTTTCTTTTACATTTCCCACAAAAACTTTTCACTCAAAATCTCATTTGTCATTGAAAATAAAATTACAACAAAAAAGTTCAGAAAACAAGTTTGCTTTTTATTTCAAAAATTGTTTTTGCTATTTTCTTCAATGAAAAACATGAAAGTTTTTCATTTTATATTTTGTTTATTTTATTCTGATCAAATAGTAAAAACTATAAAACTGTACATTTTTTTTAGTGTACGTTAAAAACAAAACCAGAAACAACAACAAAATAAATATAAATGGAAAATAGTGAAAAAAAAAGAAAATTGTTTGATGATCAAAATGATAATGATGATGATGATGACAATAAATCTAACATATTATTTTGCCTTCAAGACCAGTTTTTTTTTCTTGTGTTTAAAAATCTGGGAAAAAAGAAAATCGAAATCATTTGGTTTTCTTTTGTTTTATTAAATACAGAAACGCTTTTGATGAAACTTTATATTTGATAAAATCGAAGAAATTAAAAAACAACAGTTTTGTTTATAGATAAACAGTTTATAAGTTTATATAAAATCTCACACTGACAACGATTGAAGTGCTCGTTTTCTAATTTCAAAGCATCTGCGAACAGTTAACCGATTTTCATTTCGTTTTTTATGAATTTGAATTTTATTTAAATAGGATCGAACTTGACCCGTTAAGATCATAAGAAATAAAAAATTACATATTCTCAAAGACAATGTCATCAAACTTAATCTTTAATCCAAAAAAACAACCGTCTATTTGTCTTGTGTAAATCATAAATAACAATATTATTCTTTAACCTTATATCACCTTCTCACGAACTTAATTCCATTTTCATCACATTTTATGTTAAAAGAAAACGTAAATATCACATTTCACCAATGCATTGCAAACACACAAAGAAGACATAAATTTGATTTATTTCTATTTCATCACATCCTTCAGTCTATACTTTAAAGTACTGTTAAGAACTGATCCTCTTCCTCGTATACTCCTAAAGTAAAAAAAAAACTTTTTCTTTAAGTTAATAAAAAAGGAAATAATGTGATTTCCTTTAAAATTTTGCGTGACATGATTTTCAAAGATATTTTCTTTTTTTTATGTTTCCGTTTTAGAAATTTCTAATTTAAATATATTTTTTTAAGGAATAATATACGAAAAAATAAGAAAATTCTGGTTCTGTTATAAAAATCGAATGACTTAGAATTTTCTATTTTGGTTGGTTTTTTTTTGGAAAATTTATTTTATTGTATATGAATTTTATTAGAGATTCTTTTCATTTGAAAAAAAAAATGATAATTTTATTTTTTATATAAAATAAAAAAGTGAAAATTTTTGTTAACGAAAAAATTAGGGATAAATTTTCTTTTTCCGGTTTTTTTTGGTATACATTTTTTGATATTGGAACCTGTTGAGAATGTAAATCTTTTATGGGATAAAAAAAAAATGTAAGAAGGAAAGTAAGTTGTTGCTTACGTATAGGTGTGGTTTTATTTTTAAAACCATTGTTAATTTTGTATACCATACGTATACTTCGTAGCCTGCTTTTGAAAACCATCAATTATTGCGTTTCACTTTGTTTTCAAAACTTCCCTTATCAATAAAACATGTACCATACCATATTAATTTCGGAAAAGCTTATAATAAAAATCATATTTTCTTTACGGACACAAAAAACATTTGGTTAAAAGATGACCCACGATTCACACATTTTATTTACCTCATTGACATTGTTATATCAATAATTAAAATATACCCCAAAAACAATATGAATTTTTATGTTACATATTCATAAAAACAATAATAAGAAAATATAAATGATTATGAATATGAAATCCGGAATATGGTGTGAAATGTTTGTCTATAAAAATGAGAAAAAAAAAATCTTAACGTTTTGCAATCCATAGCAGAATCCTTCACATCAAAATCATTTTTTATGTTTTAGTGAAGAAGATCATTTTAAAATTAATTCCTTTCACATCAAAAAACCTATCTAGGATAATTACTTCTTCATATCAATAACCATAAACTGTATTTCAATTACAGTTTTCAATTTTTCAATTTAATATCATAACACGAAAAAAAATCGGAAAATTTAACACAATTCAATACACGAAAGAAAATATAGTTTCCTTTTTTTTTTTTATTTTTTCGTTGCTTTCATATAATCGTTTAAGAAATAAAACGAACCAAACAATGAGAAAAAAATCCAAACGTGATCAAAATTAAAAATCAACCAAAAATATAAATAATGAAACAAAAAAAAAAATGAAAATTCTTCTTAAATTTAACGATATCTGGTTTTCCTTGGAAAATCTATAAAATTAAAAATAAATTTAGAATAAACATTATTATGATATTTTCATTTTTGGTGAAGAATTTCCCGTAGTTTCTGGATGTTGAAACGTGTCTAATTTGTTTGAGGTTATGAAGTCAGTGATGTGGTGTAGTGGCTGAGATTGCAATCAACTCAGTATACTCCTCAACCATTTGTAATAATTACAAATAGAAATTTATGACATGCAAAATAATTTGAAAATCTTAATGTTGAGTTTTGGATAGAGACATGGGGAGACATTTTGGATAGAGACAAAAACATTTGCGAATCTCTAAATGGTAATAATTCATGTAATTTGGTACTTTGGTATGTAAAGTTACCAGAAAATGAAAATAAAAAAAGATTTTGTTCTAAACCGCGCATTAATCTTTTTGGAGCATTTTGAAGCAAAAGCTACTCTCTTTTATGTTTTAAAAGATCTTAAAGGGATTTCGAGTTTAATTCTAAATGATGGTTCATTGAAATAAAAATATAGCTGGTAACAAGCATTTGGTATGCTTATTATATGTTACTTTAAGTAGATGAGCCTCTTCTGCGTACACCATGTTGAAATATTTTTTCATTTGGTAAGGTTATTGGCTATCAAAGACTGCACTTCACGGCGAATATATTCTTGCGGGTTTCTTTGGTATGAAGCACCCGTGGAAAATACGAGGTATGTTTAATTAGCTATTAAATTCAAGATTTATTTAATTCCAGAAACGTAACTTGTTTTCATAAATCGACATACAGAAATGTTGCCAATTTATTTTACGGTTGTAAGTTTTTTCCAACCGATCACCACAACTGATAATTAGCGTGCATAGACTTATCACTTATGTCAAATCGTTTTTTGTTTGTTGGTTTTCCTCTCTTTATCTATCTGAGAAACAGTTATGTCTTCCCATAGACGTGCTTAACTTTTTCATTAGATTCAAAATGGTACAATTATTACGAGTTTTTTTTTTTAGAAAAAACCCTACCACAAAAAACTAATAGTTTCTCTCTCTCTCTGTGACTGTATAAACAGAAAAGAAAAGAAATTAATCTTTTTGGCTTTTATTATAACCAAACATAATTTTTTATATTTTACCAATGAAAAATAAATTTGTCCACAATGAAAAAAGTTTGCCATTAAATTTTCATATGTCACCAGCCCCTCGGCTCTTTAATTTGAAGATTACCACATATTTTATACGTCATGAGGCGTCTTTCGTTGACGAGTCCGAGTGTCTTCCATTTTTCTCGATTCGGCCGCTTTTGCGTTCGGCAAATTTCGAAAAATTCCGATTGCCCGGCTCTTGTAAATTTATTACCACAATTTTGTTTTATTATGGGGGTGGAAATTAGTTTTAGAAAACGAGGGTAACCTTCGAAACCGACAAAAATTTGTCTGCTATTATCGAGTCCGACAAACAACCCAAACATGCCAAAATGTCAATTGTCGGATGTTTCGTCTGAAGCTATTTGGAAGTTATTATTGGCCTCATCGTCAACGATATCTAAAATGGATGTTATTGATTTTACGTGGTCTTCTGGTGAACATGAATTATCTGCATTTGGTGATGTACCTCTAGACTACCTCTAGAGAGAGGCAAAACAAGGCTAGAATATGATTCCAATTTTTATGATGTTGATCAAAAATTTTGCTAAGAGTTTTCAAGATTGTCACTTGTCAGGTTGCTTCTCTCAACCATTCCATCGGATTCAGGATAGAGTGTGGTTGTTCGCATCTTCCTCTTGACATTTTGGAACACTTCGGATTCAAAATTACGACCTTGATCTAAATGAAATTCTAAACGTACGTATTAGCTACTAATCACGTTATCCACTAACGTCCGAACTACCGTTTCTGCTATCTGATCTGGGATGGCAAAAAACTCGATCCTCTTTGTTAAATAGTCCATTACAACCATTACATGTTTGTTTTCTCGGTTGGTAATTGTTAGGGGTCCAAGAATATCGACTGCAATTCTCGCCACTTTAATACTGTTGAAGTTTTTCCCGAGTTCTTATTTATGGCTCTTTTGGTGCAGCGCAGACCTCACATTTTTTACACCAGTCTTCGATATCAATTGACGATGATTTACCCAAAAGTATTTCAGGTGTACTCTCTCAGTAGTTTTTTAAATTCCGAAGTGACCTGCAGAACTAAACCGTGAAGACCATACTATACCTTTAAGAAAGGTGTGTATGAGTTTTTCGAAGGTTGCTGGGGTATTCGAAAGGTCGAAAGGCATGACTTTAAGTTGATACAACTCCCTATAGTAAATGCTGTTTTCTTTCCTCCATTTTGCCCGCTTTGCAAATCCAGCGTTGAAAACCATGTAGATCTAGCTACCGCATCAAGCAAGTGGTCAATTCTAGGTATGGGGAAAGAGTCCGCTTTGCTGACATCGTTCAAGCGCCGATAGTCTACGCAGAATTGAGTGCCGCTATTTTTTCTCTTTACTAGTGGTGTGCTTGTTTGATCGGCTTTGCTTCATCTAGATCAATCTTGTGTTTATCTAGAGATGTTTTGCCATGTTACAATGGTTTCTATAATACCACATCGCTTGAGAATAATGTTACTCGCGGTCGTATTGATTCCCATATTTGTTTGCTTAAAATTGTGGCAGTGGCTTCAGAATCGAGGACAAAATCACACATTCGGTTCGCTACTTTTGTCGCTATCTTCAGCGTTTTCCCCCGTATTTATGTGGCGATGTGGCGATGTGACGAAAACGTCGAGACGGTTATTTGAATTTGTGCTGCCGTCAGACATTGCCCGTTATGCCTTATTGACTGGAGTTTCCGTGCCTTGGTTCTGCTAATAAATTTGTTTGTGTATAGGAAAACTCGTATTAGCAAATAATTCAGTTGGCAAATAAGGAGAAACTGCAACAGTCGATGAATTAAAAAGACTCTCTGAATCTCTTCGTCTGCGAAAAACCTTTCTTTGGGTCTTGGTTCGGTTGTTCTTTTTCCTTATTGACAACTTCAGTAACTCGTACAATTCAGCGGTCTCCTCGTCTAGCTATTCGAGCCATTTGGAACTCAATTGATTTTTTGAGAGCATTGCATAAATTTTGTGGCCGCGCGAGCCAGCCGTTCGATATGAGTCCCAAATTCTGCTAGTTCTTTTCTAGGTTTTTGTACACGGTTACGTAGTTCAGTATGACATATATCACTATCTTCTTCACCCATAAATCGACATAACAAAACAGCAACATTTTATAATCATACCGGTCAGTGACACGAAGATTAATTATTTCAGACCTTCAAAGAGTTTTCTCGCAACATCAAGGCCAACTGTATGGTTTAGGTACGTTCATCTCACTGATTTGCAACTGCATCTCTCTCAAACTGAGTGTGATAGTAATCCTAACTTGTATCTACATCGAATGGGTATATTTGGTTTTAATTTTGTAATTATGGTGTAACGAAAACAAACCTTTCATGGGAGAGACATTAGGTGTCGATAAGCCGGACAAAAATGATAAATAGACCACTGAATAAGACTTCCTCGCTTCGGTTTTTATTTCTACTGCCGCAGTTTTATCTGTTTGATTTGCTATACCAACTAGTTGCTTTGGTGTTCTCTTCCAGTTGGTTCTTTTGTGCTTACTTGGGGTTCCTAAGTTGTAGATTCGTTTACCAACCTTTTATTTAAAGTTTGTTCCTGTTTTAATAGTTGATCATCTACCATAGTCTTCACCTCGCTCCGAAGTTCTTTAACAGCTCGTACTGTTGGCGGAACTTCTCTTCGATAGTTTGACCTAAATCATCTTTTAACTTCTCTGTCTCTTTAACTTCTCTTGATTAAAGCAGCAAGATGGGTTAAACTAACAGCACCAATTTCCTTTATTTCTCACGCTAAGTGGTTTCTAGCAAATCCCACTTCTGACACCAATGTTGTGGTTAGTTTTCTTTGGTACGCATGCACCCGATAAAAATAAAAGAAATGTTTAATTAACTATTTAATTCGAGATTTATTTAATTCCAAAAACAAACTGTTTTCATAAATCAACACATAAAATGCAGGCTCACAATTCTCTTCTGTTGTTGTGCCTGGAAGGAATGGTTTTACAAAATTTCCACTTCAATAATATTTAATAAACTTTAATATGACTTTACAATAGAAGCACTCATAACAGTTTGTTTCTCCTTATTTTGTATAACACTTTTTATTCATTTATTTACTGAATATTTTATTCACTGAACTTAAACGACAGTCGGACTTCACTTACAGACTTAATTTTTTAATCACTAATCTACAGACCGAAACATTTGCTTATACTACGGATTCTTATTTATTTATTTTCTTACCCGGGTCTAATGGGCCAAGCCTGGGCCAAACCCGCGCCACAGCTTTTGGGGTTTGGGCAGACTTAACATTTTCAAACGGTTCAAGCTTGGCCCAAGCTTGGAATGATGTCATGGGGCCAAGACTGGCAAACCAGACTTGGGCCAAGCCTGGCAAATCAGACTAGGGCAAGCCTGGCAAATCAGACTAGGGTCAAGCCTGGCAAACCAATTGATCAAGTACCAATTTTTTTAATACAAAAATACAATAAATTAAATATGATCATAATTTTGATTTAAATTCCATGTTAAAAATGTTAAAATTTCAAGTAATTTTTATTTAAATTTCAAGTTCGGTTAAGTTATTTTTTTATAAAAGTTTTAACGAAGGCGTCTTCCACCCTCAAGATCTCCGCTGCCAAAAAAATATTAACTGGTAAGACTTACAATCTTCAATTTTTTATTTGAATCTTCGTACGTGTAATACAATAAACTGAATTTTGGTTCAGTCTAGGCATTTACAACTGGCCCAGACTAAAACCGGGGTTAACTAGCCAAGGCTTTGCTCGCCAATACTGGCCCGAGGTTGGCCCATTGTTTGTAATATTTTATTTACTTAACGAACTTTTTCTTACAACGGATTGTTCTTAAAAATAACGGACTTCATTTACAACGGACTATTAACTATATGAACGGACTGAATTTTTACTACAAGATTAGGGACAAAAAAAATCACTTGTTTTTGGTAATAACTCAAAAACTAAGCAGTCGAAAATTCAATGAACATTTTTTTTGAAATGCTTCCATTTTTTTCGATTTTCATTATAGACTAAACTCGATTCCTTAAAAAAAACTTTTGTTTTACTATCTCCCTATCTATGTCCATAAAATATAGATAAAAACAAATATATCAAATTTTTTTGTTATCATCAGGTGTGGGGCAGCACATTTAATAACTATACAAAATTTCAAGTTGATAGCACTTATAGTTTGTGAGTAAATTGATTATGTAGAAATTCGGACGGACACCGAAGTCTCACCAATAGGGTACCGTTTTTACTTTTTCAAAGTACGGAACCCTAAAAACCGAAATGCGGTTACGAGATTTTGAAATACAGTTTAAAAATTGGATTTATTTTATTAAATAAATTTGTTGTTTAAATTCGATTTGTGTCAATTGCATGTGTCAATGCTCGTGCACAACACTGTGACAAAAAACGTTTTGTAGATCATTTTACGGTTAAAAGTTTATTTACAGAGATCGTTGTTAAACCCAAAACTGATCGATCTCGACCCAAATGTCAAAGTTTTCCCCACAAAAAATTCATATAAATTATAAAAAAAGTATTATATATTTCAAAATTTTTTTAAAAAAATTTATAAAATTTTTAAAAACATATATGTGGTTCTTGCATTACATTACATTAATTATCTTGTTCATTTGAAGCATTCACGCAACACTTTAGTGAAGCAAGAACTACTTTAGTGAAGAAGTAAAATATCAGTAAATAATTCAAGATTATTGAAATTATAAAATTATAAAATTTGGGACAGATTTTTGTAAGTAAATGTTCAAATGGGTCTTTAATTTGAGTATGTTTTGGATGAAAGACTAAATCTAAATAACAAAAACGGTACTTTTGGGTTTTGCCATCTCTTAAAGTGAATACATTTTAAACAAAATAAAGCTCAGTAGAATCGGTAAACTCGTTTTTAGTAAATGCCACAAACTACAAAAAATTTCAAACTAATAAACTATTCAAATGCTTTTTTCTCAAAACATAAAAATATACTTTCTGTAATTTTAATATATTTTGGGTAAATAATAAATCTTTAAACTATACAAAAATAAAACAAAAAGAGGTACTTTTTGAAATCGTCATGTTTGAAAAATTAAAATTAAAAAAGTCAGACAAGTGCGAATAAAATTCGCTCGCCAAGGGTTTCGTGAATGTAAAAGAACACAATATCAAAAATAATTGACAAAAAGTTGTGTCGTAACTTGTAATGTTTTTATATTGCCAGACCATGACGCATAACAAAATAAATGTTTCGTTCAAAATAAATTCGTAAATGTCAATAGTAAATTACAATCATCGATCAAAAATGTTGCTTCAGGTTAAATCTTATCCATAGCCGTTTATGGTAACTCAAGAAAGATTCAATTACACTAGCTTGTAAATGGTTTAAATTTGATTATTTTTTAAGTCAATCAAGTGTCGCAATTTAGGGGAGTGGTGGGTCTACATACAAAAAATTCTTTTTTATTCGCCTACATATTAAAGTGTTACTTTATTACTGTGATTTGCGGCTTTAAAGTATCACTTTTCAACTATTTATTTTGTTGTCATAGCTACGTCCATGAAAGTAAAAAGCATTTGTTTTTGTTTAAATTCTATGAAAAATAAAAATTTTTATCAAAGCAACCCTTAAATTCAAAATTTCATTATCCAATTAAAATAGTTGGTATCATTTGTTGTCATAGCTACACAATAATTTGGAAAAAATAATAAATATTTTGTCAAAGGTTACTTGTTCCACATATTTTTATTTTAAAATTTATGAAAATTTACAATTTTAATTTAGAATAAACCAATTTTCTTAAAATATTTTGCTTGCGGCGAATAAAAAATAGTATATGATGCACGGACGTAAGCTATTTTGGACTTAATGTGGGTGCAAACTCCACATCCGTCCAAAATCTTTAGCTTTACGTCCTAGCATCATAATGTACTATTTTCTACAATAACACAAAAACTGCATTGCAAAATTCTAAAAAAAATTGTAATGTTTCTAAAATTAAGTGCTCCTTCATATGACAAAATTGATTTTTTTTACTCTCCCCACACCCATCCCCTAAACACACAGAAATATAATTATTTGAGACTTTGGTATGATTTTCATTCAAAATAATTACTAGAAAAACAATAAAAAACACGTATTGTTTATTTTATGTTTTTTATTATGTTAACGACTACCGAAGTTTCAAGAAAATCGGAAATGGTCGGGTTCACATGTGATTTTCTATAATGGAAAACATTTTGGACTAGAAACATTTGAAGCGTAATGTAATTAGTTGGATGACTTGAAATGTTGTTGAACATGAAATTGGACATAAAAAGGCTTCAACCCTAGAAAGGTTGAAATTGTTGAACGCTAAGTGAAGAAGTTTGCTAAGTGTATCCTCGATTCGCTTTATTTCATTTCATATTGTTATGCTAATTTATGAACAGGTTTAATTTGATATCTCAGAGCCTTTGATATTTTAGTTCTCACACACTCACTTTATTGTCTGTGGCCTTAAAATGAATAGCGATAAAAAGATTGTTGATTTGCAATTTTTCTCTTTTGCCAATATTTTAAACACAACCCCTCTATTTTCTTGATTTCATCAACCCGTTTCATTCATATACATTTCATTTATTTTTACTACTTTTTAGTTAAGACGATATTAAAAACACAAATTAAAATAACGTTAATATAAAAGCAAAGTGTTTTAAAGCACATCGTAAACTACAATTTAAAAAAAATATTAAATAAAACAAATAGTATAATTAAAATGAAAAAAAAAAAAATTCCAAACATAAAGAAAAAATTATTTTAAGAAACAAACTTGCAACAACTTTAATAAATAAATTTAATAAAGAAAAACTTTGTTTTTATAGTTTATATAAACTTAAAAGTTACTTAAATGATTTTCGTAGTTTATAATCTGAAAATGGGATGAGGTTGAATTTATATAGTTAGCTAAAACCTTTCTGAATCCTCACCAATATCGTTGACTCCATAAAAATTTAATTAAGATTTAACAATCATAATTCAAAAATATTTTTCATATTTTCTTTCCTTACTATAAACTCACATAAATTCATACAAATATCGAAACCAATTAAATTTCTTTTAATAATAATTAAAAAATAAAATTTTCCAATTTTGCCTCAACTCAATTCAATATTTATTGCATGAAATAAGAAAACTATTAAATATTAAACGCTTAGATTAAAAATCAAAACTTTTCTTTTGTTTTTCGTATTTTCTTTTTTTTTTTCATCTTAAAATGTAATAAAAAGATTTAATAATTGTTATAATTAACATAAAATTCAATTTTTCTAATTTTCTTTTCTCGTTTTTCTCGCTCGTTAAAAAAACAAAAATTCACTCAGATTATCAATGATGAAGTTGTATGTTTTTCTCTTTCTGATTTCGGTTCATCGGGATGATTTGATTGGGACATTTGTTTGTAGGAGAAAATATTTTCGACTTTTTTTTGTTGTTATTTATTAAAAGAAATTTAAAAAGTTTTGATTATTAAAATTTAATTAAAGAAAAACTACTTCACATGTTTGTTTATTGTTTAAAATAAAAATCAACCCCTAATTTTAATTCAGTGAATTCCATAATTCATTTTCCCCAAAAAATAAATATCTCAAATGAACAAGTCTTTTCGGAAGAAAGTTTTGTTTTGTTATTCCTCTTTTATCAACTCAGTCAGTTTTAATCGAAATTTAATACGGAAAAGTTCATAAATAAAAATATTGAAAGTTTTAAGAAAATTTTTATCGTTCGTGTTTTTTGGAAAAATTTTATTCTGTTTTGTAATATATATTATATTTATTTATATGCTTATTTATTAATATGCAATTTTTCCTTTTTGATCAAAATACAAGTGTTTAGTGTTAAGGTAGTTTTGTGGGATTTGTGAAAAAAAAAAAAAAAATTGATATAAAGAAAAAGTTACATGTGAAAAAAAAATAAAGAAAAGAAAAACAAAAATCTAAATTTAGTTGAAATAAACAATTTTTTATTTATTGTAAGTAATATGTTAAATTATTTCAATATAACAAAGCGGAAGTAATGAAGACATATTTTCCCAGGAAATTTTCTATTATTTGTTAACAACAAATAGTCAAAATACCAACATTTTCCGTTTAAAATAAAAAAAAAAACCATTATTGTCGAGTAAAAGCATGAAAATGCCTTTAAGGTTTTTCTGTTTATTCTTTTGTGTCAGGTTATGGGTTATGTATATACAAGCCAAATAGGTATAGCAATGGATACAAATTTTTCGTTTTAGGGATATGATTTTTATTTGATTTTCTTGTTTTATTATTTGCTTTAAGGATACATAAAATATTTAAAGGTGTCGATTTGATTGTTTATTTATGACTGAAAGTGATGCGATCTGATTTTAATGTTTGGTTACATAGAAAAAGTAAAACATTCCGACTTGGTTGTTTTAATTAAATCAAAAAAGGAGCTACAAATATTTTGAAAAATTTTTTTTTTGTTTTTGAGATATTATATTGAAAATAAAGGAGCCGCAAATTGTGGTTGTTGTAAAATAATTGAGTGGTTTTGATATTAATTTTACAAAGTTATGCGAACGAGGGTGGTTTTTAAAAATGAGCAATCTTAAATTAGTTCATTCTAATTTTAAAGTATTTCTAGGGTCTTTATGTATAAAATAAGAAATATGTGTGTTTGTATTTTCTCGATACGAAGCATCGACCAATTTATTATTTGAGTTTATTATATGGAAGTTCGGTTATATAGTGTTTTAATCTTCCTTCGAATTATGCAACTTTAAATAAACAGAAAGTAATTTAGGAGAATTTCTTTTCTAAACAAAAAGGAACTATAAACGTGCTGCGCCATTATAAGTTTTAGATTCTATTTTATATATTCACTAAAAAACGTGCTCTATTTCTAATTGGATATGGCGTTTCAACAACTGTACATCTACAGAACGGTGTAGTTGAGGCAAGTAATGTTTATGTAGAAGTTAATATAATAAGTTAATATAGTTCAACCAAATTATTATAGTTCAACTAATTTCAAATACTTTTATTTTGAAATGTAAAATTCCAAATATAAGGCCAAAGTCAATTTCTTTAATGGCTAAAGTCAATTTCTTTAATGGAAATAGCTATTAACTTTATTTAACTGTATTGCATGTAACACTTTATATTTTAAATAAACCTCATTTTGTTGTCAAGAAAATATTTACATGTAGTGACCCAATCATCGTAAAATTGTTTGAAAGTATTTTTTCTTTGTTTGAAAATAAACTGGTAACTTCGAGATCAGGTTATCATAACTTTAATTTTTTTTTCATTGTAAGTTTTCCGTTTGATATTTTTTGAATGTGAATTTCAACTAGTAAGCCAGTAAGGACACGAATCGATAGAACACTATTTTTCTTGAGCATTTGGTTAGAAGCAATTTTCTTTTATGGAACAATTTGCAGACATTGTTTTCGTTAAATTGATTTTGTTTGAAATCAGTTATCAATTCAGTAAATATTTGATTGAAATGTATGAAATGAATAAAAAACTAACAGATTGCTAGTAATATTAACAGAAATGTTTCTACTTAGTTTTATTTACTTTAGAGTGTAGATAGTGTATCTGACTTTCTTCAAGTTATTTCATAGTATTTTCACGTAGCCTATACAAAATTAGCAAAGAAACTAAACTTCCTTTAGTTTTATTAGAATTAGTAATAAGATTCCACCAAGCTTTGTATATGGCAAACAGGAAGAAATTTTAAAACCAAATTTAGTAAACACATAAAATAAATACAACCAACATTGAATAAATCAAATTGCGAATCAATTCATTTCATCAGTTTTCCAGTTAACCGAAAGTTAGTTATTATTGATGAATGCTGATAAATTGAAAAACCAACTTAATCGGCGGTCGATTACCTATATAAATAATAATCAATTTAAGTTTTCTTCAAAAAACACAACGAGAAAGTGGATTGAATTGTTAAAATTAAAGCAAATAAGTGGCACTTGAGGATACCTTCCTGTATGAAGCATCAAATGAAAAAAAATTAAGTTATTATATTTGTTGAATTTATGGTTCACATGAGAACAAAATATATTTTTTGTTTTGGTATTGAGAAAGTAAAAATTACTTTTAAATATATTTGATGTGCTGATTCCAAATATAGTTTGGTTTTTGTCGTATCAGGTATAGGCTTGTATCAGCTTGCTTTGAAGATGGAGGCTAATTAATTTTAGTTAACATAAGTAAAAAATTAATCCTGAATAGATAAAATAGGCTAGATTTGCTGGTTTGTAAATGTCGCGAGCGTTTTGTTTCTTAGTCTGTGAAGTTCCATATTAGTTATATAGCAACAACATAAAATAAAATATACAAAGTTAAGAAATTGCACGATTAAGTTTTTGAGTGCCAATTTAGCATATAGCGATGTGTTTTTCTCGACATGTCGTATTTTTCATTAAATATTGAAAAGAGAAATCTTTTTCTCGAGAATTCTCAGGATAATCTTATTCCATTTTCTGTTTCTTCTTTTGGAAAGAAAATACCTTAAAATTGGAAAATTTCGCTTAAATGTTGGGTCCGTGGGCTTATTCTGATAACACATTCAAGCCTCATTAATAAAATGCAAATTATAACCGCTATGGTATCATTAGTAGTTTGCGGTTTTTATTGTTTATTGTTGTTTCGTCCCTTTCACTCATTATTTCTCTGGAATCATACAGTTACACTATACGAGTCACCGTACTGAACCGAACTGAACCCGTCTTTTCCTTGGCTATGTTTTTTTTAAAACTTCGTTACTATTTTTGATCTTACTCCCTGGTTTTTACATGTCAAAAGTAACAGCACGTTGTATGGGATTTAATGCTTGATCAATAGAATAGAATTTTTCTGTTTTCATTACGACTTGGTCTGAAGTCACATGACCGTTAAAACATTTCCTTGATGAGAAATCATTCGTAAAAACCCTCTGTCTTAGTTGTCTCTGCAAAACAAATATCAAATCTACCACAGAACATATGTGTGTAAATGTATGACACTATATAAAAACACACGGCAAACCTACTCTATATTATATGTCGTGCAATAACTGCAAATTATCAAAATAGTTTATTTCTAAGAAAAAAAAATTAATTTCTTCTGTTCAAAATCTTTTTATTTTTTTTTTTCATTGATGTTATAAGATTTTTGCAAACTGTTGTTGTTGAGGATTGATGCAAACTTTTTTGTTGAAGCCAACAAGTCGAAAACCTCCAACTGCAGAGGTTTATATTTAAAAGAAACAGATTAAAATGTTTCCACCGATTTTAAATTTATAAATTTTTTAAAAATATTAGTATCCAAACGGCCGTTATAACGGTTTAAAAAAAACAACTTTTTTTCCTAGTAGAAAGCCTCTAGAGTTTCTTAACCATGAGTCATATTTTGCTGATTTACGAGCTTGTCCAAGATATTAATAAAACACACATTTTTAGAAACATTTTTTTGATCTAGCTTCACAAATGCTCACGGTCGCATTGGTGCTGGTTGTTTCAAAAGCATTTTGTGTTTTACAAACTCTTTTGTTCGAGCCGTTCACTCAGGAACCTCTAACTGCATAGGTCTATTTTTAAAATAAATTCTAAATTTATGAAGATTTTAAAAATATTAGTATCCAAACGGTCGTTATAACGGATTTAAAAAACCAACCTTTTTTCTAGTGTAAAGCTTCTAGTTTCTTAACCATGTGCTGGATTTTGCTGATTTACGCACTTGCCCACGATATTCATAAAACACACATTTAAAAAAAAAGTTTTTTGATCTGGCTCCACAAATGCGACCGTGAGAGTGCTGGTGATTGAAACGCATTTTGTGTTTTACACGCTTTTTTTATGGAGCCGCTCACTCAGAAACCTCCAACTACAGAGGTCAATTTTTTGGTAGAAATTGATAAAAAAGATTTCAAAGATTCTAAATTTATGAAGTTTTTAAAAATATTAGAATCCAAACAACCGTTATAACGGATCAAAAAAACAGATTTTTTTTCTAGTATAAAGCCTCTAGTCTCTTAACCATGTGTCGGATTTGGCTGATTTACGAACTCGTCCAAGATATTAATAAATCACACATTTTTAGAAAAGGTTTATTGATCTAGGTCTACAAATGCGAACATGAGAGTTGTTTAAAAAAAATTTGTTTTGGAGCCGTTCACTCAGGAAATTCTAACTGCAGAGTTCTATTTTTAAAATAAATTGATAAAAAAGATTCCAAATATTCTAAATTTGTTAATTTTTTAAAATATTAGCATCCAAACGGCCGTTATAACGGTTTTAAAATTCAATTTTTTTCAGTAAAAATCCTCTAGTTTCTTAACCACGTGTCGGATTTTGCTGATTGACGAACTTGTCCAAGATATTAATAAAACAGAAAATTATCTTGCTCAACAAATGCGACCGTGAGAGTGAGTGCCGGTCGTTTTCGTTATATCTCATATCGTTTATATATATGGGCAAGTCCAAGTGAAATTTTTTTTCGCAGTTTAAGGTTCCCCAAGTAATGAGAGTTTTCAATTTTAGAGCTTTTAATTCTACTAGGCTATTTCTCGGAGTTATTTGAATTCAAAAATCGTTTTTTTTTTTTCAATTTTTAAAGTTCAGTGACTACTCTCATTATAAAAAAGAGGCATTTATGTAATTAAAAAAAACATCGGTGTCATTTTATTCTATTGAAAATTAAATGAAGAATTCAAAAATGGACTAATAAAATTTTTGCCCCCTCCCCAAAAGCCTTAAAAATAGATTTTAAACTTTAAACAATATTTTTTCAAAGTTCGCTCCCTACGATATACCCCCAAAAAATCACAGTTTTCTAAGATATTTAACTCCATGTTTTTTAATTTATAGAATGTGACTACAAAAACTGCCTTCACAGGGGCTTAAAGAGTGAAACAATTCTGATTTTTTAATACTGAAAAATATCAAGACTTCGGTTTTGGTTAAGGATGAATAGTTTTCGGCAAAAAACTTTTATGAGGACATGGTTTTTAGTTTTGGGCAGCGATGTATATCAAACATAACTCTTTGTTAAAGTACAAATATTTTTTTATCTCTGTTTAGAAATTTATTACAAAACTAACACGAAACATTAATACGTTGCCGGAAAATCATAACAGATCATAAATTAACATAATTTAGAGAAAAGATGCTACACTCAGCAAACTACTCAAAAACCTCTCCATTTAGCATTTCGAGAAAATATTACAAATTTATATTTCTTTCAAAATTCCAAAAATATTGTAAAAATTAAATAAAATCAAACTTTTTTCAAAATTCTAAAAATATTGCAAAAATGATAACAAAATCAAAAATTAAAATTTTTTCCAAAATTCTAAAAATATTGCAAAAATTATAACAAAATCAAAAATACACTTTTTTCAAAATTCCAAAAATATTTCAAAAACTATAACAAATTCAAAAATTTCCATGCACATTTACGTCATACAACAGCTAAATTTTTTTTCCAAAAAATTGGTTAAAAAAATAAATGAAATCAATTTTTGACATACTTGACAATATTTTTTTTATAAACTTATAATGCAATGATATTCTCAATAATAATAATATCATTTTCATTTCATACAAATAACTAATTTTATTATTTTCTAAAAAAATAAATAAAAATCATTCTTTTGACACACTTGACATTTTTTTTTGACAAACTTATAATGCCATAATTCTGTATATCTATCTTCTATCTATATATATAAAATTCTCGTGTCACAGTGTTTGTAATTAAACTCCTCCGAAACGGCTTGACTGATTTCCATGAAATTTTATGTGTATATACGGTAGGTCTGAGAATCGGTTGTAAACTATTTTTTATACCCTTAAGTGATAAGGGGGGCCCTCCCCCCAAAATTTTTTTGTATTTTTCAGACAAAATTTTTTATTTTTATTTTTTTATGATTTGACATTAAAAAATACATATAATCCCTAATTTTCTCCCTTCTACCACCAACCCCCATTTTTTAATTGCGATATTAGTACTGAAATACTCTTCAATTACTCCTCCGAAACGGCTTGACTGATTTCCATGAAATTTTATGTGTATATACGGTAGGTCTGAGAGTCAGTTGTAAACTATTTTTTATACCCTTAAGTGATAAGGGGGGCCCTCCCCCCAAAAATTTTTTGTATTTTTGAGACAAAATTTTTTACTTTTATTTTTTTATGATTTGACATTAAAAAATACATATAATCCTTCATTTTCTCCCTTCTACCACCAACGCCCATTTTTTAATTGCGATATTAGTACTGAAATACTCTTCAATTACTCCTCCGAAACGGCTTGACTGATTTCCATGAAATTTTATGTGTATATACGGTAGGTCTGAGAGTCAGTTGTAAACTATTTTTTATACCCTTAAGTGATAAGGGGGGCCCTCCCCCCAAAAATTTTTTGTATTTTTGAGACAAAATTTTTTACTTTTATTTTTTTATGATTTGACATTAAAAAATACATATAATCCTTCATTTTCTCCCTTCTACCACCAACGCCCATTTTTTAATTGCGATATTAGTACTGAAATACTCTTCAATTACTCCTCCGAAACGGCTTGACTGATTTCCATGAAATTTTATGTGTATACTCGGTAGGTCTGAGAATCGGTTATAAACTATGTTTTATAGCCTTAAGTGATAAGGGGGCCCTCCCCCCAAACATTTTTTGTATTTTTCAGACAAAATTTTTTATTTTTATTTTTTTATGATTTGACATTAAAAAATACATATAATCCCTAATTTTCCCCCTTCTACCACCAACCTTCATTTTTTAATTGCGATATTAGTACTGGAATACTCTTCAATTCGCAGTAGTCGATAACTGATCAATCTATTAATCTATCTATCTATCTTCTATCTACATATCTATATATGATAAATAAAAATGTAAATGTTCGTTGGTTCAAAATAGGCAATCTAGGAATGTACTGGATCAATTCTCTTGAAATTTGGACACAATGTTGCATTCAAATACAGAAAGGTTATTATATAGTGTTTTTTTAGCGATATGTGTTTCATATAGGAATGTAAGCTGTCAACAAGCACAAGTGTCCCTGACTTGCATTAATCTCAATTCAATCTTTTTATGGTCGAGTTTCACTTAAAGACTTAATTTAATCGATTAGTTATGTATGGGTGATCACCCATATATTGTTTTGTCCAATTTATCAACCATATTGGTTGATTACCGGTTAATTGTATAACCACTCCAGTGTCCAGTGTTATTGTATAACCAGTGTGTTGATGGTTGTTAATGACTTTGTATAACAACACTTTGACCAAAATGGAAGTGCTAACCACTAGACCACTCAACACATATATACATACATTTATATACATACGGTCATTAAAATGTTCTATTGCATTTTTGCCCATTGCATGGAAATTGGTTCTATTGTATATTATACCAAATACTTCCACATGGAATGGCATTTTGATAATTTGTTTGAAAACCAGATTTCAAAAAACGATTTAGTGCATTTGTTCAAAACAGCAGTTGACATGATGTATGTGATACATATATAAGTTTCAATAGTTCAGGTTGACAAAACGCCTGCTAGAGGACATGTGAGAAGATTCAATGCTCGAACAATAAACGAAGTGACAATTAATAAAGTCGGCAATAAATTTCAACCGGGATATATTTTTGTCAATAAAAGAAGGATTAATTTCCACATTTGGAAATGCCGTCGATTGTTTTACCAATACATGGTAGATATGTATGCAAAAACATTCGAAACAGAACGTTTAATATTCATTCGTTTAAATCAAACCAAGCTTTTCTCTGAAGTACCAGCTTATTTGCGAGAGCCAATTTAATATGACGGTTATTCACAACACAAAATCATCTCAAATGCACGGCAAATATCCGATGCCAGTTTCGATAAAGATTTGTAGGAAGTTGTGACGAAAAATATGTAACATGAGCTTTCCAGAACACTGAATCCACTAAATCCAAAGTACGCAAAGTAATATCATCAAGGATTCAGTCAGTTACAGGAACTTCAGTTACATGAAACGATGATTATCCTTTATATAAAACAAGAGCCGCAGCAAATGGCGGTAAGGTAACAACATATAGATATGCGAAACGGGAACATGAAAATAGTTCCTTAAACATGGATGGTTACTCCATATTAATCCTTTGCTACAAGGAACATACAGATCGCACATAAACTTGGAATACGGTATATATGCCAAATCTGTCAAATACGTTAGTTAGAAAGTACTTTAATAAAGGCAACATCTCAGTTTTAGCGTGCTCCAATGAAGCAGCACTGGGATGTATGCATCATTCATCAATGACACGTGCAGCACGTCACCTCCAAACTAAGTTCGGGCTTTGTTTGAAATCATGCTGACCGCTTAGTGTTCTTCATCTACAAGAACGTTATGGGAAAAAATTTAAATCGCACATGGTTGATGATATTTCCTGCCCAATATAGCAAAATGATTAAAGATCTGTGCGTAGTATTCGCGAACTTAGTTCTCAATCAATTATTAATGCTACCGCCGAATCGATCTGCTCCGTCGGTCAATGTGAAATTACGTCGTTAATATAAATACAATACCGATGATTAGGTTTAATATAATTACAATATTGGTTGATTAGCATTTCAATTCAAAAGATCACAATTGTCAATTAAATTGATGTTTGCAATCACCATAAAAAAAGATCACGCTCAATCATTAAAAGTGCGCGCTTTAGATGTAGAACGGATTGAAATTCGTATGGACAATTATATGTTGCGTAGACAGAATAGAGGCATAAAACTAGATAATCTCTTTTACTCTGAACCAACAATGGAGCCACAACAAATAATGTATAACCTGCAGAAGCATCGAGAAATTGAACATTAGAGACCTTTAGGTTCTCTTTTCTTAGTGAGCACTGAGCACATTGAACATATGGGTACTGCGAACATTTGTAAATCTATTTATGTTCTGTATACTGTTCTATATAGAGATGACACACCTCTACTAATTCAACAAGTTACTTAAATTTTTTTTGCTTCCTTGAAAACTTATTTGATCGCTAATTTTTCATATATCCGAACTGATCAGCTAGATTGCTGATTATTTTTCATCCATATTTTTAAAAAGATAAATTAAAAATTATGCTATCATTCTCATTACCACTTTTTGAAATCATTGCTACTACGTCAACAAAATGTCTGTGCACAAGCTTTATTTATAAGCGTAGCAAAGCACGCCGGGTCCTGCTAGTTACTAATAAAATTTCATGTCATACAAATAATTTATTTTATTTTTCCAAAAAATTGGGTAAAAAAATGAAAATCATTCGTTTGACACACTTGACAACATTTTTTTGACAAACTTATAATGCAATAATAACGTAAATGCCTCTTTTTTATAATGAAAGTAGTCACTGAACTTTGTAAAGGAGAACTATTTCCATTGGTAAAACAATGGAATGGTTATGGCAGGCCGCGTACCTAGCTCGATTTTGAACCGTTAGCTAGCTATCGCCTGCGGGAACGAGAGATTATACCGCCTAGTACAAATTACGGAATTGTACACGTGTATTGCTTATTCAGATCAGAGATCAAAAGAAAAGTGAAAAAAAGAAGACCCTGGCGGGCCTGCCGGTCGAAGAAGCCACGACCGTCACGTTCACCCCCATAATTACTTCACTCACACGCTCACGCACCTCATACACTCACGCAAACATACAGACACCCACACAACCCTATACCTATAGGTAGACATAACAGTACTCACCCTATGCTAGTAGTAGATCCCCCTCCGTCTTTACGTCCGGATTAGCCAATGATCACTCTCTCAGCCCAATTACACGGTAATGGTCACGCAGCGGTCGAATCGTGCAATAGTGGATGAATGTACAACAGCTGGTATTTAAACTTGATACTATGGTTGAATACTATGAAAATTGAAGAACGACGGTGAGCGACTGTAAAAATGTATAATGTCGTTGAATCCAGCGAATAAAGTTGAATCCTGAATGACTGAATGAACTACGTATAATTGTCGAATCTAGCGCATGCGGTTGATTGCCGCGCAAGTATACGTAAAATATAACTGTTGACTCGAATGATTGTGGATAAAAGTTGAATGATTGTAGAAATATATGACGGATGAATCGAATGATTGTGGATAAACGTTGAAAGATTGTAGAAGTATATCCTTGCTGAATCATGCGATTGTGGATGATAAAACTGTTGATTCAATTTATAAACTGATGATGTAAGCGAATGTGGATGATTATTAAACGAATTGTATGTAAAAGTATATTCTTGCTGAAGCATGCGATTGTGGATGAAAAGGTGAGCAATTGTGATCAATTCACCAGTTCGAATTTAGCCATGCACAAAAAAAATTACAAAAAAAAGGAACCACGTTTGTTGAGGTTATGCAATGGGGGCACTTTTAATTTCTATCTCTCTCTTTTGCACGGTAAAAAAAACCGTAGGTACTTCAATTTTGTTCTTGTTTTATTGCTAGAGATCCCACCGACAACACAGGAACTTATTTCTCGGATGAAATTAAAATTGTCTTATCATAACTACACAAAACGATAATTTGGAATATTTAGCCAGCAATTAAGCGGTAATTCGTATTTTTTTTCTTCTATATTTTATGTTAAAAATTGAAACAGATCAGCTAACCTTAAGTTTATATTTTACTTATTCGGTAAATTTTTACTTTAGTTTAATTAAGCTAATTAACAATGAATTTGTTTCTCTAATTATTCCTAATTATAATTATCTCGCGGCTGAGATTCACTATCGCTTTAATTTTTTATTCTAAAATTACGTCACAAAAATAAATTAACATTGACTTGGCTCATACAAAAGGAATATAACCCTTGAATTTGTTTTTAAGTTCGAATCACAAAAACAAATCAACATTCAGTTTGTTTTTCTTTTTCATTTATATGCACAAAACTAAATAGCATTGAGTTTGTTAATCATTTATATTTATACTCACAAACCATCCCTGGGTAACTAACAACTGCAAAAAACTCCTCCAGGTATATTCCAACAATTTTCCAAAACATCTACCAATTAAATTCGATAACACAGTCCTGAATAACACATCCAATTGAATCTCCCGTGTACATTACAAAAAACAAACTGACCTCCCAACATGCGATATTATAAGTGACAGTAAATGTCAAAATCAGAAATCCAGTAAGAAACAGTCATAGTAGGATTCATGTATTTGTAGTTGATGAAAACATAAAAGTCGATTTCAACGATAAAAAAGAAACGATCAGTTTTTTTATGTTATGTTTCCATCAACTTACTGTACCCACTAAAATGTTGGTCGGTTTAATCTTTATTTTTGTTGGTTCGAACTCATTTCACCATTACAACTTGAAAAATTGAAAAAAAATCAATTTTTGATGTCAAATAACTCCGAGAAAAGGCCGAGTAGAATTAAAAGCTCTGAGATTGTAAACTCTCATTACTTGGTGAACCTTAAACTGCAAAAAAAAAATTTCACTTGCGGACTTGCCCATCCATATATAAATTTTTTTCGATTTTCCTTCTCCACTTATCATAAATAATCGTTTGGCACCAAAATTTCTCCGAAATTCCGAGATGAGGCACATTGCAATAGGTAGATTTTTATATGAAATCGACCTAATATGGAAAATTGTGTGTTAAAGTTAGTTAAACTTAAAAATGAAATTAAAAAGTTTCATTTCAGCATATTCCACATTTGGCTTTCTTCATCTGTCTACTTAGTTTTTGTTTCTAGTTTTCCTCAAAGTTTTTGCATCACATCTCAGCTAGTGTTGCTAGTTTTTTTTAGTTTGCTATTCGTTATTTTCATTTTTATAAATGCATAATGTATATATGTTGATTGTTTGAAATAAAAAATACATAGAGAAAATAATTTATAAATTAAGATATTCTAGAAAGCTTGTGAGTAACAGTAAAACCAAGAAGTAAAAAGAAAAAAGAAAACAAAAAATAAGCAAGAAAAATTAGAAAATTACATTATGGAGTGGAAATTTGAAAAATAATGAAAGGAACGATTTTTCAAAGTCGAGTAATTTTTTGTTCTTTGTTACAGTAACAAAAATTAAATGAACAAATCCTCTTAATTAATTTTATTTTATATAAATTATTTAGAGTTCCAACGTTTTATGTTGTTTAGTTTAAGGATTAGTAGAGTTTATGATGTGATCATAAAAAAACTGTTTGTTTAATTCCAAAATAATTGAATTTTTATATTAATTAGAAGAAAATTGTATTGTAAGGCTTCAGACAATTTTTCTTTTTCTTCAATTATCTGTTCTATACGAAAAAGTTTAAACTTTTAATTATTTTTTATATAATAAATATAATACTCAAGCATATTTTGGCAATGTCCACAAATTACAAAAATGAAAACTTTTCATTCATAAACTTAGATCAAACCCAGTATTAGAAGAATGTTGTCATTATAGTTTTCCTTGCAATAACATAAAACCATTTTGTTCTATATATGCAAATCTTGGCCCGATGTTTTCTCCTTTGAACAAAAAAATTTTAAAATATCAATTTTCTAAATCCTTAAATTTTGTTTTAATTTCTGTTCAATTTTTAATTTTATTCTTTATAATATTTTTGTTTTGTGTGGATTCAATAGATTTTGAAATTTTGTAACAAGAGAAAACTTACAATTTATTTTCTTGACTTTTTAAAAATTGTAAAGAATTCTTATTTTTCTTGACAACTTTAGTCATAAGCTTGTTTCTCTTTTATTTTTAATTATTTTCCTTTTTTTCGATTGAATTTAAAATCACTTTTTTATCATAAAAATTTCAGTCAGATGATGACGAAAAAAAGAATTATTGATTCTTTTCGGTTGTGTGGGATTGTGAGGTGGGGGGATGACACGATAGACATAAACAAAACTGAACAATAAATTGAAATATTTTTTCCAACAAGTGCGTTTCAGTTTATTTGGCTTTTCTCACAACACACTTACAAAACCAACCACCAATCTGACCGTAATTGAATTCCATTTCTATTAACCCTTTTCATGGTACTTTGTTTTAATTCAATTTCACTAATTTCCCAACACTAAAATAGCAAGCAAACAAAATTTTCTCATTCATAAAATTTAATTTATTTTAAAAACCAAAAAAAAAAAGATCAAGTTTAACCGAAATCAAATTGAAAAAAATATAGAATTATAAGACATTTAAATAAGGAACAAAAAAATCCTGATATAAAACAGCATGAAATAGAAGAAGAAAGTAAAAGGAAGTAATGTAAAATAATAGACACTCGAAATTAAGAAAAAAAGGAATTTTTGGTTAGGTTTTTATTCTTTGGCAAACGTTCAATTGAAGTAGAGTTCATCGAAATTGTCTATTTTGTTTGTATTGGAGCGACAATAAGGAGGGAAATTGAAAAAGGAAAGATAAATGTTTTTCAAATTAAATCGGATTATTATAAAATTATGAATTATGTGAGAGAGGATATGATTTTAGGACAGTTTGGGTTAGTTTAGAAAAATTCTGTTTGTTAAATTTGATTGCCAACTAAGTCAAATGTTAATTGTAAGAACAAAATATGAAGGGGCTGATATCTCAAGGCTCTGACATATCAAGAATTCGGTTTGGGTTAAGGGTTTTTATAGACTTTTTGGCAAAAGGCTTTTATGAGGACATTGTTTTTAGTTTAGGGCAGCAATGTATATTATTTCCCATTTTATGTTTCTCAAAAGAATTGGTTAAAAAAATAAATAAAAATTATTCTTTTGACACATTTAACGGTATTTTTTTGACCACTTATAATACAATAACCAAGCTCCTGGTCTCACATACCAATGCCGACCATCAAGATTTCTCCACATTCAATGTTACTACTCGTTATCACTTAAATTGAACGTTTTTAAAGCAAAATATTTGCAAATTTTCTTGTTTTGACACCCTTAACGATTTTTTTGAATCACTTCCGGTACAGTTATCGAGAACATCGTCCTTTCAGCTCTTACCATTAAATTAACCTATTTTTGAAACAAAAATTTTTTAAATAACTCCAGTGGTTTTCTCTGTAACGACGGTTGTGACGGCCGGCAGACAGACATACATATTTTGCTTTTTTAGAATCAGTAGGTCCTAAAAAGTCGAGAAATGCCAAAAAAGTGAGGATAAGAATTTTACTTTTTTTTTTAAATATAAGAGATGTTTGCCTGAAACCAATATTTTCTTGACCACTGTTGAAGTGATGCTACAGAGCTCTATAATATTGTATAAATTAGCAAACGAAAGAAATATTTATGAAATAAACCATCGAAATTCAACCTACCCACTAATATAATGTTAGAAACCGGTATTGGTGAAAACGAAAAGATTTTGTGAAGCCTCTAAATAAGATTGGGCCGTCCACAAATCCCAAAATGATTACGTGTACGTCATACAATCCCCAAGCTTTTAAATCCACAATACATCAACATTGTCGCTCCAGTCCTATCCCAAGTTCTTAAATACCAACCTTTTAACTTTCCTTTACTATCATTAACACGTGCATCAAGCGTTAGAGGTTTAAAACCCAAGTGATTAACCCGAACGATAAAAAAAACAAAAAACTAAAAGTCCGGAGACATTTTTATGGAAAATATTGATATAAATATGCGGCCTGTGATCATTTATTCCACAAATAACACAAGAGACACATGCCTTATTGAGCATTTTTCGCAACCTTAAAAAACGGCGAAAACGTTCGAGGCGCTTTAAAGAAATTTTTTTCGTCGAATCGGAATTTGAACTAAGGTGGAATGTGGTTCATTGTGTGCATTTAATAATGCATAGAAGTTAATTGTCGACCGCTCGTTTGAAATTGGCGAAACTGTGTCTATTACTTCTGTCGAAATGGTTTGGGTTCGGTGAAGGTTGACGTATCTTTCATCTGAATTGGTGCGGTTGGCAGCGTCTGGTTCGGGAGTACAACTCCCAATTGGTGTACTCCCGCCCCGTTGTTCAAACTCAGCGACGGATGACAGTTTGTGCACTTAGGAAAGTGACTTCAGGCTTAACATACTTGTAGCTATACATTTTTATTTGGTTTCGGGGACAATCTTGAACCAGGTGCCTCATATACTTATATCGGTAGCATATCGGATGCTCGTTCCTTGGTGAGGGTGCTAGCATGTTTGATATTGGAACCATCAAAGGTCTTCTAGATAAGAGTGATGGTACTTCATTTGCTGCAACGTAAGATTGATTATATGATGGACCTTGTTCGTGTTCATCAGTTAGTAGTCTCTCACTAATCCTTAGTTGTCCAGAAGTCCTTGAAAATTTCGGTAGAGATGACCACAGATTCCCAAATTTTTGGCACAACACCCGCAGGTCTTCCAAAGACGCTACGTCTGCCAAAGACCCCCCTCTCTGAATACAGAGTAGTTCACCACCTGATACTCACGGGTAAGGTTGCGATAATATTTATTGGCGGTTTCACTAAGATGTTGGGTAGCAATGGAGATTAAATTGTCCCAGTCCATCTGATCCCTTTGGACAACCACTTCAATTCTATAAATGAACCTGTAGGCATCAGGTGAAGCCCCGTCCCCAGAAAATAGAGGAACCCAATTTAAGTCACATTGACTCAAGCTCCGATTAGTCTGGTCTCAGTACCCTTCACACTGTACAACTAGGGCTGGTGCTTGTGCCGCTGCCACATATTGGTAGGGAGGTGGGCATAAATATCCCGTTGGATAGTTCAAAAGATCATCTAAATGCTATGCTGGTGCCAACTGCACCTGTGTGATATCAATTACAATCGGATTATGACGAAGTTGGTTCCTACTGGCTGGTTGACGCTCGATCATGTCATTAACTAAATCTCCTATCGGTCCCAAGTGTACCGTAGCTGATCTCCCCAATGGTTCCTAATAAGATACCAGATTCTCTAAAGCTTCTTCTAGTCCCGTCTTCCAAATATGTGTTGGCAAAGTTACGGCAAGGAACAACTCCCTGTTGAACACCCATGCAAACTTAAAATTGACTTTTGTCGCTAAATTCAGATATCTGAATTTAGCGACAAGAGCCAATTTTAAGTTCGCAGGGGTGTTCAACATTCCTTCCTATTTCCCAACCGTTCAGTTTGGTCCACGTAATGCTTGATGCGATTAATTAAGCCTAGCAACACACGTGGTTCAATGGGTGATACAACCAAATACTAAATTCTCTCATCCCTAACCTAACAAAAGAAAAAAAAATCAAAACTAGCAGCATTACTGGCGGCAGACCACGGCAGACCACTCCAGCTCCCACCTCTCCACCTCTTCACCATCACAACTACTACAATTGTAATGAATTGTCTTAAAGACAATTAAAATGTGTGAAAGGAGGTTGGTGTTGAGCGTTTGCTCTTCCCAACAAGAAGAAGGAAAGCTATAGTGACTTTACAAATTTATAAAAACCACAATTTGATCGATCGCATGTCAGAGACAGAGGTGTTCCAGCGACCAAAGGAAACCGTTAAAATAGTGAATCCCGCTTAGATATTTTTTTAGAGATACCAGAAAGAGATGAAGACTGAAGCACCTCCTCATTCCTCCGAATGAGAGAGTACAGCTGCTGCCGCCATTCGCTCAAACTGCCTACGTCCTTGGCTATCCTTTCGGATATCGACATCACGATCAGTGAAGAAGGACTAATCGGGCAGCACTAGCCCCTACGTCGACGATGCGGTGTTAAGCATCAATGTGAACCACCACGTTTTTGTAAAAAGATTTTAAAAACGAATTCACCAAAAGGAAAAAAGTATAAAATATTTTAACGGTATACCGTTATATTTTCTAGTCCCAAAATTGTTTCAGCGCCAAAATTATTATAAACTGGTATTGGTTTCTTTACTGAGATTTAAAAAAAAATGACATCACACAACCTCTAGCCCGGGAAGATCACTAGAATCTGAGAATTAAAAAAAAAAAATAAAAAATATATAAAGAAAAACTTAGCCTATAAATGTTGAATGCTGAATTTTGTAGTTAGCTAAGTTACTGATTTTTGTAGTTGCCATCATAAATTCCACCTTGATATGGCACATAATCATTAAAATCATCAAATCATAACCATCCATTACACCAACGGATCCTTCAAGTGTTGGTCTTAAAGAAAAAGAAAATAATTCCAATGTAGTTATTTTAAATAATCAACTTGTTTAAATAATCAAGTGTCAACTTGTTTATTAATCTGACATAAGTTATGTTGATGTTTTATTTATTGGTTTTTATAATTTTATTTAAGAAAATTACTGTTTAAATTTAAATAATTTCAAAATGTTCACAAAAGCACACAAAAGCTTGATACTCAAACATTCTTTTTAAACGTTCGTAAGCCAAATTAAATCTGCGGTGACATGTTGTAACATCACTTGCGTTCGCTTCGATAGTGATCATCGAAGCGAAAATAAATATAATTGGTATGTTACAACTTTTTCGTTCGATAGTAAATGTTTTACGTTGGCAGCATTTGTGCGAAGAATCGAAAAATAGGAGAATCGAAAAAAGTGATGGTTGAAAATGTTACAACATGTCGATTTATTGAAAATTTCGATACTTTATCGAACATCGAAAACTTCGATGTATCTTTTCCAAAAACATGTCTACGTGATGATAACACTAGAGAATTTTTATTCATCCGGTATTTTAAAATTTTTGTTTTTCTCTTTCTCGTTTTTTAAAACAAGCAAAACAAGAAATCTTTCATACATACAGAAACAAAGCCATCGAAAATAATATTCTTCTTCATTTCATTACCAATCACACAAACATAGGTTTTAATTTTCCCATTTTAAATTTATTTTTGTTTTCTGTAGACGATGACGTAATGAATCAAATTATTAAATTATACACTGGATCAGGTAAACGCAGAAAAATAACGTTTAGTGTTATGAAACGAACTTTCGTTTGTTGTAAGGATGCGAGTGTATGATTTTGCATCACAGTTATCGCAATAAGATAAATATAGAAAACTTAGTACACAAAAGAAAATGTCTTCGGATAGAATTAATGAAAGGATTCTGGTCGTTACAATAATAATTAATTTTAGATTCAGATAGCAAATCCAGGGTACGAGGTGGGGCAAGTGCTCCCCTTGCCGCCCTCCCTTAAAGCGTATGCCGAATTGAAACTTATGGCAAAAATGCATGGGATCTTGATGAAACTTTGTGGTCTGTGTTCACTTAAAAATGGAAAATAATCTTTAGTTCTTTGGTTATTAAATGATAAATAAATAAATAAATAAATAAATAAATAAATATTACACCGTACCGCCTAACATCCACACAACTCCGAGTTTCATCCATAAAACTCCAAACATTAAACGCCAAAATTAATAACCAATAATTATTTTTCGTTCATTTAAATTGTGATCACGTTATTTTATTTGTTTGCTATTGTTCAACGAAACTCATCAATTTCCTTTTTATTTTCCAATTACTCATTTGAGATTATATTTGTGCTCTTTGTTCAAAATGTGAAAAAACTATAGTTGAAAGAGCATAGATCTGGAAAATGTAGCATAGAAAATTGAATCATTAATCAATTTTGATATACGGAAAAAATTTGCTTTGGTTGAGAAAAAAAAAACGGAATTTATGTGAAAATCAACTGGACTGTAAATTTACTTGTTTGATTAAGTTATAAGTTTTCTTTAAGTTTGGTTAGCCATTATTTCAAAGGGTTGTTGAAAAGTTAATTTATCCAGAACTTAAATTTTTTAGAATTTTTCAACAATCGTTGAAAAAGTTCTGCTACTTCTTTTTTGTTTAAAATTTACATAAAAGTTTTGTTTTTATTTGTTGAAGAAAATAATTTTTGATTTTCTTGCTTTATAGAAATATAAAAAAAACTTAAAATATTTTTAATTGTAAAATTCCTGTGGGTGAAAATTATTAAATTGCTTGATTTGTTTTTTTTTTTTAAATTAATTTGAAAAAAAAAAATAGTTTTTGGTTTTTTATTTTAAATTTAGTTGAAAAGAATGGTTTTGGTTAAAATTTGTTTTGCTTTTGTGGTACATAGTAATAGCTGGCGTTCGAAACAACAAATTTTAAAGCTTTTTGCGTACATTGTTGTAAGAAACAATTTAAACAACTTTCTGTTATGATTAGTCTGTTACTGAAGGATAACATATTTTTCGTTAATTTAATTTAGACTTTTAGAAGTGAGAAAACCACATAACAAAAATTTACATAAATAAATTAGAATGATTTTAATGATAACAATAAAACATTAACTTTAATTCTCACATACGAGAGTTGCGTCATAAAGCTCAGTCGTAAAGGTTGAGTTTTGTGATAATAACTCCATAACTGTTGTAAGTAAAATCAAGTTTAACGTTATGTCGTTTGTATAATCCTAACCCCATATCCATTCCTACATATTAGCTCTTCATAAAAAACGTGATTTAATTTAATTCCACATAACAACGAAATATATTCTGCACAATTTATGACAAAAATAACAATAATCTCTGTTCTCTGAAACGGTTTTGACTATTAAATTTTTTTTTCTTTTATTGAAAATAATCCAATAAAAATAATTTACATTTTTTTCATGAGAACACACAAAAAAAAGAAAGTTTCACCCCATTCGCATCCCTTAACATTATAAAAAATAAAATTTTTATTAAAATTTTTAACAAAAATAAAATATTCTGAATTCACGATGGTATACGTTAACCGGGACAACGTACATTGCGATGCTCTATAAAAAAATTATAAATAACAAAAAAATTTATTTTATTATTTTTAATTTAAAATCCAGACAAAATAATAGTTATTATAATAATAAAATTAAAATTAATAAAAACAAAAAAATCTGTAAATTGTTTTTAAGTTAATAATAAAAAATTTACTTAACACTTTACTGTACTTGGATTGAATGTTTTTTTTTAAATTTTCCGACATAATAATGACAATATTATAAAGTATAACAACAGGTGTTAGGTTTTACCTTAATTAACTTAACAGAAAAATATAATATTGTAAATATAGAACGGAAAAAGGGATAATTGAGCTTAAGAGAATGGGAGGGAGTTTGGGTTTTTATTGCACGCGATATAAAATGTAAAAGTGAAAAGAAATTAAAAGTTTATTGTGAAATGGTAGCAAGGGTGTGCTATTGAATGTTTTGTTAGAAATCAAATATTTATGAAAAACTAGATTGTTTGTGATGTTTATGTAAAATTTTTGAACGGGGTGATTTAGTTTTAGTTTTGGCGTATTTGTTTAATTTTTAAGAAGATATGAATGCGTACTGCAAGTAGGAATACTTGAAATTTCTTGGCTGTAAAACATTCCCAATGGTCATTTTCTCTAATAAAGTTTACAATTTTAATCTCGAGTCACTTACTGTTAAAGATGACGCTAGAGTCATAGTGCATATGCGTCCATTTTCAGCATTTGTTTATTAGTGACCATTTATCAAACCATTAGAGATCATGCTTAAAAAATATTGATTATGCGGGTTGCTGTTGTTTTTGGCATTTATGGCAAACATTTCTTCCTAAATTGATTGCAAAAATGTCATTTGCTGGGATTTTCTTTAAAAGAAAAATAACTGGATTTCATATCAACCCACAAAGATTACAGCTGGTTCTCTTCGTTAGGAAACATAACTTTCCAAATCGGCCTCTTCACAGTAGCCCTATTCCGGTACATCGTGAAATAGGAATTAAGAAATAAATTATAACAATTTTTTCATAACTAGGTAGTATTCCGTGTTGCGGGAAATAACGAATTCGTATTAGAAAATATTTCATTTATTACACTTTTTTCTCAATTTCCAAACCACAGGGAAATTCCAGAATATAGACTTAAAGGACAGCAATCCAAGCTGAACGCCTGATATTTTAAATAAAGCAGTGCAGGTAAAGCAAGTTATATTTTAAAGTATGTTCATGGACAAAACATTCGAAAACAAAGAAAATATCTTGTATCACAATCACTAAGTTATATAAAATATTGGATTCGTAGTCATAAAAGCACATCAACCACATAATAAATACACTATTTCAAATGACAGTCTTTCGGATTTTTGTTAAATCTTTCCACTTCTTGTTTTATGCATTTCCAAGATTAAACTTTTTCTTGAAGATAGTAAAATATTAAAGGTTTTCTTGTCCGTTTATTTAAAAACATAAAATCCAATAAATAAATAAAAGTGTAAAAAGCTTTTACACACAAGATTTAAACGTATATAAACGAAAGAATTAAAGTTTAAAAACGACAAAAAAAAACTTTATTTTGTGGTAAACAGAAAAGTTTTCCTTTAAATAATCGAATGAGAGAATTTCCTAGAATTTGTCTTCATTTTTTGTTACTTAGCCTGAAAACGAAAAGTGAAATTTGATTAGTGTAAGAGGTTTTGTCTATACAGTTTTGATTAAATGAGATTTTCTTATGATTGAAGTAGACTAAAAATAGATATTTGATTTAATTTTACGTCTGACTGATATCATAAATAGAATTAAATTTTTATGGAAAGGTTGAATGGCATTAAAAAACTTACTAAGAACCTATAAAAAATTTTGCCAAGTGGTCTTACCTGAATAAATCGTACAGAAAGCAATAATCAGAATCAGTGAAAGACTTTTTATGAATCACATAATTAAAACCATCTGTGGTACCTATCTACTGTAGGTATCCATATTTTAACATATTTTCTCTGCCCGCTTTTGGTTTACAAAGTGTTTTTAATTTAGTCTGACAGAAACCAGGATAGACCAATTCTTCGAAATGTAGGTAAGGATAGACTAATTTTTCTTGTAAAACATCGTTTTCCCAATGCTTTCAAATAATACGCCGCTGTTAGTTTCAAGTGGTTTCAATGATATTGTTTGTACTTCTGAATAAACTAATGTAAATAACGTAATGAATAGTGTTGTAGTAGATAATCTCATCTTGTGATCTGTATCATTGATATTAATCTTTTACTATACTATACTATAGTTACTTTCAATCTATTGTTATGAACTTTTCTTATTTTATTTTGAATTTTTATTGACGTGGTCACCTCGCCGTCAATTTTTGCAACTTCTTAGGGTCCTAACCACTGATTCGAACTTTTCTTGGCGTTTGGATTTAACATATACACTTGATCTCCAACGAAAAAATGTTTTTCATTCGTATACCTAATACATATCGTAATACTTTTTGCTAAGCATTTTGCTTTTTGCTAGATTTTTTTTGCAATTTGGTACGTCCGTCTTAATTTGTTCTGCAGTTCGAAGTAATAATTATCGGTTGTATAGACGATAATCTCATCATAAAATGTAACAATCAAAAAAACGACTTAACTCATCCTGGAAGGTGAGAATATATTTATTTCCACAAGGCGTAATCTCCATTGGACCCACAATGTCTAGAAAAACTCTTTCGAAAGGCTTTTCTGCGATATCAGCTATTACACTGTGCGACAAATAGTAGGGGTCAATGATCCGCTGGGGTTCTGACTACCGGGAAAAGTTATATCGGTCAAAAAAAAGTTATACGTGTCCCGGCATTTCGCTGGGTCACGTCTAGGAATCGAGATCGATTCCAATCGAAATATAGGGGAAATCGTCACGTGTGGGGGTCTATTTTTGACATTACTCGAGAACTACTGGTTCGATTTTACTGAAACAAATTTAAAAAATTAAGAATTATAATTCCTTTAATCTACTAGTATACTATTTCTTTACACAATCAACAGTTTTGCAGTTATAAATAAATTTATGAAGAAAAAAATTAATTTTTTGCGTAAAAAATAAAAACATTGTATTTTAAAAAATCATGAAAAATTCAAAACGGAAAAAGTGTCAAATCTTATTACTTTGACGTCAAATCACATAATCTGTGTACAAAATGAGACATGGATCATGAAACTCGATGAACGCGTTTCGCTTTTATATACAATTAAGTAAAGGTATCTCATTTTGACAAGAATATTGATTTTTCATAGAAATTTTTTTTTAATATTTTTACTGGAATAAACTCCAAAATCTATTGTTTTAAATGTATTTGGACATGTGGCTTTGTGTATATTGATTTTATTTTTTTTTTTTACTTTTTTATTTTCTATCTTTTATTTATTTTTTATTTTTTTTTATTTCTATTTATTTTTATTTATTTATATTATATTATTATTTTATTTTATTATTTTTATTATAATTTTATTTTATATTTTTATATTTTTATTATATTTTATTATATTATTATTATTATTTATTATTATTATTATTATTATTATTATTTATTATTATTATTATTATTTATTATTATTATTTATATTATTTATTACTATTATTATTATTATTTATTATTTATTATTTATTATTTATTATTTATTATTTATTATTTATTATTTATTATTTATTATTTATTATTTATTATTTATTATTTATTATTTATTATTTATTATTTATTATTTATTATTTATTATTTATTATTTATTATTTATTATTTATTATTTATTATTTATTATTTATTATTTATTATTTATTATTTATTATTTATTATTTATTATTTATTATTTATTATTTATTATTTATTATTTATTATTTATTATTTATTATTTATTATTTATTATTTATTATTTATTATTTATTATTTATTATTTATTATTTATTATTTATTATTTATTATTTATTATTTATTATTTATTATTTATTATTTATTATTTATTATTTATTATTTATTATTTATTATTTATTATTTATTATTTATTATTTATTATTTATTATTTATTATTTATTATTTATTATTTATTATTTATTATTTATTATTTATTATTTATTATTTATTATTTATTATTTATTATTTATTATTTATTATTTATTATTTATTATTTATTATTTATTATTTATTATTTATTATTTATTATTTATTATTTATTATTTATTATTTATTATTTATTATTTATTATTTATTATTTATTATTTATTATTTATTATTTATTATTTATTATTTATTATTTATTATTTATTATTTATTATTTATTATTTATTATTTATTATTTATTATTTATTATTTATTATTTATTATTTATTATTTATTATTTATTATTTATTATTTATTATTTATTATTTATTATTTATTATTTATTATTTATTATTTATTATTTATTATTTATTATTTATTATTTATTATTTATTATTTATTATTTATTATTTATTATTTATTATTTATTATTTATTATTTATTATTTATTATTTATTATTTATTATTTATTATTTATTATTTATTATTTATTATTTATTATTTATTATTTATTATTTATTATTTATTATTTATTATTTATTATTTATTA
Source organism: Diogma glabrata (assembly GCA_963693315.1). NCBI lineage: Eukaryota > Metazoa > Arthropoda > Insecta > Diptera > Cylindrotomidae > Diogma > Diogma glabrata. Next base: position 2,942,742 of record OY856186.1, on the reverse strand, counting down.
TTTATTATTTATTATTTATTATTTATTATTTATTATTTATTATTTATTATTTATTATTTATTATTTATTTTTTATTATTTATTATTTATTATTTATTATATATTATTTATTATTTATTATATCTTTTTATTTTAATATTTTTTTATTATTTATTATATTTTTTTATTTTATTTTTATATTTTTATTTTATTGTTTTTATTATTTTTCATTTTATTTTATTATTTTTATTTTATTTATTTAATTTTTTTCATTTTTTATTTATTTAATATTTATTTATTTTTTGTTTTTTTGTCTTAATTTCTAAATTTGTTTCAGCAAAATCGGACTACCTAGTCATTCTCGAGTTATGTCAAAAAAAGACCCCCAAACGTGACAACTTCCCCTATATGATACTTACTAACTTCAAATCGATATATCTCGATTCCTAGCGAAACGCCGGGACACGTATAACTTTTTTTTGACCGATATAACTTTTCCCGGTAGTCAGAACTCCAGCGGATTTGGGCTGTCGCACAGTGTTATCATTGGAATTTTTGTTGATTTGGTAGATTTTATTACTTGACACAATTTGCATTTATTTATTTATAAATTCGGTTATATCGTTTTTCATCCCTTTCCAATAAAATTGTCATTTTGCCCTTTTTGCCCTAATAAGTGTTTTATTTATACCTAGGTGATCCCCTGGGGGAAGATCATCTAAATCTCGTAAGCCGGTTTTTATTTCGTTTTGGTTCTGTAAAGTGATGATATTTTTTCAGCCATCCAATTTTCCCCCACCGTTGACTTATTCTTCGTTTTCTTCTTCGGATTCGGGATATCCTACACTTTTTAAAATTTGTTTTTAACAAATTTTTAAGTTTTGTCTTTTGTCAGAAGAACAAAGCGAGATTGACAACAACTTTTTAAGTTCTCGCTTTAAATCTCGCTTTGTTCTTCTGTTAAATCAACTTTTGAGTCTGTTTTTGAAGAATTTATTTTAATATCAGACGGGTTAATTGCTTGGATATTTTGGTCTGAATTTTTGGCTTGGTTCCGTGTAACTACGGCAATCAGGTTTTCCTCACTTTGTTGGCTCATATAACTCTGCTGGTTTGGATATATTCTGCTAAGTCCGTCTGCTACTACGTTAGACTTACCCGGTTTGTATTCTACAGTATAATTATAATCAAACAATTTTAGCTGCAATCTTAAAAGTCGTGCAGAAGGATCCTTAAGTTTCAGTATTCCTTTGAGAGGCTTGTGGTCTGTATAGACTGTGAAATGTCTACCGTAAAGATAACATATGAAAAACTTTGTGCCCCGTGCTATGGCTAACAGTTCCCTCTCTATTGTTGAATAATTCTTTTCGACGTTGTTCAAACAACGACTAGCATTATAGCACACAAGTTTATCTTGGTCTCGTTCTCCTTGCAATAATACTGCTCCTAAGGCTTCTTTACTTGCATACGTTGTTAGAATAAATTGCTTGGAAAAGTCGGGGTATATTAGTAGTGGTGAAAGGTAGTGGAGAAAAAGAATATATTTTATTTGATTGAAAGATTTCTGACAGTTTTCTGTCCATTTAATATTGCCTTTTTTTGCGTTCTTCAAGAGTTTATTAATAGAGAGAGCTAGTTCGGCTAGTATCGGTATAAACTTACGGTAATAGCTCACGAATCCTAAAAACGATTGTTCTGCTATTTGTTCTAATTTTTATTCTGCTATTATCAGGTTTTACGTCGTCTTTACCGCGAATGTGTATGATACCTATAAGTATGATACCTCTTCTCATAAAAGTTTTGATTTTTTTTTTAGATTAGCTTCGCTTATTCGACTGAAAACTTATCGCAATTTTCTATTGTGATCTTTTACATCCCTAGCGTAGATTATTATATCGTCTAAATAAACAAAACAAATGAGTCCATTTAACCCTGTCAGTACGTGGTTCATTAACCTTTGGAAAATGGTGGCGCGTTAGAAAGACCAAACGGCATGCGATTAAATTGGTAATGACCTGTATTACTACTAAACGCAGTTTTTTCTTTATCATCTGAGTTTATTGCAATTTGATGGTAACCACTCGCTAAATCAAGCGTAGAAAAGTATCGTGCTGATATTTCCCAGGTGATCTAATATCGCCTCTATTCTGGGCAAAGGAAATACGTCTCCAATCGTATTTTGATTGAGTTTTCGAAAATCAACGACCATTCTGAATTTCGACTGGTTTTCACTTCGTTTTGACACCAGGAGCACTGGCGAATTCCACGGACTGCGGCTGGGCGAAATTATGTCGTTTTCGAGCAAATCTTGGATTTGCCTAAGGATTTCTTTTTTATGGACCTCTGATAATCTGTAGTTCCTTTGAATAATTGGTATTGTCCCTAGCTTGACTTCTATCTTGGTGATTGATCTCGTTGGTGTATGTTTGCTTTTCACCTTCAAGATGGAATATATTTGCATCACGTGTTTTTGTTTATGCTTATTTTGTCTATCAAATTAAGCTGCATATCTTATTGAAATATTTCCCCATCGTGTTCCACTAGGTAGCACTCTTCAAATTTATCCATCACATTTGAGTTATTGATTAATTCTTCGACTTCTGTTTCATGATTTGTTTTGTTAGTTTCTTTAGCTTTTTCTGTTTGTGCTGTCTAGTTTCTGTTCAGTGAAATCTTGTGTGTCGGATATTATTATTTTTTTTTCTTTTTTAGTTTGAGTTTCGAAATGTGATTGATGCTTAATAATCTCTTTAGTGTCCCCATTACGAATGCATCGACACTTAAGAGGAATTTTCTGATTCTCTTGGTTTGAACTAGGACTGCTGGGACCTTTAATCGTTGGTTCTGACGGTTGAAATTTATTCGAGGTCGCTCCCGGCATCGTTGTTGTACCATTTTCTTCATCGTTTTCGTTTGCTAATAAAGCTAAAACTAATTGTTTCTTTTATTGTACTGTTAATCCCTCTAAATAAAATTTTGTCATTGTAATTAATACTTGCTGAGTTGTTTAGAACACTAAATTTGATTAAAGAGATCTCTGCCCCTGTATCAATTAACATTTCGTGTAAATGGTTTGTTTGAAATGTTTAAATAAATGTCTACTGTCGGAGAAACAATTTTATTGATTGTTTTTAGGTTTTGGCTTGGATTTTCTGGAATTATTCGATAGTACCCTAAGCTTGGATTGTGATTATATCCTAAGCATTGTCTTGGTTGGCTTAAACCTGTTGATCGCAGGTCTTGCCGGGAAAGTTTCCCCGAATGATCGTCTGTCAACTCTGATGCTGTTGGGTAAGCTTCTATTAGTCTCACGTTATTACTGCTAGTCGACTGATTCCTATTCACCGGTGTCATACTTTGGTCTCAACCTGCCTTCTATACTGCGGATACCTCTTGTTATGGTAAGAAAAGTTTGGGTGGCTCTGATAATGATTTAGAACTTGATTTCCGTTAGCGTCAACGCTATGTTTTTGGTAAAAATTTCTTGAGAAATTGTTCCTACGACAATTTCGTGTTGTATGACCAGTTTTTTGACAATTGTCACAGTACTGATTTCGCAAATTCGTTCTGCACTCCGCTATTGTGTGACCGTTGCGTTTGCAGTACGTACAATTATTCGTAAGAGACGAATTCAGTTTTTCCGTTTGCTCTACCATTCTTTCCATTAATCTGTTGTCTTGTGATGATTCTACTTTCGTTGGCTTGGGACTTGGGGTTCTATTATTGCTTTTGGAGAGTCTTTCCAACAAATTTAGTACCGGTTGAGATAAAGGTTCTACTCTGAGAAGTTTGTTAAGAAGTTCGAGTGAAGCATTCGTTTGGCAATTTTGATTTGTCCTTTTGTGTTTTTTAAAATCCTCTAAATTTAAAGCTTAGTCGGTTAGTTCTGAAATGGTTTTGTTAGTGATCAAACGCAACTCATCTTGCACTGCAGGGTTTCCAATACCTAGTTTAAAAGAACATGTGGTTTCTTTTTTAACTTCTGTCTCCGCAACTTTAGTGTCTTATACGGGGTGCTGACCTAATCACAGATATAGCTTCCGCCGACGAATCCGCTCTGAAAACTTGCTGATAGTTTCAGTTGGAACACAAGTGTTAATCTGTTCAGTTACTTTTGAGGTGGTTTTCAACGGTAAAAATATTTTTTCAACCTTTAATTCGTTTAAATTTCGATTACTGGATGTATCCGTTTGGCTATTGTAGTACTAATGTTGTGTATTTATTGTATTTGATTTTTTATTTTAATTTATAGAAAAAGAATTCACTTTCTTGTTCATTGTGTGCCTGATAATGTTTAAAACAAATAAATTTGTATTGCTTTTCACTTTCTTTTTATTATTTTTGCACTGAATTTTTTTCTTAAACAAACAAGCCAGTCGCGGCTGTTTCCGGCTGCGCCAAATGTGGTACCTATTTACTGTAGGTATCCATAAAAACAACTTTGGTTGACACGACAACTTTTCTACTCTGAATTTTTAATAGTTTAATAATTTGTATCTACGGTTGTGACATTATAAAGGCTTGTGTCTACCTGGAATTGACCCAGCTTTACTGAAATTTTGATTTATATTTTACCAAATTAATTCTACATATAATTAAGAATTATCATTATGTATCATACTAATAAAAGGTACAAACAATGATTTGATTAAAACTTTTTGTAACCGTTACTATATCCACACGCACTCCAGTTTCCATTAACATCCTAGTTATGAAGTATTGCTTGCTCGAGAAAATGGGTCTTCATCTAGCTAGATTTATTGACACCCAATTTTCGTTTTGTTGGCGCAGTTTTTGATTACTCTGTTTTTGCTATTGCTTACTCAAAGAATCATATAACTTCATATGTGGCATTTAACCATTGAGGAAGAAATGATTTATTTACCCCAAATTCTCTCTACTATAAACTACTTTCCCAAGAAAATGCAGTTTGTTGTAGGATCAGTTTTAATAAATTTTATATCTATATGACTACATATTTTCTTTTTTTCATGAATTTTAAATAACACAAAATATTTACCAAAAATCTCAACGTAAATAAAACAAATAAAAAATGTCAACATTTTTTTGGAATTATATCTTCTTGTATAATCGTCTACCAACATTTGATTTATTAATAGAACTTAAAACATTATCCAACATATCAAATTCTGACATATTCAAAGTACCGACATTTTTATTTTTGATCCAATCATCCTTGTCAATACTTTTATAATATTACTTCTAAGAACAAAAAATGATCAACATCTTTATCATCGATGTCATACTTAAATTTTCAAAAACAATAATATAACATATAAAAAACACAAAACAAATCAATACCTTTTCTACCAGGATTAGTTGACATGTTGCTTCCGTCAACTCAGAATTCAAAGAATCTAAATTTTCCATCTATCATTATGTTACAACATTTCAACCCTCTCTCATAATATATTCCCAAACAAACAAAAGCTCCATTAAGAATTACTTTCAAGTTTCCCAATTTTCTTTTCTATTTTCTGTTCATATAATTTTCTTCTATCAAAATTAATGATCTCAATAATCAATCTGAAAAAAAAAAGAAAAGAAAAACAAATTATTTTCGATTTTATATCAATTTAATTTAATTCCAAAAAATACGAGCATAACATGAATCATGTAATGAAGAGTGAAAGAGAGTATAGATAAAAAAAAGGGAAACGGAAAATGAGAAGCTTTGAAATTAAATTGAATTTCCTTATTGATTTTCATTTGATTTGTAAATGGAATTGAATTTAAGTGAAAAATAAAATGATGAAGAAATGAAAATTATTGAATTTTTTTTCTTTTGTTTTCATAAGAAAATTAAATAATTTTTCTATTTTCTTTTGATTGATATTTTTATTTATAATTAATTGGTGATTCCGATTATGATGATGCATTGTAATTGAAACTGATCAATTAGATTGTTTGACTGATTGACAGACAAAAGGAAGAATTATTTAATGGTAAGAAAGTTTTTTTATTTGTTGTTTTAATTACTTTCTATTGTTGATTTGTGTGCCAGGTCGAGAAAAGGAAATTAATTTGCTGTTTATAAGAAGGAAAATAATTAAATGTTTATATTCTGTTTTTGGAATAAAATTTATGATATAAAAAAAAAATTTCATTATTGAGAAAGGTTATTGTTAAAATGTGAAAGGGCATGAATAATTTACAGGGTTAGGGAAACTTAACATACCTTTTAGTCTCTCTCTCTCTCTCTCTCTCTCTCTCTCTCTCTCTCTCTCTCTCTCTCTCTCTCTCTCTCTCTCTCTCTCTCTCTCTCTCTCTCTCTCTCTCTCTCTCTCTCTCTCTCTCTCTCTCTCTCTCTCTCTCTCACTCTTTCTCTCTCTCTCTCTCTCTCCCTCTCTCTCTCTTTCTCTCTCTCTCTCTCTCAAATTTATCAATAAATAATGAACTAAAAATATTCATTTGATTTTGTTTTAATTTTTTGTCTAATAACATCATGTTTTGTTTAGTTCAAGTCCTAACAGTTTTGAACTATTTTCTGTATTTTATCTTAATCCACATTTATTTGTGCCCGATTCAGAAATAGGGTGACCTGAAAAGTTTTTTGTTCGAAAAGAGTTTGAAATATTATTGTTTAAGAACGGGAGATAATGTGTTAACATATTCGATTAAGAAGAACAAGGAGCACCAGAGAAATAAAGTAACATTTGCATCCATTGCAACTACAAATTATTTAAAAAATTTACTCTCAAATGAAATACAGAACCGTATATTATAATTCTACGAAGCCGATGAAATAAGCCGTCCAATACCTGGGGATCAAGCTTACGTAACAGATAAAGAAGTGGAAACTTCCAAACATGTTCAAAAAGATTAATGTTATCTACATTAGAGGAGGCTTACGTTGAATTCCGAAGCAAACATCTAAATGAGGATAGTGGGGTTAAATTAGGCGCGGGTAATCAACACAATGTTTGTGTTTGTCTACACCAAAATATGAAATTAATGTTCGACCCAAGTCACACAAAGTTATTGAGCAATAATCAAATGTCACTAAATACATATAAAAATATAATTGATCTAGTAATGTGTAGAAATGAAAAGTGCTACGTGTCTATGAGCGAAAAACCTCAAATAATTTTTTCTTATATTCAGACATAAGTGAAATAATATATATAAAGTTAGACAAGATGTGAATAAAATTCCGCTCACCAAGGGTGCCGACTGCCGTGAATGTAAAAGAACACAATATCAAAAATAATTGACATAAAGTTGTGTTGTAATATCTTTATATCGCCAGACCATAAACGCCTAACAAAATAAATGTTTTATCGTAAATATCTTCTAAATTGATCGAAATGACACAAAAAATGTAACTTGAGGTTACATCTTATCCATAGCTGTTTAAGTACCTTTACAATAACTCAAAAACTGCACGGTAAAATTCTAAAAAAAATTGCAATGTTCTCTAAATTAGTAGCTCTTTCAAATGACATGCTACATGACCGGGTTTTAAATGGTGTTCTTACCCCTTCCTAGTTCCACCTTCTTAATAATTATAATTATTAATTTGTGACACTTTATATATTTTTCATTAAAAACATCATTCGAGGATCTAATCGAAGAAAGAAAACAAAGAAAACGCCATTATTCAAAATTATACAAAAAATTGTGGGGTGTAAGATTCCAAAAGAAATTTTTAAGGAATACTGAAGTAGAGCCCTTTCATATGATACCCTACTTGACTCTATAAAAATATATTTCCTCAAAGGCCGCACATCATAACCCTGTAAAACAAACGAAAACAACTTTATTTTTATTTAAAACCCTCATTTTGAGTGGAGAGGCTTATTTTATACGCATCTCAAATTTATATATAATGTGAAAAACACGTTGATATAATGTGAAAAACACGTTGTACTCTCCTCACCAATAGGGTTCGTTATAAAAAACGGAACCCTAAAAATGAAACACTCCTGATGTATGTAGTTTGCATATTTTTTTTGGCGATGCTACCATGTAATCATATAGTCTGACGTATTAAAGAGCTGAAGACCTTTTTGAAGGTCTGAAGCCTGAAGACCTGACCAATATAGCCTTTAAATAGCCTTGAATGTTTGTTTTGCAAAAATATTCTATCACTTAGATAATTTTAATCCTAACATGACGCTTCGGCGTCTTAAGAGAGGCAAACATTTTCCACATTGTGAGGGACTGAATCATCTTTTGTTTTCAAGTAAAAACGGCTCAATACTGCTCGAAAGAGAACTTGTTCGACTAGTGATCTCATCCTGCCTTTCAATCTACCAATTGCTGGCTTAGAGCCTATGAGCCTCCCTGCGAAAGTTTTTGCTAATTAATTAGCTGTTTCGTTCCCGAGGTTCTAACTATGGCCTTGTGTCCATATTAGTGATATGCTGTGATAATTCAATGACCTAGAACATTCTTGCACAATTTTTGACTTGATAGTACAGTTTCTCAGAGCTGTTGAGCAGCCTGGCTATCAGTAAAAATATTAATAACCTTGCCAGACCACTTAGGCCTCGTCACTTGCCTCGATGCTGTATTTATGGCGAATACCTCAGACTGAAAAACTGTGCAGTGTTTGCCTAGTGAAAATTGCAGGCAAAGATCTTCAAGCAAATCAGCTACAAACCGGTCATCTATCGGTCATCTAGACAATCTCCAACTCCTGATGTCTTCTAGAAGAGACCTGGAGCATAGAATGATAGTGATGTCTATGGTTTCTTGATTTCGGGAGTTAGCAAAAGTGTGCTCTTCCTCGGAATTCAAAATATCAAAAACAGTAGTAGCCAAGTACTCTAGTAGTAGTACAGACTAACCTCTGCTGTTGTTATTGGTGCTTTCTCGGCCCACGCGATGTGAATTGGCCGTCACAGTCGCCTATGATATCCAGGTTTTCATTATTGGCATAGTCAACCACACGCACCAATTCCATTGGATTCGAACGGAATATAGGCTGAAACAATGAGTATCCACATTTTCTCCGTAGCTGTTCCGTAACTGAGCATTCCTACGGTCAAATTACTTGAGGATAACTCAGTTTGAAGTTTCATATCATTACTTTTGTGTGATGCTGGTTCTGGTTTTGTCACATGTCCTTTATACAGAATTTCCCAGTCCTTCATGAAAAGACCGGAAACTCTGGTTTTAAGGATGCAGGGTTCCTGTATTATTAATATCCTTGTATGCACCTCTTTAGCAAGTCTTCAAACAGGCGTTGCTAGATCAAATTGCTTTGTTCCTTGCTGACGGAATCTTAGAAGGAATGATTGAATCTTTGAGACATTATCACTCGAAGCCTTTCTGCTTTTGTGCTTCAAGACCTCACAGTGAGTCGTGTGGTCATTGGGACTGTCTTAACAGGTAGTTCTATTGTGACCCATATGAAGGCTCAACTTGTGACGCGGGTGGTAATATGTAGACGAATCTGTTTGATCATCTCAGCTCTCACGTTCAAGAGAGGTGTTGTTACAGAGACTGCCAGAGTGGTACCCTGCTATGCAATACTTGTTTGCAGTGAGGAGTCAGCTTTAGCTTCTTCCTTTTCCTCCTCACTGAACCAAATGCATTTTTCTTCTTCCTCTTTTTCAGCTGTTACGGTGGTCTCAGAAACCTGCATTTCCGAAAATTTGCTGACCTTTGATGCCGGCTGCATCAGATGGAGACTTACCATAGACCTGTTTAAATCTCCAAGAGCCGTGTGTGACACGATTTGAAGATTTTCATTAACCTCCGGAGTATAGGTGGAGTAACTCCAGATTTTGGAGATTTTGTGTTCATCTGGTTTTGTATTAATGTTTTTAGATGTCATGTTTTTTTTGTGTATTTGTGTGCGTTTGTGTTTTTTGTTTTATATGGTCGAGTCTAGCAGAGCCGGTCGAGTCTAGCAGAGCCGTGGTCGAGTCTAACAGGTCGTGTCTAGCAGAGCCGTCTTACTTGACCTGATCACAATACTGCAAAAGAAGACCGAGACCTAAGTTGTGTGCAACTGATGAAAATCATTATCAGCCAATAGATCACCTCAGCACGGCTGCCACACCAATGGATTAAGTGACAGCGTATGGTTCGGGGTTCGAATATTTAATATTTGGGATCTGTAAGCGATCGTATTGTTAGTAAACAAAATATCGGAATAGGGTTTATCCTATCCACTATCTGCGAGTCGCCTGGTAGCTTACACTCAAAGCCTCATGGATTTACATGTATGTGATATTATCGATTTAGGATCCTACATTAATGAATTTTTTTTATAATCACAATCTGTTTTTGATTCAGCAGCTAGTTGTCCTTAGCTCCAGATTACAACGCAAGACCAGTAGAAATCTATTATGACCTTTCGCTATTCCATATTCTAAAATTTGTAACTCTTCTCCCAGTGGGTGAAAACAAAATCTCCTACCTTGCTGAACCGTGATATCCTTTGGTGAAAATTCCGTGGCACTAAATATATCAAAATCAAATCAATATTCCCTCATTTCTCAGCACGCAGCACATTAACAACATTATTACCAACTTAACTATCAAACTTGAAACTTAAACTCAAATCAACTGTCCATTACATTATTAATTTTCCAAATCAGTATATAACCATAAATATTTGATACAGACATTGCTTGTAATTTAATTATAATTACGGTGTAAGTGATACGTAGGCGTATCTAAACTATATATTCATAAATAAAACCTCGCCCAATCTCTTTAATTGAACATAACATTTCTATTCCATGAAATCAAAATCAAACTACCCTTAAATCTTATAGTCGTTATCAAAAGAAATATGTATGTCTATACCCGTCTAAGGTAATATAATTTAATATATAAAAAAAAATTTTACATAAATAAAAATATACTTATTGGTCAAGGTGAATAGATCAAAGTTATATGTCTTGGGCATAAAAATAGAATTAATCAAATTGTTTTTTGTGACACATTATACGAAATTGATTATTTTTGATAACAAGGAGCTCAATTTGATTGATTGATTGGAGATTTTTGATAAAATAATTTGGGTGACCCTGTTATAATTTTAGGATTCGTGTGAGTCTGAAAAAGGTTTTAATAAGAAAAAATATTGACGTTACGGTGAAAAATAAATTGGTTTTCAAGTAGTTGCTTACGTGCTTCCAGGTTAACCATGACAAACATTTTACTATATCACTACAACTCATAAATGTTAGTTAAGTAAGAAAAGAGTAAAAACACAATTGGAAAGTTCTTAAAAACCTAAACCACAACCTTTCAACATTTAATTTTATCCACTCTTTTGATTTATTATCTTAAATTAAATTTTCTATAACAAATTAAAAGTCTACTCACATCCTCATAAACATAAAAGTTTAAATATTAACCCACGATTATATCCTAATATTACTTCTCCGTTTTACCCTATAAAAGAACCTCACGTCCGTAGATTTCTCAATGACAAATTTTCAAATAAGTTTTTCGTTTTTCCGTTCGTTTTCTATTTCTTCGAATAATAAAAGAAAGGCATGTTAGGAAAGTGTCTGGTGGACAAATTAGATATTCTAATCGCAATTTTCATTTTTATCGTTTCGATTATTTACATAAAAGTCGAAGATATCGATATGACAAAATAAATGTTAATTTTTTTTAGAATTTCTTATATAGAGAAGTAGTAATATATTATGTAGAAAATTAGACTTTAATATTTATTAATAGTTGATGTAAAAAAAGGTCAATTTTGGGATAACCATCACTCTTGTAATTATAATGTAACCAACTCTTAGATAAACAAATGCTCTGTTCAACGAATAATTATTTTTTGTCTTAAAATTAATTAAATAAATTTTTTTCTATTTAAAATTAATTTCTGTTATTAAAATTGCTTTTTGAATATAATGGAAAATATACAAAAAAACCATAAAGACCGATTTTAGATAAAGTCTTCAAATCACAAAAAATACAAAAAGGTAGAACAAGTAAACGAATACAATTAAATTTTCAGTTGGTTAAGTATAAAAAAAGGTAAAGAAAATTTAAACAAAAATCAAGAAAAACCAACGAACAGACAAATAGATACCTAACTGATAGACTAAACAAATAATAAAAATAAAATCACAAAGAAGAAATGAAAATGAAAAGGTAAAAAGAAAAGAAAAGAAAAAGTTTTCCATTTACCAAAATCGTATTCATTTGCACGTTTAAATCTTTTTATCGTAAAGTATTGTCGTTATGTTTTCTTTTATTTTAATGCTGCTTTGTAAGAAAATACAAATATCAATTGTTTTACTAAGTTGAAATGAACAGTTTCGAGATTTAAAAGCTGTAACTAGATAACAGTTTTTGAGAGAGTTGGTATAGTATGTTTGATGGTATTATGCGTATTTAAGCTTTTAAATTAATCAATTGTTTCTGTATGACACGTGCACCATCTTGCTGAAACCACATATTCTTGAAACTAATAACCTTCCAATTTCTCAAACGAAAAATTCCAGATAATCATTTTCTCAATAAATAGAAATATTTTGTGGACTGTTATCGACGCTATGTTCCTGGTGGAAATTTTAACAATCAACCGTTACAGTTGCTTTTAAGTTTTTGGAGAAATATTCAAGTAAAGAAATATTGCTCCTGTATTATAATACGTAAAATATGGAGGGGCTGAAATCGCAAGCTCTGAGATATCAAGACTTCGCTCGGATTACGAATTTAGATATAGTTTTCGGCAAAAAACTTTTATGAGGACATTGTTAGTTTTGGGCAGCGATTTATATCAAACACAAAACTCTTTATTCATCTTTGAACATCTCTGTTAAGATATTTATTACAAAACTAACACGAAACATCAATATGTTGCCGGAAAATTATAACAGATCATAAATTAACATAACTTAGTGAAAAGATGATACAATCAGCAAACTACTCAAAAAACCAACCTCTCCATTTAGATTTTCAAGAAAATATTACAAAATCAAAATTTAGATTCTTTTCAAAATTCTAAAAATAATCCAAAAATTATAATAAAATCAAAAATTGAAACTTTTTCAAAATTCTAAAAATATTCCGAAATTTCTTACAAAATCAAAAATTGAAACTTTTTTCGACAATTCTAAAAATATTGCAAAAATTCATAATTCACAAATTCAAAAATTCAAACTTTTTCCAAAATTCATACAAATATTGCAAAAATTATAACAAATTCAAAAATACAAACATTTTTCAAAATTCCTAAAATATTTAAAAAATTATAACAAAATCAAAAATTTCCATGTCCATTTCATGTTCGATCATATTTCATGTCATACAAATAATTAATTTCATTTTTTTTCCAAAAAATTAAGTAAAAAATAAGTGTAAATCATTCTTTTGACACAGTTGACAATATTTTGTTGACAAATTAATAATGCAATAATCTAGTTTTTGGTCTCACATACCAATCCCGACCATCAAGAATTCTCACTTCAAATAAACGTTTTTTAGGACCAAAAATATGCAAATATCCTTGTTTTGACACACTTGACGATTTTTTGACACACTTCCGGTTAGGGTGTCCACTAGGGTGGCCCTTAAAAAAAATTTTAATTTTTTGTACGGCACCCTCCCATATAGTGTCAATACACATAAAAAAATTATGTGTAAAATTTGAAATCAATCGTTCAACTCTAAGGTGTGCCACTTAAAGTTGAGAGGTTTTGTTCTGAGCCGAAAAAAAGTTTAAAGTTTTTGTACGACACCCTCCCATTTCGTGTCGATACCCATAAAAATATTATTTGCAAAATTTTAAATCAATCGCCCCGGCCACTTGAAGTTGGCCAGAACAAAACCTCTCAACTTTAAGTGGCTAGTGGCACGCCCTAGAGTTGAGCGATTGATTTCAAATTTTACACATAATTACTTCACCACATTTTTAAATTGTGTGAAGTAATGCAATCTGTCGTGAAAAAAAAATCTTACATACCCCAAATTTTGTTTTTTCTTTTGTTTTGGACCATCCTCTATCTAAATAGCCAATAAAAATGTTGGTGTACGTCTGTGTGTGGGTGGGTGTACTTTCTGCATAGGATTATGATGAAACTTTGACAAATGATACAGGTTCACTTGAAAATGGAAGATCTGGATACATTTCGAATTTAGGCAAAATGGCGGGGGGTCTCCCAAACACCTCTAAGTTTCAATCTTGAATAACTTCTAAGCCCGGACTATGATCTTACTGAAACTCAGTATATAAGGTTTTAGTACAGTTTCCAATATTTCTGCATACCAACTTCCGGTTTGTCACATCCGGTTAAAAAGTTTTTGTTTCAGATGTTTATCCCTACTGTAGCCTACAATTACCGATCGATTTTCATGAAACGTTGGTAAAAGCTTTCAAGTAACATGAGAAAGATTTTATCCGCTTTTGGAGTACATTGGATATAGGGTTTGAGGGTCCACCATACAACAAGTGGTTTTTTCCACAATGTTTTTATGTTTGTTGGGAGCATAAAACATTCATTCATGAATGAATTTTGATGACACTTTGGAAAAACATGCAAACATGTATGACAAGAAACTGATCAGTTTTTAAACGATAGTGAACAAAATGGTGTGGGGTCCCTAGAGCACCTGTTTTTTTTAAAGCTCTATAACATCTGTACCTGATAATCGAATTGAATGAAACTTGGTACATGAGTATTTAGTACGGTTCACAATAGTTTTGCATCCCAACTTCCGGTTTTTCACTTCCGGCGAAAAATTCCGGCAAATTCTTGATATATTTTGGATATCAAATGGATTTCACTAATTTTAAGTTTTTGATATTTCAAAGAGTTTTGAGGAACAATATTAGTATTTTGCATAAATAAATTAAGTCGATCAAAACGTGTCTTGATCTGCCAAATCATATGGAAATATAATGTGTTAATGGCCAAACATATGAGTGGCGTCAAAAAGAAATAAAAATAAAACAAACTTTTCCCGAAAGGAGTAGTCATCATTGCCAATATAAAAAAACAAAGGAATTGTTATTAATAGATTTAACAAAATATTTCCACATAGGATCGGTTTAATTTTATTATAATTAAACTTAATTTTCAATAATAAAAATTCACTATCAACATAAGTTAACGATAAGAAAATTTGTTTAATAAACTTTTGATTGAAAAAGCTTTTATAAAAATAGAACAAATATGTAAAAATATATAAATAAAAATCAATGTGACCTAAGTTGTAGATTATTGCCGCTTTCGATAAGTTTCCGAAATCAAATGGGTAGGAGGAAAACGTGTAGACTAAAATTATTAAAGCACAGATAATAAATTTATTTATGATATTTAGAAAATACACAAAATTATTTCTTGGGCTGTAGGAAAACCCGAAGATTATTAAAAAGAATTCCAACGGAGCGAATGTCTTTACTAAAGATATATTGTTCAATTCTTTATGCTTCATTGTTGTTATAAGATAGAAACTTAGTTGGTTATATAACGTTTATGTTCCAAATGGTTAAGAGGTAGATTTAAACTGCCACTAAAAGCATTGAAAATGTTTTAAAAAATAATTGAGTTAACTTAAACATAACTTTGTGTTAACGGTTGAAAAGATTAGTTGACT
Organism: Diogma glabrata; assembly: GCA_963693315.1. NCBI lineage: Eukaryota > Metazoa > Arthropoda > Insecta > Diptera > Cylindrotomidae > Diogma > Diogma glabrata. Next base: position 2,927,218 of record OY856186.1, on the reverse strand, counting down.
TGATTACACTAGTTGTACATTCTTCCTTGCAAATATTTAATGAATAAGTGCTTTTAATGGAGAGGAGGTTGGTAAACACAATCAAAATTTGTTCTCCCTGATTGGAATTTTCTCCCTATACGTTAGTAGTTTTAAATGGCGTTATCATATAGATAACGTATCCTGAAGAAATTCTGAAGACAAAGAGGTTTTGATTAAATTTCGGAAGAAGCGTTACGTGAAAAACATTTAAGAAAAAAGCCAATACTGAATTTGCTAATTTTGCCAGATTGAATGATGCATCAACAACACTTTATAAACATATGTTGAACAATAGGCAGCAGTAATTCTTTTTTGTTGTAATTAATTTTTCATGAGAAAATTTTATATAATTTAATTTATTTAATTTACAGGCAATTATGGCTAAGAACCATCATTGTGAAAATTGCACTGTCTTTAAAAAATTAGTACTATCAATGAAATGTAAGCAATTCAAACGTCAGAGTGATTTTGTCCCGACCCCCTGGATATTCTTAAGAATTTTTTTAGCTAACGTTTAAATTATTCGTTACTATGTATGGGCTTTTTCATGCAAAAACAACCTAAGACAGCTAACACTATTCTAAAACACGCCAACAACATCGCTGCTACCAAAATAGCCGAAATAAGACGATTCCTGCATAATGCAGACCATAAATCGACAAAACTGGAGCGATCTCTATTTTTCAATACAAAACGAAAATATCGACCGAAAAATCTGGCATTCTTACACCCGTTACTCTTTTAAGCTCAAAATTTAGCACGTTTCATATTTTGCTCTTCTCTTTCATATGATATATCTACTCATAAAAATCGATGACAACTCATTTTACTAGATTTAAAAAAGTATAGGTTAACTAACCCTTTTGCTTATTTTGCAATTTGTTTTTGCGAAAAAAAATGAGAAAAGATGCTTAACGAAAGTTCTCGATATCCATTCTATCTATATTAGAATTAGCCAAAATAACACGATTGCTCCATAACACTGACCGTGAATCGACAAATTTGGAGCGATCGTCATTTTTCGATAGAGAAAGCTGTTATATCCTTTTAAATATATTTACCCTAAGTCTGGGGTCAATAATTTTATTTAGTTAACACTGTTTACTTTACACTTTAGTTTAGTTTAGTTAACACTCTTTAACGAAAACACAACACTTTTCATTTTTCTTAAAATTCGTTATTTATTTTTTTCACTCTTCGATAAAACAATTATTATACACGTACAAGTTGTCACTTGGCAACTTTTCTTAAAAAACAAAACTCCTTTTTAAAACAACTTTTCTTTTAATAAACTAATAAGACCACACCGGTCTATTGCCAAAACACTACTCTTTTTTTGATATAACTAATAATTCAATCAAATTAATTATTATTTGGAGGGGAATGTTGTAAACCGTTTATTTTCCGTTATAATAAAAAAACCAACCAATTAAAATTTATAAAAACAATTAAACATAAATGACCTAATTTAGAGGATTTCCCAATACAAAAATAAGTTCGTTCACACAATTTTTATATTTATTTTTTAAATATAAAAATTATGCGAATCTGCACTTTTGACTTTAAAATATTTTGCATTGTGAAATCAGACAAATTTTAGTTAAACCAAATTAAGTTTCGAAATATTACTTTAAATTTAATTCGTTTCAAAAGGTTTACAACAAAGCCAACCACAAATTCTAGATCTAGAGTGTATCCGCCTTTGCCACTGTTTTCCATTTTTAAACATAAGTGATTATATAAATGGCGATTTCGTCTCCTTAAATGAGTCATTTCTTCTTATAGATTGCGTTAATGTTTTTGCTGAACTCACTGTTTCGGATTGCACAGATTGTTTGTACAAAACACTTAAACTCAATCTCAAGTGAAATTCTGGTTCTGACGGAAGTCATATCTTTTTACTCAATAAGTGCGCTTGATCCTGTAACGACCAACAAAAATCTGAACAGAGGATATTTTCTTTTAAAATCTAAAAACAAACAGTCATATACCTTCATTTCGTACTATCAAACAAGTTGAGATCATTTCATAAATAATATCTGACCGTGTACCACGTTTCACTGTATAAATAAATTCATCTTTTAGTTAAGCTTAAATATTTTTTCTAAGATTTAAAGTTTTACAAACCTAAGTGTTTTGTTTGCTCAGATATCTATATTTAAATTGCTATGTTTTCTTTTTATAATTTTTTTAGAAATGCTAGACATAGCATGTTCTTAATTTAATATAACAAAAATGTATACTTTTTACGTTTGGTCAAATAAATAAATCGTACGTAGTCCAGGACATTTGACAGTATAAAAAAGCTAACCCCAAATTCTAAAGGGTATCCGCTTTCACCGTATCCGTTTCCCATTTGTAAATCATAGTCCGGATGTCAAGTATACCCAATGTCATTACCTTTTAATAAACATTGTGAGCTGGAGCAAACTAAAACTTTTGAAATTTCTTTCACTGAAATTGATTTGGTTCATTGGCTTCTTGTGGTAGTGGAAGTGTTAGTCTTCTACGACCCAGTTGGTTGTATCTGTGTTCAGAGAGAAAGTTCAAGACAGTTGCGGATGACGTGTTCCATCGTTCGCACGTAATATTAGTTAAACCTGTGCTAACACAATCGAAGCCGCAGTGCACATCGTATTAATTTGTTGTAACACTGTTGTTTTCATTTCTGATGTCTATGGATCTTGGATGGAAACCTTTTATGAGATTCAGAGCAATTGCAACTCAGAGCCCACATGTTGGCGGATGTTTTCGATACAACTCTTTATGTGTTTGCGTTTCTTTTTTCTTTGGAGTTTTACTGAGTCTTTTCTGACGCACAGATAATCAGTTTTAGAGCTTCGGGTGTTCCTTATCCATAACAACACCTGTGTATAATCGAATGCCATTTACCCTTGCTTGTAGAGTGTCTCTTAGATATCATGACGTGGTCATGATATCTAAGGCTCGTGATATCATTAAAGAAAATGCTAGAATAACAAAACTCTAGTCATTATTATCATAGCCGGCTCAGCTGCGCGAAAATCCTTACTCTTACTGGTATGATGTAAGCAATTAGGGTCTCAATTTTTAAATGGTTTCTTGGAATGGTTCTTCGTGTTGTTAAGTTGTTAGGGGCGCGGTAATCTCGACCGAAACTGCCACCTACTGAGACCATCCACTACATCTACCATAATATCCAATCAAATACTAACAGAAAACAGCTGCCACACGGAATACAATGACTACAATTTAGGGCAATAGAAACCGCTCCACACCACTTTGCAAAACAAGTTGAATTTTTTAAATATATTTTCATTAATATTTTTTCGTATAAGATAATTATTAATTTCCTGTTCAAGATAGAAAAACGGTCGAAGTATTAGAAAAACTTGATATAAATTGATTTTTTTTTTAAATAAAAAGTGTTGTGTTATAAGGTTTACGATATGTGTCATAACAACACATAAATACCTTTTAAGACGTAGGTCCTACAACAACTTGCGCCCTAAGGTATTGATTAACGCTCTTTTTAAACCTCCGCGGATAGAAACCACTTGAGACGATGGATTCCAGCAAACTATTCCATTTGTATGAAGTTCGGACAAAGAAGTCTTTCTGCGATCTACCAGTATGACAGCGCGGGATCTCGACCGTTTGACTGGTTGCGCCAGCCGATTGCCGAGTGGAACGGGGGTAAGAATACGTTTGAGGCATGATGCTGCCGATTTCATCTGAGCACTGTTGACGATATTTGTACATACAAAGTCCAAAGAGTTTTATCTCACAAAACGTTTCGCGTTTTGGTCTCCAAGAAAAGGAAACAACCGACAAAGACTCACAGGATGAGTTGAATCAAACTTTAAGGTAATTAACTACAGCGATGATGTATACCATTTGTATTACAAGACATCTGTAACCTAACTTTTAAATGAAATGATCAGACGGTGGCCGTTCCAGGAGGGTCTTTCTCTCATAAAAATTTAGAGTTGTTTTTCCTTGATATCAATCGAAAGATTAAAATCTGCATATGACCTCGCTAAGGCTAAAATAAACATTGCTCACCTTTGGAACGCAGAGATACATCAACAATTCAACACATTTCTCTAAATATTAATCAAAATTTTCTTCAGTGCGCTACACCGTGGCCATAAAATAGCCTATAATGACTATCACAAATTTTAATCCAATTATAAAAGTAAAACATAAAATCATTTTTGGAGCGATGTGTAAAATTAGAACAGGAATATTTCAAACTGGTTTTAGATTTTTTATATAATTTGTACATTAGTGTTAATTGTCAGATGCATGATTTGTTTTCTATAATTAAATTAGTTTAACATTTCATTTGTTTTAAATTGTGCGTGTTTTTAAATTTTTAGTTAATATATAATATTTTAATTACAAAGTGCAAATTTGTTGTGTTTTAATAAATGAAGTGTGTGAAACCATACCATGCTGGTAAAACCTTTGACAACGTTTTGTTTGAAATGAGATAAAGGTACGTACAAGATCCGTATTTAGATTTTAAATGATTTTATTTTGTTGAATAACAAAACAACGAACCATTATAATTGAGATCCTGATCAATGGTCTGTAAATAGAATTGATAATAATCTATCGAAAAGCTGGTGGCTATATGAAGATTTTCTAGTTATTTTCGTGTTTGTACCACACCAACATATGTACCGTACCACACCAACATATGTACCGTACCGTTTTAAAAATACAAAAATTTATGCAAACAAAATTATTTGTTGATTTGCATGAAGTTGTAAAATTTGATTATTACTAATTCTATTATTAATGTGATTTTCGATTCGCACGTCAGAAAAAAAAAATCGATTTTTTTTGATCTGACAGCAAATTTGTGTTTCATTGGTACGTCAGATCAAAAAAAAATTGATTTATTTTTGATCTGAGATCAATTTTTCAAATCTGAGATTTTAGCTAGATTTACCCCTCAGATCAATTCCCCTTCACTAATACCAATTAAAGTGAAATTTGACATATGTCAATTGTATTCTTTAATATGAGATTTTAAATTTAAGATGAGTTTATTAATTGTAAATTAAATTAAATTAAATGAAATTAATAATTCTAATAAATAAAAGTGTGTAAAGTGCGTGAAGTGTGTAAAAAGTAGTTTACTATTATCAAAGTACATGTCGCAAATTTCATTTTTTTACCCATACAACAAAAATGGTAAAAACAGCTGATTTCATGTTCGATTGGTCGCCGAAATCTAGATCTTTTTCGATCAAATCTGATTTTACCAATCGAAAACCACATAATTCTAATATTTTTCGTTTGATTCTAAAAATCTGTGTTTTTAGTAAAATATAATTTGGCAATTTGCATTTTTTTATAAAATTTTTTTTGATGGCCATAGTATTTTTTTTGATTGTTATATCTTGTAGTTATTTAATTTTAATTAGGTCAATTAAGCTTTTCGCATATAAAATAAGATATGTTTAATTAAGTTATAATACATCACACGTATCCTTATAGTCGGCGAAGAAAGAAATTATTAAATTAAATAACCCTAAATATAATTTATTTTTCGTTTATACACTTGTAGAAAGTCGCCGTGCCAAAAATAATTTTTGCATGTTTTTGTAATTTTTACAAATGCTGACTTTTCACACTTTGTTTTTAAAGTTTGTTGGGAGCATACAGACCATTCATTAATTTATTTTAATGACAATTAGGAAAAAGATGGAGACTTAAATAACAAAGAACTGATTAGTTTTCGGACAATATTGGAATAAGTGGTGGGGGTCCTCCCGAACACCTGTTTACTGTGACACCATTTTTTCAATGTTTGTTGGGAGCACACAGCATTCGTTCGTGAACGAATTTTGATGACACTTTGGAAAAAGATGCAAACATTTATGGCAAGGAACTGATTAGTTTTTGAGCGATAGTGAACAAAGTTGTGGGGAGTGTCCCATACACCTGTTTTTTTGAAAGCTCAATAACATCTGTACCTGATAATCGAATTGGATGAAACTTAGTACATGAGTATTTAGTACGGTTCACAACAGTTCTGCATCCTAACTTCCGGTTTTTCACTTCCGGTAAAAATTTTTTTTGTAAATTTTCAATTTTTTTCAGGGTGTTTATGCACATTACAGCCTACAATAATGAAGTGATTATGATGAAACTTATGAAAAGGGTTTCAATTAGTGTGAGAAGATAATTATCATCTTTTGAGACACATTGATCAAAGTGGCGGGGGTCTACCATACAACTGCTGACTTTTCACACTTTGTTTTTATAGTTTGTTGGGAGCATACAGACTTCATTCATTAATCAATTTTAATGACACTTTGAAAAAAGATGAAGACTTCAATGACAAAGAATTGATTAGTTTTTGGTTAATATTGGGATAAGTGGCGGGGTCCCCCCGAACACCTGTTTATTGTTTCAATGTTTGTTGGAGCATACAACATTCGTTCGTTGAGTAATTTTGATGACACTTCGCAAAAAGATGCAAATATGTTTGGCAAGGAACTGATTAGTTTTTTTTAGCGATAGTGAACAAAGTGGTAGGGTGTCCTCCGAGCACTTGTTATTTTGGAAGCTCAATAACTTCTGTACCTGATAATCGAATTGGGTGAATCTTGGTACATAAACATTTAGTACGGTTCACAACAGTTCTGCATCCTAACTTCCGGTTTGTCACTTCCGGTTAAATTTTTTTTTTATTTTTCTCGTACAACAGAACTTATGTGTTTTGCTTTCTTTAATGTTTTTATAATTAGAACTACGCGAAATCTATAATATTGGTTAGCCTTTAAAGTATTTGATGGATTGTAGCTCAATATATATCCAGAACACTATGTTTCCATAGCTGTGGTGAAGTCAGCCTATGCATCAGCGTCGCAATATTTTTTTTATAGATATTGACACGAAATGGCGTCCTACAAAAAATGTAAATTTTTTTAAGGTCCAGAACAAAACCTCTCAACTTTAAGTGGCCGGAGGCACGCCTTAGAGTTGAACGATTGATTTCAAATTTTGGAAATAATTTTTTTATGGCTCAATAGCCATAAGTGGTAAGTAATAGCCGTGTCAATCGATATGGGAGGCTGCCGCAAACTGCACAATGCAAAAAAAAAGAACACAGTGTTAAGGACTGCCGACAGAAGTGAAAACTTAAATCTGTGAAATAGTTGTGTTTTTTGTCTGTCTTCCAATTATTGTAGCTTTGCAAATTAAAATTTCAGAATGTTTAAATTAAAATCATTTAAATTATTCTGGTGAAACATCTATCAGCATTCCAAGCAACTATTATATACATTTTTATATTTAAAATAATCAAAACATATTATAGAAAAATTTGCGTCTATCAACACCTTAGAAAGCATGTGCTTGCAGGAACTTGTTCTTAAAAGTTTTTTATGTGTTGTTGTGACATACCTTGTAATTTCTACTACCGAACACATTTTATTTAAAAAAAATAGCGTATCATCAAAGAATTTTCCATAACTTAGAGTAAGGGATGGTATAGTTGATTGAAAATACTTCATCCGCCAGCACCCCAAAGATATCACTTTGGCTAATGAGATTGCACTGCTATTGCCAGTGGTATACGATATCACAAAATAACTCATATGCCAATGGCAGGGACTGAAGAACGCGTGGTTGTCACACCCATAGATCAATATTTTTAAATTCTACAAATCTTCCTGCGGAAACCTAAGTAAATTAATTGGTATTAATGCGCATTGTTGCCGTTTGCAAATCACTATCGGCTAAGTGTCACCATTTTAATTATTTTATTTATCATGATTGCCATCCATGTTTAGTCATACATAAGCTATGCTTCTTTATAAAGAATTTATGCGATTTCCGTCTCGTAATTGTGAGCTTTAAATCGATATAATCGATGTTATCAAGTATCAAGTTACAAGTCTTCACTTAATTTTAGAAACATGTATCACATACAATTTCAAACCAACAATTTTGATATACAAATGTAATTGTTTCAGGTTATACTATCTTTCCTACGTTCAATATTTATTTAGCATGATGACTAGAATGCAATTTGCAAAAGACAGTAGCAATATAACTTTAAAATGCAAAAGACAGTAGCAATATAACTTTAAAATGCTTGAAATCCGTAAAAAGAAATTTTTATTATTTTTATGAATTCATGAATAAAAAATAATAATTTTAATGGTATTTAATAAAAATTAAAAAAAAAAACAATAAAAAAATGTACCAGTCCAGGAATTGAACTCACGATCTACAGAACATCAGTCGAGCGCTATATCCACATCGCAATTTGAAACGTTAAGAAATGATGGATGTGTTTCATATTTAAAAATATTTTGCTGATTTAAAAATTGATAATGCGAATATATTGATTTTAATCCATATAAAATTTTACTACACGGCTAAAGAAGTTTTCAATTCAAAAAAATTCTAGAGTAACCTAAGGGCCACCCTAGTGTAAACTTAAAAAATACATCGATGTTTTTATTCGGTGTAAAAAATCGGAACCTTTCATCGATGTTTTCCGATACTTTGCTTGAAAACATCGAATGCTTTCCGCAAAAGTTTGATAATATCCCATTCAAGTTGAACGAAAAAAGTTCGTTTTCTTTTTTCGGAACGGTACGCGTGACTCATAATACAGGCACAGACTCATAATGCAGAATAGTAATCAAGTGGAGAACAGTGGAAACTGGAAAGTGAAGGAGTAAGATATGCGAGGGGATGGTAAAGGGTAGACAAAGAAATATGTAAGTGGGATGACAAAATTTTATGTAAAGCTTAAATGTTTGTAGGTTGTAGCTAAGTGGAAAAACAGTGGGTTCTAGAGAATTACATAAAAAGGTTCAAGGATAAAAGACGAGACATATTGCTCAGTTTGGTTAAAGAATGGTTCAAGCGAGTCTTTATGGGAGTTTATTGCTAGACGAGTAGCGCGATAGAACTGGCGTCGTTTAGGCATTATAGCTTTTATCTCATCTGAAAACTCACCATATCAGTATTTGTAAAATACACAGAGGGCTCCGATATTGCGTCTATGGTGGAGGGTATCCAGAGAGTTTGTTAAATTAGCATCGTTCAAATTAATTAGCATCCACGGCGTTGAGTTCTATCGAATGCGACTAAATAAGTTTCTTCTGTCCGCACCCAAACATGCAATTCAGCATGTCAGAAGGAGTTAAGTAAAATTTGCTTCTTCTAAGATAACCTAAACATATAGCTGCATTTTCGGTGTTGAGTAAATACGGTCTTCCCATCGGTCTTATTGCCTTTTTTTGAGATTGGGTGGAGAATAGCGGTTTTTCAAATTTCAAGTCGATGGCAAAGTGCAAGTTGTCATACAAAGGTGGAATAGTCTACGTAATGGTTTAGCTAAAGAGTGATGACAGTTTCTACGTACGATGGCTGGTATGCCGTCTGGATCCGCTAACTTGTTTACACTTAACTCCTTAGGAACCTTTGATACAACTCGGGTGCGAAAAAAAGACCTTATTAATAGAGTATGTATTAACCTATTGGAAGGGAATGCGGCAGCTAATATGATGTTGGCAATTGTGAGGGTGCGGCAAAATGAGAAGCTAAAAATCCGATTTTTTTTCAGGTGTGGAATGAATTATATTTTGTGATTTGAGAGGAGAAACTTGTGATGCCTTTTGTTTTTCCCATGAAATTTCTTTGTACCAAGCTAGCAAATGACCAGAAGGTTTTGGGTTTATTATTACCATTCAGGCTATCTCTGATTTTGCCACAGGTTTTTAGGTCGTCTCTTCTACGGCTATGAGAAGCTCACAATTGTTGGATGTTTGTTGAAACTGTGCGTGAGTTCTATATTTGGAAACAATTGCTGACCGGCAGATTTCATTAAAACATGAGTTGTTTGCGGTCTTCAATTTTTGAAAGAAACATTCCGTAGCCGATTGAATGGCGGATGCTATTCTCAGCGCAATTGAATGTAAATTTTTTTCTGCAGATCCAGATCCAGATGAGATTGGTAAAAAAATCGTCCACGCCAGGTCAGACTCCTATAATTATTTATTGCAGATGGCTTTGTTTTGAATTCTGCCCTCACCAGTAATCAGATGAGCCAATAGTCGACCATTATTCAATATTTTGGGGTGAGTAGAAAGGAATAAATCCAAAAGATGAGGTGTGTGACTGTTAATGTCAGAAATGCGAATTGGTTTATCAACTAGATGAGTGAGCTAGTTGAGATCATCCTTTCTAAGGAGCAGAAGGAGAGAGCCATTCAAACATTAAAATCACCCGCTATGACTATTCCAGCTTTAGGCTACATATCAAGAATTTTTCTCTGGGGTCTAACAGGGATTAGTAGAATTGTATTGCTTTTAAATAAAACAAAAAGTACAAAAAGAAATATTCAATTAAAATTTCGGACTGTTCATTACAATAAGAAGAATTTCAAAACTAAAACTAATTATCCCAATAAAAAAACAAACGAAAAAATAAAAAGATACAGTTAGCATATTTGAAATGTTGCTCCATGTGAAATGTTGTCCATTAAGTTTTCCTTTCGTTCTATTTCTTTGCTGATTGACTCCAGATGGAACAGAAGTCCCTACAATAGTTCAATATTTTAAAGGAATCTGTAAGTGAGGGAAACTGGGAAACTTGGGAAACTGAATTCTAAGGTCAAGCTAGATTTTCAAAGGATCTTCTTTGTGTCTTCTTCGTGTATTGGTGTATTTACGAAATTGTGTTTGTGAAACATTGTTTGGTCTTCACAAACAGCTGATTTATAATCCGGGAATACCGAATTCTTGTGAAAATAACAATGGCTTTCTAAAAAATCGAACCGATATAGAATAGCCAAACCTGATGCATGCGCCAACTGCAATAACTCTCCAAGAAGCCATTAAAGAGGGTAAAAGGCTTCAGTGTCAAATTCTTAGTAAAGAAATTCGTGATCCCAATGATTTTCAAAAAGCTGGTCAGTTGTGCACATTTTTACGACAAGGCATATGCAACTCAAAATTTTACTATGCTTATCCTGATCTTCCAGGTGAGCTCCCAAAATATTTTATCGCCATTAAAACAACTGGAGATGGGAATTGTTTTTTTAATGCCTTGTCCATTTTATTGTGCGGTAAAGAAAAGTTACTGCTAGTTTGAGAGCTATCGCTGCATCACATGTACGGCAAAATTTGGCATTTATCGATAGTCTTGCCGCGGATATAAATTTCACGTATGTAAACGAATTTTAACAAACGGAAATTTTTCCGAGGTTGGAGAAGTCTTTTATCGCTTATCTTACGCCGTCCAATAAATATCTACACCAATTCATTCACCAATTTATCAGAAATTCATTATTCAGACAATCAGATTGTGTCTCTTGTTTATTAGTTAATGATGTTCCCATAAAAAAGCTATGTTTTTATTTTTCAGATTGATTTGAATCCGATGACGACATTTCGATATTTTGTGTTTAGTATTTTTCATAAAGTTTTTAATTTTTGCGACTGCTGTAGAGCAAGCAAGAGCGTCCCTGGAGTGCATTCTTTTAAACCTCGGCTCCAATTCAGTGGCGGTAGCGAGTGAATTCACTCTTTCAGCACCCATTCGTTTTTCAATTTCGTTAATTACAAGCGATTTCAATTCTTTGACGAGCGAGTTTTCTACAGTTAGAGGTTGATTTTTAAAACTAGGCAATAAACTAATGAAACCAGCTTGTTACCAGTGCAATATCTTATCACCAGTCACTTCTTTGGTAACAGCTTCGAGCGGTCATAAAACTTGTAATACCGAGATAGAATGGCCAGTTCTAACGCATTGATCTGAGGTCGATATATGGTCATTGATATGTGGTCCCATTTTATACCGAATATAGTTATATCATTGATGAAACCCCGTAACTCTAAAAACCTTTCAATCATATAGTAAGGACTGTTTATCTTGTTGGAACTGCTTGAATTAATTTTGTACTTAATTCATTGCTTGCTACATTACTTTGCTTGAACCATGTAACAATGCCCTTGACCTGTTGTACTGTATTTTGCGCAACTAAATTTAGAGTATGCGCTAAGCACGGTATATATTTATTACCTAAATCAGTCACAACCGACTAATTTTTGGGTATTCGTACGTTTAAAAATTCATCAAAAAGATGCACAGACTTGCCAGAATAGTTTTTTATTGATTCGATATTTTTATAAAAAACATCGAGACCTCATATAAAAAAATTCTTTAAAAAAACATCGTATATATCCGATGTATCGTATGTAAACATCGAGTAAATACTAAGGTCTTTCAGACCGAAGTAACTGAAATGAGAGACAGGACAAGTCGGATATATATTGTGACCTTGATTTGCCATCGCCATTTATCTCATGTAGTCAAACCATGCTGAAGTTTTTAAAACATTTAAAAATTAGCAATATATGTTTTGATATAAGATCTTCATTGATCATTGACCATTGGTTTACCACCCTTAATAATGACATTATTTTGCAATTGAAATTATGTAAGACAATTTACTATAACAATTTATAAACTTGTTATTGAAGAAATTATTCTCTTGTTTTTTTTTCTTTATTTTGTTGACCTTTGTAACAAAAAAGAAATTAAATAAATTAACTGGAGATATATTAACTTGAGTTGGTTAACCCAGATTTCTTGATTAATATTCATATTGAACAAACCAGAATTATAAAATCAGTTAATGTTTTAGTTAAGTTTTATTTAAAATACTATTAAATCGCTATAGTTAAACACTGAGAGAAAAACCGCAAAACATAAATTTTTACATACTATTTCTGTAAATGAAAAATAAAATCAAGCTCATATAATATAGATAAGACGATGCAGGAAAAGTGAATTTTAGTTGACTGTAACCAATCATGAAAACATAATTAAATTTAATTCTCCACATAATTGACGTCTCGTATCGGATTTAAGCATATTTCAACAAATTTTGTTTAAAATTAAAGTTTGTCAAATTGTCTTGATCAACAAGAGTTTCTTTTACAGAGAGTATTTGAATTTTTGGGTTATGATCGCTCTTTCCTGGGGCCCTATTCCCGAACACATAAATGTGAATTTGGACAATATTGAGAAGTTTGTATTGCGTAATATCTAACGGTAACGATTTTACGAAAAACGAATTTTACAATATTTTTTAAATTAAATTTAGCCAATAAAGTGAAATTCATTTTCCGGAAAATCGTTACCGTTACCGTTTAATGTTATGCAATACAAACTTCACAATATTGTCAAAATTCACATTTATGTGTTCAGGAATAGGGCCCCTGTTTTCCTTGATTTATTTATATAATTTATTTATATAATAATTTTGAATTTTGACAAATGTACCCTTCCTTGTTAGTTCAACTAGACATGTAATTTATTTGATTTTTTTTTAATTTATAAAGAGTTGGTTAATTTATATCTACAATATGCGTAAATTGTTTTAGCTTCATCACAATATTTTTATAACATATTAATTAATAAAATTTTGTACGCAATAAATTTCAAATTTAAGTAAAATATTGCCGTGTTTGTGAATTAATAAAATAAATAAAAGTCTAATAAATTAAAATTCAAACATAAAACAATTAATTTTACAGTATCATAATTTTAAACTTGTGTTGTAAATTGTGATCTTATTTTAACTAATGTCATAATTATGAAATTAATTACTAATTGCGTCCATTAAATTTAACGTATATATGTTAACATTAATTTTATTTGTTAAAACAATATACTCTATAGTGTCCACGGTGTGTTGATATTCTTTTCAATATATATGTGACCGTTATCCTATCAAAATTAGATGTACCAAGCCTAAATCTGACTTGAATTTATTTAAATTAAAATCTGCAAGATGATAGTTTATATAAATATGCTGAGATTAAAGACAAAAATCGCCGACTAGAATAACCTTTATAGAAAGCTTATTATTATTAGCGTGTTAAGAGGCTTTACTATAAATTGCCAGATTTACATTTTAATTCATATTGTTTATTCATAAACAGTATTTTTTTAATTTATTATTCTGTAAACCAAACAAAAGAGTTTTAAATGTTGTTTCAAACGTTGGCTTTGTTTTATAATATTAGAGGTAATAATATCCCAAGGCTTTAGGTGTCACGACTTTGTTACTCGTTAGTTTAATAACAACGGTGTTGTAAAAAAATTATAAATAAGGGATTATGTTGATAAAAAATGTATTTCACATTAACTTAATGTCCACTACTCAAAATAAACCCATACGGATTCCCATTCTGTTTGCAGTTGCATGGCACATCTAATTCTCAAAATTCATCAATTCTCTAATTCTCTAATTTAATTCTCAAAAAAAGAAATCAAATCGATTGATAAACTAATTGTTAAATAACTATGACAACTAAAGTTAATTACTATTTTAGACCTGTGATCTAGTTTACTAAATTTAGGAATCTGCAATTTCAATTAAAAATATGGAGATATTAAGACTTCGGTCTGGGTTAAGGATTTTGATATAGTTTTCGGTAAAAAACTTTTATGAAGACATTGTTTTTAGTTTTGGGCAGCGATGAATATCAAACTCTTTGTTAAAGTACATGTATTTTTTTTAACTCTGTTTAGAAATTTATTACAAAACAAACACGAAACATCAATGCGTTGCGGCAAATTATAACAAATCATGTTAGATTTTATGAGAAAATTGAAACTTTTTTCAAAATTTCAAAAATATTCCAAAGTTATTACAAAATCAAAGATCGAAACTTTCTTCAAGATTCCAAAAATTATAACAAAATCAAAAATTTCTATGTCCAATTTCATGTTCGATTACATTTCATGTCATACAAATAATTAATTTAATTTTTTTCCAAAAAATTGTGTAAAAAAATGAAAATCATTCTTTTGACACACTTAACAATATTTTTTCAACAAACTAATAATGCAATAATCTAGTTTTTGGTCTTACATACCAACCCTGATCATCAAGATTTTTTCAAATTAAATGTTCCTACTCATAATCACTTGACGATTTTTTTTACACACTTCCGGTACAGTTATCGATCACATCGTCCTTTTGGCTTTTACCATTGACTATACCTATTTTGAGAAACAAAAAATTTTGAAATCCCTTCAGTGGTTTTGTAGATTTCGTCGGTTGTGACAGCCGGCCTGCAGACAAACACATAATTTTTTTTTCTTTTTTAGAATCAGTAGGTCCTAAAACGTCGAGAAATGCACCAAACAAGTGGGGGTAAAAATTTCACATTTTTCTCGAGAATGTTATACTTATACTTAGCTCTTTCAGACCTAAGTAATTAATAAAAATTGTTAAAATTTACATTAAATAACAAAATTGTAAGTTTGTAGAAAAAGAGCACTACTGTTAGTGGAGGACATTTAGAAACTAGGCAAATGCCACGTTATTGCTTATCTAAAGGTTCAACTGTTTATATTACTATTAAGTATTAATATGTGGGCTTCAAATAATCAAGATCAAGGAATATACTACTAGCTGGATTATTGGCCATTACAATTTAGTATTGTTTCTGTAAATCTATTTAACACAAATTTGCTTTTTACCTTTCATTTTCTTTGTATTTTCTCCGTCCTATTTTGAAATATTGGCCTAAGTTATATTTAAATTTTTTTGTATCTTTCAATTATTGTACATGGCAAATTAAAAATATGAAAGGACTGAAGTTTCAAGGCTTTGAGATATCAAGGCTTTAGAGTTTAGTCTGTGTTAAGGATTTTTATAAAGTTTTCGGCAAAAGACTTTTATGAGGGCATTGTTTTTAGTTTTGGGCAGCGATGAATATTAAACATAAAATTCTTTGTAAAAGCACAAGTACAACTTTTTCAAAATTCTAAAAATATTCCAAAAACTAGAATAAAATCAAAAATTCAAACTTCTTCAAAATTTCAAATATTATTATATCAGAATAATATTCCAAATATTATTAACTATTTTCAAAATAACAAAAAAAAAATGCAAAAATTATAACAAAAATTCAAACTTTTTTCAACATTCCAAAAATTATAATAAAATCAAAAATTTTAAATTTTTCAAAATTTTAAAAATATTCCAAAAATTCTTATAAAATCAAAAATTAAAACTTTTTCCAAAATTCTAAAAATATTGCAGAAATTATTACAAAATCTAAAATACAAACTTTTTTCAAAATTCCAAAAATATTTCAAAAACTATAACAAATTCAAAAATTGCCATGTCTAATTGCATTTTCAATTACATTTACGTCATAAAAACAGCTACATTTTTTTCCCAAAAAATTGGCTAAAAAAATATATGAAATAATTTTTTGACACACTTGACATTATTTTTTTGACAAACTTATATTGCCATAATCTCTATAATAATAATAAAATTTCATGTCATACAAATTATTAATTTTTTTTTTCCAAAAAATTGGGTAAAAAAGTAAATAAAAATCTTTCTTTTGGCACACTTGACAGCATTTTTTTGACAAACTTATAATGCAATAATCTAGATTTTGGTCTCACATACCAATCCCAACCATCAAGATTTTTCCAAACTCAATGTTCCTACTCGTAATCACTTAAAATGAACGTTTTTTAAGCAAAAAATATGCAAATTTCCTTGTTTTGACACACTTGACGATTTTTTGACACACTTCCGGTACAGTTATCGAACACATCGTCATTTCGGCTCTTCCCATTGAGTAAACCTATTTTTAGAAACAAAATTTTTGAAATCCGCCCAGCGGTTTTCTAGATTTCGTAGGTTGTGACGGCCGGCCGAAAGACGAACATGCATTTTTTTTGTCGCTTTATTAGAATCAGTAGGTCCTAAAACGTCAAGAAATGCCAAAAAAAGTGGGGGTAAGAATTTCACTTTTAGCTCATGAATGTAATACTTTGGTGTTTTAGACCGAAGTAATAAAAATTATTAACAAAATTTGCAAAAACTCACCAGCGTTACCTCGTAAATTATGTACAGAAATAGTGTTCAAAATTTCAAAGGGATCGGTGCAGTAGTTTTGAAGTTATGAGAGAAGTCGGTGCTTTGAAAACGTGAGTTGTGGGAAAAACGCTTTCAACGTGAGTTTGTGGGAAAAACGCTTTAAAGTTTTGAACACTAAAAAATCTAATTAATGTTGTCCGTTGAAACAACTTTGTGGAAATTCATTTTAAAAAAATAAATAAAAACAACTTAGTCTTTTCCACTTAAAAATTTAATTTTTTTATTTTTTTTTTTTCGCTTCAAATTTTACTTTTTTCTTCAAACTTTATTTTTTTTTTACTTAAAACTTTTTTTTTTTTAAGCATAAAGCCGATAAGCGAATTTTATCTGTTTACCTCACACTGAATCATCAATGCCAGGTCTTTAAAGGATGATGCTATCATCTATGATGTCTAAAGCAACTTTTTTATTCTCTTTACGACGAATCCTGCCTTCTTCAGTTTGTCTTTCAACTTCCTGCTCTGCTCGGCTTTTACGTATGGAGTCAGTTGATCGCGCCCAGTCATGAGCAATTGATCCACTACTGATTCCCATGTCTTGCATGAAGGTTAGTAAAGCAAAAGAACCTTCATTGAAGACACTGGCTGTCACATAAGCTGTAAGTTCAACAATGACAGAGGTTCCACTCAAGTGTTTTAGTGAGATTTTCCAAATAATTTGGTTCAAACTCTTATTATTGTTCTGCGTGAAGCCTCCGACACATCGCTCCAGGAGGGCATCTTTCATTCGCACCAGGAGTCCGCATTTTTTATGCTGTGGATTCTCGTCCGTCGAATTGTAGTGAAAGAACGTTGCCCAGATAGCATTCTTCATACTTTAATGGAATCTGAGTAACGTCTAATAGTCAAACCGTAATATACCGTCAGTTTATCAATCATTTTGGCCGTAAGCTTCCCTTTACCAGACAGACTCTTTCTTTTGATCTTCTTTCCAGCCTTAGTTTCCGTATCCACAACGGTATTTTTGACTATTTCACGTAGACGAGTGCCCATTCTTTTATGAACATGTCCTCCACATTCTTTTTTCACTATTGAAAAATCATCACCATTAGGTTTAGAATTCACTAACCCGGAGTAAGCTTTAGAGTCACCTTCGCCGATATAGTTGCGATATCGTACACCAGTCTTTACCGAGCGTTGAAACATGGTTTTTATCGCTTCGACCTCCATATTTCCAGCTGCACCAGTATGATTTGCCCGACACTTTCCAGAACTTACATTAGCTTCATGTCACTCTTCGTATTCGGCAGAGTTTAATTTATGTTCCCAAGTTTTACATTCATGGCAGTATGAACTTTTGACGAAAATGTCAAGAACTTTACCTGTAAAGTAACCGATTAACGAGGTGACGCCGAATAAAGATGAGAAGCCTCTTTTTTCCATGTTCCGTCGCCTGATACAGTGAGTTCGTTGGCATCTTCAGTCTTTTTCTCTTCGGCTGTTGCTGCTTTTTCTTCTTTTGTAGCAGAAAAAAAATCGATTCGCTACTTCTCTTACAGTCGCGCACATTTTTTTTTACGTAATCATTGTACGTCGTTGTTGATAAAAACCTACTAGACAAATCCATCAAGACACAGAACTTTTCACAGCCAACTAATCCAAGGCCTAATATCCTCATCACGAAAACAAACCGATAATTAACTTCGAAAATACCAGAGTTTATTCTTGCACTAGACGGAACATTTGTAATCTGTTTACAGCTTTCGCACGACACTTTGATCTTTCTTAGTCGAATGAAAATTTACTTTTCCATCACATTTCACACACTTCACAAGCGTAGCAATTGTTGAAAAGACTAATAAAAAATCAATTATCCTATAATGTTTTTCAAAATCCTCCGTAACTTGATCTTCAACTTTAATTTTTTTAGCTGACGCGCTACTTGGTGAAATGCCTTCGTTTTTACGTTTTTGCGGAGGTACAATTTTTCTAGTTCGATATAATCTCGAACCAGCTGATTGATTATCAGATCTTTTAATTTTTTTAGTCATTTTAGTAATAATTTAACACAAACCTTATTGAAAACGGAGCTAAAATGATGCGGAAATAGGTACGCACGTGTATGTTTGCTCGATAGAATATTTACTGCTATACTAAATTTTATACTCCAATAATTTATTTTGAACACAAACACCGTAATACCGTAATTAAATTAATAATTTTAATTAAATTTTATTTTCACCGATATGTTTGTAATACCATTATTGGTGAAAATAAAATTTTATTAAAATTATTAATTTTATAGTCTACACTGACAAAATATACAGTTCAGGTAAAATACTCGTAGCTTCGTCAATTTTGCTCGCTCCAATCGACTTGAAATTTTCACACAATATTCTTGAAATATTATGCATTCAATTAAAAAAATAAAAAAAAAATTTAATACCAAATCAAAAAAACAAAAAAAAATTGATTTGTCTGTTTATTTACAAAATTCAAAAAGTTATCACAGCCACCTATACTCATTTTTTCGTGAAACTGTTTTTTCCTGACACTTTTGAATTAAATTTATCATTGATTTTTCTTCATTTTTTGGTCTTCTTTTGGTCTTCTTTCTTCGGCTAACGCCTAGACGCTAAAATCGCTCTCAAAGATAAAGTGCAGTTTTATCATCTTGTACAATAAATAACTATTTTCACTTTATTTTTGTATCATGTTTTTCAAAATGAATTAAAAGTGAAATATATTTTGTGCGGTAACAACCCGGGTAAGAATTAGCTAATGAACCAAGCCCGCGCTACAGCTTTTAGGGTTTGGGCCAGACTTAACATTTTCAAACGGCCCAAGCTTGGCCCAAGCTTGGGATGATGTCCAGGGGCCAAGACTGGCAAACGAGACTTGGGCCAAGTCTGGCAAATAAAACTTGGGCCAAGCCTGGCAAATCAGACTAGGGTCAAGCCCGGCAAACCAATTTATCAAACACCAATTTTTTTGATACAAAAATACAATAAATGAAATATTATCATAATTTTTATTTAAATTTCAAGTTCGGTTAAGTTATTTTTTTATAAAAGTTTTAACGAAGGCGTCTTCCACCCTCACGATCTCCGCTGCCAGAAAAATGTGAACTGGTAACACTTAAAATCTTCAACTTTTTATTTGAATCTTCGTACGTGTAATACAATAAACTGAATTTTGGTTCAGTCTAGGCATTTACAACTGGCCCAGACTAAAACCGGAGTTACTAGCCAAGGCTTGGCTCGCCAATACTGGCCCGAGGTTGGCCCATTGTTTAACATTGGCAGTTCCTACCCGGGAAACAACTAACATGATTTGTGGAATGGAATAGATTTATAGTGTACGTTTATCCAAATCCTTAATATTATCAGTTAAAACATCAATAATATCAGCATACAATAATTACAGTCACTGACAATTTTTTAGACAAATGGACTAGCGCGCATCTTTTTATTGGGAAGGTACGCCAGTTGTTCGCACCGTCTAAACTAGTTTCAATAAATTAAATTATATCAAAACAAGTATTAGCATAAAAACGACAAATTTAAAATAAAATTAATATTCACACATCATGTGAATGTTTGATTAACATCCAGGGTCTGCATAGGTATTTTGGTTTTAGTTGTAAATTAATTTTTATGCTTCGTTTATGTTCTTTTGATAAAAATAATTTCACTGTTGAATTGATATTTGAATTTTAGTTCAGTTGAAACCAAGTCGTTGTGTAGATGTTTGGTGAATTAGAATTAAGAATTTAATGTTTTGTGATTTAATTAATCAATTAAAAGCAATTTAATAGAAATGGTAAAAAGACAAAGTGTTTTAATTACCAATGATGAAGATCAAAAAGAAAAAGATTTTGTTTGTAATGAGGATAACGAATGTGGATTTCTACTGTTTAAAGGGCCGTTTCTTCAAAGGTATGAAAAGAAATTATTAAAGTGCTCATGTTACGTTTTTATTTAAACGTATTAAAGTTAGATATTCATTTATCTAAGTTTCTGTTTTATTCTAAAATTAATTTGGATTAAAAAACATAAATATAAAAGTGCCAGAAATTTTGCATATATGTTTTTATTTGTTTTAATAGGTTTGCTAGTAAAAAATTATATGTTTTAATTCATGGACTTCTGTTTTGCTTATATGCTGCATGCTTTGCCTATTTCAATGGAACAATCACAACACTTGAGAAACGTTTGAGCATACCATCTCGTAATTCAGGAATTATTCTAACGGGTTTCCAGTGTTCCGCAATTATAAGTGCTCCAATATTAAGTTATTATTTAGCAAACAAACATCGACCACGATGGATTGCTGTATCATCATTGTCCATGGCGTTATTTTGTTTTCTTTCCGCCGGTCTACATTTGATATATGGACCAGGAGAAGATGCATTGTTGTTAACAACTGAATATGGTGCAATTTATGATCTAAACGCGACAGTGCTTGCAATCGAACAACAAAAGTTGCTAGAACTTAAAAAATCGTTATGTCAACTTGATGGTCGGATTTTTATGATTTAAAAAGTGAAAACGGCTTACAATTTTTTTCTTGTATTCCAGAAAACAACAAAGCCACTTGTGATTCTAATGCTGGTCAGTTATTTCCACAGATTTATCTTTTTGTCGTTCTCTTTATCGCCGGAATTTTCGGAGGTGTCTTTGAGAGTCTAGGAACATCGTATATGGATGACAATATTAAAAAAACAAAAGCCCCTTTTATGTTTAGTATAACATATTTTTTACGTCTCCTCGGATCAGCTGTTGGCTTAGCAGTTTCTTCTTTATGCTTGAGTTATTACATAGCACCAACGGCGTTGGCTTGGTGCATGGTGGTCCGGCTGGTTATTTCTTGGTACATTAAATATGCTTTTAGCTTTTTTTGTTGCATTTTTTCCAAAAGAGCTACCACGATCTGCTCAACGAAATAAAATGATTCAAAAAAAACAAAACTTGAAAGGTGAAAGTGATAACCGACTTATTAAACCAGGAATAACTATTGCATTAAAACGAGTGCTTACGAACAAAACTTTTATGTTGAATACATTTGGAGGGCTTATCTCCATTTTTGGATATCTTCCGTTTTTAATGTTCATTCCAAAATATATCGAGGTTCAGTACAAACAATCTGCTTCGGTGGCCAGGTAAATACTCACTACATAAATCACTTTTATTTAATGAATTCATCAAATACTATATTTTCTAGTCTTGCAAGTGGACCTCTTGTGCTAGTCTCCACCGCCTTCGGAGTACTATCAGCTGGAGTTGTTATTCAAAAATTGAAGCCCAAAGCTCGAACAATTGCAAGCTGGAATGTGTTTGTTGGAGTTCTGTCATCGGTAATATTTATTTCGTATATTTTTCTTGGATGCTCTGAAAATGATAATGAAACAATTTTAAGTAAGTCGATTCGTCAGTCAACATGTTATACGAACTGTAATTGTGATTTCGTTAAATATAATCCAATATGTGGAGGAGATGGATTTACGTATATTTCGCCATGTCATGCAGGATGTTCAAATGTGACAATTTTATCAAATGGAACGAAATTTTATGAAAACTGTTCTTGTATTGAACCTGATCAATTGAGATCAGCCATTGCAGGAGCATGTTCGATTGATTGTTATCGCCCATTATTAATGTTTCTTGTTTTTGTTTGTGTGAATAAATTTTTAGTTGCAACCGGAAAAGCAAGCAATTATCTTGTCTCAATGCGTGCAGTTGAGAAGGTCGATAAAGGACTATCGATTGGATTAATAATGACATTTAATTGCATTTTCACTCTAATTCCAGGACCGATTTTATATGGTTGGATAATGGATCAGAATTGTTTGGTTTGGGGTCAAACATGTTCTGGTACTGGAAATTGTTGGGTCTATGATAGTGAAGGGATGAGATTTTGGATTAATTTTGTTGCGGGAAGTGCAGTTGCAATTGGTATGTTATTTGATGTTGGGGTTTGGGTTTCTGTAAGAAAGCTTCAAATATTTGATCAACTAGAAGAAGATGTTTTGGATAAAGATATGAACCCGAAATATCAAACATAAAGACAATAACATTTCTGAAAAACTGTTGTATTCAAAGGAAAACGTCGGCAGTTATGAGAATAAGTAAAAATTGTTGCGAAAAAATTATTTAAAGCGTAAAAAACAAGAGTCTACATACAACGCTAAAATGCGTCAATGCTTTACAGTATCAATTTTATAAAAATACATAAATTCTAATTCATTTCTAAATAGATATTTTGTTATATTGTTTGACGTTTTTTTACACTTGAAAGTGATAAATCCCGTCGTCCTTCCTCGGTAAATTTCTCCGTTGGTAATCAAGAACAACTATTTAATTTTTTATATGACACCTACATATATTTCAGCTTTTCTTTGTTGGCGGACCATCCCACATAATTGAGGACTGTTATAGTTGGAAGTAAAAAACATAATTAAATTTTGTTTAGTTTTTCTTTCGGTCAAAAAACTTATTTTTTTGCTCTTACATCTTTCTTTTCTCTAGAGGTTGACTGTAAAGGTATCTGATAAAACTGTTATGTCATCATTGACTCTGTTCAAAAACTATACGAGTTTTATTTATTGTATCGTATGATTTAAAGAAAGAAACAAAGAATTTTCACAAAATCACAAGTCCACAACCAAGTCTCTCAAATAATTAACGCCTTCTACAAGAACCTCATTTAATTTGTTTATACCGTCATTGAATTTGAGTAAGAGGCATTCATTCACTATGTGGTTCGTTGTTTGAATAACTCCACACATACATAAAGGTGAGGGATATAAGCCCCACTTGTCCATCAGGTAATTACATTGGCCATATGTTGTTCTGAAACGATTAAGTCTGGTCCACTCTTTACGACTAAGATCGAAGCCGAAAACACAACAAGTAGGGTCGATCACCAAACTGACATTTGGAACAGGTGAAGAGTTCCACATACATTTCCATCTTTCCTTTATATCAAACTTGACTTCGGAACTTAATTTCGGAACAAATAACCATGATGGTTTTCTTGATGACAAACGAGATTAAGGTAAGTCTTGCAAAATGTCATAAAGAATTGAGTTTTGATGTAGATGACACTTTTCAAATTCTTTAATGCAAGCTGCTTCCCGTCTTAATGACCCAGGTTCAATGTTAGCTAAGGCAGAAAGCCATGGTAAAGGTGTTGATTTTAAAGTTCCAGTTAAAATTCTCAAAGTATTGTTAAGTTGGACATCAATTTTATGTGTATGAGAAGAGTTAAGCCAAACAGAGGCACAATATTCAGCGCAAGAATAGACTAGTGCAAGAACTGAACATCTTAAAGTACATACATCAGCCCCAAATTAGTTCCGGCAATTTTTCTAATGATATTCACTCTACACACAGAAAAATTTGTAATGAAAATCGTCGAAAAGTGTAATATAATTCATTACCAATGCAGCGAAACCCAACCCATTACAAATGTAATCAAATTAACTACCGTGTAGTAAAACTTAATACTAAAATGTTGTAGTAGAACTAATTACAAGTGACGCAAAATACATCACAAAGTAGTATAATCTATTACCAAATTTGTGGTGGAATATCCCACATATGTGTATCTCTATATCCCACATATGTGTATCTCTATACCAGAACCAAAGTTATGAATCTTTGAAAATAAGTGTTCATGTCAAAAATCTCGAAATACTCGAAATCGAGAACCGCTCGATCCACAATTCACATCCTACATTTTGTATTGAAAATGGTATTCATCATTCTTTTAGTCCACCATTTCATCCACAATCAAATGGCCAGGTTGAAAGGTTTGTGGACACATTCAAGAGAGCTATTCTCAAATTGGAGGAGGAAGATATAACATCTGATGCACTTTTTACATTTTTAAAATGTTATCGATCTACACCAAATCCAACATTGCAAAACAAGACACCAGCCGAGGTTATGTTTGGAAGGAAGATTAAAACAAAACTCGATTTGTTACGTCCAAATCAAACATCAATATCTCAATCTCGCAATACCGCCTTTGAACAACAATTTAATAATAAGTATGGTGCAGTTGAACGAAGTTTTGTTCACAACGAAATGGTTTACGTTAGAGATTTTCGAACTACAAAACCTACTTGGATAACTGCCACTATTATAAACAAATGTGGTACCGTTCTTTACAATGTTCAAGTTAATAAACATATATGGAAACGACACACAAATCAAATTATTAAAAGAAATGAGCAGGACAACAAAGTATACTCTCCGTTATTTGATACTTTTAATTTATATGATGCTCATGTAAATCAAGCCGTTAACCGTAACAATAAAGAGGAAAATCATACTCCAGCTACATCTGAAGCTACAGCTGCAACACCATCGCCAGCTATAATTATACCTAATTTGTCAAGTCTAGACATCACATCTGATCCAACAGATATTACAACCACAACTATTGATGATGATGTGGATGACCATCTTCCAATTGCACGAAGATTACACCCAAGACAAAAAACCTAAACTTACTGCAGCAAGTATCTTCAGAAGAGGAGGTGTTGGGTACGCAACAAATAGGTGTGCTACCCACGAATCTATATTTAATTCTATTGAATTATATTGTATTCATGTAACATGTATTGTACCGCCATTTGAAATATTTTGTAATATCAAAGATATTAAATAGATCATTCTGTATCTACCGATTAGTGAAAGCGAATATTAATATTAAATCATAATTTAAATAATAATTATATTATAAAATTATATGTTGTGTTTTAATTCATATAGTATCAAATCCACTCGTACCTCGTGCACAACAATTATACAACAATTATAATTACTTCGGTCTGAAAGACCTAAGTATTACATTCATGAGCTCAAAGTGAAATTCTTACCCCCACTTTTTTTGACATTTCTCGACGTTTTAGGACCTACTGATTTTAAAAAAGCAAAAAAAAATGTATGTATGTCTGTAGGCCGTCCGTCCGGCCGTCACAACCGACGAAATCTGGAAAACGGCTGGACGGATTTGAAAATTTTGTTTCTAAAAATAGGTTTACTCAATGGGAAGAGCCGAAAGGACGATGTGTTCGATAACTGTACCGGAAGTGTGTCAAAAAAATCGTCAAGTGTGTCGAAACAAGGAAATTTGCATATTTTTTGCTTAAAAAACGTTCATTTTAAGTGATTACGAGTAGGAACATTGAATTTGGAGGAATCTTGATGGTCGGGATTGGTATGTGAGACCAATATCTAGATTATTGCATTATAAGTTTGTCAAAAAAATGTTGTCAAGTGTGTCAAAAGAAAAATTTTTATTTTTTTACCCAATTTTTTTAGAAAAAAATAAAATTAATAGTTTGTGTGACATGAAATTTTATTATTATTGTAGAGAATTATGGCATTATAAGTTTGTCAAAAAAATATTGTCAAATGTGCCAAAAAATGATTTCATTTATTTTTTTAGCCAATTTTTTGGAAAAAAAAATGAAGCTGTTTTTATTACGTAAATGTAATTGAAAATGAAATTGGACATGGACATTTTTGAATTTGTTATAGTTTTTGAAATAATCTTGAAAAAGTTTGTATTTTTGATGTTGTAATAATTTTTGCAATATTTTTAGAATTTCGGAAAAAAGTTTAATTTTTGATTTTGTAAGAATTTTTTGAATATTTTTAGAAGTTTGAAAAATTTTTAATTTTTGATTTTATTATAATTTTTGGAATTTTGAAAAAATTTTCAATTTTTGATTTTGTAATAATTTTTGCAATATTTTTAGAATTTTGGAATTTTTGAATTTTTAAGAATTTTTGGATTATTATTGGAATTTAGAAAAAGTTTAAATATTTGATTTTATTCTAATTTTTGGAATATTTTTGGAATTTTGAAAAAGTTTGATTTTATTTAATTTAACAATATTTTTGGAATTTTGAATATAATTTTCCGACAGCGTATTGATGTTTCGTGTTAGTTTTGTAATAAATTTTAAAACAGAGATAAAAAATACTTCATACATACTTCAAAGAGTTATGTTTGATATACATCGCTGCCCAAAACTAAAAACCATGTCCTCATAAAAGTTTTTTGCCGAAAACTATATCAAAATTCTTAACCCAGACCGAAGTCTTGATATCTCAGAGCTGTGAGATTTCAGCCCTTCCATATTTTTTCTTTAAATTATGCAGTTTAAAAATCAACTACTTACCACCTTTAGCAGACTGGTTGTTGTCTGATATCAAATTAGGGTTAGTATTTAAATTATCTATAACAAAACATGTATGTATGTAAATAGACTACCGAAATTGTAATAGATTATTTGTCGAATGAAGCTATCTAATTTATAGGGTTTTCTGCGGATCAGACATTGGTACGGCAGCCTGATTGGACCCTGATCATGAGTGTAACCCTTTTGCCCTATCAGGTCCTGGGTGGGATTACCCTGATTGGGATAATTGGATCAGGCCTTGATTGGGATATCCGGACCAGACCCTGATATATATTTATATATTATATACATAAATTAATCAAATTAAAATAAAATACAATGGAAAAAATTAAAACATACATGCTACCTTAATCACTATTATTATAGTCTTTTAGCCGAGAAGCGATATCCAACAATTTTAGCTATATTTCTAAAATGGATAATACTCTAGTGAATTTTAACCAATTGAAATTTCAGCTAGGGGTGAAATACTGAAAACCTGATCAGGCCCGGATATATTCAAATAAGGTTAACCCTAAAAGAGTATGCTAAACCAGGCCCGGAACAACCCCCATATCAGATTTCCCTAATAGGGATTGCCCTTGTACGACTGACCACGCCCTGATTATACCCTGACTGTATTCAGGTTTGCCCTAACTAATTTCTGCTCGGGATAATAGTCAAATAAATTTCCATGCCACTCATTGCAATATGTTTGAAATAAAGGTATACATGCGTGTTAAAAATTAATTTCAATTTAATGCTATAATTTAACATTCAATGTCGTTTGAATCATACATTTCTAGAGCAGATCAATCAAAAACTGAAGCACAGTCAATATCAATTAATGTTGATTTAAATTATTTTTTGCGTTAATGTCAATGTCTTATTTTTAATATAGTCTTCAAATAAACATTTGTCGATATCCAATATTTTCACGTGGTTTAGATGTGAAGCAATGATTAAAATATAGAATAGATGCAAATAGTGTCCATATGCTGCGGAAATATTTCACTTGAAATCAAATATGTACCACACAATACTATATTCGGCACTGGATTGAGTATTTTTGTTTTTTACACAACATCTTAAATAAACAAAAAATTTAGTGATATAGCTTTACGACACCCACTTACAAGTTACAACAAAATAATTCAATTAATATTTTTTCCTTGTGTATATTTTACACTTTGTAAATCCACCTTGTAATTTGAAATCCTTGTTCATACAAACTGAAAGTCATAACGAGATTTCTTATGCCTCGTTTAGACAAGTCGATCTTGTTAGTGATTGTAGAACAGGTACTAGTAAGTAGCACGTAAAACAAATGCGAGTCGGTCTTTTGTAAAACTTTTGTTTTACTTGCCTCACCCCTTCCACATTATAAAATAATCGGCGGGATTGTATTTGGTTGACATCGCGGTTTGCTTATGTTTTAAAAAAATTTTTTTTTTTTGAAAGCAACTGTTAAAACGTGCTATTATCAACTAAAATTAGAGGGAAAAGTTGCACTTTACCATCAAGGTTAGATAAAGTATTTTGATATTAGTACATTATGATGCGAGGACGTAAAGCTAAAGATTTTGGACGTAGGTGGAGTTTGCAAATCGAGGTGCAAGCCGAGATTTGTACCCACATTAAGTCCAAAATAGCTTACGTCCGTGCATCATATACTATTTTTTATTCGCCGCAAGCAACATATTTAAAAACAAAAATGTTTATTCTAAATTAAAATTATAAATTTGCATAAATTTTGAAATAAAAATATGTGGAACAAGTTACCTTTGACAAAATATTTGTTATCTTTTCCAAATTATTGTATAACTATCACAACAAATGATAACAACTATTTTAATTTGATATTGAAATTTTTAATTTAAGGGTTGCTTTGATAAAAATTTCTATTTTTTGTAGAATTTAAACAAATACAAATGTTTTTTACTTTTTTGGACGTAGCTATGATAACAAAATATATGGTTACACTTTAAGGCCGCAAATCACAGTAATAAAGTAACACTTTAATACGCATAGGCGAATAAAAAAGTATTTTGGTGTTGATATTCTTCAAATTTTTCCAAAAAACAAAAAAAATTGATTTGTTTGTTTAATTATAAAATTCAAAAAGTTACAAAGCCACCTATACTGATTTTTTCGTGAAACTGTTTTTTCCTGACACTTTTAAATTAAATTTATCATTGATTTTTCTTCATTTTTTTGGTCTTCTTTAACAGTTGCTATAGAAACAATGTTGTATTCCACTTCCACACGATGATAAAATTTCATTGGCTAACGCCTAGACGCTAAAATCGCTCTCAAAGATAAAGTGCAATTTTATCATCTTGTACAATAAATAACTATTTTCACTTTATTTTTGTATCATGTTTTTCAAAATGAATTAAAAGTGAAATATATTTTGTGTGGTAACAAACAACTAACATGATTTGTGGAATGAAATAGGTTTATAGTGTAAGTTTATCCAAATCCTTAATATTAAAACATCAATAATATCAGCATACAATAATTACAGTCACTGACAATTTTTTAGACAAATGGACTAGCGCGCATCTTTTTACTGGGAAGGTACGCCTGTTGTTCGCACCGTCTAAACTAGTTTCCATAAATTAAATTATAAAAAAACAAGTATTCGCATAAAAACGATAAATTTAAAATAAAACAAATATTCACACATTAGTAGGTATTTTTGTTTTAGTTATAAATTAATTTTTATGCTTCAGTATGCACTTTTGATAAAAATAATTTCACTGTTGAATTGAGACTTGAATTTTAGTTCAGTTGAAACAAAGTCGTTGTGTAGATGTTTGGTGAATTATAATTAAGAATTTAATGTTTTGTGATTAAATTAATCAATTAAAAGCAATTTAATAGAAATGGTAAAAAGACAAAGTGTTTTAATTACCAATGATGAAGATCAAAAAGAAAAAGATTTTGTTGAGGATAACGAATGTGGATTTCTACTGTTTAAAGGGCCGTTTCTTCAAAGGTAAAAGAAAAGAAATTATTAAAGGACTCATGTGACGTTTTTATTTAAACGTATTAAAGTTAAATATTCATTTATTTAAGTTTCTGTTTTATTCTAAAATTAATTTGAATTAAAAAACATAAATATAAAAGTGCCAGAAATTTTGCATATACGTTTACTGATATCTAAAACGACATTTTTCGGATTATTTATGGTACAAAAAGTTGAACTTTAAAGTCCTAGGGCTTTATAAAATTTTATAAAGTCCTAGGACGTTAAAGTTCAACTTTTTGAGCAAAATTTAAAACTCATTTCTTTTTATTTTAATAAGTTTCCAGTATGAAATAAAATTTTGTATTTACCTCAAACGAAAAGTGTTTTTAAAGGTACTCATCAGTAATTACTCACAACTAGCTCGTCCTTTAAAGTTTCACTTTTCGTTCCTGATAAATAAATAACTATTATTTGTTTTAATAGGTTTGCTAGTAAAAAATTATATGTTTTAATTCATGGACTTCTGGGTTGCTTATACGCTGCATGCTTTTCCTATTTCAATGGAACAATCACAACATTTGAGAAACGTTTGAGCATACCTTCTCGTAATTCAGGAATTATTGCAACGGGATTCCAATGTTCCGCGATTATAAGTGCTCCAATATTAAGTCATTATTTAGCAAACAAACATCGACCACGATGGATTGCTGTATCATCATTGTCCATGGCGTTGTTTTGTTTTCTTTCCGCCGGTCTACATTTGATATATGGACCAGGAGAAGATGCATTGTTGTTAACAACTGAATATGGTGCTATTTATGATCTAAATGCAACAGTGCTTGCAATCGAACAACAAAAGTTGCTAGAACTTAAAAAATCGTTATGTCAACTTGATGGTCGGATTTTTATGATTTAATAAGTGAAAATGGTTTATAATTTTTTTTTGTATTTCAGAAAATAACAAAGTCACTTGTGATTCTAATGCTGGTCAGTTATTTCCACAGATTTACCTTTTTGTTATTTTCTTTAGCACTGGTATTTTTGGCGGTGTCTTTGAGAGTCTAGGAACATCGTATATGGATGACAATGTTAAAAAAACAAAAGCTCCTTTTATGATTAGTATAACATATTTTTTACGTCTCCTTGGAACAGCTGTTGGCTACGCAGTTTCTTCTTTAAGCTTGAGTTATTACATAGCACCAAGTTTAACTCCAACAATCACACAAAATGACAGGCGTTGGCTTGGTGCATGGTGGTCTGGCTGGTTATTTCTTGGTTCCTTAAATATGCTTTTAGCTTTTTTTGTTGCATTTTTTCCAAAAGAGCTACCACGATCTGCTCAACGAAATAAAATGATCCAAAAAAAGCAAAACTTGAAAGGTGAAAGTGATAACCGACTTATTAAACCAGGAATAACTATTGCATTAAAACGAGTGCTTACGAACAAAACTTTTATGTTGAATACATTTGGAGGGCTTATCTCCATTTTTGGATATCTTCCGTTTTTAATGTTCATTCCAAAATATATCGAGGTTCAGTACAAACAATCTGCTTCGGTGGCCAGGTAAATACTAACCACATAAATCACTTTTATTTAATGAATTCATTAAATACTATATTTTCTAGTCTTGTTAGTGGACCTCTTGTGCTAGTCTGCACCGCCTTCGGAGTACTATCAGCTGGAGTTGTTATTCAAAAATTGAAGCCCAAAGCTCGAACAATCGCAAGCTGGAATGTGTTTGTTGGAGTTCTGTCATCGGTAATAATATTTTCGTTTATTTTTCTTGGATGCTCTGAAAATGACAATGAAACGATTTTAAGTAAGTCGATTCGACAGTCAACATGTTATACGAACTGTAATTGTGATTTCGTTAAATATAATCCAATATGTGGAGGAGATGGATTTACGTATATTTCGCCATGTCATGCAGGATGTTCAAATGTGACAATTTTATCAAATGGAACGAAATTTTATGAAAACTGTTCTTGTATTGAACCTGATCAATTGAGATCAGCCATTGCAGGAGCATGTTCGATTGATTGTTATCGCCCATTATTAATGTTTCTTGCTTTTATTTGTGTGAATAAGTTTTTAGTTTCAACCGGACGAGCAAGCAATTATCTAGTCTCAATACGTGCAGTTGAGAAGGTCGATAAAGGACTATCGATTGGATTAATAATGACATTTAATTGCATTTTCACTCTAATTCCAGGACCGATTTTATATGGTTGGATAATGGATCAGAATTGTTTGGTTTGGGGTCAAACATGTTCTGGTACTGGAAATTGTTGGGTCTATGATAGTGAAGGGATGAGATTTTGGATTAATTTTGTTGCGGGAAGTGCAGTTGCAATTGGTATGTTATTTGATGTTGGGGTTTGGGTTTCTGTAAGAAAGCTCCAAATATTTGATCAACTAGAAGAAGATGTTTTGGATAAAATGAAGGAACAAGATATGAATTCGAAATATCAAACACAAAGATAATAACATTTCTGAAAAACTGTTGTGTTCAAAGGAAAACGTCGGCAGTTATGAGAATAAGTAAAATTTGTTGTAAAAAAAATTATTTAAAGCGTAAAAAACAAGAGTCTACATACAACGCTAAAAGTCAATGCCTTACAGTATCAATTTTATAAAAATACATAAAATCTCCTAAATAGATATTTTGTTATATTGTTTAACGTTTTTTTTACACTTGAAAGTGATAAATCCCGTCGTCCTTCCACGGTAAATTTCTCCGTTGGCAAACAAGAACAACTATTTAGTTTTCTATACCCAGGTAACAATTTAACCTAGGTAATCATTGAGTAAAGCTTTAAAAGAGGAATTTAAAATGGAAGGGGAAATTTAAAATTCTTGAACTATGCATGAGAAAAGTTTTATACTAGCTCTTCTCAAGGAGAAAAGGCGTATGAAAAAATATTCTTTATTCAAGAAGACATATATAATGCTTTATACATGTTTTATATAAGTGTTTGAATAAAGTTGTACAAATTCAAGGCTTATTCAATTCAAGGCTTATTCAAATACTGTCAAAATTACTTGAATAAAGTGCTTGAGTAAATCTTTACTCAAGAGAATTACTCAGTGCCTATTCAAGAAGCGATGCCACTGAAAAAAAAATTGGTGATTCTTTCCTTTAGTTATTTTGGCTAATTGGCGCATTAAACTCCTTTTTTTTGTATATTGCTGCTATTGAGTTAATCTTTTATCGGAAATTACAATATATTTTACACATTTCGCATCTTTACAAACGCCTGTAGCGGGGATCGAACTCATAACCTTTGATTCTCCAGGACCGTACGCTATCCACTTCTCTATTTAGCAGCTGTCATAATGAAAATTGAAACTTAATCACTATTGTTTAACAAATTATTTGTACAAATTTCAAGCTTCGGACCACTACCACGACTATGAATTAATTTTTATTCAAACATTTGATTAGGAATGCATATAAAAGTGTACTAATGGTTTCCTAAAATGAGAATATATGGGTTTTTGTTAAATATAATATTGGTTATGATTGAGGACAATCTCGAAATGAAAATAATTTTGCGTATTCATATACGATATCTACGCATGTGTTTCCATTCAACTGTACGATTAAAAATGATTAAAGAATAAAAATAAAATAAAAAAAGGAAAAGGAAAATAAAATCCATAAATGAAAACGTGCCTGGCAGGAATCGAACACAGGCCCGATAACGACTTCCTCATCGTTTACCCTTACGCACTCGTTCATTAAATCAATTTCCACGACAGGAATAAATCGTTATTCAATACAGAATAAAAGTATTACTCAAGCCTCGTAAGGGGTATAGTATGCTGTGGTTGGCATTACGATCAGTTGCACAATTTGGCTGGTTAATAAATAAATGTTAAATGATAATATTAAATAAACGTTCTACGTTATATTTTCCATAAGTCACTTGCAATCTGTTGCAATCTGTTGCAAGTTTTGTTATAATTTTTTTCCCAAGCGAATTGCGCACAATATGGCGATTACATACATTTAATACAAAAACGAATTGTATGACAAATTATCATCAGTTTATTTATTTGTTGACCAACTCAAATCATTATATAAACCATCATCAAAAATGGTAAATCTCAATCAATATATAAACCATCATCAGAAACGTTTGATTAAATTGTTGCGGATAATGGCAATTGCAAATTTCCATTGACGAAAATATCTCTACTATTTTGAAATAATCTTTTGTATTAATCAATAATAGTTTGTTAAAGTTCTTGAAGGTTTGTTAACTTTTTAAACGCATCGATAAGTGATTTAATAAAAAAACACTCAATCGCGAATCAAACAACGAACTGTCAAAAATATTGACAGATCGATTTGTTGTAAATCTTTTAATATTCATTGAAAACAGCCGTATATAAGAAATATTACTTGAGTAACAGTTTTGTTGAATACTACTAAAATTATTATACATAAATAAAATCGTATACAAGGAACTATCCTTGGGTAAGAATCTTCTTGGATTCTTCCTAAAAGTTGTACCTTTATTAAAGGTTTATATAAGGGATAGAATTCTTGAGTAAAAACATCTTGAATACTACCTTAAAAGTTATATGTGAATAAAACCTTATAAAAGGTAATTATACTTGAGTAACATTTGTTTGAATATGCCCTAAATATTTATTATTGAATTAAGCTTTACTTAAGGAATTATTTAAGAAACTTAGTGAATCTAGTCTTTTACAAGCTTTTTTTAGGTAAAACTTGAATAATATGGTCTTACACAATGCTTTCTCAAGTTAAGTTGGAATAATTTAAAAAATTTAGGCGAAATTGTTACCTGGGATATGACACCTACATATATTTCAGCTTTTGTTTGTTGGCGGACCATCCCACATATTTGGGGACTCTTATAGTTGGAAGTAAAAAACATAATTAAATTTTGTTTAGTGTTTCTTTCGGTCAAAAAACTTTTTTTTGCTCTTACTTCTTTCTTTTCTCTAGAGGTTGACTGTAATGTCATCTGATAAAACTGTTATATCGACTCTGTTCAAAAACTAAACCCGTTGTGATTGTCAAACGGAAAATTCGGTGGGGTACGTAAGATTTTTTTTTCGACAGATTGCATTATTTCGCAAAATTTAAAATTGTGGTGAAGTAGCAAAACAGAATTTAAATAATTTTCCATAATTTTGTTAATATTATAAAAAAATAAATTTAAATATTAGTAAACCGACATGAACTAGATAAAATTCATCAACTCATCAATTACGAAAGCCATATTATCTTATAAAAAATTACATATTACCAGTCATTTGGTTAGTCGATGTTTGTATGTATGTTCATCTGTTCTCTCAAAACTCCTAAACTACTAATCACAATTTGACAAATAAGGTATCGTATAAAGCGTTTTGGCTGGTTATAGGCTTAATGGTGATACAATCAATTGAATATGGTGGTGTCTAGAGGAAATAAGGTCATGACCTAACAAAAAATTTAATTTAATGATGCTGTGTTGGGTATCAAATGAAAGGACTTCATTAGCACATTTCCAAAATATATATGTTGTTACCTTTAACTAACGGTTTTGCTTGGCTGCACCCAATAATTGGGAATAATTTCATAATGGCTAACACATTTATTGGACCGGTTATTGGTGACCGTTTTGCTTATTGCAATAGTAAATACTGTTGTATCGTTGTGTACACGATAACGTATGTGAGCTTCCACAGATATCAAAGTATCCTCACAATTACATTTACGATCATCGTTTCGATGCTTTAAGTATTGTAAGTCGCTTTATAATCGAGTGAATTGCTGAGTTGGTTGATTGTAGTCGATTGGTCTAATTTTCAGTAAATCGGCTTAAAGGCTTAATGATAACTTAATAAATTGAACAGTCGTAATGTCTCAGAGGACATAATGTCATGAGCTAAAAAAAATTAATCAAATGATGCCGTGTTTGGTATCAAATGAAAGAAAGGTTTGGTATCAAATTTAATTTTAAATTAAATTAGCATATTTCAAAAATCTATATTTTGTTACCTCTAAATTGCAACTAAGCTTTCATGCACAAAAATAATTGGGAATTATTACATAACAGCAATCAATTCAAATTTACCATCGTACTTTTGTTTATTGTGATAGTAAACTAGGGGTATCCCGCGTGCTCAGCCCCCTTCCCCTCCCTCCGCACACCAATACACTCCTTCACTTGTCATCCAGCTTTGATACAACTACTAAGTACTATCCATCATAATCCAACCTCTTCTAATCTATTCTGTGTGCACCTCTGCTTAACTTAACGAGTTGACCCTTAGGGGTGCTGAACGATGAACTTTATTCAGTAAACAGTAGCGCTTTCGCATAATTTTATATGCGGGTTTTTAATACTTGAGAAAGACCGTACGTCACATGATCATTGAATATGTCACTAGCACATGTTCACTGGCAACCCAATTTTAGTTTTGTTGCTGCATATTATTTAAAGAATGCTTGCAATTTTACAGCTGCAGTTATTTTTTATTTTCTGCATTCTACCATGAAATAATGAAATCTTGGCACTGAAATCTTTTTTATTATTTGTGGTTTTCCATACATATTTTAAATCCCGTGATCCCAAGTTTTAAAATTCAAAACAACTGCATTTCCTGCAGCAAATAATATATTATTTTAAGAAAATCAAACCATTTAATGATTTCGAACTTAATTTAGAACGTATTAGTTGGGAAATCAGATATGACTGCGAACATTGGCCTATATTTACTGCTGACGTTGGTCTAATGGTCATCAATCTTTGTAATCGTTCCAATTAACTTTCCATTTTTATACTTTAATCATATGATTTAAATTCAATTTTGTAAGCTTACTATTCTATGAGCGATTGTAATAGAGTGTATGTTTAGACGTGATTATTGGTGTTACAACCAAATTAAATTACATAATCTGACCTGACAGAAAAATAATTGCTTTTTTATATTTTATTATTTATGAAACGATAACATAATTGATTACCCGGTTAATCGAGTTGATTACCCGGTTATTCGAATAGTAAAATTTTGCCAAAATTACCCGGTTAACCGGTTTGCCATCTGGGTTAAGAATTTTGATATAGTTTTCGCAAAAAAGTTTTATGAGGACTTTGTTTTTAGTTTTGGGCAGCGATATATATCAAACATAACTTTTTGTTAAAGGACATGCATTTTTTATCTCTGTTTAGATATGTAACACGAAACATCAATACGTTGTCGGAAAATTATAACAGATGATATATTAACATAATTTAGTGAAAAGATTATACAATCAGCAAACTACTCAAAAACCTCTCCATTTAGCGTTTCGAGAAAATATTATAAAATCTCAAATTCATATTTCTTTCAAAATTCCAAAAATATTGTAAAAATTAAATAAAACCAAACGTTTTTCAAAATTTTAAAAATATATATAAAATTCAAAAATTCAGCAATTGAATTTGGTATCAACATCAGATCCACAAAAATGTTTTTCCAAATTTTGTGTCTTAAGATAACAAAAAGCATTTTATCAAAATGTTGTTTACTCATACCATTGACATCACCATTTTCCCCTACTCCTATTTTCATAATCACAACAGAAAAAAAATCAGAACGAAAAACTACCTAAACGACACTTTGTAACATAAAAATATAAAAGAAAATTAATTAAAACCAATTTTAAGTTTTTTTTTATTTTAACTAATTAAATTATTTTGATTTTAAAATTCAAACAGGTTTTTCCCGCATTTTTCTTTTTATACTTTTGTAATTAAGTATTTGTGTTGATGTTATAAGTAAGGTCAAAGCAAAAGAAAATGTATTTATTTGTTCAACTTTATTTTTTTCTTTTGAGGAAAACTTTTGGTTGAGTTTAAATAAAATATTTAATTGATTTTCTTTTTAAGATTTTCAAAATAAATATAAAAAGGAAAGCGGAATTTAAATGGAATTAAATTTTATGTTACATTGGGTTCTTTTGTTTGTATAAGTTTTAACTTAGCTGCATATATTTTTAGATATTTTAAGGAAAATAATAGATAACAGCGCAATGTTTCAACTTTTACATCTACAGTCAGAAAAACTATAAGATGAACAAGCAAAAATCCATTGCATCTTTTGTGTAAGAATATATTTTTGCTACTAAAATTGCAAAAGATCAGAAAAGTTTTTGATAAGAGAAAGAAAAAGAATTGCTTGCATTAAACATGTATTTCTTAAGTACGTGATCCATTCGGTTTATCTACAGTAAAAGAAATAAATATATAATGGTTCATACTCAATATAATTTTTATGATATCGTGTTTCAATAATTTTTTAAAACTAGATAGACATGATGTTTCTGTGAAGTTAAACAACTAACCAGCTTTTAAGTTTTTGTTTTACTTTGCAGTCGTTGGACTACCGCTATATCATACCGCCTTAAAATTGTTAACAAACTCACTAGAAAAACAGATTAAAATGAATCGGTCTTGGTTTTTAATAAGCTTCATACAATCTTTTAATGATATTCTATAAGCATAAATTTTTAAAATATTAAATTACTCAAATTTCCACCCAACAACTCACCAAATTTCATAATTCCATTATAATTAATTTAAGTATCAATCCCTCAACCCATGTTCTTACTAAAATCACACTGAATTTCTAATTTTTCAAATCAACGCCCTTAAACATTCATTTAACTACAAACAGAAAAAATTTTTTATATAATCACAATTTTTCCAGTCATCACAGTCTATAAGAAAATCGCTTAATTTGTATAATAACTCCCATGCATATCAAATCTTCTTCTTTAACATATTCTTCATCATCTTGAAACATTCTTACAAAAAGCACAAGAGGAACGAAAAATAAAACTAATGAGCACAAAAAAAATTATAAACAGACGATAATGATTATGATGAAAAGTTGATAATATATCCTCTTTCCCTCACAATACGTCTTGGATTTTCTTTATTATTATTATTACAATTTTCTTTCTTCTTTTCTTATCCTTATAATAATTTTTTCTTTCCTTTCATTTTAATTTTAATCTTAAAATATACTAAAAAAGAAACAACAACAAAATTACTAAGCATATAGTAAAAATATTTTAATAAAAAAAAAAATTATAATTTGTTAGAAAAGAATTTTCATTTCTTCATGAGTCACAGAAGAGTAGCAGAACAGAAAAAAATAAACAGCAAAAGAAAAAGATAAAGAAAATTAATAAATGACGACAACGACAACAACAACAGCAACAACACAACATTTTCTTATTTTTTTTAATTAACATTTATAATTAATAGCTCTAATTAAGCTGACTAAACACTTAGCTCCTTTTTACTCTGTTCTACTTCTTACGAAAGTTTATCCCGCTTTTCTAATTTTATGATATAATTCGAAATCTTAATTTTAACAAAAAAAAAAAGTTCTTCAACACATTTCCACATGTTTTCTTCTCGTAAGATTATATAATTTCTCCTTTTCATTTTTTTTGTATTTAAGTTCCTTAAAATGTTAAAAAAAAAATTGTAAGAATTAATGATATAATTTATAAATTTTCTTTAGAATGTCTTTATTGTAGAAGTTGTTGATGGAAATTAAGTAAGTTATGTTGGAAAATTTGCTTTTCTTTTTTTTCTATAGTAATACATATTTTGTAATTTTTAATATCGGCTTGACTTTTTCCTTATCTGTTGAATGAGAGAAGAATTTTTTTTTTCAAATCTAATGGAAAAATAATTTTAAAGAAAACAAATTTAAGGTCAGTTTGTTTTAATAATTTTTAATAAGATTTCGTTATCGAATAAGGATGAATGAAGGAAGCAAATGGATTTAAGATATTAGAACGGATAAACATTGATGTTTAATGGAAAAAAATGGAGAAAGGAAATTCATAATTTCATTATCAAGCTTGAATGTTTTGTTCAAATTGTTGTTAAAATGAGTGTAGGAAAGGTAAAGATTTTCATTTTCTTTTAATAAAATGTGTTGTGTAGTAGGAATCAAAATTTGTGTTACAACTCATAAAACTTTTTAAGACCAAGGCTCCACAACAACATATTTTTTTTTTATATTTATTTATTTATATCAAAAAAGAAAGTACGTAGTACTTATACATTTGATTTAATTACAATGTTATTTTGAGTATCACAGACTAGGCCAGAGTAAAGTTAAATATTAAAATCTACTAAAAAAGAAAAACATTATAAACGTTACTTAAAATACTTAAAAACAAATAATATCACAACAAGCTGTGAAAAATCATCATCTCTGAGGCACATGGAAGCACCCCATACGCTTAGATATATACTGAGCTGTAACTAAAGTTTACAAAATTGACTAGGAATATGGATTTCGACCCGGTCCGTTTTAATTCTAGCGGTAAGTTATTCCACAGATCGATCCCCCTTACGAAAACAGATGTATTAACAGCGGCGCATGAATTTGAAGCGGGGATGAGTCTCAGGTTATCTGAGAATCTAAATGAGAAACGTAATTTTTCATAGAGATAAGTGGGACTCTGAGTACGAATTAAGGTTTTCAGGAAATAGAATGTTCTGAAATTCAAATAGGTGAGTATATCGCAGCTCAATAAACGTGTAGTATATGGAGAGATGTGGTCAAATTTTCTTAGTTTAAAAACATATCTGGTACAAGCATTAAAGCACATACGAAGCCTATACTCGCATTTCTTGCTCATTCCGAAGAGGACCGTATCCCCGTATAAGAAATGAGGAAGGATATACGATATGAATAGTCGCCTTTTCAGGCTGACATCAGCGAACATTATGAGTCTCCAAAGTCCGCGAAGGCAAATAAAAACTTTTCGAGACAGACTTGTTACGTGTTCGTCCCAAGTTAACTTGTTGTTGATCACAACTCCTAGATTTTTTACATTTTTCGAGTATGGCACTGGATATTTTAGCAACATTAATTTCGGCAAATCATTTAAATTATATGAAGTGGTATTCAAGTAGATTACAATGGCTTGAGTTTTTGCAGTGTTGAGTTTTAGGCCAATTTCTGATGCCCAGCATTCGATTCTCCCAAGATTGTCATTCATAGCTTTCACGCAATCAGAAACAAAAACTACATCCAAATTGCTTGAGAGGTAGATCTGAATATTGTCTGCATATAGATGGAAATTACAATTTAATATGTTTTCGCTAATATCGGCAACATACATACATGTTATGATCTCTCTCCCAAAAATAGTTATCAATTCCGCGCTTTCTTCTTGGAGAAATTGCCTTAATGGCTGTCACTACAACATCCAAGGTCTCCCCAATAATATTGACGAGTTCAGATTGGCCATTCAGAACTCATACATCGACTTTGC
Source organism: Diogma glabrata (assembly GCA_963693315.1). Classification (NCBI taxonomy): domain Eukaryota; kingdom Metazoa; phylum Arthropoda; class Insecta; order Diptera; family Cylindrotomidae; genus Diogma; species Diogma glabrata. The sequence continues at coordinate 2,885,829 of OY856186.1, read as the reverse complement.
ATGTCTGTCAGAAACATTTTTGCATGATGAAATAAATGACAACTTGGTTGCTATTGATTGTTTCGACCTAATCAGAAAAGACCGCACGAAACCTCCACTACGCTACGGGGGCGTGGCTATCTATATAAAGAAGCATCTTAAATATCGCATAATTAATATCCCTTACTCATTGGTTAATAAGTTAAAATCTGACATCGAATTTCTATTTGTCGAAATTTCGAATGCAAACACTAAGTGCATAATTGGGGTAATATACTATACCCTCATATGTAGCCCTAGAAGACCATATAATAAATTCAAATCATCGGTGGATGACTTGCAACTTCTGTTTAGCCACATTGGCTTGTATGAACAAATATACGTATCTGGTGATCTAAATTTTGACTTCCTGAAACCTACCAATGCAGTAACAGCCGATTATATTAACACTCTAACACTGTTCGGTCTTACAATCTATAATAAGAGTGAGGCGACGCATTTTGCCAATCAAAATGCTGTTCCGAGCCTTATTGACCATCTAAATAAAAATGAGATCTCATTTTTCAACCAGATATCCCTAGGAGGTAGCTCTCACCACGATCTCATATTTTTCTCAATAAATGTTGATTGCCCTAAGGCTGATCGGTATTTTTATTACACAGACTATAAACATTTTGATTCCGAACAAGCAAACCGGTTATCAAACTCCCTCCCGTGGGAATCTTTGCGATATCTAACAACCTCTACAGAGCAACTGGAAGTCGTAAATAACAATATTAATATCATGTTTGACGCTTGCATACCATTGAAAAGAGTGAAAATCAAACCAAAAAAGCCTCTCTGGATCAATAAGACCATCGAAATTCATGTCGCTGTCAAAAGTTATCTTTACACACGTTCGAAAGAATCAAAAACTGATCAAAACTGGAACAGATTTAAGCTGGTTCGTAACACTACCACGTCTTTAATACGCTCAGCGAAAGTAAACTTTCTGAAATTTAAACTGGACCCAACCTTACCACCTAAAGTCTTTTGGAGAAACATAAAAAATTTGAAAAGATCGGCGCTAATCCCTTTCACACCCAACCAACTAAATAACTACTTTGCCAGCAATTTCAACAAACCAAATAACGCAGACACTTTCGACATATCCAACTATTCTTTTAATGACAACACAAATCTTTTCTCATTTAAAAATATTACGTTAGACGAACTGTGGAATTCCATTTCTGCAGTCGAATCTAATGCTACAGGACTTGACAAAATCAATATCAAATTTGTTAAACTCATCTTTCCTTTTGTAGCTAATTGCCTATTACACTTTTTCAATTTCATCCTCTCTATAGCTCCAAGTTCCCTTTGCAGTGGAGTAACTCCATGATCTGGCCGATCCCCAAAACTAAAATTCCCAGTGACATCGCCGATTTCAGACCAATAAGTATGTTATCTTCACTGTCAAAGGCTTTTGAAAAGATCTTGAGTGCGCAGATGACCAGCTTCCTCGAAGAAAATTCTCTATTTTGCCAATTCCAGTCCGGTTATAGAAAGTTACATGGAACATCTACAGCCTTATTGAAAATATGTGATGATATCAGACGAAACATGGATTCAAGGAGGCTGACCATACTGTGCCTGCTTAACAACTAAAAATAAAAATGATTTTCTTATTTTGATTTTGAATGAACTGTCAGAATGACAATTATAACATGTTTTCATTTTTGGTTGAGCATAGTTTTTTATATATTTTATATTCGTGTTCTTATTTAACGAACGCATGAATTTAAGCGCAAAAATAATGTCAAACTGAACTTTTTCATTTGTCTCAAACGATTCAGTTTGGTATTTCGTATTACTTGATCACATCTAAGTTTTGAGATATATAAAGTCATATAAAATTAATTTAAATTTAATTATAATTCAGTCTAGATAAAAATAAGTGAATTAGAACTTGAACTTCAGTGGCATATTGCGTTATAGTGTTCTTATTGAATAAAGTTTTTGAGTTGATTTAAAAAAAATAAAAATGGCAGAATTTTCGGAAATGGTTAATCAGTTCAGTGCATCAATTTATCAGAATGTTGCAGAAGGAAATGATAATATCCCAAAAAACCTCATTCTTTCTCCTCTATCAATTCAGACTGCACTATCTCTTGCATTTCTTGGTGCCAAAACAGAAACGGCAAAAGAAATGGTTGAGGTAATGAAATTCGAAAATTTATCGCGAACTGATGTCGCTGCACATTTTCAAACTTTTCTGAAAACTCTTAAATCTGACTCAAGTGTAACGCTTGCTAATAAAATCTTTGTTCACAAAGATTATGTTGTAAAAAATTAATTTAATGAAATTGCTACTAAACAATTTTATTCTGAAGCAGAAAATATAAATTTCTCAGAAGCAGCGAAAGCAACCGATAAAATCAATAATTGGGTTGAATCGAAAACCAACAAAAAGATTACAAATTTAGCTGATAAATTAATGTTCGATGAATTTACACGTATGGTTTTAGTTAATGCAATACATTTTAAAGGATTATGGGTTCATCAATTCGAACCTGAATCAACGGTACCAACTCCATTTTCGTTAAACCAAAGAGAAAAAATTGAAGTTCAAATGATGCATAACAAAGCTAGATATAATTTTGCTGTTTTTGATGAGCTTGATTGTGCTGGTATTGAACTTCCATATAGAGATTCCAATATCACTATGTTCATTTTGTTGCCGAATCGACGAAATGGTTTAGCCGAATTGGAGGCAAATTTAGAAAATGTGAATTTAAAAGATTTATCAAAAAAATATTGGAAACAAGAGGTTATTGTTTCGTTGCGTAAGTTTAAAGTCGAATTTCAAACAAGTCTTAAAGACACATTGACAAAGATGGGATTAGAAAGAATGTTTTCAAATGATGCTGACTTTTCCGATTTATTGGATTCACCTGAACCACTTTTTGTGTCCGATGTCATACACAAAGCTTTTATTGAAGTAAATGAAGAAGGTGCTGATGAAGCAGGCGCTGCAACATTTAAAATGATGGGAGGCGGTCCTCCAATGCGACCATGTTATTTTAAAGTGGATCATTCGTTTTATTATATTCTGAAAGATAACAATACAGTTTATTTTGTCGGAAGGACGTTAAGTTTTTAGTATGCTGAAGTATTTGCTTGAATAATGAATATAAGTTTATTTTGTCGGAAGGACGTTAAGTTTTTAGTATCCTGAAGTATTTGCTTGAATAATTTTGTAAATCACCGTATTGTTTGTATTTTCAATAAATGTTCATTATATAAAATAAATTCATTTAAAGGTTGATATGGAATTGTATAAGATTTTAGTGAGTTTCTTAGCAATTTTAAGATACTAACAGTAACTGTTCCGTCGTCTAATTCTGTTATCTACCCGCCATATAGAAATTCCTTCACAATCTGTTTTCTTAAAAGACGGTATGACGGTTTTTGGTTTTAAAATAATACAAATACGTCAGTCAAATCAAACTCAAAAATGTGTGCACATTTTTGATATTACTTTTGTGGAAAAAAATTTTCGTTAAAAATAAATCAAAATTGTAATTATTTGTGTTTAAAACAAAAAAATTGTTCAACTTATGCATACAACTTTTCGATGAGAGTTGCATCAAAATATTTTTAAAGAAAAAATTTACAGTGTATGAAATTTTACCGTTCTTCAAATCGAAATGAAACGTCAGTTTAAAAAATTTTGGTGCGCATTTCGTAATTCGGGAATAAGTTTTAATTTTAATTAAACTTATTAATAAAATTAAAACATATAAATGTGTAAAAAAAATGATTTCATTTAATTGAATAAAAAAATTTAGTTATTTTGTTCGAATTCGGTCGTTGTGTGTTATAATAATAGTGTTAGCAAAATATAGTGTTAGAAAAGCATATATCAATGTATATATTTATATCGTTAATTTGATTGTGTTGGAGTGAAATGGTGATTTGTGTCCGAAATTCGATTACAAGTGATCACTGATCAATTGTTCATATTATGTTGAATTTTATAGATTGGTTTCCCTTTAGAATTAATATTAAAAAAAATTTCGCCTTTAAAAGTTGTGGTTTGTGTCTTTAATATTACAGTGTTCTGAGTGAAACAAATCAAATCGTCAAACCAGTGGATGAATGTAAATCATTCAAAGCAGGTAAGTCGTTTAAAATTATTATTATTGGTTTTTATATTATTGGTTTATTTCTCAATATTTTAAGGACATCTTCCATAGTAGAAAGTAGAAGAATTTTAGATGGAAAGATTTCTAAGAAGTTTTGCTGGTAGAAGAGTGTTTCGGTCAATTTTGTTAAAATACTTTATCGGTGGTAGAATTACAGACCCTGTGGTAGAATTTGATCGCTGATCAAAATATTCCTTTGGATGTTTTTGTTTTCCTGGATGAATTTAGATTAATTTAAGGTCTTCCGACACAGCTTTGCTGGTATAAAAAACAATTTTACTGCCCCTGGTGATGAAGGCATGAAAGTACGTTTCGTTGGTTGGGCCAACTGGTCTTGTGGAAGAATTTCAGAACTATTTAGCTGATGAAAGATTCTAAATGTTTAATTGGTTGTTACAGAATCCTCGAGTACTTCAAAGATATTCAGAGGTCTAATTTGCTAGTCGAAAATGGCGTAAGACAACACGAATGTTAAAGAAATAATTTATAAATTTTTTCAGCTTGAAAAATTCCTTTGCAAGGTTTATCTTATTAGGTGCAAAACCTTGCGCCTGCTCTGATGGTGGGCAATTGCTTGCATGTTTCGTTTATGTTAGAATAATAGTCATTAGCAGTGTTAAAAGTATTCCATTAAGGTATTAAGGTATTTTGGGTTGTGAGTTGTTCCAGATGGTTTTCTGTTGCAAGAACCGTGCAATCGTCTGCATATGATATGACTGTTATACCTTCTGGTGGTGTATGTAGACCGCTTAGGTAGAGGTTGAAAAGTGATGGTGAGAGAACTCCTCCTTGTGGTACACCTTTTCTTAGTGTTCTCATTCTAGATTTGCAGTTTCTGAAATCTAGCGTTTTATTATAGCTGGCATGTTTGTATTTAGGATGTCGTTTAATAGTACTGCATGCGACAGCATGTCAAACGCTTTTGATAGATCAAGAGCGACTAAGATTGATCTTGCACATGGCTGTTTTTGATTCAGATCATCGCTGATTTGATTTTTAATTTTATGAAGGGCGGTGGTTGTGCTGTGTGCTTTCCGGAAGCCATATTGATGTGGAGCTAGAATACAGGAGCTTGATATACTAGGTAGCAGAAACGCTTCAATCAATTTTGCTACCGATGAGACGATGGAGATCGGCCTGTATGACTTTCCTTGTTTTTCGGGTTTTCCGGGTTTGAGAATGGGGCTCATTTTGGCTGTTTTCCAAACTGTTAAAACCACTATAATTTATTGTTTTAATCCAAGTTTGTTTTTGAATGAATTTTAATCACTTTATCCTTGGAATGACAATTTATGTTTTTAGTATAAAAAAAAGGGAGAGTAAAATTATTACTTCGAGCATCAATATCTAGAGTTTTAATTTGCAAATTCGGACAAAGCCACCAAAAAATAGAAGTTCACTTCATAAGTAGTTGAAGGTTTGGAATTTCAACATTTGGCGCCTTCAGGTGGACTTTTCGTTCGGGCGTAAATACAAACGGCCAGGGGTTGGTGATAACGTTTGTGTAGTGGTGTAGAGAGTAATAGAACAAACAACTGTAGAGTCGTCCGGAATCGGCCTTAACCAAGGTGTTGGGTTGGACGGTGACAGTGAAAGAAGTTTGTTCTAACCTCCACCATCTAGAAATTTGGAGAAAGATTTTTGCTGCGTAGAAAATCAATTGCTATTTGCTACCAGCATGAATAAACTCAAGAATGCTAGAAAGACTTTTCGTGGGTTGTTAACTCGTACAATAAATGAGGTGGAAACGGAGTTAGCGGCTCAAGAAGTGGATACAATTATCTTGAAAACAAAATACGAAAGATTTTAATGAGTTGCAAGTCAAAATATAAGATGTGGATCAATCTATTTTTAATGAGGTGTTGGCTAACGAAGACACCACCGATAGTGAGAGAATGTTGGATTCAGAAGCAGCCGAAGATATTATGACTAACTAACATGGTGAAGACGAAGTTGAAGATTGACAAGCGAATTTCTGAAATCGAAAAGAACGTTAATGAAAACAGAGTATCCACAGTTAGTTCGATTGGCCATTCTAAACGACGATTCAAATTACCGAAAATTGAACTAACAAAATTTAGCGGTAAAGTAATAGATTGGCTGGGATGGTGGGCTCAATTTGAAAAGATTCACAACAATGATGAATTGATCCGTGCCGATAAATTTCAGTATTTAATTCAGTCAATGGAACCGAAAACAAAGGGTGAAGACATCGTCAAAGGATTTCCCACAACCGAAGATAATTACCCGAAGGTCATTGACGTGTTAAAAGAAAGATTCGGTAAATGCCATACAGAAACTCAAGAATAACAAATCTGCTGGTACTGATAATATATCAGCAGAATTACTCAAAGCAGATGTAAACACAACAGCTGAAGCTCTAACACCACTATTAGCTGATGTATGGAACAAAGGTAAAATACCAGCCAAATGGAAAGAGGGTTTAACCATAACAATTCAAAAGAAAGGTGATCTAAGAGAATGCAAAAATTGGAGAGGTATATCTCTGCTCAACACAGCGATGAAAATACTGGCGATGATCATTCTCGAAAGAATATCTCCATCAATTAACAAGAAACTAAGAAACGAACAAGCCGGCTTTAGACCAGGAAGAAGCTATACCGATCATATCAACACAATCCGTATCATCATAGAGCAATCAAACGAATGGAATTCACCATTGTATCTCCTCTTCGTGGACTTCGAACGCGCTTACATGGTCCATGTAAAGTTGCTGAATATCAGTATAGAATCCGAATGAATCATGAAATCAGACAGCTTCTTGAAGGCTGCGATGTAATCGAATTCATTAAATCTAACCGGATTAGATGGTTTGGTCATGTAGAAAGGGCACCATTAGATAGAATGATTAAAAAAACGTCCCAACAACAACCAGCTGGTGTTCGTCGAAGAGGAAGACCTAGACAACGCTGGCGTGATGACATCATCCAAGACCTTCGTGATATAGGATGTCGAAACTGGGGTCAACTGGTCATGGAACGAGATGATTGGAAGCTGATTGCACAGACGGCAAAATCCCTCCATGGGAAGTAAACGCTAGAGAGAGAGAGGTTGTACTGTAGCAAAAACAGGCGGGACTGAAAAATATATCAGTCAGCATATTAACAAAGCCAGAAATATGTTCAATATGCTTCACAAGATCTGGAATGCATCCGTCCTGTCAAGAAAGACAAAGCTACGAATGTTCAATGCATGTGTCAAGTCAGTACTGATGTATGGGTGTGAAACGTTGAAACATACAAGAATATCACAAATCAACTACAGGTGTTTGTGAACAAGTTCCTGAGAAGACTGATCAAATGCTTCTAGCCGGACACCATCAGTAACCAGGAACTTCTACGGCAGACAGAGCAGTTAGACATTGAGACCGAGATAAAACAAAGGAAATGGAGATGGATAGGACATACACTGAGGAAATCAGCTGAAGATATAACAAGGATGTCCCTAGAGTAGAATCCACAAGGTAAAAGGAGAGTTGGAAGCCATGACACCACTCATGACATGGAAGAAAACGGTGCTAGCTGAAGCAAAACAAATTGGCAAGACATGGGGTGAACTGAAAGCGATTGCCCCCAACAGAGTCAGATGGTCCAGTCTAGTAGACGCCCTATGCTCCTAAAATGGAGATAAAGGGAAAAAAATACTTAAAAGATTGTAGCTCTTGTAAAGACAGTGTGCGAGGATCTGGCTTTCAAGCCTGTCACAGCAAATGTAAGTACTAGAAAAACCGTAAATCAAGATACATACTCAAGAAATACGGTGCTTTCGTACCCTCTAACGCGAAAAACTTCGTAAGGGTTTCATATCTATAGAAATCTTAAGTTCTAACTATAAAAGGTCAGCTCTCCTTGACATTGCATTACCGGCATAACTGGAATCACAATACATAATTTATACAACTGCAAGCATTTTCTCAAGTTGACTGTTTATATATTACTACAGACAATTGTCGTTTCATCCCAACAAAACTTTTATATTCAAGGTAAGTTAGTTGAAGACATAGGTTCTAAGGTGTTGATGGATGCAAATTTTTTAAGATGGCCTAGCTCGGTTGATAAACGCTCATAAACAAACAAGCTGAACTTACACCATACATTACAGTACCACATATTACAGAAACCCATCACAACCTCCTTAGTGGTTTCAATAATCTTTAAAAATTTACAAGATAATGCTTGCCGTCTTTGTTGTTGTTTAAAACGGCCTCCTTTTTAATTATAAATACTCGGTTTAAAGTATAGAGGCCCTCTTAGTCTGATTATTGGATTCTTATTATTAGATGAATGGTGGTTGGACGTTTCTGAGGTGCTTGTCGAGTTGGCATGATCTTTGTGGTTTTGGATGAAAGTAATTATCATGTAAAAGGAAGTGAATCCATATTGGCCTGTATATCTACAGTTTTAAAATGTTGTTTTTTGTGCTCTGTTAAATTATTTTGTGGCCGGTTGCAAGGAAAATTAAGTTTTAAAAAATTATTAGCTGTTTGTGCCGTTAAAAAAAAAATAAAATAAAAGAAATTTATATATATATCGGTCAGGCTGGTTTTGTTAGAGCAGAATTACAATAAAAAAAAAATATATATAAAATAGGAAAAAATTTATTACCTGTTTGTTTCGTAGAAAACGTGTGCGTTCAATTTGGTTGTACAATTGTATATACTGTTAAATTAATTTTTGTTATGAACTTGTGTTTGTTAATATAAGAAACTCAAGGAAATACGAGTTTGCCTACATATAGATATATATCATATAAAATTTTTATTTTGTAAGAATAATTTTAAGTAACATAAATGAGAAATATAAGAACTGAATCTAAAAAATTATGGTGCAAATTATGAAACATTTTGCAATCCATACAATTTTAGAGCGATCTAGTTTCGAACCAATGAGAAAATTTTAAACTTTAAAAAAGTCTATCATTCTCATCAGGGCTAGCCGACTAGATAAACTCTACCAAAAAATGTCAACGCTAATGTATATAACCAAAAATTAGGTTACAACACTAGCGAAGTGTAAAAACAAAAAATTTACATAAACATACATTTAATAAATTCAGGTTTAGTCAATTAATTTCTCTGGTGATCACTGTTTTGTTATACTCTAGACATTCTAGTATTGAATAACAAACTTGTATCTGTGAGAAGAAGATGACTAGTCTTCACTTGTGTCTATTGACACATGATCAACAATTAATTCAGTAAATTATTTGTGATATAACATCACCCCGATGGAAAATCTCCCATCAAGAATAATATAAGAACTGAATCTAAAAAATTATGGTGCAAATTATGAAACATTTTGCAATCCATACAATTTTAGAGCGATCTAGTTTCGAACCAATGAGAAAATTTTAAACTTTAAAAAAGTCTATCATTCTCATCAGGGCTAGCCGACTAGATAAACTCTACCAAAAAATGTCAACGCTAATGTATATAACCAAAAATTAGGTTACAACACTAGCGAAGTGTAAAAACAAAAAATTTACATAAACATACATTTAATAAATTCAGGTTTAGTCAATTAATTTCTCTGGTGATCACTGTTTTGTTATACTCTAGACATTCTAGTATTGAATAACAAACTTGTATCTGTGAGAAGAAGATGACTAGTCTTCACTTGTGTCTATTGACACATGATCAACAATTAATTCAGTAAATTATTTGTGATATAACATCACCCCGATGGAAAATCGCTAGTGTTGTAACCTAATTTTTGGTTATATACATTAGCGTTGACATTTTTTGGTAGAGTTTATCTAGTCGGCTAGCCCTGATGAGAATGATAGACTTTTTTAAAGTTTAAAATTTTCTCATTGGTTCGAAACTAGATCGCTCTAAAATTGTATGGATTGCAAAATGTTTCATAATTTGCACCATAATTTTTTAGATTCAGTTCTTATATTATTCTTGATGGGAGATTTTCCATCGGGGTGATGTTATATCACAAATAATTTACTGAATTAATAAATGAGAAAATTGTTTTTTTTGTTCTCGATCTTAATTAAGTCATACTATTAGCACAAATTTATGTTCTAGTATAATTTATTTTTGAGAACACTGTTCTTTAAACCGTTTTGTTGATACAGTGAATTCCCGTTAAATTCGATTGTGTTATTTTATTGAGATTGTGAATAAACCGTTTCATCAGAATAATCATAGGTGTTATGAAAATTAAATTTTTTTGAGAACTCCGCGTGTGGATATAATTTGACGATTTCGTTGGATCATAAATCTTAGTTAAGATTCACTGCTGCATCTCGTACTTACATTGGAGGTCATCGAAGTATATACGAAGATACGAAGTATATACACCAGAATTGTTGTTACCTTAGCCCATTTTTTTAATTTTGGGATATGTTGAACTTAATGGAAACGCTGGGAAAGATGTTGTAGGCGTCTTCGAGGTGAATAAGGCACGAGGTGCGCATCAACAATGGGGTGAGTCTCACCAATAGTATATTTTATTTTTTTATTTATACATTTATGGTTATATGAGTATAGATGTGTACGTGGGTGGGTGAGTGCGGGTGTTTATATATGGGTATGTATGTATGTATGAATGTGTGCGGGTGTGTATGTACGGCTGCGTATGTACATGGGGTGCGTATGTGGGTGTGAATGAAATTTAATTATGTGCAAGACCTAAATTATACTACAATGGCGTTGCCATTGTTTGTTTGGAGTTGCCCATTGTTTGTTAATAGCGAAGTTCGTATTTCGTAGGGGAGTTTTAGTGACGGGATGTTACGCATTGGACTTTTCTAATACTTTTAGACCACTAGGGTGGCTTAGGACTTTTAGGATTAGGACTTTTCTAATATATTACTTTTCTAATTCTACAACACAATATTTCAAAAAATAGATTTCTTTTAATAATATTTTAAATAAAAATTATGAAATAATTAATAAAACATAAACAATGTCTAATCCGCCTAATTTTCGATAAATTTAACTTATTTTAAGAGGGGATGTCATGCCTTATGAACAATTGCTAATATAATTTTTATTTTTCAAATAAATTTTCATTTTCTTCAAAATATTAATCTCATAGTTTCGGTTATTTCTTTAATTTTTAGGGAGTAGAAAAATAATTTAAAATATAAAATACAAGTTTATTATAAATTGTGTTTCTTGTGTTATATTGGTTAATAAAATAATATATTATAAAAATAAGATTATAGTTTTAAGTTTATACAAAATGTATCTATGATAATTATATTGATAAAATAAAAGTATATAAAAGAGAATTTTTTATCATAATAAATGAGAGATCAGAGTTAGAACAGAAAGATGAACATGTCACATTGCTTTGCTAGACATAGAAAGTTTTTTGTGTGAATTTAATTTATTATATTAAAAGTCCAAATGTTCGGTGAATATGAATTAAACATTGAGTGTTGCATGTAAAAGCTTCTTAAATTTTGAGCTACATGGTGATGGTTACAATACCGTAGCATAAAAAATTTGTGGACTAGAATTTTGGACAAAATTAGAGAAAAATTTTCTAATTATGAAATTATCGTTACCTCAAAGTCCTTAAAAATCGTTGTTAGAATTTTTAAAGACAACCGATGAAGACAACAATTGAACTACTTGCCACATTACAATACATGTCTCAAATTATTTAAAACTTCTTCTCCACGTAATAGACTGCATAAAGATTAAAATCTCTACGTAAAATTTTTCACATCTTAAAAATCAACCTATGGCCTCCGAAATTTTTTCTAAGGTTTTCATTTCGAACGTCTTTGTTTTTATACTGAACAATCAATTCAGAATTAATAAATTCGTTCCCTTTACAATAATGAAACAAAAATATTTGTTTTCAAATTGGCTGTACGGAACAAGCTTAGATTATTTATTATTTCGATCAATAATAATCGCATCCCGAAAACCGAGTGCAGTATTGCTCCTTTGTTCACGAAACGTATTTGTTTCCAGCTCTGTTTTGCAAATTTCTAAGGAAATACCTCAAATTCAAAAGTTAATATGAAAATTCTTTATTTCATTCATCAAAACGCAAAATGGTCGAAAAACTTCAAAGGGGGTTAAACATCGACAAATCTTTTGGACTGGAAGTCATTTTTTTTTTAATAAAATGTGTTGTGTAGTAGGAATTACAATATGTGTCACAATAACACATAAAAACCTTTTAAGACCAAGGTTCCATAACAACATACGTGCAAAGGTGTTGATAGACACAAATCTCTCTTGTTTTGTTTTTTTATATTTTTTGTTAAAGAATGGATAACTAAACAAAAAATCCTATCACTGACAAAATATGACATAGGCCAATATTTTATGATAGAATAGAGAAAACAAAAGTAAATAGCAAATTTTTACAAAAATTTTCTGAAGCAACACAAAAATGTAGTTGCCAATAATCCAGCCGGTTGCATATTCCTTGATCCTGTGACGCACTGTCTTTCTTAAAGATTAAAGCCCATACATAATTATATGAAGGCTCGTTTCTTCAAGGAAGCAATAGCGTCTCATCATCAAGGATTTATTTAACAGCTAAGATTGAGGGTGCTAGCGTTGACTGAATACAGTTCATCCCCCACCACCCCTAGGATGTCACCTTGGCTAGTGATATCTCACTGCTATTGCCAGTGGTGTGTGATATCTCACGTTAACTCGTATGTCAATAGCAGGGACTGGAGTACGCGGGGTTGTCACACCCGTAGATCAAAAAAAATTTTTTTTTCAAAACAATAAAAACTGATCCCTCCATGCGGGATTGTAATTTTAATTCTAAAGTATTTTAAAAGAAATTGCATCCTTTGCTAAAATTTTCTACAAATCTTATAAATCTAGTATTTTTACTTGGTGCTGGAAAGTTCACAAATGTCCAACCCGTCCCCAAAAACAGGAGTCGAAATACCAAAAGTTTTAGTACCAAAGTACCAAAAATAATATTATTATGTATCTTTTTACATAAACTTGGCAATATTGGTTGTTACCAGAGCTAGACCTGCATTTTCCATATATCCTATCGGAGACAACAATTTCGTTTTGTATAGCTTAAACTTTTACGTTTTTTATGATTGGTAGATCTGAGAACGCAGAGTTCTCAGAACGCCCAACGATTTTCTAACAACACAAAAATATTTGGGTTACGCAAATTAAAATGATTAGTTTTAAGGAGGTTTTAAAAAACATTATTTATTCGCCTGGTGTTTGACGTATTGGGTTCATATCTCGTTCTTTCATCTTAACCAAATCATCTTTTTTTTGATCAAATATTTTAAGATTTCTTACAGACGCCCAAACCCCAACATCAAATAACATACCAATTGTAATTGCACTTCCCGCAACAAAATTAACCCAAAATCTCATCCCTTCACTATCATAGACCCAACAATTTCCAGTACCAGAACATGTTCGACCCCAAACCAAACAATTCTGATCCATTATCCAACCATATAAAATTGGGGCCGGAATTAGAGTGAAAATGCTATTAAATGCCATCGTTAATCCAATCGATAATCCTTTATCGACCTTCTCAACTGTACGAATTGAGACAAGATAATTACTTGCTCGTCCAGTAGAAGCTAAAAACTTAATTGCACAAATAAAAGCAAGAAAAATTAATAATGGACGATGACAATCAATCGAACATGCTCCTGAAATGGCTGATCTTAATTGATCAGGTTCAATACAAGAACAGTTTTCATAAAATTTCGTTCCATTTGATAAAATTGTCACATTTGAACATCCTGCATGACATGGTGAAATATACGTAAATCCATCTCCTCCACATATTGGCTCATATTTAACGAAATCACAATTACAGTTCGTATAACATGGCGACTGCCGAATCGACTTACTTAAAATTGTTTCATTATCATTTTCAGAGCATCCAAGAAAAATAAACGAAAATATTATTACCGATGACAAAAGTCCAACAAACACATTCCAGCTTGCAATTGTTCGAGCTTTGGGCTTTAATTTTTGAATAACAATTCCAGCTGATAGTACTCCGAAAGCGGTAAAGACTAGCACAAGAGGTCCACTAGCAAGACTAGAAAACAGAATATTTTCTGATTTTATTTACAGAAGTTATTTATGGGGGGATAAGTTACCTTGCCGACGATGCAGATTGTTTGTACTGAACCTCGATATATTTTGGTATAAACATATAATACGGCAGATATCCAAAAATGGAGATAATCGCTCCAAATGTATTCAACATAAAAGTTTTATTCATAAGCACTCGTTTTAATGCAATAGTTATTCCTGGTTTAATAAGACGGTTATCACTTTCACCTTTCAATTCTTGGTTTTGTTGGATCATTTTATTTCGTTGAGCAGATCGTGGTAGCTCTTTTGGAAAAAATGCAACAAAAAAAGCTAAAATCAGATTAAAAGCACCAAGAAATAGCCAGCCAGACCACCATGCACCAAGCCAACGGCTATCATTTCGTGTTATTGTTGGAGTTAAAGTTGGTGCTATGTAGTATCGCAAGCTCACTGATGAAGCTGCGTAGCCAAGAGCGCCTCCAAAAATACGTAAAAAATATGTTATGCTAATCATAAAAGGGGCTTTTGTTTTTTTAATATTGTCGTCCATATACGATGTTCCTAGACTCTCAAAGACACCTCCAAAAATTCCGGCGATAAAGAGAACGACAAAAAGATAAATCTGTGGAAATAACTGACCAGCATTAGAATCACAAGTGGCTTTGTTGTTTTCTGGAATACAAGAAAAAAATGTAAGCCGTTTTCACTTATTAAATCATAAAAATCATACCATCAAGTTGACATAACGATTTTTTAAGTTCTAGCAACTTTTGTTGTTCGATTGCAAACACTGTCGCGTTTAGATCATAAATTGCACCATATTCAGTTGTTAATGAAAGTGCACTTTCCCCTGGTCCATATATCAAATGTAGACTGGACGAAAGAAAACAAAACAACGCTATGGACAATGATGATACAGCAATCCATCGTGGTCGACGTCTTTTGGCTAAATAATGACCTAATATTGGAGCACTTATAATTGCGGAACATTCAAAACCCGCTGCAATAATTCCTGAATTACGAGATGGTATGCTCAAACGTTTCTCAAGTGTTGTGATTGTTCCATTAAAATATGCAAAAGATGCCGCAGAAAAACAGTTAAGAAGTCCATGAATTAAAACATATAATTTTTTACTAGCAAGCCTATTAAATCAAATAAATTTTCTGGAATTCATATTTATATTTTATAATTCAAATTAATTTAGAATAAAACAAAAACTGAAATAAATAAACATCTAATTATTTTGCATTTAAATAATATCGCCACAAAAATTACTTTTCATACCTTTGGAGAAACCGACCTTTAAATATTAGAAAGCCACATTCGTTATCCTCATTACAAACAAAGTCTTTTTCTTTTAGATCTTCATCATTGGCAAGTTTGACACTTTCTGTCTTCACCATTTTTTTAAAGCCTTTGATTGATGAATTAAATCAAAACTTAAATCCAAACTTATTAAATTAAATTCTTAATTATAATTAACCAAATATCTACACAACGACTTTGTTTAAACTAAACTAAAATTTAAGTCTTAAGTGAACAGTAATTTTTTTTAATAAAAGCGTATACAGACACAAGTATAGAACTAAATTAATACCTATATAGCCTCTGGATGGAAATCAAACTTTCACATTTTGTGTGTCGTTTAATCGTTTCGATCAGTTAATCGTTTTTATGCAAATATTTTTTTGTTTTATAATTCTTGACCTTTGATAAAGCTTAAAAACTATTTAAGATGATGCGAACTGCTAGTGTGTCAGTAAATAGTAGCGCGCTAACCCACTCGCTTAAATAAGGTTAATAACCAAATACAATCCGATCGATTGTTGTGTTGGTGAAATTAAACTTTACCTTATTATCGATCCACAAGCACGTCGGTTTCTTTATTTTAATCCTAATTTACATTTGTGGCGGCGTTTTTCCAGTTGAAAATTAATCTAGATCGACTGATTATTGGCCAAACTTTGAGATAAAATACCAGATTTATAAGATTTGCAAAAGTTTTAGTTAAACTGGTTGCGAGTTCTTTTAAAAATGCTTCTAGAATAAATAAAGCGAATGTTGTTCATAGTCCGAAGGCTTTATCTGTATTTAACCCTTTTAAAAGTCTTTCTATAATTTTTTGTTAGATATTGATTGAATCTGAAACTCTTTCATATTAGTTCCTCTTCCTTATATTTCCACCACGTCTGAAGACATGACGTTTGAAGATATTATCAGTTTACTGATGATACAACAGTTCATGCGTTTCATGACTCACTGAATATATAATGTACCGTACTATCGACCCTTAAAGATACTGGATCAAATTCAAATTCTTTAAACTTTGTTAATAAAATAATTATGGATTCAGGTTTTGCCAACAGTTCTGAATTAAATTGGAACAAAACCCAAACGTGCTATTTTACTAGATTAATAATCCCTACTCCATTTCTTTTAAGGTTTAATGGCAAATATAATGATCAGAAGAAACAATATGTTAGACTCCTGGGAGTTGAGGTTAAAAATAATAATTTGAAAACGTAAATTTATAATTTATATAACTAGTATCGCCCCGTGGCCGAATTCCGCCATTGTAAACAGTACTCCCAACAAAATAACGTAAACGGCTATAATACTGACATAGGCGGCAATACTGACACATACAGCATATTTGTCAGTTATTAAGAATATTTTTTATATATAGTAGGCTTTGATTTTCCAGTTAAATTCAAATATTCAATATGCATCTTTTTTTTCACTATAAAAGCAAATTTCTATAAAAAAT
Organism: Diogma glabrata; assembly: GCA_963693315.1. Taxonomy (NCBI): domain Eukaryota; kingdom Metazoa; phylum Arthropoda; class Insecta; order Diptera; family Cylindrotomidae; genus Diogma; species Diogma glabrata. Next base: position 2,868,853 of record OY856186.1, on the reverse strand, counting down.
ACTTAAAAAATCAGTTGAAACATAAATGTGGTCGCGATTGCAGGTATAATACTGGGAATAGCTTAAAATTTTGACTTAAATTTTGAAATTTCATTTTTTTTGAATAATTTCTATGTAAGTATGAATTAATAACTAATTTTAAATGAAATGTGTTGTCTTGTTAATTAGTTTGATTTATTTAAGTGTATAAATATTAAAAAAGTGGAATTAAATACGATTTTTAATTAAAATACTTCTGTCAGTATTAGGAACAAACGAATAACTTATATGTTTCTTTTATTGACACACATGTCAGTATTAGGTCACGAAATAATATTTTTATAACTCTTATTACGAATTAAATATATAATTGTTTTTTAAAATTATTTTTGATTCTTTTTTTAATATATTGTATGTTTTTATTGACCTAATTATGACACTACTATTTCACAATAATTAAGGCATAAATCTTATTACATGAACTAATGTCAGAATTGGGTTCATTTTTAGCTCAGTATTAAATCCATAAATATGTCAATATTATGTTTTTAAGTTTTGTAAATCTTTTTTTTTAATTTATACTATTTAATTCCATTTTAAATACTTTCTGCATAGTTTAATTATTGCAAAAGTAGTTAAATATTTGTAAACATAAATCTGAATTTAACTTTTAGCATTCATTTATTATAATAGAAGCACTAAAAGTTATGTGTCAATATTATATACAAGTATATGTCAGTAAAAGAAAATATTTATTTATTAGAATGGCAACAAAATCAAAGCGTCTTCAATATAGCCGGGAGGATCTTAAGACTGCACTTGAATGTATGGCTAATGGAATGTCCACTTATACAGCAAGTAAGAAATATAATATTCCCAGAACAACATTGTTGTATAAGCACAGAGGTGTATATGATCCTGATGCAGCTATTGGACACCCAACAATTTTAACAGCTACAGAAGAATTGAAAATTAAAGACTGGATCGTACATATAGCTAAAACTGGTTTTCCGGCTACCAAAGATCAACTTCTGGACAGTGTGCAGCTTCTAATTAAACATCTCAAGCGCAATAATAATTTTAAAGATGGTAGACCAGGTAGGCGATGGTATGAAGGTTTCTTAAAAAGAAATCCTGATATTTCAGAGCGCGTGTCTCAACATTTAACAAAAAGTCGTGCCATTATTAGAGAGAACCATATACGTGAATGGTTTCAACAAATTAATTTATATTTTACGGAGAATAGCTACATGGATATAATTACAGATCCGAAACGAATTTTCAACTGCGACGAGAGCGCGTTTTTGTTAGCCCCGAAAGAAACTTGTGTTTTAGCAGCTAAAGGTTCTAAAGCTGTTTACAATATGACCAACAATGACGAAAAAGAGTGTCTTACAACACTAATTATGGTGAGTGCTGCTGGGGATATTCCACCGCCAATGATTGTTTATAAATATAAAAGAATTCCCTTTGCATTAGGGCGAAAAATGCCTAAAGGTTGGGGAATGGGCTGCTCCGATTCTGGGTGGATGACCGGCGAAGTATTTTATGAATATATAGCAAATGTCTTTTACCCTTATTTAAAAGAAAGTGCTGCTAAGTTCCCAATAGTTTTATTCTTAGACGGGCATGTTTCACATTTATCTCTAGCATTAAGTGAATTTTGCAAGGAAAAAGAAATTATATTAATTGCACTTTACCCAAATGCAACTCACCTTTTGCAACCACTAGATGTTGGTGTTTTCCGGCCTCTTAAACTAGAATGGAAAAAAGCTGTCCACAAATGGAAAATTTAAAATGAGGGGCAAAAATTAAAAAAAGAGGATTTTGCTCCATTATTAGCACAAGTTTTACCAAACGCAGCCACAAAAATAGTAATTGAAAGTGCTTTTCGAACATGCGGCATATATCCATTTTCAGGTAATGCTGTTAATTATCACAAAATGCAGATTCAACAAGTTTCAACATCAACACCTAAGACAACATTTCCGGTAAAAACTAAATCATTTTTGGAAACATTTGAATCATTTTTATCAAAAAACCAACTTAAGTCGTTTAAAGAAACCGAAGATAAATGGTGTGGTATCAAAGAGGATGAAAATTTGTACCATGTATGGGTTGATGTCAATCGTACATTTAAGATGCAGCGAGAACACCTAGAATTTTCCAAAGTAACTGATTTAAATGAGGATTCAGATTCAAATTCCATAACTGGTGCTGAAGCAGAGCAAGAAATATCTGCTCCAGCAATAGGGGATACAACTTTGAAAAACAACATAGACTTAGATGCGGCATTCGAGAATTATGAGATGGGCCATTTCTGGCAAAAAATTGATGGGGTTGGTGAAGTTTTAAATATGTCAATGGTTACATGTCAGGAAAATCCTACAGAAAATGAAATTGTGGAACATCAAACTGCGAATGTTGTTTACGTTGAACCTTTAAACACTCCTCAAAAAGAAGAACAGGAGTTTTTGGCAAATATAGAAACGCCATATAAAAAGAGTTTCTTTTGGCCCGAACCTAAAATTAATAAAGATAAGGTTCAAAAGGTTCAAAAACGCATACCGACTGTAATTGTTTCCTCAGATGAATACATTAATTATAACTTAAAAAAAAATTAGATAAAGAACAAGAAATAAACGAGAAACTAGAAAAAAAAATGAAAAGGGAAGCAAAAAATAAATTAAAAATACAAACTGTAAAAAAATGTAAAATTGAAAATGTGCCACCAATTGATAACACTTCTTTAGATATCAACCAATTAAAGCTGGGAAACTATGTAATTATTCGATATGAAGGGGAGTATTTGCCCGGTATTGTTTTAGAGATTTTGAATAATGAAGCTTCCGTCAAAAGGAAGATATTCTTTTCTATCTAATTCAGGACATCGTCCAAGTTATTTCGGAACCCAAGCTGCTTAACTGTCGGGGAATTTACTCGGTCCCAGAAATTTTGAATTTTAGGAAATAAGTAAACATTTGTGTTTGGAAATTATATATTAAATTAACTACTTATTTATTTATATATTATATTAATTTAATTATTTTGTGATAGCCAGAAGAGCTTTTTATTTGGTTTTATTTGTAAAAATTTGCTAATATAACTATATTCTAACTTATAGTATAGTATTTATTTATTTATATATTATAATAATATAATTATTTTGTGATAGCCAGAAGAGCTTTTTTTCTTTTATTTTATTTGTGAAAATTTTCTAATATAGTATTATAATAATTTAACTGTTTTGTAGCCAGAATTAAGAGCTGTTTTGTTTTTTATTATATTTTATTTTTATTTTTTATTAATATTAAATTTTTTTCAATAATCTAAATACTTACTTGTTTTATTTTTCAAAATATATTTAAAATTACCTAATAACACTATTATATACTCTATATCCTAAAGTGATATGTCAGTATTAAAAACCAAAAGTGTCAGTAATAGACTCAACAAATTTTAATAGTGTCAGTATTAGATACAATTTTTTCATTTTATTAAATATTTAAAATAATATACTAAAACAGGATTTAATTTATTCTTTTTTTAATTAAATTAACTAAATATAACCTAATTTATATAAAAAATACGAACCTATGGTAAAATTAGCATATCTTATATTAAAAAACCAAGATCAAACTTGGATTTGTCGCATCATATGTCAGTATTATAGCCGTTTACCTTAACCACCAAAAAATCATCACCAAAACATACAAGTTCACATTGCCCAATTTTTTCCTAAAAAATCGTCAAAACACAAAAAAATGTTTTTTTGCATATCTACTATGTCCAAGATCTTTTCAATGATGTACATATTGCTCCACTTTTGTTGGAGCAAATAACTTCTTCAAATGGTATCACAAAAATAGTGCTTACGACGCACGTATTTGTGATATAGATTAACATTAAACAAGCATAGGGAAGTTGGGACTTAGGAAATAAAGATAAACAATTATATTTCTAATTATAAATTAGTTAAAAAAAACAAGAACTATCCACTGTAGTACAAAACATCAGTAATATGGGTTAGTTTTATACAGAAATTTGTATGTATAATAACGAAGTAAATATAATTTCAGCAGAGACAATTTTGCTTGTAATGCTGAGTGTAAACATAAATGCAAAATACACAGGGGTCAGTATTTGAAAGTCATTGACCTCAACTGATATTGAAAGATTGAATATTGAATATATAACGTATTTTCAGATACCATAAAGTATAATAGTATATTGTTTTACAAGGAGACAATGATATGAATATTATACGATTATGAAAGTTTAAAAAACGAGCGTAGTGAGTGGTTTAAATACTATACTATACTTTTTCTTCTATCGAACTAGAAATAAATTAGAAAATATGAAGGGGCTGAAATCTCAAGGCGTTAAGATAGCAAGACTTCGGTCTTGGTTGACTTTTGAAAGGCTTTTGGTGGACATTGTTTACAGTTAAAAAAAGATAAAATTCTTTGTAAAAGAACAAGTACAAATTTTTCAAAACAAAATATTTAAAAAATGATAATAAAATCAAAAATTCAACTTTTTTTTCAAAATCTACAAATATACCAAAAATTATAATAAAATTTGAAAAAATTTAAACTTTTTCAAAATTCCAAAAATATTCCAAAAATTATATTATTATCAAAATTTGAAAATTTTTCAAAAATTTTAACAAAATCAAAAGTCCAAGTTTATTTTCTAACTCTTCCTGTTATTTAGAAATCGTTGAATCTGGAATCAAACAAAGAATTACTAAGGAAACTTCTCCCTAATAATTACAATTTTCGTTGAAAAAACAATTGATTTACAACAACTTGATGTTTTCCAAGTCTTCCTAAAAGTTGGCAGGAGTTGAAACTGGATAGAACCATATTCCATGTCCAATTTCATTTCAACTACATTTCATGTCATTCAAGAAATTAATTTTATGTTTTTCAAAAAAATTGGTAAAGAAAATAAACGAAAATCATTTTTTTTGACACTCCTAGATTGTTTTGACACACTGCCGGTAAAGTTATCGAACCCATCGACGGTTCGGCTCTTGCCATAAACATAACCTATTTCTAGAAATTTTGGAAATCACATTGACGGACATTAGTTTCGCTTTTTTATAATCGTTATGACCTTAAACGTCGAGAAATGCCAAAAAAGTAGGGGTAAGATTTAAACTTTTGGCTCGAGATTGTAATACTTAGGTCTTTCAGACCGAAGTAATAAACTAATAATAATCGTATCAACATAAATATTTAATCATTGTAGAAGAGAATCATGGATGTTTGTGAATAAGTGTGTTATCAATTTTTTTTTTGTTGTATCCTTACTTATGAACCTGTTCACATGAAGCCTCGAATGTTTTCGCCGTTATCTGAGGTTGCGAAAACTTCTCAATAAGGCATGCGTCTCTTCTGTCATTTATGGAATAATATTTTTAATTATTATTAATATTTTTCATAAAACAGTTTACTGACTGCCTAATAGTGGAGCCTCAATCAGCATTCTAGGAAGAAATACTTTAGAATTTTTAAACAACGCTGGCATTTAAGTACCGTAAATTGTCTTCTAACATCCGCACAGCAGATGGCACACGTAATCAAATTTTGGGATATGCCGACGTTCCCATCTCTTTTAATGGTTTCACAAACTCCTTTCGTTTCCATGTTGTTTCAAGTATGAATGAGCAGCTTTACACGGGTATCGATTTCTGGAGGGAAGTTTGAATCACTCCTTCATTTTTTAGTGAACTGTTGTCAAGTTAGTCTGATGAAACGTTAACATCGAAACCCTGACCAGCTACAGGAACTAATGAATCAACAAAAGATATATGCCGAACTTGATCGAATGCTCCAATTGGGAGTGATCGAAGAAAATCCTAGTTCCTGGTGCTCGCCAGTGGTTCTGATTAAGAAATATTCTGGGAAGAATCGCTTGTGTTGAGACTCCCAACGTGTCAATTCACTAACCAAGAAGGGTGCATTCCCACTTCCTTTAATCGATGGTTTGCTGGGTCGTTTGAATGGTACGAGATGCATAAGCGGCATTGATCTCGATCATTGAAGATGCGTTCTGGAAAATGCCTTTGTCAGAAGCACCTCGAGACAAAACAGTCTTCACAGTGCCTGGGAGGCCATTGTATCAATTTAGGTTATGCCTTTTGGACTGTGCAATGCCTCCCAGACAATGTGTCGGCTGATACATAAAGTGATACCACATCGGTCGTCTATTTAGACCATCTACTGGTAGTCTCCTCAACATTCGAAGAACACATGGACTTTCTAACTAAAGTGTCTGAACTTGTAAAAACAGCAGGTTTAATAATTAATCTACAAAAAAGTAAGTTTGTGCTTAGGGAAGTGAAATATTTAGGCTTCCTGTACGTCTATTCCGGAATTTCCCTGGGAATTAGTAATTGAGAAAAAAGTGCAATAAATGAAACAAAGAAATATTTTCTAATACGAATATGTTATTTCCCGCGGCACAGAAAACTAGTTATGAAAAAGTTGCTATAATTTATTTCTTAATTTCTATTTCACGCCATACCGTAATAGGGCTACTGGTTGGTGAAGGTGGATTGAGACTGGATCCGGATGAAGTACGAACTGTTGAGGAATACGGCTACTATGCAAGCGTAGTTTCATCCATTAACGAGCTTTTGAAGAAAGGTCTTAAAAGGCTGGTTTGTTTTGCTCAAGCTGCTTTTGATAACTTCAAACATCTATTGACTGTAGCTCCAGTTTTAATTAATCCGGATTATGAGAAAGAATTCTTTATTAGATGCGACGCTAGTAGGAAGCGTACTGTATCAGCTAGATGATGAAGGTCAGGAGTGCGCAACCAAATTATTTGGTGTCTAAGCTGAAGTGTTTTGCGGCAATCTTCAACGTGAAAAAATTCAGGGCCTACGTGGAGGGTCACAGATTTACTGTTCTTACATTTCGATGTGTAATCAATTGTTTTTTTTTATTTTGAAACAAATATATTTATTTTTTTTGTTTTAAACTAAAAACAAAATAAAGTAAATTGGTCTGCGCAGATGCGCTAAAGTTGTGTTAAAGTTGTGTTAAACTATTTATATGTTCGATTCGAATTTTCGGGCGGTTCGTTCGTTCGATTCGAACACTTTATGTTTAAATTGTAAAGGATCGTTTATCTAGATTTGATAGTATAAGGCTGTTTACGTGAGAGATTTTTCTGTTTCATTTGGATGTTTTTTGTTTATACACGGCAAATTTTCGTGTTCGAGTTAGTATTTATTTGTTTAAATGAGAAAACCTAATCACAGCAATAGAGATAAATGAAAACCTTTTAAAAAATAAAGTTGATGTGAAAAACCACATTAAAATAGAGAATTGTTCTAATTTTGTATCGGGGCAAGTTAAGATTTTTTTTACTTTTTTTTACAATTTAATATCTCTTAGATAGATTTATATTAAAAATCTATCTACTAATGTGCGTAGATTTCGCACAAATTGTGGTACCAAATGTCTATATATGATAAGCGGAGACGGAAAATCAAAATGAAAAAAAAAAATTATTTATATACATATCTTATATTTATATACATATTTATATATAACTCCCACGATCGCATTTCTTAACCAACACTAAAAATATTTCCTGGGTATATTACGGCAAATAATCTCTTGGATAAGTTCGTGAACTGGCCATAACCAGGGACAGCTGAAGAGGCTAGAACCTAAAAAATTGAATAATCTAAGGCGTTATAACGGCCGTTAGAATCATAACATTTAAATAAAATTGATAAACATTGAATATTTGATCTGTTTTTTATAATTTTTTTCAAAATGAGAACCTCAGCGCAAAAGGTTTCTGAAAAATTTGCTGTTTTAAAAATTTACTAAACTTTGTTATCCTCGATATAGATGAAAATGACCAAGCTCACAAATGAAAACTTTTGCACACGTAGATACAACATAAATCTTTCTAAAATTAAAAACAAAATTCTCCAAGTTCAGAGGTTGATACCCTGGGGCTGTTAAGTCGAAAACAAACACAAACGGCCATAACTTCATCATTTTTTAATTTGATTTGTTTATACTCATACTATCTATTGGATAAACTTATTGGAGATGTTCAGCTTTTTAACCCAAGAGGTTCCAATGTAATTAGCGTTATACCACAGATAATAAATTCTCGTTCGTTTGAAATCTACCTATTTCTAGCGGATATACCTGCCGCTTAGACTTTTTTTCTTGTTTTTGTCATTATAGTTATCAGGTCAATATGAAATATTGAATTTTATTTTTCATAGAGATTTTCCCGGGCGACAAGCCAATTTGTTGTTTTCTGTTTGTAAATATCCCGGTATAAACATAAAATTGTTTATTACAAGAAATTTCAACTGTTTAACTGTTTCAATCGTCCGCTGCAGGTTATAGGCTTAGCAATGACACATTAAATTGAATATGGTGCCCTCTAGAGTCGAGAGAATGTAAAGCCATAAACTAAAAAGAATTATTTTAATGATGCCGCGTTGGGTTATCAAAAGAAAGAACTTAATTAACACATTTTAAAAATATATGTGTTGTTAGCTGTTGCTTGCGGCTTTGCTATAATCACGCCTCTGATGTGAGCCAAACATATTTTCTCGTCAAAGCTCTCTACAACACATATATAATAAATAATAATTTCATTACGGACTATGGTACCCATGCTAAAATTATATCAACGTGTGTTATAGTAATAACATGAGCTAGGAGTGCCTCTAGGGAGTACTGGATAACACTCCCATATAATGACTGTGCTTTTGTGATGGTAAATACTGGTTCTCCGTTATATAGCCGACCACGCAGGGGAGCAACCGTAGTTTTCAAAGTGTCCTTACAATTACATTTGCGATCTTCGTTTCTCGATATTTTAAGTATTGTAAGTCGGTTTTCAATCGAGTGAACTGCTGAGTGAAGCCAATTGGTATAGCCAATTGGTCTAATATTCAGTATATCACCAAAAATAGGTCCAAAACAACAGAAACAGCAATATTTTACACGAATAATTAAATAAAAATAAAAAGTAAGTTAAAAAGTTAACACCCGACTGCTGAAAAATCACGCTCTGAAAAGTATAAAACAAGAAAATATTACCATAGGAAATTGTTATGTACAAAGCTATTCAATATTTATTGTCTATTAAATAACCAACTTATACATATTGTATTTTAATATATTTAAAACATATTCAATTGTGATGTTCAGAGGATAGCCGTGGTCGTATGCCACTCACCTTACCAAAACAATACATTCTAACAGTAGTAAGCAAAGTGCATCAAAGTGAAACAAATATGTTTCAAACTTAAAAAAAACGGGACTTATGCAAGAACAAAACAAAGAACAAGATGAGATGAAAAAACAAACAGTTGTGTAAAATTTGACAGACAATCAAATACCAAACGAAAGGGATGTTAATATGATTTTCCTGTCGTCTTGCTCTTCTCAAAATTAAAACAGCCGGTTTTAAGTCTAACCCAATTTTAATTATTACAAAAAAACAAAATCCAATTTACTAAAGGAAATAATTACTTCAGTGCTAGGATTGTTTAGATAAAAAATATTGACCGAAAATTTTTTCTTTGAATCAAAATGCAAACTCTTTAAAGATTAAATCTTATCCCATTGCTCGCACCTTTTTTCTGTTATTCAAATAATTTTCTCAAAAAAATTATGTTGGCACCATGTATAAGTAACCTTCAAGCAAAACATATATTTAACAAACATCACAAAAAGGTTATTTGAATAATAATTATGAAAAAATCACGTTGTATTCATATTTCACACAATTCACCCTAAAAATCAATAAAATCCATCTACCTTTTTTTCCAATTTTCCATTTAATTTGGAAAAATCAGCAACATTTTCAGTTTTTGAATTGAAATCATGATAAATAAGAAAATGATAATAATATGAAGAACAGCAACAACTTGTTGGCAGCCTATTTAATTCACTCGAGACAACAGGATTCAGGAAGACTAAAAAAATATTTTTCTTTATATATAGTCAAAATGGATGAAATCCTTCATCTATCTATCTACTTTTCTTTCAATCTTACAACTCATAACTTTGGAAATATTATCATTCTATCAGATATTTTAGTTCTTCTTTTAACATATAATTTTACATCTATGTTTATTCCTCTACCACAAAGAAAATATATTTTTCCGTTTTTACTCAATTTTATAGAAAAATGAATTTTTCCATCTTAATGGATTCGATAGTATTATGAAGCTAACAAAAGAAATGAGAAAGGAGTAAATTAGATCGGAACTGAGTTAATATATTATTTATTACATTAGAGATGAAAAATTGTTATGAATGTAATGGCATTATTTAGGATCTCAATTATACCTTGATCTTTTGAATAGTTTTTATATGAGCAAGAAAAGTTTATGATGATGAATTCAGAATTTGAGAGTCTGTCATCTTTTAAAAAAATTTCCAAGAAAAATTTTTAAATCATAACAACCAACAAATTAAATTTAAAATTTTTATCAACTGAATTCTTGTGTAAAATTCTGATTAAATTCGTATTTTTTCTGCTTCACCATTGTTGATTCTACTTCATAACATCTTATGACTCACTCCAAATATACTTCACAAAACCTATCGTTATGTATCTTCCTCCCAATTCAAGTCGTTCTCAACAAAAACACAAGAAGCAATAACAAAAGAAAAGTCACCCTCGATTTAAATAAAAAAAAAATGAATGGAAAATTATAATAATAAAACAGGATAATTTTTTGGTTAATTAAATAAATGAACAAGACGTTTCCACTCAAATGATTTTATTTCTCTGTTAGAGGTTTTTCGGCTTGAAAAATGTAAGAAAAAATAATAACGACACAAATGAGTGTAATAAGACAGAAGATGACACTTCAGTTGACCCATTTTTTTGGTTCTGGAAAAACATTATTACATAAATTGTGCGTTTAGAGACATGATACCAAAGTTTTATTGTCATTCAGTTTTTATTTTTGTTCTGAGTTGAATGGTAATGGGATGTTTGTATTCAATTACGTTATAAAAGTTTTACCACTGGTTGAATTTATTACAAAAAGGAATACAATGATTGCTCAGTATAGCTCATAGACTAGTTCTAATTAATGAAGTTCTGCAAACGCTTTTAGTAAAACTGATCTCCAAATTACGTCGTTGTGTAGAGTTGAACTTTATTACAAAAGAAAATTTTATGAAATATCGGTTTTAAATTCGGGCGAAGCCAGATCTGGAACTCTTTTGTAGTAGACTGACCAACGAAATATTAACATTATCAAACAATCAATACAGGAAAAATCTATATAAACTAAATAAAAAAAAATAACTGCCTATAATACTTATGCCAATAACTACTCAGCTTAATGAATATAGGATATTTCAAAATGGCTTTAAAAGATTCACACAAATATGTTCCTCGTTGAATTTTAACACTGACGACGTACCAAACTTGAATTCGTCAATACACAAACCGAGCTCGATATATTTTTTACATGCAATTTTTGTTCACGCACAATGCAAAGAACCTTTGAACAGATATTTTCACCTTTTTCTAAAACAATACTTCACATCCAATTCGTAATCGTCCCTTACATTGCTCTTTGTAGTCACCTACGACTTTTTTTTCGGCGAACGGCTGTAGAGTTTAACTTTACTGCCGCTTGGGAGAGAAGGTTAGTCTTACTTTTTTGAAATAGTCAAAGCGGTTGTAAAGCAATGCCATTTTTTACTTTTTTTACGGCGGCAGTAAAGTCACTTTTATATTTTTACAGCGACAGATAAAGTGGCACCATTTTTTTCCATATTTTTACGGCAGCAAAATGTTTTTATTTTTTTCAAACAAATTTTATAACTATGACAACAAAAAATACCAAGCATTTTGATTGGATTACGAAATTTTGAATTGAAAGGTTGCTTTGATAAAATATTTTATTTTTTATTTTATTTATACAAATTTAAATATTTTTTACTTTTTTGGACGTAATTATGATGATAATAAATCATAGTTACAAAAATTGTGATGTATTAATTTCATATTTATAAAAAAAATTAAACGTTTGATAGCAAAAATTATCATCTAAAATTAAAACATTTAATTTTTAACACGACAACAAGTTTCCATACGTTGACCGGTCTTCATTTTCCCTTAAAAACAATCGTTTCCAACCACATAATTTCAAATATCCAAACATGTATAAAAGAAAATAAACCATTTAATCTGGTATATTACTCAATTTATTACCATTAAGGTAGTTTATAATTTGTTATTTTGGATTTTAAAATAATGTTTAAAGTACAAACTACATTTGATACCGTAAATGATTGTTTGAATAAATTTAATGACGTTAATGAATAAATGTAATGAAGGCCTGGTCGTTACAGTTGTTTCAACTCAATCAAGTATGCTGGCTTTCAGTCAACAAAATTGAATTTTACCCAATAAAATTAGTTATATAAAAACTTACTACACAAGTTGAAGAGAAGGAGGGGGTAGAAAAGGTAAGAAACTGATAGATATAAGAAAGAGATAACGAAGAATATTTTCATATTATTCCTTAGAATTTTTGTAGAGTTTAAGTAAAATATAATAAAATAATAAATCAAACCAAAATCACGATATTGTCACACAAATTATAATAGAAAATTGAATAATAAAATGGAAAAATTATAAAGGTTTTGTCATTGTTGATGTTATTTTATGCTCCTTTTGCTATGCTATATGTATTTCAATTTTTTTTATCGTTTTTAATCTTTGAGTATCTTAAGAAATATGAAATGTCTAACTGTCAAATTAATAATTTACTATGTTATACTTGGAGATTTTTTTTATTTGTATAAGGATTTATTAAAATCAAAATTTGTAGATTAAAAAAAATCGAAGTGGACAGATTTCTAAAATCTAAACAAGATAAAAGTCTTACGAGATATTTTTACGTCTTGAGTTTGATGTTCTTAGTATTATTTTTGGTGAAAATAATTTAACCTTTCTACCTTTAATTCGACAGTAAGTTCCATTTTAGCGTAAGAAATTTTTGATGCATTTGTATAATTCGATTTTCCAAAAGAAAATATTACACATATCAAGTTTAGGTGGCAACAAATAATTATTTATAAATTCTGGATTTGTATAATTATTAGGCTAGGTTTATACTATTCGACGATAAATGGCAGAAATGCCAATTAACAAATAAGTTAGTCTTATAAAAATGTGTTAGTCTTAACAAATAAGTTAGTCGCAATTTTTCCTTTCTCTGTTTCTGAAATTTCAGTGTTCATATTTATAAATATATTCTAAAATTTTTAAGGAAAGTGAATCAACAGTTTTATCTTAAAGATGTCTTAAGGTAAATTTTGTTTCTTCATAACTTTAATTTTTAATTCAAATCATTTTAGAGAAAATAGAGGTATATTTAATAGCATTATAATATAATTTAACTAATTTGTACACCATAGTTATGAATATAACTGATAAAGAAAATAAAATAAAATGTCAAAAGCAACAAAGGTTTTCGTTATTTTAAAAATCTGGTTGTGGTTTTGTTCGTAATAATCAACAAACATGTTTGTAAAATTTACAAACTCCGTTAAAAATGGTTTTTAAAATAAATTCAACTGACATAAATTTGTTGAATTTGTGTGGAACACTGGACCTGTCAGTGACTCACCAGCAGGAAGAAATCCAAGGACTGCGTGCCTAGCGAGGTTTTTCCGATAAGCGTCAGTCATGTGAGCCCGAGAGGCAATATTCTCCAGTCCAGTACAAATGGACAAATATGCACGAAATTAGACGGAGTAAATGGAAAGAAGAAAGAACAGAGACTCTGACGACCCCAAAGGCTGAAGAAGCCGAGATCATCACATCATCATCCATATAACAACAATAACTTACATTTAATATACTAGACAAAAGTTTCACTCACCTTATGGTTGTTCTAAATCCAACTCTTCATTCATTCGAAACCTAATTAACAGATCAACTTCACTAACTTAATCACACGATGAATATATTAGAAACATTAATTGTTGTAACAAATATGATGAAATTGGTAGAAATATAATAAGAAATGTAACCAAAAATGTAGTCAGCAATTATTCAAGTTGTTGGTAATATATCAATCGATGTAATAAAACTGCTGAATTGGTTAGAGATATTGTTACAATTATAGCAAAATCATAACAAAACATAACAGCAAGTTAATGAAATGAAAAGTGTTTTTGTTGTATTCTTATAATTAGGGTCAACATAAAATAAATGATTTTATGAATCAAATCAACATAACGTAAAATAATCGAGTATTCTAATATCATATGTTCTCAAGGTTTCTAAAAAGTGACCTCGAATGGTCGAGAACTATGCAGAATTGTATATAAAGAAGTTACCTCTTGTAGTTTAGTAAGTTTTATTTTAAATAAAGTTTAATTTTAAGTGTTATTGAGTAGAAATATTTTGTGTATTATTTTGAACGATATGTAACTGGAAATTTCTACAATAATCCGTTGGAGTTTCTGAAGCTGTTAAAAGAATATTCTATTCAGCAATATTGTTTGCTGTATTGTTTTCCTGTTGTTGTGGAACAATTAAGTGTTGAATACTTAATAAAACCCGGTGTGTTTGCTTACTAATCAGTGATCGAATCCAGAAAGTGATTTGGGAATTGCGTTTATCGAATTTTGAGTTAGGCCAATTCGAAGTAAGGTGGAAAAAACGTAACAATATTATAACTGATGTAACAAAAATGATGTCGGCAATTACGGAACTTGTTAGAAATAATATAACTGATAAAACATAAATGATGTCGGCAATGGTTGAACTTATTAGACATACAACAACTGATGTAACCCAAAATGGTGAAAATTATTAGAAATATAATAATTGATGTAACAACAATTAGGTCGCCAATTATTCACGATGTTGATAATATAACAAGGCTGCAATAAAATGGTTGAATTTGTTAGAAATAACAAAACTGATGTAACATGATGATAGCAATTATCTAAGGTATACTCAATTAACTGTGCTGAGTTGAGTCCCCTATGCTGCAGGTTTTCAAAAGGAAATTTTTTTTTATGTTCATATTATTGTCAATTGCGGGGTACGTTACTGCTAAGTCTTCCAGCATCACTACTATAGTTTTTGTTATTAATAACCATATAAATAGAACAATTATACTTTGTATAAATTTTTATTATTGATCAAAATTTGAACTAAATTTTGTTTGTTTTATACACTAAACAACATCATTTTCAAAATTCAAATTTTCAAAAAAAATCCTAAACAAACAAGACGTTTTTTCTTTAAAGTCTACCATTTTAGTGATTTTTGTATCATCACGAACTCTACATCACCAAAAATAAAAAAAAATATCCACAAAATTTAATGAAGCAACAGCATATAAACTGAGACAGCAAATAAAATAAAAAATAACATTCAGGACCGGATGAAGAAAAAATATAAACAAAAAAGACTATCAGTTGTATTGAATGCATCGATTCGCGTAGAAGTAGAAGTTTAGACAAATGAAGTTTTATGGGGAAAACAGCTTCGTAACAAATTCAACGAACAATTTGTAGGATCAAAACTAATATAGATGTATGTTGAATCGAAGAAGCTTTCTGTAAATTTTACAAATATTTTTTTTGATTGTAAGTAAGTGCATGCTTAAATTCGGTTCCTTCAAAAATGTACCGCTCTTGAATACACCATTCAGAATTTTGAGATTCATGTTCATGTTCATTTTAAAAAATTGGTTTTGATAGTTTTCCAAAGTTTTTTTTTGGATTTTTGCGAATGGTTACGGGTGAGTGATTGCAACTTTAAACTAATGTTTTTCTCTTCTGTAGGACTATTTATTTTGTATAACATTAATTCCTCTTTAATTTGAAAATGAATTTATATATCTTATTTCCTAACAATTTTAATTTCATTAAAATTTTCTTTCAAATTCTTTTGAAAATCCTTTCTATTTTCCATGTATTTTCGTAATATAAAAAAGATTTAATTTTCTTTACTTTTTAAAAGAAACATTATCTTTATTATTGTTATTGTTGTAAAAGGTAAGAAAAGTAACATACTGTAAAAAAATTCAACAATATGAATTTTCTTCACAATAAACAGGAAATTCTTTCAAAAATAATAATATTATTTTTATATAAAGTAAATAAGAACATATAAATACGACGCCCATAAAGTGTGACCATAATATTATTATATTATAATAAACATATTTTTAAAGAATTATAATAACAATAACAAGAAAAATATTTAAATTAAACAAAGCGACATTTTTATGGTAAAATTTCACTGTAAAATGCGGAAATTGTGGGGAGGATGAGATAAAACATAAAAAAAATGAATAAATCTGAAACGCAATAGAATGGAAAATGGAAAAATATATAAACAATCAGAAAATGGCACAAAGTAAAATAAAAACAAAATTATAGTTTTATCTTCAATTAAATATAAATTTTTAGTTGTGTTTTTGATTTAAATTGTGTCACAGTTAATCTTTTTAGTTTTGATTTAATTTGGTTATGTTATATGTTTTGTGTTGGCCGGTTGATTGTGGTAAATGTTGACTGTAAATTTTTGTTTCGTTTTGATGTTTAACTTTACAGATAATTTTTCATTTGTGCGGAAAATGGGAAAATTGAAATTGATATGTGAAAATTTTATGTCATAACTATGATTTGTTGAATATATTGTGTTGGTGTTTTTTTTCAACTATGAATTTAATTGATGCTCTATTGATTTATTATGGTAGTGATGGACTTTAATAGTTAAAAGTTTATTAAGTGTAAGTGTGAAAGAATTAGCGGTGAAATAATATCCTTGAAAAATTATTTATTGGATAAATGAAGGTTGAAAGAATATTTTGATGGTTATACGGGTTTGTACTTGAGTATAGTTGAGTAACTAGTTAGTTAGTTTTATTCTTCATCAGTGGTCAGTTTATTTTTTAATAATTACAAAGAATAAATTCGATGGATTCTACCAGTTTATAATTTAAAATCAATAACATTTATAATAATCTCATTATTACCAAGAAATAAATGTCAATAATAGTCTCTGTAAAATTGTAATCTCGCTATTCTCAACCTCAATAACATTACACAAACAACATCTATTAAATTTAAGCTTTCCTGTCTGACTATTAAACTCATTAACTGAAACGAAATTCTTAGAATTGTTCAAACATCCAAAAAAATTCTTAGGGAATTGTATTCTTAAAGAAATATTTCAGTAAATGACCTTTGTTTTTGGTTTTCTCAGTTAATTATTTATTTTTTTAAATATAATCAACAGCTGAAATGTTGTTTGTTTAGTGTAGTAATCAACATCTATATTCTATACAATTGGGATGTTCATTTAAAATATCTGTAATATACATATATATCAAGCTCTTTACTTAATTTTATGTTGACGAACATCTTCATTAACTGTCAAAGAATTTGACCAACAGTTTAACAGTTGAAGAGGATAATTAAATTTGTCTGACTTCGACTTTTATGTATTTGTTGAGCAAGGTAAAATTCTAGCTGCTCTTCACTTGATCAAGAGTTCATTAAACAAAGTTGTTAAATTGCATGTTATAAGTAAGTTGCCACTTCATTCGATAGTATCTAAGGTGTGTAAATAACAAATATTTTCTACTTGATCTCCGTGTAAGAAATCGGTGGTACACTTTATCTTGCAGGCCTTGTGTTCTTAACATGTATTTTTTTGACTTTATTCCTGCTTCGCGTTTTATGATCAACCATATTTTTTAATATAATGTTCGGCTTTAAGACAAAAAATTTGACAATTTATTCGTACTTACATAAAATTAATTAATCATGCTTAAAACTTATATACACATTAATGTTACTTCAATACAGACAAATGGCTATACCACGCACTAAACTACCTATCAAATTCTAATCCCAACAAAAATAATGAATCTCTTGTATCCTAAAATTTTTGTTTTCTAATTTTTATTTAAATGCTTGACTGCATCATATATCTTCCGTTTTCCTTTTATCGTAAGAATAAGAATTCCCTAAAAGAGAAACATAAATTATGTTATTTTTGCAAATTAAAAAATAAAGCAAAAAACAAAGAAGAATCTTAACACTAAGCCTTCTTGATCCTATTTTTCTAAAAAAAAAAGTTACGTTTTTCTTCTTCAGTCTATTATATCCTTTTCTTATTTTTGTTTGCCACATAATTTTCGTTTCACTTGCAATATATTTTCTACTTAACGTTATTATACTTTCTTTGGTTATTCATCTCCTTAACTTCTTCATTTTTCATCCATTAAATTATTTCTTTATTTGTATCTTTGTTTCGATTTTTTCATAGTATCCATCCGCTATTATCATCTGGAAGTTAACATTGTATAATGTAATAAGTAATGTAATGTAATATTAATGGAAATATTATGAGGATGAAAGTCAACCACTGAAATGGGTAAATAGTGGCATTTAGAATATTCAGGATTTTGTATTGTAAAATTAGATTTGAGAGAGTATTCCGATTATTCAGAAAAAAGAATTACAATAATCCAACAACTTACCAACCACACCTCATAAGCACTTTTATTATAAATTTTCCTTTCATATTTTCTTTTTGTCTTCAAATATTTTTGTTAAATAGAATTTCAAGTACATATTTGTAGTGTTATGTGTACACAAACATTACTTATATAAAGACAAGTAGATGTTTTATTTATATGTTTTTGGTGCGTTAGCTGTGGTTCTTATTGTTATAATAATAGACGAAAGAACAATTTAAGAACGTTTAAAACTATAAAGTGAAAATACGAATAGTGTTAAGTGTGTCAGAGTTCACCTATTGATTTTTATAAAATGAGGATGATGCAAGTAAACTAAGTCTAAAGGTCTAACTGTATCAAATTAAACAACGCCGCGTGGACCATTAAATCAGCCTTCTTAATCTCAAAAATTAAATTCAGAAAATTGGTTATCGATTACATAGTTGTTGTGTTATTTTCATCTATAAAATCACAAATTTTTTTTTTAAAATTAAATCGTAGCAAAAAGACATTAACTTCAGTTCTGTTTATATTTTTATTGTTCTTTGATCGGTTATGATAGCAAAAGTTGTTGTAGATAATGATGACAAGTGAGAAGAAATTGATGGTTAATTTGAGAAAGCACTGAACAAGGCAAGCTTCAGTACTTTTTTAAGTATTTTTATTCCACATAACTTGCATACTAAGCGTCTACAAATTTTTATTTGCAGATTGTGTTAATCGTTTTTTTTTCTTTCTTTTTCAGATTTTTTAGTTTCGATAATCAAAGGATCGTTTTTTCAATTTTAATGTGGTAAGTAACATTTAACAGTTTGTTTATAATATACTCAGTAAGGTACATTAATTATAAATTGGGCTTGATTTGTATGAATAAGTTATCAAAGAAAAAAGAATTAAAATAATAACTTAAATAAGTGGCACGTTTATTTTGTTTATTGATAAAGGTACTCCTAATATCGATCTTCGATTGTGGAGCTCGAGCTTCCGATCATTTTAACATAGCCCCGCACGTTAAGGGTGTTTTTAATTATGACGAAAATTTTTTGTCTTAGTTTTATTTTCATTTAAACCAATGAAATTCTCTAAAATGTAATGACATCATTCAATTTCACCAATAACATTAGAATTATACTAATAACAAATAGTTATACGTCTGGCCTACTGGGAGATTAAAATTTATCAGCCTAATTTTGAAATAATTAACTGACATCACAGTAGGCCAACCAACATATAATTCATAGAAAATATATAAAGAAATAGAGCAAGGGCCCGCGACGGCCAGACCTTCGTTATTTTATAAAAGCTGAAAGTTGCTCTGCGCATACCCCCTACTCAGGTAGGAACGATTAGCGACATATGAAGTTTGGATCATTGTGGCTTTGGCAGGGAGCAGGTAACAAAGGGGCCTCCAAATTTAAAGTTTAAGGGTGTCTGGCAGGGGGTTTCCACGATAGTAAGTGTCTGGCAATGGGTGACGTGACTTCTAATACTATCCCGAAGAATATGTAAAAAAAATTAGCTTCTATCCTTTCACGGAACTTTGGAGGCTCCTTTGTTACCTGCTCCCTGCCAAAGCCACTATGATCCAAACTTCATATGTCACTAATCGTTCCTACCTGAGTAGGGGGTATGCGCAGAGAAACTTTCAGCTTTTATAAAATAACGAAGGTCTGGCCGTCGCGGGCTCTTAGTCTATAATTATTATAGTTAACTGATCTAGTTCGGTGAAAGGTTATGGTTTTACATTTAGACTCGTTTAAAAGCAGTTGATAATCGTTTCACCAGGAACAAAATCGATTTAATTCCTCTTGCATTATTTTTGCGTCTGTTTCGTTGCGTATAACTTTGAAGATTTTAATATCGTCAGCATAAATATAAGAATTAAGAACGTTGCATTGAGTAAAGCAAGATATGACATCATTTATAAATAAAATAAACAATAACGGACCCAAATGGTTGCCTTGAGGCACGCCAGAGTTAACCAGAAATTCGAAAGATTTTGTGGGGCCTATTTTTACAAACTGTTTTCGTTGGTTAAGATATGACGCTATCCAACGGATAGGTATTTCAGCACATTCAAAGTTATCTAGTTTATTAATCAAAATTAAGTAAATTATTTTGTCAAAAGCTTTTGTGAAATCAGTATAAATTACGTCAATATGCAATCCAAGTTCTAAAGCTTGAGATACTTCTGTGGTTAAAATACTTAAGTTACTTATTGTCGACCCGGATGGAACCCATGTTGGGAGGGGTGATGAATTTGTTTGTATGAAAAAATATATAATTTTTTACGATGCTTTCAAATAGCTTAGGAATTGTTGACAATTTAGCAATACCACGATAGTTCACGACGTTATTTTTACAACCAGATTTTTTGAAGATTGGAGTAATATAAGATTGCTTCCAGGACGATGGAAAAATTTCAGAAGACAGGCTCCTACTAAATATTTTTAGTAAGGGACCTATCAGAGAGGTGGAGCACTGTTTTAAAAATATTGGCGGAATATTGTCTGGCCCGGCACTCTTACTTATATCCAGTTCATTTAACGCCGATTGAATGTCAGATTCCGTTATTTGAAATCCCTTAAAGTCAGGGTTAGTAACCATAGATCCTGATGGTTGATAAGGATTTAACATGGATGGTGTTGAGTTGTAAACGCTTGTGAAAAAGTTTGCAAAACAGTTACATATAGTTTTTGAGTCACTAGACGATTCGTCATTGTAATACATTGTTGATGGGTAACAATTAGATTTTCTCTTTATATCAATAAAATGCCAGAAGATTTTTGGATCAGAATAAAGATCAGACTCAATATCCAGAACATAATTGTTAGCCTAAAGTTAGCCGAAAATAATAAAAACATCATCCGAAGACCATCATCCGACCCGAAGACCCCTCCTAAACACTCCTAAATAGATGCAAAAAATTTTTCACTCCATACCAATTGCTCTGTGTTTATAAGTCCTATATTCGTCCCTGTTGTCAAGTTTGGGGTGTTGCTTCTGTTTCCATCTTGCCCCTCTTGGAATATGCTCAAAAGCGGGTTATACGAATTGTGGGTGATCGAACTTTGGCATCAAAACTTGATTCCCTACAACATCGTCGCACTGTTGCTGACCTCGTTGTTTTTTTTTTACAAATATCGTCATCAACAGTGCTCAGATGAGATCAGCAGCATCATGCGCCAAACTTATTCTTACCCTCGTTTCACTCGACAATCGACTACCGCAACCAGTCAAACGGTCGAGATCCGACGCTGTCATACTGGCAGAAAGACTTCTTTGTCCGAACTGCATACAAATGGAATAGTTTGCCGGAATCCTTAGTCTCAGGTGGCTTCAACCCGCAGAGGCTTAAAAAAAGCGTTCATCATGACCTTAGAACGCCAGTTGTTGTGGGACCTAGGTCTAGACCTAGGTCTTAAAAGGTATTTATGTGTTGTTGTGATACATATTGCAAACCATATTGCAAACAACACGTTTTATTCAAAAAAAAAACTAACTAATAGCGAATATTTTATAGATAATCAAAAGTAATCTATGGAAAAAATTTTGGGTAAAGGTGGTTAATGTTGAAAATTTCGGCCAATTCGATTTTCTAAATTTTTTTAGGACCATTGTAAGAAACGTGCTTTTAAAGTGGGATATCTGAAAATGGATCGAATGATGACAATAGTCCATAGTAATCTCTGGAAAAATATTGAATTAAAAGCAGGGTTTTTATATTGCTAATAAAAAAAATTTAGAAAATCGAATTTGCCGAGATTTTCCACATGAAACTTTACCCAATATTTTCCCCAAACAATATTATGGCCAATTGTCATCAATTCGATCTATTTCTCGAAATAATACTTTAAAGGCAAAATTTTTAGTACTAATAAAAAAATTTAGAAATCGAATTTTCCAAGATTTCCCACATGAAACTTGACCCAATATTTTTTCCAGAAATTTCTATGGGCAAATAATTTTTCGGCTATTATTCATCAATCAATTTTTCGACTGATAATATGGTAGAGTTTTTATTTTTTAAGGTAATTTAATCTGCTTTATCGACTTACGACTGGAAACTTTCGGCTAACTTTAACAGTATCTGGGAGCATTTCGTGTCTAGCAAAGATAAATAATGTTAACTTCTGTCTCACTGATAATAATGTTCGGAATTTCAACTTCTGAATATAATTAATCCTCGCATTTAATTCAGTAATACTTATTGATAAATGTTGCGGTTTATATATGTTGAGTTTGACAGTCCTCAAGATGTGAACCATGATTTTTCGAATTTTGAACCAGGATGAATAATTCGTTGTATCTAAAAATGTATTGACAATATCTTTACGTTCTTTATGTCAATCGTTATTTATCATCATCGACACTGCTGTCGATCACTTTTCTGCTTTTACCCAGTTAGTTTTAGGCTCAGCCATTGTGGAATTTTCCACCAGTGGTTTTTATTTGACATTATTTGTGGTTTTACTCCTGTTCCAGTTTTCCATTTCTTTCCATATGTTTCCAGTTTTTTCTTGGAGAATTATCAAGTTTATTAGAAGTTCGGTTGCCACTACAACTTTTCCTTGATACATCGAGATACATGAGCCAATGTTAGACAATACTGACGTCCTTCCATTCGTAAATCGGTATATCTTCATAAGACAATAATTTTTTACAAAATTTTAACAACCCGAGCAGAAATCTAACTAAGCCTGAATACAGTTAGTCCGTGATCAGGGTCTGAATAGTTCAGAAAGGGCAAGCCCATTAGAGCAATCTAATGGGCGCCTGTCTCGGACCTGATTTAGAATATCCTTTTAGGGTTAACCATATTTAAATATAACCGGCCTGTATTTGGTTTTTCGTATTTGACCCCTAGTTTGACATTCATGGCCTGATACGAAATACTTTACTATGATTTGTCGTATTTAATTGTACATAGCAAACTTTAGGGATTGATTCGACCATCCAAATCAGGTACTGTTAGGGCAATAGCGTTACACTCTGCTTTTTTTAAATATTTGTGAACTGAAGGCGCTCAAGAATATTGATTCGGGCAAAGCACTCCATTTTTACGATGTACGAACAAAGAACTTTCTTTGCATTTTGTCTCTATGAAAGTGAGTGATCTCAACAGTTTGCTGTTTCCACAAACCGATTGACGAGTAAAATTGGGAAAATAATATGTGTGAGGCATGATGGATCTGATTTCATCCGAGCACGATTGGATCCACGTTTACCTTAGCACTTATTATATTTACATGTGATGTCGCCCAATTTATTTTCTGGCTGCACATAGGTCAAACTGCAATATAAAGCATCCGAAGCGTCACAAAAAGTGAAGTTGGAGGTGCTGGTTGATTTTGAAAAGTGTTAAGCATCTTGGAATTTTAATGTTTTCCATATGAGACATACTGTCGTAAACGCTTCGCCATATCTTAACTATGTTAACTATGTCATCTGGTAGAATAGAATCCCAATGAATATTCAACAACCACAATTTTTGTAGATTGATTTTAATAATATCACTGTTAGTGCTAACCATCCCAACGGAGCATATATGTTTTGCGAGCGGATTATTATTTTCATATAAATTCTGCCTTCCACATTATTTCCAAGGTTTTAGTGGAAGCGTCATCTTTTATTAGTTTTGGTACCTCTTTCGACGTCATGTTGTCGATGTGTCTTCCATGTTGTGAAAATGACTGCAGAAATTCGGAAGAATTTGATTTCGTAATTTCAATGCACTAAAGATTTGAATCAACTGGGGTCCTATTCTCAAATATCACATCCATTTTCCACATGTGGAATACTGTCAAAATTCATAAAAACGTTCGAAATTTAGAATGTATGTATTCTCAAATTTCCTACCAAGGAAAAATTTCCCTATCAAGGGAATATTTCCGAGTGGGTATAAAGTATGTGTGAAAATTCGCCATGTACATCAAATATCAAAAATTTTTAACTGTCATTCTTGTTATATGTTTGGAAATTATATTGGCAAAGTTGTGTTTATTTTATAATTATTATTATTTTATAAAAATTTTAAAATTTCATATGGAGCGATATATATTCTTTGCACTCTTCGGCCATAGATTTATTAATCCGAAACAATTTAATAAATTTATTTTCGGGCAGATCGAAACAATGTTGTCGTTGATAAATACCTCGGGTAAATTCCATTGCCTCTGCCTGTTCCACTGCAGAATTAGCAAAAAGAAGACCTAATTCATCTTTTACCACACAATGAAGTTAGTTTCAATTTAAGGGTGGTGAATAAAAAATTACGAATGGTTCGAGAATACGGTTTTAGGTTGGATGTGGAATATGCATGTGGAATATGCATGTGGAAAATACAAATTCCCTTGGTAGGGAATTTTGACAGATGTCCACATGTGGAAAATGGATGTGATATTTGAGAATAGGGCCCCTGATCTTTCAGAAGCAAGCCTGTGCTTTGAGTTACACCCAGGTTATAAATGTATTTAGTTTGTACACTGTTATTGGATCGTCAGATTTGCACCCTAAAATTAATCGATAATTAGCACCCATTGATTTGAGTAAAATTTGGTGATAAATCTTTTCGATGTCAGCAAGAAGTGCAATGCTGTGCCGGCGTAATGTGGCATAAAATATTTTGCAATATAGTCTGCTAGAATATCTAACCATTATACACCACGCATGTAACCTATCGAGATATTCTTGCATAAAAGCATAATAATCGTTAAAAAATGTGATAGGGGTAGCGAATCTTCTTGCCATTGCCAGGAATATTGGATGTGCCATTTGGCGTGAGCCGCCTAACTCTTGTCCTTGTTGTTTGAATGGAAATCGTACTGAAAATCTTCCATTCTACATAGTTTGTTGTTTTTTCGAAATATTGTGATTCACACCAATTCTCAGACACAGTTCTGTGTAAACTGTAATTGATCTGGAATTTCTTTCACTTTCCTTAAGTGGTCCGCTGATATCGTCTTCTTGATTACTTGGAGTGATAGGATTGATCATGGATGAACTATTAAGGTTACAAGTTTTTTGTGAACCTCTTGTTGATATCTCAGCAATTAAATAGCCTAATCTAGAACTTTGTAATATAGAATTTTAGGTATGTTTGGGTTTGATTTTTATTTATTTTTACATTATTTTATTATCGCTTTGGAGGTTGGACCTTTTACACAGTTGTCTTTACATTCCTCAAGATATATCCATATTTTTAATTGAAGTACTAAGCGATAATTAAGGAATTGACAGTTGTATGTTCCCAAAAACATAAAAATCAGTTGCATGGAGATCCGCCCTTTCTCCAAGTCTTTGTCCAAAGCTAACAAAATTTTTCTTATATTGATTGAAACTTTTTACCAACGTTTCATAAAAAGCGATTTGTAACTGTAGACTAGGTAGTGTGAATAAACACTTCAAAAAATGATAAAAAAATTTTTTGTACTGGGGGTTACAAACTGTAGTCGGAGCACTACCGTGCTGTAGCACTACCGTGCTACAAACTCGATCCCTTACTTCTTTATATTAGCACATCATAACTTACAGAAAAAAATATATAAATACATATAATAAAAGTAACAAAACTTTCCTGACTGTGAATTTGGATTACTGAGAATGAGTGACAGTCAAATTTTATGACTGATGAAATTTTAAACATGTTTGAATTTTTATATTAGTCAAGATTGACATTCATGATTGATCGTGTATGGGCCCTTTTAATTTAACAATTTTCTTAATTCAATTCCTAGGTATTTCACTACTAAATTTGTCCAGTTTTTTCTTTTAATTTAATCTGAGTGTCATAATTAAATCACTTAATAAAAAAATTGAGAAAAAAAACTGATCATTTAACTCTACGACCACCTGACAACACCGTTCCAAACTCTTTACCCAACTCCTTAAAATCAATCAACTTGTTGCCCCACTGTCCAAAACCCAACTAACTGAATTTAGAAAAATTAAAAAAATTTAACAAAAAACCTAAAATTCTTTTTAGTTTTACATAAATAGACAAAAATATATGGAAAATACAAAGAATATGAAAATGATACGGTCTTTCCGGAAGTGTCAGATTTACTTCGCAATATTTTAAATAATTGTGTTTGTTTTTACAAACATTTGGGTTGAGAAGTTCTTGTACATTTCGAATAACGAACGCTATAGTACTATAGGTAAAGAGAACTAGAAATGGAAGTGTGACTGACACAGAATATTTTGCCCACTACACCACCGGAAGTTGACACAGAAAAATATTGGAGACAGTACTAAAACCTTATATACCAAGTCTCAATAATGTTGTAGGAGATCTGGTAGACCATGAAAGGTCTATCAGTTGGTTGTGCACGCAATGTGCACCCTGCCGCTAGCTCGATTGAGCGAAGGTGTTTTTGACCAACTTCTTTACAAGAAATTTAGAACACAAAGATAATCATATTCGCGTGCCTTAAACAACACCTAGATTCGATAGAAGTGATAGTGATAGTGTGCTTTGTCTCACCACAACCGTCCTTAACCTATAATTACTTTAATCCTTCATTTTAACAAATAACAAAAAAACAATTCAATTTACAATGAATACCTACTCTACACCGACGTACACAAAAAAGTTTATTCGCTTTTGGTTTGTCAATACTGCCTTTTTAATTTGCATTTCAATTTGTCTTTTAAAACCACGACGTTTCAATATCGATACATGTAGAATAAATATTTTATGCATATTAACTTAACACAAAATGTTCGGTGTTACTAAAACGTTTACAATATTTGAATCATTCCAACGTTATATCAAACAAACTTTAGCAAAAATAAATTCTCTTATCATAACACCTTCACAACAAACTCATAATCTTTAAAACTTATTCAAATGAATCAGTTCACTTTTCATAATCCTATTTTCTTCCTATTAAAAGATTACTTTTGCAAATAAAAGAAAACAATTTTTTTCTTCTTCTTTCTCGTTTTTTTACTCGATTTCCCTTTAAATAAACATAAAATATACTATGATCACAAAATTTCCCCAACATAAAGTTTTCCGTCGTATTCATTCTCATCACAATTTCCCTTTGTAACAAAATGTTACGCGCAGTTTCTGTAAAAACTTCCGACATGAAAATTTGTTCGTTTCAACTTTTATTTTTACATGCAATATAAATGTAAAAAGTCTTGAAAAGAAAAAAATTATTCGAAACAACAACAACAAATAGGAAAATCGACGGAGAAAATAAGTAGAAAACCATAATCTCAGTTTCAACTTCAACTTTTATTGAATCAAACGATTGAATATTTTGGTTGTTTTTGTGATATTTTTTTGTGTTTTCGAATTGTTGTATTTCGTGAAAATGATTCTATGAAAAGAAATTTTTGTTAATTTTAAATGAAAATTCAATGAAGGATTAAAAAAATTTGAATGAAGGTAAAATTTTCATGTCGTTTTTATCTTCTAAATATAATCTCGAACGTTTTTTTTTTGTTGAGTGTAAATTCTTTCAAATCAATCATTTCCAATAACTTTTTTGTGTTAGCTTCTGTTCGTTCTTATTCAATTTAAGCTTCTGTTTTCAGAAAATAGAAAAACAAAGAAAATTTTCGATTTATTATGGCAAAAAAAAGCAAATTAAAATCAAAAGCTCAATCTATCTTTGTCAAAAAGTTTGGTAGATTTTCTGTTTGTCTTTTGCGTTAAAATTTAATAAGAAGAAAAGGGAATTCTACTGACAAACTTTTTTACATTTTTCGTAACTGTGCTGGGTTACTAAGAAACGATAAAGTCGATTTAAACAACATCTGCAATGAATTGTTGATGTACTATCTTGAAGTCTCTAGCATATTTCTTTAGAGTGGATTGTTCTATTTTTTAAACTTAGCTTTTAATTTATGAACTTCAAGTTATTACTAATTTTAGGTGGACTGAAAAGACGATAGCTAAATTTGTTTAATGTAATTTATTGTGAAAACTTTTATGTGTGATGTTTATTAGTTTTACAAAGCTCCAAATAACAAAACGGTCAGTGCAATTAATGATGTGTGATATTTTTAGAAAAAATAATGCAAATGACAAATTAAAAAAAAACCAATTAAAAATTAAATTAAAAAATGAATCGGTGCAATGTGACCTTAGATTATAACATACGCAAGATAAGTAATATTTTTTTAAAGTTGAAGTTTCATTTTTTAAAATGAAATAGTGTATGAATTTAACGTAAAAGTATTTGAATTAAAAATTCCACATTTCTATGCAGTGCAACACGTTCAACCTATTTCGCTTGTATTTTATTTTTAACATAAATATTTCGATTAAAATAAGACCCGCTATACTTCAGTGGCAGCAAGTGGTTCTCGTTCCAAACAAATTTCGTAAATTCTGTCAAGAGTTTTTGTCGTTCCGCATTTTTAAGCCTTCTCCAGTGGCTGGCTAGTTCAGTTGGTAGAGCGTGTGTCTATTAAATTCAAGCCTTACGCCGGGCCTCCAACGTGGAACTAGTGTACGCCACTGGAAAATAGGTAAGCACTGGAAAGGGCTTTAGCGAAAGCAATCCTAGGATTTCCTAAATACTATCTTTGTTAGTTAAGCATGGTTACTATTATCCAAACGAAATTATCTAAAAAGTAGAGGAAGGTGCTGATGAGATATGCTTCGAAATTCTCCCTTTTCTTGTTTCAAGTAACGTCTTAGGAGCATAGAATTATCCACACAAATCTATCCTCTTCCCTTCATATAGTTTTAGGAGGTCTTTAACGATGGGGAACCACTGTTTTTTTCAGAGATTGCTCTGGGATAAGGAAGGATGGAATGGGATTGCTGGTGATTGTTGGTATGTACATCAGTACCATCACGTCCTTATGTTCCTTAGTCCTCTGCCAAGAGGAGTGGTGTTCTGAAAACCAAGGCATACTTGATTGTGCAACTTTATACTTCTTATTACCTTCTCAATCATTCGGCCCTGCCCTGTGAACGTACCAACGTGAAAAAATACTAAATCTGGTGCCCATTTTTTTTAGTTTCCTTCTACTAAGAAAAATAGAACATAATAAAGTTTATCATTTATCATCAGGGCTAGTCGACCAGCGATACTAGCGACTGGGTGCGTAAAACAAAACACGTTGGCAACTGTCATTCTCTTGTTATTTTCAGTGTTAAATGGTAATTTCAAAAGTATCAAATAAAAAATTCAACATCAAAAAAACAAAACTGACACCAGACAGGCTCTGTGACGGAATAGAGCAGACACTCTTTAATCGCCATTTTTAAGGTGAATTATCTGAAATATTTTTTTTTAAAACTAATATAAAAAACCTTCATGTTTGACAAAAAAAAACTCAACTCAACTCTTTGGACAACAAAAGTGTACGATAGTGTACGCGGGGTTGTCATACCTGCAGGGTTGTAGTTCAAAAATTAGAAAACATTAACATAATCTGTTAAATATAATACTGAATACTACAAATACTGAATAATCCGTTCATTTCCACTATTCTGAAAATTTAATATTTGATTTACAGAATCAGATCGAAATTTAACCAGAAAAAATCGATACTACTCAGGAGAAATATTTACTGTTTTGGAATTTAAAAGGAGTTAATTTAACAACAACCAACCCTATTTTGTGATTTTCAAAAATTTTAAATTTTCAATTTCATGGTTTTAATTCCAAAAGGTTTTAATTGAGAGAAATTTGTGAACAAAATCGAAATGTTCGGTCGTGCCAACTATATTTTTAAACGTGCCAATTCTTCGACCAAGCTTGGAATGATGTCCTGGGGCCAAGTCTTGGAAATAAGACTTGAGCCAGGTCTTCCAAACCAACGTTTTTCACAGACCTCCTTTAAATGTGCGGAAAGAGGTTGTGGAAAGACTAACGTATATATATATATATATATATATATATATATATATATATATATATATATATATATATATATATATATATATATATATATATATATATATATATATATATATCAGTGTTGCAAAACGTTACTCGTAACGTAACGCAAAAACGAAATAACGAAATGAAATAGCGTTATTAGTAATAACTACGTTCATAACGTTTTAAAAATTAAACTACGTTACAATAACGTAAAACGTAACGATAACTCAATATTTTATTTCGTTTTTCGGGTGACTTTTTTTACAATTATGTATATGAAAATCAAAACGCAAAAACCGGTTGAATAAAATCCAACTTATCTGCTCTTTATCAATTTTTGCGGACGCTTATAAACTACAGATTTTGGTAGTTCTAATGCCCGATTTATAGTCGGTAACGTTAACTTAACGTTAACTTTAACTTAACCGTAACTTAAGACATCTAAAAATTTTGATTTATAGTCGGTAAGAAATTACGTATTCATTGACGTTTGATCTGATATTAATTATGGTTTTGTAATCAATGTTACAAATCAATCAATTCCTTAAAAGTAATAAACTGATTTTAAAATCAAAATTTAAAATAATAAAATTCGAAACATACATTTATTTGATACAAAATTTAAAAATAAAAAAATTTATTTTCATATTAATTTTCTGCTAATATTTGGCTTTAAAGTCGCTCTCTTTATATCCTTTGCATTATTTAAAAAATAAAATTTTATTTTTATGGACACTTGCAATTAAATATTACTTTTGTTCAGTTTTTATACCAAACGTCAAAAAATCCTTAACAAAATCTTTAAGATAGAATGAAATGAACTATACGTTAAGTTAACGTTAAGTTTGCGTTAACGACTATAAATGCTCTAGTGCATTTTCATACATTTGTACTTTACGTTAAGTTAAAGTTACCGACTATAAATCGGGCATAAAATGTTGTACAATTTTAAGTTTATTTTAAATAATTTCAAGTCTGTAGTAGCCGTTTTGCATCACAGGTGTTTTGAATAATTTTAAGAAAGAATATTTTTATGCTGGCCGAGAAATCAATCTGAAGATCTATTAAAAACAACTCTAATAGTTATAAACAAACTATCAGATTTGTGAAAACTCCTGATAAGATTGCTTAGTTTTGGTAAAAATTAATTATTTTTAATATTAAAATGATTTCAAAATATTCGTCGGAGTGACGTGAATAATCCATTGTATAATTCTTTAATTTTAATTACGTCAGTTACATATCTACGCCCGTTGATGATCTCCACCAGATCAAAACTATAGTAGTGTGAATTATAAAAAATATAAAAATATATATACTAATATAAAATTATTATTTTTTAATTGTTTTTTATATATAACAATAGTGAATAATAAAAGGTGTCGTTATTAAAATTAAAGAATTTGAAATGAGTCAAATTTTATAGCTATGTTATTTTAAAATTAAATTGTAATGCTTAAAACTAATCTGTTAAACATTACATTTAATTTTAAAATAACGTAATTATAACGTTATAACATAATAAAATATAATATTTTTCTGTTTCATAACGAAATAACGTACCGAAAAAATAAATATACTGTTATAAAAACGAAACGCATAACGTTACGATTTTTTTTTTCGTTTTGCAACACTGATATATATATATATATATATATATATATATATATATATATATATATATATATATATATATATATATATATATATATATATATATATATATATATATATATATATATATATATATATATATAAATAAAGATAAACATAATATGGCTCGCACATGTTTACAATGCAATACACTGGTTAATAACGCGTAATATAATAAACTGAATTTTGGTTCAGTCTAGGCCCATACTGAAATCAAAGTTAACTATCCAAGGCTTGGCTCGCCAATACGGGTCCAAAATTGGTTCGTTATTGTTATATTTGACAATCTGTAAGCAATACTGGCTCTCAACAACATGGTTAGAATACCAATTGGCTTTAACTTTAACAAGAAGTTTAATACTTTCATCTGGTGAAACATAACGAGTAGGTACAGGATAATCGTCGATCACCATAGTATTCCAAACTATGCAGGTGTTTTCCCAGCATTTTCAAAATTTTGTTTCTCTTATTCTTCATTAGTATTATGAGTATGACCCATTTCATTAAGGTGGGAACCAAAATGATCATATGGTAATATAAGACTAGGAAGCTCGTGACTCAAATGTGCCATTCTTCGCTCTAGCCAGTTAAAGGCACTACGACCTGGAGCATTCATGGCAAGGAATTTTAATTTGTTTTATTATTCTTTTATCTTACGTAATATTTTTGATACTACCCCCGCTCAGTAAAACTTAAAAAAAAATGTAGAACCCTCGCCAAGCTTGTAGAACCCTCGCCAAGCAAACATAATACTTGAACACTCCATTTCACCGTTTTATTTCATTTTGATTTATTCATTTATTTATTGACATCCTCTTTCATTCATTCTCAGTCATTGGTCATGATTAGTTTCAACAACAAAACACATACATCAATGTAGATGATTGCACGGATTCTATAAAATATATGCAACTATAACGGCGTAAACCCGACATACGAAATTATCAGCTATGAGAAAAACTATCACTGAATACAACAAAACAATATTCCTAACTAGAGTATTCTTTCAACAGCTTCAGAAACTCCAACGGTTTATTGTAGAAATTTCCAGAAATACACAAAATATTTCTACTCAATAACTTTATTCACAAAAACTAATTTAAATATCACCTTTATAATTTTAACTTTACTGTCACACGTTTAAAATAAAACTAATTAAAAACTACAAGAGGTAATTTGCTTATATACAATTCTGCAAAATTTCTAGATAATTCGAGATCACTTTCTAGAAACCTTGAGAAAATATTAGAATATTCGATTATTTTACGTTATGTTGATTTGATTGATAAAATCGTTCAATCTTATTTATTGTTGACCCAAGTTCCACGAAATACAACAACAACACTATTCATTTCATTAATTTGTTGTTGTGTTTTGTTGTGATTTGATTTTTCTGGAAGTGACTGTAATCGTTTGGATTTTTCTGTAATCGCAACAATATCGTGTTCACAGACACACACCTTTTGACCGCTATATCTCGAGTTACAATGGACCTCCTTGTCTGCAAATTTCTTGGGAGATATTAACATTAGATGTGTGTACCAAATTTGGGGTACATAGGCCAAGTAGTTTCTGAGACATCGTCCCACAGACAGGCACATACGCATTTTGGCCCTTTGATCTCCATATCTCGGTCCACAGTTGACCTGCGGGAAATCAACGCCAAAGTATGTATTGTCCTAAGATATCTATGTACCAAATTTGGGGTCAATATGTCAAGTCACGGTTTCTGAGAGATCTTGTTCACAGACACACATGGACGAGATGGCAATCGCATAAACTATCAGTAGCTTTCGATAGTTAACAAATGAAGTGATTTGGCCGTTTTTAAAATAGATATGTTAATCCGGCTCTATAAATGAAATTAGTCAACAATAAACCCAAATTAGCAATGAACCAGTGTGGCTATTTTGTATGGGGCGTATGACGGGTTCAGTCATCAGTTAAGTCATTCGAAATTGTAAACCCCAATAAGGACATGTTTTACATTCACCTAATTGTTCACAACATATGTCAACTCAATTATCCTAAAACAATACAATTTTTTAAAATTAAATTAAATTTGATTTAACAATAAATTTAACAATAAAAATAGGACTTTATGTTAATGATTTTTTAGATTGTTAACATATGTATTTTAAAGTTACGTAGACAACAAATCCAACAAAAAACAGATTCCAACCACCATTTGCAAAGCATGTGCATTGCCGTGTGGGTACCTGCTAGTATTTATTATAAGAATTCAAGATTCGATAAAGAAGCAAAAAACCAAGAAACAATTATCGGTAACATATAAAACACTTTTTAAATAATTAAGGATCATTATGTTTTCTCTGGGTTACCGACATAAGGCCCGGCGCAAAATCCTCGGCGACAAAACGCCCGCCGACAAAACGACCGGCGACAAAATTTCCTGGGGACATAAGCCCGGCGACAAAATCCGCTAAGGACATAAGACCCGGCGACAAAATCCCCTGAGGACATAAGGCCCGGCGACAAAATCCCCAGAAACAAGATTCCCAAGAACAAGAAGCCCACTTTCACCGCCAAACGCCCCGATTTATATGCTTTTAATTCTATTTGGTTTTAAAGAATATAGCCCCCCCCCCCAGGTGGGGGTCTATCTTTGATCGAAGGTCTGCAAGCTCGCAGAAGCGAGTCAAATAAAATGAATATAGAAACCAAGAATTATATAACCCTATTCAATAAAATTAATATAAAAACTAAGAATTATAGACCCCTATTTATAATTTTGACTAAGGAAGGAAATTGAAAATTTTAGAGGGGGAATAACAAAGAGGGGAGGGGCGCGGGTGGGGGGCTACATTTGATCGAAGGTCTGCATGCTTTATCATATTTTGATATTAAATAAAATATTATTTTTCAATTTTTTGCATGGTTTTTTGTCCCGGGCGTTTTATCGCCGCGCGGATTTTGTATAATTCTTGTTTTCTATATTCATTATATAATTTTCCATATTAGTTATATAAGTCTTGGTTTCTATATTCATTTTATTTGACTCGCTTCTGTGACCTTGCAGACCTTCAATCAAAGATAGCCCTCGGACTTAGGTTTTTTGGCGAGGGTAATCGTGAAAATTATTTTATAGGTGAAGTAGATCGGGTTTAAGCATGCTTTATCATATTGTAATAAACTTCGTCCAGAATGGGTTAATTTTATTTACTCATTCATTAATTAAAAGTTAACTCCTTTTTCAATCTTTTACTTGTATTGCAAATTGTATTGCATAAATTAATGTAAATTAAATTTGTTATACAAATGTTTACATTACTGGATTAAAAGGAGTTACCTAATACATTTTGCATAAATTAAATTTGAGTTCGCTAATACAAATGCAAGTATGAATGAAAACAGGTGTGGCCTATTTCAGATGTACGGACTACGTAGTATTGATTTCTAGTGGATTATAGAAGTTTCGATTTATTTATTTTTCGATATAAATAAGCAAACAAAAATATCAGAGAGTCAGTTTTTAATTTTGCAATTAAAAGTGTTTTACAAATATTCGAAAGTATAAGGAATAATCGGTGGCACTTGAGCCTGGGTGCTAATAGTGAAAGAATCTGAACTTTGTGGAATAGTAAATACAGATTTTACGATTCCGAATATTATTGATTCAAATTGTGGAAAAGCGGTGAAGTTTATTGTACATAAATTGGAGACCCTGGAATTTATTGTAAGGAAAAACGGAAGCTGCTGTAATTTGGTTGATAAATAAAGTTTGGGATTTTGTTAACTAAAGATCTGTCTTTTACTGTCGTG
Source organism: Diogma glabrata (assembly GCA_963693315.1). Taxonomy (NCBI): domain Eukaryota; kingdom Metazoa; phylum Arthropoda; class Insecta; order Diptera; family Cylindrotomidae; genus Diogma; species Diogma glabrata. The sequence continues at coordinate 2,833,054 of OY856186.1, read as the reverse complement.
TTTGTTCAATAATCGAAAAGAACCAACGAAGAGTCGTTACAGTGGTGTCAGAAGTGGGATTATTGAAACAATGGTCAAGACAGTAAATATTAGTGATCTCAGCCAGACCCAGCTGAAGGATGAGTTGAAGAAAAGGAATGCTCCAATCCATGGAACGAAGGCAGAACTTGCATTCCGGCTGCGTAAAGTTTTAGAAGAAGCAGGCCAAAACACAGAGGTCATAGAAGTAGAGTCGGAAGAAGCTCCAGCTCAGAATGCCCCAGCAATTGATCCGATGATGGTGTTGATAAAAGAAATGATGGCCCGACAAGAGAAACTGGCGGCAGAACAAAAATTAGAGCAACAACAACAACTTGCTGATCTGATGGCCCGACAAGAGAAACAGGCAGCAGAACAAAAAGTAGAGCAACAACAACAACTTGCTGATATGATGGCCCGACAAGAGAAACTGGCAGCAGAACAAAAAGCCCGACAAGAGAAACTGGCAGCGGAACAAAAATTAGATCAACAACAACTACGTGAAGTAATCGAGTCACGTATATCCAGTGCGGAGGTTAAAATCAACAACATGGAAAGGGAGCTGCGGACAGTTACCGAAGAACAAGAGAAATTACGCAAACTTTCGAGTGAATTCCGCCAACTTTCGAGTGAATTCCGACAAGAAATAGCACAAGTGAAGTCAGGTAACATAATCAATCCATCAACTGCTTCAGCTCCAGCTAGAGTGAAAACACCCGCATTTGATGGATCTACATCGTATCAGATATTTAAGATGCAATTTGAGATTGCAACAACTGGGGTTGATCACCAGCAAAAAGCAAATGCGCTTATATTGGCATTGAAGGGACCTGCTGCTGAAATTTTGCAAACACTATCAGCGACAGAGCGTGATTACAGCAAGATAATGGAGGCCTTAGAAGTAAGATATGGGGAAAGTCATATGCAAGCTCTCCATCGCATGCAGCTCAAAACACGGAAACAAGGAGTCAGCGAAACTTTGCAAGAATTAGAGGCTGACATTGTGAGACTGGTAAATCTGTCATATCCAAACTATAACGCGGAACACCGAGACGAACTGGCAGCTGATACATTTATCAATGCTCTTCGAGATGTACAAATGAGAAATCAGCTTTATCTAAGTGGAAAGAAATTACCTGCGGAAGTCTTAGCATTGGCCCTGCAAATGGAAGCCGGAAAAAGAGCGTATGGCTCAGATAGAGTACGTAAGACGGAAGTTTCTGAAGAGCCACTAAAAGCAGCGCTTGATGAAGTGATCGTGCATGTCAAAAAGTTGGAGGATAAGCCTGAACGAAATCAACGAAGAAGGTCTAGAAGAGTAAGATGCTGGAATTGTGGGCAGTTAAGGCACATCAGACAAGAATGCAAAACACGAGTAGCAGCAAAAGAAGGAGTAGTTCCAGGCCGGTTGATGAACCTTTCAAACAAGCAAGTGGATGTCAAAAAGGAAGGAGATTGCCGCGTTGAACACCGGAAGAGAAGGATACGTTGTAACGCTGAAGATCTTTCAAGAAGACCCTGTGTTGAGGAGCGCAAGTCATATAGCAGGACTGAGAGAAAGGAGGCAAATGTCAAAAAGGAAGGAGATTGCCGCGTTGAACACCGGAAGAGAAGGATACATGGTAACGCTGAAGATCTTTCAAGAAGACCCTGTATTGAGGAGCGCAAGTCATATAGCAGAACTGAGGGAAATAAGGCAATGACACTGAAGCAAATCAAGTTCCAAACTCCTGACGATTGGTGTACCGAGGCAATGAAAAGAGAGCAGCTAGAAGATCCAGCTATGGCTCCAATTTTGAAATGGAAAACCGAGGGAAGGCGACCGGAGTGGAAAGAGGTAGCACCTTTAAGTACGGAGGTGAAATGCTACTGGGCGCAATGGGACTCACTATTTATGGACAACGGGATACTTAAAAGAAAATGGGAGTCCGCTGATGGAAAGAAAGTGTTGGAGCAACTGGTGTTGCCATCAAGTCGAGTGGAAGAGGTACTAGGAAAGCTGCATGGAAGTATTTCTGGAGGACACCTGGGAGTCAATAAAACCCTGGCTAAAGTAAGGGAGAGATTTTATTGGGTAAGGTATCGAACCGACGTGGAGCAATGGTGTCGGCGATGCGATACTTGTGCAGCGAGCAAAGGACCAAAAACTAGAACTCGAGGAGAGATGCAACAGTACAATGTGGGTGCCCCAATGGAGAGAATTGCTATAGACATCGCGGGGCCATTTCCGGAAACGACAAAAGGTAACAAATACATCATGGTTGTCATTGATTACTTTACAAAATGGCCGGAAGCCTATGCAATACCGAACCAGGAAGCAGTTACGGTCGCGGAAACATTAGTCAATGAATGGGTTTGCAGATATGGAACACCGCTCGAGTTGCATACCGACCAGGGAAGGAATTTTGAATCTCAACTGATGGAAGAGCTGTGCAGAACACTCGACATTAGAAAAACACGAACTACACCTATGAACCCACAATCGGATGGCATGGTAGAACGATTCAACCGAACCATGGAAGAACATTTGTCAAAGGTAGTAGAAGCCAACCAAAGAAATTGGGACAAGGATCTTCCGTTATTCTTGATGGCCTATCGTAGCGCAGTGCACGATACGACAAGTGAAACGCCAGCGAATATCATGTTCGGAAGAGAACTTCATCTTCCTAGTGACATCGAGTTTGGCATCCCTGGAGGTCTGGTATCCACGAAAACAGATTATGTGGGACAACTAAGGGAGAAGATGAATAAAATCTATCAGCAGGTTCGAGACCACATTAAGATTGCCAGTGACAAAATGAAAACCAGGTACGACATAAATGCAAATAGTGGCGGTTTTCAAGAAGGAGAATTGGTATGGCTATACAACCCCAGAAGAACTAAGGGAAGATCACCCAAGCTGCAGCCAGATTGGGAAGGCCCATATAAAATAATCAAACGAATTAATGATGTCATCTACCGCATACAAAAGGGACCCCGTACCAAGATGAAAGTGATACATCTGCAAAGGTTGGCACCGTACCAAGGTAACAGCACCAATGCGATCTCTGATATTGTTCGGGACGAACAAAACTAAATGGAGGGCAATGTAATAAACTTCGTCCAGAATGGGTTAATTTTATTTACTCATTCATTAATTAAAAGTTAACTCCTTTTTCAATCTTTTACTTGTATTGCAAATTGTATTGCATAAATTAATGTAAATTAAATTTGTTATACAAATGTTTACATTACTGGATTAAAAGGAGTTACCTAATACATTTTGCATAAATTAAATTTGAGTTCGCTAATACAAATGCAAGTATGAATGAAAACAGGTGTGGCCTATTTCAGATGTACGGACTACGTAGTATTGATTTCTAGTGGATTATAGAAGTTTCGATTTATTTATTTTTCGATATAAATAAGCAAACAAAAATATCAGAGAGTCAGTTTTTAATTTTGCAATTAAAAGTGTTTTACAAATATTCGAAAGTATAAGGAATAATCGGTGGCACTTGAGCCTGGGTGCTAATAGTGAAAGAATCTGAACTTTGTGGAATAGTAAATACAGATTTTACGATTCCGAATATTATTGATTCAAATTGTGGAAAAGCGGTGAAGTTTATTGTACATAAATTGGAGACCCTGGAATTTATTGTAAGGAAAAACGGAAGCTGCTGTAATTTGGTTGATAAATAAAGTTTGGGATTTTGTTAACTAAAGATCTGTCTTTTACTGTCGTGTTTGTTCAATAATCGAAAAGAACCAACGAAGAGTCGTTACAATATTTTGAAAATTGATAGAATATTATTTTCCGTTTTTTTGCATGATTTTTTGTCCCGGGCGTTTTGTCGCCGCGGGGATTTTGTCCCGGGCGTTTTGTCGCTGCGGGGATTTTGTCCCGGGCGTTTTGTCGTCGCGGGCCTTTTGTCACCGTTTTCTCTTAGTATACAAATGTTATTAAACCTTATATTACCAGCTAGATTATTATTAAGAGCTTTTGAGTTGGAGTCTGACTGTACAATCTTAAATATGCCAGATTTGTTCCATTATAATATGAAATCTTTACTTCTCATGAAAATCTTTCCGGAAAAGTAAACAAAATACCATCCCTAAAATCTGGAACAACTACCACAAAAACAACAAATAAAAAACTATTCAAACAAATAACTTTTTATATTTCAACAAAATTAAAAAGCAGAAAATAACCAAAAAGCACAACAGAAAAATCTGGATAGGATAAAAAAATAAATAAATTGCAAAATTATTATTATGGATAAAAGATGAACAAAAATTAAATGGAAAATAAAGTTTATATCCATTCAACCCCTAAAGCACTATTTTTTTGTTATAGTTTATATTAGTGTATGCAATCTTGGTATCCGGGTACCCGGGTACCCGGGTATTTAGGAAGATTTTTCGGGTATTTAATATCCGGATATTTAGGTCGAGTACCCGAACAACAAAAGGTCCAGTTTTTTCTCAATAAAATTTACAAAATAAAATTCAGCTCATTCTCTTTTTGCAACTTTGAGTTATTTTTTATGCTAGTTGTTGACAAATGATTCTATTCTAACCATACAAATTGAAATATGTCCATAAACATTAAACCATAAACATTAAACCAACCACATCCGTAAATATTAAACTGCCCTCTAGTTAATTATTATTGTTTGGATTACGAAAACAACAGAAAAACGACGAAGAACACATAACAAAATTTATGGAATTTTAGTTCTTATTAAAATTAAAATTAAGTCATACAAAATTAAGGATCTTCATTGGTTATTTGTTTATATTTAGTTTAAAATAAAAACGGTAAATATATTATGATAAGTTTTATTTAAGATTTAAGCTAATAATTAAAATAAGTGTCATCGAAATGTCATCGAAAGTTTGGGACCAGTTCAAGAAAATGTCATCAGATAAATCTCGGTGCCACGTAGTTGGATGCGCACGAGTAATTTCAACTAAATGGGGAAATACGTCAGCAATGAAAAATCAAATCGGATAATGATGCGGCTAATTATAATATTGAAAATTTACAACTACAAAAATGTATTACTGTCTACACAAGATCTACTATAGATAACAGTGGTACTACAGTTGATAAAGAGCTGTAAATGTTGTATGTAAATAAAGGAAAGCGAAAAAATGTTGGAAAATTTAAATCAATCGTTATTGACCGTGAAGCCAACATCCCAATTTATCGGAGCGGGTTTTTTCTATTGCAGGAATTTTAAAAAAAATACGAAATCGGATGAGTACAGCTACCCTAAATGCTTTAATATTTTTGAAATATTATTTTACAATTAAAAAATGATTAATTTTTAGTTTACTACTGTGAGGTTTTTTTTATTGTTTTTCATCTTTTAATTTTTTTATAACTACCCGGGTTATCCGGGTAATCCGGGTAATTTGGAAAATACTAATCGAGTAACCGGGTAATTTGAAATCGGGTAATTTGCAATCACTAGTTTATATATATAAAAAAAATTGCATAAATATAAATAAATAAATAAAAAATTGTTGAAATATTTACGATTTTAAAAGACAAGTATTATATTTTCGTTGTGGATTCAGTAAAATATAAAATAATTTTGCATATAGAAAAAAATAGATCTGCTCATGGTCTTTCGGTTTTTTATTTGAACAAAATATTCAGTGGGGAACGAGCTTTTGTTGAATTTTTTTTTGTCAAACAATTATCACTTTTGAAATTGTAACACAGCAGTTGTGTTATATTATAAACGAATTTCGAATTTTCAATCAATTAAAGATAACGGAAAGCTTGATGACAATTTTGTGGGCATTTAGTTTTGGCGAGAGAGTAAATTTAATTAAAATAAAATTTTTAACAAGATCTAAAAGTAAAATTTACAGTATTTTAAAGTAATTCAAGTATTTTATTTAAAAAAAACAGCTTAAATTATAGACCATTTATTTTAATTTAATTTAGAATTGGCCCGATATTTCGACTATCCGGGCCATCATCAGGTATTGTATAATACTTTCTAATCCCTGATGATCGGCCGTAAGGTCGAAATATTGATAATAATTTGAATAAAATAAAAATAAATAGTCTATAATTTAAACATAAGCCAAATAGCAATTAAATAAAAGTGTGGATCCGATTTAAATAATAAATTGTACTTCTTCAAATTTTTCTCCCCCTCTCTCTCTCTTTCTACTTCTCTTTTATCTCTCTCTCTCACATACACACACACTTGCTCTCACTCTCTCTTTCTCTCTTATATCTTCTCTCTCCCTCTCCCTCTAATAATTAAGAAAATCATGTGCCCTTTCATCCACAATAGTAACTAATTAACTAATTGTACGAGATTCGAAACTTCAAAAAAGCATCAAATTTTAATTAAATTTATTAACCAAAATCATCAATGAAACTTGTCAAAGCTTTTTATAAAATTTCTCCAAAAAATTGTAACTCAATTTTCTTTTTGTTTTATCAAACCAAAACCAAATGTAAAATCATAATAACAATAACAGTTTTGGTAACAGTAACAGTAACAATGATTATTTTTATTTTGTGGTTATATAGATAAATTGATGAAAATCCATTAGGGAGATGATGTACATTTTTCCTAAACTTTCTATTGTATTTCGTGTTTTTCGTTTATTTCAATTTTATTTTTTTTGGTTCGAAAATATTCTAAAATAAAACAAACATTTCGAAAAAGTTTTCCTTATTTTATTTCTATTTCAAATTAAGAAAAAAAAAGGAATGAATCTAAGAAATTACTTGAATATTTTTTATTGGCTTTTGTGCTTTTTTTTTGTTTATTTTGCTGTTGTTGTTGTTGTTGTTGTTTCTATTTTCTGGACTTGTTGTTTCTCATTCTTTTTTCGATGATTATTATTTTTCTTTGGGGACCAAAAACAAACATGAATTGCCAAAAAAAATTGAACACGATTATGGGTGGTTTGTTTGTTTTAAAGAATTAAAATGATATTAAAACAAAAATTAGATCTTCAGACTGGTTGGTACTGGAAAATTGTTTGACATACGCTTGGGGAATTTGTTTTTATTCGTTTTGATGTGTTATATTGTAAGATGATGGGAAAAATTGTTTTGTTCTTTAATGGCTACTGAAAACATGAATGTTTTTTTTTTAAATTTTAGAGCAAGGAAAGTTTTATTTGTTTCTGGAATTTCTTAACGTGTTTTGACATTTGGATTAAGCTGGTTAAAGTTTTTTCCCCTTTGGTCTTATGTATTGTTTTGTTAGTTAGCTAGTTTTTGATATTAAATTCTCATATATATTTATTTAATTTTTTTTTGATTCAATAGTCAAACTAGTTACTAGTAAGTCATTCAACTTCAATTATAAATATTAATACAAAACTTAAATAAGTCATAAACAAACATCGGGTTATTAATTAAAATAAAATATAAGAAACATTTATTGTGCTATTTTTAAAATCAAAATCTCAAGCATTCTCCATCAGGAATGAGTAGAAGAAGAAAAAAAATATTCACTACATTTATCCTACTTAATCTAAAATAATACTAAGAGCAAAGATTTTAAATTCGAAAGACAACATAAAAAAAAGGAAACTTAAAAGCACGATCCTTAAGTGCATTTAAATCACTTCCGCTTTTTTAACAAATTTATATTTATTTTCTTATCACTTTTTCTTTATTGTTTTTAAATAGGGAAATAAAATGCTTTTGTTTGGATTTTATGGAGGAAATAGATGAAGTTGAGGCATAAAATGAGTTTTTTTTGTTATGAAAAGAGCGACAAAAAATATTAAATGTTTTTTTCAAGGAGCCTGGAACTATTTGAAATAAATTTTGTAAATGGTTTCGTTTCGATGATTTTTAGTGACTAGCCTTTTCAAATAGTCTGACTTAGCGTTTTCTAATCTGATTTGTTTGAAATGCATCACCATTTTGTTTCACACTATAAAGAATACCTCTTGTGGACATTCCGTACAGATGTTCCAAATACAATGTCCACCTTTCTAACACCTCTCTTTCTCCTGTCAAAACCTTTCCTTGTAAATCCTCCACATCTTTGCCACTACCATCGAATGTCAATTCTTTTATCGTATCTTCTTGTCCTTTCTAGGTTCTCTATTTATTTTCCCTCTTAATACTATTCCTTTCTGGCTCTGTTTGTTTCTATTCTAAGTCCAGTGTTAAGCTTTCTATAAAATATTTGTCCTTCTTCCGTGTTTATCCTCTTATATTTTCTTCGTTATTCCATCTTGCCAGTCTTCATTCTATTCTTCTTATCTTCTGATTTTTTTTTTGTTAATCTTCCAGTCTCTCTAATTGCTATTTCCATTTTACTACTAAACTCTTCTCTCTCTATCCAGTGCCTTCAACTTCTATAGATTTCATTTCTCAATATAACCATTAGTTTTTACTCTCTTCAATCTTATTCTCAACTCTGCGCTAGCAATACATGATCGCTGGGTACCTGCAGTATAATCAGCAGTACAATTTTATCCATATCTCAATCAGATTGGTATATGTAGTGATACGAGTGACTTTTTATAAATGAGTTTATTTGACCGAGTAGATGATAACTTTGTTCATGATGGTTTCAACAGTCTGTCAATGTGTGTTCATCTTCTCAAATTCTTTTTTTGTTATATTACCCTTACAAAAAATTGTTACATTAATCAAAGCATACAGAAACACCATCGAGTAAAATAACAAACAGTCACATCAGATTATTATCTGATTCCAAAATCGTTCTACAAGCAATCATTCAAACGTACAAATCTCATCACATTAATGGCTAATTCAATATTTCCTTTAGATCCCTTTTATACACAAAAAACATACGTCTGATTTGCATCAACAATGATAAATGTTGATGATTTATTTTTGGTGTCAAATTATTATTTCTTTTTTTATGAGAGGTCTAAAGCTTTCTTATTTCACTTGTTGAACCAACAATTTTTTTCTCTTTTATTCAGCGCTTGGTTTTTTATTGTATTTCACCCTAATATTTTTTTCATTACTTACAAAAGATTCATCAAAAAAAGTATAAATTTATTCATTTTAGTTGAATTACGATGGTTCGAGATAACTCAAATAAAATTTGTATTTGCTTAATCAGAAAAATCTCCCCTTCTACTATGGCAAATTACTCAGAATCATAGTCTCAATAACAGCACAACAACAAAATATTTAAACGGTTTTCCATTTTTCACTTCAATTCAAGTTTTTTACAAATAAGTTTTATTTTTTTATTTTTACATTTGTTGAATAAAAAAAAAGGAAAAATTAAAGAAAAACTAATTTTCCTTTCTTGCTTCATTTTTAATTTATATATAGATAAAAATAATTTTTCATTTTATTGTAATTAAAATTCAAAAATGCGTGAAAAAATGCAAATGAGTTTTTAATCTCGGGTTTGAGCCTTGAGGGGGAGGGGAACTTGTGTTGAAATAAATTATTATAATATTTTGTTGTTGCTTTTGACGTTGTCTATCTATCTGTCTGTTAAAAGTGGAAAATATGTGTGGAAAAAGTCTTTTCATTTTTATTTTTTTAAAGAAAATGCTTTTTTTACGTAAAACTAATTGTGTTTAAATGTAGATTTAAAATTCTATACATATCAAGTAGAGAAAGGAAAAATGCTATGGTTGAAGGATACAAATATTATTGTGAGAAATAATGAATTGATAAGTTTGTTTAAACTGGAGCAAGTTGATCTCCTACACAATCTAACGTTCAATCGCTGTTTTACTCATTGTCTGGTTCTTATTTGTTAATCAGCATTTTAGAATTCAATTTTCCTATAAGAGTACTTAGGCAAGTTGAAATTGTTACTAACTAGTGTTTACTTTAAAGTCTAGAAACAATTTATTATATCATAACGGTCAAAGCTTGAAGTATGACAGTTTTCTTCCAAAATTTCATTTAATTGTAACAGGTCCAGCGAAAAATAGTATCCAGTTTATGTTAAGAATCAAGCACTTACAATGAATGATCGGCACTCTTTAATTGGAATTCAATCGGTGCTGCCTGAAAATTAAATTCACCACAGCTCACCACAACTTCACTAATCAACTTTTGTCAAATTGTCATCAAAATTGATTAATGAACGAATAGTCCCTGGGCCTTCACCTACAAAATTTTCTGATTACCACATATTTTACACTCCGTGAGGCGCCTATCCTTAACGAGCCCAAAAACATTTGTTCTGCGATTTTTTTCAAATCGGCCGCTTTTGCTTTCGGCAAGCTCCGAAAAATGCCGATTGCCCGGGATCTTGTAAATTTTTGTTTTTTTGGGGGTTGGAAATTTGATTTAGAACACAAGGGTAACCTTGTCCGACAAAAATTTGTCTGCTATTGTCTAGTCCGACAACCCAAACATCCAAAATGTCAGTTGTCGGACTAGACAATAGCAAACACATTTTGGTCGGACAAGCTTACCTTCGTATTCTAAAACAAATTTCCAACCTCCACAGTTAAAACAAATAAATATGGTAGCAAATTTACAAGATCGCGGGCAATCGGCATTTTTCGGAGCTTGCCGAAAGCAAAAGCGGACGATTTGAAAAAAATCGCCGAACAAATGTTTTCGGGCTCGTCAAGGACAGGCGCATCACGAAGTATAAAATATGTGGTAATCAGAAAATTATGTAGGTGAAGGCCCAGGGACTAGAAGTCTATATGCTCCCAACAAACTTTAAAAATGAAATATGAAAATTCAGCAGTTGTATGGTGAACTCCGCCACTTTGATCAATGTGTCCCATAATTTGATTGTTATCTTCTCATACAAATTGAAACCTTTTTCATAAGTTTCATCATAATCACTTCATTATTGTGAGTGGTAATTCGCACTTCATTATTGTAGGTTGAATGTCAAAAAGACACAAAAAATGAAAAAAATGCAACAACATTTTTTTACGGGATGTGAAAAACTGGAAGTAGGGATGCAGAACTGTTGTGAACCGTACTAAACGCTTATGTAATAAGTTTCATCCAATTCGGTTATCTATCAGATACAGATGTTATTGAGCGGAGACAATCTCCAGAATTATAATAAATAACAAATTGTAGACTGACTATATTTGTACAATGGTAACCTTAAACTGCATATTAAATTATGATAGAATAATTTTCTGCAAAATCCAGCTGCACCAATATCTCTTCTAATTTTAGCGAATCTGTTTTTTTATTTATAATGATTGTTGATAAGATATAAAATGGTGTGGTATCAATCATTTCAAATGAAAACTTCGGGGTCACTGACAAAGGTTTCCAGATAACATCTGTCTGTAGTACTCCATTTTTTATATTTTATTTCTCCAGCTCTAGCGTTTTCAAATGTTATTTGCATAATTTTTTCTAAACTAAATTGTTGATATTTGTAGAGCAAGCATCACACATCGATATAAAGCAGTTTATTGTTTCAGTGTTTTCACACATAACGAATTGAATTACATCCTTGTAAGAATTTAATTCTTCATTTTTAAGGTTACAACCCTTTAGTTGCCTCTGCTCGAACATTTTTTTTAAATTAATTAGTTAGACGTGTTTAGCACACTAAATATGAAATATTCATTATTCAGACTCTTTGAATAGCTGAAGATACCATGTCAACTATAAAAGAAGGAGATGAGGAAAATGGAAAGAATGAGGGTATGGGGATAACTATACTAATTGTTTTAAATGACGATGGACATTTTCTTTAAATGCCTGAGGGGCAAATTCATCGGGAAATACAGAGGTGGGTATTGAGTTCCATAATTTGGCCACTCTATTAAAATAGTCGTTCGGGAAAGACACAGTTGTACAACGAGGTATTTGGACCACAAATGGATGGGTTAACTAGGAAGCTCTTGTTTGTCGATTATACTGCGCACACGATGGAAGGATATTTTGAATTTCCTTAGAGAAGAATTCGTTAAAGTTATATTTATAGTAGATTGACAAATCAGCCACACTTCTTTTGTGCTGGAGTGAATCAAGCTGATCCGTTAGTTCGGTATTACCAATCAACCGTATTGCTTTTCTCTGTACAGACTCTAGACATTTTATTGTTGACTGACAAGCACTTCCCCAAACATGACAGCAGTATTCCATACATGGACGAATAAAGGACTTGAAGATTAGCAAAATTTGATCGGGATTGAAATACTTTTTACATCGACTCATGAATCCTAATTTTTGCATTGCAGATTTAGCGAGGTTGAACACATGTTTATTCCATTTCAGGTTATTTTCAATATCCGCTCCAAGAAGTCTAACTGATTCAACCTCACGCAATTCCTCAGTATAGCATAGTTTGGTTAAGGCTGGATTAAATGAAACAAGATTACGATCACCCCATTCCATTATGCGCTCCAGATCTTTGTAGATAGAATCAATTAACAGCCCTCTATCAGTGGTGACTGCAGTATGAGATCGAAATTTAGGAGATGCATGTGATGCAAGCAATGTGCTGTCATCAGTAAAACTATGGATTGGGTGCACTGTGAAAATAAGTAAATCATTAATCAATAGAAGAAACAATGTTGGTGAGAGTGCAGAGCTTTGGGGAACCCTAGCATTGGTTATGAAAATATTGGATGTGATACCATATAAATTAACTTGAAATTGGCGACCTGTAAGAAAACTATGAATCCATGAGACAGTAAGAAGGTCTATGCCATAAGATTTTAATTTAGCTATTAGATTTCTATACCAAACTTTATCAAATGCTCTAGAAATATCTAGTCAAATGCTGAATGTTTCACCGTGATTTTCCAGCGATTTGTTCCAGAGATGGGATACGTAGGCTAACAGATCACTTGTTGCATGACTTCTACGAAAACCATACTTCTTATCATCAATAATTCGTGGCATCTCCAAATAATCTATTAGATTGTAGTTAACAAATTTTTCAAATATTTTAGCCAAAACCGACAGAATTGCAATTGGTCTATAATTGTTAGGGCCTATCTTACTGCCTTTCTTTGATTTCAATACTACATAATACAAAAAAACTGGGTATCTCTGTTACAAAAACACGATAGCAGGTTTCATGCAACAGTTGCACGATAATGGGAAAAGCAAAAAAATGAGGACACAAAAGACACTAACCAAATTGAAAAATACAGATAAAGGGTTAAATTCGAAATTCTTACTAATAGCTAAAAGGAAATTTTACATTTCTTGTTACCAGGCAATACAAACAAATTTATGCTTTAAAATAATGAATTTATTACCTTAAAGCAATAAAAGGTAAAATTTTACCTGCCTACCACCTGGTAACAGTAAATATAAAATAGCAAATAATTTTTTAATACAGAATAATCTCGCCAATTATATGTACGCCTCCTATCTTCACCTCACTTTCCCTAACACTAAATTCAGTGTATTTTATCTTATTTTACCTTTACTCTGTCTTTATAAAGCCATACAAGCAAAAATAAAATTAAAACAATAAGATTTTTTTTTTAATTTAACAAACAACCTACTCCTTCTGACTCCGGTTGATTGTTTAGAACGGACGATGAAACAATAAAGAAAAAAGATCTAGAATGCAGGACAAGACGGATTGACAATTTCCAACTCTGACCAATTAAGGTCATCCAGTAGTGTAATTGCCTGGTTTACAATTTCTTTTTTGAATTTTTGAAAATTTAATTCAAAGTTCACAAAATTTACACTCCTTGCCGTTTCGAACGAAAAGTTTACTTTTAATTTCATCCTCACTGATTTCTGTAAAGAGGGCCTTTCTATTTTTTTTAATAAAATTAAATATTTCCCATCACCTTTATAGACCACTTCTTTACTAATAAATACCAACAACAACCAAAAATTTTAAACTAACAAATCCATGTTTCTAATTTACACAAAACATAGAAAATTGTATGTCAAAATTATTCCATGAACTGTAAATAAATGATAACCCAACAAATATTAGAACATAGAAATACAAACATAAAGTAAATAAAAAATACTTTCGTTTTAGGGTTAATAAATTAAAAATTATCACAATTACGAAGATAAACCAGATAAAGAAATAACCAAAAAACCAACAACATTTAATTATCCCAAAAAATCTTTATAACAACAATAGATTAGAATTAACAATAACCCATAAATGTAAAAACAAACAAGTGATCATAAAAGAAAAATCAATTTTCCTCAGAATCCTCATGTATACAAATCATGTTATATCTGTGATATTCAATTGAAAAAATAACACATAACCGGAAAATTTTCTTTTTTAGAACATGTTTACAAAACTTCACCCGATCCCTAAAACCTCCCTACCGAAATTACACCTTTTTGTGTAATAACACAAAAAACCAATAATAATTTGTATTTTATTTTATTTTATTTCAAATTTTCCTATTCTTCCTTCACAATGGAATTTTTTCTTTATTTTTTCATTCTCTTTGTTTTTAATTTTCATAACAATTAGATTTAAGGGTTTTTGGTGAGGTTCAATGAATTTTTTTTGTTGTTGTTTTAGGAAATTGATTCTACATATTTTGTTAATTAATTAATTTTATGTTTGAAAATGTTGTGTTTAGTGTTGAACCAGAAAATAAGCTAAAAATTAAACAAATAAAAAATTAATTTTTGGATGTAACATTTTTCCGTTTTTTCATTTCTTTTTTGGTTATTATAGCATATATTCGAGGAGTTATTATAGCATATAATGAAGTTTGTGTTATTATAGCATATAATGAGGAGTAATATTGGTTCAATAAGATGTCATGCCAGTTTTCTGATTTTTATTTTGCCCTCAAAAGGTTTTTGTGTTCCAAAACAAAATGCATAAAACTTAGAGAGCTAAATTTTGAGCTAAAAGAGCTAAAGAGCTAAAAAGATCTAAATTTTGCTTTCATAATTTTCGCCCCATTAAATTTAATTTTATTTTTATTTTTGTGTGAGGCAGATTTTATTTAGTTTTATTTCGCTCAAAAGAAAAGAGGAATAAAATCTATTTTTTTCTAACTATGCCTTTGAATATTTTTGTTTGTTTTGTATTTTTTGTTTCTATTCCGACTTCTGAATGGACAAACATTAAAGTTTTTAGAGGCTTCGAGTAACCACATTTAACTGACTTGGGTTTTACAGATATCATTTCATATACCAAAAACAGTTATACACGATCTGCCTGGAAATGGATGTACATATTCAGTAGATGGTCGCAGAAATTAGTTAGGGAAAATCTGAATACAGTCAGGGCGTGATCAGGGCCTGGTCAGTCCTACAAGAGCAATCCCTATTAGGGCAATCTGATATGGGCCTGTTCCGGCCTGATTTAGAATAACCTTTTAGGGTTAAACTTATTTGAATATATCCGGTCCTGATCAGGTTTTTCGTATTTGACCTCTAGCTGAAATTTCAATATGTTAAAATTCACTAGAGTATTATCCATTTTAGAAATATATAGTTAAAATCGTTTGATGTATGTTTTAGTTATCACTACTCGGCTGAAAACTATAATAATATTGATTAGGGTTGTATGTATGTTTTAATTTTTTTTATTTTAATTTGATTAATTTATGTATATAATATATAAATTTATATCAGGGTCTGGTCCGGATATCCCAATCAAGGCCTAATCCGATTATCCCAATCGGGACCTGATCCGGTAATCCCAATTAGGACCTGATAGGGAAAAAGCGTTACACTCATGAACAGGGCCAGGCCAGGGCTGCCAATGCCTGATCCGGATTAGGGCAAACCTGATCAGAACCTTACTTGAGCCCTGACAAATTTTTGCTCGGGAAGATATAAAAATAGAGGTAAATTAGTAAATTAGTTTAATTTTAAAGATATTCAAAGCAAATTACAGTCAAACTTCCATAAATCGAACTTCTATTATTCGAATTTCTCTATAAATCGTATTTATATTTCGAATTCAAATTTTGAATTTCTTTATAAATCGTTTCTATATTTCGAAATTTCCCTAAATCGAACAAAAATTGATGGCATGTAGTGGTTCGAATTATAGAAGTTTCACTGTAGTAACATTTGGTTAGTTTGCCACTTTAAATAATTCTGTTAAATTTTCTAATATTTATCTCATGTTTGAATGAACGAATCAGAATCGCGGTCCTCATTTTATTTTTATTAAAGAAATTATAGTTCTACCCGTACCGCTAGCCAACAAAACTAAAACGACAATAATAAAATAAATAACCCTTTAAACTTCCAACTTAACATTACTATCATCATCACTATATCATCATATTATCATCATCATCAACATAATCAATGTCATAATCAACATTCTACTTGTCTATGCTATTTGTATTCTCTTTTAATTCTATTTACATCATTTTCCATTTCATTTATTTATTTTAAATGAAGAAAAATCAGAAAATTTCTACAACAACAAAAACAAATGAAAATAATAAAAGGATAGAAAATAGTTAACAAAAAAAAAATAAATAAAAAAACCTAACCTCAATTAATTAACTTTTCCTGTATTTAGAGTAATTTTCTTTCTTCCTTTTTAGTTTTATTTTTCCGTAATTTTGTTGATTGTGGAAATATTTAAAAATGAAAATTATTTTGTTTTTCTTGAAAATTTTGCTTGTTAAATGTAAACCTCAAAACAAAAACTCGGCATTTGTCCAACAGGATGAACATGTGTTTATTTGAAAAATGTCCAAACAAATGTCTGGGTAAGTTTAACCAAAGATATATAAAGTATTTGAAAGGTAACGAAACGATAGCATTCTATATTAATAGAGTTAATATTGCTTAGGTATAAAAATTTCCAACATTTCGACTTTCCTCCAACTTCAGTATTGATAAAACAAATAGACTGATAAAGTCGGTTTATAGAACATGATTTGAACGGGAGAACAGGAAAGAAATTGCTTTTCACTATTCTCAGACCGGCATAACAGTCAAGAACGAGACTTGATGTTACACTTAACATGACATAATCCTGAAAAGTGGAAACGTTTAAGGTTCGATATTATGTCAGTATAAAAGATATTTACGTTTTACAATCAACTAGACAATTATATCAAAAGCAACGATCTGGAAAAACAAAATCTAATATATCTCACATAAAAAGCTAACATCAATTTCCTGTAAAGATATACTATCTGCCCGAGGTCTTTACCATAAAATTGCAACTTTGAACAAACAAACCAAAACAATCTCGAGTCGATCCAAAATACAATAAAATAAAGATTTTCCACAAGAAAAAGAAAATTGAACGAAAAAAACTCTAATATAAAATTTCAAGGCAATTGAAAAGTTAAGCAAAGAACTAAGTTAAACTTTTATTTGGTTTTTCTTTTTTAGAAAATTGTGATCATACGAATATAAAGTAAAAACAACAATTCACAACTTTGCATGAAAATGAAATAGAACGAAATTCAATTTTTACAATAATATCGGGAAAATAACTCTTTTATTTCCTTCTTTATTATATATTGGAGGAATAAAACGAGGAAAATCGTTAAATGATTAATAGAAAAGATTTGTGGATTGGGAAATGGATTTTTTGTTCTTTTTAAATTCGGTCATTTTGTATCTAAATTTATGTACATTTTTCCGTTAAACGAGAAACGAAATTGAAAATTTATTGAACGTTTTTCTTTGATTTAGAGAGGGTAATAAGTGATTTTTTTACTGTTTGTTTGGTTGCTACTGTTGGCGAAAAATAAAATTGAAAAATCAATTTTTGACGTTTTTTTTATATCGTGAGTTTAAAATTAATTGGATGGAGTTCATGATATTAAGTTAAACCAATTTGGTTACAATAAAAATTTGATATTTATAATTATTACCTTCAGGGGTCAAGGTGTTTGTGACACGCGTCACATTGGAACATTTAAAAAATAATCATATAAAGTGTTAGCTATAACCAAAGGATCGCTACTACTACTAGTTGGGCTGGTTGCAATGGAATTAATCGTATTATTATCTTTCGAGTTCCCTAAAAAGTTGTTTATTGTATTGTATTATTTTTATGCATAATTTTGTTAAGTAGGAAGATGTTCATCCATGATTTCAACATAGTAACATGACGTTTAATAATTTTACGTGTGGTACATTTGTCAATATATAAAGGAGAATATTCATAATTCAGTAAAAAAAAGTGCCGATGGAGAAAGAGTTTAGACGATACATACATATGAAAGAATACTTGATTCCATCAAACATGACATCCACCCTTTTAATTATTTATACGTTATAATTAATGATTTTATAATCCAAGTTGTTACAAATATATACTGCAACTCCTGCTGCTTTATTTAAATTATTACAATTTGCGCAAAAATTATAGTTTTCGATTTTATAGTTACCAATTTCAAGTTCTTTTATCCAAATTTCCGAGAAACATCAGTTGTGGTTTTTTTTGAAAAGCATTCACATGTGAAAAAAAAACTATGAGCAAGGAATATCAACGTAACTTTGATCTTGATATATATTAGACATTGTATTATATAATTTAAGTTTAAAAGAATGATATAAAAGTAAATATGTATATAACAATTTAAATTTGTTCAAGGTCTGGAAAGTCACGTATAAATTTTACTCGCTCATCTTCGGTCTTTCTCATCATAATTAATCCATTTTTAGTCCAGAGGCATTTAAAATGTTTGGCCTTCATCAGTTGTATTGCTTCAAAAAATTCTCCTAGCCGTCTCCATTCATTGATGATGGTTTAAAATTTGATGCTAAATTCATTGTTGACATCTGTTTTTTGTTTATTTGTGATTTTTGTTTCATAATTTCTACTTTCGTATCATCACTGATGAAATTTACAATTATAGCTGGATAATGAGGTTTATTATTTTTGGTAAGGTTTTGTTGTTTCAAACGGTAGCAATTTTTTATTTCTTTTTTATCCAACTCAATATTGAGTATTTTACTGCTAACATGAATTACAGTATCGGTAGTTATTTCGATATCGATTTGAGGAATACCAGAAGTTTTCCTTTTTGAGTTTATCATTGGTGGTTATTAATATCTATCCATTTTTGCAGCTAGGATATTGTGATTCGATTCTATAGCAGCGAGTTTCGTACTAACTTCAATCAACTGTGCAGATAATGAATCCATAGTGGCCGGTTTGAAAGTTGCATTGGAAGTTGCAGTTGTTGGATTTCTTGGTTTATTGTACGTACTTCGTACCACTTACAATTTTGCACATCCAACATGAACTAATCCGTGACATTTTGTGCACTCAACTTCTTTTTATCATTATTACGGTCAACACGACCTTTACAGTCGTTTATTTTTATAGACGTTATAATATATAGTCGAATGTGAAAGTTCTAATAAAATTTTGTTTTATGCAATTACTCCTTCTACTCCTTCTACAGAGAGAAATAAATATTCACGCCCGATTGCCAACTGCAAGCACAATCAGCTGGGTTGTGACATCTCTTGAGACTTGTTACTTTGTGACTTGTGATACTGTTTCCAATGATTTAAATGTAAGTTTGAACTGTAAAGCTTAAAGATGAAAATGTGTTAAAAACATTACAAAGTAAATAACAGAAGCCTATCTAGTTGCAGTAATATAATTAAATAACATATCGTAATTAGGCAATTATTAATTTTAATTTTTTATCTTTTCCTTTTTATATGAATTTAATACTTGGTGTACAACATAATGCCGTTGATGCTCCATATCGATTATTTTTATATTAGTGTACTAGAACATATATTAGAGTACAGAAGACCCGCAAACTTCGTACCACCTACAATTTATTTAATAACATTTAATCACCGGTTGTCAATCCTAATCGACATTCTAACTCCAATCCATTGAGATCAATAATAGTGGCTGTATAGGCGAGTCTGAAGGTATCATTGGGATCCGTGGTTTTGTTAATTATGAAGTTTTTCGTAATTTCCGTTTTACATTGGAAATTAATTGGAATTTGATTTTTGATTGGCATTCGTTTTTTATACAAAGTTCAACGGGTTTTCGTATTTGTTGTAAATTTGGAGGAAACATTGTTTATGAGTTTATGGAATTTCTTTAATGAAGATTCGATTGTGGTCGAATTCGTCGAATTTTAAGACTCACGTAGTGTATTTATTCCATTTAACAAAAACTTATTGTTTATGCACTATTAGGCTTCTTTATTTGTTTTTCAAATTAATAACAAGAACTTTGATTAAAAAATCAAAAATTTAAAAAATACGCATTTCTAGAAAATCGAATTTGAATTTTTTATCATTATTTTTCTAAAAGAAAGTGTTCAAGGTTATATGATGTGAATTATTATTTTGATTAGCTCTGTTCAATACCTACATTTTGAGCTCTATAACATTAAAATCAGTTCAGTAGTTTTGGCTGTAGAGCCATTTCAATACACAAGTATCGAGCAATTTCTTGATTTGTCATCACCCTGTATCTTAAGACAGGGTAAAACAAAAAAAAAATTAAACGTAGAAAAATTTTGATGTCAATGAATTCCAATACCTAAATATACAAAATTAAAACCTCATTTCCAAAATTGCATGTTTTTTGCTGATTTCACGTGTTTTTCACCACATGTATTTTTGATCTCTGTTTAGATATGTATTACAAAACTAACACGAAACATCAATACGTTGTCGGAAAATTATAACAGATCATAAATTAACATAATTTAGTGATTGTATAATCAGCAAACTACTCAAAAACCCTTCCATTTAGCGTTTCGAGAAAATATTTCAAAATCACGAATTCATATTTCTTTCAAAATTAAAATAAAATCAAAAATTGAAACTTTTTTTCAAAATTCTAAAAATATTCCAAAAATTATTACAAAATCAAAGAATAAACTTTTTTCAAAAATTCTGAAAATATTGCAAAAATTATTACAAAATCAAAAATACAAACTTTTTTCAAAATTCCAAAACTATTTCAAAAACTGTAACAAATTCAAAAATGTACATGTCCAATTTAATTACATAAAAACAGCTGAATTTTTTTTCACAAAAAATTGGCTAAAAAATAAATGAAATCATTTTTTGACACACTTAACATTATTTTTTTGACAAACTTATAATGGCATAATTCTCTATAATAATAATAAAATTTCATGTCATACAAATAATTAATTTTATTTTTTTTACAAAAATTGGGTAAAAAAATAAATAAAAATCTTTTTTTTTGACACACTTAACATTATTTTTTTGACAAACTTATAATGCAATAATCTAGATTTTGGTCTCACATACAAATCCCGACCATCAAGATTTATCCAAATTCAATGTTCTTACTCATAATCACTTAAAATGAAAGTTTTTTAAGCCAAAAATATGCAAATTTCCTTGTTTTGACACACTTGAAGATTTTTTTGACACACAGTTATCGAACACATCGTCCTTTCGGATCGGTAAACCTATTTTTAGAAAAAAAAATTTTCAAATCCATCCTGCGGTTTTTTGCCTTTTTAGAATCAGTAGGTCCTAAAGCGTCGAGAAATGCCAAAAAAGTCGGGGTAAGAATTTCACTTTTAGCTCATGAATGTAATACTTAGGTCTTTCAGACCGAAGTAATTACAACAATAAGATAAATTTTATTACTGTCAACAGAAAAAAATCGAAAATTTATTCATGAAAAAAACTACATTTGGTTTTCAAAAAAAAGGAATCAATTGACTAATAAGAAAAAGTTTAAACAAATTAAACTGACAAAAGATATTAAATTGAGGAATAGTTTTACAACAAATACAATTAACACTTTGAGTGGGCCTGGTTAATTTACCAATAAAAATAACCGCGTTAGTCGTTACACATCTTGAAAGGTTTTTTACAGTTTCCGATGTAGATACTGCAGTTTTAAAAATTTTTCAAAGTCAGAATTAAGTTCAGGAGATTGGATATTGAATTTTCAGACTGAAGCTCGACCTTTCCATTTTTCTTAAAAATCATTTCATTTAAAGAAATGTCTTGGAACTGATGCTCAAAGTTTTGTTGTTTGTTGTCCGTAAAAAGGCATTTTTATCTTCTTCCACTGAGGTGGTGTGAACTTGACTGTGAATAATCAGGGAAGGTATATTATGAGGTGCACCTTTTTTTTGGAAATATATAGTGCTTGTGTCTTTTCTGAATCAAGAATTAATTTAAATTCCGCACTAACATAGTATTTTTTGAGCTGATTAATTGTGTTCTGTTCGATATTGTTTTATCAAGTGAGTTTCCTGAAGTGAATATGATTGTATAATGTTTTTGTTGGTTTTTTTAACTCCGGCAAAGTGTTTTGCATCTAATAGGAAGTTTATTGATTTTATATAGTTTCATGATTCTACCTGCAGTTGTAACATTTGAATTTGTTTAAGAAGCAGTGGGGGAGAAGGAAGAGTCATATAATATCCCAAACATTTGACCATCTTCTACACTGCACTGTGTGGATTGGTTGGTTAGTATTTCTGATGTTATTTTGTTTGGCTAGCTTAAATTTTTTACCAATTATATTTTTTCGATATGTATTGCTACTACCGCGGCGATAGATAGCTTGAGATAATTTCTTTTTACCAAGTTTAAATCTTGGAATAATTTAAAACGTTACAAATTAATTACTGGGCAGAAGTCGATGAGAACAACAACAACACACCCACCATATGTGTGTGACACATATTGTTGTGCTATGATGCAAAACCATGCAAGATTTGGACCATTGCAGGGGCCCTCGGTTGGCAGAAACGCCAACCGAAAGGAGCCATGTCCTCCATTTATGCCCAATTTAATTTAGTAAATTATAATTAATTGAAAAAAAATTAAAATTAAATAAAGTCAAAAATTAAAAAAAAAACAGTTTCCAAACCAAATTTTATGTTAACGTGTACAACGTGACTGCATACACATTAAATAACAAGAATTTTTTTTATTAAAAATTAAAATCAAAATAAAATAACTGAATTTTTGGGAAATGATTATGAACATATGATTATGATTTTTTACGTTTAATTAAATTATGATCTAGATGAATTGAATAAGTATGAGTTTGTAGGTGTTGGTTTTATATTCATTAAATTTTGTTTCATAATTAAGATTACCAGGATGTATAAATAATGCGATAACGTACGTTTCACAATCTTTTTCAAGCACGCTGTTCGAATGTATTGGCTATTGAATATATTGGTGCTCCTTGAGATTTTGTTTTCGTTCCTCATTTTTAACTTATTGTATTAATAAAATAAGGTATTTATTTGGTTTTGGCTAGGTAGCTTTTGAATAAATTAATTGGAGTCGGAAAAACAAACACACTTTCACCTTTACTTCCGTTTGCAAAATTAACTTCTAAGATGTAAAAAAAAACAAATAAACAAATAAAAAACTTTAATCTGGGTATTCAACACTGAGTGATGGTTTCAGCTACTACATCCTCTCCTTCGAAAAATGAGTGTACCTGAAATCTGGAGATTTTGTGATGTTTCTAAGATGTTTGTTTTTCATTTACAGATTCCACAAATCAAGGATCCCATCATAATTCAACTTCAACAGCCTATTTCTAATAGAATCAAATATGAATGAGATAACACATATATTGTATTTCAAAAAATTTTTTCTTAAAATACTTGTTCACATATCGTTAGCTGTAATATTAGTAAACGGTAAGTGAAACATCAAGTTTTATTTTTATTGGTTAAATTATTGCCGTTTTTTTTAATTTCCTAGGTTATGGACAAGATGTTGAAGTAGAACCCGAATTTTTAGCACCATTAGACAATTTAACCGTAACACAGGGACGTGATGTATCATTTACATGCGTTGTTAATAATTTAGGAGTCTTTCGAGTAAGTAAAATAAATTTTGCTTTAAAATAATCGTTCCATCTACTTAAATGATCCAAGTTGTTAGTATTATTATTAACCATAACCATAAAATAAGAAGGTGAATAATTTCGTTCTAGGAATTATAAAAAAGACATAAAAAGTAACAAGATCATCCTTTATTAGTATGACTATTATGCTAACGATTAATAATCATGTCACATGAATTTTTATTTGTTTACTTTAGTTTTTTTTTGCTGTCGGCTTAACACCAACCATCGTCACTAAAATAGACAAAACAAAAACAATCTTAAGCAACAAAATAAACAAAGAAGGAAAATATTCTTTTTTTTTATTTTGAAACGTTTTCCGACATGGAAACATTGTTTGGAAATGAAAAAAAAAAAAGAAATCAAAAGTAGCTCTGCGACAATGAATTACAACAACACTAATTCTTGAAAGGAATAAGGAAAATTCATTTTCTTCTTTTTTTGGTTTGTTGACTTTATTGTGTCTGATTTTCTTTTTTGTGTACTCAAGTTATTTATTTTTTTTTTTTGCTTATCTTTGCTATGGTGTTGATATTGGTGATGAAAATGTTTTCCAAGTAATAAAAGCTAATTTGTGTTTGAACGAAAAAAATGACACTTGAAAATGGAAAAGAAAAGCAACTTTTTTTTTGATGATATTTTTTTATGTTTATTATCTTGATATAGATAAAATTTGAGATAAAAAAAAAATAGAAATGGATAAGAAAATGGGTAAAAAGTTTTATCGTCGAAAGTGTGACATTGAATTATTATTTTGATTTGGATTAATTTGGGTTGAATGCAGGATTAAATGTTCAATTATTCGTATTTCTTTCTTTTTATGTTGGGTTTGTGATATAAAGTAAGACGGATGATTTTAATTTTAAAATGCATACATTTTCATTGATAATTAATTTATGATGTGCAGCGAATTAAACTCTAAAACCTAATTAGTTTAATGAAGTCAAGGTTAATATTGTCAGGGCGGTTGAAGAGGCTAAGTTACAATGAGTTATATATAAACAATATATTTTATTTCTGTTAGGTTGGTATAATTCTTTCTAAATTAGCAATAAGCTAACAAAAAATACTCAAAAGAATATTACAAAAAATTAGAATATCTGTAACGTTTAGCAGTGCAACCTAGACCACTAGATAGGGGTAAAGATTGCACTAGCCAACGCTAAAGAATTGTCCACCAAGCTGTGGATCCAGAAACCACTCTCGACTCAGTCGATAATTGTCGTGGGTTTTATCCGGTAACCAGGAACTCCTAGTAATGAGCGGTTCATAGGGATAACGGAACACAAAAAAAAACTGAAACTGCCATCCCTACATACCTTTTACATCCGTCAGACCATGCTTTCCCTTCAACCTACACGAATTCTAGTCCAGATATTTAAATAAAGGTTCAAGGCGACCGGTTTAACAGGAAACATCCTTGAAAACCCTTTACCAGTTAGATCATCTTTATAGTTAAAACATATCAAACAAGATAAAATAAAAGTAACTGGCATTTTAAACAACATCACAAACCAAGCAAACAGTAAAGATGGACTTACCTAACCTTATTCCAGGAGACGTCCAGCATCCAACCACCAAATGTCACGATATTCTCCAACTTATAATTTCCCATTAACAAAAACAAACAGATCGTTTACCTTGGTTTTCGCTATTCAATTTTATTTTATGCAATTTTCACAACAAATAATTTTTTTTTTGTTTAAAAACGATATATTCACCAACAATCAACTGACTTTAATTAACAACAACAACAACAAAAAATAACCACGAAATAAAGACAAAAAAACAAAATACCCGAAATTAAATTTAATTGCGGTAGTAAAAATAAAATGCTACGACCAATTGGCACGACCATCTTGGTCGACAATTAGAATCCGAGTCCCGACCAAAACTTTTCTAACTCAAGTCAACACCTCGGTGCTATCCGAGCTCTGGTCAAAATGCTCTTAGTTGACAAAAGCAATAATAACGAGAGAAAAAAAAATTAATTCCAGAATCTAATCAAGATCAATATTATTCGCCGATCAATATTACTATCCCATTCCTCGTCTCTTTCGTATACCAATTTGGAAAGTAAGGGAACCAAAGTACGATTGTACCTTTTCACTTGTCCATTGGAGTTAGGTGAAGCCGTCGCTATCAGTACATGTTTTATTTCCGAAAGGTTCATAAACTTTGCAAAGTCTTTTGACATAAATGCAGCCCCTCTGTCCGATATTATCCGCTTTGGAATGCTGTAGTTATTGAAATAATTTTGCAGGTGTTCGATCATTTCCTTGGTATTAGTTGTTTTTGTTGGATATAACTTTATATATTTAGTAAATCGGGTCGATCCAGAATGAAAATAATTACATCAAAATCCTTTTGAGAAATTTTGAGAACAGAATAAACATTTTCTGTTGACACCAAAATAATTTTTCAACTATTTTGACAGTCTCAGTGTTAGTCAAAAGGGAAAAATATCACCATTTTGATTTAAAATATCATACAAAATATTAAATAAATATAATATCTCAAAATAGATGTTTATTTTCATTCTGGATCGATGCGAATGAATCTACTACTGGAAATATATACAGGTTTTTCTTCTTCGTAACTTGAAGAGGTCCTGAATAATTGACATTTGTGGCACCTAGGTCTGGACCTAGGTCAGGACCTAGGTATTAAAAGGTACTTATGTGTTGTTGTGACACATATCATAAACAAACCCTATTACACAACACTTTTTATTTGAAAAAAAATATACTTATCCAAATTTTCCTTCTATTCCTTCCGCCGAACTAACATGCACGCCTCGTTCGAATAATAGTACATAAATCTCTTTATATATGAACCATCCTATTGTTGTTCATCCCACTTCTGATCTAAAAGATCTTTAAATATTATTTTTATTAACATTCATATATTTTATAAACACTTAAGTTTTATATAATAAAATCTCTCAATCTTTTGTTTTAAATGTCTCTGTCTGTGTCAGTTGGTATTGCACCGTCTCGCAGTGGTTAAAACTAATTTGGATACACCTAGTTATTACGAGCAAAATACAGCTTTAGCGCTCTTTTGTAGGTTGGACTATTTATTTAGGTCCTGTTGCGCTACATCTAAAACATATCTCCGTTCGATCTACTTTACTTTTTCAATTCCTTGTTACATCAAAAACAGCTTGTTGGAGTCTTCACGCGTCGTCACCTCAACTATTTCTGCATGCTCTTTAAACCTTTGTTTGTGTTCGCCTTTTTAAGTTCAAGAAGCAGCTCTCCGTTAGCTGTCTTCCTAATCATAGTGACCATCCCCAAGCTCTTAGTTATAAAACATTCTATTTTTTCCAGTTTCATAATTAATTCGATTCGAAAATTACTCAAAGAAGAGAAGATTCATTTTTTGGAGCAATCAAAACAAATCTGAAAATTCTAATATTGCAGTTTTGACCGCAGTGAAAAGTATTTTTCATAAGACATTCTCAAAAAATTTACTATTTTCTTTAAAATAAAATAATCAAAAATGAATATGTTATATACACCTAAAAAATATGTCTTATTCTCCGAAATAGTTTATTTCACATGCGAAAAATTTTATTGCACCCGAAAAACTAAATGTTACACATAGAAATGTTTATAAAAAAATTATACAATTTTCAATAATTGATAATTCAAGACCCCCGCACTATAAAATTTTCATATTCATAATGTAATTTTTTTTGCTTATTATATCAACCCATAACGACTTACTTAATATGCTCATAACCCATATATCATATCAATCACAGAACAAAAACAAAAAAAAAGTATTTTCAGAAATAAGCCCTAAAAGAAAATTCGGACAAAAATGATAGCTTTTCCATTATACTTATTATTTCCGTTATTATTTTAATAGATTACCAAAAATGCTATTAGATTTTATTTCATTTATTAACAAGAAATAAAGGAAAACAAAAGAAATGAAATCTTTTGTTTTATTTTTGTTATGTTGGTATTGACGGATTTTCTATTTCTCCGATTTTATTATTATTGAATGAGTGGAAAAATAAGGAAAATTTATTAGAAAATAATTTTTATTAATTGACTAAAATTATTATTAGACAGATGTGAATTACGTTTTATTAATAGAAAACAATAAGATTATTATAAATTGTTTTGTTGTTGTATTATAATATCGTTTAAGGATGGAATTGTTGAGATGTAGGATTATATGATAAGGGAGTGAGATGACGGGTGCAATGATGTAGCTAATTGAAAAACTTTTTAGAAAGAAATATGACGAAAATTAATTGGACTTGATTGTTTTGATTTTAATTTGTTTTTTTTTTTTTTTGAAGAAGTCAATTATGAAAGTGAATTAAAAAGGGGTTGTGTTAAATATAATATACTTAGAGAAATGGACAGCTTGTGTTGAGATATTTCCTTGTCAGTTGCATAGTGATATTAATATTTTTAAAGAACGATACCAAAAAGCTTATGAAAAACCAAAATTATATCCATTTAACCCACTTTTAGATGAAATATAACTATTTCAGAATTTTTTGGAATCCATAAATAACTTTAACTCTATTGTTTTATTCCACAATCCACAAAATATATTCACACCAAGAATAATAATTTTAATTGAAATTTTTGAGTAAATTAAAATGATAAAAAAAAAAATTAAAATGATAATTCAAATAAAATTAAATAATAAATGAAAATTAAATTAAATATTTTAATGAAATTATGAAAGTTGAATATGTATAAATGTATTTTGTGTGTTTTTTTCCGTGGTAATAAAAATTAAATTTATGATGCAGAGGAGATGGTTTTTTTTGGTTTTTAAAAGCTATCCTAGTCATTGTTGACTTATATGAGCTTTGGGTTTTATTACAATTGTAATTTTTTTGTTTAGTTTTATCTGTGTATAAATTGTTTTCGACATTGGAATAAAATTAAATGGAAGTAGAAATATTGTAGATATTTTTTTCGGTCATTCAATCATTCCTACAACAACCGAATGATAGATTTTGTTCTTTCAATGTGGTTGAAACGCAGTTAGGGAATAGTTTTGGTTCCTTAGTCTTGTTTTCAGACCGTAATTTAGTACGAATTGAGTACCAATATCAATATCCATTTTCAAAAAAAAATTCTGGAAATTACACTGTAAATAATAAAATAGATTTCTTTTATTTCTCATTATTGAATTATTCATATATTTATTATTTAATCTATTTTTAATTTTTATAGTTAATGATTTATAAATATTTTTTGTTTTTATATTTTTAATATGATTTGTGATGTAATTTATGTACTAACACGTAATAGGACTTTTGTCTGTATGTTAGTTATAGTCCCTGGGCCCAAGCCGATTTCATGTGATGATTACGAGCCCGGAAACTTTTGTTTCGTCTTTTAAAACGTTTTTGTCGTGTTTTAAAACAAGTTTCCAACCTCCACAGTTAAAAAAAAATGTGGTAGTAAATTTACAAGATCGCGGCCAATCGGCATTTTTCGGAGCTTGCCGAACGAAAAAGCGGTCGATTTGAGGAAAATGGCAAAACAAAATTTTACGGCTCGTTAATGGCGGTCACAGGCCGGGCGTCTCACGAAGTATAAAATATGTGGTAATCATTACATGAAATCGGCGTGGGCCCAGGGACTATTAATAGTGATTGAAATAAAATAAATAACCTTTAACCTTTTTATCAACTGTTCCATAAACGGCTGCATGTCACCAAATTTAATAACTGTTGTCTCTGTCCTTACTATTCAAATTCATCCAACTTAATGCGTACGTTACAGAGCTGCTAAAAAAATAACTTAAGTTTGTGAATCTTTGTATTAGGATTTTTGTTGAAATTATATTTTGTGTCTCGAAGTATGGACTGGTTGCCTCATATGCCAGGTGCACCGAAAAGAAAATGCTGCTCAACAGTATTCCGGAATCCTGAAATTCTATCATTTCAGTCCACTGAAATTTTCTGGTCCAAAAATCAGACCAACTTCGAATCTGAATTTAACAAGGATGAATTCTTTGTTAGAGTAGGCTTTTACTAGCATTTAAATAATAAAAACTATCAAGTATTCCATTCTCATAACAATTGTACAATCGATTAGTCGCAACTCGCATTATAATTTGGTTCTTTACTTAATAAATTCGTTTCATTCTATCCTGAATTCCATGTAAAAGCTGGACTCTCTAAGAGGTTATGGGCAATCACACATTCAGAGGATAGTAATTGGATTTGCAAAAATTTTTTAAAGAAAGAATTTCCGTTTCCGAGTTCAAGAATTTTTTTTTCCGAATTTTATTCAGATAGTCCCAGAATATGAGTAGCATTACGAAATACACAATCAAGAAATTGAATGGAGGAAACAATTTCAATTGGAGGTATAAGGTCCAAATGATGTTAATTGAAAAAGGTGTTTAGAGTGTCATAGATGATGATGTATCTAACCCAATAACAGTACATTCGTTAATATAAGCTAGCATGCATGGATGCATGGAAAACGTTGAAAGACATTCGTGAAAAGGACAGTGCAAACAACCGAGTTTATACTCTACGACAATTGATAACTCAACAGCTTGAAGAGGGTGGGGATGCAGAAGCTCACGTAAATAAAATGAATGAATTGTTCCAGAAAATGTTGGCACTATGTGATAATATTACAGAAGATTTAATATTTAGTGCTACTCTTCTTGGCTACTCTTCTACTCTTCCACCAGAAAGCTATGACAATTTAATAACGGCTCTAGAAGGTAGAGACGTAGAGTTAATATCAAGTTTC
This sequence comes from Diogma glabrata, assembly GCA_963693315.1. Lineage (NCBI taxonomy): Eukaryota > Metazoa > Arthropoda > Insecta > Diptera > Cylindrotomidae > Diogma > Diogma glabrata. The sequence continues at coordinate 2,802,567 of OY856186.1, read as the reverse complement.
GTTTGTTCAAAGATCATTGGAGAATGTAAACGTCGTTCGGAAAGGAATTCAGAGAGTACAGGAGAATTTTACGAGTATCTTCAACATTCAAGAAGGGCTCATTTTCTAAGTGATCAGTTTCATAGCTCATTTCTAAGTGATAACAGTTTGTTCATAGAGATCGATTTGAGTTACAGAGAAAGAGTAAAAGTCGCAAATGGTGAACTGGTTGATGCTTTGGGGATTGGAACTATCCGAATGAAATTTGTTGTTGTTGTTGTTTTTATACATAAAGTTGATGATATCATCGATTTTGTTTAAGAGACCGTTACAATTTAGCTGCATTATTTTCACATCACTTGGGGTTTCCGGATGTGTGCTCATTCGCATTGTGTTCTGTTGCGAGCTCGTATTTATATGTTGACTTGTTGCATAGCAACATGGCGCTATGTAGTTTTTGGTCCATTGCTTATGTGTTGCAAGGCCTGAGCAGTTCTTAAGATGACACCATTTTTTACAGCTATTACACTGGACGGATGTAGTGTTTGCCCTTAAAATGTTTTTGCATATTGCACAATGCCATATTTTAGTTGGTCCAGGATTTCTTTCAATACCGGCCATGACGAGGAGGATCTGAAGCAGTGAGGCCAGTGACAACTGCTTCTTTATCCAAAAAATGGAGCGTCGGAGTAACACTTTCGTCGAAATTTTTGTGATGGTCCTTGGTCGGAACTGGGTTCCGAGTACTTCTGAAATGAAATTTGTCAACAAATCTGGTGAAGTCACACGAGTGAAGATGGAGAGCGTGTTATACGTTCCAGAGTTGAAAGGAAATTTTATTTTTGTTGGCAAGCTAACAAAGAAAGGATTCACAGTTACATTTCAAAGTACCTATTTTGAAATTAAATATGGTGAAAAGAAAGTGGCATATGGTGAAAAATCTGGTGATTTGTACAAAATTAAAACTCCGAATCAAGTTTATGCATCAGAAGCGGCTGAACCGAATGATTCGGAATGTTGTGTACATGAATGGCATCGAGTACTTAGACACAGAGACATCAAGGTTGTGAAATCATTACCATCAAGTGAATTTGTCGATTGAGTAAAATTTAGAAAATGCAGTACTGAATGTTCTAATGTATTGAATTGTGAAATATACCTTCAAGGAAAAATGATCAGAATTAAGTTTCCTCAGAAGTCTGAAAATCGAGCAAAGGTATCGTACGTTCCGATTGTTGTACATTCCGATGTCTGTGGTGCTATGCAAACAGCTACTCCGTCTGGTAGACATCGAGGAGGAGAGTATATTGACAATGAGTTCGTAACATATTTGAAACAGGAGGGCATTCAATACAGCAGAAGAGCACCATTCACTCCACAACAAAATGGTGTTTGTGAGCGTAAAAATCGAACTCTAATTGAAATGGCACGTGTATGTTATTGGTAGCTGGTATGGTAAAAACATTTTAGGGCGAAGCAGTAATTATGGTGAATTACATACAAAACTGTTTACCAGCAAAGGACATTGAGAAAACACCGCACGAAATCTGGTTCGGTATTAAACCGAGTATCACACATTTTAAGCGTTTTGGATCAAAATGTTATGTATTTGTTCCTGATGAAAAACGAAAAAAGCTTGATACGAAAGAAATTCAAGCAACTATGGTTGGTTACTATTTATCATCGAAAGCTTATCGCTGTTATGTGCCATCAACTGGAAAAGTTATTATCAGTAGAAACGTTCAATTTGTAAATAAAGACAGCGATTGGAAAGACATTGAATCACAAACGGAAAACATTGTTATTACTAACAAAAGTATGGGTAATCAAAACGTTGTTCAAAGAAATGATGTGGAAGTAAATATGGAGTTGCGAAGATCAAATAGATCCAATAAAGGAATACCACCGACTCGTTTGATTCAAATAATGGGTGTGACAAATGAAGAAATTGAACCATCAAGTTACAACCAAGCGGTCACTTTTGATTTCAATGTATGAAAACGAGACTTGGGAATTGTTAGAACTACCGGAAGGACGAAAAGCAATCGGCAGCAAGTGGACATACAAAATCAAGAAGGATGCATGTAGTAAAATACAACGATACAAAGCAAGATTGGTGGGACAAGGATTTTCACAGAAGTTCGGAACTGATTATGATGAAGTGTTCGCGCCAGTTGCTAAACAAACAACGTTCAATATTTTACTAGCTATTGCTAGTGCTGAGAAGATGATGGTAAAGCATTTTGATGTTAAAACTGCATTTTTATATGGAGAGTTAGATGAGCCCATATACATGAAGCAACCGCAAGGTTTTGTTGTCGAAGGGAAAGAAAAACAAGTTTGTCTTTTGAGGAGGAGTATATATGGTTTAAAGCAAGCTGGAAGGATTTGGAACCAATTGATTCATCAAGTGTTGATAGATGCTGGATACACTCAAAGCAAGAACGATCTGTGTCTATATACATTTGTTGATGGTGATCATTTATGCTACACTTTAATCCATGTGGACGATCTAGTTGTTGCAAGGAAATTCGATAAGACATTGGTAGACTTTGAAAACATTTTAAATTCAAGATTAACAATCTTGGTGACATCCGAAGCTATCTTGGCATGGATATTCAAAGAAATGATAAGGGTTGTGGTTTAAATCTCAAAAAGTATACATTATGAAGACTGTCAATGATTATGGACTGGCCGATGCAAAACCATCAGATGTTCCAATGAATGTTTCATACCGACGAGGAAACAACACAGATGATATTTTGATCAATAACGAAAAATATCGGAAATTAATTGGAAGTTTGTTATATGTTTCAGTAAATACAAGACCAGATATGTATAGTAATTAGTATGGCAATTTTGGTTCAGAAAGTAGAAAAACCAACATAGGCAGATTGGGACGAGCTTAAACGTATCGTAAAGTATCTAAAAGGTACTGCAGATTTATCATTATTAATTGGCAATGGTGAAAGAGGTCTAATCGCGTACGCTGACGCAGACTGGGCAGAAGATACAAGCGATTGAAAGACAATTGGTGGATACGTTTTCATGTTCAATGGAAATACCATTTGTTGGAGTAGCAAGAAACAAACTTGTGTTGCGCTATCTTCAACAGAAGCTGAGTTTATTTCACTGTCCGAAACATGCAAAGAAACTCTTTGGATTCGACGTTTATTAAAAGATTTCAACCAACCTGTCAATGCAGTAACAAAAATTTATGAACACTAAAAATCGTAGCCGAATTAACAAAAAGACAATTATTTCAACCAAAAACATTTTAGGTAAGGTATGAGGTATAAGGTAAGGAACTTCCAACGACTAAAAAATATATATCTTGGTGGTATAGTGGTTTCTTAACCGGGCTGTGGATCAAAGTTCACGGGTTTCGATGCCACATAAATGAAACATTTTCTTGTATAAATGTCTACCTCAACAGAGCTTTCAATTAAATATTTTAGTTATTTATTTATAAAATCTTATTAACTTAACTCTATGTTTAATAATTAAATAATTTAATTTATTAAAAAAGTATAATTATTTCATTCATTGGTAAATTTATTACGAAACTATGTGCATGATGTTGAAATATTATTTTAAAATTTTAAAAAATCTTAGAGTACAACTTTTTAATATGGGTACTTAAATTGAACTCGTGCAGCAGTAGATGTGATGTTGGACTTTTACCTGAACGGCCGGGGTTCGAATACTCGTCAGATAAATTTTTTTTTTCAATTATTTGAGTAAGGTTTAATGAAATTTATTTCAATTATATGTCCCAAGTAAAATATAATATAAATATGACATTTAGGGGATATATTCAAATATTATTTCAACTTAAAAATATCTTTGGTAATGTTTGAGGAACATCCAACATTAATAAAATAAATAAATTGGTGGAGTAGTGGTGACGATGGTGGCGGGTTCGATCCCGGTCAACTCTAAAGTTTTTTCTTCAAAAATTTTCAAGTTTTTCAATTTATTTAGAAAACATAAGAAAATTGGAAATTAAATTGGAAAATTTGGAAAAAATTGAAGAAAATTAAAATAATAAACAGGTTCTATTTATTTCTTTAATTTTTCCGTACATTAGACCCCTAAATACATTTAGAAAACATAAGAAAATTGGAAATTAAATTGGAAAATTTGGAAAAAATTGAAAAAAATTAAAATAATAAACAGGTTCTATTTATTTCTTTAATTTTTCCGTACATTAGACCCCTAAATACGCTTCCTAAAAGTACTAAAAATTTTCATTTAATATACCCGGGACATAATTTGTAATTTATCCGGCGTCCCGGATTAATTTGTTTTATCCGGGGCACAATTTATTTGATCCGGGTTCAGAACCAATTTCCGATTTATAATACATCTTCTGGTTTTTGTTTGCCTGTCACACGAATTTTTTTTCCCCATTTTTTCTAAAATTTTTTCCGTACATTAGACCCCTAAATACATTTAGAAAACATAAGAAAATTGGAAATTAAATTGGAAAATTTGGAAAAAATTGAAGAAAATTAAAATAATAAACAGGTTCTATTTATTTCTTTAATTTTTCCGTACATTAGACCCCTAAATACGCTTCCTAAAAGTACTAAAAATTTTCATTTAATATACCCGGGACATAATTTGTAATTTATCCGGCGTCCCGGATTAATTTGTTTTATCCGGGGCACAATTTATTTGATCCGGGTTCAGAACCAATTTCCGATTTATAATACATCTTCTGGTTTTTGTTTGCCTGTCACACGAATTTTTTTTCCCCATTTTTTCTAAAATTTTGTTCGAAAATTTTCAAATGCGAATAAAACAAAAACTGTTTGAGCTATTCAACTCAAACTTGGTGTGTGTACTCCGGTTCATCAGAGCTATCATATTAATAAGTTTCAGTCCAATTGAATCAGCGGTTTAGAAGTTGTTTATAACTCCTAAACCGCTAATTCAATCGGACTGAAACTTACTAAAATGATAGCTCTGGTCGTTTGGAGTACACACAGCAAGTTTGAGTTGAATAGCTCGAACAGTTTTTGTTTTATTAGACGTTGTTTATAACTCCTAAACCGCTGATTCAATTGGACTGAAACTTACTAATATGATAGATCTGGTGGATTGGAGTACACACAGCAAGTTTGAGTTGAATAGCTCAAACAATTTTTGTTTTATTAGAAGTTGTTTATAACTCCTAAACCGCTGATTCAATTGGACTGAAACTTTAAAATATTTGAAGAAAAACCTTCTAACTTTGACCGGGATTGATCCCTGACCCACTTCTCCAAAGTCGGCATCATAACCACTACGCCACCAACTCATTTAATGCGATAAAGTTGGATGTTCCTCATACATTACCCAATATATTTTTAAGTTGAAATAATATTTGAATATATCCCCTAAATGTCACAAGTATATTATATTTTACTTGGGACATATAATTGAATTAAATTTCATTAAACCTTACTCAATTAATTAAAAAAAAAAGTTGTCGTCACGAGTATTCGAACCCCGGGACCATCAATTCCATAGACTCACATCACATCCACTTCTACACAACTTCTTTTGTTTAAAGATTAAAAAGTCATACTTAACTTAATTAAGATTTTTTAAATTAAAAAATAATATTTCAACGTCTCACAAAATTCAGATGTAAATTATTTTGTAACAAATTTACCACCATATAAATAAAACAATTATATTTTTTTTATAAATTAAAATATTTTATCATTAAATATAAAGTTTTCTAAATTTAAATAATATTATAAATAATAAGTTATTGTAGATGAGAATGATTGTAAGATGATGCACGCTGGTCTTGAGTTTCCATGATAGTTTTAATTCTTGTCTCGGTTCTGTAATACATAGAAAAAAAATAAATTAGTATGAAACAAATGTAAATAAATTAAATCTATTTAACGTGTTTATTATAATTAAATTTTGATTGGAAAAGATTATATTTTCTATAAAGTCGGGCATTCTGTTGTAATTTTCAGTTTGTATGAAATAGATTCCAGAGCCAAAAATCCAATAAAACTAATCACAATTGTCAGAATTTTAAACCACGGAAGCCTAAAAACGACATACAATAGGAACAGAAACAGAATTTCATACAAATTTGACAGCAAAGTTGTCTGACAGCAAAATGTGCAAGGGGTTAGTAGGCCATTTTTTTAATCGAGAAAAATAATCGAGGCAATGGGTTTAGGAATGACAGAAAATTTTCGTTTTGAATATAAAATTTTTTGATTTTTGATGTATGGCCAGTTTAGGGTAGCAAACGTAGTATTTTGATTAATTTCGATTAAATGAATATCTATAGCTTCCTGCCAGCAAATTTTTTCATTTTTTTTGGACAAACATTTTACAAAATATGCAAGTGGTAAGTATACCTGTGGCGATCACTGGTAGTTTAATTTTAACATTTTGTTTTGTGTTGGTAACACATTTTTCATTTTCATTTTTTCAAATAAAATCAAGAGTGCGTTGAAAAATTTATGTTTCAAAATTTTTCAAGTTTTTGTTTAGAGAAAAAATTTTATTTCAACGTTGTTCACGCGATATATTTTCTCCGGAAAATTTCTTTAAGTTTAAGTTGTGGTAATTCGCGAATTAGTTTAACAAATTTAGATAAATTAAAGTTTACTAAATGTGCTTATTATTAATGTCAATAACTGTTCAAACTATTTATCTGAACTATTAAAATGTTGGATTGTGTAAAGAAAAGTTTGTAAAAGAATTAAAATAGAACAATTCCAATTAATTATTTTATTAATCTTTGCTAAGACACTTTAAAAAAAGTTTAAAGAATCTATTATAATAATTAAAATTATGTAATTAAATAAATCTACTTGGTGTTAAAATTAAATGAACATCTATCTAAATTAACAATAATTTAATTTTCTTGAGAAAACGAATTCATTTGAACAAGAAGTTAATTTGAAGAACGAGAAAGACTTACTTATATAGGATTACATTTACTTGAATTTGGAGGCTAAAATAGTACAGCTATAAATTGGTGACCAACGACTCGAACACAGAGCTGAATATAATTGAAGAAAATCATACAAGATTAAGGTGAAAAACTTTAAAATTTTCTTGACGTCACTAAAATTTGGTAACTTGGCTTACAGGTATGTTCAAATTCAAATGTTTAAAAGAAAAACGGTGAAGACATTTTAAAGATATCAAGATTCAATACAAGAAATATAAAAAACTTTCAACAAATTATCAATTTAATAAAATTTTTTTTAAATTGAAATCGTAATGTAAATTAACAAAAAATATTAATTTCCATAAATTAGATATTGTCATACATAATCCAACATTTTAGGTAATTTAATTTTATAAAATTTTTAGAGACCAATAGAGCCAATAGAGAAACAGTATTTAAAAAACTTGTTGATATATTTTATGATTATTTAAACTAAAAACTATAAATAATAGTTCAATTTCTGGGAACATATTTAAAAAAATTTCAATTGATTTATAAAAACTTAAATAATTAAGAACAGCGAAATATTTACTTTAATAGTAATATTATATAAACAAAATTATTTGTTAGAAATTTTCTCTAAAATTTATTTTTTTTCTCTTACCACAACATTCTTCCTCGTAACGGCCATCACTTTTAGAAATTTGAGACATTGTTGCAGGTTCCTTTAACTTCGGCCATGGATCCTTTTGACGACGCTGATGCTCCTCAAAAATATTCCTTTACGGAAGAAGAGAACCTAACTCTAGTTAATGAACGTACTAGAGCCTTTATGGCCGAAGTTAATGAAGCTCAAGGAACATCTGCAACCTATGTTCAAAGTCCTCAAAATATTCTCCCGTCTTGTTCTTCGGAACCCAAATTTCAAGAGGCAATACAAATTAGCCCTATTTCAATTAAAGTTCCTCCTTTCTGGAAAGACCAACCAGACACCTGGTTTACAATTCTGCGAACGGTCTAAAGAATGGTGAAAGTCGTGCTACTGGCAATACCCCTTCTTCTTCTACAGTTGGTGTTTTATCATCCTAAATTTTTCCAGGCCATTCTGATGCATCTGTTGTCAAAAAAGTTGGACCAAGAAACCATGTTTTCAGCTGAAAGAATCCATCTCCATTCTCTTACAGTTGTTTGACTTAATATCATAACAATACGAAATGTTACAAATTGACGATAATTACGTGGAACACCGTGTAACCATTTTAACACTGTAGTTGAATCAGTCCAAAATATTCTATTATGAAACTGTAGCAGATGTGCTTCAATAATACTAGAAGCACAACGAACCCCTACCTCCGCTGACAATAATTCTAGCCGAGGAATACTATTTGGATTCATTGGAGCGGTATAACTCTTGCTATGTTGATGTTGTGGACAAAACCAATCAATATTTTTGACCATATCCTCAGTAACATTATTATTACAAACCAACCATCTTTCACAGTCTTTACATTGAACAACTGGCATATCTGTATCCTTACCCCATCCTTCTCAATCATCAATAACTTTACCTTTTATTCAGCTTGAGGCATACATAAATCACTCTATCGGATGTACTTTGAATGTTGTTTGTGCAATTCGACTATCGGTTGTCAATAAGATGTCCAGACATTCTTCTCTAGGTGGCCTAACTTCGCTTACTCCATTTTGAACAACTTTTCGTTCGATATATGTAGCCTTTCGTTGAAACACCATACTTCTAAAGCATTTGATCGAATCTTTTATGCAGGACAGCACATCACTGCTCCGTTCCTTTTCTCTTTGTCTATAAACTAAATTGGAACTATTGAATAGGCAATTTTTAGGAAAAGAGATAAGCTGATAAGAAAGGAAGAAGTGATGCGTACACTGCATTAATTGAATCATCTGATCATTTTTGGCCGAATGTGGCGTTTGAAAATCGAGGCGCCGGCCGAAATTCGCACCCATTAGTAGTAGTTTTTATGAAAAATGAGTAAAATAAAAAAAATCAATTATTTTGGTGAGAAATAAAGGTCGAAACATTAGTTTTCTTCCGACTGATCAACAATTTTCTTTTCAACTTATCTCTTACTACAAATTTTAAAATTAATTTTTGTCATCTTTCAGGTCGCATGGATAAAATCCGATTCAAAAGCAATTTTAGCTATTCACACACAAATGGTAGCAATAAATCCAAGACTTTCAGTAACACACAATGGTCACAATACATGGAAACTACACATATCTCATGTACAACTAAATGATTCAGGAAGTTATATGTGTCAAGTAAACACAGATCCAATGAGAAGTCAGGTAAGACAATTTTCAAGTTTACTCACTTACCTCTTACAATAATAACGATCATCTAATCGCACGATTAAGATTTTATCATAAATAAATTATAAATTCACTAAACAAGAAAAAAAAAACGAAAGTAATTAATTTATTTTTTTTTAAATTTCCATTTCAAAAGAAAATTTAATTCTAAATTTCTAACTAATTTCTTCGTTAAAAATAAAATCTGAATTTCATTTACTGAAAAAAAAATTTATAGAATATAATCTTATCATTAACATACACTCCTTGAAAATATAATAATAATTATAATAAAGAAAAAAAAATTCTATATTTAAAACTAAGTCACTTTTTATCTGAAAAAATAATTATTTCTTCTTCGTCTAGTAAGACTCTTCAACAACAGAAACATAAAAAAAAAACGAATAAAATGAAGTCAAAAGATTAAGATTTTCTTTTCTAGCAACAAAAATTTTAAAATGATTTAATTAATTTTTTCGTTTTTATGCTTAAGCATTATTACATGAAAAAGAAAATTTGCTTTTCCCTTTTTTCTGTTTGTGTTTTCTTTAAATAAATAATCAAGGATGAAGAAAATAAAAGAAAAGAGGAAAATTAGTAGAACTGTCCCGATTTAATGTTTTGTTTATTTTTTAATTTGAACACATTTGGGGTTAAGATTTCAGTAAATTTTTTTTTTTTATTTCTTTTAAAGAAGTTGTGTGATGTAAGATTTTGGTTTGAACATTGAAGGATACATATTTATTTGGTTATTATTACGTATAAGAGGTTTTTGGATAAGGAGATTATTAGGATCTTATGTGATGAAGATTTGTTTTTGTGAAAAGAAGAGATTAAAAATTTGATGGATGTGATGAGAAATAAAAATGAAAGGAATAACAAAAATTATGAAGTGTGTGAGACGAGGGTGATGTTTGACGTTCCAAATTTGTTTATATTAAACAAACTAAGATTTTTAGGTTCGTGGGTAGATTTTTTGGTCTTGAGCCATTTGTCAGTCAGTTATACTAGATTTATGATTAAAACACTTTAACGGAGTTAAAAAACTTGTTGTATTCTGGAGTACAACTCAACGTGTGAGGTTATCGTTTGAGGTTATCGCAGATTGTAATAAGCCCAACTTTCACTCCTCGTAATGGCGGTGATTTAAGCTTCCTCCTAGACATCTATCTCACATCTATGCCCAGGGTTACCAACTCGTACGGTCGTATTCCGGTCAAGTGGTAAAAATAAATTATAAGTAATTAGTAAACATTTAATATCATGGTGCAATCGAAACATAAAATTTACGTAGCAGAGAAAACATTTTTTGATAATCGATTCCACCAGTATACGAAATGTGAAAATGGAGTTGTTATAAATAAATAATTTCACATATGAGATCTCTTAAGGTATGTGTATAAGAATGCGAAGATTGTCTTATGGCTCGTGAAGATCTACGTAATGGAGGTATTAAGTGATTAATTTCTTTAGAGCTTACCGTAGTATAGTGTAAAAGCTCTAACAATTCTTGTATGATGCAGTGAATCCATACCTAATGTTATCATTGGATCATCAATCCGCTTAGATACACGCCTATGAACTCTAGCGATAAAATTTAGAGGTTTCTGGTACTGCAACCCATACATGAGAGTTGAATTCGTTAGAGTTAAGCCAAACAGGGGCACAATTCTTTATGAGCTTCTTTGTTGTTCCAATGAAAGGCATATGGCGATAAATACAATATGGCGATTCAAAATAAAAAATAACTCTTCTTTTCACTAGATCAAATAAGCATAATATATTTAATAAATTTTTACAAAAGACTACCAAAAAATATTATTCGATATCTTATATATATAATATTATAATATTCTAGCATATGTTGCTTTCTTCGTGGTATACTGAGATTCAATTTATCCTGCAATGCAATTTCGTTGGATTCGCTATGGAAGTTAATTATTTCTCCTTCTCTAACTGCTCTCGTTCTTTTTGAGTTCTCGAACGATGTCATCTGTAAATAAAAATAAAATACGTTAATACAAATTCCCACCAAGCATTGAATTGAATTGGAATAAATAAAACAAAAAGAAAGTTTAATTTCAATCCTACACAATCATATATTGCGGTTTCAAAAAAAATATTTTTAAATTTCATACTTTTTGTGTGTCACCATACCAAAACTTTAAACATAAACCATAATTGTGAGGAATTCTTAATTAAACACTTCAAAATAATTTTGCTTTACCAAATACATCTCAAAGAAAGTAATTTTCATAACAACTACTTCAACACCAGTAATACATTTTACGTTTCTTAGATAGAAATTACTCAACTCCAACAAAAATTCAAATTAATAAAAATAAAAACCAAATACGTGACAGAATTTAAATATAAAATTTACAAATAAAACAAAAAAGAATGAAAGCACAAACTTAAAAGCTTTTACTTCGTTTAATGAACTTTTATATTTGTGGTTACACTTATAATCATGATAATACAAATAAAATTCAAAATATTTCGGAAAAAGGAAGACAAATAAAAAACAAACGATAGAAACTGTAATCAAAAAAATTATGTTTTTGTATTTTTACAAAACCGACAGTATGGCTCATATATACAAACTTTGTATTATTTTTATGTAAAGCTCTAAACTGTGAAAAATGTATGAACCATGTTGTGTTTTGTTTGTCTCCTCTCGACTACAATTTATTTTGTTTTTTTACTTTTTTTCAGTCCGGATATTTAGATGTTGTAGTATCACCGGATATTTTAAATCATCCTGATTCAAATACAGCATCACTAGAGGAAGGTATAACAAACGAAGGTGGAATGATACAATTAGTATGTATTGCAACCGGTGTACCAGATCCAAATGTTTTATGGAAACGTGAAGGTGGAAAGGATATTATATTAAGGAATGAAGGAAGGGATAAACAAGGTTTGATTTTACAAGTATTAGTAGTGATTATTTTTGTGTTAATTTACTTTGATTATTTTTTATAGTTGTCAAACATGTGGACGGTGAAAGATTAATCTTACATCAAGTTTTAAGATTGGATATGGGCGGCTACTATTGTATTGCTTCAAACGGTGTACCACCTTCAGTTAGTAAACGATTTGATGTTCAAGTTAATTGTAAGTTTTAGAACGATACAGTTATTTTGTGAAATCATATTTTTGTTTTTCAATTTCAGTTTCACCGTCTGTAAGAGTTGTCAATCAATTGGTTGGAGCACCAATTGATAGTACTGTATTACTACAATGTATAGTAGAGGCATATCCTAAACCGTTAAATGGATGGTATAAAAATGAAGGTAAGATTATCGTTTCTAATAGATTTTCTTTGACGAACAAGTGGCTTTATTTAAACCTTTTTGGACACTGTTCGTACAAATAAACCCCTCAAGTTTCGGAAAAATAAAAAAAAATAAAAAAGAAGCGAAGAAAAAGAACGAATCCACGCCGTGCTACCTGGGTAACGCTAACAGAATTAGGTTGGTGTAGTTGAGAGGGGGCAGAGTAAATACTGCTTATACTCAATGATTCTGCACCATGGCGAGTCATTGGCGCCATAAAACGTCTGTTCTCCATGTTAGGGGCGGCTTGGAGCGGGCGTCTGTCTTGGATCAAGCGGCTCGATCCTTATAATAATAAACAGCATCGGTTGCATTCAAAACTGTCATTTTGAAACATTTCATCTAACAAACTAGAGTTGTCTAGTCACATATCAGTAGCAAGTAGCTGTGCAGTAATTATAAGTAGTAAGAACAATGTTACTTCCTCCACAGTTTGCGTGATACTTGTTATTAAATGAAATCGTTTTGAAATCACCTAATTGGTTTGGTAGACTAAGAAAAGTTACTTTACTTCAAAAATATAAAATTGTTTGAAAAAGAATTAATACGACAGTATACCTTCCACAGTATACCTTACATTTTAAGAGTAGCAAACTCACTTTTTTTCAAAAAGTATTTCTAGTTCTATTTGATTTTGGATATGCATTATGGTTGCATAAGGTGTTACTTCATTCTTGGATGGATTGGATGATGGATTGGATGGATTGGATGGATTGGATGAATTGGATGGATTGGATGAATTGGATGGATTGGATGGATTGGATGGATTGGATGGATTGGATGGATTGGATGGATGGGATGAATTGGATGGATTGGATGGATTGGATGGATTGGGTGGATTGAATGGATTGAATGGATTGAATGGATTGGATGGATTGAATGGATTGGATGGATTGAATGGATTGGATGGATTGGATGGATTGGATGGATTGAATGGATTGGATGGATTGGATGGATTGGATGGATTGGATGGATTGGATGGATTGGATGGATTGGATGGATTGGATGGATTGGATGGATGGGATGGATTGGATGGATTGGATGGATTGGATGGATTGGATGGATTGGATGGATTGGGTGGATTGAATGGATTGGATGGATGGATGACAGACAGACAGAATGGATTGGATGGATTGAATGGATTGGATGGATTGGATGGATTCAATCCACCCAATCCATCCAATCCATCCAATCCATCCAATCCATCCAATCCATCCAATCCATCCAATCCATCCAATCCATCCAATCCATCCAATCCATCCAATCCATTCAATCCATCCAATCCATTCAATCCATCCAATCCATTCAATCCATTCAATCCATTCAATCCACCCAATCCATCCAATCCATCCAATCCATCCAATCCATTCTGTCTGTCTGTCATCCATCCATCCATCCAATCCATCCAATCCATCCAATCCATCCAATCCATCCAATTCATCCAATTCATCCAATCCATCCAATCCATTCAATCCATCCAATCCATCCAATCCATCCCATCCATCCCATCCATCCCATCCATCCATCCCATCCATCCATCCCATTAATCCCATCCATCCAATCCATCCAATCCATCCAATCCATTTCTGTCTGTCTGTCTGTCTGTCTGTCATCCATCCCATCCATCCAATCCATCCAATCCATTCAATCCATTCAATCCATTCAATCCATTCAATCCATTCAATCCATTCAATCCATCCATCCAATCCATCCAATCCATCCAATCCATCCAATTCATCCAATTCATCCAATCCATCCAATCCATTCAATCCATCCAATCCATCCAATCCATCCAATCCATTCTGTCTGTCTGTCATCCATCCATCCATCCAATCCATCCAATCCATCCAATCCATCCAATCCATCCAATTCATCCAATTCATCCAATCCATCCAATCCATTCAATCCATCCAATCCATCCAATCCATCCAATCCATCCACTCCATCCAATCCATCCAATCCATCCAATCCATCCAATTCATCCAATTCATCCAATCCATCCAATCCATTCAATCCATCCAATCCATCCAATCCATCCAATCCATTCAATCCATTCAATCCACCCAATCCATTCAATCCACCCAATCCATCCAATCCATCCAATCCATCCAATCCATCCAATCCATTCTGTCTGTCTGTCATCCATCCATCCATCCAATCCATCCAATCCATCCAATCCATCCAATTCATCCAATTCATCCAATCCATCCAATCCATTCAATCCATCCAATCCATCCAATCCATTCAATCCATCCAATCCATCCACTCCATCCAATCCATTCAATCCATCCAATCCATTCAATCCATTCAATCCAATCCATCCAATCCATCCAATCCATTCAATCCACCCAATCCATCCAATCCATCCCATCCATTCAATCCATTCAATCCATTCAATCCATTCAATCCACCCAATCCATCCAATCCATCCAATCCATTCAATCCATTCAATCCATTCAATCCATTCAATCCATCCAATCCATCCAATCCATTCAATCCATTCAATCCATCCAATCCATCCAATCCATTCAATCCATTCAATCCATCCAATCCATCCAATCCATCCAATCCATTCAATCCACCCAATCCATCCAATCCATCCAATCCATCCAATCCTTCCACTCCATCCAATCCATCCAATCCATCCAATCCATTCAATCCATTCAATCCATCCAATCCATTCAATCCATTCAATCCATCCAATCCATCCAATCTATTTCTGTCTGTCTGTCTGTCTGTCTGTCATTCATCCCATCCATCCAATCCATCCCATCCATCCAATCCATCCAATCCATTCAATCCATTCAATCCATCCAATCCATTCAATCCATTCAATCCATCCAATCCATCCAATCCATTCAATCCACCCAATCCATCCAATCCATTCAATCCATTCAATCCATTCAATCCATTCAATCCATTCAATCCATTCAATCCATTCAATCCATCCAATCCATCCAATCCATCCAATCCATTCAATCCATTCAATCCACCCAATCCATCCAATCCATTCAATCCATTCAATCCATCCAATCCATCCAATCCATCCAATCCATTCAATCCATCCAATCCATCCAATCCATCCATCCATTCAATCCACCCAATCCATCCAATCCATCCAATCCTTCCACTCCATCCAATCCATCCAATCCATTCAATCCATTCAATCCATCCAATCCATTCAATCCATTCAATCCATCCAATCCATCCAATCCATTCAATCCATTTCTGTCTGTCTGTCTGTCTGTCTGTCATTCATCCAATCCATCCAATCCATCCATTCCATCCAATCCATTCAATCCATTCAATCCATCCAATCCATCCAATCCATCCACTCCATCCAATCCATCCAATCCATCCAATCCATCCAATTCATCCAATCCATCCAATTCATCCAATCCATCCAATCCATCCAATTCATCCAATCCATCCAATTCATCCAATCCATCCAATCCATCCAATCCATCCAATCCATCCAATCCATCCAATCCATCCAATTCATCCAATCCATCCAATTCATCCAATCCATCCAATCCATCCAATCCATCCACTCCATCCAATCCATCCAATCCATCCAATCCATCCAATTCATCCAATCCATCCAATCCATTCAATCCACCCAATCCATCCAATCCATCCAATCCATCCAATCCATCCAATCCATCCAATCCATCCAATCCTTTCAATCCATTCAATCCATTCAATCCATCCAATCCATCCAATCCATCCACTCCATCCAATCCATTCAATCCATTCAATCCATCCAATCCATTCAATCCATCCAATCCATCCAATCCATCCACTCCATCCAATCCATTCAATCCATTCAATCCATCCAATCCATCCAATCCATCCAATCCATCCAATCCATTCAATCCATCCAATCCATCCCATCCAATCCATCCAATTCATCCAATCCATCCAATTCATCCAATCCATCCAATCCATCCAATCCATTCAATCCACCCAATCCATCCAATCCATCCAATCCATCCAATCCATTCAATCCATCCAATCCATCCAATCCATCCAATCCATCCAATCCATTCAATCCATCCAATCCATCCAATCCATCCAATCCATCCAATCCATTCAATCCATCCAATCCATCCAATCCATCCAATCCATCCAATTCATCCAATCCATCCAATCCATCCAATCCATCCAATTCATCCAATTCATCCAATCCATTCAATCCATTCAATCCATTCAATCCACCCAATCCATCCCATCCATTCAATCCATTCAATCCATTCAATCCATTCAATCCACCCAATCCATCCAATCCATCCAATCCATTCAATCCATTCAATCCATTCAATCCATTCAATCCATCCAATCCATCCAATCCATTCAATCCATTCAATCCATCCAATCCATCCAATCCATTCAATCCATTCAATCCATCCAATCCATCCAATCCATCCAATCCATTCAATCCACCCAATCCATCCAATCCATCCAATCCATCCAATCCTTCCACTCCATCCAATCCATCCAATCCATCCAATCCATTCAATCCATTCAATCCATCCAATCCATTCAATCCATTCAATCCATCCAATCCATCCAATCTATTTCTGTCTGTCTGTCTGTCTGTCTGTCATTCATCCCATCCATCCAATCCATCCAATCCATCCAATCCATCCAATCCATTTCTGTCTGTCTGTCTGTCTGTCTGTCATTCATCCACTCCATCCAATCCATCCAATCCATTCAATCCATTCAATCCATCCAATCCATCCAATCCATTCAATCCATTCAATCCATCCAATCCATCCAATCCATTCAATCCACCCAATCCATCCAATCCATTCAATCCATTCAATCCATTCAATCCATTCAATCCATTCAATCCATCCAATCCATCCAATCCATCCAATCCATCCAATCCATTCAATCCATTCAATCCACCCAATCCATCCAATCCATTCAATCCATTCAATCCATCCAATCCATCCAATCCATCCAATCCATTCAATCCATCCAATCCATCCAATCCATCCAATCCATTCAATCCACCCAATCCATCCAATCCATCCAATCCTTCCACTCCATCCAATCCATCCAATCCATTCAATCCATTCAATCCATCCAATCCATTCAATCCATTCAATCCATCCAATCCATCCAATCCATTCAATCCATTTCTGTCTGTCTGTCTGTCTGTCTGTCATTCATCCAATCCATCCAATCCATCCATTCCATCCAATCCATTCAATCCATTCAATCCATCCAATCCATCCAATCCATCCACTCCATCCAATCCATCCAATCCACCAATCCATCCAATCATCCAATCCATCCAATCATCCAATCCATCCAATCCATCCAATTCATCCAATCCATCCAATCACCAATCCATCCAATCCATCAATCCACCCAATCCATCCAATCCATCCAATCCATCCAACCATCCAATCCATCCAATCCATCCAATCCTTCAATCCATTCAATCCATTCAATCCATCCAATCCATCCAATCCATCCACTCCATCCAATCCATTCAATCCATCAATCCATCCAATCCATCCAATCCATCCAATCCATCCACCCATCCAATCCATTCAATCCATTCAATCCATCCAATCCATCCAATCCATCCAATCCATCCAATCCACCAATCCATCAATCCATCCAATCCATCCCATCCAATCCATCCAATCATCCAATCCATCCAATCATCCAATCCATCCAATCCATCCAATCCATCAATCCACCCAATCCACCAATCCATCCAATCCATCCAATCCATTCAATCCATCCAATCCATCCAATCCATCCAATCCATCCAATCCATTCAATCCATCCAATCCATCCAATCCATCCAACCATTCAATCCATCCAATCCATCCAATCCATCCAATCCATCCAATCCATCCAATTCATCCAATCCATCCAATCCATTCAATCCATCCAATCCATCCAATTCATCCAATTCATCCAATCCATCCAATCCATCCAATCCATTCAATCCACCCAATCCATCCAATCCATCCAATCCATCCAATCCATCCAATCCATCCAATCCATCCAATCCATCCAATCCATCCAATCCATCCAATCCATCCAATCCATCCAATCCATCCAATCCTTTCAATCCATTCAATCCATCCAATCCATCCAATCCATCCACTCCATCCAATCCATTCAATCCATCCAATCCATCCAATCCATCCAATCCATTCAATCCATTCAATCCATTCAATCCATTCAATCCATCCAATCCATCCAATCCATTCAATCCATCCAATCCATCCAATCCATCCAATCCTTCCACTCCATCCAATCCATCCAATCCATCCAATCCATTCAATCCATTCAATCCATCCAATCCATTCAATCCATTCAATCCATCCAATCCATCCAATCTATTTCTGTCTGTCTGTCTGTCTGTCTTCATTCATCCCATCCATCCAATCCATCCCATCCATCCCATCCATCCAATCCATCCAATCCAATCCATTCAATCCATCCAATCCATCCAATCCATCCAATCCATTCAATCCACCCAATCCATCCAATCCATCCAATCCATCCAATCCATCCAATCCATCCAATCCATCCAATCCTTCCACTCCATCCAATCCATCCAATCCATCAATCCATTCAATCCATCCAATCCATTCAATCCATTCAATCCATCCAATCCATTCAATCCATTCAATCCATCCAATCCATCCAATCCATTCAATCCACCCAATCCATTCAATCCATTCAATCCATTCAATCCATTCAATCCATCCAATCCATCCAATCCATCCAATCCATTCAATCCATTCAATCCACCCAATCCATCCAATCCATTCAATCCATTCAATCCATCCAATCCATCCAATCCATCCAATCCATCCAATCCATTCAATCCATCCAATCCATCCAATCCATCCAATCCATCCAATCCATCCAATTCATCCAATCCATCCAATCCATTCAATCCATCCAATCCATCCAATTCATCCAATTCATCCAATCCATCCAATCCATCCAATCCATTCAATCCACCCAATCCATCCAATCCATCCAATCCATTCAATCCATCCAATCCATCCAATCCATCCAATCCATCCAATCCATCCAATCCATCCAATCCATCCAATCCATCCAATCCATTCAATCCATTCAATCCATCCAATCCATCCAATCCATCCAATTCATCCAATTCATCCAATCCATCCAATCCATCCAATCCATTCAATCCATTCAATCCATTCAATCCATTCAATCCATCCAATCCATTCAATCCGTCTGTCATTCATCCCATCCATCCAATCCATCCAATCCAATCCATCCAATTCATCCAATCCATCCAATTCATCCAATCCATCCAATCCATTCAATCCATCCAATCCATTCAATCCATTCAATCCATCCAATCCATCCACTCCATCCAATCCATCCAATCCATCCAATCCATCCAATCCATCCAATCCATCCAATCCATCCAATCCATCCAATCCATCCAATCCACTCCATCCAATCCATCCAATCCATTCAATCCACCCAATCCATTCAATCCATTCAATCCATTCAATCCATCCAATCCATCCAATCCATCCAATCCATTCAATCCATTCAATCCATTCAATCCATCCAATCCATTCAATCCATCCAATCCATCCAATTCATCCAATTCATCCAATCCATCCAATCCATCCAATCCATTCAATCCACCCAATCCATCCAATCCATCCAATCCATCCAATCCATTCAATCCATCCAATCCATCCAATCCATCCAATCCATCCAATCCATCCAATCCATCCAATCCATCCAATCCATTCAATCCATTCAATCCATCCAATCCATCCAATCCATCCAATCCATCCAATCCATCCAATCCATTCAATCCATCCAATCCATCCAATCCATCCATTCCATCCAATCCATCCAATCCATCCAATCCATCCAATCCTTTCAATCCATTCAATCCATCCAATCCATCCAATCCATCCACTCCATCCAATCCATTCAATCCATCCAATCCATCCAATCCATCCAATCCATTCAATCCATTCAATCCATTCAATCCATTCAATCCATCCAATCCATCCAATCCATTCAATCCATCCAATCCATCCAATCCATCCAATCCTTCCACTCCATCCAATCCCCACTCCATCCAATCCATCCAATCCATCCAATCCATTCAATCCATTCAATCCATCCAATCCATTCAATCCATTCAATCCATCCAATCCATCCAATCTATTTCTGTCTGTCTGTCTGTCTGTCTGTCATTCATCCCATCCATCCCATCCATCCAATCCATCCAATCCATCCAATCCAATCCATTCAATCCATCCAATCCATCCAATCCATTCAATCCACCCAATCCATCCAATCCATCCAATCCATCCAATCCATCCAATCCATCCAATCCATCCAATCCTTCCACTCCATCCAATCCATCCAATCCATTCAATCCATTCAATCCATCCAATCCATTCAATCCATTCAATCCATCCAATCCATTCAATCCATTCAATCCATCCAATCCATCCAATCCATTCAATCCACCCAATCCATCCAATCCATTCAATCCATTCAATCCATTCAATCCATCCAATCCATCCAATCCATCCAATCCATCCAATCCATTCAATCCATTCAATCCACCCAATCCATCCAATCCATTCAATCCATCCAATCCATCCAATCCATCCAATCCATCCAATCCATTCAATCCATCCAATCCATCCAATCCATCCAATCCATTCAATCCACCCAATCCATCCAATCCATCCAATCCTTCCACTCCATCCAATCCATCCAATCCATTCAATCCATTCAATCCATCCAATCCATTCAATCCATCCAATCCATCCAATCCATTCAATCCATTTCTGTCTGTCTGTCTGTCTGTCTGTCATTCATCCAATCCATCCAATCCATCCATTCCATCCATTCCATCCAATCCATTCAATCCATTCAATCCATCCAATCCATCCAATCCATCCAATCCATCCAATCCATTCAATCCATCCAATCCATCCAATCCATCCAATCCATCCAATCCATTCAATCCATCCAATCCATCCAATCCATCCAATCCATCCAATCCATCCAATCCATCCAATTCATCCAATCCATCCAATCCATCCAATCCATCCAATTCATCCAATTCATCCAATCCATCCAATCCATCCAATCCATCCAATCCATCCAATCCATCCAATCCATCCAATCCATTCAATCCATCCAATCCATTCAATCCATCCAATCCATCCAATCCATCCAATCCATCCAATCCATCCAATCCATCCAATCCATCCAATCCATCCAATCCATTCAATCCATCCAATCCATCCAATTCATCCAATTCATCCAATCCATCCAATCCATTCAATCCATTCAATCCATTCAATCCATTCAATCCATCCAATCCATTCAATCCGTCTGTCATTCATCCCATCCAATCCATCCAATTCATCCAATTCATCCAATCCATCCAATCCATCCAATCCATTCAATCCATTCAATCCATTCAATCCATTCAATCCATCCAATCCATTCAATCCGTCCACTCCATCCAATCCATCCAATCCATCCAATCCATCCAATCCATCCAATCCATCCAATCCATCCAATCCATCCAATCCATCCAATTCATCCAATCCATCCAATTCATCCAATCCATCCAATCCATCCAATCCATTCAATCCACCCAATCCATCCAATCCATCCAATCCATTCAATCCATCCAATCCATCCAATCCATCCAATCCATCCAATCCATTCAATCCATCCAATCCATCCAATCCATCCAATCCATTCAATCCATCCAATCCATCCAACATCCAATCCATCCAATCCATCCAATCCATCCAATCCATCCAATCCATCCAATCCATCCAATCCATCCAATCCATTCAATCCATTCAATCCATCCAATCCATCCATCCAATCCATCCAATCCATCCAATCCATCCAATCCATCCAATCCTTTCAATCCATTCAATCCATTCAATCCATCCAATCCATCCAATCCATCCACTCCATCCAATCCATTCAATCCATTCAATCCATCCAATCCATTCAATCCATCCAATTCATCCAATCCATCCAATCCATTCAATCCATCCAATCCATTCAATCCATTCAATCCATCCAATCCATCCAATCCATCCACTCCATCCAATCCATCCAATCCATCCAATCCATCCAATCCATCCAATCCATCCAATCCATCCAATCCATCCAATCCATCCAATCCATCCAATTCATCCAATCCATCCAATCCATCCAATCCATCCAATCCATTCAATCCATTCAATCCATCCAATCCATCCAATCCATCCAATCCATCCAATCCATTCAATCCATCCAATCCATCCAATCCATCCATTCCATCCAATCCATCCAATCCATCCAATCCATCCAATCCTTTCAATCCATTCAATCCATCCAATCCATCCAATCCATCCACTCCATCCAATCCATTCAATCCATTCAATCCATTCAATCCATTCAATCCATTCAATCCATTCAATCCATCCAATCCATTCAATCCATTCAATCCAATCCATCCAATCCATCCAATCCAATCCATCCAATCCATCCAATCCATTCAATCCAATCCATCCAATCCATCCAATCCATTCAATCCATTCAATCCATCCAATCCATCCAATCCATCCAATCCATTCAATCCATCCAATCCATCCAATCCATCCAATCCATCCAATTCATCCAATCCATCCAATCCATCCAATTCATCCAATCCATCCAATCCATCCAATCCATTTCTGTCTGTCTGTCTGTCTGTCTGTCATTCATCCCATCCATCCAATCCATCCAATCCAATCCAATCCATCCAATTCATCCAATCCATCCAATTCATCCAATCCATTCAATCCATTCAATCCATCCAATCCATCCAATCCATCCAATCCATCCAATCCATCCAATCCATCCAATCCATCCAATCCATCCAATCCATCCAATCCATCCAATCCATCCAATCCATTCAATCCATTCAATCCATCCAATCCATCCAATCCATCCAATCCATCCAATCCATCCAATCCATCCAATCCATTCAATCCATCCAATCCATCCAATTCATCCAATTCATCCAATCCATCCACTCCATCCACTCCATCCAATCCATTCAATCCATTTCTGTCATTCATCCCATCCATCCAATCCATCCAATCCAATCCAATCCATCCAATTCATCCAATCCATCCAATTCATCCAATCCATCCAATCCATTCAATCCATTCAATCCATCCAATCCATCCAATCCATTCAATCCATCCAATCCATCCAATCCATCCAATCCATCCAATCCATCCAATCCATCCAATCCATCCAATCCATTCAATCCATCCAATCCATCCAATCCATCCAATCCATCCAATCCATCCAATCCATCCAATCCATCCAATCCATCCAATCCATCCAATCCATCCAATCCATTCAATCCATCCAATCCATCCAATCCATTCAATCCATCCATTCCATCCAATCCATTCAATCCATTCAATCCATCCAATCCATCCAATCCATCCACTCCATCCAATCCATCCAATCCATCCAATAAATTCAATCCATTCAATCCATCCAATCCATCCAATCCATCCAATCCATCCAATCCATCCAATCCATCCAATCCATCCAATCCATCCAATTCATCCAATCCATCCAATCCATTCAATCCATCCAATCCATCCAATTCATCCAATCCATTCAATCCATCCAATCCATCCAATTCATCCAATTCATCCAATTCATCCAATCCATCCACTCCATCCAATCCATCCAATCCATCCAATCCATCCAATCCATCCAATCCATCCAATCCATTCAATCCATTCAATCCATCCAATCCACCCAATCCATCCAATCCATCCACTCCATCCAATCCATCCAATCCATCCAATCCATTCAATCCATTCAATCCATTCAATCCATCCAATCCATCCAATCCATCCAATCCATCCAATCCATCCAATCCATCCAATCCATTCAATCCATCCAATCCATTCAATCCATCCATTCAATCCATTCAATCCATTCAATCCATCCAATCCATCCGATCCATCCAATCCATCCAATCCATTCAATCCATCCAATCCATCCACTCCATCCAATCCATTCAATCCATTCAATCCATCCAATCCATTCAATCCATCCAATCCATTTCTGTCTGTCTGTCTGTCTGTCTGTCATCCATCCCATCCATCCCATCCATCCAATCCATCCAATCCATCCAATCCATTCAATCCACCCAATCCATCCAATCCATCCAATCCATCCAATCCATTCAATCCATCCAATCCATCCAATCCATCCAATCCATCCAATCCATCCAATCCATCCAATCCATCCAATCCATCCAATCCATTCAATCCATTCAATCCATCCAATCCATCCAATCCATCCAATCCATTCAATCCATTCAATCCATCCAATCCATCCAATCCATCCAATCCATCCAATCCATCCAATCCATCCAATCCATCCAATCCATTCAATCCATCCAATCCATCCAATCCATTCAATCCATTCAATCCATCCAATCCATCCAATCCATCCAATCCATCCAATCCATCCAATCCATTCAATCCATCCAATCCATTCAATCCATCCAATCCATTTCTGTCTGTCTGTCTGTCTGTCTGTCATCCATCCAATCCATCCAATCCATCCAATCCATCCAATCCATCCAATCCATCCAATCCATCCAATCCATCCAATCCATCCAATCCACCCAATCCATCCAATCCATCCAATCCATCCAATCCATTCAATCCATCCAATCCATCCAATCCATTTCTGTCTGTCTGTCTGTCTGTCTGTCATTCATCCCATCCATCCAATCCATCCAATCCAATCCAATCCATCCAATCCATCCAATCCATCCAATCCATCCAATTCATCCAATCCATCCAATCCATTCAATCCATTCAATCCATCCAATCCATCCAATCCATCCAATCCATCCAATCCATCCAATCCATCCAATCCATCCAATCCATTCAATCCATTCAATCCATCCAATCCATCCAATCCATCCAATCCATCCAATCCATCCAATCCATTCAATCCATCCAATCCATCCAATCCATTCAATCCATTCAATCCATCCAATCCATCCAATCCATCCAATCCATCCAATCCATCCAATCCATTCAATCCATCCAATCCATTTCTGTCTGTCTGTCTGTCATCCATCCAATCCATCCAATCCATCCAATCCATCCAATCCATCCAATCCATCCAATCCATTCAATCCACCCAATCCATCCAATCCATCCAATCCATCCAATCCATCCAATCCATTCAATCCATCCAATCCATCCAATCCATCCAATCCATCCAATCCATTCAATCCATTCAATCCATCCAATCCATCCATTCCATCCAATTCATCCAATCCATCCAATCCATTCAATCCATTCAATCCATCCAATCCATCCATTCCATTCAATCCATCCAATCCATCCAATCCATTCAATCCATCCAATCCATTTCTGTCTGTCTGTCTGTCATCCATCCAATCCATCCAATCCATCCAATCCATTCAATCCACCCAATCCATCCAATCCACCCAATCCATCCAATCCATCCAATCCATCCAATCCATCCAATCCATCCAATCCATCCAATCCATCCAATCCATCCAATCCATCCAATCCATCCAATCCATTCAATCCATTCAATCCATTCAATCCATCCAATCCATCCATCCAATCCATCCAATCCATCCAATCCATCCAATCCATCCAATCCATTCAATCCATCCAATCCATCCAATCCATCCAATCCATCCAATCCATTCAATCCATCCAATCCATCCAATCCATTCAATCCATTCAATCCATCCAATCCATCCAATCCATCCAATCCATCCAATCCATTCAATCCATCCAATCCATTTCTGTCTGTCTGTCTGTCTGTCTGTCATCCATCCCATCCATCCAATCCATCCAATCCATCCAATCCATCCAATCCATCCAATCCATCCAATCCATCCAATCCATCCAATCCACCCAATCCATCCAATCCATCCAATCCATCCAATCCATTCAATCCATCCAATCCATCCAATCCATTTCTGTCTGTCATTCATCCCATCCATCCAATCCATCCAATCCAATCCAATCCATCCAATCCATCCAATTCATCCAATCCATCCAATCCATTCAATCCATCCAATCCATCCAATCCATCCAATCCATTCAATCCATCCAATTCATCCAATCCATCCAATCCATCCAATCCATCCAATCCATTCAATCCATTCAATCCATCCAATCCATCCAATCCATCCAATCCATCCAATCCATCCAATCCATCCAATCCATTCAATCCATCCAATCCATTTCTGTCTGTCTGTCTGTCTGTCTGTCATTCATCCCATCCATCCAATCCATCCAATCCATTCAATCCATTCAATCCATCCAATCCATCCAATCCATCCAATCCATCCAATCCATCCAATCCATCCAATCCATCCAATCCATCCAATCCATCCAATCCATCCAATCCATTCAATCCATTCAATCCATCCAATCCATCCAATCCATCCAATCCATTCAATCCATCCAATCCATCCAATCCATCCAATTCATCCAATTCATCCAATCCATTCAATCCATCCAATCCATTTCTGTCTGTCTGTCTGTCTGTCTGTCATTCATCCCATCCATCCAATCCATCCAATCCATCCAATTCATCCAATCCATTCAATCCATCCAATCCATTTCTGTCTGTCTGTCTGTCTGTCTGTCATTCATCCCATCCATCCAATCCATCCAATCCATCCAATCCATCCAATCCATTCAATCCATTCAATCCATCCAATCCATCCAATCCATCCATTCCATCCAATTCATCCAATCCATCCAATCCATTCAATCCATTCAATCCATCCAATCCATCCAATCCATTCAATCCATCCAATCCATCCAATCCATCCAATCCATCCAATCCATCCAATTCATCCAATCCATCCAATTCATCCAATCCATCCAATCCATTCAATCCATCCAATCCATCCAATCCATCCAATCCATTCAATCCATCCAATCCATCCAATCCATTCAATCCATCCAATCCATCCAATCCATCCAATCCATCCAATCCATCCAATCCATCCAATCCATTCAATCCATTCAATCCATCCAATCCATCCATTCCATCCAATCCATCCAATCCATTCAATCCATTCAATCCATCCAATCCATCCAATCCATTCAATCCATCCAATCCATCCAATCCATCCAATCCATCCAATTCATCCAATCCATCCAATTCATCCAATCCATCCAATCCATTCAATCCATCCAATCCATCCAATCCATCCAATCCATCCAATCCATCCAATCCATCCAATCCATCCAATCCATTCAATCCATCCAATCCATCCAATCCATCCAATCAATCCAATCCATCCAATCCATTCAATCCACCCAATCCATTCAATCCATTCAATCCATCCAATCCATCCAATCCATTCAATCCATTCAATCCATCCAATCCATCCAATCCATCCAATCCATCCAATCCATCCAATCCATTCAATCCACCCAATCCATCCAATCCATCCAATCCATCCAATCCTTCCACTCCATCCAATCCATCCAATCCATCCAATCCATTCAATCCATTCAATCCATCCAATCCATTCAATCCATTCAATCCATCCAATCCATCCAATCCATTCAATCCATTCAATCCATCCAATCCATCCAATCCATTCAATCCACCCAATCCATTCAATCCATTCAATCCATCCAATCCATCCAATCCATTCAATCCATTCAATCCATCCAATCCATCCAATCCATCCAATCCATCCAATCCATTCAATCCACCCAATCCATCCAATCCATCCAATCCATCCAATCCTTCCACTCCATCCAATCCATCCAATCCATCCAATCCATCCAATCCATTCAATCCATTCAATCCATCCAATCCATCCAATCCATTTCTGTCTGTCTGTCTGTCATTCATCCCATCCATCCAATCCATCCCATCCATCCCATCCATCCAATCCATCCAATCCATCCAATCCATTTCTGTCTGTCTGTCTGTCATTCATCCCATCCATCCAATCCATTCAATCCATCCAATCCATCCAATCCATCCAATCCATTCAATCCACCCAATCCATCCAATCCATCCAATCCATCCAATCCATCCAATCCATCCAATCCTTTCAATCCATTCAATCCATTCAATCCATCCAATCCATCCAATTCATCCAATCCATCCAATCCATCCAATCCATCCAATCCATCCAATCCATCCAATCCATCCAATCCATCCAATCCATTCAATCCATTCAATCCATCCAATCCATCCAATCCATCCATTCCATCCAATTCATCCAATCCATCCAATCCATCCAATCCATCCAATCCATCCAATCCATCCACTCCATCCACTCCATCCAATCCATCCAATCCATCCAATCCATTCAATCCATTCAATCCATCCAATCCATCCAATCCATTCAATCCATTTCTGTCTGTCTGTCTGTCTGTCTGTCATTCATCCAATCCATCCAATCCATCCATTCCATCCAATCCATTCAATCCATTCAATCCATCAAATCCATCCAATCCATCCACTCCATCCAATCCATCCAATCCATCCAATCCATCCAATCCATCCAATTCATCCAATCCATCCAATTCATCCAATCCATCCAATCCATCCAATTCATCCAATCCATCCAATCCATCCAATCCATCCAATCCATCCAATTCATCCAATCCATCCAATTCATCCAATCCATCCAATCCATCCAATCCATCCAATCCATCCAATCCATTCAATCCATCCAATCCATCCAATCCATCCAATCCATCCATTCCATCCAATCCATCCAATCCATCCAATCCATTCAATCCATTCAATCCATTCAATCCATTCAATCCATTCAATCCATTCAATCCATCCAATCCATTCAATCCATCCATTCAATCCATTCAATCCATTCAATCCATTCAATCCATCCAATCCATCCAATCCATCCGATCCATCCAATCCATCCAATCCATCCACTCCATCCAATCCATTCAATCCATTCAATCCATCCAATCCATTCAATCCATCCAATCCATTTCTGTCTGTCTGTCTGTCCAATCCATCCAATCCATTCAATCCATTCAATCCATTCAATCCATTCAATCCATTCAATCCATTCAATCCATCCAATCCATTCAATCCATCCATTCAATCCATTCAATCCATTCAATCCATCCAATCCATCCAATCCATCCAATCCATCCGATCCATCCAATCCATCCAATCCATTCAATCCATCCAATCCATCCACTCCATCCAATCCATTCAATCCATTCAATCCATCCAATCCATCCATTCCATTTCTGTCTGTCTGTCTGTCTGTCTGTCATCCATCCCATCCATCCAATCCATCCAATCCATCCAATCCATCCAATCCATTCAATCCACCCAATCCATCCAATCCATCCAATCCATCCGATCCATTCAATCCATCCAATCCATCCAATCCATCCAATCCATCCAATCCATCCAATCCATCCAATCCATCCAATCCATCCAATCCATCCAATCCATTCAATCCATTCAATCCATCCAATCCATCCAATCCATCCATTCCATCCAATTCATCCAATCCATCCAATCCATTCAATCCATTCAATCCATTCAATCCATCCAATCCATCCAATCCATTCAATCCATCCAATCCATCCAATCCATCCAATCCATCCAATTCATCCAATCCATCCAATTCATCCAATCCATCCAATCCATTCAATCCATCCAATCCATCCAATCCATTCAATCCATCCAATCCATCCAATCCATCCAATCCATCCAATTCATCCAATCCATCCAATCCATTTCTGTCTGTCTGTCTGTCTGTCTGTCATTCATCCCATCCATCCAATCCATCCAATCCAATCCAATCCATCCAATTCATCCAATTCATCCAATCCATTCAATCCATCCAATCCATTCAATCCATCCAATCCATCCAATCCATCCAATCCATTCAATCCATTCAATCCATCCAATCCATCCAATCCATCCAATCCATCCAATCCATTCAATCCATTCAATCCATCCAATCCATCCAATCCATCCAATCCATTCAATCCATCCAATCCATCCAATCCATTCAATCCATTCAATCCATCCAATCCATCCAATCCATTCCATCCAATTCATCCAATCCATCCAATCCATTCAATCCATTCAATCCATCCAATCCATCCAATCCATCCAATCCATTCAATCCATCCAATCCATCCAATCTATCCAATCCATCCAATTCATCCAATCCATCCAATCCATCCAATCCATCCAATCCATTCAATCCATCCAATCCATTCAATCCATCCAATCCATCCAATCCATCCAATCCATCCAATCCATTCAATCCATCCAATCCATCCAATCCATCCAATCCATCCAATCCATCCAATCCATCCAATCCATCCAATCCATTCAATCCATTCAATCCATCCAATCCATCCAATCCATCCAATCCATCCAATCCATCCACTCCATCCAATCCATCCAATCCATCCAATCCATTCAATCCATTCAATCCATCCAATCCATCCAATCCATCCATTCCATCCAATTCATCCAATCCATCCAATCCATCCAATCCACCCAATCCATCCAATCCATCCAATCCATCCAATCCATCCAATCCATTCAATCCATTCAATCCATCCAATCCATCCAATCCATCCAATCCATTCAATCCATTCAATCCATCCAATTCATCCAATTCATCCAATCCATTCAATCCATCCAATCCATTCAATCCATTCAATCCATCCAATCCATCCAATCCATTCAATCCATCCAATCCATCCCATCCATCCCATCCATCCAATCCATCCAATCCATTTCTGTCTGTCTGTCTGTCATCCATCCCATCCATCCAATCCATCCAATCCATCCAATCCATCCAATCCATTCAATCCATTCAATCCATCCAATCCATCCAATCTATCCAATCCATTCAATCCATCCAATTCATTCTTTCTTTCTGTCCGTCTGTCATCCATTCATCCATCCAATTCATTCTTTCTTTCTGTCTGTCTGTCATCCATCCAATTCATTCTTTCTTTCTTTCTGTCGGTCCATTCATCCAATTCATTCTTTCTTTCTTTCTGTCTGTCTTTCTGTCTGTCTGTCTGTTCATCCATCCAATTCATTCTTTCTTTCTTTCTGTCTGTCCATCCATCCAACTCATCCTTTCTTTCTGTCTGTCCATGTATCCAATTCATTCTTTCTTTTTTTCTGTCTGTCCATCCATCCAATTCATTCTTTCTTTCTGTCTGTCCATGTAGTTTGACTTAGGATACTATGGTTTCTGATACGTAGTTTAAAAGTCCGTTCATTTTTCTTATTGGATTTTATCCGTCCTTCATTCTACTAATTTTTTTCCTCTACTTCACAAGACTTGACTTCCTTTGCTCAAATTTCGTGTATAAACACACATTTATTGCAATTGATGTCTAGTCACCTTATTTTTAGTCATGTGTTATAATGATTTCGTCCAAACTAATTCGGTCTCACAGTTTTAAATTACCTAATAAATATTGTGAGCTCTAGCAAAACCCTGCACTATTTATTGTCATCGCGGCCCTCGGTTGGCAGAAACGCCAACCGAAGGGAGCGATGTCCACCATCTGGACATCGCTCAATTAATTACAAAACTTAATTTATATATATATTACAATTTAAGCCAATTTTGAATTAGTGAATTATAAATAATTGAAAAAAAAATTAAATAATGTCAAAAATTTAATAAAAAAAAAACCAGTTTCCAAACCAAATTAATTTTATATTGCATACACATGATTGCATTCACATTAAATAATAACAAGAATTTTTTGTGTGTGTATTCGTTTCATATTATTTAAATCAAAATAAAATAACTGGTTGTCATAAGATCATAATTTTTTTCGTTTAATTAAATTATGATTTAGATAGATAAATTGAATTAGTGTGAGATTATAGGTGTTGGTTTTATTTATCAATTAAATTTTGTTGTTGTCTTTAATTTCTTATAATTATATTATTGTTTAATTTCCTTGGATTTAATCAATGCATTTCGAATCAGATATTTGCGTACAGTAACGAGATATTTAGTACTATCTAGGATCTGGTTACCTGGTACTCAGTATCTGGGATATGTTCTTTTGTATCTAGGATCTGTTATCTTGTATTTAGCATCTGGGATCAGTTACCTGGTACCCAGTATCTGGGTTGTTATTTTGTATCTAGTATTCAGTATCTGGGATCTGGTTTCTGTTACTTTGGATTTAGTATCTGTTCTCTTGTATCTAGTATCTGGTATTTGTCATCTAATATCTGTTACCTGGTACCCAGTATCTGGGTTCTGTTATCTTGTATCTAGTGTTTGGGCTACTATTTAGTATCTGGGACCTGTTACCTGGTATTTGGTATCTGGGACCTGTTATCTTGTATCTGGGATCTATTACCTGGTATTTGTCATCTTGTATCTAGTATCTGTTACCTAGTACCCAGTATCTGGGATTTGTTACCTGGTACCAAGTACCTGGGTTTTGTTGTCTATCCGTATCTCTCTTGTTTCTAGTATCTGTTACCTGGTACCTAGCATCTGGGATCTGTTACCTGGTACCAAGTATCTGGGTTCTGTTATCTTGTATTTGGGCTTTGTCATCCTATTTGATATCTGGTATCTAGTATCTGTTTCTTGGGATCTGTTATCTTGTATCAAGTATTTAATGTCTGGGATCTGTTACCTGGTGTCCAGTATCTGGGATTTGCTACCTGGTACCCAGTATCTGTTATTTTGTATTTAGTATCCGGGATCTGGTATTCAATATCTGGGATCTGTTATCCGGCACCTATTACCTGGAACCAGTATTTGCGACCTGTTATCATGTATTTGGGATCTGGGATCTGTTCTCATGTTTCTAGTATCTGGGATTTGTTACCTGGTACCCAATATCTGGGTTCTGTTATCCTGTATCTAGTATTTGGGATTTGTTACCTACCTATTTAGCCTACCTACCTAGTTACCTATTTGGTATCTGGAATCTGTTACTTGGTACTCAATATCTGGGACCTGTTAGCTGGTATTTAATATCTGAGATATTACCTGGTTCTAGTATCTGTTCACTTGAATTTGGGATCGGGATTTGGTACCTGGTACCCAGTATCTGGGATCTGTTCTCTTGTTTTTAGTATTTGGGATCTGTACTTTGCTATTTAGTATCTGGGACCTGTTACTTTTTACTCAGTATCTGTATCTAGTATTTAATATCTGGGATCTATTACCTAAAATCTGGGATCCATTACCTGGCATTTGCTATCTGGTTTACCTGGTATCTACTATCCTATCTGGGATTTGTTACTTGGGATCTGTTATCTTGTATCTGGGATCTATTACCTGGTATTTGTCATCTTGTATCTATTATGTGTAACATAGTACCCAGTATCTGGGTTCTGTTGTCTATCTGTATCTGTCTCTTGTTTTTAGTATCTGGGGATTTGTTACCTGGTACCAAGTATCTTGGTTCCGTTATCTAGTATTTGGGATCTGCTACTTGGTACTCAGTATCTGGGATCTGTTATCTTGTATTTGGGCTCTGTGATCTTGTAGATATCTGTTATCTTGTATTTAATGTCTGGGATCTGTTACTCGGTATTTGGCATCTGTTACCTAATATCTGGGATTTGCTACCTGGTACCCAGTATCTGTTATTTTAGTATCTGGGATTTGGTATTTAATATCTGGGATTTGTTATTTGGCACCCAGTATCTGGGATCTGTTACTTGGGATTTAGTATCTGGGATCTGTTATCATGTGTTTGGGATCTGTGATCCTGTATTTGAGATCTGTTCTCATGTTTCTAGTATCTGGGATTTGTTACTTGGGATTTAGTATCGGTTCACTTGTATTTGGGATCTAGGATGTGTTACTTGGTATTTGTCATCTTGTATTTAGTATCTGTTACCTAGTACCAAATATCTGGGATCTGTTATCTTGTTTCTAGTCTTTGGAATCTGTTTTTTATATTTAGTATCTGGGACCTGTTACTTGGTATCCAGTATCTGGGATCTGTTATCTTGTATTTGGGATATGTTATCCCGTATCTAGTATCTGTTTTCTTGTATTTGGTATCCAATATTTTGGATCTGTGATCTTGTATTAGATATCTGGTTTAATCTAGTATCTGGGATCTGTTATCCTGTATCTGGGATCTTGTATCTGTTACTTGATATATCCAGTATCTGGGATATATCATGTTGTATCAGATATCTGTTCTCTTGTATCTGGTGTTATAGAGCAGTGAGGGGATCTGTTCTCTTGTATGCAAAAGTGGTAAAAATACTCACTTCCCTGTAATTTTCATACATTGCTTTGTTGTAGTCAATCGAAAAGACCAAGACTTGATCTCAATCAATGAAAAGTTCCTACTGACAGATCTCTACCAGCTTATTTCATTTGATTCTGTGTGTAGTTTGCATTAGGATAACATGGTTTCTGTCTTCTGATTTCTTAAAAGTCCGTTCATTTTTCTTATTGGATTATATGCTATCATCCCTTCATTCTACTAGCTTTTAGCCTCTACATTACAAAACTTGACTACTTTCCGTTGCTCAAATTTCGTGTATAAACCACACATTTTTTTGCATAGTTCATTTAAACTTGCAATTGATGTCTAATGATGTCTAATCACCCCACGACTATCTTAATTTTAGTCATGTGTTATAATGATTTCGTCCAAACTAATTCGGTCTCACAGTTTTAAATTAACTAATAAATATTGTGAGCTCTAGCAAAACCCTGCACTATTTATTGTCATCGCGGCCCTCGGTTGGCAGAAACGCCAACCGAAGGGAGCGATGTCCACCATCTGGACATCGCTCAATTAATTACAAAACTTAATTTATATATATATTACAATTTAAGCCAATTTTGAATTATAAATAATTGAAAAAAAAATTAAATAATGTCAAAAATTTAATAAAAAAAAAACCAGTTTCCAAACCAAATTAATTTTATATTGCATACACATGATTGCATTCACATTAAATAATAACAAGAATTTTTTGTGTGTGTATTCGTTTCATATTATTTAAATCGAAATAAAATAACTGGTTGTCATAAGATCATAATTTTTTTCGTTTAATTAAATTATGATTTAGATAGATAAATTGAATTAGTGTGAGATTATAGGTGTTGGTTTTATTTATCAATTAAATTTTGTTGTTGTCTTTAATTTCTTATAATTATATTATTGTTTAATTTTCTTGGATTGAATTAATGCATTTCGAATTCAGATATTTGCGTAAAGTAACAAGAGAATGACGTTGATACCTAGGCATAATATTTTTGTGAACAAAATAAATTTGGTGTGTATCTGGGATCTCGTATTTGTTTTCTTGTATCTGGGATTTGTTACCTGGGATCTACTTAGGATCTAGTATCTGTTCTCTTGTATCTGGGATATGTTACCTTGTATTTAGTATCTTATATCTAGTACATATTTGGGATCTGTTATTTAATATCTGGGAACCTGTTACCTGGTACCCAATCTCTGGGATCTGTTATTTGTCATCTTGTATCTGGGATCTGTTATCATGTAGCTGTATTTGAAATCTGTTACCGAGTCTCTCTCTTGGTTCTAGTATTTGGTATCTGGAGTCTGTTACCTAGTATCTGATATCAAATCTTGGGAATAAAACATTGCTTCTAAGACGTTGGGACTAGTGATTTTAAATTGTCCTCTGTGGATTGTCTGTATAGCGCGTATGATTAATAACCCGGTAGTATTCTTGTGTCGCATTTGGTAGGTAGGACACAAGAATACTACCGGGTTGGTTATTAGTCATACGCGCTATACGGACAATTTAAAATCACTAGTCCCAACGTCTTAGAAGCAATGTTTTATTCCCAAGATTTGATACCAGATACTAGGTAACAGACTCCAGATACCAAATACTAGAACCAAGAGAGAGACTCGGTAACAGATTTCAAATACAGCTACATGATAACAGATCCTAGATACAAGATGACAAATAACAGATCCCAGAGACTGGGTACCAGGTAACAGGTTCCCAGTTATTAAATAACAGATCCCAAATATGTACTAGATATAAGATACTAAATACAAGGTAACATATCCCAGATACAAGAGAACAGATACTAGACCCTAAGTAGATCCCAGGTAACAAATCCCAGATACAAGAAAACAAATACGAGATCCCAGATACACACCAAATTTATTTTGTTCACAAAAATATTGTGCCCAGGTATCAACGTCATTCTCTTGTTACTTTACGTAAATATCTGAATTCGAAATGCATTAATTCAATCCAAGAAAATTAAACAATAATATAATTATAAGAAATTAAAGACAACAACAAAATTTAATTGATAAATAAAACCAACACCTATAATCTCACACTAATTCAATTTATCTATCTAAATCATAATTTAATTAAACGAAAAAAATTATGATCATATGACAACCAGTTATTTTATTTTGATTTAAATAATATGAAACGAATACACACACAAAAAGTTCTTGTTATTATTTAATGTGAATGCAATCATGTGTATGCAATATAAAATTAATTTGGTTTGGAAACTGGTTTTTTTTTTATTAAATTTTTGACATTATTTAATTTTTTTTTCAATTATTTATAATTCACTAATTCAAAATTGGCTTAAATTGTAATATATATATAAATTAAGTTTTGTAATTAATTGAGCGATGTCCAGATGGTGGACATCGCTCCCTTCGGTTGGCGTTTCTGCCAACCGAGGGCCGCGATGACAATAAATAGTGCAGGGTTTTGCTAGAGCTCACAATATTTATTAGTTAATTTAAAACTGTGAGACCGAATTAGTTTGGACGAAATCATTATAACACATGACTAAAATTAAGATAGTCGTGGGGTGATTAGACATCATTAGACATCAATTGCAAGTTTAAATGAACTATGCAAAAAAATGTGTGGTTTATACACGAAATTTGAGCAACGGAAAGTAGTCAAGTTTTGTAATGTAGAGGCTAAAAGCTAGTAGAATGAAGGGATGATAGCATATAATCCAATAAGAAAAATGAACGGACTTTTAAGAAATCAGAAGACAGAAACCATGTTATCCTAATGCAAACTACACACAGAATCAAATGAAATAAGCTGGTAGAGATCTGTCAGTAGGAACTTTTCATTGATTGAGATCAAGTCTTGGTCTTTTCGATTGACTACAACAAAGCAATGTATGAAAATTACAGGGAAGTGAGTATTTTTACCACTTTTGCATACAAGAGAACATATCCCCTCACTGCTCTATAACACCAGATACAAGAGAACAGATATCTGATACAACATGATATATCCCAGATACTGGATATATCAAGTAACAGATACAAGATCCCAGATACAGGATAACAGATCCCAGATACTAGATTAAACCAGATATCTAATACAAGATCACAGATCCAAAATATTGGATACCAAATACAAGAAAACAGATACTAGATACGGGATAACATATCCCAAATACAAGATAACAGATCCCAGATACTGGATACCAAGTAACAGGTCCCAGATACTAAATATGAAAAACAGATTCCAAAGACTAGAAACAAGATAACAGATCCCAGATATTTGGTACTAGGTAACAGATACTAAATACAAGATGACAAATACCAAGTAACACATCCTAGATCCCAAATACAAGTGAACCGATACTAAATCCCAAGTAACAAATCCCAGATACTAGAAACATGAGAACAGATCTCAAATACAGGATCACAGATCCCAAACACATGATAACAGATCCCAGATACTAAATCCCAAGTAACAGATCCCAGATACTGGGTGCCAAATAACAAATCCCAGATATTAAATACCAAATCCCAGATACTAAAATAACAGATACTGGGTACCAGGTAGCAAATCCCAGATATTAGGTAACAGATGCCAAATACCGAGTAACAGATCCCAGACATTAAATACAAGATAACAGATATCTACAAGATCACACAGCCCAAATACAAGATAACAGATCCCAGATACTGAGTACCAAGTAGCAGATCCCAAATACTAGATAACGGAACCAAGATACTTGGTACCAGGTAACAAATCCCCAGATACTAAAAACAAGAGACAGATACAGATAGACAACAGAACCCAGATACTGGGTACTATGTAACACATAATAGAAACAAGATGACAAATACCAGGTAATAGATCCCAGATACAAGATAACAGATCCCAAGTAACAAATCCCAGATAGGATAGTAGATACCAGGTAAACCAGATAGCAAATGCCAGGTAATGGATCCCAGATTTTAGGTAATAGATCCCAGATATTAAATACTAGATACAGATACTGAGTAAAAAGTAACAGGTCCCAGATACTAAATAGCAAAGTACAGATCCCAAATACTAAAAACAAGAGAACAGATCCCAGATACTGGGTACCAGGTACCAAATCCCGATCCCAAATTCAAGTGAACAGATACTAGAACCAGGTAATATCTCAGATATTAAATACCAGCTAACAGGTCCCAGATATTGAGTACCAAGTAACAGATTCCAGATACCAAATAGGTAACTAGGTAGGTAGGCTAAATAGGTAGGTAACAAATCCCAAATACAAGATACAGGATAACAGAACCCAGATATTGGGTACCAGGTAACAAATCCCAGATACCAGAAACATGAGAACAGATCCCAGATCCCAAATACATGATAACAGGTCGCAAATACTGGTTCCAGGTAATAGGTGCCGGATAACAGATCCCAGATATTGAATACCAGATCCCGGATACTAAATACAAAATAACAGATACTGGGTACCAGGTAGCAAATCCCAGATACTGGACACCAGGTAACAGATCCCAGACATTAAATACTTGATACAAGATAACAGATCCCAAGAAACAGATACTAGATACCAGATACAAGATACCAGATATCAAATAGGATGACAAAGCCCAAATACAAGATAACAGAACCCAGATACTTGGTACCAGGTAACAGATCCCAGATGCTAGGTACCAGGTAACAGATACTAGAAACAAGAGAGGTACGGATAGACAACAGAACCCAGGTACTTGGTACCAGGTAACAAATCCCAGATACTGGGTACTAGGTAACAGATACTAGATACAAGATGACAAATACCAGGTAATAGATCCCAGATACAAGATAACAGGTCCCAGATACCAAATACCAGGTAACAGGTCCCAGATACTAAATAGTAGCCCAAATACTAGATACAAGATAACAGAACCCAAATACTGGGTACCAGGTAACAGATATTAGATGACAAATACCAGATACTAGATACAAGAGAACAGATACTAAATCCAAAGTAACAGAAACCAGATCCCAGATACTGAATACTAGATACAAAATAACAACCCAGATACTGGGTACCAGGTAACTGATCCCAGATGCTAAATACAAGATAACAGATCCTAGATACAAAAGAACATATCCCAGATACTGAGTACCAGGTAACCAGATCCTAGATAGTACTAAATATCTCGTTACTGTACGCAAATATCTGATTCGAAATGCATTGATTAAATCCAAGGAAATTAAACAATAATATAATTATAAGAAATTAAAGACAACAACAAAATTTAATTGATAAATAAAACCAACACCTATAATCTCACACTAATTCAATTTATCTATCTAAATCATAATTTAATTAAACGAAAAAAATTATGATCTTATGACAACCAGTTATTTTATTTTGATTTAAATAATATGAAACGAATACACACACAAAAAATTCTTGTTATTATTTAATGTGAATGCAATCATGTGTATGCAATATAAAATTAATTTGGTTTGGAAACTGGTTTTTTTTTTATTAAATTTTTGACATTATTTAATTTTTTTTTCAATTATTTATAATTCAAAATTGGCTTAAATTGTAATATATATATAAATTAAGTTTTGTAATTAATTGAGCGATGTCCAGATGGTGGACATCGCTCCCTTCGGTTGGCGTTTCTGCCAACCGAGGGCCGCGATGACAATAAATAGTGCAGGGTTTTGCTAGAGCTCACAATATTTATTAGGTAATTTAAAACTGTGAGACCGAATTAGTTTGGACGAAATCATTATAACACATGACTAAAAATAAGGTGACTAGACATCAATTGCAATAAATGTGTGTTTATACACGAAATTTGAGCAAAGGAAGTCAAGTCTTGTGAAGTAGAGGAAAAAAATTAGTAGAATGAAGGACGGATAAAATCCAATAAGAAAAATGAACGGACTTTTAAACTACGTATCAGAAACCATAGTATCCTAAGTCAAACTACATGGACAGACAGAAAGAAAGAATGAATTGGATGGATGGACAGACAGAAAAAAAGAAAGAATGAATTGGATGGATGGACAGACAGAAAGAAAGGATGAGTTGGATGGATGGACAGACATAAAGAAAGAAAGAATGAATTGGATGGATGAACAGACAGAAAGACAGACAGAAAGAAAGAAAGAATGAATTGGATGGATGGACCGACAGAAAGAAAGAAAGAATGAATTGGATGGATGGATGGGTGGACAGACAGAAAGAAAGAAAGAATGAATTGGATGGATGACAGACAGACAGAAAGAAAGAATGAATTGGATGGATGGATGGATGGGGATGACAGACAGACAGAAAGAAAGAATGAATTGGATGGATGGATGGATGGATGACAGACAGACAGAAAGAAAGAATGAATTGGATGGATGGATGGATGGATGACAGACAGACAGAAAGAAAGACAGAATGAATTGGATGGATGGATGGGGATGGATGGATCTCACAGAGCTCACAATATTTATTAGGTAATTTAAAACTGTGAGACCGAATTAGTTTGGACGAAATCACTATAACACATGACTAAAATTAAGATAGTCGTGGGGTGATTAGACATCATTAGACATCAATTGCAAGTTTAAATGAACTATGCAAAAAAATGTGTGGTTTATACACGAAATTTGAGCAACGGAAAGTAGTCAAGTTTTGTAATGTAGAGGCTAAAAACTAGTAGAATGAAGGGATGATAGCATATAATCCAATAAGCATCCCAAGTAACAAATCCCAGATACTAGAAACATGAGAACAGATCTCAAATACAGGATCACAGATCCCAAACACATGATAACAGATCCCAGATACTAAATCCCAAGTAACAGATCCCAGATACTGGGTGCCAAATAACAAATCCCAGATACTAAAATAACAGGTACTGGGTACCAGGTAGCAAATCCCAGATATTAGGTAACAGATGCCAAATACCGAGTAACAGACATTAAATACAAGATAACAGATATCTACAAGATCACAGAGCCCAAATACAAGATAACAGATCCCAGATACTGAGTACCAAGTAGCAGATCCCAAATACTAGATAACGGAACCAAGATACTTGGTACCAGGTAACAAATCCCCAGATACTAAAAACAAGAGACAGATACAGATAGACAACAGAACCCAGATACTGGGTACTATGTAACACATAATAGATACAAGATGACAAATACCAGGTAATAGATCCCAGATACAAGATAACAGATCCAGGTAAACCAGATAGCAAATGCCAGGTAATGGATCCCAGATTTTAGGTAATAGATCCCAGATATTAAATACTAGATACAGATACTGAGTAAAAAGTAACAGGTCCCAGATACTAAATAGCAAAGTACAGATCCCAAATACTAAAA
Organism: Diogma glabrata; assembly: GCA_963693315.1. NCBI lineage: Eukaryota > Metazoa > Arthropoda > Insecta > Diptera > Cylindrotomidae > Diogma > Diogma glabrata. Next base: position 2,760,279 of record OY856186.1, on the reverse strand, counting down.
ACAAGAGAACAGATCCCAGATACTGGGTACCAGGTACCAAATCCCGATCCCAAATTCAAGTGAACAGATACTAGAACCAGGTAATATCTCAGATATTAAAGGATGACAAAGCCCAAATACAAGATAACAGAACCCAGATACTTGATAAATAAAACCATATTTTTATTAAATTAAGTTTTGTAATTAATTGAGCGATGTCCAGATGGTGGACGGACTTTTAAACTACGTATCAGAAACCATAGTATCCTAAGTCAAACTACCGACAGAAAGAAAGAAAGAATGAATTGGATGGATGGATGGGTGGACAGACAGAAAGAAAGAAAGAATGAATTGGATGGATGGATGACAGACAGACAGAAAGAAAGAATGAATTGGATGGATGGCGGGAATCAGAAAACAGGAACCATGTCCTAATGCAAACTACACCCAACACAGAATAAAATGAAATAAGCTGGTAGAGATCTGTCAGTAGGAACCTTTCATCGATTGAGATCAAGTCTTGCAATCTTCGACTGACGACTACAACAAAGCAATGTATGAAAATTACAGGGAAGTGAGTATTTTCACCACTTTTGCATACAAGAGAACAGATCCCCTCACTGCTCTATAACACCAGATACAAGAGAACAGATATCTGATACAAAATGATATATTCCAGATACTGGGTATCAAGTAACAAATACAAGATCCAAGAACAGGATAACAGATCCCAGATACAACCAGATATCTGATACAAGATCACAGATCCAAAATATTGGATACCAAATACAAGAAAATTAAAGACAACAACAAAATTTAATTGATAAATAAAACCATATTTTTATTAAATTAAGTTTTGTAATTAATTGAGCGATGTCCAGATGGTGGACATCGCTCCCTTCGGTTGGCGTTTCTGCCAACCGAGGGCCGCGATGACAATAAATCGTGCAGGGTTTTGCTGGAGCTCACAATATTTATTAGGTTAATTCAAAACTGCGTAACGAATTAGTTTAGTTGAAATCATTTTAACACACATGACTAAAAATAAGGTGACTAGACATCAATTGCAATAAATGTGTGTTTATACACGAAATTTGAGCAAAGGAAGTCAAGTCTTGTGAAGTAGAGGAAAAAAATTACTAGAATGAAGGACGGATAAAATCCAATAAGAAAAATGAACGGACTTTTAAACTACGTATCAGAAACCATAGTATCCTAAGTCAAACTACCGACAGAAAGAAAGAAAGAATGAATTGGATGGATGGATGGGTGGACAGACAGAAAGAAAGAAAGAATGAATTGGATGGATGGATGACAGACAGACAGAAAGAAAGAATGAATTGGATGGATGGATGGAATCAGAAGACAGAAACCATGTCCTAATGCAAACTACACCCAACACAGAATAAAATGAAATAAGCTGGTAGAGATCTGTCAGTAGGAACCTTTCATCGATTGAGATCAAGTCTTGGAATCTTCGACTGACGACTACAACAAAGCAATGTATGAAAATTACAGGGAAGTGAGTATTTTCACCACTTTTGCATACAAGAGAACAGATCCCCTCACTGCTCTATAACACCAGATACAAGAGAACAGATATCTGATACAAAATGATATATTCCAGATACTGGGTATCAAGTAACAAATACAAGATCCAAGAACAGGATAACAGATCCCAGATACAACCAGATATCTGATACAAGATCACAGATCCAAAATATTGGATACCAAATACAAGAAAACAGATACTAGATCCCAAGTAACAGATACTAGATACGGGAAAACATATCCCAAATACAAGATAACAAATCCCAGATTCTGGATACCAAGTAACAGGTCCCAGATACTAAATATAAAGAACAGATTTCAAAGACTAGAAACAAGAGAACAGATCCCAGATACTGGGTACCAGGTAACAGATACTAAATACAAGATGACAAATACCAAGTAACACATCTTAGATCCAAATACAAGTGAATCGATACTAAATCCCAAGTAACAAATCCCAGATACTAGAAACATGAGAACAGATCTCAAATACAGGATCCCAGATCCTAAACACATGATAACAGATCCCAGATACTAAGTACAAGAGAATAGATACTAAATCCCAAGTAACAGATCCCAGAAACTGGGTGCCAAATAAAAAATCCCAGATACTAAAATAACAGATACTGGGTACACCAGGTAGCAAATCCCAGATATTAGGTAACAGATGCCCAGACATTAAATACAAGATAACAGATATCTACATCAGAGATCCCAAATACTAGATAACAGAACCAAGATACTTGATACCAGGTAACAAATCCCCAGATACTAAAAACAAGAGACAGATACAGATAGACAACAGAACCCAGATACTGGGTACTATGTAACACATAATAGATACAAGATGACAAATAATTGATACAAGATAACAGATACTAGATCCCAAGAAACAGACACACCAGGTAACAAATCCCAGATACTAGAAACAAGAGAACAGATCCCAGATACTGGGTACTAGGTAACAGATACTAGATACAAGATGACAAATACCAGGTAGAGATCCCAGATATAGATCCCAGATACGAGATAACAGGTCCCAAATACCAGGTAACAGATCCCCGATACTAAATACTAGATACAAATACTGAGTACCAAGTAACAGGTCCCAGATACTAAATAGTAGCCCAAATACTAGATACAAGATAACAGAACCCAGATACTAGATACAAAATAACAGAACCCAGATACAGATGCTAAATACAAGATAACAGATCCCAGATACAAAAGAACATATCCCAGATACTGAGAACCAGATCCTAGATACACACTAAATATCTCGTTAAGAGACAGATACAGATAGACAACAAGAGACAGATACAGATAGACAACAGAACCCAGATACTGGGTACTATGTAACACATAATAGATACAAGATGACAAATACTTGATACAAGATAACAGATACTAGATCCCAAGAAACAGACACTAGATACCATATACAAGATAACAGATATCAAATAGGATGACAAAGCCCAAATACAAGATAACAGAACCCAGATACTTGGTACCAGGTAACAGATACTAGAAACAAGAGAGATACAGATAGACAACAGAACAAGATACAAGATAACAGATCACAGATTCCAGATATCAAATACTAAATACAAGATAACGATACCAAATACAAGAGAACAGATACTAAATACCAAGTAACAAATCCCAGATATCAGATACAAGATCACAGATCCCAAAAACAATATAACAGATCAGATACTGAGTAACAAATCCCAGATACTGGGTGCCTGGTAACAGATCTCAGATACTAGGTACAAGAGAACAGATAACAAATACCAGATCCCAGATACTAAATACTAGATACAAGATGACAAATACCAGGTAACATATCCCAGCTATCAAATACTAGATACAAGATAACAAATACCTGCGTTTATTGTTTTAAAATATCAGGTGAAGTGTATCATCGATCAGTTGAAAATATTCCCATTGACCTCTCCTTAAGTTCAGCAAACCAATTCTCCTTATGCTATATCTTACAAGAAACTTAGAGATGTTTATCAAAATGAAGTTGAGGATGCTACACTAAATGGTCGTCCAATAAATAGCGTATCACTAATTTTTACTCGAAATTTACACGATGACCAACGTGTTTACAATTCTCCATTCTCAATGATGATGTTGCATTGATTTTTGTATCAGGTTGCGATGGTAATATACCAGCTACAATCGACTTTTCTGTACTCAGCTGATTCTAGAACTAATCAGCGATCTCTTCGTGTGGAATCTTATCAAGGTCTTTTAGAATTTGCGCTGAAATTCCAAATCAGAATGAGCAACCACGACTTTATGAACTAATTATAAAACAAAATATTCATGGTCCATGTGGAGAATTGAACAGAAATTGTGTTTGCATGGTTGATGGAAAATGTTCAAAACAATTCCCAAAAAGTTACTGCAGTGAGACTGACATTTCAGTAGATAACTATCCAAAATATAGGCGACGTCCACCTACTAATTTAGAAAATCAACCCAGATCACGATCCAACGTTGTGGAAGAATTGGAGTTGCGGTTGATTATGATGAAATAAATCAATACAATAGTTCGCAGGAAGCTGCTTGGTATATCCAGGAGCTTCCAATTCATGACCAATCACATAATGTTGTTACACTATGTGCTCATTTACAAGATTTACGTATTAATCAATATTTTTCACCCAAGATAATATTGAAAATGCTTTAAGAAGAGAGTCTGTTAGGGTCACAACTTTAAGCGCATTTTTTGAATTAAACTCTACAGACCTTTTCGCTCATAACATAACATGTATCAGGATATTCCGATACATTATGTATATAAAAACAATAAATGGCAAAAATGCTCTCCAAATTCACACTTTGGGGATGAAAGCATTATTCGTTACTATACTGTGTTATTGCAATCCATCAGATCCTATTCAACTTTTTAAATGTGAGCAAGCAGGATTTGATTTATTCTTACTTTTACCACTTCCTAACTGAACCTAATCTGTGGGTATTACTCAACAATGATCAGAATGTTGCAGCATCAATGATATTTTCATCCTTAAATAAACGAATTTCTCATAATTGTTTTTATTTAGATGGACCTGGTGGAAGTGGAAAAACATTACCGAGCGTTAATTCAAAAAATCGATGCAGAAAATAAAAATGTATTATGTGTTGCATGGACAGGAATAGCAGCAACTCTTTTACCCAAAGGAATGAAATGTCACTCGGCGTTTTCATTGCCTCTCAATATGGATGCCGTGAAATTTCCACAACTCACTCGCAAAAAACGTGACTTTTTAGTATCTGTTGATTGCGTAATTTGGGATGAAGCTCCAATGGCTTCAGGCATAGCACTTGAAATTGTGGACTTAATATTGATCTTATTACAGATATTTTTGGTTCATCATTTACTACAAATGATTTTGCATGTATATCAAAACACACATCACATTGTCAAAACACATCAAAACACACATCACACATCACGAAAAACAGCCGTTTCAGAGGCAAAAACCATAAGAAAAATGAACGAATGAATGAATGAGACTATAGTAGAAAACTTCGACCGATTGACTGCAATAAAGACATGTAGGAACATGTAGGAATTACAGGGAAGACAGTATTTGAGAACAAAATAAATTTGGTGTGTAAATGATGAAATGATTGGTCAAGACATAAATGACGAGTTCATCACAAATATGTAACAATCATTAAATTATTTATTAGTACAACAAATGCATTAGAATCATCTATCAATTTCATATACCACCAAAGTTAATTTAATGTTAATATAAATGTACGAAACTGTTAATATAAATGTTTGAATTATTTGTTCCCAGTATTTTATATATTATTTGTAATTAATTTAATTGTAATAGATTAAAAATATGATGTGTTAGTTAATTAAGTAAAGTTTATAACAAATTGTCAAACTGGAAAAACATTGCGCTTTTTGTTAATCAACCTTTGTAAGAACAACATCAAATAAAAATAATTAAACAAAAATAAATTTTAATGTAATGCATTATGCCTTAAACATGTTTTTATCTCTAACTTATATCGACAGAAAATAGTCAAACTGAGAATCCTACTTTGGAATAATTTGATTGGACGTTGTTTTAGAACGAGGGTTATTATGTTTTTTAAGACTCATGTTGTAATTCCTCTTTCAGGGTAAATTTATCTTTAGAACTAATATCTTAAAAAAATTTATTTCATGGAAAATCTAATACAATATAAATTTTAATTTGATTCTGATTAGGTGTCAAACTTTATGAAGGTACAAAATATATGATGAACGAATCAGTAACGAACAACTATGTTTGGCATATGAATTTAACAATAAAATTTCTACATAAAATTGATTTTGGAACCTACATTTGTTCCAGTGTAAATGCTTTGGGAAAATCCGACGGTCGTATACGATTACAAGGTAAGGAAAGATCAAAATGTAATTTCGATTTTTATTGATTATATTCTGTTTTTTTTTTATAACCGCACAAATTTTTTTTATTGCTCTGTTCTTTGATTTTTTATTATTATTATATATTTTTTTGTATGTAACAGAATTACGACTACCACCAAAACCAACAACCACCGTACTACCTTATATTTTTACAACCGTTAAACCACGTAAAAAACAACATCATAATCATAATAATAAAGGTGATGTGACGAAGGGAAAAGAAAATCATACACCACAACAAGAAAATGAGATTATTGGCCCTGTTGAAGGTAAACAGATTAAATATATTTTAATATAAATTTAAAAAATTGTTAGATTATTTTGGTTAGAGGAGTTTATAAAATTAGATAGGAAAAAGTTTTAATGCTTTATTGTTGGATCTTCGATCCGATTCTATGTGAAAATGTATAATTTCTAATTTCATTAGTACCATGCAACTGTAAGATAGGATCTTGTTATTTTTAATCTCCCTTCATACCTTAATAGCTCATTTTCGATTTATTTAACCCTCATTATCTCTTCTCTCCTCTTTTCGCGTTTGTCTTTTTAATTTTTATATAATTTCGAGTATTTCATAATTTGAAACCTACAAAGCCTCATCTCATTTTTCATTATTTTTATTTTTAATATTCCAGCTCTTACAGTCGTTCCAGTGCGTTCAGGTATTGAAAAATCAAGTAAAACACAAACTCCACCATCACCATCAAGACGTCCACCTTGGATATTTCATAGTGATGCCAATAGAATTCAATTAAAATGTTTATTGTTATCAAAGCGAGGTATGTTATTGTTAACATTTTCCTTATTACATTTAAATTATATTTTTTTATAATTTTTATTTTATAAATAAATATTAAAAATCATAAAATAAATTAAGACAGAGAAAAACCCTAATCAAGAAAATTTATAAGTTAAAGTTGAATATTTATAAATAAAATTTATATAAGATTAATAATTTAATATCAAAAATATATAAATATAAAATCAGATATTTGTTTGTTATAACAAAACAAATTTATTTTAATTTTTGTTTTTAAATAAAAGTGCACTTTTTATAAAAATAGTTTTTACGGTGAATTGTAATAAAATAGAAGAAATTAATAAAAAAAATAGTTAAAGAATTTTAGTTATCAAAATTATTAAGAACTGAGTTGATGACTTTTAGGACTTTTACTTTTCAAAATAATTTCTTAAGAGAATGCTAAGTAAGCACCTAGAGACTCAATGGTTTTGACTTGAAATTGTTTATTTCTAACAAAAGTGATTACGGTTCGTACAATAATTTTCGAGCCACATGAACCTATCAACATAGGTGGTTTAAGGAATTTTATACCTATACCAATTCAATAATTTATTTAAAATAAATTATTGTTAATAAAAGTAATTTCATTGAAGGTAAACATTTGAGATTTAAACTAACCAGTAAAAGCTTATGAATCCAATTGATCTCTGTAATTAACTTTTGTTTGTCGCAGCTGGGTCAGTTTCTCAATTAAATATGTTTGAGTTTTCAGTGAAAATATAACCCAAAACTTTCTCTTTCGAGTCGCTCACGGGTATGTCATTCAAAAGTAAGATCGGAATAGAGGATCGAGTAAATTGTTCTTTTTTTTGCTCTTAATTTTGGAGTTTTCAATGAAGCACAACCGACAAGAGTAACAAGCAACTCGTATTCATCCATAGATGTCTGTCTCGCTTGCCAGCATGTCACTCATGCCGATAGCAGGCAGAATGGGGTACTGAACAAGCACTGGGATCATCTCATAAGAATAAAACACACATCAGTAAAATGTTTGGGGGTTGAGCAGTGTACGTAAATTTTACTCAAAAATGTAGTTACGAGGAGTTTATATTTATTAGTTATTTGGAGTTTACCTCTCAGGTACAGATATAGAAAATCAGGGACTATGTTAAAAAATAGTGGCGAAATTAAAAGAAAACAAAGCTAAGAAAAGGAGCAGACCATAAGTATCAGTGGTCCGGTTCTTGTCTTCAAGAATAGTATCACTGTTTGATTCCACATGAGTTTCTAAGTTTTACATTTGAAACTGAAAAAGGTGAAACAACTCCTAAATATTTAAATAATGCTCCTGAGTTAGATTTATAGTATTTATACCTTATGGGAATAATATAGGTTGGTAACAGTTATTCAGAACGAAATTTTTTCATTTTAAGGCATTTTGTATCCAAAAGAGGAAACAGAGATTATCTCGAATTTCGCCTTCTCAATATTTCTTGAGAAATAGAAAATGTCTAGAAAAGCGATATACATAGAGATGACATCCGTAAATCAGATCCAATCCAGGACCTAACCCAGCAAAAAGGAACAAGTGGAGAGATTTAGAGAGTAAGTCGAATTATGGACCCAGCAAAAGTTTATGGAAAGTCATGAAGATATTAGTTAATCTGCGACTAAAAAATAATAATTGATCACATTTATGCCTTGACCATGTGCCGCACTGTCTGATTAAAGCGCACACATAGAGATAAAGGCTTAAAAAATTATCAAAAAAATCAAACCATTAAAAGCAATTGAATCTGATGGCATATCAGCTATCAACCCATTGAACCCAAGGAAATAAACTACAACACTCAGCACATCACTAAATACTCGTCCGATACCAAATGTTTGGAACGGCTAAAAATAGACCCATTTTAACACCAGAAAAATCCGAAGGTTTACAGGTAAATACAAAATTAAACATCCACAATCACGACATGCTCATTACTACATTTAAAAAGCCGACATTTCGGGGATAACATTCAACTCACTACTCAGCCTCAATGCATATGCACAACGGGTGAACTCAAACCATAAAATCAGAAAAAATGCAATAAAAGCACTAGCTGAAAGTTAATGAGGCAAAGGTGCTATAGGTTAACCCATTTTAAACTACGCAGCATCTATATGGGCTCCTCAAGTTGCGTTGCACTGGAAAAAGATAAAAAGATACAAACCCACGATGTCATCTGATAGCTCATATAGACCACCTATATGAAGAATTTAATATCTTTCCGGAACGAAATGCTGTCTAAACAACATATATAAGCGTGCCACCGCCTAGAGTCATAATACCCTTTCAAACCGATATTAGAGAGGATCCAACCACTAGGAATATCGATAAATTAATATCAATTAATTTTCGTCGTAATATTGTACGAAAAATGCTAAAAGCTTCAATTCTAACAAAAATTTTCTATTGATCATACGAAACCGGAATATTGCCCGATTTTTGGAAGCCCATAGCGAAGAAAAGCAGTAAGATTGACCCTAACAATTATAGACCCATTACTATTCTGTCGGTTTTGGCTAAAGTATTTGAAAAATATGGTAACTATAATCTAATAGAATATTTGGAAATATCACGAATTATTGATGATAAACAGTATGGTTTTCATAGAAGTCATGCAACAGGTGACCTGTTAGCCTACGTAACCCTCTGCGGGAAAAAAACTTCCCTATTAAGATAGACCAGATTGAATCAGTTAGACTTCTTGGAGTGGATATATGGAATAAACACCTGTTCAACCTCACTAAATCTGCAACACAAAAATTAGAATTCTTGAACCGATGAGTTTTTCAAGATACAAGTCCCTTATTCGTCCATGTATGGAATACTGCTGTCAGTCACAATAAAATGTCTAGACTCTGTACAGAGAAAAGCAATACGGTTGATTGATAATGCCAAACTAATTGATTAGCTTGATTCACTCCAGCAAAAAGCTTGTTGGAGTGAAAAAGCTTGCTCCAGTTGAAAAAGCTTGCAACATAACCTTTATGGCAAATTTTTTCAACTTAATTGTGATTATTTTTGCTTTGTGACAGTTTTTAATCGACTTTAAAAAAGAAGGAGGTTCTGTGTTTCACTGTAGGTTTTTTTTTATTTATGTACACCGATTTCTCAAAAACGGCTCGTTCGATTTGGATGATTTAAATTGTATTCTATTTGGGTTTATTCCCAGAGGGTCCCATCATTTTTTTTATGATGTGAAAAATACCGTTATTCAGAAAATTGGAAAAAAACCATATATTTTATGCATTTTCGTTGGTTTCGTCAAAACATATTATTCTGTTTGGGTGTTGTGGGCAGTATTATATTGCTATACTTGTCGAGGTTATCGTAAATAATTTTCTACGACGGGAAATATGTATGCCGTTTGTGCCAAAAATCGCAAAACCATAACTAATGAAAGTTTTTCCGGTATTTGAAGTTATTACTTTTAAAACGCTTTCTAGCCGACATTTGCTTTATGACTACACTAAAAATAAAAAAATAAAAAGCTTAAAAAAAAAAAAATAGAACCGACTTCAGAAAAAACAAAAGAGGCTCAAAAAAGTGAAAAATAACTCAACTGCTGCTTTTAGAAAGAAAACTACGTTATATTTTGATTAATTTAATTTAGTTATACCTATTAAAAAATTACGCTATTAAAAAATGTTACTACATTAAAATAGTTACTTTTTATTATAATTATTATAGTTATATAGTTGTTACGATAGTTATTATATTTTAAAAGTTATTTGTAGTACAAAACTGTTCGAAGTCGGTGCCACATTGACAGAAAACCGACTAATATGTCTCGGGGTTGGCACCGATTTCCAACAGTTTTGTACTACAAATAACTTTTAAAATATAATAACTATTATAACAACTATAATAATTATAATAAAAAGTAACTATTTTAATATAGTAACTTTGTTTAATAGCGTAATTTTTTAATAGGTATAACTATTAAACTTGGTTGCCTACTTGGTTTCTAAAAGCAACAGTTGAGTTATTTTTCACTTTTTGTGCCTCTTTTGTTTTTTCTGAAGTTGGTTCTATTTTTTTTTTAAAGTTTTTTTTGTATTTGTGTAAACACTTCCAAGAGATTTCTCCTATACCTGTTTTTTGGATCGGAAAACCAATCTGAGAGTTAAGTGTCGTAGACATTTATTTTAATATCGGTATGTCTCTTACTGTCGCATATCGCAAGTTATAAGTCTATTCAAACTCATCAATTTGACATCCACAATTTTTCCTCTGAAAATGTGCATTAGCCTCACTGTTTAACCTGCTTGGTTTCATACTTATTGGACCAAAAAAAGTTAAATCGAATTTATAGAAAATTTGATATTTCATAAACGTAATTATGTTTTTTGAGGCGGTGGCAATGAGAAAGAACAAAACAATAAGTTTTAATCCAATCCAATGCTTTGCAGACGAGGACGAACTCTCTTTGGTATGAATTTAAAAGAGAAATAGTTTTTATTGGATTGAAATTGGCACACCGAAGACCCCACCGAACAAGGCAAATTAAATTGAAAAAAAAAAAAAATTATCCAGCATATGCAATAATTTCAAATATCAAATCATTGATCCTATGGGCTTTGTTAATATAACATTTAGACAGCGACATCTGATTATTCTTGAGTGACTTCATCATCAACGACCTGTGATACACAAATACGATTTGCTAGACCCCCGATTTGCTGTTGATCGCTTACGTTATTTGCTTGTCGCGTCTTTATTTAAAACGATCAAACGTAATGCTTAAAAGTACAACTTGAACTGTTGAATGGATAATAGCAATGAACTAAGCAAAAATTAGAGATTATAAAATCAAATCTTTCGAATACTTTTTACAGAGAAAAACAATTTTGATTTGAGCTTGCTAGGTTGAAGATTTTGCCTCCGCTTTTTTTATTATTTCGTGACTACCAATCGCATTGATTAATTTTGTTTTTCAATTTCCTTTCTCACATTTGAATAAGTCGAAGTTAACCAATTAAAGTCATCAAAAAATCCTAATTTTTTTCTATACGCTATACATATTTATATAAATTAAAACTTACAAATTTTAATACATAAACAAATCATGAAAAATAATAACATCAAATAAATTTAAAAGAAAATTCTAACTTGGAAGAGAATAATGTTTCAATAATAAAATAAATTAATTTATATATACTAATATTATGATAGATGTCTTCCGTAAAATTGTAAATTAAAAATTTTTTTGTTTTCATATTTAAAAACAACACAAATTTTAAATCATTAATTTATTATTATGAAATGATTCAGATTAACAGATTTTAAAAGACTCACAACAATCGAATTTCTCATAATTCAATAAGCTGGTTGTGACAACGCCGGCTACTCTAGTCCCTGACATTGAGATATGAGTTTACGTGGGATATCACATATCATTGGCAATAGCAATTGTTTTGAATTATAAGAATTTGAATTATATTTTGAGTTCAGACACTTCAGCATTGAGCGTAGTTAAGTTAGTTTACTCATGTGTGCTATCAGTCATCAACTAACACTTAATAGTATACTGCCCACAATACTTCGTGCATTATACTGAATGTAGAATTCCGTATCCGTAAAATAAAAGCAAATTATTTAAATACTTTGAACTAAGAAAAAATGTTTCATTCAGCTACTTTCGCTACTGGGCACAAAAATAGACAAGTGAAGTGGAAGAGATAATGGTATAGTTACCCGGGTAAGAAAAAGCTCAGGGGCCAAGCTCGTGCCACAGTTTTTGAGGTTTTGGCCAGGCTTAATATTTTCAAACAGCAAGTCTGGCAAACCAGACTTGGGCCAAGTCTGGAAAATAAGACCTACCAAACAAGTTTTTTCCTAAATCTCCTTTACTGGAATCTTGTTTCAGTCGAGGCATTTACAACTGGTCCAGACTGAAACCAAAGTTTACTAGCCAAGGCTTGGCTCGCTAATACGGGCCCCAGTTGGTTCCTTGTTTAACATTGGCACCTCCCACTTGACCGTGAATTGATATGAGTTAAAGAACATAAAAATTTTTAGCATAATAATTGCAATCAATTTATCAATTTCAATATTTCATAAAATTCAATCAAAAACCAACAGTGAGAAATTATGTTTTGTAAAAAGTTAAATATTGCGTTAAGACATTGTGTAAATATTGCAAATATACAATACATATATAAAAACTTAAAATTATGTAAAACAAAAAACCCGAATCATATTTATTATTAAAAATTTGTAATATTTAAAAAACCTATTGCATTTAATATTACTTTAAAGAAAAATTGTTATTAAATTAATAAATTAATTAAAGGAAAAACTAAAAAAAAAATCAATAAAAAGTTAATTAAAATAAATATATCTATAATTATTATTATTGACAATATTTAGCTTATAAAACAAATTTAATTATGTTTTTTTTTAAATTTTGTTAAACAATTTTTGCATATACATAAAATGATTTTTTTATTCTGTCATTAACTGTAATTACTCTAGATTTTTAAAACGAAAAAACAATGATCCATTAAATTATTATTATTTTATTGGAAATAATTTTTTTACGCAATCAAAAATTAATGTATATTTTTAAAACAAATTTAATAATAAAAAAATTTTTCATATAAAATTATAAAGTATATAAACATAAAGAATATATATATATATATATATACGTATAATACTAAATAAATATGATTAAAATAAAAAATTAAATAATTAATAAAAAAAACAAATATGACAATAAAAAGCATTTAAATAAATAAAAAGAACAAAAAATATGTAATAATAAAATAAAAAAAAAATTATAACAAAAATATAATTAAAAACTAAATTATATTTGTTTTATTTTTATTACCTTGAAGCTGTGTTTATGATTTAATTTTTGCGATTATATATATTCACGTTCCACGGGGAAAATATTTATTGGTGAAATGTGGAGGAAATTTTTTGATTGGTTATCAAATTAAAATACAAATAGGTGAAACGTTATAAAAAGATTTTACGGCTTCAATAGGAGTACAAATAAAAGCCTTGTCGCAAGAAACGATGACCTAGGTAGGTAGGTAGGTTAATCAAGAACGGACTAAAATATAACTGGTTTAGAAAGTAAAAAGCGCTACAGTAAAGAAGTTTAAATGCGAGTGTGAGCAAGATACTAGATAAATTAATGCTGATCCTTAACAGATATCCGTAAATTTTTGGAATATTTTAAACATTTAACGACACGACAATAAATACAACAAACAAATAATTACACAAGCTTAGAGACAAAAAAATTCGATTTATCATTGTCATGATTGTTGTTGGAATTTAACTTTATCAGACTTTGTTCATATTTTTTATACAAACGGTAACACCTTGTACTGTTGATGATTTTATCTACAATCAAAGAAGTTGTCTTTTAAAAACTCAACGTTTTTTGTTAATTTAATTTTTTATTACTCTATAAATGTTTTATTAATATTATTTTAGTCTTTAACCACAACCGCTTATTTCAAAAAGCTTTTAATAAGCTCTCATCAAAACTTTATTTTATAAGCCTCTTCTATTAAAATTGCTACACCAAAATTAGAAGAACAAAAATTATCATCATCAACAGGTAGGTAATTTTACATATAAATAAACAAAATTTATTAAGGAAAACAATCGAAGCCTTTTTCATTTACATAAAATATTTTTTTTCGTTTCTAGATTTTTCCAGGAAAAACAAGAAGCAATTTAAATAATTTCAATGTTAATTTTAATTTGTTGGTTTTTGTTGAACCGGAAGAACAAACACGTTAGTAGAACTCCCGAGAGTTGGTCCTGGGGAACCAAAACCTGTTTTTATAATTGCCATGAAAGGCTACGACCTTATATAGTAGACTAGGTTAATATTTGACCTAGTTTTAGTTTCCTGTATTGGTAATTTCCTGAATTGGAATGTGGGTTATTCGTTTATTGTTGTTTGTTGTTATTGTGTGTGTCTGAAGCCGGTTGCTGAAGGCCTTGGAAGGTCGTCAGGTAAACTAGGTTAGATTTGACCTAGTTCTGGTTGTCTGTAGTAGTAAAGGACTTTGATCTAGTTATCACCTGTTTTATATTATCATAAATGGCTATGGTCTTATACAGTAGACTAGGTTAGTATTTGACCTTGACCTAGTTATCTACACTGGTAATTTCCGGATTTTAAATGCAGGTTATTGGGTTATTGTTGTTTGTTGTTGCTAAAAGCCTTGGAAGGCCGTCAGATAAAATATTCTGACCTAGTTCAGGTTTAGTAATTGACCTACTTCTAGTTACCTCTGTTTTTAATTAAAAACTTTTGTGAAATGCATTTTGGATAAGAATATTTTGTAAATGCATGTACGATGAAAAACATCTTTCAAACGACCGGCGATCATAGAAATTAAATTTTAGATCAAGCCAGTCAAGTTTTGCACAAACACACCATTGTATTCTAATCAGTCTTAAAAAAATAAAGTATATTATAAATACGCAAACTTTTATCATTAATACAACAACAAGTTTTGTAGGCTCGGATTACAATTGTATCTAAAAAGTCTACTGTCCCTACATGAGGGCGGGTCATACAATATATTTTATTTTGTTAAGACTCGATACCCAGAAACTTAAACTGTTTTCACGGTGTTTTTAATTAAAAACTTTTGTGAAATGCATTTTGGATAAGAATATTTTGCAAATGCATGTACGATGAAAAACATCTTTCAAACGACCGGCGATCATAGAAATTAAATTTTAGATCAAGCCAGTCAAGTTTTGCACAAACACACCATTGTATTCTATCAGTCTTAAAAAAATAAAGTATATTATAAATACGTAAACTTTCATCATTAATACAACAACAAGTTTTGTAGGCTCGGATTACAATTGTATCTAAAAAGTCTACTGTCCCTACATGAGGGCGGGTCATACAACATATTTTATTTTTGTCAAGACACGATACCCAGAAACTTTTATGGTATTTAAATTAATTACTTTGTAAAATGAATTTTCACACGATTTTGTGTTCAAACAGTTGTTTGTATTTTACAGGATACTTATTGTTTCGTCTTTGTGTGGTATTTTTGCGCGAAATCTATATCACTACACAAATAACATGCATTTTAATAATACTTACTTTGAATTCCTTTTTATACAAATCTAGTTTAATCAATATTTTAATACATATATCAGCTAAACGTATTTAATGATTTGCTTTCGATTTATTTGTTTGTTTTAAATATTAAATTTGGTGATGATATGGTGATGACGATGAAATTTTGATCAATTTCATCTCAAAAAATTACAAAATATACCAAAATTTTGATAAAAAATCATTTTCGTAAACTTTAAATTTTTGCCCCCAAAATTAATATAAAAAAGAGATGCCATTACATAGAAAAGAAAAACAACAAACAGAAAAACAACAAAAACAAAAATGACGCATTTTATTAATATGTTTACATTGATTTTGGATTAAATTTTTTTGGCGAAAATATTTAAAAAATTTAGAACTTATTAATTGAAAAATAAATTATAATATCATTATTAGTTACCTACAATAAGAAATCCCTTCCTGAATATTTTTCGGGCATTTTTACACATCACACACTTCAAAGTTAATTTTTATTCTAAATTTTCACTTAATATATTTAATTTTTCAGTTAAACTATTTTTTTGGCGAAAATATTTAAAAAATTTAGAACTTATTTATTGAAAAATAAATTATAATTTCATTATTAGTTACCTACAATAAGAAATCCCATCCTGAATATTTTTTCGGACATTTTTACACATCACACACTTCAAAGTTAATTTTTTATTCTAAATTTTCACTTAATATATTTAATTTTTCAGTTAAACTTTTTAAATTATAATAAAATCACTAGAATTTTTTATATTTAGTATAAATTTGCCAAAAAAAAATCACTACGATAGTTAATAAAAACAATTTTTTAACTACTAACTTGAGAAATCGTCATTATTTACTCGATCGAGGCGTTAGCCGAGAGAAACAATCACTCGAAAGCAAAAAAGATACTTTATGCCTGAATTGCATACAAGATTTTTTGTACGAGTAAGATTCTGTATTATTTGCATAAATAAAAATGCATATGTTTACACAAAATAGTAAAATATTTTTTCAAAAATTATTTTATCAAAGTAGTCTTGCAAAATAATAGTAATATAATAACTTTAGGCACTGTTATTTTAATTTTAGGCATTGTTATTTCACTTTTAGCATTGTTATTTCAATAGGAAAAAAAGGCCTGCTTTATGTCCAATTTTTGAATCGCAAAAGTGAATTTTACGGTTTACTCGTACAAAATACAATTTTATTATAACCAAGCCAAAGAATGTTTAGTATAGTAATTTGTATTTCATTTGATTGTGTCCTTCCTACATTTCATTCATCGTTTTAAAAATAAAACTTAACAATGTTTGTTTGTTAATTCTGTTTTTCATTTTAAATAAATTTCAGTGAAAAGGATTTAAACAAAAGTAAAAGATAAACACATTTCAACCCCTCCAAATAAGTTTAATACATCTTAAATTTATTTGCATTCTTAAGCATACAAATATTTTATAAAACAAGTTTTACTAGATCATAAATTTGAATAGACTTTGAGATAATCTTTTCAATCTTTTTATATTAATTGGCAAAGGAAACTTGTTTCGGTTTTGTGATAACAAAATACTACAAGACAACACAAGACAACAAAGAAAAATCCATAATTAATTAACAATAAATAATTGAATGAACAATAAATGATTAATATATAATATTTATTTTTCTATTCGTTTCTTCTATCCAAGTTCATTTTTATTTATTTGTTTGATTAGTTGATTTAATCTTTGGTGGATTTAATATATTATGACTAATGAAAATGCATCAGGTTTTTTGTTTTTATGATTTTACAAAATTAGCTAGCGATGCTAAAAATTTTTCCCATCTAGACTTATAAATAATCTTTTTCGTTACAACAGATAAATTAAATGCTGAAACTAAACTTCCAGGCTACTTGATATGCTAAGATATTTAAAAAATGAAATGGAAAATGACTGGGGTTGAAATGTGTTTATCTTTTACTTTTGTTTAAATCCTTTTCACTGAAATTTATTTAAAATGAAAAACAGAATTAACAAACAAACATTGTTAAGTTTTATTTTTAAAACGATGAATGAAATGTAGGAAGGACACAATCAAGTGAAATACAAATTACTATACTAAACATTCTTTGGCTTGGTTATAATAATAGTACATTATATAACAAGGTAGAGAAGTAAGCTATTATTGACCGAGAACTTTTAGATCCTTAGGCGCGTAGCGCCGAGGGATATAATGTTCGAGGTCAATATTAGACTTCTCAACCGAGGTATATATAGAATTTTTAACTACTAGCACTAATCATCATATTTGCTTTCATTAGATTTTTATATTACTCATTTTCCATTTCATTTTTTAAATATCTTAGCATATCAAGTAGCCTGGAAGTTTAGTTTCAGCATTTAATTTATCTGTTGTAACGAAAAAGATTATTTATAAGTCAAGATGGGAAAAATTTTTAGCATCGCTAGCTAATTTTGTAAAATCATAAAAACAAAAAACCTGATGCATTTTCATTAGTCATAATATATTAAATCCACCAAAGATTAAATCAACTAATCAAACAAATAAATAAAAATGAACTTGGATAGAAGAAACGAATAGAAAAATAAATATTATATATTAATCATTTATTGTTCATTCAATTATTTATTGTTAATTAATTATGGATTTTTCTTTGTTGTCTTGTGTTGTCTTGTAGTATTTTGTTATCACAAAACCGAAACAAGTTTCCTTTGCCAATTAATATAAAAAGATTGAAAAGATTATCTCAAAGTCTATTCAAATTTATGATCTAGTAAAACTTGTTTTATAAAATATTTGTATGCTTAAGAATGCAAATAAATTTAAGATGTATTAAACTTATTTGGAGGGGTTGAAATGTGTTTATCTTTTACTTTTGTTTAAATCCTTTTCACTGAAATTTATTTAAAATGAAAAACAGAATTAACAAACAAACATTGTTAAGTTTTATTTTTAAAACGATGAATGAAATGTAGGAAGGACACAATCAAATGAAATACAAATTACTATACTAAACATTCTTTGGCTTGGTTATAATAAAATTGTATTTTGTACGAGTAAACCGTAAAATTCACTTTTGCGATTCAAAAATTGGACATAAAGCAGGCCTTTTTTTCCTATTGAAATAACAATGCTAAAAGTGAAATAACAATGCCTAAAATTAAAATAACAGTGCCTAAAGTTATTATATTACTATTATTTTGCAAGACTACTTTGATAAAATAATTTTTGAAAAAATATTTTACTATTTTGTGTAAACATATGCATTTTTATTTATGCAAATAATACAGAATCTTACTCGTACAAAAAATCTTGTATGCAATTCAGGCATAAAGTATCTTTTTTGCTTTCGAGTGATTGTTTCTCTCGGCTAACGCCTCGATCGAGTAAATAATGACGATTTCTCAAGTTAGTAGTTAAAAAATTGTTTTTATTAACTATCGTAGTGATTTTTTTTTGGCAAATTTATACTAAATATAAAAAATTCTAGTGATTTTATTATAATTTAAAAAGTTTAACTGAAAAATTAAATATATTAAGTGAAAATTTAGAATAAAAAATTAACTTTGAAGTGTGTGATGTGTAAAAATGTCCGAAAAAATATTCAGGATGGGATTTCTTATTGTAGGTAACTAATAATGAAATTATAATTTATTTTTCAATTAATAAGTTCTAAATTTTTTAAATATTTTCGCCAAAAAAATAGTTTAACTGAAAAATTAAATATATTAAGTGAAAATTTAGAATAAAAATTAACTTTGAAGTGTGTGATGTGTAAAAATGCCCGAAAAATATTCAGGAAGGGATTTCTTATTGTAGGTAACTAATAATGATATTATAATTTATTTTTCAATTAATAAGTTCTAAATTTTTTAAATATTTTCGCCAAAAAAATTTAATCCAAAATCAATGTAAACATATTAATAAAATGCGTCATTTTTGTTTTTGTTGTTTTTCTGTTTGTTGTTTTTCTTTTCTATGTAATGGCATCTCTTTTTTATATTAATTTTGGGGGCAAAAATTTAAAGTTTACGAAAATGATTTTTTATCAAAATTTTGGTATATTTTGTAATTTTTTGAGATGAAATTGATCAAAATTTGATCGTCATCACCATATCATCACCAAATTTAATATTTAAAACAAACAAATAAATCGAAAGCAAATCATTAAATACGTTTAGCTGATATATGTATTAAAATATTGATTAAACTAGATTTGTATAAAAAGGAATTCAAAGTAAGTATTATTAAAATGCATGTTATTTGTGTAGTGATATAGATTTCGCGCAAAAATACCACACAAAGACGAAACAATAAGTATCCTGTAAAATACAAACAACTGTTTGAACACAAAATCGTGTGAAAATTCATTTTACAAAGTAATTAATTTAAATACCATGAAAGTTTCTGGGTATCGTGTCTTGACAAAAATAAAATATGTTGTATGACCCGCCCTCATGTAGGGACAGTAGACTTTTTAGATACAATTGTAATCCGAGCCTACAAAACTTGTTGTTGTATTAATGATGAAAGTTTACGTATTTATAATATACTTTATTTTTTTAAGACTGATAGAATACAATGGTGTGTTTGTGCAAAACTTGACTGGCTTGATCTAAAATTTAATTTCTATGATCGCCGGTCGTTTGAAAGATGTTTTTCATCGTACATGCATTTACAAAATATTCTTATCCAAAATGCATTTCACAAAAGTTTTTAATTAAAAACAGAGGTAACTAGAACTAGGTCAATTACTAAACCTGAACTAGGTCAGAATATTTTATCTGACGGCCTTCCAAGGCTTTTAGCAACAACAAACAACAATAACCCAATAACCTGCATTTAAAATCCGGAAATTACCAGTGTAGATAACTAGGTCAAGGTCAAATACTAACCTAGTCTACTGTATAAGACCATAGCCATTTATGATAATATAAAACAGGTGATAACTAGATCAAAGTCCTTTACTACTACAGACAACCAGAACTAGGTCAAATCTAACCTAGTTTACCTGACGACCTTCCAAGGCCTTTAGCAACCGGCTTCAGACACACACAATAACAACAAACAACAATAAACGAATAACCCACATTCCAATTCAGGAAATTACCAATACAGGAAACTAAAACTAGGTCAAATATTAACCTAGTCTACTATATAAGGTCGTAGCCTTTCATGGCAATTATAAAAACAGGTTTTGGTTCCCCAGGACCAACTCTCGGGAGTTCTACTCACGTTTATGTTTTTAAAAAGACAAAAATGAGTCTTAATTGTCCAACAACTGTTGTAAGAATTTATAAAAGAAAATTCTTGTTGTGTTTGTTCCGTTCTTTTTTTTTATGTCTCCATTTAGAATTTCAATTTTTATCGTTTGGTTTGTTGTTGGTTTTCGCTTTTAAAATGAATTATGCATAAGAAGTTTTCTTTGGGAAAGTAAAAAATAAACTTGAAATTGAATAAAGAAAAATGAAAAATTTATTTACAGTGAAAATTGTTGATGAAGAAATATGAAATGAATTTTTAATTTTGTTTGTTTTTCTTTTGGGTTATTTATCGTTTAATTTTTGGCACTTTAATAAATTAAGGAGCGTTGAAACTAAGTTTATTTTAGAATTTAACTAAGACTGAAAGGAATCAGAGGGTAGAACTTTATTATAAACTATTAAACCTGCATTGCACAAAACAAAAATATGAGCTACACCAACAAGTTAGTGGAATTTTTTATGCAGAAAGGATATTGGGACTGATGGTTTTTAGTCAAATTTATTTTTTCTGTTTATTGCAGAACCGGGATAAGATATTAAAATATCATGAAAACACAGAGCAGCTATATTTAATAAATTACAAGAACTAATCTATGTACTAATCTATATATCAGAGATGGCCAGACTTCGTTACACGTGGAGTCGGATTTCAATAAATTCTCGTTACGAGAGCTAACAAAAAATGAAATATCAAAGTTGTTATGGAATTTTTATTTCCGGGATTGGTATGTGAGAACAGAAGCTTGATTATTGAACTATAAGTGTGTCAAAAAAATAACGTCAAGTGTGTCAAAAGAATGATGTTCATTTATTTTTTTGAGAAACATAAAATGGGAAACATTGTCGATTAGAAACATTTGTCAAATAAAATTAATTATTTGTATGACAAAAAAAAACGGTTTTTTAATTGAATCAACTTAACATATCATCTTGCTAGATTTAATCTTGATTGATTGAATCATCTTGGAAAAAGTTTGAATTTTGATTTTGTTATAGTTTTTGCAATATTTTTAGAATTTTGAAAAAAGTTTCAATCCTTGATTTTGTAATAATTATTACAATATCTTTAGAATTTTCAAAAAACGCTTAAATTATTAGAACTTTTTTAGAATTTTTGATTTTGTAATATTCTCTTGAATATTTTAGGAATTTTAAAGAAAGTAGCAATTTTTGATTTTATTATAGTTTTTGAAATCTTGGAAAAAGTTTGAATTTTTGATTTTGTTTATTATTAAAAATTTTTTGAAATCAATTCAATCAGACTCGTTTTATTTGAAAAAAATAATGAATTATTTATTTGTATGACATGAAATTGTTAGATAATGGATTATTTGTATTTGAAAAGTTGAAATTGCTGAACGGAAAGGTTTTTGAGTAGTTTGTTGAGTGTATCATCTTGTCACTATAAACTATGTTAATCTATGATCTGTTATAATTTTCCGGTAACGTATTAATGTTTCGTGTTAGTTCTGTAATAAACTTCTAAACGATGTATATTAAACATTTTTTTTATGTTGAATAAACATCGCTGCCCACAACTAAAAACAAGTGCTCATATAAGCCTTTTGCCGAAAACTTTATAAAAATCTTAACCCAGAACAAAGTGTTGATATTTCAGAGCTGTGAGATGTCAGCCACTTCATATGTTACGGTTATATTCACTCAGTGTTTTATCATACTGCAGATTATCCATTTTATCAGTTAAGAATACACAGTCATTAATCTATCGATCATCCTTTAATTCCGGATAGTGTTTTTCTTTGAAAAAATTTGCTGATAAGTGGGGAAGTAGTTAATTTTTTGTTTGTTTTAATTAACGAAAGTTATCCCATTTTTTGATATTTTGGATTAAGAGCTGGTAATTTAATTACAATTTTAATAAATTTTTAAATGTTATTAAATTTTTTCATTTATTTTCGAGAGCCGCACAAAGAACCGCATGCGGCTCGCGATCCGCAATTTGGCCATGTGTGCTGTATATAAATACGTAAGCACTATTTTTGTGGTACAATTTCAAAATATTTGCTCCAACAAAAGTGTGACAATATGTATATCATTGGAAAGATCTTGAGTAGCAGATGTGCCGAAAATTATTTTTGAATTTTGACGATTTTTTGAGAAAAAGGGGAAAAATGTCACAAAAGTCACTTCAAAAATTGACGTAACATGTTTGATAATTTCATAAAAAAATAAACAAAATCCTTTTATCTAGACAGGTTTAAAACAATAGATGCCGCTCTATGGAAATCATGATTATTAAGAGAAACATTACCCCGTCGGGCACTATGCATTTGGTGAGTGATCCCGAAACGCGAAGTCAAAAGACTAAGCGGGTCAGAGCTTGGCTAATTCCTGGGGCAAGCAAAATAAAGCAACCATTAGAACCTAAAAAATTAAGAATTGGATCATGGAACGTGGGTAGTATGAATCACAAAAGTTATGAACTTGAAGATGTCATGATAAGAGGAAAAATAGATATTTTATGCTTGCAGGCAACTAAATGGAGGAATCAAGGTAATAAGACAAGATTTCTTGATACTCGTACAAAAGAGTTTAAAATTCACTACCATGGAATTAATAATAATAGAAATGGTGTGGGTATAGTATTGTCGTGTGAATACCAGAATAATCTAATCAGCATAAATAAAGTAAACGAGCATAAAAAAACGTTGATTTCTATCTGTGTGGGTGCTAAAATAGTGATACAAAAAGAAGTATGGAACATTATTAGTGCATATGCACCACAATCTGGCTGCACTAAGGACGAAAAACAAATGTTCTGGATGAATCTTGAAAGCTTATTAAAATCGCTACCAAAAGAGGAAACATTTTTTTTAGGATCAGATCTTAATGGACCCGTAGGCTTTCAAAACGAAGGTGACAAGCGTTGGCATGGTGGTTATGGATTTGGCGTAAGACACGAGCAAGGTGATGAAATTGTAAGATTGGCTAAGATTTATGATATGGTGTTAAATATATTCTTAAAAAAAACCAAAACATCTCGTCACATACAGTAGTGGTGGAAGAGAAACACAAATCGATTATCATTTATGAACTAGTGATGTCAGAAAATATAATAAAGATTGCAAGGTAATTTTGGGAGAAGGTGCTATAGATCACCATATACTCTTACTAACAGAAGTAAGACTCAAAAATAATAATAACAACACAAGGATACTGCAGTTAAAACGAAAAAAATCAAATGGTCTAAACTGGAAACAACAGATGGCGAAGAGTTTTTGGAAGAAATTAAAGAGTGGATTAATGACATTATAAATACAGAAAATGAACTCAACGCTGATGAAATGTGGCAAGATTTTGCAGATGGAACTTTAATAAGAGCAAAATAGTGTCTCAAAACGACGTTTAAATATTAACAAAGAAGCTTGTTTCTGGAAAGGTGACGCAATCAAAACTGCAGTTAATGAAAAGAAAGCAGCATTTAAAGAATGGTCGAACTGTGATCCAGCTTTGATTGAAGAAAAAGAACGTTTGAGGAAATATAAGAATGAAAGTATGTAAGAAAAAAGCATCAAAAGCAGTGGAATGTCAGAAGTTTTATGATGATTTGGATTCTCCTGATGCGGCGGGTATGATATTTAAAATAGCAGCACGGCGAAGAAATAACAACAAACCAAACTCATCGCCTAAATTTACCGAGAGCGAGGATGGAATCCTGCTAACTAAGGAAGAAAATATAACTAAAAGATGGAAGAAGTACTTTGAAAATAGTTGAACGAAGAAAATCCAAGAACTAGGGTGATTCACATAAATGTAACAACTATAGAGGTATCAAATTGTTGTCACATACAATGAAAATATGGGAGCGAATAATAAACAACAAATTATTAAAAATTTTATCAACTAAAATTCATGAAAATCAATGTGGATTTATGTCGGGAAAGTCAGGAGACGCAATCCAAGCTATTTTGATAGAAAAATGTAGAAATGCAGCCAAAGACTTACATATGATTTTCATCGATTTAGAAAAGGCATTTGATCGAGTGCCTCGTGATTTGATCTGGTCCGCTCTAAGAAGTCACCAAGTTTCAGAGTAATACGTTAAAATCATAAAGGACATGTTCTATCAAATTAGTACAAAAATTCGATGTACAGCTGGCATATCAGAATCGTTTTTGGTCAAAGTAGGAGTGCATCAGGAGAGCGTTCTCAGTCCTCTGCTCTTTAATCTGGTGTTAAATTACCTTACAAAAGACATGATGGACAATATTATGTTAAGAATCTTATCTGCTGATGATGGAGCAAGATTGCAAGATGATTGCAAGATTGTTTTAATCAACGGTTCAAAAAATTGGAAGAGAATGGTTTAAAAATAAGTCAAGAAAAAACTGAATATTTGTTCCTGTATTTTAATGATTTTGACGCACCTTGTCCAGACATAATGTTTGATGGTTATTTTGCTATGCCTTGTAGTATTTGTATATTTTATTCGTTTCCAGAACTTCGTAAAACGAGGTTACTGGGCGTGATTGATAGATCTTAAGAAAAAAATTGATACGATATTTGTGCGCTGTCTGCTGCTGAGTCGTTCTGCGGCTGCTCTGGCCAGAGGGAAAATGGTCGTGTGTTTAATTCATGTGCATTTAAATGCGTACATCGATTTATTTGGAGCAGACTAAAGACGATATTTAAAAGAAATTTATATGTATCGGGACTAGCGACTAGTTAGCGGGTAATCAACGAGAAAATTTAATAAACCGGCTGTATATACACGCGGTCCGTCTCCAACTCAACCTACACCCACACCGATCCGTAGCTACGCAAGCTTCCAGTAATATTTATAATTCATTCGCTGGCTCCGGGCCCCATCTTCAGAGCTCCACGGAACTTATTTACCACAACATGGCGTAGTATCTACTTTTAGTCAGAAAAAATATCGTTTGTTACACATGCCCTAATTAAATGGACAGGAAAATAAAGAAAAGAAATCTTATAGAAGCCGAATTCAATTATATACCCTAATTTTATCTTTAAATTAAATTTAAATATTTTCTCATGTGTGATGAGTGTGAGATTAATTTTATTGATTGGTTTATGTTATCAATTGGTTGTTAATTTGAATTTTTTTAGCCAAATGTGTGCTAATCAAATTTTTCATTAAAGAACAAAATTTAAAATGTAACCAGATATGGTGAGAATAAAGCAACCTTTACGATTTTAATTGTTTTATGTAACGATAAGGAAAGGGTTTTTAATTGTACTTTGCACAAGAATTTTCGATAACTTCAACAACTATAAGACTCTGGGGAACTAAACCAATAATAAACTCCTTTGAATTTTATAATTTATTGAATACATTAACTTATTTGTAGAATTGTAGAAAGCGACAAACATTTGCAAACTATTGCCATCAAAAAAAAAATTTTACTGATAAAATTAGTTTTGTGAAAGTGCCAACAAAATATTTATTTGCATGTAATAAATCCGATTATTTCAAATGTTGGAAATATTAACAATTAATTGAATAAACGATTCGATTGTTTTTAAATAGAAAACATTTTTATTGATTTAACACAAATTTTGTTAAATGTACCTTAATTTGAAAACGTAACAAAATGATTATGAATTCAAAACAGTAGTTAGTAGTTTTCACAACTTTTATAAATTTTTGATATTTTTGTCAAAATTTATAGTTTTGACAACAGAATTTGTTTAAAGAATATTTAAAACAAATATATTAAATATGCATTTACAATTACAATAGTTTAGGTTCACACGGTTGTTGAATATTTAGGTAAATAAGAAAACCCTAAGCAAAATCCAATTATATATACTAATTTTATCTCTTATAACTATGGATTGAGATGAATGCACAGATAAAAAAATTATTCCATACGCTGAAAATATCAGAGACCAACAAATCTTATGCAAATAATTTGATACTTATCGTTTCCATTTCGTGTGTCCGGATTCCCAAGAATATTAGCTGGTGGTATATATCTGAAACACTTTATAACACCGACACGAACGATTGATCACACCGGGTTACGGCACTCAATTTAATTTTTCCCGTTGCACTTTCCATTGATCATAATCAAATCCATTTTATTTACCAAAAATGTGTTATTATGTATTTTATTTGTTTTCTTAGATCGCGGAATTCTTTCCAGAACTTTGTTAGAAAACAAAAATTAATCGGATATCACTCAAAATTTTTCGTTTTCTATAATGTCCGAATAGGTTAGATATAATTTTAGATAGGCAATCTCACACCAAAAGAATCAATTTATTTAACGCGGTAATACAATCAATTTAATGTTAAAACTCTTGCATTAGCAGGTAATTGCAATCGACTGATCACAATCACGGCGCGTAACTTAATTATCCCAAAATCAAAATTTTCCTCTTTAATAAATCTACAGTCAGTGCTCTCAACAACAATCTTTCTTATATCTCCCATATTCCCGCCAACAACTTTCCAAT
Organism: Diogma glabrata; assembly: GCA_963693315.1. Taxonomy (NCBI): domain Eukaryota; kingdom Metazoa; phylum Arthropoda; class Insecta; order Diptera; family Cylindrotomidae; genus Diogma; species Diogma glabrata. Next base: position 2,732,706 of record OY856186.1, on the reverse strand, counting down.
CACTTCGTAGCAACTGTACAAACAACAATTAACCCAAAAAAAACACAACCAGTTTGCTCAATAATGATCACATATATAATAGCTGATCAACAAAATGTTGACTTTGGATTGATTAACAGAATCAATTGGATTGATTAACAGAAAATTCCACCTTGTACTTTTACTTTCCTTCACATTGGTCACAACTGTGTTCAGACTATTCTGATCAGACTGATCGAGTGCAGATCGATTTCGTTAAAATCTGTTATTAATAAAGGTCTTCTTATGCCACTAACTTACAGTGCAAAAAAAGGACGGGTAAACAAAATAGCGACATTCCGGGGAAGGAACAAAATCATGAAATCTAGATTCATTCCTCAAAGGAACATTATAATTATAAGAGGGTGGATATCCTGTGGTCAAGAATTATGGACGGTACGTTGCATTTAAACGCAAATTAACTTATATCTATATTTTGATCGAACTATTACTATTCTGAACTAACAAAAAAAAATTCATGTACATAATGCTTAATTTTATTTTTGGTGAAGTAGTAGTAGTTGTGGTATAACGGTTGTAGAAACAGAAGTTGCAGCTGATTGTAAGATTACATTATTTGATTTATGTATTTCAACTTTTTGGTTTGCTCCAGTTGTGACAAATTTTTCGATCTCCATCTTATTGGTTATTGAAGTGACTAGTGCAGATTTGATTCAAAGGATGACTACTATCAAGGTTGACTTGATTTTACTGCAGCCGGTTTATTGGTGAAAGGTGTTTGTTGAGGTATTTGCATATTAAACTTATCGGAGATGAAATTGTTGTGGCCACAATGGATGTAAACGGTGTTGTTGGTTGAGACGGTAAGGACTGTTGAACAGATGTAGTTGGTATTTATGAAACATCAACATCTTTCGTATTTAAATGTGGCACTGGGGCTGTAGTTTTTGAAATAGTATTAGTTGTGGTACTGGACTTGATGTTATTCCATGCGGGTGGTTTATTCCGACGATCACTTTTTATCATCATTTATTTGTTAATTCCTGTTCTTGTTTAATAAAATCAGGTAATGGTGCAGCTAATCGAATTGTAAGTGGACGTATAATATGAACGGAAGAGCAAACATTTTTCTGACTGTATTCAAATTCGTTTCTAGCGACTTCTTCCAACTCTTTTCTAACATTTTCTAGGTCTTCCTCAACATCATCATCAAAACTTGAGTGAAGTTTTACTTTCCTCCTCTGTTTTTGAGTCACCTGTTGCTTCGGTTTCTAGATGTTGGGAGCTCGTTATCGATGATGACTGCGATTGTAAATTCATTTTTTTTTTACGTTATTTTCGTTTGCCACAACTTCTTCATCGGATGATGATAGCGGGTTACTCCATAAATTCTGGAAATGTTGACTTATCCGTTCTAATGGAAGTGTTATTGGATTTTTTTGGGACAGCTAACAACATTATCTGAATCCTGTTTTTGCTGATTAAATTTTCGGACAATTGTACGTTCTACAATTTCTTCTTCATCTTCAATTTTGTCATCTGTATAATCGATAAGATCAATCCCTTCGTTTGATGACTCTGATTCTTTTTTTCTTTTAACACACGTGCTACAGTTGATACTTTTAGCTTCATGTTCGTGACTAGCGACGAAGGAACTTGAATATCTGTATTTAGGTTATTGTTTATACATATTTGCGGACACCGTTTTATCCGTAGTGTTTTGATAACTTTGTTGATTTGAAATTTTTTTTCCATTAACAATACCAGGTGAAACTGTCTGACTAATAATTAGTATGTGTTGACGGTTAACTGTTTGTTGATCATCAATGTGTGGATGTTGGTATATATGTTTATATTTGACGTTGGTATCTATTCAGTTTGGTTTTACGATTTCATTGAAGTAAAAATAGCAAGATTTGGATTTAATATATGATGAGTTTGTGGTAGAGTGGTAGATTGTGATCGATGCCGGGGTGTTTGCGGAGGTAATTCGTTGATTGAAATTTGTGGAACGTTTGTCACATAGGCCGCATCCTAACAGCACTTACTTGTTGTCCATCTTGAGCATTTCTCAATCTTATCATCCATTCCTTATTGCAACGACAGATGTCAGTCAACTACCAACTACCCGATGTGAAGCATCACTAATTCTAATATTAAAACTAATATTTATTACTGTTTTTATGGTTTCTTGTTTTTTTTTTTTTTTTTAATTTTTTCTTTAATTTATTTTATAATTATATTAGTTCTCTTTTATCTTTTAAAACTTTTATCTTTTTATCTTTTATCTTTTTTTTTTTTTTTTGAATGTTTTCGTTTTTTTTTTCTTATTTTTAACCATTTCTTTTTTTTTTTTTTTTTTTTTTTTTTTTTAAATATACTTATAAGATATACAAGAAATAGAAAAAAAATGAATACATAAATACATCCCACCGTCCATCCCTTTTAACCACAATTCTAAAGTGGCTTTGCTCTCTTCCCAGGAATGTTTACTGTTTCGCGGAACGGAATAACAAACTTAAGCGTCCTCGATCTGCTCCCAAGCAAACACGTTTTATGTGTTTCCTCAGTTAGAAATTTGAAATATCCCTAAAGCTCGAACCCAGACTCATAGATTAAGTCTCATGCTCTTCACAGCGAATTCAAGTGAAAAGAAGAATTGAAAAAAATCAAGATATTTGGCAACAAAGCGGCAAAGCTAGTCGACAAAATTCTGTCGATAGTAGTCGCAACATATTGCGCAAAAAAACATATGTAAGTGCAGGTCTAACAACGGTAGGGTGTATTTTTCCTTTTAGTTTAGGTGGCATTCTTTTATCGCAAAAAACTGAAGAGTTTCGCTGCCACTTTAACCAAACCACACTTATTCTATAATTCACATCCTCATTGCAAATACCATTCTTTGAAAGTATTAGAACCCAAGTACAGAAGGCTGTAACGGAAATTCCACTTCCATTTTATTTTCCCGGTATCACCATAGCACCATCTTCCACACGTCTCCTGGTTTTCTCGCCAACGAATTTCTAATCACTTCGTAAATGTTTTTTTTTTATTAAACTTTGGCTAAAATAACAAAGTCAACATTTCAGCTATTATATATATGATCATGATAGATGAGAGTATAGCGATAATTGGTCCAAATTAACATGCAAATAATTGCAATGAAAACTAATACATTAAATTGAGCAAACTGGTTGTGTTTTTTTTGGGTTAATTGTTGTTTGTACAGTTGCTACGAAGTGATTGGAAAGTTGTTGGCGGGAATATGGGAGATATAAGAAAGATTGTTGTTGAGAGCACTGACTGTAGATTTATTAAAGAGGAAAATTTTGATTTTGGGATAATTAAGTTACGCGCCGTGATTGTGATCAGTCGATTGCAATTACCTGCTAATGCAAGAGTTTTAACATTAAATTGAGTGTATTACCGCGTTAAATAAATTGATTCTTTTGGTGTGATTGCCTATCTAAAATTATATCTAACCTATTCGGACATTATAGAAAGCGAAAAATTTTGAGTGATATCCGATTAATTTTTGTTTTCTAACAAAGTTCTGGAAAGAATTCCGCGATCTAAGAAAACAAATAAAATACATAATAACACATTTTTGGTAAATAAAAATGGATTTGATTATGATCAATTGAAAGTGCAACGGGAAAAATTAAATTGAGTGCCGTAACCCGGTGTGATCAATCGTTCGTGTCGGTGTTATAAAGTGTTTCAGATATATACCAGCTAATATTCTTGGGAATCCGGACACACGAAATGGAAACGATAAGTATCAAATTATTTGCATAAGATTTGTTTTCTTTTTTCCATTTTTTTTTTCTATATAAATTATATATTAACGCATTTTAATGTCATAAACGGCCGAAAATTTTTGAGTTGTAACCTATTAGATTTTTTGTCACTACCAAATAAAATACATAACACATTTTTTGTAAATAAAAATGGAGTGGATTATGATCAATTGAAAGTGCAACGGGATTAACTTTAAATTCCGTGTATTACTGCGTGTAATAAGCTTGATCTTTCGGTGTTATTTCCTATATGAAATTTTATATAACCTGTTCTAGGATCATAAAAAGCGGTAAAATTTGTTTTTGAGTTGTATTTTATTAATTTTTTTTTGTAAGGTTCAGGTTAGAATCCCTTGATTCAATTTCGTTATATAAGTGTTGTTAGGCTGATGAACTCGCTTGCAAACCTTGTTGGTCTCTGATATTTTCAGCGTATGGAATAATTTTTTTTATCTGTGCATTCATCTCAATCCATAGTTATAAGAGATAAAATTAGTATATATAATTGGATTTTGCTGAGGGTTTTCTTATTTACCTAAATATTCAACAACCGTGTGAACCTAAACTATTGTAATTGTAAATGCATATTTAATATATTTGTTTTAAATATTCTTTAAACAAATTCTGTTGTCAAAACTATAAATTTTGACAAAAATATCAAAAATTTATAAAAGTTGTGAAAACTACTAACTACTGTTTTGAATTCATAATCATTTTGTTACGTTTTCAAATTAAGGTACATTTAACAAAATTTGTGTTGAATCAATAAAAATGTTTTTTATTTAAAAACAATCGAATCGTTTATTCAATTAATTGTTAATATTTCCAACATTTGAAATAATCGGATTTATTACATGCAAATAAATATTTTGTTGGCACTTTCACAAAACTAATTTTATCAGTAAAATTTTTTTTTTGATGGCAATAGTTTGCAAATGTTTATCGCTTTCTACAAATAAGTTGATGTATTCAATAAATTATAAAATTCAAAGGAGTTTATTATTGTTTTAGCTCCTCAGAGTCTCATAGTTGTTGAAGTTATCGAAAATTCTTGTGCAAAGTACAATTAAAAACCCTTTCCTTATCGTTACATAAAACAAATAAAATCGTAAAGGTTGCTTTATTCTCACCATATCTGGTTACATTTTAAATTTTGTTCTTTAATGAAAAATTTGATTAGCACACATTTGGCTAAAAAAATTCAAATTAACAACCAATTGATAACATAAACCAATCAATAAAATTAATCTCTCACTCATCACACATGAGAAAATATTTAAATTTAATTTAAAGATAAAATTAGGGTATATAATTGGATTCGGCTTCTATAAGATTTCTTTTCTTTATTTTCCTGTCCATTTAATTAGGGCATGTGTAACAAACGATATTTTTTCTGACTAAAAGTAGATACTACGCCATGTTGTGGTAAATAAGTTCCGTGGAGCTCTGAAGATGGGGCCCGGAGCCAGCGAATGAATTATAAATATGACTGGAAGCTTGCGTAGCTCCGGATCGGTGTAGGTGTAGGTTGAGTTGGAGACGGACCGCGGGTATATACAGCCGGTTTATTAAATTTTCTCGTTGATTACCCGCTAACTAGTCGCTTGTCCCGATAAATATAAATTTCTTTTAAATATCGTTTTTAGTCTGCTCCAAATAAATCGATGTATGTATTTAAATGCGCATGAATTAAACACACGACCATTTTCCCTCTGGCCAGAGCAGCCGCAGAACGAGACAGCAGCAGGCAGCGCACAAATATCGTATCAATTTTTTTTCTTAAGATCTATCAATCACGCCCAGTAACCTCGTTTTACGAAGTTCTAGAAACGGAAAAAAAATACAAATACTACATCAGGCGCCCAACGTGGGGCTTTTTAAGGGACTGGTGAAGTAGGACGCGCAGGGATTGCTTCAAGAGAAGTACTCTAGAGCTTCCCATATCCAATTTTTTTTTCTTTTCTGATTTTTTTTTTCTTATCGAGTCTGCAGGAAAGGTAGGTTACCTCCGTTAGCTCAAAGATGACCTGCCTACGGGCTTTTGCCTTCCCGCAATCCCGAGCTAATACGACCACTTGTTTTGGTATCTCATTCTCTACGGAAGAGGTTCCAAGATGACTGTGCCGAGGTTTGATAGTGTTGGGAACCAACATATCAACCCCTCTATCATATTCGCTTAAATATAAAACATTAAATTAAGAGGATCTCTGCACATAATTAAAACTTGAAAGAACTAATTGGTTTGAAAAAGTCTATGATCAAAATGAGCAACATATTATCAAGAAAGTAATGAGCATCAATATTCCGCATATTAGAAAACGAGGTAGACCAAAACATGATTGGTTAGGACAAATGAATGAGCAACAAAGAAAGTATGGATTATTTCAAACTGAACGTGAAGAACGACAAAATTTAAGAATAACACTGCGATTCATGAGAAGAAATTAATATAATATTTTAAATATAGTATATAAAATAAATTGTAATTTGGAGGGGTTTTTTGTGATTAATTAAGCTTAAGTACATATTGGAAATCACTTGAATTTTGCAATTCGAAATAACGTTTCATTTTCTCTCAAATTCCTTTAGAAAAATTTTTTTGTGTTTCGTGCCAGGATTCGAACTCATATTCATCAGAGACACATGTTCATATCCTGTGAGTCTTACAAAACTTATCCACAGCGGCTTAGCCATATGGGATTTGAACATGTGTCGCTGATGAATGCTGATGAATCTAACACGAAATACAAAAATATTTTTCTAAAGGAATTTCTAAAGGAAGGAAGAGAAAAAGAAAAGTTAATTCGAATTGCAAAATTCAAGTGATTTTCAATATGTACTTAAGCTTAATTAATCACAAAAAACCCCTCCAAATTAAAATTCCTCTAAAGTTGTCTATACTTCCTAATCAAAAATATAGCAATAAATTGACCATGCGTCAGATATTAAGTATCGCATTGATTGACAACAATCAATAATGACTTTACACTCGTGACTTAGGATGTTAATTAGAATGTTGACTTAAGATGTTGACGATATATTCTCTCATCCTATGAATTCATACATCGTAATATCTAGAAATTTAATACAAAAAATCCCAAAGAAATAAATGTGGCGAAAAATATTTTTTTTTAATTGGGACACTTGGTGATATGTAAAAATATTTTTTCAATTGTAAAATATCTTGGGTAAGGTATGAGGGATATCCAATAATAATTAATACAAATTAATTGGTAGCGTAGTGGTTGCGATTCCGGTTTACGAAAATCAAAATTCGATGTTTTTTCTTTCTAATTCTAAGGCGACTATCCCAAGGACAAACAAGGTGAGTTATGGAATTATTCCGAAATTGGATACGAAATCAAAATAAAATGTGTTTTCCGTACTCAATAAAGCATGGATGAACAAAGAATTGCCAGATAAACGGAAAGAAAGTAGAGTGGATTAATACTTAAGGACAAAGATCATGAATTGTCGTCAAGTTATAGGGTATGTTGAATGTTTTGATGAAATTGCTGAATGGTGTATTGAAAGGCAGAGTTTTTAATTTGTAAATGAGGATAACTTGCTGCCAGAATTTTGGTTTTAGAAAGAACCACTATGCAGTAGAGTGTGTGGAAAAGTTTGTGTAGGAAATGAGAAAGGAAAACAGATTGTTGCGGTATTTTTGGTTGTTAGTAAAATTTCACTGCCTTTATACACGATAGGTACCCCAAATCAGCGACAAGGAACTAATCGTCCTACAAGTTAGATATTAGAATGGCATAATGTTTATCTGTTCTCACTCACCACACTCTACTGTAGAGTAATTCTTTCTGAAACCATTAGTTATAGTTTCTGGCAGCAAAAAATTCTCATTTTACAAAACTTTTAATTCGTCTTTTAATTCGTAGTTTCACCATACCTTTCACCAATTTACCTTGTTTGTCTCCGGGGTAATACGCTTGGGGTTGTCTATACTTCGATTACCTCACTTCATTTAAATGGAGCACTCAATTCATCACTTTCACTTTCATTATCATTCTGGAGAATCTCATTCAAATTACTATAATCCACTATAATCCAAATCCTTTATTTTGATCATTTTTTATTCAAGTCCATATCGTCGATCGATTGCAAATACACCATTGATAAAATGTGATGTTAACTAAAACTTACTGTGAAGAGATGGAAAATAAGTTTTTCAACTCCTAAACCGCTGACTTAATTGGACTAAAGCTGATTAAAATCATAGCTCAGGCGGACCGGAGTACACAGCAAGTTTGAGTTGAATAACTTTATTAGTTTTATACGCGTTGGAAAATTTTTGAAACTTTAAAAACAGGAACATTTGCACTGAGAACAGAACTACGCTGTCCAAAATGAAAGCTAAGTTAACAGAAGTACGCTGTCCAGCTGACAGTTAAATTAAAGAAAGCCATCCGTAAAGCGAAAATAAAATGGCTAAATTATGTGGTAGATATGACACAAAGAACGACAACAAGGGATTTATTTAGAAGTTCAATACAGTACGAGGAATGAAAGTAGTTGGAAGGAATGTGGTTTTGAAAGATCGTGAGAAAGGTATTGATTTTATAAGAATGATGAGAGATGCGGATGGTGCCTTGAATGAGATTCTACTGAATGACAAAATTTTTCCACAATCATTGCGTTTCTGCCAACCGAGGGGTGCGATGACCATAAATCGTGCAGGGTTTTGCTGGAGCTCACAATATTTATTAGGTAATTTAAAACTGTGAGATGGATTATTTTGGATGAAATCATTATAACACATGACTAAAATTAAGATGGTGGTGGGGTGATTAGACATCATTAGACATCAATTGCAATTTTAAATGAACTATGCAAAAAAATGTGTGTTTATACACGAAATTTGAGCAAAGGAAGTCAAGTCTTGTGAAGTAGAGGAAAAAAACTAGTAGAATGAAGGAAGGATATAATCCAATAAGAAAAATGAACGGACTTTTAAACTAGGAATCAGAAACCATATTATCCTAATGCAAACTACACAGAACCATATGAAATAAGCTAGTTCAAGATCTGGCAGTAGGAATCTTTCATCGATTGAGATCAAGTCTTGGACTCTTCGACTGACTACAACAAAGACATGTTGACTAGAAATATCACACTAAATTTCAAGAATACAAAAATTGGTTTGTTTGCTCTCACTGCTCTATAACACCAGATACTAGAAGCCAGGTAACAGATCTCAAAAACAAGATCCCAGATACTACATACAAGATCCCAGATACAAATACTAGATACAAGAGAACATATCCCAGATACTGGGTACCAGGTAACAAATATAAGATCCCAGTTACTGAATACTAGATATAAGATAGCAGATATCAAATACAGGATAACATATCCCTGATGCTAGATACAAGCAAACAGAAACCAAATACCAGGTAACAGATACTAGATATAACCAGTACCCTATTTCACCAAACTTACAAATTTGTAATTTCATACAAATTTTAACAAAATTTGTGAAAATTTGCATGAAATTACAAATTTGTAAGTTTGGTGAAATAGGGTACAGATATCTGATACAAGAACACAGATCCCAAATATTATATACCAGATACAGGAAAACAGATCCCAGATACTGGGTACCAGGTAAAGATCCCAGATAAAAAAGAACAGATACTGGATACCAGGTAACCGATCCCAGATATCAAATACTAGATACAAGATATCAGATACAAAAACACAGATCCCATATACAAGATAACAGATATTGGGTACCAGGTAACAGATCCCAGATACTAAATACCAGAGAACAGATACTAGATACCAGGTACGGGATAACATATCCCAGATACAAGATCACAGAGCCCAAATACAAGATAACAGATCCCAGATACTGAGTACCAAGTAACAGGTCCCAGATACTAAATAGCAGGGAACAAATCCCAAATACTAGATACAAGATAACAGAACTCAGATGCTGGGTACCAGGTAACAGATCCCAGATACTAGATACAAGATAACAGATCCCAAATACCAGGTAATAGATACCAGGTACCAGATCCCAGATACTAGATACTAGATAACAGAACCCAGATACTGGGTACCAGGTAACAGATCCCAGATCCCAGATACTAAATACTAGATACAAGATAACATATCCCAGATACTAGATACACGATAACAGATACCAAATCCCAGATACTAGATAACAGATCCCAGATACTGAGTACCAGGTAACAAATCCCAGATATTAAATACCAGGTAACAGATCCCAGATCCCAGATACTAAATACTATATACAAGATAATAGATCCCAGATACAAGAGAACAGATACTAAATCCCAAGTAACAGATTCCAGATACTAAATACTTGGTACCAGGTAATAGATCCCAGATACTAAATACTAGATACAAGATAACAGATACCAGATACGGGATAACAGATATCAGATACAAGATCACAGAACCCAAATACAAGATCCCAGATACTGAGTACCAAGTAACAGATCCCAGATACTAAATAGTAGAGAACAGATCCCAAATACTAGATACAAGATAACAGAACCCAGATATTTGGTACCAGGCTACAAATCCTAGAAACAAGAGAACAGATCCCAGATACTGGGTACCAGGTAACACATACAAGATGACAAATACCAGGTAACAGATCCCAGATCCCAAATACAAGAGAACAGATACTAAATCCCAAGTAACATCCCAGATACTGGGTACCAGGTTACAAATCCCAGATACCAAATACCAGGTAACAGATTCCAGATACTAAATACTTGATACAAGAACAGATCCCAGATACTGAGTACCAAGTAACAGATCCCAGATACCAAATAGTAGGGAACAGATCCCAAATACTAGATACAAGATAACAGAACCCAGATGCTGGGTACCAGGTAACAGATCCCAGATACTAAATACAAGATAACAACCCAAATACCAGGTAATAAAAAATTAATAAAGTTACTTTAAGAATTTTGATGTCATCGTTTAAAAAAAGGAATAAAATGAAAATAATAATAAAGATTTATAATTTCATAGATAATTTTTCTAAATTATAGCTATGTTGTACATGTCCATGTAAATTTTTTCTTTTTGTAGCGCCATTGCTGTGAGAATTGGAACATAAAAATCTCGCTATTTGTCATAATTTTCCTTTTTCTTTTCCTAAAACTGGTGTTCATCGTTTGAAGCTTGAATAACGGTTGTCATCTCATAATATTTAGACATTCGCGTTTTAGACGCAATTAAAATTCAATTAGAAATAGTAGGTTAAATTAATAATTAATTTGTTTGTGTTAATTAAAATTAGTGTAAATATGTATTTATGATAAAAACGCCCGATTCAATTTATTGGTAGCATTCACACCTTTTGGATGTGCTTCTCGATTCTCATCACCTACAGGTTGGACTTCCATAACTCTTCCAAGAGCCCACTGATTTGCCTTTAGCTGTTCATCACTGACCAAGATGATATCATTGAATTTTAACTTAACAGTTAAGATTTATCAGTCCATTTATTACGCACTTGTAGCTTTGTAAGATAGTCCCGATGCCATCGATGCCAAAAATGTTCGAAATTTTGGTAATTATATAGAATTCTTCCGTCACTTCTGATGACCTTGAAAATGGAGTATGTTGTACAGCTTTTTATACTGAGCAATAATATATACATATATAGGGCGCGGAAAACATTACTTTAGGAGCTATTTATAAAAAATTTTTTTGATCGAAGGTCTGCAAGGTCGCAGAAGCGAGTGAAAAATAAAATAATATATCATAAAATATAAAATCTTAAAATCACCGACAAAACAAAACAATAATCTGTCAGATGATCGATATTTTCAACATAAAAAAAGACTAGCTAGTAATGTTTTCCGCGCCCTACATACACCTATTTTCAAGCGAAAGTACTGTTGGTTTTTTGTGAATAAAATGATACTGGGTGATTCGATTTTAAATCGGTTTTCAATTTTAAATAGCTCAATATTGGTGGAGTATTTTGGTATATAATTTTTTATTTCAACTAAATCATTAAAAAATTCATCAATGTATGGCTTCAAATTGATGAACACTTTGACGATGGTATGGTCTTGTTGTTACACGACAATCATCCGGTACACACTTCAAATGCTGTCAAACAATGGATTAATGAAAATATAGGCGATACACAGGATTTTTTGTTTGATCACCCGAGGTGAATTAATTTTATCTTGTAATTTTAAATCTTTAATTAATGTAGAAATTTGTATTTTCAGTCTCTCTCCAGAGATAAATCCTGTTAAGAATATCGGGTCAGAGATCAAAGGCAAAGTTAGGAGTGAACACCAAGTGTTTCACAGTAATGATGAGGTCTGGGATGCCATTTTGAGAGCGCACAACATGATGAGAGGCGTTGATTGGCGCCAATATTTCATCAATTTGTTAAATTCAATGTCTAATAGAATGCGCGAAATGATTGCAGCACAAGGCGGTCACATAAGATATTAACTTTATATTATATTAATATTAATTAAATTTAATGAATTAATCAAATAATCAAATATTGTTAAACAATTTAGTCAATTATTTATGAAATAAAATTCAAAATTCTATTATTTTCTGATTTTTTTTGATTTTTTTCCATTGAAAAACTTTTAGCAAACTTTAAATTAATTTTTTTAATGATTTAGTTGGAATAAAAAAACAAATTATATACCAAAATACTCCACCAATACTCCGCTATTTAAAATTGAAAACCGATTTAAAATCGGATTACCCAGTACCATTTTATTTCTAAAAAACCAACAGTACTTTCGCTTGAAAATAGGTGTATATACATATTGTTGTTTAGTATAAAAAGCTGTACAACATACTCCATTTTCTAGGTCATCGGGAGTGACGGAAGAATTCAATATATTTACCAAAAACTTTCTTCATCGCCTGAAGAAACCTAATCTTTGCATTTCAGATTTAGCGAATTAACACATGTTTGTTCCACTTCATGTTATTTTCAATATACACTCAAAAAAGTTGTAACTGATTCAACCTCATACAGTTCCTCATGTTTATCTTAATAGAGACTTCGCTCCATTCGCCGGGGACGCACATGCTTTTGTTTGGGTTAAATGCAACAAAACTATGATATTAGCATTCCAAGGTACACTGCAGTTGATAAAATTAAATAAACCATTGAAACCATTTTCAAACTGATCGATCAAACTGACATTGCAATTTTTATTTAATTTTACTTCACAAAGTTCATATATGGTCAACAATGGATCATCCCCAACATTTATAAATCGACTGTATAATTATTTAATTATTTTTAAACAGTGATCAGATTTTTATTTTTTAAGGGCGCTCGCACTTATTTTAAAAATAAAACCATGCGGGCTTTATTTTTATAATTTATTTTTCGCTCCTGCACTTAGGATAATATGAAAAAATTTACAAAAAAGCTCTTTATAGGCAAAATAAAAATTTACGAGAAAAGATTTTGTTGGCAGATAGTTATTTGAAAAAAATAAATATAATGCTCTCAGAGATTTTTTTTATAATAATTTTTTTGTTTTTCTTTTCTTTTGGTTTAGTTTGGTTAAAATATATATGAAAATAAGTGACGTCGATATGAATATAAAATAGCTTAGTTTACAAAAAAAGAACAACAAAGCGATAGTTTTTTTCAGATAATACAGTTACTTCATTCAAATCCAACGCGACTTATGTTTTTTACTGTTTTAATAAAAGAAAGAAAAACGTGCATTTGCCCTTATCAGTTGGAATAGATAGAAATAAAATTAATTAATAAAATAATAGTCGAAAAAAAATTAATTCATTTATGAATATTAATTAATTAATTTTTTTCGACTATTATTATTTTAGCTTTAACGAAATCCGTTCAATAAATCATTTTAAATAAATAATAATAAATAATTTTATTAACTTCATAATTTAATTCATGCATAACATATTAAAAATTATTCATTATTAAATTATTTACCTAAATGGAGATCATTATCTAAAATTACGATTCAAAGATACAAATTTCTAAAATCTTTTCTTATCAAATAACGAAATACGACGAAAACTAACCAGAATAAAGCAAAACAAACATGAATATGTATGTAACCGTAAACGGATAGTTTAAAAAAAATAGATTTTATTTTATTCCTCTTTTCTTTGAACGAAATAAATTTAAAAAAAATAAAATCTAGTTAGTTGCTCGGGGACTATTGGTCAATTGATTGATTTATTTTTATTTGTGATTAGTGATTTAATATTAGATTTTAAAATCAATCGGTTCGAAAAGGCGGTACTTCTCGGTATAATTTAAATAAACTTTTATTGTTGTGATTTTTATTGTTTAGTGATATAGTGTAAGGGTGCTTTCCAAACGACGACTTATTTGTAAAACGTAACTTATTCTAAACTTATTCGAATAAGTATGCTGGCGAGGTGACTTATTTTGTATCTCTTTTTCCATAAATATCTAATCTGATATGTTAAATATACGTTTTATTCAATTTAGTTAATATCTGTCTCTAATTTGATCAAACGTTTTTATAAATCAGGTTTAAACTGACATAATTATAGACATTTTGGTCTTGAATGATTTTTTGATATTTTTAAAATGGCGGCAAATAAGCAATAAATAGCAAATAAGTCGTCGTTTGGAAAGCACCTATAGTGTTAATACTAAATGATATTAAACAGTTATTATAACTCACGTACTCAGACTACCCATGTTAGTTTTTGCTTAGTATATGTTATACTATATTACTATTTGTTTGTGTGTGTTGGGTAATTTTGCGATTAATTTGCGATTTTATCCAAAGTGCGTTGTAGCCGTTACAACGACACAAAAATTTTATGTTGATCTTTTCACCAAGTATTTTTTGAAATAAAAATTTATATATGGGAGGTTAAAGGTAAATTTGAGTTACATAGATATGTGCCAAGTCAATGGTTTGGGCTGGTATTTTCCCCCCCAAACAGTTTTTGTGGTATAACTTTTTTTTAATGATTTTTAGGTTTCCGTTTTTTATACGGAACACTATTGGTGAGAGTACAACGTGTTTTTCACATTATTTCGATTATCTCGTGAACCATTAATCCGATGAACTTAAAATTTGAGGTGCTTATAAAACTAACCTATCCACACGAGATGGCGGGTTAAAAAATAAATAAAGTTGTGTTCGTTTGTTTTAAAGAGGTACGCTGTAAAGCCTTTGAAAACATACATTTTTTTATCGAGACGAGTAGGGTATCATATGAAATGGCTTCATTTCAGCATTATTTGAAAATATATTTTGGAATTTTACACCTCACCATATTTTGTATAATTTTGAAAAATGACGTTTTCTCGATGTTTTATTGCCTCGATTACCTCCGACCCTACTTCACCGAAAATCTTGAAATATATTTGGAATGATAGAAAAATGAGTAGGTTTTTAATGAAAAATATAGAAAAGTGGCAGATACTCATAACTATATTTATTAAAGGGGTGGGAATGTTAAGGGGTAAAAACATCATTTAAAACCAGGTCATGTGGGGTGTCATTTGAAAGAGCACTTGATTTTAGAAATATTGCCATTTTTTAAGAATTTTGCAATGCACCGTTTTTGAATTATT